>OX589593.1:3101853-5501853 GCA_951329385.1 Polia nebulosa
TTCTTTCCTTTTCCTTTCTTCCTTTTCCTTTTCCTTTTCCTTTTCCTTTGCCTTTTCCTTTAGTTTTGTCACACGTTTTTTTGGTCTTTGCCAGTTTTTCTTCATACTCTTTTTTTAATGAGTCTTTTTCAGGTGTGTCGGTTAACACAGCGGATTTGCGTTTACGACGACTGTTGATAGATTGTTTTCGAGATGTTGCTTTAGGAAAGGGTCTTATTTTTGAAGGTGAAATAATTTCAAATTTACTTTGTATACCAGATGGACCTGGTATCGATAATTCTATTATCATTTTCTTCTGAAAAACTTGCCAAATCTGGCTAATTCTATTTCATTTTCTTCTGAAAACTTGCCAAATATGGAGTCGTGATGTAGTCAAACATCCTGTATCTTGCGAACTAACGGGATTTGGGCAAGGTGAAACAGGAATATTTTCAGTAGTGTCAGGAATTGGATTTGTTGCTGTTTCTATTGCCTGTATGATTTCAGTGGTGCTATGTTCAGTTGAGGTGCAGAATCTAACAATTCTGGATTTTCCAGGTCTAGTGTCAAATTGGAGATGTTCTGCGAAGTCATGGGACAATCTGTTTCTGGATTAGGGCGACCAGTGACATAAGAAGGTGCAAAGTCACTGTCTTGAAAAATGTCAGGATTGAAGGGCCACCCTGTTGATCTGAATCCACTCATGATATTTGAAGGATTTAAGGCCAAAGGCAGTGAATCTTTCACCACGGCAGAAGATCATGAATCGTCATAGTTTTTCCTGGATTATTATACATCCAGGCTGTCTGTGTTCGATTAAGGTGGTTTTTAAAAGGACCATAAACTCCTACATCTAATGGTTGTAAATTGTGAGAGCAGTGCGGTGGAAATGACAGCATGATTATGTTGTTTATTTTGGCTTTCTCAACGACATGAAAATTTACATGCGAGCTGTGGTTATCCAAAAGGAGCAGAACGGGCTGTTCAGCAGAAGGCTTGACATATTGAATGAAATGATCTATAAATTTTAAAAATTCTACTTCTGTTATCCATCCCAAAGAATTGCCCGCTCCAATCGCATCTACTAATAATAATAATAATAACCATTAACCGACCACCTGTCGAAGCTGTCGTTGCGCGGTTGGATCAAGGGCCTGATTCAGAAGGCAGTACTCCTTGATACGGCTCGCATTGTGAGGAGGTTCCTGTCTCTGGAGCCCTAACCACCGGTAGCTTGGACCCTGCTCCCGATACCGGTGGACTACTATTTTTTATATTTTTAAATGTTTTTTATATGTTTTCTTTTAAAATATTAAAAATGTAAATAATATGTGTAAAAATAAATATACGAAATAATAATAAATAAATAAATTGTTTATTTTGACCAAACACTTTGCACATTTAGTTACACCCACCAAACTGCGTAACAGTTTGTCGGCGGGATTAGCGCTCGTATTACCTTTCAGTACTTAATTACAAAATTATGATCTTGTTATGTCACGTTTATAATATTACTGGTCCAGTACGATGACAAGATCCGTGTATCTCATTCTGGGAAACACGAACATCGGCGGAACTGAATTCCCAGCAGAATTTATGGCACATGCAAGAGTAATAAGTGTCCCTCTTTCGGCAGATGTAATCGCACCGACCTGTTTTTGACCCCGGGCAGCAACTATTTTTTTAGGCTTCTGTACCGTCGTGACACCGGTTTCGTCAACGTTCCATACTCTTGAAGCAGTGAATTCATATTTTTGGAACAAGCCTTGCAGTTTGTCAAAAAAATCTTTAACGTTGGTTTTGTTGAACGATGTTGCTCTACTCAAAGATGTAGCTTCTGGTGTTCGTAGAGATAGTTGAGGATTTCTATCCATAAAACTTTTAAACCAGTCCGACCCAGCCATATTATTTTTATGCCAGCTGGGGGAATATTTTTTAAGTCGAGTTTTAGAGCACATTGATAAGCTAGTTTGCGTACTTGTGTTGGTAGTAAACCAAAATATATTTCTGAACTTTTGAGTAGATAAGAAGCTAATTTATGTTCTGTTTCTTCTGAGAATACCAATCTAGGTTTAACGTAACCCAATGAACAACTTTCGTTGTTTTTGGTTTTTCTGACTTATCTGGATAAGGACATCGGACACAAAATAAACATCTCGCTTGCTTTACGAATGCTCGTTTTATTCTGCAGTACTTCTGCTGCAGCAGATTCATAAACTTCTATATTAGCTCTACCTCTTTCTGTTTTTCTTTTATAGTTTCTCATTCTGGAAAAAACAAAGAATATGTATAATTTTTAAAATAAGAAAACGAACGGTACAATACCAGATATGGTAATATTTTTGGGGTAAGTTGTTACATATAACAACTTACCCCAAACAATTGTAACTACTTGCCCCATGGCACGTTTTTTAATATAAATTGAAGTCATTATTAATGGATATCGATAGTAGAATAAAACAATATTGTAAATTAAAGGTAGATATATTATGAACGTTCAAGGTTAAAATTTTGACAAAATAAAAAATATAGTCGTCAGGAATCAAAAATTTCGTAAAGGATTTTTTTACTTACTTGGTTGAAATCGGGACACACGCATACAACCTAGCAGTTTAGCGCTTGGCGGGTCACTGATTGTTTTTATCTAATGCACGATGTTATAAGAAAACAAATGAGTCCAATTATGTCCATCAAAGAGTTTAAAATCCCGGTAAAAAACGCGTGTAACTTCTTACCCCTGTAACAACGTGCCCCCCGCTCCCTACTGAAGTTAATAGCTATCAAACGTGTTATAGATATTGATTTTTGGACAACAAATTTTAGGAGATAAAAGTGAGTACCATATTATACGAGTATGTATGAACTTAAAAATGTTAAAAAAACAGCGTTGCATTAGGAATTACACTTGTATCGTGGTAGCGTTGACAAACATATAAACTCAAATACACAAGACGCCCTGAATCGGAAAAACTATCTGTAAGCCATCGCCGTCCGATCAGCACCAGGCCCGAGAGTCGACGTCGCGTAGTGTTCCACGCGCGCCTCAAAGAGTTGTCAGCAAAAGGACGGGGCCTGCCACGGCTGATGCCTGCCCGGGGGTGGAGGATAAATTCGAAAGAGTTACCTCGCCCCTGGGCATTCAAGGCAGGGAGGAACAGGGGTGGGTTTTAGTCAGTAAGAGTATGACACGCCCTTCCGCTCCACCCTAGAGCGGAAGAAGTAATAGGATGATTTCCCACCCCCAAAAAAAAAAAAAAGCCATACAAATATTTGTTTCGAGCGGGAATCGTATCCGCGACACGCAGCGTAGCAGTCGAACGCTCAACCACTGCGCCAGCTCTGTCTTCAAATACATTTAAATATATATTTTTTAACTTACCTACAATTGGATATCGCGGAAGGCTCAGAAATCCTTCCCAAATTAAATCAAAATACATAAAGGTGGAAGCGCCAAAAAAGAATTAAAAAAAAAAAAGTGTGGGCCGGCTAATTTTCTTACGTTTTTTGCTATTTGCAGGTCAGTGTCAGGTTGTATCTTGGTCAAAATTTGATTCGCGGCCATATCAAGTACCTATGTATTTATAAAATTATAATCATTAAAAGCATAAATACAACTCTTTCAGTTTTAGTTGATGTTAAATGAAAGTATTTCATGAAATCATGACATTTGGCATCAATTCTAACTGAGAGAGTTGTATTGAATAGAATAGAATAGAATACTCTTTATTATGTACACCATATAAATTACATAAAAATATGAGGAAAACATTACATAGGGTGACACAATGGGCGGCCTTATCGCTAAAAGCGATCTTTTCAAGACAACCTTTGGATGGATTTTAAAGAAAAAGGAAATACAGTACTGTAGGTAGTCTTAGGTGTACTATTTATAATAATATATACAATAAATACATTATAGATAAATATATACATTAATAATTATGAAACAAAACGCATAGAACCCTAGTAAAAACGATTAAAGAGAGAGGTAGTGACTTTTGACCATTGTTTTGAAAGTGGACAAGGATTGAGCACGCCTTACCGACACGGGCAAGGCATTCCATAACCGCACCGCCTGAACCGTAAAAGATTTGTCGTAAAAGCTGGTGGAATCTATTGATGATTTTAATGATCACAGTTCTGTATACATACTTTGCTACGGCCGCGAATTATATTTTGACTAACATACAACCTGATACTGACCTGCAAATTGCAAAAAACATAAGAAAAGAGTTTTTACCTTAAATCGCAGTCGCCAAGCAAATATACAAAACGGTTCAGCTTTCACATCACGCCCACTATCAAGTAACACAAATTTTCTCACATAATATCAGTGGTTACAGGTGCAAACTATATCCCATAGGGAAGCAGGACCCTCGGATCATGTCACCAATTACAGACGAGCCTTTCAAACCTGCCTATCGCGTAACTTAGGGTGTATTTTTGAAGTTTCTAAGAGATCAATGTATATTGGTGGTAAGTTGCAGTAATATGGCTATCAAGGGAAATAACTGGGGCTGGTGAGCGAGGGATATGCCGCGTAAGATAGTTGGTAACTATACAAACTAATACTTTTGACATTAATTTTGATTTTGTTACTGGTTCACAGTTTTTGGTGTTATTTATTAGGGCTGGGGGTTTGAAAGTGAATAAAAGGTATTTTTAAACGAACTTCAATAAGGTGGAGGTTAACAATTCGTCGGCAGATTTTATTTTTTATGTAAGTTTCCCGATTACTCGAAGACGCCTGCAACGAATTGAAAAATTATATTTTGTTTGAAAGGTTATACCCTTACCTTCCTCTTCCTTCCCAAGTAGTCCCATTTATATTTTCTGAAGATCTGATGAACAACTTCGGAGATAGTCAATGGAACTCTTCAATAAATGAAAGTAAACCTTCCAGAATTGCTGCAATCGCATGTTTGTTTATTTTTTTATTTTTTTGGGACCGGCCCGCCACACTATTCCCAAACCACTGTAACTTCTGTAAGCCAGAAACAACAGTGGCGACCACCAAAAAAAACGCTGAGGCAATGAAGTTCGACGAGTCCCAGAGAAACGATTGAACTGTCTTGGGTCCCGCAACGAAATTAATCAGAAAAGACAGCGGAGGAGTAAAAAAAACATAATTTCCACTTCCCTCCTAATCAACCGGGAGCCAGAACAAAACTAGGCGATTAGGTACAAACGGAGTTTTTACAACTGGTTTGTTTATTGTTTACACCACTAACTTAATAACATAACAACACGCTGATACGCTCTGAAGGGGTACACAGATTTGTACAGCTTACCCTGATACAACCTAATTTCACCAATTATGTTCAAATTCTGTTTTAGGGCTATCCATTCGGGCATAACTTTACGATTTAGTTTTAGTTATAGTGTGCAACAACTAAAAAGTGAAAAACAAAACTTTTTTACAAAAAAAATACAACCGACTTCCACGCGTGTACAGATTAGCGCAGCAATTACTCAATGGTCTGCCTGCATAGAGCTCCCCAGAGACTGGCCTTCCTTATCTTTATATTAATGCAATATTCATACAATATCCAGAGCGTAATAAGATTTTCTTCATTTATTTCTATTCAGTAAAGTATACAAGTGGTGGGTTGTTGAGAAATGTTTTATGGTAGAGCAGGCGATTATCTATTAATTACTGCTTAAGTTTCTATTTAGATTGCATCTATTCATCTCCAGAGGAATAATGTGAATGAGAACATACGAGTAAATTTTATTAATATTTCAGTGCTCGGTGGTAGAAATATAAATTATATTTATTTTGTAAATAGGTTGTAAACCACAGAGGAGCTCGTGGCTAAAGTAATATCGGCCGCATGGGTCGATCCATCAGGTTATGCTACGCTTGCCGGGTTTTGGTCCGTGGATGAATGACCATCTTTACATACCGTTACTCCTTCGTGCCCCAGAAAGCACGTTAAGCTGGTCCTGGCTGTCAATCGTGGATCTTTGATAGACGTAACGGGTCTTCCGAAGTCAGAAAGTCTGACTTCCAGTCTTAACAAGGGGTTATCGTATTACCCAGTAACTGGGTTGTGGAGGTCATATATGCAGTTGCTCTATGTAAAATACTGGTATTTAGCTGCATCCGATTAGACTGGAAGTCGACCCAAAGATAGTTGGGAAAAGCTAGGCAGATTGATTGTTGTAAACCACACTTTTACACTAACTTTTTGTCAATATAAACTATAGATGTGGACGGTGTTTCTAACTACCCTGAGAAGAAACACCGAAACAAACTCAGAGGTCAAAATCTCTTTTAAATTCCATACATACATAGAATGGTCAAATCACATCTCGGTCTTTCGAGAAAAGGACCAAACAGATTTTATTTACGTACAGTTCAGTCTGTAAGAATAGGTATCCAGGTGTCACCATGAAAATGATCGGTTCGGATATAGTCCAAACGTTGATAAAGTTTAAAGTTCCTCACAAAAAGAACCGTGGGTTGAGTTACAGAACGAAAATATTAGTTATATAAATTTTCTGCAAGTCATACTAAATGGGCCGTAGGCATGTAGAACGAGTTGATGAACTACTCAACACTAGAATCACCAACAACTAGTAAGGGTGGTTATACTACCCAGAGGACAAGGTGGAGCATACGGTGGAGGTCTGCCCCGCTTGGGCGGAGCACCGCCGTGTCCTCGTGGATGCGATAGGTGGCGGCGACCTCTCGCGCCCGGCCCTGGTTCAGGCCATGGTACGGAGCGAGAGGGAATGGGAAGCAGTCTTCGCCTTCTACGAAGCAGTAATTCTCGCGAAGGCGGAGGCGGGATGCGTGAGGGAAGCTCAACGGAGTGGCCCTCAAGCCCCGGTCGCTACCACCGCAGGAGAGGCACTGGGCGTAGACATCGCGAGACGATCTGCGGCCACCGTAGACCCGGGCCTGCGGACGGCGAGCAGTGGGTAGCTCGCCGTCCGATTAGCACCAGGCCCGTGAGTCGACGGTGCGTAGTGTTCCACGCGCGCCTCAAAGAGATATAGTCAGCCACCACTGACGAAGCCCATCGTGGCCGGTGCCTGCATGCCTAGGAGTAGCGGATAAATTCTGAAAATGAGTTACCGCACCCCTGGGCACTCAGGCAGGGAAAGAACAGGGGTGGGTTCTAGTCAGTAAGAGTCTGTAACCGCCCTCCCGCTCTACCCATGGCGGGAGAAGTCATTGGATGATTTCTCACCCCACAAAAAAAGGGTGGTTATACTACGCGAATTATACTTAAACAATAAGAAGTAATATTAAAATGAAAAAAAAAATTGTTTGGTTTTTTACAAGTTTGTCAAATCTATGGATTTCGGCACATCAATTCTTCCACTGAAAGTAATTCGGATTATCGCTATACTTGCGGGTACTCATACTCACACAGCTACACATACAGTTTCTGTGGGATAAACCACGCTAGTAAAACATATATTATCGATTTCACCGATTTCGAATATACACCAACAACTGAATACGAACTTGTCAACTCAGTAGGCGTAGGCAATCAATCTTACACGTCGACACAGGATAAGACGGCTTAAAGCCGCTACTCATGTCAGACTTAAAACTATTGAAATCGCAACACGACGTAACAGAAGCAAAGTAAATACCGAGAGAGGGTTATCCACGAGGAATATATCGGACGTTTTGGCAAAATAAATTTAACACAGCCCAACCAAAAACCAACTCTATCAAGTTTACGTTAGAGTGGTATTTAAGTTGTGTTGGATAAAAATCGCGTACCAGAATATAATGAAAGGCAGGCTAACATTTTTATAGGGGTTTCAACGACTCTCGGAGTGCCACCGTTTTACATTTAAGGAATCCTCATTGTATTATGTGTTGGGTAACACATCGTCCTTTATGGTGACAACTATCTTTATGCCATGTTTATCTGGCGCTATTTTATGTTTATTCATTTAAAGTTTCGTATTAGATGTGTTGGTCGCTTTTAATTTGTTTGTTGTTAGTTAAATAGAAACTCAGAAAATTGTTTTATAAAGCTAATGAAAATTTACTGAAATGGAGGGCTTCTTAATCATTCATATGCTCACCTTTGACCACTCTAGTGATGTGGTCGAGGATGGAGCACGCATGCCTAGAAGAAATCTATTCGCTCTTGATTTCTAGATGGCCGTTTTAGGGTTTTTCAATCCAGACATGATGTCAAAAATGCTGATGAATTTAAAATAACTCAAGTCACATCGTCATCTGATTAGCATTTTCCTAACTATATTGCTTTTCCCCAAATGCACCAAATGAACAGAAAAAAAACAACACAAAAGAGCTTAATTGTAGTTATGATGTTATTTTTCAAATTAATTATCATGGAACATTGCTTTATGTTATTGTTGGTATAAATAATTATTTAACATTAGTATAATAGTCAATGGTTTTATTTCTTATTATGTTGACATTGCTTTATTATTGTGAGTTTTATTAATTTAATTTGAGATAGTGTTTGTGTATTTTTTTAACCGACTTCCAAAAAGAGGAGTTTTTTTTTTTGTATGTATGTTACCCGATTTCTCCGTCAGTTGTGAACCAATTTTCAAAATTCTTTTTTCACCTGCAAGAATATACTCCCGAGGTGGTTCCATATAAATTTTATCGAAATTGCTTCAGCGCTTTTTGAGAAACTGAACAAAAACGGAAAATACGTGTACCTCGATGACGTTTTGGTGTTCTCCAAATGTTTAAATTCCACGTTCCATTATTATATATTGGGGTTTTTAGTTCTGGGATATAACAACTAAAAAGTGAAAAATAAAAAACTTTTTTACAGAAAAAATAACCGACTTCCAAAAACAAAATACACTAAAAATTTATAAATAACTTTAATTTCGGATGTCGGTGTCAAATAACGAAAAAGTAAAAATACAAACACCGACTTCCGAAATTAAAGTTATTTATACATTTTTAGTGTATTTTTTTTTTTGTTTCTAGGTATTTTTAATTAATCGAGTTGTTCTTTTTTAATGTAACGCATTCAGACACAATGTAAATTGTTATTGAATAAATGAAATCAATGAATAAATGTAATATTGGATGTTTGTACTCTTTCACGCAAAAACTACTGAACGGATTTTGATGAAATCTTACGGTAATTCATAGGAGGCTATAATTTATAATGAGGGCAAGTACTAGAACCACGAGGGCAAAGCCGTTGGCGGAAGCTGGTATAATATATTATGTACCTATTAAGTGAAAACCAGCTTCATAAAAAAAAAACTCATTGAAATCGGAAGGTACTTCCGTTTAAGGCGCAGATATAAAACTTCTAATAATTTTAAATTGAACATCACATATAAGCAGCTAGCCTTAATTCTTCGAAAAAAATATAGGTTACTTAAGACATTTTTTTTTCATATTTTGATATTTGATATTTTTAATTTGTAATTCAGTCTAATGCGGATTAAAAAATTGAGAATCACGCAAAAGCTATTAAACATATTTTTATGAATTTTTCACAATTTTAAAGATAATTTAATTATTTATCTTTTAGTATTTTACGTGTTTTAGTATAGAACTTGTTGTTTTATCCTACTATGATTATAAATGTGAAAGTTTGTGAGTCTGTATGTTTGTTACTTCTTCACGCTCAAACGGCTGGACCGATTTGGATGAAATTTTGTATTTAGATAGCTTATAGCCTGAATTAACATATAGGCTACCTTTTATTCCGGTCTAGGCGGGTGAAACCGCGCGGCGCAGCTAGTGTGTACTAAATTAATAATGCATCTTATTTGGGCGAGTCCTATTACTCCAGAACACGCAAGCTAACCACTCAAGGCCGTTGGCATATAATTGCGGTATCACAGTCAAACACAGACAGTTTGAGGATTCAATTTTTTTACATACAACACAACACACGTCAAAATAACATACAGTAGAAAATACATAATAACACGTAAATTAGATATTTTACGTATGTTTAGAATTGTACGAGTATGTTTAAAATGGCGAGTTTCTGTTTAAGTGCGATGTACTCCCTGTTGTCGGAAGCCATGTCTGGGGTGAATCTCCTGGCGTTTTTTAGATAATAATGACTTGTGTTAGTGTACTTTAAAACTTGTGGATTAAAGTTGAATTGCCCACGATTCATCACTGTCGGCAGCACTCCGTCATTATTTGCTGCAAAACGCCAGAGGATTCGCCCTTTGGCTGCCAAACAGTGGATTGTTCAATAATCCAGACCAGTGCTTCTGACAATTCTCGTCGAAGGACAAACAGTTCCCCGAAGAATTCCTATTCATACTCACAGAGAGGAGATTTGTGACCCAGCAGTGGGATTAATTATAGTCTACTATGCTAAGGAAGTCTAAACCTTACCTACCTCGTTTTTAGGGTTCCGTATCCGAAGACTTACCAACAAAACCTGTAACCATTGCTACAGTACCGCTATCCGCCTGTCTGTTTGTCTGTCATTGGGCTAAATCTCATGAACCGTTATAATTGAAATATTGCCGGTTTAACAACCGGTTATAAAAATTAAAAAATAATTTCCCAAATCGGTTTCTAATGACAGAACTTTGAGGCAAAAAAAAATCAACCGAATTGAGAACCTCCTCTTTTTAATTCGGTTAATAATAAAATAAAATTACGATGGTACGGAACCTTAAGTGTGCGAGTCCGACACGCACTTGGCTGGTTTATGTTTATTTTCATTATTCAATTATAATTATACAACATAATCATATCAATTAAATAGTTATTAGTCAGACTGAAAGTAAACTGGTACTAATAAGTTTGAATACATAACTTACCGAGGTAGTAATTTCAAACTACGCAACTCCAAGTAGACTCGAGTGTTTATTATATATAGTGTAGCGTATCTAAACTCCATTACTATGAATACGGCGCAGTATCAATCTATCTCTGCAATTTTGCACATTCCACTCATGATAACTGTGTCAGTGGTACCCGAGATTAGTCTGTTGTAACGAACAGATAGTTTTACCCAATTGTGTTACCCAATAGGGGTGAGCCTGAAGTTAGGTCATAAATGCATGCATGTAAATTAGAAAAGAGTCACGGAAGGTGTTACATTCTGGGGAATGGAGTAGTTTTCTTAGTAACTTGCTTCAGAATCCCGAGCATGAATACCTGGATTTGCATAACTGAATAATTTTCTTTCTAAAATTTTGTTTAGATAGGTAGGTATGTTGTAAGTAGCGTTTCTGGCTAACCAGGCTATACCAAACTCAACAATTACTAGAATAGGATAGGTTTGGTATTAAGGATATACAAGGTGGCACGAAATTAATCATCCAATTTCGATTTTGAATGACTTTTTTAACCGACTTTCGAAAAAGGAGGAGGTTCTATGTTCGACAGTAGGTATGTATGTTTTTTTTTTATGTATGTCCGCCTGTTTCTCCGTCAGGTTGTGAACCGATTTTCAAAATTTTTTTTTAGCCGAAAGAATATACTCCCGAAATGGTCCCATATAAATTTTATCGAAATTGCTTCAGCGCTTTTTGAGAAACTGAACAAAAACAAAAAATACGTATACCTCGATGACGTTTTGGTGTTCTCCAAATGTTTAAATATCTCGTTCCATGTTCTGTTCTGGGATATAACAACTAAAAAGTGAAAAATAAAAAACTTTTTTACAAAAAAAACAACCGACTTCCAAAAAAAAAATACACAAAAAATTAAAAAATAACTTTAACTTCGGAAGTCGGTGTCAAATAAAGAAGAAGTAAAATACAAACACCGACTATTGGTCAAAAAAATCGACACGATTACGCTCTTGCGAAGTATAGCGCTCCATTGCTTGTCTGTTTGTATTCTGCAGCTGTCTAGTTTACAAATGTCAAATATGATTGACGTACGACGCCATTTGCAAAAATTATAGCATCTTCCGATAGCGTGATTAATTTTGCGCTACCCTGCACTTCCAGATTGATGATTTTTCATCCATTTATCCAAGAGGAATTGAGAGATATTGCGATTTCAGTATTTTCACCAACAAGTCAAGCATATACGTAGTATTCTGAAAGTATTACATAGTGAAGTGGAACTGATGAAGAAAACTGCAGATGGCGAACGGAACACCTCAATAATATTATAAGTATTTCACGGCTGGCGATTACATATCTTGCGAAAGCGACAGTTGTGCAATAATTTGCTCAACATCATCATCATTATCATCAGCCTTTTTAATGTCCCAAACGCTGGGGCACAGGCCTCCTCTCTCTACGAAGGAATCCGATCATAAGGTCGACAAAACCCTGGTCGTTAGTTAGGGTTGGGAACAGTTTCGTTGCGCGTACAGCTAAGGAGTGTAATTCCCTGCCGGGGTCTGTGCTTTTTGATAGCTTTAACCTATGAGTCTTTAAGTCAAGAGTGAATAGTTTACTGCTAGGCAATCGTGCTAAATTTCTGACTACATCATTGCTTACCATCATGTGAGTTAATAGTCAAACGTGAGTCTATCAACTCTAAAAAAAATATCTATTGTTTAAAAAAAAAATTAAAAACGCACTTCATTTTTTATTTTTCTCAGCCCCACGGCGCCCTCACCTTCCGCCTGACGCAGGTCCTCACCGGACACGGCTGTTTCGGGAGGTTCCTGTTTCAGATCAAGCGGGAGGTGACCCCCGGGTGTTTCCATTGCGCGGATCGTCCCGAGGACACGGTGGAGCATACGGTGGGGGTCTGCCCCGCTTGGGCGGAGCCCCGCCGTGTCCTCGTGGATGCGATAGGCGGCAGTGACCTCTCGCTCCCTGCCCTGGTTCAGGCCATGGTACGGAGCGAGAGGGAATGGGAAGCCGTCTCCTCCTTCTGCAAAGAAGTAATGCTCGCGAAGGCGGAGGCGGGATGCGTGAGGGAGACTCAACAACGGAGTCGCCCTCACGCTCTCAGCAGCAGCCGCCTCAGGAGACGCCTGGGACTTCCGGCGCCGCGAGACGATCTCCGGCCACCGTAGACCCGGGCCTGCGGACGGCGAGTAATGGGTCCGATCAACACCAGGCCCGAGAGTCGACGGCGCGTAGTGTTCCACGCGCGCCTCAAAGAGTTGTCAGCATTAAGGACGGGGCCCGTCATGGCCGATGCCTGTTCGGGGGTTGAGGATAAATTCGAAACAGAGTTACCTCACCCCTGGGCACTCAGGGCAGGAAGGAACAGGGGTGGGTTTTAGTCAGTAAGAGTCTGACACACCCTCACGCTCCACCTAGAGCGTGAGATGTCATTGGATGATTTCCAACCCCACAAAAAAAAAAAAAAACCCTACATACTACTACTACATACCCATATCAAAACTAGTCAGTCATCTTTGGGCGTCCGCCATATATATATAATATATAATAGCCTTTTTATTTCCTTAATATTCATGCATATTTACATTTCATTATCTTAACATTCCAGTAATAATTGTTTAATTCATTAATTAATTTTTCAATTTCAACATTAAGTAAACAATCGCATAACAATTCAATTTTACAACATAAAATAGTAATAACAGATACATTAACAGATTCATGCAATAATTATTCATTATTATTTAAAACTATTACTTAACATGTCATTGCAATTCATTCAAATAAATAATTAAAATTACTAAAATTTACAGTAAAACATACATTAAATTTATTTACCATTATTATACAATTAATTAATTCATCAAATATCATTATTTATTTATTCTTATTTAAGTATATAATTATTAAGGACCTCTTAACGAGTAAAGGCCTCCTACATTTTTTTCCAACTATCTCTATTTTTTGCCTTTGTAATCCAGTTTTTCCCAGCTACTTCATTTATCTCGTCTATCCATCTCTCTTTTGGCCTTCCCTTCTTTCGTTTACTGGGTGGTCCCGGCCAAGTAGTTGTTTTTTGAGCCCACCTATCTTTGTTCATACGAGCAATATGACCAGCCCACTTCCATTTCAATTTCATGCAATGTTCTAAAGCGTCTAAAACTTTCGTTGCTTTCCTTATATCTTTATTTCTTATTTTGTCATTTCTTCTAAGGTGTAATATACTACGCTCCATTGCTCTTTGACATACTTGTAGTTTGTTTCTTGTGTGCTTATTGAAAATCCAAGTTTGACAGGCATATGTTAGACACGGTAGTATACAGGAATCTAGTACTTTTCTCTTCAGTTTTAAAGGAAGGTTTGATTTGAGTACTTCCTTGTTGCTCCAAAATTTGTTCCACGTAGCATTTATTCGTCTGTGTAGTTCATCATTGTGTCTAGTTGTAGCAAATGATATCTGTTTACCCAAGTAAATATAATCCTGTACGTACTCTAAAGAGCTATTGTTGACTTATATGGGTATTTTTTGGTGGTTGGTCATGACCTTTGTTTTTGTGGTATTTAGTTCTAAGCCAATTTTTCTGCTCGCAGTATTTAGTTCATTTACCATTTTTTCCAGTTGAGTTGATGTTTCAGAGAAAAGGATTATATCATCTGCAAACCGGAGGTTGCTTAGAAATTTGCCTTGTATGTTGATCCCTTCTCTATCCCAGTTTAGATTTTTCATAATGTTTTGCAGAACTGTTATAAAGATTCTCGGCGAGAGAGGATCGCCTTGTCTAACACCTCTACATATTTTTATTTCAGGGCCTCGTTTCTCTAATTTTACTCGACTTTTAGATTTGCTATAAATATCTTTAATAAGCTCAATAGTTTCCAGTGGTACCTCGCACTCGTATAAGGCTTTCCACATGCTACTATGGGATATAGAGTCGAAGGCTTTTGCGTAATCAATAAAAGCCAGATAGAGTGGCCTGTTGTGTTCAGTATACTTCTCTATAATCAAGTTTAATGTGTGTACGTGATCTGTAGTAGAGAAGTTTTTTCTAAAGCCTGCCTGTTCCGGTGGTTGGTGCTTCTCGGTGTACATAGCGAGGCGCTCTTCTAGACATGAAGCAAACAATTTATATATGTTTGGTTGAAGGCTGATGGGTCGGTAATTTCCGATATCGGCAGGGTCTCCTTTTTTATATAACAGAATTATATCAGATTTTGCCCATGCTGTTGGTATTTCCTTATCATCCAGAACTCTATTAAATAGGGTAGTTAGAGGCGATGCTAGCAGATATTTACCAGTTTTTAATGCCTCATTTGGGATGCCATCCGGTCCATTGCTTTTTTCCGACTTTAAACGTTCCATTTTCTTAATAACCTCGAAGGTAGAAAATCTTTCAAGAGTGGTAGAATTCTGAGTGAGGAACAAGTTTTCATGGTCTGTTTCTTGAGTTGAGTACAGGTTTTTATAAAATGTTGTGGCTATTTCTATAATTTTTGATCTAGAGTACGTTTTGTTGTTGGTAGAGTCTTCTTTCAGGCAGGGAATCCATTTTTTGGTAGAGTTTAGCACTTTGAAACCTTTTTTCAGGCTTCCTGATAATATCAGATGGTTTTCTATTGTTTTAATTCTGTGTTCATTTCGTTCTTTCTTAATTTGTTTGTAGATATTTTTATATAGATAGCTGCGCTCTTTCTTTTCTTCATCTGTTAAATTTTTCTTGCTTGTCAATTCATTTCTTCTTATAATGAGCCTTTTAATACCGTCTGGAGTGACCCGTTTTGTGACTGGTTCTTTTATAATGGAGTTCAAACTTTGAGATAGCGACACCTTAATTTTGTTATAGAAACTTTCTACATCTTCATTTTGTTCAAGTTTTATTGTATTGATTTTACTACTTAATGATTTTATAAACTGTTGTTTTTCACCTGTTGTCTTTAGTTCAGTTTTATTATTGCTATAATTGGCTCTGCTTTTCTTCAGATTTGATATTTTTATGGTGCTTCGTATTAGTCGATGATCGCTCGGGTACGGTAGTCTGTTTAATATTTCTATATTTGTAATAATTCCTTTATTATTGGTTAATATGTAATCTATTTGGCTTTTCTTTTTCTTTGGTGAGAGCCACGTCCAAAAATTTTTTGTGTTCTTTTTGAATAGGCTATTGGTTATTACTAGGTTATTTTCGCTACAAAACTGGAGCAGGGTGTCGCCTCTTTTATCTCTCTTTCCAAAACAGTAGTTGCCCAGTAATCTTTCTTCACCTGCTAACCGTTGTCCAATTCGAGCGTTAAAGTCACCCATTACAATCAGATGTTTGTTGTAGTGTATTTGAGCTTGTCGGAGCTGATTGTAAAAGTTATTAATTTCTTGATCGTTTGCTGCAATGGTAGGTGCGTGAACCTGGACAATTGTTAGTGTTGTGTTTTTGAATTTTAGATTTAAAATGCATATACGCTCGGATATTCCAATAAAACTCTCAATATTTATCTTATATTTCTTTTTCACAAGAAAGCCTACACCATATTGACCTTTAGTTTCACCAATATAGCAGAATATGTGGTCTTCATCTTCTATAATATTGTAGCCAGTCCTTCTTATCTCTGCGAGGCCAATAACGTCATACTTAATTTTTGAAATTACCTGTTTAAAATCAAGTAGCCTTTCATCTGATAGAAGAGACCTTGTGTTGTAAGTACACACGTAGAGTGGCTGGAGTGGAGGGTTTTGGTCATACTCTTCCACGGTGACCAGCCGGGTTGGAAGATGTTGTATATTTTTTGATTTAATTTTCTTGTTTATAGGATAAGTATAGGAGGAGGGGCCTGGTTGCTATGTTTTCTTGCTTTGGTTACTGTTTGGATTAGTTGTATATTTATTAACTACGAAGTTTAGCATGCTCGGCTTAACAACTCCCTCTGACATGCTGTTTGACCTTTTTACTGATGTCTCAGGTTGATGTTTTTTGTTCTTTTTAATAATTTGTGTGTTTCTCTCTACATTTGGTGTTGTGATATTTTCTGGTGAAATAGGTAATTTTCGTTTAGTATTGTTTTTTGATATAATGAGTTTATCATATCTAATAAAGGCTGTGTTTCCCTTCTCTCTCTCCAATTGCAGCTGTTCTTGAAGTTGTTTCCTTTTTTCTAGTACGTATTTTGGGTAATCTTCTTTCACATAGTAGTGGGTACCTTTCAGCGAACCTTTTTGTTTCAACATTTTAATTTTTATTCCTAAAGTTGAGAAAGTAACTACTATTGGTCGTGGTCTTTCCTCTTTCTTTCCTACTCTTTTAACTTCCTGTATATCGCTGTATGTTAAATTGATGGAGAAATATTGTTCCACCCATTTGATAATGTTCCTCTCCAAAGTCTCATAAGATGTTTCAGTCTCTTCAATACCGAAAAATACCATGTTTCTTTTCCTTGCCTGTTTCTCCAAAAAGCATATCCTTTTTTCCTGATTTTCCACAGTTTCTTTAAAATTTTTATGTTTTTCTTCCCATGCTAAAAATTTTTCTTCTAACATTTTGTTTATGTTTTGCGTGACTTGTTCCGTAACATCTTTTCCAGCGGACCGGATTTCTAATCTTTGCTCGTCTAGTTCTTGTTTTATTGTTTTAAGTGCGTTCAGAATTTCTTCCATGATGTATAGATTGTTTTGGTATAGGTGATGCCCTCTAGTGGCTCGCCTTGGTATCAGTCTAGTTAGCTTCTTGAGGTGTTATTGATTTAGATCAATCGTCGCTATTTGGTGTTGTAGTTCACTTTTAATATAACAGATGGCGCTGACAGTCCTGAATTGGTGGGTCTTTATGTTATTTATATTATATTTTTAAATAAATATCTTGAAACGTATCAATTTGCATCACTGCTGCCAATTTGCACCATTTTTACCTTGGTGTTGATACTGAAATCGATGGCGGTGTCAGGTGGAACTTCGTATGACGTTGCTCAATGTGAATAACTGTTTGCAAGTCATCAATTTAGGTTATGTTTATTATCCACTGTCGAAATGATTTTAGTATCTGCACTCTGCCTGTTTTATTTTCACTTTTGCACACATGAAAAGAGTCCAGCTTGAGTTGGGAAAAAAAAGTCAACAGTACAAAGTTCGTTGGTGATTTGCACTTTGTATATTCAAAGGTTTTTGCAAGTTTTGATAAATTTGTTCCAATGTTTATATTATCACGGGTACACTAAGCACTTTGTCACTTTACACATTTGTTTTTTATTGTTCGAAATGCACTTTTTTGAGTTTTCTTTATTATTTATTGCGGAGCCGATGTTTACCGTGGCACAGCTAACCATACATAGTCATCAATCCTTGATAAGTGAGCGAAGTTTCAATTTAAACCGACGTTTTGAAGTGGGTAAAAATCACGTTACATAGATTCATATCATGCTAATATAAAAGCGTGTTAAAAATAATTACATAGTTTGTTAGCATCCCAAAGGCAACTGAAGTCTAGATAGCTGCTTAAGTGTAGTGTACTATAATATAGTATAATTAAGCAGCTACCTAGACTTCAGTTGCCTTTGGAAAATATTATATTACTAAGCTTGCGGTACCCGCTTCAAACATTACAAACCAAACATTTTACCAGAATGTAATGTAAAGAGAGTACCGTTCAAATCCAGTGGAACACAGGTACTGTTGCAATATACTCTTACTAACTGCAATAACCCGCATTTGTATTGGCATAGTGAACGGATCAAACATAGAACCGCATTGCAATAAACTCTTTGTGTGCGGTGCGTTTGAAAAGATTGTGGGAATATTCGAGTTGCAACACTGAAGCCACTACACAGGGCTTGCAGAAACTTTAATCCTAACAAAACTAAAAATATTTGAAAGCAAATTCCTTGACTCCTACTGCAAATCCACTAACATCTATGACGCCACATACGAACTAAACACACAAATCTTCCATCGCACAAGCTGAGTTCTCCGTGCGATTTTAACATATACAGTTCAAGTCCGAAATTAACCACCGGGCTATTGCTCAGACCAGACACAACACCCGTCTGGTCGGAAGATCCTCCCTTTTCAACGGAGGTTTGCAGGACTTTATACCCTGTTCCGCATACCTTCCAAAAGGCATCCCTCCCCAATTCGTATCAACCCAATGCTGACTGCTGGTCACCTCTTTTATATTTTGTTTACTGTTGGGTTAAGGCATCTGTCGTCAGGTCATCTAGTTGAGAGATTTTTTTTTATTTATTTTTTTATTGTTGATAGGCACGCGTTTGACCACTATTACTACTCGTAAATTTCCGTCTTCACTCAAGAGCTTGTCTATTTGAACAGCCCACTGACTTCAGCTTGCTAGCAACTGTCTGTTACACTTCAGTTTTTTTTTTTTAATTTTCATCCATCTTATCCTTCAGTGGCTATCATCCTCCTGCGCTTATCCCATTTGTTTGGAGTTGGCGACGCATGTCCTCTTCTTCTATACATAGCCGTCATCTATTGCGATGCATGTAATCTCTCGTACAAACCATCAATCGGCTCTTTGGTCTTCCTCTACTATTCGTTCATATCTATGGCGTATTCAATGGTATCTACATCTTCTTCTTAGCCGTCGATGGCAAATATAGGACTTATACATAACTGCCGAAATAGTGTGGGTATACCATTAATAGGAAATTAGCAAAATCCGCATCCACACGGTTAAGGGCCTACCTCCGTATAAGTGGCACCCTCGTTGAATAAAAAATCGTATCTTAGCAAAGAAAATAAGGATTAAAGAATCCTATGTTGCGTTTGTTACAAAGAGGATAAGGTTTACGTTGTTAAAACAGGACTAAAAATGTTTCGTATCCAAAGTAGTAAGCCAAAAGTGTCAAAAAAGGCCGTTTTTGGTACTTTTGCAACGACAACAACGTAAAAATACCTTATCCTATTTGTAACAAACGCAACATTGGATTCTTTTATCTTTATTTTCCACGCCTTGTTACGATTTTTTAATCAATGAGGGCGTCTCTTGGCGGCAATATACGCCTTCAGAAGAGTCGTCGTGGCTGGACAGTATTTGAATGCAAGTAGATTTTCATCGACGTCAACGAATTGCCGCAGCCATAAGGTCCTCGCATGACTGTACATGCGACGTGATGACATGATGAGAGTTGGGCGATGGTGTACACACCATCGCCCAACTGTTGTTGTTGTTCTGTGTTGTTTATGCGGTGCCTCTCTACAGAGAGGCACCGCATAAACAACACACAATATGGTATCTACATAGTATTGCCATATTGCTTTTTTTTCTCAACCTTCTGTTTGTTTTTACTTCGCACCGCAACCAAGTATTTGATAGTGTTTTAACCGACCAAATTGACTGCCGCACGTTTTTATAACGCGCGGAGAATTTTATTGTATTTCTGATCGCAGGTTTGTTGGTTGTAACAATTCACAGCCAATTGAGGCTCGGTGATCTATTGGGTAACAAACTAACAGGTTGGAGTAGAACGTAAACAAATACTTTAGTGATTGAGAGATGTGTACGTTTTTGTGTTTATTGGCTGGTTCAGTCGTATATATTTTGGAGCTAAGTATTACTCAACGAGTTTTTTTCAGGATGGTCTGAAGATTGCCACCATAGTGGATTCAGCGTGTTAGAGACTCTCTTGCCTTTTCCTGTACCAGGACTTGCTTGCGTTGGGTACGCCACAATGGTGGAAGCAATTCCCTTCTTTGAGGAGTGGCTAATTAGGCACCATGGCGTCCTCACCTTCCGCCTGACGCAGGTCCTCCCCGGACAGGGTTATTCCGGAAGGTACCTGTTTTGGATTAGGCGGTAGGATACACCCGGGTATTACCATTGTGTAGATCGCCTGGGAGGAAACGTAGAGCATACGATGGAGGTCTGCCCAGCTAGGGCGGAGAACCGCCGTGTCCTTCTGGAGACGTTCAGCGGTGGCGACCTCTGGCGACTGATGAAATTGAGCGAGAGGGTATTGGAAGCTGTCATCTCCTACTGCGAAGCAGTATTGCTCGCGAAGGAGGAGGCGGGACGCAAGTCACCGCAGGAGACGCCCTGGGCGTCAGGTGTCGCTAGCCGATTCCCAGCCACCGTAGGCACGGGCTTGCGGACAGCGAGAAATAGGTGGCTCGCCTTCCGACAAGGACCAGGCCTGGGTCGATGCAATAGCGCGTTGTACACACCAAAGAGATCATCATCATTCTCCTGCCCTTATCCCAATTTATTTGGGGTCGGCGCAACATGTCTTTTTCTTCCATACTCCTCTATTAGTCGTCATCTCTGTAGTCACCCCTTTTTTACCCATATCCTCTTTCTCACAGTCCAACCATCGTTTCAATGGCCTTCCCCTACTCTTATAGCCATCCACATTCATACACAAGACTTTCCTCACGACATTTTCTTCATTCCTCCGCATCACATGCCCATACCACGACAACCGATTTCCACACAACTTTTCAGTCAGCGGAGCCACTTTCAGACTTCCTCTTATATACTCATTCCTAATAAGAAAAGAATAAGAGATGTCAGCATTAATTGACGGGGCCCACTGGGACCGATGAATGCCAGGGTCGCTGGAATGTTTTAAGAGTCACTACGGCCCTGGCACAGGCAGCTGAAAGAACATGGATAGCTTTTAGTCAACAAGAGTCTGACACGCCTTCCCACTTCACTTAGAACGGGAGAAGTTATTTGATAATTTCTTGCTCTAAAAAAACATACTTACATAAAAACTGTGCAACCACGAACGATTCGGCTACAAAATGATCCTATTGGGATTGGATATTTTATCTTTCTTTCTTTCTTTAGAGTTATAGTCAGACGGACGGTCGGCAATACTGGACATCAAGTATTTTATTGCGATCCTGATTTAGGTGGTGCCAACGATAAAATAAAATAGTGGTTCGAAGAGTTAGGCGTGTTATACAACATGTGAAAGCGGAAAAGCGAAAATCCTGAAAGTAGTTTGTTCGGAATCGTCGACTGAATTGTTTGTAGACTAGAAAATGAATAGAGACTAGTACTCTCTTCTGTCTATGATGAATACAGAATGAATGAGTATGTATGGATGGCTGAACAGATATAAATGAAATTTGGCACAGAGTTAAACTATGGCCTGAAATAGCTCATAGGCTATAATTCATACTGCGCGGATCGCCCAAAGGACACGGTGGAGTTCTGCCCCGCTTAGGCGGAGTACCGCCGTGTCCTCGTGGAGGTGATCGTCGGCAGCGAGCTCTTGCGCCCGGCCCTCGTACAGGCCATGGTACGGAGCGAGAGGTAATGGGAAGTAGTCGCCTCCTTCTGCGAAGCAGTAAAGTTTGCGAAGGAGTAGGTGGAATGGGTGAGGGAGACTCGACAGAGTCGCCCTCACTCTGAGGAGCAGCCGCCGCAGGACGCTCTGGGCGTCGGGAGTCGCGGGTCTTCGGACGGTGAGTAGTGGGTAGCTCGACGTCCGATCAGGACTAGGCCCGAGAGGCGACGGCGTGTAGTGTTCCATGCGCGGCTCAAAGAGTTGTCAGTAAAACCTGATGGGGCCCATCATGGCCGATGCCTGCCCAGTGGTCGTGGATAAATTCGAAACAGAGTTACCGCACCCCTGGGCACTCAGGCAACTGAAGGAACAGGGGTGGGTTTTAGTCAGTAAAAGTCTGACACGCCCTCCCGCTCCACCCAGAGCGGGAAGTCATTGGATGATTTCCCACCCCCACAAAAAAAGGCTATGATTCATAATAGGAGAAAAATTAATTTCACATGGGCGAAGCCGCTTACAGAAGTTAGTATTCTAATAAGACTACTTCTTAAACCGTTGCCTAGCAACAATCAAGTAAGGACGACAAAGTAAATGATCCTAAGCCCAGCTTAAACTGATGTTTGGGGAAAAGAAAGATATTCGTGCAAACATGTAATCCCATATAATATTGCGCTGGCTGTTATTTAGTCAACGCTCCCGTACGTCCAGGAACTTGTGGTATTATCTTTTTATCCGATTTAAGGACAGGAACTTTCTTGTTACTATCTTCCTATAAAGGTCTGATAGGAAAGATAAAGTTGTATCTATATATTATAAATAATATGTATTGAGAAACAAAGTTGGGCTAGGTAGGTATACCAGTTATAACTCAATATCGCTTGGACCGATTTTAATGATCTTTGATTTGTTTCCGCCCCGAAGTGCAGAGTATCTATTAAAACAGGAAATATTGGTGAACAAAAATATGAATGGCGTTTTTAGGGTTCCGTAGTCCTAACAAGGACAAAGTACCCTTATAGTTTCGGTCTGTCCGTCTGTCCGTCCAAGGCATAGCTAAGAGACTGTTAGAAAACACTACTTTTACTGTTGTAAAAGCTGCAATCTTATATTTTGGAAACACAACCGCATAGCGCGGTTTGTGACCGCACTTATTCGTCGAGATAGTGATGTTTTACAAAGTTTTTCCACGAAATATGGGAGCATTACACAGAAGCATCTGACATATTCAAGCACCGGAACCGGATCCTATAATCATAAAGCCCCCTTCTAAGTCCGCATGTTATAACGGACGACTACAGAACCCTACACTGTGTGTGGCCCGACACGCACTTGACCGGTTTATTGTTTATTGATTCTGAGGCGGTACGAAGTTCCCCGGGTCAGTTGGTTATTATTAAGTAAAATTGAAAAAAAAAATACCTTTTCAAAGTAGGTAGGTATCTACTTACTGATCTGATATCAAAAATTCAATCAGTATATAATAAAAAACTTTTTTACAAAAAAATAGAACAAACTTCCAAAAAAAGTGCAAAATAACTTTAATTTCGGAAGTCCATGATCCTGTTTTGTGTCTTCGTTTTTTGACACCGACTTCCGAAATTAAAGTTATTTTGCACTTTTTTTGGAAGTCGGTTCTATTTTTTTGTAAAAAAGTTTTTTATTTTTCACTTTTTAGTTGTGGCTCCCCATTAAACTGTGTTAACAATTCATAGACATACGATAGCAGCAATCGCGGTTGATTTGCTGTCAATTTTTGAAGAGTTCCGTTGTCTGTCTCCGAAACCCATCATCAGATCTTTTTGAAATTTAAATGAGACCATTTCGAAATAAATCCCTTTCGAACAAAAAAAGAATTTTGCAAATCCGTCAATATATGACGGAGTTATGCCCGAACATACATAAAAAAAAAAATAAAAAAAAAATACAAACATCCGAATTGATAACCTCCTCCTTTTTCGAAGTCGGTTAAAAAGACATTACTGCCAAATGCCATAGGCTACGTTTTATCCCGGAAAAGCGCGCAGTTCCCGAGGGACAAACCGCAAAAGCAAAGCTGATGGACAAAACACATTTTTCATACTTATTTTGATACTTGTTTACTTCAGAAATTTAAACTCGATTATCAACTTCAAAGTCGATTACATCATTCGTACCAAAAGTTTTATCAATTAATTAATTAACTTCGCGGTTAAATTAACTATCAAACGTCAGAAGTTAGGGGCACGGTTCCAAAAAGGTCGTATCTTATGGAGTCTTCTCCATAAGTTTCGGTCGCCAAGAAACTGCATTGTTACTCTTTTATTTAAATATGGGCTAATTTTTCAATAACCAGATAATTTTTAAGTCAAGGTTTAAATGCCTGTTTGACATATTTGCTAAATAAAAGCTGTCAAACCGCCATTTTTAATCCTTAGGTAAGAGTTAAGTGACTATTGAAAAATCAGCCCTGAAAGTGTTTATTTTATTTTATTCTTTACTTTAAAAAAAAAAAACAAGCGTACAATGGGCGGTTTTTACTAAGTTTCCATATTACAAACAAAAATTTAATATACCAGCAACAAAAAAGAAAAAAAACACACAACAAAATCCTGGTACAAGCATTTAAACTTGCGTTACACAAATGAGAGCAACTTTAAATATTGCTTTACGACGAACGGTTTTAAATTGAGCTGTGTGAGCTTAGAAGGGACGAGAGAGCGAGCTTAACGCGAAGACAAACGACCGAAAAAAGAGCATTGAAATGACGCAGCGTTGCAAAACAGGCACACAGACGCGTCCGCGGAACTGTTGCAAAGGAAACTTTGTGCTGCTCGGGAAACGCCACACACGGCTACTATCTTGGTTTTGTTTTTCATACTTCTATTATCTGGCAGTCTTGCTATTAAAACGTGGAGGTGAGTGGTGAAGTTTGGTTTTGGCAGCGGGTTTTTTGGGGTTCCGTATCCGAAGGGTCCGATTGGAGCACTTTTTTTTTCGTGGTCAGAAATCCTGCAATGACTTCTCCAGCTCTTCGTGTCAGACTCTTACAGAATAAAACCCACCCTTGTTCTTTCCTTGCCTGGTGCCCAGGGGCGCAGTAACTCTGTTTCGAATTTATCCGCTACCCCCTTTTTTTTTTTTGGCGGGGTGGCAAAGTATCCAATGACATTTTCATACGTTCCTTCCCTGCCTCAGTGCCCAGTGGTGCGGTAACTCTGTTAAGAATTGATCCGCTACCCCTAGGCATGCAGGCACCGGCCACGATGGGCCCCGTCAGTGGTGGCTGACACTAATCGCTTTGAGGCGCGCGTGGAACACTACGCGCCGGCGACTCACGGGCCTGGTGCTGATCGGACGGCGAGCTACCCACTGCTCGCCGTCCGCAGGCCCGGGTATGGCCGTCGTGCTGCCATCAAGCCGTAGAGTGCGATATGGACAGCTGCAAAGTTTTCAACTTTGAAGCGAGAAAGACTCTACATATTATCATTTTATGTGTAACTTATAGCACTCAAGAATAATGAAGCTTTCTACTGGTGAAAGAATTTTCAAAATCTATTCCAGAGAATACTTCCTACAAACAATCTTACAAACTTTACCTCTTTATTGTATTTGTATAGATAAGTGCAGTATTTGTATTTTTGTTACCTTTTCCCGCTCAAAATTTCGTATGTAGATAGCCTATAGCCTTTTTATTTCGGATTAACAAATAGGACACTTTTTATCCCGGAATACGCGGATGAAACGGCGAGGCGCTGCTAGTATATGTTTATTCAATAAAAGTTGTGCCAATATTCTGAAATTAATAAACTTATATTTTGAAGGGTGAGCTATAAACTAGCGGCCGGTAATAACTTAAATTCCGTTTAGATTTAATATAAATTGTTTCATAATTAGCAAGTTTCTACATTATTAAGGGATTGTCTACAGATTGGAGTAAATTTAAGTAAAGTATAGGTGTGTAATAAAGTGGTCCTAATTTATTATTTTTCATAATTTGGATACCTCGTAAGGGAGTCGATGACACTGGCGCCTTCAACGTGATCGAACCCAGCCCATACCAGAGCCCAGCAGCCGCCTCATCGTGAACCCAGCTTATCATCCCAGAGCCGGGAGCATCACTGCATCAACAGGATAAGCTCTGGTCGTGAAGCTACGAGTATTGTGAATAAGTCTCGACCAGTCATTCGAGTGAAGCCCATCCCATCAAGAATCATCTAAAAGATTTTTTTTCTTGAAGCCCATCCCATCAAGAATTATCTAAAAGATTTTTTTTCTTTTATAATATTGAGTTGTTTTGTTTTATAATTTATTGTGTTTTGTATGTTGTTTATTATTTTAAGTTATTAGCTTTGAATTATTATTTTAAAAATTCCAAAAGAACCAGTCCTCCCAGAATATATTTAGCAGCCCCTTTTGACTAAAATCAACTCAACTCCATAAACTATTAATCAATTATAAATTGATTAATTATTAACATTTCTTACAGTTTCCAAATTACCCCAACTATACTACCAAAACAGTTCAAACCTAACGACAGACTGTTATATATATTTTATAACTCATATTTAATCGGAACTCCATAATGTGAGTTAATTCACTTAAGTTTAATTCATTAAGTTTCCTCACTTACTAACCAAACTCAATACAAAACATAACCAACCCATCCGTTCATATTTGAACCCTCATAAACTAGTAGCATTAACTTGTGCTAAATTCCTCGGAGACACTTGTGATCGCCAACCCGCCTGCCAAGCGTGGCGAGGAGAACACACTCAAAAGCACCGCCCCAGGACCCGATGCTTTCATGGGAAAGTCTGGGTCCTGGCCTTGCAAGAGGCTTTCGGGCCTCGACTGAGAAAGCTCCTAAGCGCATGCATGGAGAGGGGCCAGTTTCCGCTTCGTTGGAAGACGGGGAAGCTGGTTCTGATCAAGAAGCCGGGGCGCCCCGAGGACTCTCCGTCCGCTTACCGGCCCATTGTGCTGCTCGCTGAGGTGGGCAAGCTCTTTGAAAGAGTAATTGCAGACCGCCTCGTTGGGCAGCTAGTACGGGTGGGGCCGGACCTGGCGGAGAGCCAGTACGGCTTCCGCAGGGGGCGCTCCACTGTGGACGCAATCATGCGCGTACGAGCCCTGTCCAGAGACACCTTCTGGACATCGCCAATGCCTTCAACACCCTGCCCTGGAGTTGCATAATGGAGGCACTCCGGTATCACCGGGTGCCGCCCTACCTCCGTCGCGTGGTCGAGGGATATTTGACGGACAGGGCCGTCATCTACCCCGGTCACCAGGGAGAATGGAACCGGCGAGAGATGTCGTGCGGTGTTCCACAGGGATCGGTCCTGGGACCGCCTCTGTGGAACATTGGGTACGACTGGGTGCTGCGCGCCGACCTACCTAGCGGCGTCAGCGTAGTTTCCTACGCTGACGACACGCTGGTCCTGGCGCAGGGGAGGTCGTACCAGGTGGCGGACGACTTGATGTCACGCGGAGTTGCGACAGTCGTTGAAAGGATCCGGCAACTGGGACTCGAGGCATTGCACAAGTCCGAGGCCATGTGTTTTCATGGTCCTCGGAACGCGCCACCGTCGAGTTCCCGGATAACGGTAGGAGGGGTTCACATCGGCGTCGAGAGGACGATGAGATACCTAGCCGGTGGAAATTCGTCGAGCATTTCCGACGTTTGGCTCCCAGACTGGAGCGGGCCAGTGCTGCTTTGAAGCGACTCCTGCCCAATCTGGGAGGTCCAAACGCCTCCTGCCGGAGGCTCTTCGCGGAAATCCTGCGGTCTATGGCCCTTTACGGGGCACCGGTGTGGGCGTGTTCCCTGAGGCGGCGGCGGAGTGGCGCCAGGAGACTAAACGCCGGGGCGAAACTCTGCTGCCACGACACCTCGCGGCTCGGCGGACGGAGCTCCGGCAGGATTTCATGGCGACATGGATACAGCGGCTGTTGCAACCCAGCGCTGGGCACGCCACCATTGCGGCGATAGTGCCCCTCTTTGAAGAGTGTCTGGAGAGGTGTCACGGCATCCTCACCTTCCGCCTGACGCAGGTCCTCACCGGACACGGTTGTTTCGGGAGGTTCCTGCATCAGATCGGGCGGGAGGAAACGCCCCGGTGTTACCACTGCGCGGATCGCCCAGAGGACAAGGTGGAGCATACGGTGGAGGTCTGCCCCGCTTGGATGGAGCACCGCCGTGTCCTCGTGGATACGACAGGTGGCGGCAACCTCTCGCGCCCGGCCCTGGTTCAGGCCATGGTACGGAGCGAGAGGGAATGGGAGGTAGTTTCTGCCTTCTGCGAAACAGTAATGCTCGTGAAGGCGGAGGCGGAACGCGTGAGGGAAGCTCAACAGAGTGGCCCTCACGGCCCCGGCCGCTACCAAGAAGATTAAAGACGCAATACAGCGGAATAAGGGCTCCAAGGTTTTTGCAAGAAATTTCTCTATTGGGCAAAGCCAGCTCACGAAACTGAAGACCGATGATGGCAGAACCATTTCCACCAAATCGGAGCTTCTGATAGAGATCGAGACGTTCTACGCACAGTTATACACGTCAACGACTAAACCCACTGTGAATCTAGCTAACGACCCAAGAGCTAGATTGACCCGACACTATACCGAAGACATCCCGGACGTCAGCCTGTATGAGATTAGGATGGTTCTGAAGCAGCTTAAGAACAACAAGGCGTCGGGTGATGACGGAATCACGGCCGAACTTCTGAAGGCGGGTGGAAAACCGGTCCTTAAGGCCCTTCAGAAACTGCTCGATTGCGTCATACTCGAGGGGAAAACGCCACAAGCATAGAGCAGAGGTGTGGTGGTACACCTGGCCCTGCTTAAGAATTACAGGCCCATCTCACTTCTGAGCCATGTCTACAAGCTGTTCTCCAGAGTCATCACGAATTATCTCGCGCGCAGGTTTGACGACTTCCAGCCTCCCGAGCAAGCTGGATTCCGAAAAGGCTTCAGCACCGTAGACCACATACATACGCTGCGGCAGGTTATACAGAAGACCGAAGAGTATAATCTGCCCCTCTGCTTAGCGTTTGTGGACTATGAGACAGCCTTCGATTCGATTGAGACTTGGGCTGTGCTGCAGTCTCTCCAAAGTTCCCAGATTGACTATCAGTACATCGAGGTGTTGAAGTGTTTGTACAAAAACGCCACCATGTCAGTCCAACTTCAGGACCGGACCTCGAAACCTATCCTCCTACAGCGGCGTGTGAGGCAGGGAGACGTCATTTCGCCGAAACTATTCACGGTCGCAATGGAGGATGTCTTCAAGGTTCTGGACTGGAGAGGGCTAGACATTAATGTCAATGGCGAGTACATAACTCGTCGTCGATACGCTGACGATATAGTCATCATGGCTGAGTCTATGGAGGACCTGAATACAATGCTTGATGATCTCAGTAGATCTTCCGAAAGAGTGGGTCTTAAAATGAACATGGACAAAACCAAGGTCATGGTAAATACCCATGTAGCACCCACTCCTATCTAGGTCGGAGACTCTACACTCAAAGTTGTAGACGAGTACGTCTACCTGGGACAAACGGTCCAGTTAGGTAGGGCTAACTTCGAGAATGTGGTCAACCGTCAAATCCGACTCGGCTGGGCGGCGTTCGGGCAGTTGCGTGGTATCTTCTCGTCTCACATACCACAGTGTCTTAAGACGAAAGTCTATGACCAGTGCGTGTTGCCAGTGATGACTTATGGAACCGAAACGTGGTCGCTCACAATGGGCCTCATAAGAAGGCTTACAGTTACCCAATGCTATATAATGGCAATGGAGAGGGCAATGCTCGGAGTTTCCTTGCGTGATTGAATCAGAAATGATGATATCCGCAAGAGAACTAAGGTTACTGACATAGTCCGCAGAATCGCCAAACAGAAGTGGCAGTGGGCAGGGCACATTGCTCGCAGAACAGATGGTCGACGGGGCCGAAAAGTTCTGGAATGGTGACCGCGTACTGGAAGATGAAGCGTAGGAAGGCCTCCCACAAGGTGGAACGATGACCTGGTGAGAGTCGCGAGTAGCCGATGAATGCGAGACGCACAGGACCGATCATTGTGGCGATACTTGGGGGAGGCCTATGTCCAGCAGTGGACGTTTTTCGGCTGAAATGATGATGATGATGATGATGACTTGTGTTTGAGACTAGTACTGACTAACGGGAGAGCTGTTGGAGAATATCCACAGCGTATCCTATATATCAACTATTGATTAGAAGGTGACTCTTCTAGGGCATCCTGCCGACATACTAGGGGTCACTGTATAGTCAAAGTTGGCTACTATATACGCACTACACAAAATTACTATTTTAATAAATAACGTAACACGACACTTTCGAATTTAATAAATCATATTACATAGTCATTATAAACGTACCAACCCGTTTATAAATTTAAATCCATTACGAATCCCAATTTATTATAAATCAAAACTTATCTATGAGTTATAGCTTCAACGTATTAATTTCCCTCTTTGCTCAACCTCTGAAGAGCTTCGTAGGCGCATTACTATGGTGTCCACACATCTTCTGACTTTGCTCCTTAAATTGTACGCATAAAGATAAAATACATACTTAGATAAACCAACTACTGAATATTTAACTGAATAATAATTTAATTAATTAAAAACTGTCTGCGAAAAATATTTAAATTGTCAGACAGGTTTTGACAAAACATTAAATCTTTATTTTAATTTTCACTACGCACGCAATTTCTGTACAATACCAGCATAAAGAATTTGAACTCCTTTATATTAATATTTCCTTTTGATATAAGGTGTTATTAATTTATATATCCTAGAACACTTCATTATGCCATCAAAAACAGAAAAAAACTCAAGTTAAACTAAACACTAAACCGAATTAAATAAGCTTCCTTATATAACTGGTGTGCCTGCTTATACGTGCAACGGTAGAAGCATGCAGGATAGAAGCAGGCTGTGATTCGAAGCCACACCACAAGTGATAAACTAGGGCCATCACAGTAAAAATTTATTAAACAATTATTAAATGAACTCATAACCTGTCATAAGCTAATAATGGAGAAAGAACATCAAGTGTAACATTGTCTTGCGTTCAAGTAGATGACTTTATCATGTAGGTACTGAAAATAACTGGTGAAATATGTGCGAACTATATGTAACTATGAAAGAGAAAGAAGTACCTCTGTCTAGTTCGCGGAATACAAGCGTGATGTTACGTTCCACTTTTTACGTTTCCTAAAAACAAAGCCTGATAGAAATCCTAGTAAAATGGCTGACACACTAACAGAAATGTTGTAAAACAGAACAAAAACCATATTGCCGAAAATAGACAGACTGGTTCTCCTGAAATTTTTGCTTTAAAATGACTGCAGAAATTCTGAGCATTAACTTAAAAGGTAAAAAAGTATTTCGACGTTACATTTCCTTTCGGTGCTACATGTCTGTCAACATTTTTCGCTGCAGTATTGCTGTTTTTTTTTTGTTCTAATACATGAATGACTTTATGAATATTCACATTGACAGAGTGCGTTGGAAATAATGTGCTGATAAGATAAAAAAATGTATTTATTCCGTGAGTTACATTTTCAAAAATTATTAGACACAACGTTGGACATTGAATCAACACTCGGCCCGGCTGACGCGCGGCCCAGTTAAAATAATGATTTAATAATAATAATAATAAGACATTTATTTCGGACGTAGTCCATATACTGTTAGTAACACAAAAAACCTTATAAGCTATTGTTAGTACATACAATAAAAAAGACACAGAAATCACAAAGTGGCACCGCACAGGAATGCCAGTTTATGCCAGGCCTTGGACGCGACCACCCTCAGTGTGAAGTCTCATCCAGTGCCGCCACATCGGCGAGTCCCAGCGGTCCACGAACACACTCAGAAGGCTGTTCGAACTGGCCCGCATGCGCCTCATAAGGGACGCACAGCGCTTCCGCATGATAGCATGAAAACCAATTTGATTTGGTTGCATCTTACACGCATACGACACAAAGATTTTTGTATAATAGTGTGTGTTAAGAAAAAGTAGTATATACGCTGTAACATATTGTAAATAAATCCGATTTGAATTTTATATTCTTAGCTCAATACCCCTCACTGTGGCCAAGACACCTTTAGCCATCTCTGATCGGTCTCGTGAGTCTGCGGGACTGGCAGTGAGTGTAGCCTTCCCGAACCTGGAATTCCTGTGCACTATCCGTCTGCAACCTTAGGTTGCATGGTGCAGACTTCCTGAACTCATCTATACATTTATTAATCACGTACTCGGTATATGATAGGTTAGGGCTATTAATAGGGCTGATATGTCTTTGGATCCTAGGGACTGTTAGGCTGATAGGTCTGAATAGGCCCCTAACTTGTATATATTTTCATGTACAGTCACACCCTTAACACTACTGCGGTATCAACGTGACGTATGTTGGGGTGGTACACAATGGAAATGCGAAACGGGTTGGTTCCCGGTTCTTACAGGTAAGGCCACCTGTCGTAATGAAACGGTTTTTTTTAGAAGGTGGGATGACTTCTCCCCCTCTGCGTGGAGCGGGAGGGCGTGTCAGACTTACTGACTAAAACCCACCTTTGTTCCTTCAGTTGCCTGTACCAAGGGCCACGGTTACTCTCTTTCGAATTTATCCGCGACCCGGATAGTAATTTAATGCACATCAAATAGTTCCTTATGATCTCCAAACTAGAGCGGTAATACCTATTAGTTTTACCATGTCGAACTCAAAACAAAAACTCCACGCGTTCAAAAGTTTATACCAGCGTAGCATTTGTCGTTTCCTTAGGCACCATTTTCATCGAAATCTGGATTAGCAATTTACACTGAACCTTCTTGTGTTGTGTTTTACTTGAAAATTCCATTGTGGCGCAGATATACGACTCCTAATGATTTTAAATTGTACATCACGTCTAAACGACTAGTCTTATTTCTGAAAAAAATATTTTGTTACTCTAAACAATTTTCGTCGTAATTTGTTATGTGAATATTTGAAATTATTATTTTTCAACATAGTGTAATTAATTTGTAAAGTTATGTCTAACGCGGATAAAAAGTGGAGGATCACGCAAAAACTATTACGCGTATTTTTGTAAAACCTTCACCATTTTCAAGATAATTTAATTATTTATTTTATAGTATACGTGTTTTAGTATCATACTTGTTGTTTTGTGTATAATTAATTAATAAAGCGTCAAATTTGGGACAGCATTCCTTGATCGGCGAGTCCTATTAGTGGGTAGATGAACGAGCCGTTGCGTGAGCTCAGCACAGAACATTCAAGCTAACCACTCAAGGCCGTAGGCATATAGCTGCGTCCTAAATAAATACAGAAAACAAAAATATTCAACAATTTCACGCAATTCAAAACAAACGGTTGTCATTATTTGGTTTCCACGTGAGTTTTGGGTTCAGTCGAAACTGGAACACCTGAACATTCGTTTATGGTTTGGTTTCAGTTAAAAACTAGCCAAGTGCGAGTCGGACTCGCGCATTAAGGGTTCCGTACCATCGTACAAGATTATACGCGTCTACTTGTTGCCATTATTAAGATCGAGCAAAAAAAGCAAAAAAAAAAACCTGCCAAGTGCGAGTCGGACTCTCGTACGGAAGGTTCCGTACCGTTATCTATAAAAAACGTTTTATTCTGTTTTTAGTAACTATTTGTTGTTATAGCGGCAACAGAAATACATCATCTGTGAACATTTCAACTGTCTAACTATCACGGTTCAGGAGATACAGCCTGGTGATAGACGGTCATACAGACAGACAGACAGACGGACGGACAGTGGAGGCTTAGTAATAGGGTACCGTTGGTTACCCTTCGGGTACGGAACCCTGATAATTGTGTTTCGGTCGGTCACAATTTTTTAGGAAAAGGCTAGGTGACAAAAAATGTGTTCTACCTTTTTTTTTTTGTGGTGAGAAATCATCCAATGACATCTCCCGCTCTGGGTGGAGCGGGAGGACGTGTCAGACTCTTATTGACTAAAACCCACCCCTGTTCCTTCCCTGTGAGTGCCCAGGGGAGCGGTAACTCTGTTATGAATTTATCCGTTACCCCTAGGCATGCAGGCACCGGCCATGATGGGCCCTGTCAGTGGTGAGTGACAAATTCTCTTTGAGCGGGGCAGATCTCCACTGTATGCTCCACCGTGTCCTCTGAGTGATCCTCACAGTGGGGACTCTCGGGCGTTCACCTCCGCCTTATACTACACAGGAACCGCCCGAAATTTCCGTGTCCGGTGAGGACCTGCGTCAGGCGGAAGGTGAGGACGCCGCCACAATGGTGGCATGCCCAGCGCTGGGTTGCGACCGTCACTGTCTCCATGTCGCCATGAGATCCTGCTGGAGCTCCGTCCGCCGAGCCGCGAGTTGTAGCGGCAGCGGAGTTTCACCCCGGCGTTTGGCCTCCTCGCGCCACTCCCATAGCAACGCAAGGACCTTGGCTTCCAGATTCCATGGCAACAGACCGGCAAGGAGGCTCGCCGCCTCACCGGAGACCGTGCGGTATCCTCGAATCATCCGGATGGCCATGCCCCTTTGGGCCGCGCTCAACCGGCGAGCTGGTCGCCGCCTCAAGGAGCACGCCCACACTGGAGCCCCGTAAAGGGCCATAGATAATCTATCATTTAAGACTAGGTTCAAGAGTAAATTATTCTACACAGGCACAGCCAATATTAGACATGAGTATGTTTACATTTTCGTCAGTCAAGCAAGCACGTGTTTGTCAACATTGTTACTGTAGCAACGTTTGTCACACAGTGTAACGCGAGATTTAATTAAAACGTTACGTTCTGCAACTAACACTGTGGATCACTTTGTTAATTACCTTTAATTATAAGCTTTGTAAACATCATGTTTGTTTACAAAATATTACAGATGTTCGGGGTTGGGATATGTGTATTTCTTGAGTAGGTAGGAAGGTAAGATCTCCTAGAAATGCTAGTCTTTTAGGTACTGTGAGAGATCCTAACTGTTATTTTTTTTTTCTATGTAATTATTTTCTACATTTTACTGAGTTATATTTTTTTGGGAATCAGCTCCTCGAGGCCACATGATGATATCTCAAAAATTTTTTTTACAAAAAACTAGAACAGACTTCCAGAAAAAGTGCAAAATAACTCCAATTTCGGAAATCGGTGTCCCTGGTTTTGTGTCTTCGTTATTTGACACCGACTTCCGAAATTGAAGTTATTTTGCACTTTTTTTCGATGTCGGTTCTATTTTTTTGTAAAAAAGTTTTTTATTTTTCACTTTTTAGTATTGGTTCCCCATTAAACTGTGTCAACAATTCATAGACATACGATCGCAGCAATCGCGGTTGATTTGTTGTCAATTTTTTGATGTCTGTCTCCGAAACCCATCATCAGATCTATATGAAATTTAAATGGGACCATTTCGGTACAAACCTCTTTCGTTCAAAAAAGAATTTTGCAAATCCGTCAATACATGAAGGAGACATACATAAAATAAAAATATATACAAACATTCGAATTGATAACTTCTTTATTTTTGAAGTCGGTTAAAAAAAACAATACCCTCCATCTGGAGCAGTCGAGTAAAGTAAAATACGACCTCACTAACCTAACGCAATCTAATAATACTTCATTTCTTGAAATCCATCCAGCCATCTAGGCTACGGGGTGTGCTGAAGAAATAGGCATACAAACATACATATAATCTCTCGAAAAACATTACCCTCCTTCTAGGGCAGTCAGGTAAAAAATAGAATAACTAGTCACATCGATAGCGTTGCAATCAAAATGAATAGGAACGATGTCAACAGTACCTACCTACTAACTAGCACGCACACTCATGCAGATTATCGAGTGCCCTAGGGAATCCCCTAAACAGACACACACACACACATACCATGGCACGTGGTAATTTAGGCCATTTAGCTGCCATGTCGGCCACGCCCAAGTAATTACTGAATTAATTCAAACATGGCAGTCTACCTGCATTTTTTTTTAAGCCCGTTGTTATTACTGGCAACATAATTATTAGGGCTGGTTTGACTGTTAAATTGCCTTCATGTTTACTTAGAATAACGAAACTATGAGCCAATATTTTTTTTTATAGATTTTGTTGGTAGACACGTGTTTGACCACTATCTCACCTGCTGGTAAGCAATGATTTAATTTAATTTTGATAATTTTTGTATAAATTTGAAACAATGCTTGATGGGGAGTTTGGTGCGCCACTTCTTCTTCACAGCTATAAAGCACTAGGAAGTGGTGATGGGCGAGCATTTTTGGGAGACTGTCTTTGTGTAGAAGTTTGACGTTCAAAAAATACTGGCTCTCAGCCTAATTTGAATAAATGACTTTTGATGTTTCAAAAGATGAAGATGAATTTTGATGTTTGAAGGCCCGTCCTCTGCGTCAATCTCTTCTACCCCAAATTTTCCCTACGTCAATTTGTACGAGTTTCATAAGTTTAGTATTTTGCCAGTGATTATAAGTTGCCGCAAGGGTAATGGATCGAATCAGGAATGAAGATGGGTGGGTATTTGCTCGCAGAACAATGTAGACCTGCCACAGGTTCTCGAGTGGTGATCGCGTACCGAAAGACGCAGCGTTGCAATGCCTGGCCTCCCTCAAGGTGGACCGATGACCTCGCGAGGGTCGCGGGCATCTGATGGGCGCGAGAAACATAGAACCGGTCGTTGTGGGAACACTTGGGGGGAGGGCTGTGTACAGCAGTGGACGTTATTCGACTGTAATTGTGATGATGATAATAAATTAGTTAAACAAGAGAAACTCAGCTGTTCAGTTAAGGCATAAACCAAAAATAACTATAGAAAAACTAGCAAAAATAACTTAAGTATTAGAAAGTGCCCTGATAGTATTAACCCAAATGAACTTTTGCATATTAGGCTTTATAATTCAATCACAATTTGCAGGGCAGAGGATTTTCAAGTAATCTGATTGAAATTCAAAGAAAACACACAAATACTTTTTCACCAAATTTAAAAATAAGAAAAACCATTTCACGTAATAACTGGTAAACAAAATAAACTGACATTGAAACAAATAAATTGGCTGCTAAAAGGTGAAATTTATTATAGAAACTATATAAAATACCCGAGTGTTCCGTCGATTTGTTCCATTTAATAACGACAATAGAATCCTTTAGGGTGTGACCAGGGTAAGTTACGACCCCCGTGATGTATTTATGTGCGAAAACAAAAGTTTCCGAGGGTCAATGTGGGGCACATTTATTTATTTGTTTCATTAATTTACCAGCCCTTGTCTAACGCGTTGGTTATTGCCTGGCTTTACAAGTTCATGGTCGTTCATAGGTTTAAAAATCTGTATCAGTTATTTTTAGGGTTCCATACCTTTGCTGTCACTCACAAGTCCGTCTCTCCGTCGTCTGTCACAAAATTTTGTTCCGAACGTATGCCACGTAGACACCCGCCTCTGCCTTGAACGGGTGGCGTATATGAAGCATAGCACAAGCCGCCTTATAACGTACCCATTCCCTAGGAGAGGAAATGGGCACAAATCCACCACGCGGGCCCAGTGCGGGTTGCTGTATGTCACATGTCTTTGCATTCTTGGTTTTAGGAAACATTGACTGCCTCACGATGATGATTTTCCTTCACCATTTTCGGAGCAGTGATAATGAAATAAATAACACAGATATATAAGAATTCAGCGCTTTATCTTAACTCTGCTGCCGCGACACCTCGCGGCTCGGCGAACGGAGCTCCAGCAGGATCTCATGGCGACATGGAGACAGCGACTGTCGCAACCCAGTGCTGGGCACGCCACCATTGCGGCGGTAGAGGTCCCCTCTTTGAGAAGTGGCTGGAGAGGCGTCACGGCATCCTCACCTTCCGCCTGACGCAGGGCCTCACCGGACATGGTTGTTTCGGGAGGTTCCTGCATCAGATCAGGCAGGAGGAAACATCCGGGTATTACCAGTGCGCGGATCGCCCAGAGGACACGGTGGAGCATACGGTGGAGGTCTGCCCCACTTGGGTGGAGCACCGCCGTGTCCTCGTGGATGCGATAGGTGGCGGCGATCTCACGCACCCGGTCCTGGTTCAGGCCATGGTACGGAGCGAGAGGGAATGGGAAGCAGTCTCCTCCTTCTGCGAAGCAGTAATGATCGCGAAGGCGGAGGCGGGACGTGTGAGGGAAGCTCAACTCAGTGGCCCTCATGGCTCCAACGCTACCACCACAGGAGAGGCACTGGGCGTAGGACGTCGCAAGACGATCTCCGGCCACCGTAGACCCGGGCCTGCGGACGACGAGCAGTGGGTAGCTCGCCGTCCGATCAGCACCAGGCCCGTGAGTCGACGGCGCGTAGTGTTTCACGTGCGCCTCAAAGCGATGGTCGCCAGCCACCACTGATGAGGCCCATCGTGGCCGGTGTCTGCATGCCTAGGAGTAGCGGATAAATAGTGGGCACTCAGACAGAAAAGGAACAGGGGTGGGTTTTATTCAGTAAGAGTCTGACACGCCCTCCCACTCCACCCAGAGCGGGAGATGTCATTAGATGATTAACCATCCCACAAAATAAAAGCGCTTTATCTTAGTTCATTCTTGGGTGTACTGTGGGCATAAAAAATCCGAAGGGCTTTCGTTTTAAATGAAAAGACCAAAGCTCAAAGAGACATACACGAAAAGCGACTTCATTTTATACTAGCACTTTGCCCGCCGCATTACTCCCGTGACCTATCCCGCGGGAACTGTTATTTTTTCCGGAATAAGAGTAGCCTATGTTACTCGCTGCTCATTTAACTTTCAATTGCTGAAAAAATGGTTAAAATCAGTCAAATAGTTTCGGAGCTTATTCGGTACAAACAAATAAACAAAAAAATCTCTCTTTATAAGATTAGTATAAAATAAATAAAAAAATAAAATAAAATTCCTTTAATTCAGATAACAAGATCCATATAGTGCAATTAGACTCGGTATTAAAAAATTATAAATTAACACAAAACCAAATAAATTAATAAAGTAGCATCATCAATTAAAAATAACACTAAAATCAGGATTCCAAATAAGATACAATTTAAAATTCATTAAAACATTCAAATTTAAAATAGGTTGAAAAATAAAAATTAAATCATTCAAAATAAATAAAATAAAAATACATTCAAATTAAAATAAATTAGCACAAAAATAAAAACATTCAAATTACCCGCTTAATAAAAGTTACCCATGTCGGAGAAGAGATCCTATCTGCTATAGTCTTCAGAATTCCGTTGCAGCTGCCACGCATTCTGCAGATCAGGGAAACAGTTTTCTTGCGAATGACGGCATGAAAGCCATCAGTTCGATACAGCGCGAACATCCCCGATGCACTACAGAAGCGAGGCAGCCTCAATATCATCCTGAAGATATTGTTATACTGGACGCGCAGGACATCCAGCGATCTTTTGGTGTGCTTGACCCACAGATTTCCCGTATAAAAGCTTTGACAATAGGCTTTAAACAACGTTATTTTTACTTGTTCAGAGCAGCGGGAAAATCTGCGGGCCAGCATGTTACCTCTGACCGCCAAAGCCCTGCGCTCCCTCTCAATGTCCAAATCATCATCAAGACCCTCGGTAATTATATGCCCCAGGTACTTAAATTTCGTGACACGGTTTATGCACAAGCCATTAAGGGTAACATTTTGTGAATACTCAGGGCAACCACCGGCGGCCCTAAAGATCATATATTCGGATTTTTGGACATTGTATATAAGACCATGTGCAGTAGCATAGGACTCACATACCCTTAACAGCTCTCCAAGACCCCTCGCCGTCGGGCTCAGCAGCACCATGTCATCCGCGTAGCTAATGTTGTTGAGGCAGACGCCATCTATCGAACAACCGACACGCCTGCTACTGAGCTCGACGATGAGGTCATTTATGTATAGGTTGAAAAGCTTGGGTGACGTCAAACCTCCCTGTCTCACCCCGCTTTCCAACGTATACGCTTCAGAGAGTGTATTATTCCACCTCACAAAATTGGTTTGGTGGGAATACCAATACCTGAGCAAATTGAGCACCCCCACCGGTATACCCGCGCTCCCCAACCTTCTCCAGAGCACATCGTATGAGACAAGATCAAAAGCTTTGGAGAGGTCAAGGAAACACGCATACACCGGTGTCCTGCGATCCATATAGTATTGGACAGTATGCTTGAGACCTACGATGGCAGTCTCGGTGGATAGCCCGGGTCTAAACCCAAACTGCGCGTCGTGTAAGTTTATGTATTTATCTATGTAGGAATCAAGCACACCGTCCAGCACTTTAGCAATTATCGTTGCTAGAGATATGGGCCGATAGTTCCCCCTATCCGAGATATCCCCAGTCCCGCTCTTCACAATAGGCACTACGATGGTTTTCATTAAGTCATGCGGTAAGTATGAGTGACTCCAGCACATCGTGAAGAACACGGCCAGGACCCTCGGCAGGTGAACCCCAGCATGCCGCAGATGCTCCACACTAAGCCCATCGTGACCAGGAGATTTACCGCCCGTCATTTTCTTTAAAACGTGTCTCACTTGACTAGCCGTAAAATGTACAGGCGACTCCTCCCCCCCACTTCCGGGCTCAGACCTAACAAATGACGCTGAAGGGCCCAGCGGGGAGCGCACCATAAAATGTTCTCTGAACATATTCGCAATATCGATTGCTTCGTTTTTTTCCGTTCACGCTCACCGGGAGGCCAGGCCTAACGTCATGCTTTCCAGTGGATTTCCAGAACTTAGAAAAGTCCTTTGCCGATCTGTGTTTAGCCAGAATGTCCATCTTAAGCTGGTCTTGATTATTCTGGCACCACTTCAAACGACTTTTGAATATTTTGCGCGATTCGAGCATTTCGTCATAAATAATGCCTGAAGTGGGCCGGTTGCAAGCTATCCACGTTTCAAACTTAAGCCTGGCCACCCTATGAGCTTCACGGACATGCTTATTCCAGCCACACAAGTGCCTACTTTTATTTAATTGAGCGCCACGCTTCCCGCTAGACCCAACAGCGGCGTTACTCAGGGTTTCCACAATATTATTATATAACTTATCCAAAACAACTTTGTGGTCATCCAAGCTGCATGACCCACGACTGCATTCCGTGAATTCAGTGGGAAAATCAATGACTCTAAAAGCGTTGTTACATAGATCATGGTAAGTTTTTATCTGTGCTTCATCTCTCCCCCCCCATACAACCGAGTCACGCCGCATGTCGCTCGCCACCAACTTAGGCCTTACCACAGTTATGTCACAACTAACAAGTAAAGGTAAATGATCCGACAAGTAAACATCTTCTATGACACATACCCCAACCACAGTTCGCCAGGCCGACAATGATACGACACAGTGGTCCAGCCATCGCCTACAGCCATGAGCGTCGCTAACAAACGTGTAAGTATTATTCTGAGAGCCTAACTTTTCCAAGTCGGCACAGATCCAGGCCTGATCCGCACAAAAGTTAATCATTTCATTACAAAACAACTCGTGAGGGTGAGCATTAAAATCACCTAAAATAAATAAGGTTTCAATGTTTTCACTAGCTACTATTGCACTTATTTCACCAAAAACCTCAGTCATAATTGGTAAATTATCCGGTGAGTCAGTCGGCATATACACAGAAAAAACAATAATAGAGCGGCCGTCAACATTGGCTCGTATAGCTGTCAGTCGAGTACTGGCACACTGCACCACAGTAACACAGTCAAACACACCTTTTCTCCAGAGTATGGCAACTCCCCCATGAGGTCTCCCCTTCAGCAAGCCCACAGAAGTATCTACAGCAGACTTACCTGTGTATTCAAAATTATTCGAAATAGTTCCCAATAATGATATGTCATGGGGAAGCAACCACGTCTCCTGGAGTGCTACGAGATCAGCCATTTCACAAATGTCTCTTATACTGTCAATAGACCTCTTGACCGATTTACAGTTAAAGCTAATCAAATTAAGATACTGAATAACATTCAAATCCATACTGAACTACTTAGTTAATTAACTTGCTCCCGAATTTGTTCTGTACATGAAATGCACGAAACGCCTGAACGTAATTCCGTTAGGCCAAAAATTATCATTTAAGAATAATTCTAAATTATCCTTGGAGACATACAATTTATAGGCATTGTACTTTCTAGTCTGCATCATGTTTATCTTTTTTAGAGATACAATAACATTAGTTTTATCCTTAATGTAGTTAATAATGTCATTTTCACACGTATCTTTGCTAACATTTGAGATAAACAGTGGAACTTTTATATCAGCCGCTTTAAATTTACTTTCAGGCGCAACAGCACAACCTTTCTGCCCTATCAGCTTATAATTACGTTTAGACGCTCTGTTTCTCACTATTTGCCACTCAGAATCACTGAGACTATGTTACTGGATTAACAGTCTAGGTACTTAGATTTTGATGTGCCAATGCTTATTTTTATACGTATTTAAAAGGTGAAAATGGAGTAAATGTGAAGTCAAAAGAGGTAAGAGGAGTGAGAAGAACTAACCCGCACTGGCTTGTCCGCGTGATAGATTACGGCATATAGCTTAGTTATTTGGAAGTTTTATGGCAAAAATACGAGTTGACAAAGTGATTATTCTAAAAGAGTACGTCGAAATCTATCAAATCACAAATTTTCAAAATTCCCGGAATACTTTCCATGTATTTACTCCTTATTCAGCACCAAATTACTTACGTACTTTTACGGCTTATTTATTACTTTTACGGTAAAAGGGTCTGGACGTATGTTCTTCCCAGTATAAATTGCCTAAAGAAAAACATCTTGAAAATCTACTTTACCGTTGATAAGTCTATAGTTATAATTTTATGAAAGCATGTAGAAATTAATAGTTTGAATTTTTTTTAGGGTATATAATAGCGTTTCGCGGGTTCGATTCCCGCAAAATGAAAGTTCAAAAGAAAAAAGCAAAATGGTCAAAAACGGCCGTTTCTGGTACTTTTGCCTACTACTTTGGTTACGAAACATTCCGAGTCCTGTTTTAACGAAGTAGAAATACTTTATCCTCTTTGTAACAAACGTGACGTAGGATTCTTTAGTATTTATTTTCTATGTTAAGCTACGATTTTTTATTCAATGATGGTGCTACTTGGCGGGTAGTAGACCTTTAACGCATCGCTTCCGATACGTGGCAAAATCGAATGTCACGTGTCCTATGTATTAATATCGAAAATACATCATTCTATTTACTCACAGCTCCAAAATTAGCCTATAACTCAATACCCTCTGCTAGTATCATCTGTCACACGACATGGAAACGTTTCCTCAGTAAACACAACAGCACTTACATTTAACTTTGTAAAATAATTCAATGAATCATCGTCAGATTACAGTGAAGATCTTGTTTGAGGAAAACGATCTCTAAATGGAATACTTCAGTCGTTTTCAGGGTAATTATTGGGTTTAATTAAACATTTGATTTAAGCGATGTGTTTCAAGAAGAATTATATAAATAAATTTGTGTTTGTTTATTTTAATACTAAGGAGAAACTCGTGTAATTTGTTATTGTTAATAGGTATTTTTTGGCCCAGGACGTACTAAAGTGGGAGTCACGGGGTATCGCCAATTTCTTCAATTCTTTTACTAGGCTCTTCATATATATGGGGTGACTGGCAATTAGTGACCGATACTTAAACACGTGATTGTACTCATGATTATAAACAACTTTCCCAAAGAAGCTTTTTATATACTTATTCACTTTTATCACAATAACAACAGTTTGAAATAGGCGCGCGCGCGCGAGGGCAGTAACCGCCACAATCAGCTGTTAGACGCAATCTAGTATCGTACAGAGCACGGCTCGCAAGCCCGCTCGGCCGGGCACCACGTGCTATTTTCGGTGTACCTAAGCAGTGTAGTTGTATATTTCGGTTGTTGCTAAATTAAAAAAATATTTTCAAAGCCAGCGTGCTTGACTAATACTTTTAAGATGCAACGTATGTCCGCATAACTACAAAATATCTAAGAACGCGCGCACCGTAACATTAAAAGTAGGCACGATCTATCAGCTGATAGTCTGACCTCGTGAAAGACCAAATGTATTAGTAGTAGCGTCTCACGCTTCACCGCCGCTCGCACCGCTCCCTTTGCCTCAGTGCTAACAGCTGATCGCGGCGGTCACTGCCCTCACGCGCGCCCGAATTTCAAACTGTTGTTATTGTGAAAAAAGTGAATACGTAAAAAAAAAGTTTATTTGGTAAAGTTGTTTGTAATCATGAGTAAAATCACGAGTTTAAGTATCGGTCACTAATTACCAGTCACCCTATATACGTACTACGCAAAAAACTTTTTTAAAAGTTATTTCTTTAAAGTTATTTTTTAATTTTTAGTGTATTTTCTTTTTTGGAAGTCGATTGTTTTTTTTGGAAAAAAGGTTTTTATTTTTAAATTTTTAGTTGTTATACCCCAGAACTAAAAACTTTAATAACATGGAACGTGGTATTTAAACTTACTCGTAATTGGAGAAAACAAAAACGTCATCTAGGTATACGTACTTGTTCGTTTATGTTCAGTTTCACAAAAAGCGCTGAAGCAGTTTCGATAAAATTGATATGGGACCACCTCTGGAGTATAAATGCTTTTATGCTAAGTCGGTTAAAAAGTTAAGTATTATTGCTAACGTAAATTTGAAATAGAGTAACCGCGGCCCTTGGCACAGGCAACTGAAGGAACAAGGGTAGGTTTTACTCAGTAAAAGTCTGACACGCCATCCCGCACCACCCAGAGCGGGAGAACTCACTGGATGATTGACCCCACAATAAGAAAAGAAAGTTCGAACATTTAAAGTTATTATTATTGATACAAGCGAGTGACTTCCAACAACAACTATTCCATTTAAAGTTATTATTATTGATACAAGCGAGTGACTTCCAACAACAACTATTCCATTTAAAGTTATTATTATTGATACAAGCGAGTGACTTCCAACAACAACTATTCCATTTAAAGTTATTATTATTGATACAAGCGAGTGACTTCCAACAACAACTATTCTATTTTTAGGGATCCGTACCCGAAGAGTAACCCACGCGACCCCATTACTAAGCTTCCGCTGTCCGTCCATCTGTCTGTCAGCGAGCTGTATCTCATGATCCGTAATAAATAGCCAGTTGAAATTTCCACAGAATGTGTACCTATTTCTGTTGCCACTAAAGTAACAAATCATAAAAAATTAAAGGGGGCTTCCTTACTACAAACGTGCTTTTTTTTGGCTTTTTTGCTCGATCTTAATAATGGCAACAAGTAGAGGCTTGAAATGCTCACAGAGTTTATATTGCTAATTGTTCATTAAAAAAAAAATGTTACGGAACCCCTCACGCGCGAGTCCAACTCGCACTTGTCCGGTTTTTTTAATTTTAATCTCATGCAAGGTTGCATTTGGCCCTTGGACTTCATAATACATTAAAAATCTGAAAACTAGCGCTAGGCGTCCAACGCCCAGCAAATGCTGAGATGGTAACCCTTTCGGTATGAGCACGCTCAGCATAATTTTATTGTATCTCTGTGTACCTACTGATATTTTCTTTATCTTTTGTTTGTTGCTGTTGTGTTGTGTCTGTGTCGAATAAATGTTTATTCTGTTCTATTCTATTCTAAAAAAAAATTGAATTGAACACAAAACTTAAACCATGAATAAACCTTGAAAAACATACAAGTCCCTTTTAGTTTGTATGTATCACCAGAATTTATAAAAAATAATCCAGTACGAGTTAACCCTCGCACGCTTCCGCTGGCGCGCCCGCAATGAATCGCTCCTTTATCGAGACGGTTATAAATTGACGGTTCGAAAGTACGTTTTTAAACGCAGAAAATGGGGGAATTTAAAAGTGGGCTCTTTAGGTAAGTGTTAAGTATGGGAGAACCCGTTTTTTAGGCTTCGCTTGTAAATTGTTTTTCCTTATTGATAGGCTTTTGTTTTCCTTTTTAGTAAATTTATTTTCGGTTTATTGTGTGTCGTTGTTTTCTACCATTGAATTTAATTTTGATTTTCGTTATAGCTTTACGTAGTTGAAGCTTGTACCGAAAAGAGGGCAATTTTAAGCTCCGTAATATTATTTATGAATAAAAAATCTCAATCTACAAAATTCTTTATTAAGGAGCAGTTATACGACGTTTAATGGTTTTTTATTGAACATCACGTCTAAACGACTACTTTTACTTCTTTGAAAAAAAAAAATGTTACTTTAGACAATTTCCATTGTAACTTGATCTGAGTGTATTTAAAATTATATTTTTATAACATAGTGTAATTAATTTGTAAAGTTATGTCTAATGCGGATAAAAAATTGAGAATCACGCAAAAACTATAAAACGTATTTTCATGAAACCTACACCGTTTTAAAGATCATTTAATTATTTATAATTTAGTCTAAGTGTTTTAGTTTAATAACTGTTGTTTTTTGAGTAATAAATTAATAATGCGTCTAATTTCGGACAGCGCTCCTTGAAGGGCGAGTCCTATTACTGGGTGGACGTACGACGCGTTACGTGAGCTCAGCACAGAACACACAAGCTAACCACTCAAGGTCATTGGCAGTTAATAGCGCCTTAACAAGGACCTATCATAATCATGATCAGTCTTGGATTGAGTCGTGGATTACGGCCCATTCATTTTCCTAGATAAGAGGCTTGAGTCTCAACAGTGGGAACATTATAAGGCTGCTGCGTGCTTATGCTAATGCTATTATTATAATTATTATACTAGCATTCCGCACGCGACTTCGTCCTTTTGAATTTCAAAATATTTATAGCCTATAGCACTCACAAATCATGTAGCTTTCTACTGGTGAAAGAATTTTCAAAATAAGTTTAGTTGTTCCGGAGATAGCCCCGTACATAAAACTTAGAAACAAATAATTTAACATATTTAGAATATTAATATAGATAACCCACAAAAAAACCCGACTATAATAAAAAACAACTAAAAGCTCCAAACAAGTCACTTTTCAAGCAATCTGATGCAGTTTGTGGCAGTTACTTTAGTTCAATTATTGATTTCATGCCACTAACTGTATCAGACTGCTTCATAAGTGACTTGTTTGGAACTTTTTAGTTGTTTTTTACAGTCGGGTTTTTTGAAATCGAACACTTTATTTTGATACCTCACTTAACTAATATTATTATAGTTCATCGACTTTAATTTTTTGTCTTATTCACAATATGGCGTTTGTTTGTCGCCATGTTGTATTTTAAATACTGTCATGTCTTTAGTAACACTCGTAAAATTAAGACGAATCAATTGACGTAAGAATAATCAAAATCGGCCAACGCATTTGGTCTCTTTAGTGCTACAAAGGAACAAACATACGTATATAGGCTGATAAACACATTACCCTCCCTTGCGTCGTGCAGTCGGGTAAAAAGGAACTAAGTTGAAATTAACAACTTAATTATTATTAAATTATTAATCAAACCGAAATAAAATGCAAAAGCCTACTAAGTATTTCTTAATTATTTAAATCCAATTAAGCAACTCACTGGGATATACGAGTACATTCCTCGTGAAATCAACGCCGTCAGAGTTCCTCCCATTTTTTTCAGTTAATTCAGTGAGACAGCTCCTCAGTAGGAACTGAATTAAACCGAGTATTATACGACCAGCGTTTTGGGTTCAGTCATGCTAACTACTCGAAAACTGCATGTTAACCGCATTTTTACTACCCGTTTACGACTCGACTACCCGAATGCCAAATTCTGTATTCTTTTCTTAGTTCCTTTTGTGGAAACCCGTTTAATGTTCTTGGTGTTTTAAATTCTTATACAGTTAAGAGTTTTATGTTCAAATTTTATATACAAATTAGTGACCCGCCTCAGCTTTGCACGGGTACAAATTATACATCTAAACCTTCCTCATGAATCACTTTGTCTATTGGTGAAAAGCTCATGAAAATACGTTTAGGAGTTTTTCGTTTATCGCGAACAGACAGACAGACAGACGCAGAGGGGACTTTGTTTTATATACGAGTAATATATGTAGTGATGCCAACCCGCATTGGGCCCGCGTGGTGGATTACAGCCTACACCCTCTCACAGAGATGAGGCCTGTGCCCCAGCAGTGGGGACATTAGAAGGTGATGATGTAGTGATGGGTTTTTTGATGTTGTTTTAAAAAAACCGGCCAAGTGCGTGTCGGAGTTGGCACATTCAGGGTTCCGTACCCAATCTATTTTTGTCTATTTGTACGGCTTTGGGTCAACAAGATGATTATACTGTGAAAATTTGAAGACTTTAGCTCCACCGTTTGGCTGTCAAACCTTTGTGACAGAGGACGGACAGACAGAGAGATACGTGAGTGCCAGAAAAAAGGCTCCGTTTAGACCCTTCAGGTCCGTACCTGAAGGGTCTAAACGGAGCCTATTTTATTTCCATTTTTAGGGTTCCGTCCCTAAAAAAGGAAAGAAAATAGGCCCTTAAAGTTCTACCAGCGAATACGATTGTCTAAACTACAAAATGACCGAGGTGGAGTCTATTCTATTCTAGTTTTTTATTGATGGCAAATAGACTCGATGTCGACTATTCTGCCAATGTCAAAAGTAAATTGGAAAAGCAATGTGAATAATTATTAAAAAAAAAACTGGAGCGCAAATGTATGTAATACAAATCTTAGATTGATACAAATGAAATTGTTGGGTTAGTGCTGGTTTCTAACACGAGGTGGAGTCGAGAGAGTCCAAAAATGTTGGACGTTTGACAATTGTTGCCTCTGATAGACTGTCTAGAACCTAACGTCATGAGCTTAACCATGATCAGCATTTTAATAATAATAATAATAATTCATTTATTTCGCGTTGCATAGATCCATAGATAACCTTAACCTAAGTATACATATTATTAACAGGAAGTGTTAGTAAATAAAGCTTAAACCTATGTTAGTAACACATAACTAACACTACGTCCTTGTGCTCTCGTGTGAAATTGGTCCGCAGAAGCGACGAAACGCCACGTTCTGCGGCCAAAAGCTTTCTTCCAACACCCGGTTGAGGAACCATATCGGAATGCGCACTATGAACACCTTGAAATTGACGTTGCGGCGCGACTCCAACAGCTGCACTCTCGCCGTGTAGTTCAGCTTCCGGCGCACGTTCTCCACGATATCCTCTGCCTCAGTGGTGGTTAATGTTCCCACTTCTTAGCGTGTCGATGGCAAATTTAGTTTTTAAATATAATGTTTGGCCCAGCATTTAGCGACGGCAACAGCATCCATTGACGCAGTCGTAAGCCATAATGTTCTCATTTTTGGGATGCGGGCCTCTTCGCGTTAAGCAGAAGGTCATCTTTACAATAAAACTGCAGGATTTTCTATTCATAAATAATTAATAATAATAATAATTAAGCCATTTCATTCCTTAATAATTTAAAAATATATTCTTACATTCCATCAAAAATAATAAATAAAATTAATTGCAGTTATCAACTGTGAATTAGTTCATTAGTATATATTTTTCATTATTATGTTTTCAATTATTAGAGACCTCTCGACAAGTATTAATAGGCCTCTTCTAATTTTTTCATACATATACATAAATGAACTCACGCTTTTTCCCTTGGGGATAGGCAGAAACAACAGAACGTGACCAGCTACGATTTTAATTAGGTAATTCCTAGAAATAAAACTTTTAAAAAAACGGAAAAGCCTCTTTTAATAAAATTAACGAAAGTTTTGTATAAATAATAATAATAATAAATCTTTGTTGAAATAAATTTGATTTACAAAAAACCTATGAAGCCTCTGCAACCCATGCTAGGTAAAAACCTGTACGTCAGATTTCAGCGCCTTCTCCCAATTTATTACATAACATTTTTATACAAACTAAGATTTTTAATTATAATTTCAAGCATGCAGAAATTAAAATAGAGATGTAGAATGTAGTGTGAAAGTAGTGTGTGGATGTGGAGTATGGTTGTGTGTGAGGATGTGTGTTCACTTTACCCAATAAAATATTGTAAGAAGCCAGTTCTTTACCTTGGACTTGCATCCATGAAAAGAGAGTGGGTAAATGTTTAAAACTTTATTAATTTTATTATAAATATGCACAGAAAGAAAACGACTTTGACGTCTGGCTAATGCAGTACGTGTTCTTACAGAGTCAAGTACATTAGTAATAGTATGTTTGTTGCTCAATTTATCTACATCATAATGGGTAGACACATACAGTTTGATAATAACCTGATAAACAAAAAGTTGCCTCTTCGTGAGAAATTGACACTCATACAAAAATAACAGTATAGTTAAAAAAAACTTAAATACACGCTTTTGAGTGACGTTATATTATTTTTTATAATCTTCTCACCTCATTCCATAATCATGGGAATGCATAAGAAATACTATTCCGCCATCTTTTGGATCCACAATATTGGATGTAGACTCACTTACACTATAAATTTCAGCTCAATTGAAAACCCGGAACTGCGTCAAATTTAATTTGTAAGATTTTTTACATGGTGGTTATTGGTGGTGATGGTGGTGTTGGTTAGTCACAGAGGTAGGTCAGAGAACAATGGCAAGTTTCCATACTACATTTTACTTGACATCGATTTGGTCTATATTGAAGAAAAATATAAAACCTTAGGGGTTTCATTACTCAAACATAATCACTGTGATTTTTCATTCTCTTAGAGCAGTTTTGAAAGTCCTAGCGAGAAAACCATTCCACTTTCCTACAATATCACTGTATTCCTTCAGCCATGTTCTAACTGTCAGACAGTTATTTATTTCTCGAACGGTCCTACGTAAGCATAACCCTGCCCGGGGGTGGAGGATAAATTCGAAAGAGTTACCTCGCCCCCGGGCACTCGAGGCAGGGAGGAACAGGGGTGGGGTTTAGTCAGTAAGAGTCTGACACACCCTTCCGCTCCACCCTAGAGCGGAAGAAGTCATAGGATGATTTCCCACCCCCCAAAAAAAAAAAAAACAAAAAAAAAAAAAAAAAAAAAACGTAAGCATAACCAGCTAACCTATGAACCCGACAGATGTGCTAGCCGTTCTGACCAGGTTTGCGATATAAAGAAGCGTACATCTGTAGCAACACGTCGTCATTTTGCCTACTTGAGCTCAAAATTATATAACAGAATCAATACAATTTTGAGTATTTATTCTGTTACCAGCAATGCAAGAAAAAACTTGTGGAAATTTAACACACGACATAACATGCAAAACACATTCATACGTTCACTCTCTCTCTCACTCAACACTAGATACTCACACAAACGGTACTTATAGTGTTTTAATATTTATTATTTCTTTATTTTATTTGTTTCTTATTATTATTGTTAAAATGACTTGTTACTCATTGAATTAGTCTGGAACAATCATGCCTCTCATAAGGAGTCGGGCGTTGGTGGCTGCGCCACAGTTTTTAACTTTTGCAGCTACCATCGTTTTATTTTTTTTTTACCTGTCTGTAGTCGTTGTTTTCTTCCTATTAATAAACGATTATTATTGTTATTATTATTCTAGGGACGTGAAAAAAAAAGATATTTACATTTTTGGGGTTATGAAATTTTATTTATTTATTTATTTTTACAAATAGATATTTTTTTATATAAAATATGTAATTAAGTGGTGGATATGGGTAAAAAAGGGGTGACTACAGAGATGACGACTAATAGAGGAGTATGGAAGAAAAAGACATGTTGCGCCGACCCCAAATAAATTGGGATAAGGGCAGGAGAATGATGATGACGTAATTAAGTGGTCTACCTAGGATGGATGCATTATGTCAAACAAAAACTCTTAAAATACGAATTAATAGCTATCAGTAAAGTAGTTTCATTATTTTACTACATATTTCAATAATATATCCGCCATGGAAACGTATATGTTGTTGTTGTATGAGCTACCCTTACTTATTTATATAGTGTATTATCTAGGGTTACCCTATATATTATTGTAGTCTTTGGTATGAGCGAGCTTGACGTATTTAATACGTTCCCAAGGCGACAAACAAAAATAATCAGCAAAATGTCATTCTCACAAAATGTTGCCAGAGTATTTTCTTTAATTTCCAACTAATAGTGTTTATTAATTAATAAATAGAACAAGATAAAATAATTACATATTATTTTATCTTTTTAAAATATTATTCATGCAAGTCCAATACGTAATGAATAACTATGTGTTGTCCAACAAGTCTAGGGAAACACTTTTCAAAATATTTTAGATAAATGATAAATGATGTTTATTCAGTAAATAGGTTACAAGGAACACTTTTACACGTCAATGTTTTTTGTCAGTTTAAGCTAGATGAGGCCGGTGTTTCCTAGCTGACTACCCTGAGAAGAAACACCGAAACAAACTCAGAGGTCAAAGTCTCTTTTAGTGTTCAAATCCATACAATGTGTACTGGTTAAATCATATGAGAACCATGTACGTTTATGTCTGGGATGAGCTTTATGAAGAAAGCAACACACGAATTCGAGTGGACCTGTCCAGACAGTGCAAGCATTTGTCAGTCATCGCGAAGCTCAACTCAGAACTTTGAGGAGCTCAACGAACCGACAAACAATACCAAAGTAAGGACAGTTGAGTAGGCCGCAAAAATACTCAAACTGCCAGACAATCATAAAATCTACATGAATATAACGACATACATAGTTCTCGCATTCACATTATTCTATATGAGATTACTGAGGTAACTCTGGTGATTCAAAATATTTTCTTCCACAGACAAAGCCGACACCGGATAAGAATGTAATCAAATAAAAGTTTATTAAATAAATAATTTAAACTAAAGATCCACAATCATGTAAAACTAACTGTGGATGAGAAGCATACTAATAATTTGACTAAGTTTTGCATAAATCAAATATGTAGATGCTTCCTAAAACATTAAGGTAAAAACTCGCCATTCTTCTTTAGCTTCTAAGATTTTTTTTGATAGTTAGTTGCTGATGAAGGTAAAATAAAACGATTACATATTGCAGATTTTGAGCACAAGCTTATGGCTTTGCAAGTAAACGCGAGCACTCTCCAACGTGAAATACAAAATATTACATACGTCAATGACTTCACCTTGTCAGCAATGTCCGGAAACAGCTTGCTAGGATTAAGACGACTCCAAGACACGTTACTCGATGTATTAACAGACATCTACCACGGTCAAATTAGCATACATTTACTACCACCAACGCAACCTAAACGTGAGCTCCAAACCATATATAGCCAAATGCCAAGCGACCTCACATTACCAATCATTAATTTAGACACTGACCTTCAGTATCTTTGCAAACTACTGAAGGTCAAAGCCAGAGCGACGCAAAAAATTGTTATAATTGAAGTAACTTTTCCATTAGTATCCACAGAAAGTTACAAACTGTACAAAATAATACCTGCACCGCATCAAACAAACACCATTAAGACCTCAATAATACCAGTCTCCGAATAAATGGCAGTCAACCTAAAGAAAGATTCCTTCTTTAGCGTGCACTAACTTACATGTGTCAGCTGCTAATACCAATTACAGACCTGCAAAATGACGACAGCTTTTACAACAAGAATTTGGAAACCAATAAATGTAAAGTAGAAAAAATCAACTGAAACAACGTATGACTAGAATTACATTTGACTTCGCAGCACTTTTATTTTTGATGCGACACCAACACAATAAAGGTAATATGCGGCGATCATGTAACAGTTCGTCAGATGAGCCAAGCCGAAAATTGCATTACGCACGATGTGGGTGCCCTGAAATACCTACCCTAAAACATCAAACCCAAACCATCCAACATTAATAACACCGTCGGACTCAAATAATCATAGTGCGCATATCTATAAGAGATAACGATATACCGGAACTATAGAGGCATTAATCAACCCGGTCCAAGGTAGTCGGAGCCAATAAGGTTGTATATAACTCACTAAATCTAATTTGGCTCGCCCGACCCCCGTCGCTGCGAAAGGGTTAAATGTATTATACGTAGGTGCTAATATCGGCCGGCGCTATCGTTTGCTACTGCGGAATTCTAATGATTGGCTTGTCGAATTGTTTCTGTTTAGTTTACAGGGTTTTTGGGAGCTTGTTGATGTGTTTTGAGAAGGTACCCTTGTACCCTTTTAGAATTGTGTCATTATGCGTTGCAGAAGAATCATCATTATCATCTTCAGCTTTTTAATGTCCCCACTACTGGGGCACAGGCCTCCTCTCTGTGAGAGGGTGTGGGCCGTAATCCACAACGCGGGCCCAATGCGGGTTGGAGGATGTCACATGTCTTTGAATATGAATACAAAGCTGCAAATTGTAAAACTCTAGTTATATAGGTAATTAGAGACCCGCCTTGGCTTTGCACGGGTACAAATTATACACAAAACTTTCTCGTTTATAGCTCTTTCTATAAGTGAAAACTGCATTAAAATTCGTTGCGTGGTTTAGAAGGAGTAAGCGAAGAAACGGACAGACGCAGAAAAGGACTTTAGGGATGCCTTTGTTACTTTGAACGAGAGTAAAGTCGAATAGGATCAAGACTTTTGTACCGCTTAAAACCGATTCCGTCAGAACGTTCAATAAATTTTATGAGATGTATTAGGAGATCAATGCTTTCGAGATGTGGTGTTGGCGGAAGCTGCTTCAAATACCAAGGACGGAAGAGTCCATACGGATGGAACTCAAAATCCCCGCTTGGCTATCTACAATATGCCAAGAGCGTGCGCTCAGCTTTTTCGGACATATTATGCGCTCACCCATGCATAGTCTGAAAAGGTTCCTCATACTGGGCAAGGTGGAAGGAAAACGCGCTCAAGGCCGAGCACCGGGAATATGGTCACGGGGTGAGACAAATTACTTTTATGTTAGCGTTCACGCTAACACTTAGTGAAAAATGTATGGCAATGACATTACCTGCGGAGAGAACTGTCACGTGAATCACATCCAGTAATCAGTGCCATACATTTTTTGTACTTACTGTATGGCAATGACATGTTTCTCGTTCTTCTGCATGTTTCTGGGTCTTCTGCATGTTTCTGTTTATTCTGCAATGAGGATAGCTAGGTATATGGATATCGAGAGGTCCACATTGCAGAACACCTCAAAACTTGGTGCCGCGTCGATATGTGGTCGCGATCCTAAGTAGTGAGGGAACGACTCTTCAGCAGTGAAGAAGAAGAAATAAGGGGATAAGCATGATAGGTACCTATTATCATACTCACTCCTCCAATTATACGTGATCTTTAAAGAAACTGTTATATAGTAATAGGACCAAGATTGATAAACCGATTTTTTTATCTGACAAAGGGGCTGGCAGCACATCCTATGGGAAGAAGTTACGGCCGCTTACTGACACCTGGGATGCTGGGAATTTTCCGATGTATTGCCTTCCTAAGAGACAAAGTTGATATGTCACGTCTCTGTAATTTCATTGATACCCTTCATACGGAAATACTACTGTTTGGTAGCAGAAATGGATACTAATAAGGAATGATGGAAAACTACGAGTAGGTATAGGTTACTTCTAGGCAAGCGTGCTCCATCTTCGACCACATCATCGCTTACCATCAGGTGAGATAGTGGTCAAACGTGTGCCTATCAACAATAAAATAGAAAGGGTACCAAATTTTTTTTCGAAAACCATAAAAAACCAGCCAACTGCGTGTCGGACTTCGCACCATTTAGGGTTCTGTACCAAATGTATTTTTGGCTATTTGTATGGCATTGGGTCAACAAGATGCTTATTAAATACTACGAAAATTTGAAGACTGTAGCTCCAACCGTTTCGCTGTAAAACCTGTGTATCAGACGACAGACAGACGGACACGTGATTGACAGCACTAGGGCTCCGTTTGGACCCTTCGGGTACGGAACCCCAAAACTGAAAAATTTAAGTAAGTCAGTACCTAGTTATGGTAGTTAAGTAAGTTTGTTTTGCCGAATAAATAAAAATAAAAAAAAACGAACGAACCATTTGGGTGTGAATCAATCAAAATCAAAATCAAAATCAAAAGTCATTTATTCAAACTAGGCTGAGAACCAGCACTTTTTGAACGTCAAAGTTCTACATAAAGACAGTCCCCCAAAAAACGCCCGCCCGTCACCACTTCCTAGTGTTTTAGCTGTGAAGAAGAAGTGGCCAACAAACTCCCCAGCAACACATCTGTCTGTTAAGTTTTAAGAACTTGAATCTATATAATTCTAAGCAACAATCTTAACATTATGTAAAACAGAAAAATAAATATATGCCGTCTAAAATATAATCATAAAATTAAATTAAATAATCCGCCACTTGCCAGCTAGCACACTCAATCATGCCATTAAAAACCAACTCAAGCATAAACACTAAACCAAATTAAAGAAGCCTCCATACATAACTGGTGTGCCTGCTTACAAGAACAAAGATTGAAACTATCAAAGGGCTGTGATTCGAAGCCACAAGTGATGAACTAGGGCCATCACACTAAATTTGGTAGACAATTATTATATGAACTCATATAATCTGTTATAACCATAAGCTAAATATGGAGAAAGAACATCAAGTGTAACATTGTCTTGCGTTCAACACAGCGACCAACTATTATTATCTTCTAAGTAGTCGTTGATGGAATAGTATGCTTTCGAACAGAGACTAGATTTAATTTTAGTTTTAAATGCATTAATGCAATCATAGGGTGATTGATGCACACCCAAATGGTTCGTTCGTTTTTTAACTGGGTTGTGGAAGTCAGTTAGGGGTACCTTCATGTTAAATCCTCGTGTTCAGCTGAATCCTATAGGATTCGATCTCAACATAGTTGAAGAAAGGTTTGGCAGATGGATTTAGGCTGCCGTCTAACTTTCATCATCATCATTATAATCCTTTTCATCATCATTATAGTCCCCACTGCTGGGGCACATTCCTCCTCTCTGTGATAGGGTCTGGGCCGTAATCAAAAACGCGGCCTAATGCGGGTTGGTATCCACCAACCCGCACATGTATCCACATGTCTTCGAATTTTTAGAAAGAAAGAAAGAAGAAAAAAAATACATTTATTGGCTACAGTTAGAGGCACACAACAAAAACGAAACAAAAACAAAATAAAAAAAAAACTGAAAGTAACAATGGAAAAAAAAAGAAATGAAGTGTGCGCCCCACGGCTGCGCCAAATAGTTCAGCTTAGATGCCAGACAACTAGTGCCTGACGCTGGTTTTCAACAGGACCTGAGGTGTCACGTACGTAAAACAGTTTTAAAGTGTCTTAAGATATATATATAATAGAGAAGATATATATAATATATATATGGTGGGTTGCATACTTAAATAAAAAATATAAATTAAAAATACCATATAGTGTCATAATAGTGTGTGATAATAACGAATAGGTATATAATCTAGAAATAAAATAGCGTGTAAAAAACCATGAATGTGCAAAAAGGTGTCATAATAGTGTGTGAAAAACGAATATGTGTAATTTTTAAATAGCGTGTAAAAAACCATAAATGTGTGAAAACAGAACGATGGCGTGTGGACACCAACTACAGCTTCTTTCGAGTCGAGAACATAAGCAATCTGTGCAAGCCGAGCGCATGAGCAATTCCTATCAACTGTGTAACTGCAGACATTTATTATTGTTTTTGGTTCTAGGACACGCTGGTTTCCTCACGGATAGCTTTAGTTATAGCTATACATACAAAATTGGGACACTGAATAACATAATTATGGAAAAATAAATGCTAATTTTCGTTTGATAAAAAAAGTATCTCAATTTAAAGTTGTATATTTACATCCGAGTTGCCTACCCTGTCTATCCTATCTACTCTTTAAAAATACGAATGATAAAAACTTTTTTACAAAAAATAGAACAGAATTCCAAAAAAAGTGCAAAATAACTTTAATTTCGGCAGTCGGTGTTTTTGGTCTTTTGTCCGTTTTTTGACACCGACTTCCGAATTTAACGTTATTCTTTTTTAATTTTCACTTTTTAGTTGTGGTTCCACATTAAATTGTGTTAACACTACATAGACATCGCAGCAATCGCAGTTGATTTGCTGTCATTTTTTGAAGAGTTCCGTTGTCTGTCTCCGAAACTCATCATCAGATCTATATGAATTTTAAATGGGACCATTTCGGAATAAAGCTCTTTGGAATAAAAAAAAGAATTTTGTAAATACGTCGAGTTATGCCCGAAAATACATTAAAAAAAAATACAAAAATCTAAATTTTTGAAGTCGGTTAAAAAGGAATTGTACAGAAATTCCTTCAAATGTTGTGTTTTGATAATAATAATAGAAACCAAACCTTTTTCTCGATAGGATGTGAGAAACCTCTAAATAAGGAAGACGCAAAAGATTAAGGGCTCCCAATATATCACGTGCATTGAAGGAGGTATTCACCTGTATACTGATAACGTCATATTGAGGGGATTCAGACCGCTACGGTGTTAAGAATCCCGTGGAAAAAATAAAGGACAAAGCTTTTTGTGCTCTTCAGAACAGGGGTGCAATAAGTAATAAAATAACTGAAATAATAGTATAGTAAAAAAAAAATATCTTTTTAATTTTCATATTTTACTCAGCAAAAAATGAAAGGGCATTTGGTACCAATATTATGGGAATGAATAAAAAATAACTAGTCCGCCATCTTTGGGAGTCCGCCACGTTGAATGTAGAATGACGTCACTTAGGTAAAAAAAAACTAAGTATGTAAAAAATCTTAGAAGTTAAATTTTACCCACTTCGCGGTTTCCGATTGAGCTGAAATTTTGCATATATATTTAGTATGGATGAATTGTCATCCATACTAAACTAGTATGCAAAATTTAAGCTTTCGGTTTAAAAACATGTTCCATAAAATATGTTTAATATAAAATTATATCACAATTTTAACATAAACAAACAAAAAGACATTTTACGTGGTTGATCACTGAAATTAATTAAATGAAAACTTTCCTGACACAAAAACAATGTTTATTTTTTGACAAAATATAGAGAACGTTTCACAGCCAAACATTTGCGCCACCCAGTGTAGTACTAATTAACTGGCATCAAAACCTCCTTTGTATATCCATAATATGGGTCCCACTCCCACCTCACGAGCCTACGACATATACGCCAATTACAATTGAGACCAAATTCTCTAGCACCCAAGCTTCATAATTGCTTGTGTTGAATCAAATTTCTTTCCGACTTTCACACTTGACTTTATTATAAGTACACTTGAGTACAAATTAAGGAAGTTCGACTTTGTTGTTCGAGTAATCGGCGCTTGTGTGTTGGTCTTTTATAAATGACTTTGAGAGAAACGAAGCGAGGAACGTGTTGTTGACGCGAGCTTCGATAATTAAAAGCATTATTTTCTGTTTATCCGCGCTTTAACGTTTATTTAGAGAGAGTATTTTATAATTGTTAGGTAATGGGACGTTGATAGCGTTGTGTTGTTCGGCTTTTCGGTTGCTCAGTGTTGTCTACCTCATCGTACATATAGATACTGCTTTTATACTGTTGTTTTCAGATTGAACACCGTGTATTTTAATTTTAATATGACTCGTTTGCACGCTCAATCTGTTCTATTTAATATTCAAAAGTTCGTATTCTAGATTGACGTTCAACCACGTTTTGAGTAGGCAAGTAATTTTCCACTGTCATTCTGTATTAGGTAATTATACCTTAATAAAGGGCAACTCTATTTAATCATCGATATAAACGCCCATCCCTAATGCCTCCTGACAGCTGATGTCACCTCACTAAGCCTTTAAGTTAATATTAACACGAAGATATTGCAACGTTCCACTGAGTTCGGTTAACTTCCCCTGAGGAAGTTTCCGCGATATTCCAAAAGTATACACGACTTTGATATTCGATATTGTGCAGTAAACATAAGAGAGATATTCGAGATAATTTCTGTCGCTATTGTATTTGTAATCGTCTGTGACAGAAAAGTTGAATGGGAACTGCTATCTTGAAACACATGTCACTAAAAGAGTTATGACTATAAATGTGGATGGATGGAGAGGGAAAGGGAGGCCAAAGAAAAGATGGATTGTGTGAGGACTAATATGAAAGAAATGGGAGTTAGTGATAGCATGACAGCTAACAGGACAAAATAGAAGTAAAAAACGAGTTGCGCCGACCTCAACTAACATGGGATAAGGGCAGGAAGATGGTGATTGTATTTGTAATCAAATCAGTTACGTAATGGAAGTAGAAAATAAAATGCCTTGTCCCGCTCCGGGTAAAGCGGGAGGGTGTGTCAGACTTTTACTTACTAAAACCCACCCCTGTTCCTTCCCTGGCTGAGTGCCCAGGGGTGCGGTAACTCATTTTCAGAATTTATCCGCTACCCCTAGGCATAGGACAGGTCCCTGACATCCGCTTATCCTACGAGGATGTTAAAATAAATAAATGATCACAAATTTCACTCACGAATTACATTGCTTGATTAAATCCAACCGTGACGACTCACATTTATATACCAGTGATGACTTTAAGAGGATTAATAAATCGCCCGATGACATTACGTTGAATTGTGAAGTAAGCCAATGTTATAACAAAATGAAATTTGTATTCATTGTTGAAATTTTCGTCCGACGAAATTGATATTGCAAATACGCGTACGGTCTTTAAAAAAATGGTTGATTCTTTAATTAAGTGCATGTTTTAAATGCTGATGCGGATGTCCCGGCGGATTGCCTGACGACGTAGAATTGAAAATCTGAAATTGTATAGTTTCGATATTTATCATTTCACTGGCGCGTTACATTTAAGAAATTTCGAGTGAATTTTTTCGAATGTTGAAGCAGTGTTAATGTCAATGTAACCTCATTGAACATAATTGTCATACATATTAACTGATTTAAAAGTTCCGTGCTCAATTTTTTATAAATGTCCACTGTCTTCTATTCAGACATGAATCGTTTCAAAAAATACTGGTATTTAACTTTATAAGGTTACACTCCTTCTTCATCATTTTGTATCATCATTCATCGTATACATGATTACAAAATTTAATTTCTTTTGACCAAAATTTAGCCGACCCCAACATTATTGGGAAAAGGCTGGGCAGATAACGACTTCAATTCAGACAAGTTTCATCTGGTGATTTTTTTCAGAAGAGAAGTCGGAACATTCACACTTTACACGCTTGTAACAACAGCCTTTTAAAATAATCCTATCCTAGCAAAACGGTGTACCGAGCAAGTCAAAGTGACATTATTTAAGGCCTTCTGTCAATCGTTTTACACCTGCAGCCTGTGGACTAAGTACACGCAGCGTACATACAGTGCTCTGCGAGTACAATATAATAACGCGTTCAGGGTGCTGTTCGGGCTGCCGCGCCATTGCAGCGCTGCAGCAATGTTTGTGATGAAAAGCGTGGATGGTTTTCATACTATCATGCGGAAGCGCTGTGCGTCCCTTATGAGGCGCGTGCGGGCCAGCTCGAACAGCCTTCTGAGTGTGTTCGTGGACCGCTGGGACTCGTCGATGTGGCGGCACTGGATGAGACTACACACTGAGGGTGGTCGCGTCCAGGGCTTGGCATAAACTGGTATTCCTGTGCGGTGCCACTTTGTGATTTCTGTGTCTTTTTTATTGTATGTACTAACAATAGCTTATAAGGTTTTTGTGTTACTAACAGTATATGGACTACGTCTGAAATAAATGTCTTATTATTATTATTATTAAAACTTCATCTCCCAAAACACAAAACCATCCCCCACTCTAAAAAACCAAATCGAATCCAGCTTGTATCTAAAATAGCTCGATTTCTCAAGAGCACAGCAGCGTAGTCAAAACCATACGCTCTAGTACTCATCGCATTCGCTAGCTCATTCTTTCCGTATGCATTCAGATAGTTTAATTGCAATCCTGCTTAGAATTTAGAATGCAAAGAACAGCTCTCTTCAGGGAGACAAGTTTCGTCCAATGATTTTTTTCAGAAGAGAAGTCGAACATTCACACTTCACATGATTGTAACAAAAGCCATTTAAAATAGATCCTAGCAAATCTGCTTCATTTGCTAAAACTCAAACCAATCCCCGACTTCAAAAACCGGCCAAGTGCGTGTCGGACTTCGCACATTTAGGGTTCCGTACTAAATGTACTTTTGACTATTTGTATGGCTTTGAGTCAACAAGATGCTTATACAGTGAAAATTTGAAGACTGTTGCTTCAACCGTTTGGCTGTAAACTTGTGTGACAGACGAGACAGACAGACGCATAGACGGACAGACGGACGTCACGGACACATGAATGACAGCAATAAGGCTCCGTTTGGACCCTTTGGGTACGGAACCCTAAAAACCAAATTGAAACCAAATTGAAACCAAATTGAAACCAAATTGAAACCAAATTGAAACCAAATTGAAACCAAATTGAAACCAAATTGAAACCAAATTGAAACCAAATTGAAACCAAATTGAAACCAAAATGAAACCAAATTGAAACTAAATTGAAACCAAATTAAAACCAAAATTGAAATCAAATTGAAACCAAATTGAAACGAAATTGAAACCAAATTGAAACAAAATTGGAAACAAATTGAAACCAAATTGAAACCAAATTGAAACAAAATTGAAACCAAATTGAAACCAAACTGAAACCACATTGAAACCAAATTGAAACCAACTTGAAACCAAAATTGAAACAAAATTGAAACCATATTGAAAGCAAATTGCAACCAAATTGAAACCAAATTGAAACCAAAATGAAACCAAATTGAAACCAAATCAAAACCAAATCGAAACCAAGAAACTAGCTCGCTTCTAAAAAAGCTCGATTTCTCAAGATTATCCGGCTCCTAGGACCGCGAGGTACCAACCACAGCAGCGTAGTCAAAACAATACGCTCTAAGTACTCATCGTGTTCGCTAGCTTATTCATTCCGTATTCAGATAGTTTAATTGCGATCCTGCCTTGCATTTAGAATGCAAGAAACGTCTCTCTTCGGTAAAATGCTAGCTCGCGATTGGCGGAATGGAGAAGACTTGATTAAGCTCGAAAAGTTTTGTTTATAATTTCGCAATCGAGTTATGGGTTTGGGTATTGTCTTGTGGATAGCATTGTTGGAGTGCTTATTGGTATAGTCCGTGTTAGCTCGGACTACATAACGGGTGTAACAAGACAGTTTCCGAAGCCGAAAGCCACATATTCTACCTATTATTTGGATTTTTTTTTTCTACTAAACCATACCTGGGAATCCATTACTTCTGGAGATATTGAAGGTCAAAGTCGCAATTTTCTGTTTTTAATTATTTACGAAAATGAATTTTTAAATATTTATTTTTCGAATTTTCTAAATTACGCAAACAAAAACGCAATGAATATCAAACGTATCCGACAAGTACCTACGCGGCTGAGAGCGAAGGGGCGGGGCTTAACTCCACTTGCCTTTGTTCGCGTTAAATACGCGCTAAATAGTTTTTTCGCAAAGCTACTTTGTTAGATGTACATTATGCGTAGTTGACGGCTATGTGATGTGTCGTTTTACATCTTGTATACTGTATCGGAAATCGGTGGATATCAGAGAAATCGGCTTTAATCCCATGGAAATGAACAGCTTTCTTCAAAGAAGCCACAGTCAATCTCTAAAAACAATTGTACTTTACCGTACGAGTACATTAGCTGTAAAAATTAAAATGGGAGGTATTTTTTTTTACTTTCTTGAAGAAAGTTGTTCATTATTATTATTATTCATTATTGTACACATATAACATATAAATAAAAAACAAATTAACAATTAGTTACAAAGGCGAGCTTAACCCAGCATTTGGGTTTTCTTACAGCAAACCTCAGGGTGAAAAATACATTTGCATAAGTAGGTAGGTACATCTTAAGTGCACAACAAAAACTTAAAATAAATCTGTTACTTAAATAAACTAAACAAATATGTCGTACATAAACATACTAAATACTATAGGTATGGCTAACAAAGAAATCCTTTTACAAAACATATTACGGGTCATGCCGACAGGAAGTGTTCCCTAATTCCTCTCCTAAACACCTCCAACGAAGGGCTAGCCCTAAGAGTGTGTGGAAGAGAGTTCCAAAGGCGTACAGCACGAACAGTAAAGGATCCACTGTAACAACTAGAGGAGTGGGGAGGGAACCGAAGGAGAAGGGAAGATGATGAGCGGCAAGGTTTTCCTCTTGGAAAACGATACTCAAAGCGTTCGTTTAAAAGGGCAGAACTGATATTTAACATATATCAAAGCATTTCTTTTACACCCTCTATATACGAATGTTATCCGGAAAGCTACTAATCTTAAGTTCGGTTGGGCCAGACACGTCTGCTGCATGTGAGATCAGCTGTGGGCTAAAGTAACTGCTTTTTGGATCCCATTCAATATAAGACATCGCGGCATACCAAGATGAAGATAGAGGGATGTACTTGACTTCTACCGAGAAGACTATGCCCGTAGTGGCAGACAACAGAAGTGGCTGATGGGATTTGGATGAGCAAACAGATGATGACCTGAATTAGGTCTTAGGTAAAAAAAAAAAGGTAGTAGGTTATGAGATAGGATACTTTTTACCTCGAACTTTCATTGCATTCGAACTTTTTAGTTGTTGTTTGCAGTCGGGATTTTTGTTTTTTTTCCACCTGAATACCTACCTAGTAATCATTATTTGATTATTATCAACTTCAATACAGGCGAATCCGCTGCCTAAAGTTTATCATTTCTAAAGCACTAATTACGCGAACGAAAATTTTAACCTCCCAACCGAACACGTTACCTCCCCAAAAATACACGAACTCAACATTTTGCCAAATTCTTGACGAGCGAAACCTAAAAATGTATTCTGTCGGGCAAAAATTAAATTAGTTGGCAACACAAATGTAAATTAATTAGCAGTATTTACGTACAGGGTCGTTCTAGAAAATTGCAAACGTTCGACGCTTGCTTTTACTGCCTGCACGTAAATATAGTTCGCAAAAAAATATTTTTGTTCATGCTGTGGATAAAAACATTTTATATTGTTAAACCGTACGTACGTGTTGGTACGTAGGTCTTACAGCTAATCTTGTAAGTTAATAATATCCTACTAATATTATAAATGTGAAAGTTTGTGAGGATGTATGTTTGTTACTCTTTCACGCAAAAAACTACTGATCGGAATTTGATGAAACTTTACAGTAAAACTGCTTATACATCACAGTAACACATAAGCAATAGTTTATAATGGGGGAAGTACTACTACTACGCGGGCAAAGTCGCTGGCAGACGCTAGTTTGGGTATAAAACTGTACCATGTTTCGAAATTGAAGGTCTTCAATGTTAGTACTTAATTAATTTTACTGCTAGTCCTTGATACGGATCAGATAAAATAGTGTTAAACTCTAACACTCTTACTCTTAGGGGATAGTTGCTTAATCCTAGGATAGATGCCCTGTCGAGAAATCTGCCATCCATCCCGCATAAACTTTGATCGCATTTTGCGTTCACTTTCACTCAAAACGTCAAAGTTCTACATAAAGACAGTCCCCCAAAAACGCCCGCCCGTCACCAGTTCCTAGTGTTTTAGCTGTGAAGAAGAAGTGGCCAACAAACTCCCCAGCAACACATCTGTCTGTTAAGTTTGAAGAACTTGAATCTATATTATTTAATAAAACTTCATGCAACACAAAAATACAAAGGCGGACTTAATGCAACAACCAACAACAACAATCAAACAACAATCAGCAACAACAACAACAATCAACATAACAATCAACAACAACAACAACAATCAACATAACAATCAACAACAACAACAAACAACAACAACAATCAACAATCTTAACATATGTGTATGTAAGGTATGCTCAGACATAGGACTCAGTCAACTTAGTGGTAGTTGGAGAGTCTGTCAAAAGATTAATAAAATAACATGTGTTTTTCTCTTCTCTTGACAGTGGTGTCCATATCCTCTCATCATCGTTATCATCATCAGCCTTTTTAATGTCCCCACTGCTGGGGCACAGGCTCCCTTTCTGTGAGAGGGTGTGAGCCATAATCCATCACGCATATCCTCATATACTAAGATGGTATCTATACTATAATCATATTATAAAGAGATAAAGTTTGTGAGTTTGTGAGGTAGTAGGGAGTAATCTCTGGATCTACTGAACCGGTATTGAAAATTCTTTTACCAATAGAAAGCCACGTTATTTGTGAGTGTCGCGGGCGAAGTACTAGTTTAAGCTAAATAAGTATTTCCTTTGAGCCTACTCGTATGTTACCATGAACATTAACAAAGGCTAGGGCCAGACTATCCGTCGCGGGTTAGAATTTTGTTTTGGTTGTTTCTCCTATGGCCAACTTTATGTAGCTCTATCGCGTGACAGTAACCCAAGAAACCCACCGCTAACATCGTATATAGTGAGGCATTAACATATTAAAAACATCTCACTGTAGGAATAATTACAAGGGCTGGTCGGAAAATCCTCCATTTTAAAAGGAAGAGATGACAGAGTCAGTGCCATGCATTACCCTCTTCTTATTGTCTTCTATTACAACTAAATTGTCTAAGCGACACTTTGTTTCCGAGACGATCGATTTTTTTTATTGAAACGTTGCCCCACACTAGGAATTATGTAAGCCCACATACACAAGACACCCAGAACTGGAACAACTATCTGTAGGCCATACAGGGTGTAAAAAGACACATCACGTACCTAGCCGTCAACTACGCATACTGTACATCTAACAAAGTAGCTTTGCACAAAAATTATTATTGGGCAACGACTTTTATTTTTAGGTATGAAAAAAAAAGCTATGTTGTATTGCGCGCAATGTAACGCGAGGCAAGGCAAGCGGAGTTAAGGCTCGCCCCTTCGCTCTAAGCCGCGTAGGTACTTGTCGAATACGTTAGATATTCATTGCGTTTTTGTAACTTCACTCAAAAAAAAATTCAGAATCAGAGAGAAAATACAGGTAATTTTTGGAAAAAAGTTTAATAATAACACTTGGAATTCATTTTCGTAAAAAAGTTTAAAAAATAATTGCGAGTTTGACGTTTTTTTCTTTTTTTTTTCAATATCTCACGAACCAGTGGATTCCCAGGTATGGTCTAGTGGAAAAAAAATCCATAATGGGTACAATATGTGGCTTTCGGCTTCGGAAACTGTCTTTTTACATCCGATATAAATATTTGCTCCGTACAGGAATCGAACCCGCAATACGCAGCACAGCAGTTAAACGCTCAACCACTGCACCAAACGTGTCGTCTAAATAAGTATGAACGAGAATATTTTATCCTGCAGATATCTCTAAGCGCCAAATAAGCAAACGCGAGACATAATCGAGCCGCGCGCGCCTGCTCAGTAATGGACATTTATGGGGTCCCATGATTTATCGTGAGCCATATTCAGTTATGAGGCTCATCTATGGACATGCCCAAGGATATGACTCCTACCTTAGCAAAGAAAGTACACTTTTTATAGTTTTTTACCAGTTATCAGGAGGTAGGTAAGTAAAAGAATATTCGCATTGAATGGCTTATAATTTTAGGAACTGGTATTTATATACATTTCGTTTTCGATTATTCGTAGCTAAGGGTAGCAGACCAAAATAATATATATTGGCCCATCACAGATGTACGATTTGCTATAATTATCGCGCGTCGATATACATGACGATAGTTGTATGCCTTTTTTTTTTGGGGTGTGGGAAATCATCCAATGACGGTGGAGCGGGAGGGCGTGTCAGACTTTTACTGACTAAAAGCCACCCCTGTTCCTTCCCTTTCCTGAGTGACCAACGGCTCGGTAACTCTGTTTCGAATTTATTCACAACCCCTGGGCAGGCATCGGGCATGACGAGCCCCGTCATGATTGATGACAACTCTTTGAGACGCGCGTGGAACACTACGCGCCGTCGACTCTCGGGCCTAGTTCTGATCGGACGGCGAGCTACCCACTACTCGCCGTCCGCAGTTGAATGAACGTGTGCGCGCGGCGGCGGCACGCGGTCGTTGATCCCAGCTGCTACAGTTTTCTTGCTTATCTACGTACGTTATTCTACTCAATACATTGTAGTTGCCACTATCTGAAAATTCAAAGACAAGTGACATCCACCAATCCGCATTGGGCACGCGTGGTGGATTACGGTCCACACCCTCTCACAGAGAGGATCCCTGTGCCCCAGCAGTGGGGACATTAAAAGGATGATGATGATGATGTTTTAACCACAGACCGCTATCAATATTGACGAGTGATTCAGCAAACCCGTAGTAAAATGCTAGTGCGAAAAATATAATGGATAAAAGATTGGTTTTGCTTTATAAATCATTTTCACTTCATATAGGGTTATAGGTAACTCACCATATTCCCGGCAACAACAAAGCTCATATGAAAGCCTAGGCAAAAACCCCTGGGTTTCGAGAAAACCCAAGTTTTCAATTTAATAATAAGTATTTTATATACCCCCAAACTGCTCGCAGAACAGGCGGTCGATGGGGCTGAAAAGTTCTGGAGTGGTGACCGCGTACCGGAAGACGCAGCGTTGGAAGGCCTCCAACAAGGTGTACCGATGACCTGATGAGAGTCGCGAGTAGCCAATGGATGCGAGACGCACAGGACCGGTAATTGTGGTGACACTTCGGGGACGCCTATGTCCAGCAGTGGACGTTTTTCGGCTGAAATAAATCATAATTAGCATTAATATATCATCATCAGATTTCCTCACGACAATAAACATTGCAGACATTGTTGCACAGAGACGACGTACATAATAACGTTTAGTAAACTGTGGGAGACTGGTGTCTAAGCTAGATTTCAAGGGCCTGTGTTTAAGGTCACCAGGTCTCCATCTCCACCCTCTAGCAGTTACATACTTTACGTAGTTTTATTTTAGCTGCTTTATTTAACAGTTTATTAGCATTCTAGAAATAAAACAAAACTTACATGCAGCATAGATGCAAATAGGTCACACTAGTACGTCCTGCCGGTAATACGTCAAGTTACCACTAAGTAACCATGTACACATTTGGTCCTTTTCACAAAAAAAATCTGAATAATTCTAGTTTATTTTTAACCGACTTCAAAAAAGGTGGGGGTTCTGTATTCGACCTGTTTGTATGTAGGTATATAGGGTGACTGGTAATTAGTGACCGATACTTAAACACGTGATTGTACTCATAATTATAAACAACTTTTCCAAAATAACTTTTTTTTTATACTTATTCACTTTTATCACAATAACAACAGTTTAAAATACGCGCGCGCGCGAGGGCAGTGACCGCCGCAATCAGCTGTTAGACGCGGTCTCGTATCGTACAGAGCACGGCTCGCAAGCCCGCTCGGCCGGGCACCACGTGCCGTTTTCGGTGTACCTAAGCAATGTAGGTACCTACATGTTTTGGTTGTTGCTAAATTAAAAAAATATTTTCAAAGACAGCGTGATTGACTAACACTTTAAAGATGCAACGTATGTGTAACATTAAAAGTAGGCGCGATCTATCAGCTGATAATCTGACCTCGGGAAAGGGCAAATGTACTAGTAGTAGCGTCTCACGCTCCCCCGCCGCCTGCACCGCTCCCTTTGCTTTAGTGCTAACAGCTGATCGCAGCGGTCACTGCCCTCACGCGCGCACAAATTTCAAACTATGTTATTGTGAAAAAGGTGAACACATATAAAAAAAAGTTTCTTTGGGAAACTTGTTTGTAATCATGAGTACAATCACGTGTTTAAGTATCGGTCACTAATTACCAGTCACCCTATGTATGTATGTCCGCAATTTTCTCGAAAACTACTAATCTAATTTGCATGGGGTTCTCGTTATTCAAATGCAGTTTTCAAGGAAGGTTTTATTGTATAACATTAGGATCTGATGAACACGTTCGGAGATAAACAGTGGAACTCTTCAATAACTAACAGCAATGACTAGCGATTACTGCGATCGATTTGTCTATGTATTGTTTACATAACTTATTTGGGAATAACTAAAAAGTGTCAAATAACGAAGAAGTAAATTACAAACACCGACTTCCGAAATTAAAGTTATTTATTAATTTTTAGTGTATTTTTTTTGGAAGTCGGTTGTTTTTTTTGTAAAAAAGTTTTTTATTTTTCACTTTTTAGTTGTTATACCCCAGAACTAAAAACCCCAATATAATGGAACGTGGAATTTAAACATTTGGAGAACACCAAAACGGCATCGAGGTACACGTATTTTCCATTTTTGTTCAGTTTCTCAAAAAGCGCTAAAGCAATTTCGATAAAATTTATATGGGACCACCTCGGGAGTATATTCTATCAGATAAAAAGAAATTTTGATAATTGGTTCACGACTGACGGAGAAATCGCGTAACATACATACAAAAAAAAAAAAAAAACATACAGACGAATTGAGAACCTCCTCTTTTTTGAAGTCGGTTAAAAATAGAACCAACTTCCAATAAAAAACAAAAATTTTGCAAAACAACTTTAATTTCGGAAGTCGGTGTCAAAAAAAGGAAGAAACAAAACGAGAGACACCGACTGCCGAAATTAAAGCTATTTTGTACATTTTTTGTTTTTTTTTGGCAGTCGGTTCTATTTTTTGTAAAAAAGTTTTTGTTTAAAAACTTGTACAACTCCTCTTTGATGTTAACCATAATTCAAAACCACCAATTTATTTGGCAACATTCCTAGCGAATAAAAATTCATTTCAGTTGATGAAATATGCCACATCGTGTACGGTCGCCGTCACTCCACCGTCAGCTGGTGTCATGATGAACTGAACCGATAGTGCTCAGGTGCCAGCATGAGTGACAATGCCGCCATTTTCGGTCACACGCAAAAATAAGCCCGTACTTCCAACAGGGTTATGTCGGAAATGGGGAAATTGGCACTTTGATGTGGTTTGAGTGAAATTGGATTGGATATATCTCAGGGTTATTGCAAACACCGCAAGTTCATAATAAACCATGTTTTTTTTTATTGTTTAGAGGCACGCGTTTGGCCACTATCTCACCTGATGCTATGAAATGATGAGGTCGAAGATGGAGCTTCTTGCCTAGAAGTAACGTATTCACTCTTGACTTAAGGACTCCCAGGTTGTAGCTATCAGGAAACACGGACTCTTTTTTTTTTTTGTGGGTTGGGAAATCATTCAATGACTTCTCCCGCTCTGGGTGGAGCAGGAGGGCGCGTTACTGACTAGAAGCCACCCCTGTTCCATCCTGCCCTTAGTGCCCGGGGGCAAGGTAACTCTGTTTCGAATTTATCCTTAACTCTTTGAGGCGCGCGTGGAACACTATGCGCCGTCGAGTCTCGGGCCTGGTGCTGATCGGAGGGCGAGCTACCCATTACTCGCCGTCCGCAGGCCTGGGTCTACGGTGGCCGGAGATCGTCTCGCGGCGCCGGAAGTCACAGGCGTCTCCTGAGGCGGCTGCTGCTGAGGGCGTGAGGGCGCCTCCGTTTTTGAGTCTCCCTCACGCGTCCCGCCTCCGCTTTCGCAAGCATTACTGCTTCGCAGAAGGAGGAGACGGCTTGCCATTCCCTCTCACTCCGTACCATGGCCTGAACCAGGACAGGGCGCGAGTGATCGCTGCCGCCTATCGCATCCACGAGGACACGGTGGGGCTGCCCCCAAGCGGGGCAGACCTCCACCGTATGCTCCACCGTGTCCTCGGGAAACACCGACTCTGGCAGGGAATTCCACTCCTTAACTGTACACACAATGAATGTGTTCGCAAAACGTTTTTGCGTTTCGGTGGGATGTCCACCATGTACCGGTGGCGCATCGCCGTACATCTTGTGGTCCGATGATGAAACGGGCTTGTACGTGATATAGTAAACTGTATCTTCTCTATATCATACGGAGATGCTGACGAATTTGCATATTACGGTGTTTGCAATAATCTGGTGACTGGCCTGCCTGAATATGTTTTTCCTGATAGCTACAAACTGGGAGTATTTAAGTCAAGAGTGAATAGTTTACTTTTAAGCAAGCGTACTCCATCGTTGACAACATCTTCGCTTACCATCAGGTGAGATAGTGGTCAAACGCGAGCCGACCAATGCTGTAATAAAAACCAGTGACTGATATAAGATAAATCGTAAAAAACCATCCAAGTGCGAGTTGAACTCGCGCACGACTGGTTCCGTACCATTATCTATGAAAACGGCAAAAAAATCGCGTTTGATGTATGTGTCCCTTAAATATTTATTTTATTCTGTTTTTTAATATTTTTTGTTATAACGGCTACAGAAATAATAATAATATGTTTATTTGTACAAAAAAGGAAACAAGTAGGTACATTACACATGCAGACAATAGGTTGTACAATCGAGTCGAACATTATTGGCAGATATCCGGCCCCTAAACTAGGTACGTTTTTTTTTTTTTTTTTTGGGGGGTGGGAAATCATCCTATGACTTCTTCCGCTCTAGGGTGGAGCGGAAGGGTGTGTCAGATTCTTACTGACTAAAACCCACCCCTGTTCCTCCCTGCCTCGAGTGCCCGGGGGCGAGGTAACTCTTTCGAATTTATCCTCCACCCCCGGGCAGGCACCGGCCTTGGCAGGCCCCTACACTTTGCTGACAACTCTTTGAGGCGCGCGCGGAACACTACGCGCCGTCGACTCTCGGGCCTGGTGCTGATCGGGCGGCGAGTTACCCACTACTCGCCGTCCGCAGGCCCGGGTCTACGGTGGCCGGAGATCGTCTCGCGGCGTCCGAACCCCCTGGCGTCTCAGGCGGCGGTCGCGGCTGGGAGCGCTAGGGCGACTCGGCTGTGTTCGAGCCTCCCTAGCGTATGCCGCCTCCCTCTTCGCGAGCATTACTGCTTCGCAGAAGGTGGAGACGGCTTCCCATTCCCTCTCGCTCCGTACCATGGCCTGAACCAGGGCACGGCGCGAGAGGTCGCTGCCGCCTATCGCATCCACGAGGACACGGCGGTGCTCTGCCCAAGCGGGGCAAACCTCCACCGTATGCTCCACCGTGTCCTCTGGGCGATCCTCGCAATGGAAACACCCGGGGGTCACCTCCGCCTTGATCCGACACAGGTACTTACCGAAACAGCCGTGTCCGGTGAGCACCTGCGTCAGGCGGAAGGTGAGGGCGCCGTGACGCCTCTCCAGCCACTCCTCAAAGAGGGGCACTACCGCCTCGATGGTGGCGTGCCCAGCGCTGGGTTGCGACAGTCGCTCTCTCCATGTCACCATGAGATCCTGCCGGAGCTCGGTCCGCCGAGCCACGAGTTGTCGCGGCAGCGGAGTTTCGCCCCGGCGTTTGGCCTCCTCGCGCCACTCGTACAGGTGCGCGAGGATTTTTGCCTCCAGATCCCACGGTGACAGTCCGGCAAGGAGGCTCGCCGCCTCACGGGAGATCGTGCGGTATCCGCGGATGATACGGATCGCCATGACCCTCTGGGACGCGTTCATCAGGCGAGCTGATCGCTGCCTCAACGAACGCGCCCACATCGGTGCCCCGTAGAGGGCCATGGACCGCACGATCCCCGCGTAGAAAACTAGGTACGTAGACCTGTAACTTAGGAGTCGGACATTTTTCGGCTTCCATTTTATCTGATAAAATACAACCGTGACTTTCAGTTCATAATTATACACATTACCTATTAGTGAAGTCAACAGCAAGTGAAGTGAGTGTTTGTAATTGGGTGTCTGAAAGGTGAACTATGAGTAAGGTGTGTGTGAGGAGTGTAAATGTGACCCATTCACGCGCCATGGTCGATTTTGTTGCGAAATTAAAAGTACTCTCAAGCGCCATTGTCACATTTGTAGACTAAGCAGATTGTTCACTTGAAATCGATTTTTTCTGTGGTCGCATTGTTTGAGTTTTGAGAAGTAAATAAAAGATGGCACTGTATTAAAGTCCGCGTTTTTTGTTCCTGGGCACCCCGCACTATGACATAGAGATTTAAAAAAAAAAAATTGAAATGTCGTCCGTCAACAGTCAGTGTCAACAGTCAATTTATGTCAACTTTGTGATTTAATTGGAATTTTTGAAAAATCCAACCTACTTATGTTATCTATCCATAAAATCGGAAAAATTTCACGGATTACGAATACATAAACTTGTCAGAGGTCCCGTGTGTATTGAAAATGCTAAAATTGAGAAACGGAACATGGAAACGGTGGAATGTTTACGTAATTATATAAATTATGTTTCTTTTTTTTTAGTATTATTTACTTCTTAATCTCTTACAACATTGCTCGTAATGTGGAAAGTAGTTAATAATTAATATTTACAAACACATAAAACAGTAAAATACAACGATAAAGTAGGTCAATATTCCATCTTGCCGTAACTTGACTCGATTTTGGCGGGAAATAAATGAGAGAAAGGGGTGTTTTGTTTTGGTTTAATGTGGTACCTATAACATATCGCCTAGTGACTTCTAGGTATCAAAAAATTGGCTATATAGTCTAGTTTAATAATAAATAGGTTTTAAAGGTACAAACTACAAAATTATTGGTAAGGACATAGGTTAACAAATATTAACATTTATTTCTAACGTTTTTTTACGTTTACATTTCATTTGAAGTACTTTAAACACTTTATCATTCTTTAGTTTTCACGTATGTCGATTCTCTATATTATCAGCAATACACACGTATTTTTTGTTTGCATATAGCTCCAGTAGTTTCTGAGATATAAGGCTTTAATTTAGCAACGAGCCGCGCGCTCACGCGGCGATCGCGTGCGGGCGCGCCTGGCGGCGCGGGCGGCCCCTTGCGGGCGCCTGAATGGATTGGATGAGTGCTTAGCATTAATTCAAAGGAGATTAAGCTTATGAATGTATTGTTAATATATTTTCTGTCTCGTCGTAAGTTAGAGGTAAAAGTAATTTTTTTAATTTACTTTTAATTTCATGGGTTGTGAGTCTATAGATGTAAATACTTTTATTTATTTTATTATAAATTCGTGAGCTTTGAGCCATGAATTGTTGACTTGCAAATGCATATCGGCAAGGGACTGCTTTGCAAACAGGAAAACCTTGGCGTCTTTGGAGCAGATTTTGGTCCAAAGGAAGAGAGGAGTGTCTAAATACATCATCTGTGAAAATTTCAACCGTCATAACTATCACGGTTCATGAGATACCTACAGCCTGGTGACAAGCGGGCAGACAGATAGACGTACGGACACCGGAATCTTAGCAATATGGACCATATTGCGTTTTACCCTTTCGGTTTGGAATCCTAAAAATGGTAATACAGAAGTTATTAATGTAAAACAACGGAAGCTTAACCACGTTTACACAACAACCAATAACAAAGGCCATCACAGCTGCCCTTTCAAAATTAAATACAAAATTCAATCACGTCACGCTGCAGACATTTTAATGGAAAAAGCCGTAGGTATAGTCAATTCAAATACGGACCAGATTTGAACCACGATCATTATTTCAGCGGTGCTATAAATCATAATTTACGGGACTGCGGCATGTACTCTCCGGGCGGCGACGATACGACGACGGCGCGGGCGGCGCGGCGGCGCGACACGAACGCTTGCAATATTAAATTCAATTTAGTTGCCTTGATTAGTTTCGTGGTCATAATGCTCTGGTTGGGTGCAGCCTCTTCCTTCATTGTCGTATTAATTTTGATATTGCGCATCTCGACCAGCTAGCTACGTGATTTCCAGTGCATTTATGTTGCCGATCCAATTATGGGACTCCCGTGTTGCTGTTTTAATATAATAGTGTTTTGGGGTATATAATGGCGATATCTGAAATGCTGGTTGTTATATTTGATGTAGCAAGAAGTTGCATGGCCTTCTTCTTCTTTTCGTATCGGTGGTACATTGTTTATGTTTATACAATCATACTGTTTGTGCCCAGTAGGTGGCCACGTTCATTGCTTCACTGGAAGCTTTACTCAGGTCTTCCAGGGTACAGGTGAATGGACAATTTGGGCACTCCAGTAAATGAGTCATAGTCTGAGTAGGAGCACCGCACTCGCATTGGGTATTTGAGGGATCAATTATCCCCCATTTACACAAATTGTATTTGCAACGGCCTACTTGGGTCCGCAATCGATTCAGCGCTTTCCAAATAGGCCACTGCAAATCACGACTGGGAGGCAGGTGCTCCTTGGGCCCAAGAAAATCACGTGGTGGTGGGCACCGCTCTTATTGCCACCGCTTAGGTACTCCTCTCCTTAGGTGTGCTGTCCAGGATTGCTTGTGTCGTTCTTATGAAACTCTTGCGACTTTTTAATCTACCCGTAGTTTTAGAGTGGTCATAGAGAGGATGCCAGGAATCGGTTTCTTGGTTCTTTTTTTCCAGCGCGCATGCGACATTCCTTCCACTTTTTTTTAATTTACATCGCTTTTATCTTTTCCAATCTTCGAAAATTTCCGTTATTTTGCAATAGTTTTACATTAAACAGGATCACAACTGACCCGTGGAGTAGGCCTACTGGGGAAACCACGTTAAAAAAAACGCGCTAAGTACACTACCTCATAGGTGGCGTGGAAACGTGTGCATATTATTATGACGATAACAACTTTTATAACTTTTTGAATCGTTATATCTCAGAAACGGTGGCTCCTAAGAAATAAATAAACAAACATTTTTTATAGATAATTTTATGATCTACAATTTTTGTATGTGGTACTTTTATGATAAAACTTAACGTTTTGCTGAAAATCGCGAAAAACTCATTTATTTTACCTTTGACCTTGAATAATTTTTTTTCCATACACGGGAATGATGGGGAACTTTTAAAAATTGTTTATAATTATGTTTTGAACAATTTTACTGATTTTCAGCTTGTTGGGACTTTATGTACCTTCACTCTCATTTTTTGTTCTAGATTGACCGGACTAATACTCACACACATGAAAGGGCTGTTCAGTGTTGAACGTAGGTCGAACTTTTGATGTGGCACTTAGTATGAAGAATTACTGTGAGAATACTGGTATGTGTTTTTTTTTATCCGAAAGAATATACTCCCGAGGTGGTCCCATATAAATTTTATCGAAATTGCTTCAGCGCTTTCTGAGAAACTGAACATATATGTATACCTCGATGACGTTCTGGTGTTCTCCAAATGTTTAAATTCCACGTTCCATGTTATTGGGGTCTTTAGTTCTGGGGTATAACAACTAAAAAGTAATCTTTGTGAATGTTGTCCGTAAGTGTTTTAATTGAACAAATGTTAAAACTCAATAAAAAAATATTAGTATAAGGTTATTATATTTCGGTAAGTCGTCTGCCTGAGATGGACCGGTTTACAACCTTAAGGTCTAGGGAAGAACCTAAAAACCTAAATTAACCTAAACTAGCTGTTATTATTATTAGCTATTTATATTATTAGTATATTGCTGACACTCAAGTGTCCGTCTGTCCGTCGTCTGTCACACAGGTTTTGCAGCCAAATGGTTGGAGCTACAGTTTTCAAATTTTCACAGTATAAGCATCTTGTTAACCCAAAGTCATTCAAATTGTCAGAAATGCATTTGGTACGGAACCCTAAATTTGCGAAGTCCGACACGCAGTTGACCAGTTTTTTAGAGTTCCGTACCGAAAGAGTAAAATGGGACCCTATTACTAAGACTCCGCTGTCCATCCGTCTGTCTGTCTGTCTGCCCGTCTATCACCAGACTTTATCTCATGAATCGTGATAGTTAGACAGTTGAAATTTTCACAGGTGATGTATTTCTGTTGCCGCTATAAAAACAAATACTAAAAAATAGAATAAAATAAATATTTAAGGAGGATCCCATACAACAAACATGATTTTTTTGCCATTTTTATAGATAACTGGCTGCACCCCGCGGTTTTACTCGCCTAGACCGGAATAAAATTTAGCCTTTATGTTAAATCAGGGTGTAAGCTATCTGCATAATAAATTTCATCTAAATCGGTCCAGCCGTTTGAGCCTGAAGAAGTAACAAACATAAAATTAAAAATTAAAAAAATAGCTTTATTTTTCCTTCTACATTTTCTATGATTTAACTAATGAATAATGTTGCTAATTTCTTATAATGTACCTAAATAAATAATATTATGTTTCTTTATCTATGTATATATGTACCGTTATTTACGATATTATGTACAAGGACCGCTAGCAGTAGCGGTTTTTTTTTTTTTTTTTTGGGGGGTGGGAAATCATCTAATGACTCTTTCCGCTCTGGGGTGGAGCGGAAGGGCGTGTCAGACTCTTACTGACTAAAACCCACCCCTGTTCCTCCCTGCCCTACGCGCCCGGGGGCGAGGTAACTCTTTCGAATTTATCCTCCACCCCCGGGCAGGCACTGGCCGTGGCAGGCCCCGTCCTTTGCTGACAACTCTTTGAGGCGCGCGTGGAACACTACGCGCCGTCGACTCTCGGGCCTGGTGCTGATCGGACGGCGAGTTACCCGCTACTCGCCGTCCGCAGGCCCGGGTCTACGGTGGCCGGAGATCGTCTCGCAGCCCCCGGCGTCTCCTGCGACGGCTGCTGCTGGGGGCGCTAGGGCGACTCGGTCTCTGTTGAATCTCCCTAACGTGTGCCGCCTCCCTCTTCGCGAGCATTACTGCTTCGCAGAAGTTGGAGACGGCCCCCCATTCCCTCTCACTCCGTACCATGGCCTGAACCAGGGCACGGCGCGAGAGGTCGCTGCCGCCTATCGCATCCACGAGGACACGGCGGTGTTCTGCCCAGGCGGGGCAAACCTCCACCGTATGCTCCACCGTGTCCACGGGGCGATCCTCGCAGTGGAAACACGCAGGGGTCACCTCCGCCTTGATCCGACACAGGTACCTCCCGAAACAGCCATGTCCGGTGAGCACCTGCGTCAGGCGGAAGGTAGCAGTAGCGGTAAAAGCCTCCTCCATCCGTTTCCATGCTATTCTGTCTCCAGCTACTCTACTCCAAATTTTACCTACTATTTTTACAATATCGTCGCTCCATCTCAGTAACAAACATACACACTCACAAACTTTCACATTTATAATATTAGTAGGAAATAGGATGGTACGGCCCTTTGTGCGCGAGTCCGACACGCAATTGACCGGTTTTTTTATAGGCTAGGATAGGTTCGCGTTTCATTACTATCTCACCTGATAAGCTATGATGTGGACGACTATTCCGCATTCTCACAGCACAAGGGCTTGCCCTTCCATACCTCGTTAGAAATGTTTAATTGCCAAGCTACATCATATAGAAAGAAAGAAAGAAAATACGTTTATTTACGGTAAACATGACGCAAAAAACAGAAACACAACAAAAAAAAAAAAAAACCGGGGGAAAATATGCGTCACATCCACGCAAAACGGCCATCACTCAGCTTAAGTGCTATGACCCTATACAAGACAGAGCCCCAGCGCTGGTTTACAGCAACAGCCCGCGCCGACGTCATGACATCCAATCCCACCACCAATCCCACCATATCTCAAAACACGGCCAAACTTGTACGCTCAACACCTATTTAACCGCTTATTATTCAATTAGTAAGGAATTGTCCAGCGGAGCAGAAGTTCGGCAGATGTAATCGAAGCGCTGACACGTAAAGACAACGTTAGGAAGCGAGCCAATCAAGCGTGCTAATGTGATGGCTTGTCACCTAGTAATTAGGTGTTGTTTACATGAATTGTTATGTATCTACATATATTAGGGGGAAAGCAGAGTCGCTCAGCATCGGGCTCGGTTAAAGGCGCTGTGATGGACCACAAACAGCAGGGTCCACTCATGAAGAACACATGCGATGAGGACGGCTTCATCAGAGAAAGAAGAGGAAGCCTACTTATCGCAACCAGTGTGGGACGGCGCCGGCAGGATCTAAAATGCTGCTACGTCCTGCAGTACCGATGACGCAGCTGTACGTGTCCCGTTTACATCACTCTACGAAGACTGAGGACATCTTAGAGTACATGCGGCTGAAGACCAACTGGACCTTGAGGGTGGAGAAGTTGGAGGCACGCCATAACACGAATTTCAAGTCGTTCGTGGTGCGCGTTCCGACTCACCATTTGATGACCTTCCTCAAGGAAGTGTTTTGGCCGAATGGAGTGCTGTATGGCGTTCCCGCGGCCAGCTACGCGACAACTCGTAGCGTAACATGACGCCGTCACTTCGTGAGCAGTAGTTTTTATGTTTTTTTTTCAATATGTAATAGTTTATTATTTTTTAAGATTATTTTTTGTATTTAATTTATGGGCCTGTTGCCTGATAATAAATCATTTTTATTATCATTATAATATATATTTCAATGGTGGACACATAAGAAGTTATGTTACGGTTTCAAGAAATATTTTGACAATCCTACAGATATAATAAACGCACAAAAATTTGGGTGGACGGATGTTTGTTACATAATCACGCCAGAACCACAGAACGGATCTCGATGAAACTTAGCACAAATATAGATTAGAGAGCAGTGGTGGCCCATTGGTAACGACCGTGAGTTACAAGTTGTAGGTCGTGAGTTCAATCCCACGCAGGCGCTTTCCTTCCTTGAGGAGTGGAAAGGCGTCATGGCGTCCTCACCTTCCGCCTGACGCAGGTCCTCACAGGACACGGTTTTTTCGGGAAATTCCTGCATCAGATCAGGCAGGAGGAAACGCCCGGGTGTTACCACTGCGCGGATCACCCAGTGGACACGGTGGAGCATACGGTTAAGGTCTGCCCCGGTTGGGCGGAACACCGCCGTGTCCACGTGGATGCGATAGGTGGCGGCGACCTGTCGCGCCCGGCCCTGGTTCAGGCCATGGTACGGAGCGAGAGGGAATGGGAGGCAGTCTCCGCCTTCTGCGAAGCAGTAATGCTCGCGAAGGTGGAGTCGGGACGCGTGAGGGAAGCTCAGCTGCAGCAGCGGCTCGGCCCCGGCCACTATCACCGCAGGAGAGGTACTGGGCGTAGGACATCGCGAGATGATCTCCGGCCACCGTAGGTCCGACCCGCGGACGGCGAGCTGTGGTTAGCTCGTCGTCCGATCAGCACCAGGCCCGTGAGTCGACGGCGCGTAGTGTTCCACGCGCGCTTCAAAGTGATGTTGTCAGCCACCACTGACGGGGTCCATCGTGGCCGGTAGCGGATTAATTCTGAAAATGTGTTACCGCACCCCTGGGCACTAAGGCAGAGGGAAATAACAGGGGTGGGTTTTAGTCAGTAAGAGTCTGACACGCCCTCCCGCTTCACCCAGAGCGGGAGAAGTCATAAGATGACATCCACACCCCAAATAAAAAGAAACCAGCATCTACTAGAACCAAAAATTCGAAGACATGTGACATCCACCTACCCGCATTGGGCCCGCGTGGTGGATTACGGCCCACACCCTCTCACGGAGAGGAGGCCTGTGCAGCAGTGGGGGTGATGATGATCATGATGTTGATGATGATGATAGATTAAAGTCTGGAATAGCACACAGGTTATAATTTATAATGAGGGAAGTCTAATTTCACACGGGCGAAGCCACGACCAGCAGCTATTAATATAATATGCGACGCTAATGCCGAAAGACTTTGCAATAGTACGAGTAGGAACATGCTATTTTTTGATAGTACGTAGGTAATACCAATAATTATGCTAAGCGTGCTACCTATTAGTACATTTTAGTGGTATTTACAGGCTTTAGAATTCTTGATTTCGATTTGAATTTAACAAGCTTTTTTTTGTACATATACGAGTGTTATATTAAAGAACTTCAAAAAAACCGCTTAGTCTTTTCCAAACTATATTCGGGTTGGCTTGCAGTCTAACCGGATGCAGCTGAGTACCAATATTTTACATGGAGCAACTGCCTATCTGGCCTCCATAAAACAGTAACTGGGTAACACGATACCCCTTGGTAAGACTGGGTGTCAGACTTTCGGTCTTCTGACGAGCCATAACGTCTGTCTAAAATCCACGATTGACAGCTGGGACCAATTACGGCTTAACGTGCTTTCCGAGGCACGGAGGAGTCTTGGTATGTAAAGATGGTCTCCCATCCATGAACCAACCCCGGCAAGCGTAGCTTAACCTGATGAATCGACCCGTGCGGCGTTATTACTTTAGAAGAAAGAAGTTCTATCTATATATTTATATAAAGAATAAAGTAAATGGTTTCAAGAACTTTCTCAGTATAAAGGAACTTGTCTAATCATTTAATTGTGATAGCCGGTCTATAAGCTTGTTTAATTTTTTTTGTTTAACTATTAACATAAAGCCCCGATTTACAGCGAAAAATTAAACATACAGGTAAATCATCTATGGTTAATAATGACTGGTAAAAACTTTGAACATTGTAGAGCGACTTTCTATTTCTCGCATCTTTAGCTGTCCTTTTCTAAAGATCATACTGAGTCTTTTATTTAAATAAAGCAACACTTAATGTTCGTTATTCGGCCGTTAGCAAATTATTAACATTTATTAGTTTACTCTTAAAACTGAGTTGAAACTCAATCGCGCAAAGTTGCCACATAGCTCGATAGATGGCGTTGTTAGGTGAGCGAGATATTCCTGAATCGCGCTATGGTTTCGTTACCGGGTCTGATATATAGTCAGAGCGCGGGCTTGTACGACTTAACAGAACGTAATGAGCCAATACCCAAGAAGGGGGCTCTAATTTTCGTCTTCAATTAAATAATTTTTGTAGAGAGTTGTGCAAACTGGTGTACAACTCTTATTTAAATCAAAATAATGCAAGTCATGTCAAAACATATTAGTACTTACACTCACTTCTATAAAAAACATTGTGTTTAATTTGTCACTAAATAAATAAAATAGAAAACCAAAAATAACAATGCCAATTATTAATTAGTTTAAATATAATTTAATTTTAGTTTTAATTGATTTCTCTTTTCTTTTTTTTTTTGGCGGGGAGTCCAGATTGGGTAAAGGTAAATGCCGATTAACCTCGTTCTTGTGCTATTTGGCCTAGTTTGAGACGGTGGGTCTTTTTATGTAATTTGTCACTAAGGCACCACTTATACAAAAACATCAGGTGAGATAATGGTCGAACGCGAGCCTAACAATGGTTAATAAAAAAGAGTGACACTCCGGGAGTGCCGGCAGAAGTGAAAACTTGAACAAAAATGCCCAACTTGCCTAAATAAGTTTTCACTTCAATCCGCTACGTGATGCGCTACGAGTGCTACGGCGCGTAGCGCCATAGCAGTCGTAGCGAATCGCGTAGCGGTGTCGGTCTCTGTGGCGAGTTCAATAGTTTTTTTCCACGCGCCTAAAGAAGTTTTCACTCATACAAAATTCCTTATCCCGGAAACATCTCTTGCATCTAGCAAATATTCGTTGAAGAATCCAAACCGCCGCGTCCGTCACAGAACTCAATCCCTAAACCACGTTGCCCAAAGAATGCTAAAGTTATAAATAACTCCATTTGTCTAAAATTCCGTTATTTACCGCTTGTCAAGCAGTGCGACAGGAACAGCTTGTAGAGGAATTAAGAGTGCTTTCCCTCTCTGAAATGAAAAGATTTTCCTACAGGTGGTCGGTATTTGTGTGGAGATTCTATAGCCTATTCGAATGATTTAATTACTGTTTTATTTCATTTAAAATTTCTGGCACCAAGGTGCAATGGCGAACTTAATGCTTTTTATTTAATTAATTCAAAATGGTGTTTTATAGACCCGTTTAATACCCAATGTGAGTGCGGTGCCCTTGTCTAGAACATGACTCACATACTGGATTGCCCGATATTCCCATACACCTGTTCTATGAAGGACCTGATGAAATCTACTGACGCTGCAATTAATGTAGCCAGCTTCTGGCCCAAATTATTCAAAAAGTTAGGAAACCATCGATTCCAAGACAAGACGGGACAAAACATTATTATTGACTGGCCTGTTGGTCTAGTGGTTAGTGACCCTGACTGCTATGCCGGAGGTCGTGGGTTCGATTCCCACCCAGGACAAATGTTTGTGTAATGAGCACGATCATTTGTTCTGTGTCTGGGTGTAATTTATCTATAATATGTATGTATTTAGAAATATATAAGTATGTTTATCAGTTGTCTAGTACCCATAACACAAGCTCTGCTTAGCTTGGGACTAGATGGCGTTGTGTGATAGTTGTGGAATATATTATATATAATTTATTATATATTTGTAGAAACATGAGTATCCATAAAAGGAACGCAGGTTGTTTATAAAGGGTTGCAGTGCCAAAGGAAGTAAGAACCATGAAAACTTAGGTCTAGTGAGTGCGAAGTGAACTGTCATTTCACCTTAAGGCCCTACTATCGGCCAAGTGGCGCCCTCATTGAATAAAAAATTGTAGCATAGTATAGACCGTTTTTCCTGTTTTAACAACGAAAAAAAACTTTTTACAAAAAAAATACAACCGAGTTCCATAAACAATACTAAAAAATGCAAAATAACTTTAATTTCGGAAGTCAGTGTTTCTAGTTGGGTTTCTTCGTTATTTGAAACCCATTATTTTGATCATTTTTTTCCACTACACCATACCTGGGAAACCACTGATTCTGGAGATATTGAAGCTTAAAGTCGTAATTTTTTTTTTCTATTTTACAAAAATGAATTCTAAGTTTACTAAACATTTTCCAATCAAACATTACCTGAAATTTCGATTTTTTTTTCGAAATTTTGAAATTACGAATTTGCAGTTACGAAAACGCAATGAATATCAAACGTATCCGATAAGTACCTATGTGGCTTAGAGCGAAGGGGTGGGGTTTAACTCCACTTGCCTGTCTTCGCGTTACATTGCGCGGAGTTTTATTTTTTAAACGATGCAAAAAAAGGAGGAGGTTCTCAATTCGACCGTATATATATATATTTTGTGTATTTTCAGCCCTCACCCCGTCATTTTCATACCTAAAATTAAAAGTCGTTTCCCACCAATCATTTTTGCGCAAAACTACTTTGTTAGACGTACAGTATACGTAGTTAATGGCTCTGTGATGTTTCTTTTTACATCCTGTATTTTACATTTCATTGTTTCATGTTGCATGTTTTTGATGAAACTGAACATAAACTCAAAATATAATGTGTCAAAGTAACTCTTAATTCGTAAAAAGTACTTTAAATTTTACTATAATTATTTTATTATACTTAATATTGAAATTGCAATTTCTGTTTGACTAGAACACATACAATTAGTAAAAACAAAAAATAAGATTTAAACAAGCCGTATCGAGGTAAGTGACGTCACACACAAAAAATGGCGATAGGTAAATTTCACGACGGATGTACGGTGTAACACTGAGCTTTTTTTTTCGCCATCCTTTCTCTCACTCCTACACATACCTCTCTTTTTTTCATCGGCTGCGTTCCGTAATAATTATGTAATAATTATAAGCTGCGTTCATACTTTAACATAATACAATATTTTTATCCCACTCACATAGGTATCGAACTTATAATCTCCTATTTTAAAGTAGGTTAAAAATACATTTTATCTTCCTCCCTTTGAAAAGGAAATCTAAGAAGGTAAACAAAAACTGAGTAAACAGAATATTATCTGATTAAGGCATCCTTTAAAAGGTAAACCTTCATTAGGTTCCTTTGTGTAGAGCGGTCTAACACAGCTCAGATATGAAATTACAGTTTTTTCAACAACTTGCCAGTCGGGTATTTTTCTCTGGACTCTTGGTTCCTATTATAATATAAAAGAAGTACCTTGAATACAAGTTGCGAAGCAGAGTTCAGTTACAGTCTAGATAAGCTTATTTAAAAATAATATTACAAGATAAATATTTTTTTTAAATATAGAGTTCTAGATTAATCTCAAGACTGTAGCCACTTTCACAGGTAACCTGAAAATTAGATACTAAGTCCTTTTTGATAGAAAAACGTAGGTATTCATTGTCATAAAATGCATATATTATCTCAATATACCTATGCATATGTATATACAGTTACGTCCCGTGGTTTCAAGTATCCAGGATAAAAGCTACAACATACTAAATTACATCAAAATTGGTCCAGCAGTTTGAGCGTGAAGAAGTAACAAACATACAACACACACACTCACAAACTTTCGCCTTTATAACATTAGTGTGATTTTACCTCGGAGGCTATGGAACTTCAAGTCTATGACCATTAAGATCTGGTTGTGCTTTTGAAAAATTTGGACTTTTGACACAAAATAATTTAGAAAAGATAGTGAATAAAAGCGTCACGATTGACAGAGGAAAGTAGAAGTTGAAAACGTGTTGCACTAACTTGAAGTTATCGTTATCATCATCATTCGTGCTCCATCTTCAACTTACTTGCTTGCGGCTTAGTTGGCGTCCCCATATTGAGCTGACTGCCTCACGGGTTGGAAAACTCATATGGGCGTTGAAGAGACTTCGACAGGTGTGTAACTTTGAGCTACTCCGTGCAGTGTACCTGGCATTGGCACAGTCAATCGTAGGCTACTGTATCACGGCATGGGTAAAACCTTCATGATACAACTCGAGAGAGCCCAAAGGTTTCTGTTACAAGTCATGACCTTCAAACCCTACAAAGAGCCTATATGAGGTATGTCAAGTACTTAGAATGAGACAACTATATCTTCAAAATGTCACATTGAAACAACATGAAGTAACACCAATAAATCACGCAAACAAAGATAAAAGAACCATAGGTAATATAAATGTCAAACAGTCAAATGTAAGATCGTATCCGCTTGACGGCAATACCTTTAACTAGCTATTTATATATAATTATAACAAAATAAACAAAATTCTCAACTTCAACTCACTAACTAAAAGAAAACAAAGATGAAACTAAACACATGGCTTAAAACATTAGATTACTCACAGATCGAAAACATAGTTAAGGAACAACAGTCGTAATAACTAAATAGTAATATGTGCAAAAAATCTCTGATATATATACTCAAAGTACAACCACCAAACATACACGGACAAATGCACTCACACACACAACATACAACATACTCACGCATACATACAACACACGCACACTCAACATCAGACACTATACTCGTACTACACACGAGCAAGCTTGCACTAATTGTTCTGATTTTAATTTTTATTATAGATTGTTAATGTTCTACAAACGGGTGAAGACACTGATATGAATATTACATCATCGCTTACCATCAGGGAAGATAGCGGTAAAATGCGTGCCTATAAATGAGTAAAAAAAAATCGCCTATTCACTGCTGGACATAGGCCTCACCCATGTGTTGCCACAACAATCGCATACGGCTCGCATCCGTCGGATTCCCGCGAGCTTCACCAGGTTATTGGTTTATCTTGTGGGAGATCTTCCAATGCTGTATCTCCCAGTACGTGCTTGCCACTCCAGAACCTTCCTGCCTCAACGACTATGTATTCTGCCCTGCTCACTACCCAAGTAATATGTAACAAAGGCAGGAAGATGTTGATCAATTTATTAAAGAAAATAACAAAAGGAAAGTTAGATACACCGCAGCAAAACAAGAAAAAAAAACTGAAAAAAGAAGCCCCAGGTAAAATAGAAAGGTTTCTTGTAAACAAGAAAAAAAGGCTCGCTATTCATTACAGACTTGAGGAAAGAACACAAAAAATGTATTAAACTCTTAACGAGGTTGCTAATAAACTTACATCATTAATATTCATCAGAAATTACCATTCATGGCTTACCTTTGACGGTGGAAGCCAAAGATGATTAGATTTTTCTTGTTCTGTATATTAATTGAACAGAGGAATCAATTTAATTGAATTGCGGAACGGTTATAAATTTGTGGACATTTAATGTGGTGGTAGGAAATAGAGTCATTAAATTTGGATTTTTCATCGGAGCTACTTCGAAAAATAAGTTGAGAACACCGCTGCCAACATTATACAAGGTGATTTTTATTTGCATTTTTTTGGGTCTTACTCATAAAAAAGAAAAACTTTCACTTTGGTACTAACACTGAAACCGCGATATCACTAGCTTCAGCCAGGGGCTTCGCCCGTGTGGAATAAGTACATAAATTATAGCTTTTGTGCTATTCCAGAGTATAATGTATCTCTGTCCCTTAATTTCATCCTCATCATAATTTTTCACCTACACGCCAAATACTTACTAGAATTAATTTTCAACTTGTTTTATTTTATTTATTTTTTTCAGTGCCCCAGCTAAAAGTTTGTTTTTAGAAATATATTTTTTTACCTTTTATTTATTTTTAAGGTTTTAGTGGGTAAGTATTTTAGATTATCAGACCCTGGATATCATCTAGGCGTAAAATGCTCCTCAAGACGAATCATTTGTTTATCTTGTTTAGTTCAGAAGTTCCTATGGCGATCTTCCGTCTCCATCATCAGACCAGCTTCATGGTACCACATTATTGTATTGTCACCGAAGATACATAAGTGCATATTTGAGTCCAATCGAACATTGGGAAATGGGTCTAATTTGAGTTGCTAGATTCCACCCCAACAAACATAGTTACCTAAATACAATGCAAGTTGAATAACAGCTCGTAATAAAAAGAAACAGGTTTTTATATTTCAGAGTTTATCTCATAACAGAAATTGTTAATATTCGTGAGCACTTTTATCTCCTGAAAGATTGCCAATAAATTAAAAGATTCATCGAAACAAACACATACATACATCATCAAAGAACTGTGACGCCCTGCCGATCATACCCATATCACTCTCACGGATCATAGGTATAAATTACCTTTTTTACAAGGCCTTGCGAACGAATCAATTAAATTGAATTAATGAAACGTTTCCAGGTATAATGTAGGTATATTCGTAAAAGGTTGAGTTCAGTAAACTCATCTGCATAATTACTCGCACATCGCAGGAGTTTCACAAATGGAAAATTAATTACTTTTTTTTTTGGTTCCAGTGTACCTACATTATTTTCTTCTTTTTTTTTTTTGTTTCAGTTTTCTACTGTTTTGGGTGTCACTTCACTCGTACGCGGTGCCCTGGTTCAGGTGCCGTGCCCTGGTTCAGGCCATGGTACGGAGCGAGAGGGAATGGGGGGCCGTCTCCTCCTTCTGCGAAGCAGTAATGCTCGCGAAGAGGGAGGCGGCACACGTTAGGGAGACTCAACAGAGACAGAGTCGCCCTAGCGCCCCCAGCAGCAGCCGTCGCAGGAGACGCCAGGGGCTGCGAGATGATCTCCGGCCACCGTAGACGCGGGCCTGCGGACGGCGAGTAGCGGGTAACTCGCCGTCCGATCAGCACCAGGCCCGAGAGTCGACGGCGCGTAGTGTTCCACGCGCGCCTCAAAGAGTTGTCAGCTAAGGACGGGGCCTGCCACGGCCAGTGCCTGCCCGGGGGTGGAGGATAAATTCGAAAGAGTTACCTCGCCCCCGGGCGCGTAGGGCAGGGAGGAACAGGGGTGGGTTTTAGTCAGTAAGAGTCTGACACGCCCTTCCGCTCCACCCTAGAGCGGAAGGAGTCATAAGATGATTTCCCACCCCCCAAAAAAAAAAAACCGGTACGCGTACGGTATCTCTTTGAAGCGGTCGTGGAATACTAGGCTCCAGCGACTCGGGCCTGGTCCTTACCGGACAGCGAGCTACCCATTACTCGCCGTCCACAAGCCCGCGCCTACGGTGGCCGGGAGTCGGCTTGCGTCTCCTGCGGCGGCTGCTAGGGGCGTGAGAGCATTACTGCTCGCAGAAGGAGGTCACAACTTCCCATTGCCTCTCGCTCCGTACCATATGGTCTGGAACTGGGCCGGGCGCGAGAGATCGCTGCCGTTGATCGCCTTCACGAGGACACGGAGGTGCTCCGCCCAAGCGGGGCAGACCCCCACCGTATGCTCCGTGTCATCTAGGCGATCCACGCAGTGGTGACACCCGGGCGTTTCCTCCCGCCTTATACGGCACAGGAACCTCCCGAAACAGCCGTGTCTAGTAAGGACCTGCGTCAGGCGGATGATCTGCGTCAGGCGGAGGACCTGCGTCAGGCGGTAGCAGCGGGGCTACAAAAATATTTTTTGAGAACCTTAAAACTATTTTTATTTATTTAGATTATTACTACTCTAACTTCTGCAAACGGCTTTGCCCGCATAGAATCAGCACTTCCCCCATTACAATAACATAACATAATAATGTTAAGATATTATTTTGATTTTATTATTTTGTTCTTATTTTATTTTATTGTACTCACTGACATAGTCAGATTTTTTTATTTTAATTTATTGTTTAATTTGATTGTATATTTTTATACTGACGATTTTTTTAAATTTTATATCATAACATAATCACGTTGTACTCTAGCAGCAAAATGTAATTTTGTTTATTAATGTAAAATTATATTCAAATTTTATGGGCTTCTGAAGCCTGAAATAAATGAATTTATTATTATTATATTTATTATTATATCACATTATAATGGCTAAACGGATCTGGATTAAAATTGGTACAGAGATAGATTATAGTCTGGAAAAGCACATAGGCTATAATTGTTATAATTATAGCTTTTGTTCTTCGTTGTTTCGTATAGTATTGTTACATTTTCTTTAAGCTTTATCATATAGGTTTCCTTTTCTTTTGTAGACTTTAGCATGTTGTTTGGGGTTTTAAATGACTTTCTGTTGGTTTTTGGTGTCAGAAGATTTATAGAGCATCTAACCATTCTATAGTCCGACGGAAAGGTTATTCTGTTTAGTACCTCTAGGTTTGTGATTACTTTTGGATTGAAACTCAGTATGAAATCGATTTTGTTTTTTTTTTTGTGTTTTGGTCTGGGGATATCCAGGTCCATTTGCGAGAATGTCTTTTCTTAAAGTATGTGTCCGTCACTGAAAATTGGTTTTCATACGCGTATTGAATAAATCGTTCACCTCGTGGGTTTCGTTGCCCGTATCCGGGTTTCGTTGGCCGTATATATGTCTTCCCATTATCATAATTATGTTCTTCATGTTTTGGGTACACGATTTTTGCGTTAAAGTCTCCTATGACTAGTAGGGTCCTATCTGCTTCTTCTTGGGCTTTATGTAAGTCCATATAGAATTTCTCGATTTCCTCCTCTTTAGAATTGTCTGTATGATGTGCCTTTGTCGATTATCCAAGTTTATGCCCAACTTGGATAATCGACAAAGGCACACCATTGAAGCTCATCTTAAGCTAAGCGACTCTCTTTGATATACCTACAAAGCTTACAATGGTGGCTTTTAAGGTTTTCCTTATTAAGAACCCTACACCATGAAGTCCCAGTGTCTCGCATATGTAACAGAAGATATACTTTTTATGTTCTTCTATATTGTACCCTTTTCTTTTAATTTTCTTCGTTATTTGACACCAACTTCCAAAATTAAAGTTATTTCTCAATTTTTTAGTGTATTTTCTTTTTTGAAGTCGGTTGTATTTTATGTAAAAATGGTTTTCGGCCATCAATTTGATGACCGTCTGAGCCTCTTGCCAAATGAGTAAGTCTAAGCACCAATTATATGCCTATTTATTGTGGTGTACACCAGCCCTACCATGACGTCTTAAAACCACCATCTTTTCGGTGAGAAAAAGGGATAGTGCTATTCGTCCTGTATAACGACGTCTCTCTTTCTCTCTCTCACCGAAAAGACGATGATTTTAAGACGTTATGGTAGGGCAGCAGTAGAGTTTAACTATCTATCGTATTCGTAAAATGTGTTGATGACGAAAAAAATGTAATTAGTCCGTCAGTTAGATAACCAAAAAATGTAATTAGTCCATCAGTTAGATAACCAAAAAATGTAATTAGTCCTCCAGTTAGATAACCAAAAAATATTGGACACGTATTTTTTCTTTTGTCACGTAAACAAAAAAACTGGTTAAGTGTGAGTTTGACTCGCACATGAAGGTTTCCGTACGATTTTATTTGTTTTTTGTTATAGTGGCAATAGAAATACACATTCTATAAAAATACCAATTGTCTACCTATTACGGATCATGGGATACACCCTGCTGACAGACAGACGGATAGCGGAGGCTTAGTAATAAGATCCTGTTGGTACGGAACCCTAAAAATTAATACGATACAGAGCGTTGAAATTTCGCATGACGTCACACCTGATTTAAAATTGTATCCTTTTTTAGTTCAAAGGGACGTAACAAGCCCCCACTCCTGAACTTTGATGCATTTTAGCATTGTAATTTATCATTGATTTGATAAAGCAAAAAAATATTATGTATGGATATTCAAACTTACGGAATAAATAAAATTGTTATTTTTTTACCCTGAATTTATCCGTATTCTGCATCAAGAGCTTGATTAGGCTGAAGTAGCCTTATGAGGTTGATGACTAACAGAACAGCTAATAAAGATACTTCAGTGACATACGAGTGTCTGAATCAGACACTCGTATGTCAGAAGTCTCCTTAAAAAACTTGAATTCCCCGCTTCAAGTCCGTTTTAATTGGCTGCCTTATTGGAAAATGTGGATTTTTTCTTATGTTGCACGAGTGCCACACAATGAAGGATTATTTTTGCTTATCTTGGGTTGCGAAGGCATTAATTAGAATTTCATTTAGTTTTTCTAATTTTTTGTGACTTGTTTGTGCGGTTTCGTGGTTATAACATTTTTTAGGTTTTTTCAAAGGCTTCCTCTTCTTCTACTGTTTTTGCTGTTCGCGACATGGTTGACAATGATCATTATAATTATAACTTACCACGTATGTAAACAATGTGAAATGCAAACAAACATAGACAGAGAGAGAGGTAGATAAGAGAGAGATAGGAGATAGGAGAGATAGGAGACAGGACCGAGCCTATCTCCCGACCGACCCCCTGGGGGGGGGGGTCGGTCGGGAGATAGGTTTTTTTTATTTTTTTATTGTTGATAGGCACGCGTTTGACCACTATCTCACCTGATGGTAAGCGATGACGTGGTCGAAGATGAAGCACGCTAGCCTAGAAGTAACCTATTCAATCTTGACTTAAAGACTATCATTTTGTAGCTACCAGTAAACACAGACTCCGGCAGGGAATTCCACTCCCTAGCTGTACGCACAATAAATGTGTTCCCAAAACGTTTTGTGCGTATGGATGGGATGTTCACCATGTACCGGTGTGGTGGTCCGTTGATGGAACGGGCTTGGTGGAATCAACTTATGCAATTCCGTCGCACACTCCCCAAAATGTAACCGATAGAAAACCGACAGGCCAGCAACTCAGCGTCTTTGCTCAAGACTTTGGAGCTTCGACTCAACGAGCTTGCCAATTAGGTTATCGTGCCAGACCCTGTCGAAGGTCTTCGAGATGTCAAGGGAGACCGCAAGGGCTTCCCCTTGTTTCTCGATGGCCTCACTCCAGATTTGAATGGCATACGCTAGAAGATCCCCAGTTGACCGATTTCGGCGGAAGCCTTATTGTTGGTCACTGAGGACATCGTTAGCTTCTAGGTATGTCAGGAGCTTGCCATTCAGTATACGTTCCATATTCTTACAGAGTACGGAAGTTACCGAGATGGGCCTATAATTTGCTGGGTCAGCTCGGTATTGAGTATTTACAGAATTAAGGAGGCATTTAATGAAGCTGGCTTTTAATTGACTGGCCTGTTGGTCTAGTGGTTAGTGACCCTGACTGCTATGCTGGAGGTCGTGGGTTCGATTCCCACCCAGGACAAATGTTTGTGTAATGAGCACGATCATTTGTTCTGTGTCTGGGTGTAATTTATCTATAATATTTATGTATTTAGAAATATATAAGTATGTTTATCAGTTGTCTAGTACCCATAACACAAGCTCTGCTTAGCTTGGGACTAGATGGCGTTGTGTGATAGTTGTGGGATATTATTATTATTTATTAATTACTTATTATATCAAAAGCTTTACATCGTATAGTCAATTAAAAACCAGATTCTTAAGCAATGTTTAAAAACTACATCAATGCCGTCTGATTAGTTACCAAAACCTCGTGAGTTAGGTTTTAAGATTTTTCTGGGACTGGGATTTCACACTAATATTTTATGAGCAAAGGAGAAAGTTTGTGCATGTATGTTTGTTACTCCTTCACGCTCAAACGGCTTAACGGATTTGGATAAAATTTTGTTCTAGGATAGCTTATATCCTGGAGTATCACACAGGCTTCTACTGATCTCGGAAAAGTGCAGTGTTCCCGTGGGAAGTATTAATATAAAGCGGGCGGAGCCGAGGGCGGAGCCGAGGGCGACACCTAGTTTTAAATAACTCATTTTAAGTCGATATACTTGAAAAATCTAGTCACGCCTAAATCTTATAGAAAAGTAAAAACTATCAACTTCCAAAATAACGTAAATCGAAGTCGACAACATCTAACAACGCTTTTCAAACACGAGGCTTAGAGCTTACTTCAAATTATTTCGACCACGTTTATACAGGAGTCCTGTGAAAACGACGAGCCAGCTGAAAATTCAATTTTAGGTCATAATAACATGTGCCGCCAGTACGGAGGACGGTGTTATAAGGTGATGCCAATACTGGAACATGCTATCTACATTTTCTTTGTGTTTCGGAAAGTTTCGGTACGAAATTCTTTGAACATGGAATATCTAAACCTACCTTTATTTATTTAGGTATGGAATTAAATCTTAATTCACACAGTATTGGATTTTTGATGTGATGTACATTAAACATTGCTTGAACATTAAATTAGGTATTCAAGCTTCGCTATTTCATTAAACCTCTAAAGCCTGTATGCACATTTCATTATGTTAGGTTAATTTGTATGTATTTTAAAAACCGGCCAAGTGCGAGTCAGACTTGCACACGAAGGGTTCCGTACCATAAAATGAAAAAAAAACACGTTTCTAGAAACGTGTTTTTTTTTTGGCTGTATCTCATGAGATACTCAGTTAAAATTTTCACACAGTATGTATTTCTATAGCCGCTATAACAACAAATAATAAAAATGAAATAAATTAAAAATTAAAGGGGACTCAATTCTCAATTCTTTATTGCGTACCATAATGTTTATAGTTGAAGGAGATTATTATATGAGTCATAATTATGGACCCTGTCGGGCACAGCATAGATCAAGTAGGAGAGAGGAGGAAGACAACTGTACTGTTTTATTAATACAATTAATAGAATTGAATTAAACAATTATATTGTTTTTAATTAATTTATTTTTTTAATTATGTACTAATAAGTTAGTACCTAACATTGTGTAAAACCATTATTATATTATAGTTTTATTCACTTTGATTATTCGTTCGTATATACATATCAATTAATTATTTTTAACTTACTGTTATTTTTATTTATTACTAAAGGTGAGTTACTTATTGGACGCTCCATATTTATTAAAATATACTTAAATATATATAAAATTTTCGTATTATGAGTAGGTAGGCGTATCTTTTAGTGAGTATTTGTACATAGAAATAGATAGATAAGAAGTTACTTATAATTTATCATTTAAGTATTCACTTATACTATAGTAGCATTTGCTTACAAGGAAAAGCTTTAATTTATTTAAAAAAATGTTGTATTTGTTTAAATTCTTTATTATTTCGGGTAACTTATTATAAATTTTTATTGACATGACAAAGGTACTATTGGAGTGCATTATTAGCCGCGATGTTGGTAAGTTTAGTCTATTTTTATGTCTTAAAAATAATGTTCGTTTGTATGTCCTCTCTTTTTGTAAAGAATTCTGGGTACGCACAAACATACAAACTTCAAATATATAGAGACAAGGTAGGGATAAAATCTTTAGTTCCTGAAAATGAGGTTTACAGCTATCGGTGACTTCAATATTTACTAAGATTCTAATCAGTTTTTTTTTTGTAGGGTAAATAGCATGGGCGTGTCTGTGCTGTTGCCCCATAAGATAACACCGTATGTCAGCCATGCGTAGGCGTACGCGTAGTACGTTACTAGTGCAGTTTTAAGGTCTGTAGTTTTTTTGATCTCGCGGAGGGTGAATGAAAATTTAGATAATTTAGCTCTTTTTATTAACTTTCTGAATGTGTGACTTCCAATTTATGTATGTATCAATGTTTAGGCCTAGAAGGGTGAATTTATCAACTACTTCTAATTTATTATTTTTAAAGCTAAAGTTTATACCTATTTATTGGTATTTTTTGGCAAGGGTGGAATGCAATTATTTTAGTTTTATTGAAGTTGATTTCTAGATTGTGTTCAGACATCCAATTTACTGTAGAATCTAATATAGTATATTTAATTTCTAATATTGGTATTATTTTCGCATGACGTAAGTATAGATATGTCATCCGCAAACAAGACACATGGCTTATTTATATTATTAGGAAGGTCGTTTACGTAAACAAGAAATAAGAAACACCCTATTACGCTTCCTTGTGGGATTGAGGCGGTGATTTGTTTGCTATCAGATCTGATTAATTCTATTTCATTTTTGCTGTTATTGTAATATTCGATTTCAACTATTTGTTCCCTATATTTCAAATAAGATACAAACCAGTCATAACATTTGCCGCGGAGTCCTATACTATATAGTTTATTTAATAATATTTCATATTGTACTTTATCATATGCTTTAGTCATATCGAGCAGAAGTCCTATCGCGTATTTTTTTTTATTAATGATATCAAGGGCTTGTTGAATATATTTGTAAACAGCCAGACTCTCTCACGAACTGTGAAAATTTAAACTGTGTAGCTATTTTGAGATTAATAAAGAGTAATAGGGTTTCGTTGGTTACCCTTCGGGTACGGAACCCTAAAAATCGACTAAACTGACATATCGATTTTTGAGAACTATTATTTTATGTGGTAACACTAAGCAGTGACTGTTGAGAAGTGTGAAAAGTAGGCACGTAACACGTTCCGGCAATCGACTTGTTCACTTGATTTCGGGGCGAGCTACGGGTCGGACTAACGGAAGTTACCGGTCGATATTTAAGAAATAACACTATTGTAGTTGTTTGATTATTTTATATTCTGTTCAATATTATGTCGGCAGAAACACCCCGTCTGGTGTCGGGTGCTATGAGGTCACGTGGGACGTGGCGTGACCTTTTCCCCTTAAGCGGTAACGGAATGCCTAGGGGTAGCGGATAAATTCTGCAAATGAGTTACCGCACTCCTGGGCACTCAGGCAGGGAAGGAACAGGGGTGGGTTTTATTCAGAAAGAGTCTGACTCGCCCTCCCGCACCACCCAGAGCGGGAGAAATCATTGGATGATTTCCCACACCAAAAAAAAAAAGGCGGAAAATCTACCTTTAAAGTGACGTGATATTTCTACTTACTTCTTTCTGACATAAGTGAGGGATTAAGGAGTTTTATTACAATTAGCTGTATCACAGATGTGGTAAAGATCGTTATCTATAAACTTATAGTACCAAATAGAAAAAAAGCTGTTTATAATGAAATACAGCCGACTTCCAAAATTTTGAGTGTTTTGTGCACTCAAAATTACAAAATAACTTTAATTTCAGAAGTCGTTGTTTCTAGTTTTGTTTCATTGTTATTTGACACCGACTGCCGAAATTAAAGTTGTTTGCAATTTTTTGTTGTTTATAAAGTACGAGTATTTTCATTGTTTGTTTTTGTTGATTTTTTCAAAAAGCACTGAATTAATTAAAATTTATCATCTGAAGTGTGACCTATCAAAAAACAAAGCATAATCAGAATCTATTCATATTTGGCGGTATAATTACGTAACAAACATACAAAAAAAAGGATAGTTTAATTGAGAACCTCCTCCTTTTTGAAGTTAGTTAAAAAAAGATACTGGTCACGATTGTGATTCGCCGACTAATTTATTTTGAATCTGTGTAGACTCTATGACTGCCTCATCTCGAACCATAGCTTCGTGCTAACTCCGTTCTTGTCTGTCAAACACATCTAAATAGATCGTGTCGCCATAGACACTGCGGAGGACTTCAACGGCGATGTCGTCCCTCAGGCGTTCAGTGAGTGGCAACCTTGGCCCGCCTGTCCAAGTGCATTCGAGGAACATGGCTAGCCCATTAGAATAGCACAGAATAGAATAGAATACTCTTTATTATGTACACCATATAAATTACAATAAAAATATGAGGAAAACATTACATAGGGTGACACAATGGGCGGCCTTATCGCTAAAAGCCTACCACTACTAACTACTTATAAATAGATAAACAACATGAAACATTTACTGGATACTCATCCATTCATGTGCCTCTAGCTAGATTAAGTAGCATTCTGTCAGCGACAGCGACTGACAAAAAGTCCAAACTGTGAGACTAAATTATATTTCTGTATTAGATGCGCTGTTAAAACGACACGTGGACATCCCAAACATTCTAACTTTTCAACAAGAGCAGTGGTGGCTCAGTGCCAATGGCTCCGGCTTATGTATCGTAGGTCGTGGGTACGAATCAAGGCTCATTTTACTTTTTATCCGACTGCGCGACGCAGGGAGGGTAATGTGTTTATCAGCCTATGTATGTATGTATGTTTGTTACTTTGTGGCGCTTTAAAGACCAAACGCGTAGGCCGATTTTGATAATTCTTACGTCAATTGATTTATCTTAATCTTGCTAATAAAGACATGAGACTAATTAAAATATAATATTTATTTATTTATTTAGTATCTACATGGAAGTGACTACCAGACACCATATTGTGAAAAAAAGTTTATTAAAATAAAGGGTTCGAAGAGGCGATTCCAAAAATATAACTCACTAAAGTGGAGAAAATAAAAAATAATAATTAAAAAAAAACCGACTGTTAAAAAAAACCAAAAAGTTCCAAACAAGTCACTTTTCAAGCAGTCTGATACAGTTGGTGGCATGAAATCAATAATTGAACTAAAATAACAGTTATTTCATCATCACTACTCTCAAAACGACGAGGAAAACATTATGAGGTATCCGGCACGTCCTTGAACCAAAAATTCGATGACATGACATCCACCAACCCGCATTGGGTCCGGTTGGTGGATTACGGCCCACGCCCTCTCACAGAGAGGATGCCTGTGTCCCAAAAGTTGAGACATTAAAAGGTTAATTACGTTAATTTTTATTTATTACTTAGTTTCTAAAATACGTAACTTTTTGTAGCCTAGTAAACCCAAACATCTTTCTCAAAAACTCAAAGCAAAATTAAGTGAACCAACTCACATTACAAAGCTACACATTTCCTGTTACTCCATCAATGTAAGCGTTCAAACACGTCACAGCGAGATTAAATTCTTAATCAAAATAACTTAAATCCCTGAGACAATCCTGAAGATGTCGCTGTGTGCTTCCACGAGTCACACACACTTAAGTGATTCAATAACTAAACGACCAATATGGAATTCGCGAGCTTTAATCAAATGCTAAGGTTGTGAGAATGAACAATTCACCCGGAATATCGACGACAGAATTTGTCAGTTCTGTCAGCAATCAAAGTTGGTTGCCTGATTAACATAGTTTTCACATCAAACTTGCTCCGATTAACTTCGCTAGGTATTCGCTGGCAGAACTTGAGCTGACTTGAGTTCTGCGTTGTTCTTCAACGAATTGTACGTGAACTTGCAGGTTCTAATTAAACGGACTTGTCTTTTTCTCGGCCTCCGTTGTATTTTAAACCGACTTCGAAAAAGGAGGAGGTTATCAATTCGGATGTTTGTATTTTTTTTTTTTTTTTATGTATGTTCGGGCATAACTCCGTCATATATTGACGGATTTGCAAAATTCTTTTTTTGTTCGAAAGGGGTTTATTTCGAAATGGTCCCAATTAAATTTCAAAAAGATCTGATGATGGGTTTCGGAGACAGACAACGGAACTTTTCAAAAATTGACATCAAATCAACCGCGATTGCTGCTATCGTATGTCTATGAATTGTTAACACAGTTTAATGGGGAACCACAACTAAAAAGTGAAAAATAAAAACTTTTTTTACAAAAAAATAGAACCGACTTCCAAGAAAAGTGCAAAATAACTTTAATTTCGGAAGACGGTGTCAAAAAACAAAGACACAAAACAGGAACACCGACTTAAGAAATTAAAGTTATTTTGCACTTTTTTTGGAAGTCGGTTCTATTTTTTTGTAAAAAAGTTTTTTTTAAATTAAATTATGATGTTCTTGTTGTTCTTTTCGTGCCATTTCTTGTAAATTTTCACTTTGCATGTTGCCTTGTGAAGCGACGATCTCATTCCTATACTGAATTGCTGATCGTGATTAATTTATCTGATTAATTAATTAAAAATTATTGTATAAATTCACCTAATGTTTGGGAGAAGACACTGACTCCTGTAACACAGGTGTTCCCACCTAGCACAGGAGTCAGAGCCTCACTGTACCTACTTGTACACACTTTTTATTGCCAATAAATAAATTAACTTATCATATAAAATAATAATTTACAAGTTTATTAGAACTGTATCTAGCTACAAAAGAAAAAAGCCCACTGTTAAATCTTATTAACATTTATTATTTATTAGAAACATGGGCAGATCAAAAATATTGCTATAATTATTAAGTTGTTGGTATATTTATAATAATTAAATAATAATAATAATAATTAAATAATTACGGGACCCTAAGGTCCCGTACCCGAAGGTTCCAAACGGAGCGCTGCTGCTATCACTCACGTGTCCGTCTGTCCGTCGTCTGTCACAAAATTTGTTCCAACGAATTTTTTAACTCCCCATTGACCTATGAACTTGAAATTTGGTGATAATATTTATTATTACGTTTATTTAGTTTATTATTGCGTACCAAAGTGGGCCGCTGCAAATACAATCTGGCGAAGTGGGGGATCATCGATCCATCTAATACACAGTGCGAGTGCGGTGCTTCTGTTCAAACTATGTCCCATCTACTGGAGTGTCCCAAATGTGCTTTAACCTGCACCCTCGATGATCTGAACAGGACCTCCGATGCCGCTATAAACGTGGCCACGTACTGGGCCCATACAGTATAACTAAATTTTAAATATACCACGACACTAAAAGAAGAAGATTACGTTTATTTTACTCACAAATACCAAAATATGGTTATCCCTCATATGGTACGGAACCCCTAAATGTGCGAAGTCCGACACACACTTGGCCTGTTTTTAGATATTATAATCTGAAAATGTTGAATAACTGAACACACAAAGCTGGCATTGGATGCCTTCAACAAAACACTCAATTTTCTTTCTCCGTAACAATAAAACTCCCGACTAAAAAGCCCTAAAGCAGAACGAAGAAACTTTTCTCTTCACATAGCGAGTAACTGACATATAATATCTTTTAATTTATGAAGAATATGTGCGAATCTTTGGCAAGATATAAATGCTTGCGCAATTCCCTTTCGAGTTACAAACTCCTCACAATCAATATGGCAGGGGATGACAAAATTGGAAACGAATAAAATATGGCTGGAGTCATGCCTCACAAAGAACTTTGGGTGACTTCGAAAGAGACAATTTCGGTTTTATGTAATAAGTTTTTCGCTTTGAAATATTGTAATTTAAGAAATTTCCATAATTCCTGTACTTGGGAGAAGGTTTGGTCTTATTTGTAGCTTAAATTAAACATGGTGGGTAACCTATGTATTGTTATTTTTACGCGTCACCCCAGAAGGGGGGTAGTTTTTTCGGTACTATGTATATAATATGTATGTTTGTATGTATGTATATAATCTATCGTTAGTCCTGTAGCCTAAAATACTTGATGGATTGCAACAAATGAGGTCTCATTAAATTGGGTTGACTGCTACATAACTTTGAAAAAAAAAAAAAAAAACTGGCTGACGCCATAACGTAAATGTAGTGGTATTTTTAATCGACTTCAAAAAGGTAGGAGGTTCTCAATTCGCGGGCCCTTTTTTATGTTTGTTCTCCGATTACTCGAAGATGGTTGGACCGATTTGGATTTTTTTTTGTTTGAAATATTATTATACATCCCAGGTGGTCCCATATAAATTTTATCGGTATTGCTTCAAGGCTTTTTGAAAAACTGAACAAAAACGAAAAATAGATGACGTTTTGGTTTCCTCCGAGTATGTTTAAATACTACGTTGCATGTTATTGGGGTTTTTAGTTCTAAAAAACAACAACTAAAAAGTGAAAAATAAGAGACGTTTTTACAAAAAAAAAAACAACTGGATTCCAAAAAAGAAAATACACTAAAAATTTAAAAGTAACTTTAATTTCGGAAGCCGGTGTCAAATAACGAAGAAATAAAATACAAACGCTGACTTCGTGATGTGGTCATGTGGGTACCAGAATAAAGAGCTAGAGGAGACTAGGAAACCAAAAACATAACTCATTCAAAATATAGGAAATAAAAAGAATGGTAAATATTCAAAAAACCCGACTGACATAAAACCACTAAAAAGTTTTTAAGTAGCAAGCTACTTTTCAAGCAGTCTGATGCAGTTGGTGGCACGAAATGTGTCATTGAAATAAAATAAATTCCAGCAGAGTTTTAGGATGTTGTTGGGACTGCCATGACGCTGTAGCGCTTCGGGAATGTTCGCGGAGGCTCGCACAGATGGTTTCCACGCCATCATGCGAAAAAAAGCAGTTTCCTTACTGCAGCGCCTGCATGGTAGTGACAACAGCATTCTAAAAATGATCGCTGGCAGAGCGGATTGTCTCTTTCAGAAACACTGGGTGGGACAATCTTAGGTATGCATAAATAAATTATAAAGTAAATTGTGAAAACTAATAGTACTAATATATATTTGATAAGCACTTTTGTTACTAACACCAAAATACTAACCAAATTATGGACATTCGTCTGAAATAAAGTTTTATTTAATTTAATTTAATTTAGAGTGTTATTTTTTAACAGTCGGGTTTTATTTTAATATTTCTATTTTTTTAACCCGTTCCGTGTTTACTTAGGAGACACAATAGATTTTTAATTATTTATGGCCCATGCGCTGTGCGCCAGACACGCAAGAGGTTAAACAATCTTAACGTCTCAATAGGGAATTCCGCTTCCTTATATTTTTTTTCTATCCTTCCTTATTTGTTGTTTAAGTACCTATAATCACTTTAAAAGTACACCGTTTGTGTTGTTCGCATTTTTGTGCATTTAGTTAATGAAGTGAATAATAGGAAACGCTTTTTTATTAGGAATTACATTATAATTTTTTCGACCTTTCGCACGGATTTTCAAGTGTTTTTCTAAGAATATGACAAAGAGATAAGTAGGAAACACTAGGATCATGGGGTCCGAGTGCTCATTGAGCTTTTTGGGATATCAGCAAGCAGTTAGTCGACTGTTCACGTGACCAGAGGGCTAGGCTTTTCTTTGGGCAACGAATCAGCATTGCTATTCAACGTGGCAATGCTGCCAGCCTTCTGGGCCTGCAGTCTTGACATTGATAGCGAACGCTATGTCCTAACGATCGTTCGCTACGTCGGAAAGTACATATTTCAAGAAAATCAATTATTTTTTCGACGTAGCGATCAATCGTTAGGACGTAGCGATCGCTATCAATGTCGAGACTGCAGGCTCTGGGCACTTTTTTCATTGACAGCGATGTGAATGAATTTTTTTGCCCATAGATGTTTTCATATGTACATATAAGTATTATTATCAGTTTATATCTATTAAGTTATTTAGTTTAGTTGTGTTATTTAGTTATATTCTGTTGTAGATAAGTTACATCTGGATATAAAACATCTAGCCCAAATTGAAATGTCCTACCATTTACCAGTCTCTACATCCCGGCGTCATCATCAAATCAGCTCGATGGTATCGTAGTATTCCATTGTCACCGGATTTACATAAATATGTCAAATTTCAGCTGTATTGTAAACCAACATAGTGGTTAGAGTTTAACTTTGTAAGTTTAATAAAAGCTTTTAATAATGACATCGTTTTCCCTGCAGCCTGACTCTTAACCAGTAGTTACCTTACATAAATTACTCTGTTTCTTTCTCAAGAAAAGGTTAGTAATTATAATAACAATAACATTATGTGTATGCAAGTATCATTTTATTAAAAGTAAGTACAAAGTTGCTGCAGTTGAAAACAATGTTACAAATAATTAAGCATTATATCCCTACAACATAGGAGGAGAAGCTCGTGGCTAAAGTAGTAACAGCCGCACGGGTTGATCCATCAGGTTAAGCTACGCTTGCCGGGGTTGGTCCATGGATGGGTGTTCATCTTTGGTGGACATCCCACCCACATTCACAAAACGTTTTGGGAACACATTCATTGTGCGTACAGCTATAGAGTGGAATTCCCTGCCGAAGTCTGTGTTTCCTGATAGCTACAACCTGGGAGTCTTTAGGTTGAAAGTGAATAGGGTACTTCGAGGCAAGTGTGCTCCATCTTCGACCATATCAGTTGAGGTAGTGCAGTGCGAGCTTAACATTGATAAAAAAAAACTTGGCACTCCGGGAGTACCGTCAGAAGTGAAAACAAAAAACTTAATAAAAATGCCCAACGCGCCTCGCGATTCGATTGTGCTACGCGTTGTAGCACTCTCGTAGTAAACTGCGTAGTGGTGTCGGTGGCGCGCGAGTTTAATTTTTTTTTCCCATTTCAAAACTGCCCAACACGCGTAGAGAAGTTTTCACTTCAAAAAAGAATCAAATATTCGAAGACATGTGATATCCACCAACCCGCATTAAGCCCGTGTGGTGGATTACGGCCCACACCCTCTCACAGAGAGGAGGCCTGTGCCTTAGCAGTGGAGACATTAAAAAGGCTGATGATGATGACAGACCTCCCACAAGTTATATCGACCGCTCCAATGCCTCTCGCTTCCAGTGGACCCCTCAGCCCGCACCAGGTAATCGTCACAGATTATGGGAGGCCTTCGATCTCCAAGCATGGCCCTCTCTATTTCCTTATAAGTAACTTAGTCTCTATATTGTGCGCGACCACGCTTCATTGCCATAATATATCGACACTTAGAATAGAATAGTTTATTTATCACTCTTCATAATTTAAATTTCTCTTAATCTATGTACAAAATCATGGCAATGAATACATATTTATAAGAGATTACGTTGACGACTATACTAGTATAAACTGTGTCACAGTCGTCAGCGTCTTCCACACTTATATATTAAAAACGCAATTCATTGTTTTAAGCACAACAATTCTCCACTAATGGCGAAAGGTAAGACTTTAAGTAAATTCATTCAGCTTGCAAGCCGTCGCTGCTAACACCATCTAGCGAGGTGTAGAGGACGGGCCCGAACGAAGAACAAAAGTTGCTTGTGCAAGTCGAAACCCGTAATTACGGCGGTACCGTTTCTTTGTATGGGATGAGGCATCTGTACGCTAGTATTATATTATCTGTGACTTAGTTTAGTTTATACGTCACTAACTTGTTCCCGCGGGTTCGCTCTCGTGACGTATCTGACAAGAACTGTGAATTTTCCGAGATAAAAATATCAGTGAATAGACTGTCATATTCAGATCAGTATTTACAAAAAACCGGTCAAGTGCGAGTCGGACTCGCGCATGAAGAGTTCCGTACCATCGTACAAGATTATACGCGTCTACTTGTTGCCATTAGGCCATTTGCTGTTCAGGCCCCGGAATAGCAGACACAATTAAAAACCTGTTGTCTCGTCTCTAGCTGCAACAGAGCTTACACATTCTGCGAACATATGAACTGTCTACCTATTACGGATTATGAAATACAGCCTGCTGACAAACACGGACGGACGGACGGACGGACAGTGGAGGCTTAGTAATGGGGTCCCGTTGGTTATCCTTCGGGTACCCTTCAGGATATTTAGAATGAAATTAATTATTGTTAGAAATAGATCGCAGATTTTTTTTCATGCACCAGCCGACGCTATTTTTTTTTACTTTTGGTAGGCACGTGTTTGACCACTATCTCACCTGATGGTAAGCGATGATGTGGTCAAAGATGGAACACGCTTGCCTAGAAGTAACAGACTTCCAGTTTGTAGCTATGGTAAACTACCGGTAGGCTATCCGGCGACCAGCCTAAATATAATAATTGTGTCGGGGGCTGGTCGTTGCAATTTTTCACAATAGTGCGAAATACGCTTCATTGCGGGCCCAAAAGTGGTAGGGGTAGGTAGGTACAGCTGTTCTGAAGTGATGCGCTTACATACATTCGGCAATTGTTTATTAAATATAGATTTGAAACGGTGGTTTTTGCTTTCTTGTTTTTATAGCCTATTTGAAAATAATATCATCTTTACGTATATATTGTGACAGGAGCATCAGGTTGTAAACAACATCTACTAATAAACTAATTTCGAGCAAACAGCAACACAACACCGCTTAGCTAAAGCCTTCACAAAATATGTAACATCAAACAAAATATGTTACCCGTTGATCGGATTTACGTGAAGAACATTTTAGCAAATATTCCAATTTTAATCCTAACTAACGAATGCATCGAAAACGAATCTAGGATACAACAAGTTAAGCCATTTCCACGAACTGATGTTTTACGTTTATCTCTGATTCGCAGTCACCGACGGTGTTCCGAATGTCCGAAAGATTCCGACAGATTCCGAACGTCAAAAGAAAATACTGCATTAGCACTTCTGTCGAACGTATGAGGATAAAAGCGTTAAGTGAGAGAGGAAAATTTAATGGCGTGCCACAGAAGTCTGTAATCCGATTTCCATTTTCAGCGGGGATTAATCAGAATATTATTATTTTATACGGAGCTGACAAAGAAGGTTCAACTGCATGGAGACTTTTATGACTTTTGAGACTTATATTTGCAATATGTACATGTATAAAAAAGAGCAAAAGGCAGACCTCAAGCTCGCTTTATCGACGACATATTAAAAATGACAGGAAGTAACTAGTTAAAAGCGGCAAACACCAGAAAAATTGGAGGAAATTGGAGGAGGCCTATACCTGTAAGGGGCCATGACAGAAACTTTTAGTTTTTTTTTAAACTGTTTTATTAACTGTTATTATTGTTATTATACATGTATAATTGAGACGTTGTGTTCGGGATTAACAGAGAAATGGTAGCCCGGTGAAAATCAGGACAAATTATTTTTCGCAATTAACCAGCTTGGTACGGGTTTTTATTTTACCCGTTTAACGTATATGGTATACGAAAAGGCTCTAACAATAAGGAAGGCGTTTTTGCTACCCAAAGTTATCCTTAAACACCTATCTCCGTTGAGTGTAGTTTTATAGCGCTCTTAGGATGTTTATATTTAGTGCCACTTAACAAAAGTAGTATCATAAAGATGGTTTGACGTGTTTTTGGACTCATCAGTCACAAACATCTAATCTGCGGGCGGGACTAATCTTCCTTTTCATTATTAGTGCCAATCTCCCTTTATTTATGTTCCGAAGTGGACGAATAAACCCACTACATTCATTTATTCTGTAGAGAAAATAGTTAAGTGGCCACATTACGTCCACTGAAACGTATATAAAATCCTGCATATTTAATTTACAGCTGCATCTGCCAGGCTAAGAACAACTTCTTGTTAGTATTCTCAAAACAATATTGTCCTTATTCCGAGCAAGGAGACTAGAGACAGGAAGCTAGTGACACAAAGAGCGTTGTACCAGGAGCGCAGAACGTGCTAGGAAACGTTAACTGAGGCAAACACGCTCATTACCCGCGCGGTCGACCGACGGGTGCGGCGCGACTCATCAGATTGGCTGCGCTGTTACTATCTGTAAAGATTTATGTATCCCTAGTACACACTTGGAATTATTCATACCTGTGTTTCACGTGTTTGAATATCATTTGTTTGACTCTCCTCAGCTCCGTAAAGGTTAAACAAATATCGTCTCAGAAATAACGTGTTTTCTATTGTGCGAAAACGATTTCCGTAAATATTACAATTATTTGGAATGTTGGAACGGAATAAGATATAAAAGTTACGAAACCGAAAAAAGTTGGAGTGGGGTGGGATCATTTGTCTTTTGTCTGTCGCACTCTGTCAATGTACAAAGGAAACAATATTCGTAAAATTTACGCGAAAAGTCGCTATATTGTTCAACTCCCCAATACGGATCAGATGCAGATAGCATCACAACAGAAAATCAACTCCAATTAACACTAGTATTATTACGTAGTGAAAATCCACTCGAGCTATTTTATAATATTTTAAGATGTTTCATAAAGCTGTTCTCATCTATACTAATGTCCCGGGCCTGCAGACGGCGAGCAGTGGGTAGCTCGTCGTCCGATCAACACCAGGCCCGTGAGTCGACGGCGCGTAGTGTTCCACGCGCGCCTCAAAGAGATTAGTGTCAGCCACCACTGACGGGGCCCATCGTGGCCGGTGCCTGCATGCCTAGGGTTAGCGGATAAATTCTGAAAATGAGTTACCGCATCCCTGGGCACTCAGGCAGGGAAGGAACAGGGGTGGGTTTTAGTCAGTAAGAGTCTGACACGCCCTCCCGCTCCACCCAGAGCGGGAGAAGTCATTGGATGATTGGATGGTTATAAATTATATTTTTATTATAGACTGTATTTTCGAAAGCCACGCAGACAAAGTTGCAGGCGAAGTGCTAGTTCAATGTAAATTGACCTTCACTGACACTTAATTGTCAGTCTGGTTCACATTTGCATGTAATTTATCAACGTAAAAAAGACAACCGTGACATTCATCGCGGTCAAAGTCCTTAAATTGTTTGTCCTATTGTGGTTTGAATACCTCCCGGTAAAAGGCTGACTCAAAGAAGGGAAAATTACTCATTTAATTTTTATTTGTACTTTACAAAGGACAGCTCATAGTATAAGCCTCTGACGCAATGCCGTTGATTTACTGTTTCATTTCCACTTGGTGAACCCTCAAAAAACGAACCGAGGATGTTGTTTGATAGCAATCATGCTATTTTGTGTACACAAAGAACTCATTTTGTCCCTTACAAAGTAACTTCGCCGACCTACAGCGTTGATCTGTGATTTCTTCAGCTCATTCTCTGGAGCGTGGTAATAAGGGTTCTTTATGACTTAATATGAGATTTGGTGTAATTATTTTGTGCGTCTTCCTTTTACATGTTTATAGCAGAATATTCGTAGTGACGTCATCATTTATGTTTTTTTTATTAAGTGAAAACTTTTTTAGGCGCGTTGGGCAGTTTTGAGATAGGAAAAAACAATTGAACTCGCGCGCCATCGACACCGCTATGCGATTAGCTACGAGAGTGCTTCGACGCGTATCGTAGCGTCGTAGCACTCGTAATGGATCGCGAGGCGCGTTGGGCATTTTTGTTTAAGTTTTTTTTTTTATAATGGGTTTGCTCTTGACTCTAGTCTAGGTCAGATGTGACAGAGACAGAGTCGACGATGGAGCGAGCTTACCCAGAAGAAGCCTATTCACTCTAACTTTGAAGAGATTAGGGTTGTATGCATTCGGAAACACAGACGCAGGTAGAGAGTGCCACTCCTTTGCTGTGCGCATTATAAAAGACGTTTGGAAACGCTTAGTGCGAATTGGTGGAATAGCAACAAGGTAGGGATGGTAGCTTGCTGTGCATCTAGAAGTCCGATGGTAGAAGGGGCCGGAGGGATGAGGTCGTGGAGTTCTTGGGCACACTCTCCGAAGTACATTCTTTAGAAAACCGACAAGCAGGCAACCTTGCAGCGATGAACCAAGCTGTGAAACTTGGCATCCACCAGTTTTACGTCACCAACGAGCCTCTTAGCTCTGCGTTCCACCGAGTCAAGCAGTTTGTTTGAAATAACAAAGCGCACTATCAGTCTTTGGCCAGAATGTATCATGTACGTTTTATAAGTGTTGCTAAAACGTGTGGCATTGTTCTTGAAATAATCTATTAAGATTTAAGGTCATGAACCTTGTTCTACATATATTTTGTAGATAGAACGTTAGTTTCTGATCTTATTGTATTGTGCTCCTTAAGGCTCCCCCAGACTGTTGCGATGGGACAATACGACAGTCGTTTTTCATAGAAATTGTTTTATCTATTTGTATAAAAAAACTTTTTTGTTTCATCAGTCTTCTTCTTATTGATGGTTTTCTACCTTTTAAATACTTTGCACCCAGAAGCTGGCGATGCCACATTAATTGCAGCGTCATTATCGTTCATCATGTCCTCCATAGTGAAGGTGTATGGGCACTTAAGCCATTCCAGTATGTAAGTCATGTTCTGGACAGGACTATGTCAGTCATTCTTGCTTTATTAGGTACTTAGGAACCTACTTCTTTCCCATTCTGTAAACTATTTCTGATGTCATATCTATTTTTTAACTTACTATCGTTATTATTCAGAATTGACAAAGAAATAGAGGACCAAAATATTTAACACATTAAGGGTTCCGTACCAAATATTAGTATTATTTTGTTAGTAATGTTGAAGACGTATCTAATAATAAACATTATCACCAAATTTCCAGTTCATAAGTCAATGGGAAGTTAAAAAATTCTTCGGAACAAAGTTTTGTGACGGACAGACAGACAGACGGACAGATGAACAGGCCGACACGTGAGTGACAACATTTCGGGTACGGAATCATAAAAAGCTTAATTCTCGTGAATTTTCGTAGACACAATATTCGAGAGTACTATTATTTATTCTGTGATTCGAGTAACACCTGAACTTCTTTACCTTTCTCGGAACTCATGGTACATTAAAATGGTGTTCATTTATTTACCTGCGTATAGCATTGAATACCTCAACTCGACAGTTTTTCCATGAAATCTAAATAAAAATCTATATGTCTAGCAGTGTTTTCTAAAAATCACAAAAAAATTACAATGAGTAAGGAAAGGCAACAACACAATAAATCTGCCTCGCCTTTTTCCAACTACCTTGGGGTCGGCTTCCAGTTTAACCGGATACAGCTGAAAACCAGTATTTTACATGGATCGACTGACTATCTGACCTCCACAACCCAGTTACTGGGTAATACGATACCCCTTGGTAAGACTGATTGTCACTCACTCACGACCTGCCCGGCGGGTTGAGGATAAATTCGAAAGAGTTGCCTCGCCCCTGGGCATTCAGGGCAGGGAGGAACATGGGTCGGTTTTATTCAGTAAGAGTCCGACACGCCCTTTGGCTCCACCCTAGAGCTCGAGAAGTCATTGGATGACTTCCCAACCGCAAAAAAAAAAATTAAAAAAAACTCTCGACTGTCAAAGATTCACGATTGACAGTCGAGACCAACGGCATTTTCTTTTTTTAATGTGCTTTCCGAGGCACGGAGGAGTCTCGATATGTAAAGATGGTCACCCATCTATGGACCAATCCCGGCAAGCGTAGCTTAACCTGATGGATCGACCCGAGTGGCTGTTATTACTTTAGCCACGAGCTCCTCCAAGGAATCAATACAAAATGCTTAAAATAACATCCTTTTTAATTAAGTTAACTTTATACTTACTGCTAATAAATATTATAAAATTAAAAAAGTTTGGCTGGATGACAGGATGTTTGTTAATCAATAACGCCAAAACGGCTGAACGGATCTGGTTGAAATTTGACACAGTGATAGATTATAGTCTGAAATATCATATAGGCTTTAATTTATAATGGGGGAAGTACTAATTCCACGCGGGCGAAGCCGCTGGCAGAAGCCAGTACAATAATACAATTAATAATGTTACTTTAAGCGTTTTTAAAATAACTGGTACCTAACAGTATTTACTTTTAAATTATAGATTATCTCGCACGTCAACACCTTATTTTCCGTGATAAGAAATAAAACAAAATAAAAAAAAAAATAATAATAATATAAAATAATAATAAAATAATAATATTTAATATTTTTTTTTATGTATTTGTATGTCATGTATCTATATATATTTACAGTATTAGGTATATATTTATGTAAGTATATATATATATATATATATATATATTTACAATATATGTGTAGGTTTATTTGATACCTTAGTATAGGACATCTCGTATTCTTTTTTCTGTTTCTTACACACTTTTGTCTACATTTCTTTTTCACTTCTCCTATCGCAGGTCTGCTGGTAGAAATTTCTTAAGAAATAAGCAGTTCCTTTGTACTGTATTTATAATTATGTTTATTGTTACTGTGTCTCTGTGTGTACATAAATGATTAAATAAATAAATAAATAAATAAATAAATGCTTGAATTTCTGTTTACCGTATACTTTTAACCTGACGCCTTTTATTATTTTGATGGATTAATTATATTTACCTAAGGACATTGTTATTTCTAATTTGTTAGATTAAAACTAACAATTCTTTTTTTTTCTTTATTTCTTCGTCTTTGCTTACAGAAAACGGCAAACCTGAAAAATCAGTGGTAATTTCTACCCCGTTAATTTTAATTATCACTATCACTACATAGTATAAAAATTTTTTTTCAGAAAACCCGACTGTAAATAAGTAAAAAGTTCCAAACAAGTCACTTTTTAAGCAGTCTGTATGAAAACAAAAATTGAACTGAAATAACTGCCACCAACTGCATCATGCTTGAAAAGTGACTTGAGTGAAACTTTTTAGTTGATTTTTACAGTCGGGTTTTTGAAAATAGGTATTCATTTTAATAATAAAATTTCTAATTTATTATTCTTCAGTTTTAGTGAGTCATATTTTTGGAATCGCCACCTCGAACCCTTTATTTTGATACCCCACTCAATATAGTTCGTCGACTTTCATTACTTTCTTTTCACGATATAGCGTCTGGTTGTCGCCATATTGTATTTAATATATTTATTTAGATTACTGTCATGTCTTTAGTAGCACTCGCAAGATTAAGAAGAATCAATTGACGTAAGAATTATCAAAATCGGCCCACGCGTTTGGTCTGTATAGTATATACAACGTGGTGACATTAATTTAACACTCGGTTAGGGCTAGTGCCAATTAATCATATAAATTATAAAAGGTTAAAATAAGTCAAAAAAAAAATCAAACAAAGTAAACGTCAACCTTTTTTACAAATAAATAGTAGCGACTTACAAAAAACGTGCAAAATAACTTTAATTTCGGAAGACGGTGTTACTGGTTTTGTTTATTCGTTTTTTTGTAATTTTTTTCGTAAAAAAGTTTTTATTACTATTTAGTTTGATTTTTTTTTTCAATTTTCGAATTCCTTGAACCGGACCTATAATTATTTTATATGATTAATGGGCACTAGCCGTACTACCCGTGTGTTAAATTAATGTAACCATTGTAGCGCCACGTTGTATACATACATACATAGGCTGATAAACACATTACCCACCCTTGCGTCGCGCAGTCGGGAAAAAGTCGCTTACCGCGTCTGTTTCCTAGCCAACTTCTAAACCCAACAATGGATTTTGATACGGTTTTTAGTCATAGAGTTAGCAATAAACAAGCGCTAGAACGAGTCACTAGTTAAGAAATATATGATAAAATGACTTATTTCATAAGTACTGAAACACTAAAGCACTCTGCATTTATTTTAAATCGCGCAACCAGAAACACAGAAGCACAGGTAAGCTTTTATGAAGACTACAACGCTAGCACGACTACAATTAGTCGAGATATTCCAAGCACAGCATTCCGTACGTTTTGTCCCGAGCAGAAACATTTGAATAGTTTCTCAAATAGCTGAATTTCGCGTAGTTTATTGTGTTTGAGCTGTCGCTTTGGACGGTCTCGAACAATTGTCGTAGGTACGTCCCGCCACCCGCTACCCGCTACACGTTACACGTTTGTGCAATTGTGAATTCCGACGCGGTGAGGTAATATCAATATGTCGCGTGGGGTCGTCTCTCCTCGAAACTTGCCGGGAATATTCACTATCCCGTCACTTGCCGAACCCTCTCTGTACAATGTATTACTTACATTTAAACGAGAGATAAATATATTGAATTCGGTTTTGTTTATTTTATTTTTTCTTGCCAACACACACGTAACTGGCGAAATGTAAAGATATTTATTGATTGCATAACTGTGTACCTACTTTAAGTTCTTACTGACAAATATTACATTTTTAGTTTTGACAGTCTACCCAAGTCGGATATGCAATAGTATTTTAAGAAATTAGGTGCTTACAAAAATTATTTTTATCAAAAAACTCATGCAGATTATAAAATACATTATCAATTAACCTTTTTTTTTCAATTTATTTTTAAACATATTTCCATTTAATTGCTGGCGGTAACTGATTGTACACACGAATATCAGTAACATAGGCACTTACTTTTGTAATATATGATATACTAGCGACCCGCCCCAGCTTCGCTCGGGTACAAATTATACATATAAACCTTCCTCTTCAATCACTCTATCTATTAAAAAAAACCGCTACAAAATCCGTTGCGTAGTTTTAAAGATTTAAGCATACATAGGGATATTGGGACAGAGAAAGCGACTTTGTTTTATATTAAGTAGTGATTGTCAATAACCGGTAAATTAATATCATATTTAGATTCATATATACGCGAGTGTAGGTACATATTTGTCTAGTCTTTAAATGAATATGCACAAGCATGGTGTCATGTGAGGATTGTTTCGTGACTAGACCGTTTGTTATCAGTGAAATAATTATGAAAATAAGACTCACGTACATGCATGGTTATGTCTCAAGAGAATTGGCATCATAATTATGACAAAAATATATAGTTATTACAGAAAACACTTCCATCTAAAATATTAAAGTCTGTCTTCTTAAGGCGCTATTAACTACCAATGACCATGAATAAATTTATTATACATAAAACAACAAGTATTAGACTAAAAAACGTATACTAAAATATAAATTATTAAATGATCTTTATAATGGTAAAGGTTGTGAAATTTACGCTTTACAGTTTTTGCGTGATTCTCAATTTTTTATCCGCGTTAGATATACATTTAAAAATTATTTACGCTACGTTTTTAAAATATAATTACAAATATTCACATATCAAATTTTAATTACGACGGAAATTGTTTAAAGTAACATTTAATTTTTTCAAAGAAATAAGACTAGTGGTTGAGACGTGATGTTCAATTAAAAACCATTAGAAGTCGCTTAACTGCGCCTTAATTAAGCTCAGAAGTTGAGATCCATCTAGAAGCTATTACAAAATAACTTCAAAGAAATTACAACTTAAAATGAGTTCAACATTAAATTATTCAATAAATCTAACTACGCAACTGGAATGCTTTAAAGACCAATTAGACCCACCTACAAATAACACAGAATAACATTGATGTCGTACAGAACACGTCTAAAATCCAACTTTCGAGATACCCTCACATAGTTGATTAATCACAACGGTTTTACGTGTTCCATTGTACAGAGGCTTGGTAAACAAGGAGGTTACTTGTACCTACAGCCAGATTAAAACGAAGACGGAACCCATTGCCATTGCGGCGTAATTCCAAATTCCACTTGGTGCGAACGTCGACACATCGCACTGGGGTCTTACGTCAACTGACGTATACGTACAGATACGTACAGCTATTAAGTTTAAAGCCACGTAATTTCGTGGATGCACCTGCCCGTATTTTCACGGTGCTGTTACACTAGATTCGGAGCTAAGCACTAAATTATTCTGACGTCGACTGTATTTTGATTTAGTTCTGTCGAGTAATTCGATTAGTGCTTTTTGAAGTAGTCGGGGATTAGTCTCTGTTGGTTCGTTTAATGGTTTGCTCGCGATGTTCTTTTTTTGGGTTTTTTCTTGGACTTTCGGATGTGGGAATGTTGGTGCGTTTTGAATTTACGATTTTTGCCTTGCCTTTTTTGGACAGTGCCTTTTTTATTAGATGAAAATGATCAAATAACTTCTCCGCTCTGGGTGGAGCGGGAAGGCGTGTCAGACTCTTACTGACTAAAACCCACCCGTGTGCCTTCAGTTAAATTTGGAAGTTGGTTCTATTTTTAACCGACTTCGAAAAAGGAGGAGGTTATCAATTCGGATGTTTGTATTTTTTTTTATGTATGTTCGGCCATAACTCCGTCATATATTGACGGATTTGTAAAATTCTTTTTTTGTTTGAAAGAGGTTTATTCCGAAATGGTCCCATTTAAATTTCAAAGAGATCTGATGATGGGTTTCGGAGACAGACAACGGAACTCTTCAAAAATTGACAGCAAATCAACCGCGATTGCTGCTATCGTATGTCTATGAATTGTTAACACAGTTTAATGGGGAACCACAACTAAAAAGTGAAAAATAAATCTCTCTAATAATCTATTTTTTTGTAAAAAAGTTTTTTTTTGTTTGTAAAAAAGTTTTTGTTCAATAACGATGAGCTTGCTAACGCTACAAGCAGTTACGCACACAAGAGTGCATGTCTACATACATCACAAGTATGGCTCCTCCTTCGATAAATAGAATATCTATACTTTGTTTGGGCCCTCTTGACATATGAAGTTAAAATCATCGTCACAACTAACTCATTAACAAAACAAATCGAACTAATCCAACCTCGCACGAGAGCCCACGAAACAGACAAAACGTAGCTGTCATGCTCATCGATGCGCGGTATTCGCTACGCATTGGAATCATGGCGCTCCGTCCGTCCGCCAGGAATTTTTGTCATACGTTGCTAAGAACGTACAGTTAGCAATATCAGAGAGTATCGGTGTGTGAAATTGCATGCCGGTTCGACGGGCGAACGATGCTTGAGTGACTATTGAATCGGTTAAGTCGCCAGACGCATGTGCCGGAGTAAATGTTGATGATTCTCCGGTAGCTGGCGAGTAGCGGTATTACAGAGATTGTGATCGGTTGGCTGCTAGACTGTGTTGTGCTATTCCATCAAGTTTACATACAGTACAACAATTTTCTTAAATGTCCCTCGGCAATCATCGCTTTTCCGAATACAAACGAATGCTAATTGCCATAGTTATCAATTATTAGATTTATCGTGTCACAATCGTGTATAATAATTCGAATTTAGAACTAAATACTTTATTGTTGTTTTGTTTTGGTTTCCGTATAAACAAAGTACTTAGTTCTGAATTTAAATTAATAGACACGATAAATGTAATAATTGATGCACAGGGAAATGAGCATTCGTTTGTGTTCGGAAACGCGATGATTGCCGGGGGACATTAAGAAAATAGTTGTATTGTACCCACATTGAATCTCACTGAAACGCGGCTTGAAATCGCATTCATGTGTTTTTTTTTTGTAAGTAGTTATAAAGGCCGCCATAGACGGTCTGCTTCTTCTCAGCGTGTCGATGGCATACTCGTAAATAGAGTATTTGCTTAATTCTATAACTTGCTTGGTCCATAGTATTGGTCCAGTATTCAGCCACCATGGACTGCTTAGAGCAGTCGAGAGTCGAGACCAACTGCACGAGAGCAGTATACTTGGGGCAGTCAGTACATTTTTAGCTACGAAAACCAATGAACTGCTTGTGTGGTCCGTGTATGGTGATCCTCCATTTTGTATTGAAACTGCAGATCGTCCAACAACGATCGCTTGAAGCATAGCAGTCCGCACTGAATGCTCCAAGCAGCCCATTTATGGTGGGTCTAAACTTCTTTAGGCACGTTGAGTACTTTTGGGAATGGGAAAAAGCATTGAACTCGCGTGAGAATCACGTTCAGATACAAATATAAATAAATTAAATAATCATTTATTTCAGGAAATTCCCAAAATTAATTACAACATTACATTAGAACAACATAAAATAAAATAAAATTGTTAGCAGGAATATTGACAGACATACACAAATAAATTATTAGCTTCATATGGCTCTCAATATTCCATTGTCAGTGACATGCACACGGCTCATAGCCGAGGCCCTCGCCCCACGCGTCCTTTACCCGGGCCTGCGGACGGCGAGTAGTGGGTAGCTTGCAGTCTGATCAGCACCAGGCCCGAGAGTCGACGGCGCGTAGTGTTCCACGCGCGGCTCAAAGAGTTGTCAGCAAACCATGACGGGGCCCGTCATGGCCAATGCCCGCCCACGGGTTGTAGATAAATAGTCAGTAGGAGTCTGACACGCCCTCTCGCTCCACCCTAGAGCGGGAGATGTCATTGGATGAATTCCCACCCCAAAAAAAAAAAAAAGCAAGGCCCTCGCCTTACGCAATACAGCAAAGAAATCATCAACCCTGTTCTCCGCAAACATGCACTACACCACCACGGTAGCCCAAAATATGCACCTAAATGCGTTGTTGTATTGCACGCGTAAGGTGTTATATGCGCGTCGAGTGTGTTTGTACCAGAGGTGGCCAGTGTAAAGCGACCGACAGTACGCATTAAACAGAATGACTTTAACTCGGCCGGTACACCGTATGTAAATACCACACATCTGTTCATTTATGTATGTTTGAATTTTCACTTCTGACGTGCAATCTTACGACTGACATTTTTTTTAAGAAAAATTAACGCGACTTTAAACCTTCCCGTTCGAATTTCAAAAAGATGTGAGGAGCTTGACAACATTTGATTTTGCTAAACGATTGCTTGTTTACTTAAAATATTCTTGGTTTTTTTATCTGTGTCTCTGAACTGCCAGATAATTGTAAAGAGAGTACATCTATCTATAATTATCTTTATATATAAAACAAAGTAGGATTAGTTACACCATTAATAACACAAGAACGGCTCTCTGATTTTTATGATCTTTGATTTGACGGATTCGTCTTCACTCCGAATAGCAGAATAACTAAAAAAATCATTGGAAAATCTCACTTAAAAAAAAACATGAAGAAAAATCATTTCCCCACACATTTTGTATGATGTAATGGTTTTTTAAATGATATCTCGAGATCGTAATTATTTATTTGTCGCATCATGGGTGGCCGAGATACGAAACATCTTCTTCAAAACCCGACATAATTTATGCTAGAAGTGGGCACTGTCGTGGGTACTCGAACGAAAGATAATTTGGATTAAATTAAAATAACTTTATCAAAATAACGGTCAGGAAACAAACACGTACGTTGGTACTGAGCGTTCCACTTAGACTGTCTGAGCTTGACTGTCCTCGCTGGATCCCCTCTACCGACGATCGTATTCAAGTGGTGCGCCCCACTTGCGTTTCCGATCGCATCATTACTAGTTTTCGAAACAAAATATTAGATGACGCTGTTATCGCGCTTTTAACGTTGCACTTTGCAAGTTACAAATTTAAAAGAGTTTAGCATATGAATCCATAATTATAAAAAACGTATGTACACTTAAAACTATATAATTTATAAACAACTACAAAAATTAACAACTAATCTATTAAAATTATTTTAAAAACCTAACACTTAAATAAATCATTTTAATTAAATAATGTTATACGGAACCTACAAGTATTAACTCAAACGGTTCTCGCTTCTATGCGCCCGCGCATCGCTAAAACGATCCTTGCCAAGCGTCGTCGAGGAGTGGCGATTCGGTTAGGCTCGGGAAGCACCGTGACTAGTCGACTTTAAAGCATTAGAGGAGACGGCTGTGTCGCTCGCTCCGTCCGTACCTAAATAATAGTGCTAAAAACATCGCGAAATCCCTCTAGGGTAAGTTTCCATGCACTTTATTAGAAGAACTAACTGTAAGGTGTTTCTAGAATTCTTCTAAGCTAGTTAATTTGCTGTATTCCTTCTATCTGGGATACTGTGACCTTTGGAACTACGAGACCTCCATCGTCAGCTTGCTTACGCTTCCATTTCTGTCTGGACTTCCAGGATTTATAATCTACCCTTTCAACGCTCTCGCCACATCGTGGTTCCGGCGTCGCAGAAGACGTTTGGTGAAGATCCCCTGCTGCAAGGAGATTTACGGCTACCCTACACCCACTTATCTACCACATAAGGAGTGGACTTGGAAGCCTGGTGGGAGCTGAGACGGAATCATCATCACCTTCGGAGACTGTTCAGGCCAGTGTTCCCTATCCTATTTCCCTCTGCAATCGAGACATGAGCTGGCCACGGAATTATAGGCAAATAAATAATAAGGTACAATTCTAGTAACCCCTTTTATTTACGAACCCCTACCTAACTACCAGTTGGCAACACCCCCCTCAAGGGCGACTGTCACACGCTCATAGCGCCCTCAATCCACGACATATTGATTCTGAGGCGGTGCGAAATTCACCGGATCAGCTAGTATGTAAATAAATGTGTATTTCCCAGCAATCAAGGCATGTTTACTTACTTTTACAATTTCGTGCAATATTAGTTTTATTCAAATATTTAAATTACGTTCTACTTAAAACGTAGCAAAAAAATACTTCAGCTTAATCTGAAAAATACTCGCGGTCACTAATTGCCTATTTCAGCTTTCTGAAAATCAGGCAAAGCAACTTGAAACTGCAATTATGATACCAGAGTAAAACTTTCAGTTTGGGCTTAAATAATAATTTAATTTTATTCGTTGGCAACATTTTGTTTTCAAAAGTTAAAATATCGATGCAATTAGATTATCCCAAGTCATGAAATTAGCTACGGGTACTGAAACTAGCCTTTTTCAGTGCTTTTGCCCGCGTAAAAGTCAAAAATAAAACGATAACACCAAAATAAATTATAATTGATTTTATTTTTGTAAGTAGGTTTCAACAACACTTTTACACGTCAATATTTTTTTTTTTCAGTTTTAGCTACATGAGGCCGGTGTTTCCTAGCTGCCTACCCTGAGAAGAAACACTGAAACAAACTCAAAGGTCAAAGTCTCTCTTAAAGTGTTCAAATCCATACAATATGTACTGGATAAAAGTAACCTATGTCCTAACCCAAGTTATGGCTATGTGTAGCCGAGTGAGGAGTTTCATCCGAAACCATTTCCTGATGAGATAATATGATGGACCAAAAATCGTGTCTACATACTTCCTTATTTATATATACTAGCTTGTAGTAACCCCCATTAAAATTATACCCTATACAGGGTGTAAAAAGACACATCACGTAGCCGTAGACTACGCATACTGTACGTCTAACAAAGTAGTTTTGCGCAAAAATTATTGCTGGAAAACGACTTTTATTCTTGGGTTCCAAAAAAAAAGGAGTGGAGAGACAGTGGAGTTAAACCCTGCCCCTTTGCGGTAAGCCAAGTAGGTACTTGTTGGATACGTTTGATATTCATTGCGTTTTTGTAACTGCAAATGCGTAATTTTAAAATTTCGAAAAAAAAAATCGAAAAATTCAATTTATGTTTATTTGGTTTTTTTTTAAATAATAACACTTGGAATTCATTTTCGCAAAAAAGTAAAAAAAAAATTGCGACTTTGACCTTCAATATCTCCAGAACCAGTGGATTGCCAGGTATGGTCTAGTGGAAAAAAATGATCGAAATAATGGGTAGAATATGTGGCTTTCGGCTTCGGAAACTGTCTTTTTACACCCGATATACTACTCCAGACTAAATCTATCTTGTGCTAAATTACATCCAGATCCGTTCAGTCGTTCTGGCGTGATTGAGTAACAAACATCCATGCATCCAAACATTCGCATTTATAATATAAATAGGATATTAACAATGTAATTCCATTAGTACCGTGAAACGGGGTGAATAGGAACCCAAAAAAAATGTGTGAATACATACAAAACTTTTCAGGGGATTTTCACGTTATTTAGAAATAGTTTTCAGCATTTAAGTACACTAATTTATTCATGAACTGTAATTAAATATAGATCGATGTTTTGCTAGAAACTAATATAAGGTATCAAAGTGAAAATCCTTATCAAAGTTTTGTTTCTATTTACCCCTGTGTTCCTATTTACCCCGTTGGTACCTATTTTTTTTTGTCATGGCTATGGCTGTGTAAACGAATCAACACTGCATTGACCAAAATAAACAAATCTAAGCTACATTTTTTTCTAATAAAACAGGCCCAAAATGTTCATAACAGATACAAAGAATAACAATTGCAACGCCAAGTACCTCCTGCCGCCCGCTGAGACGGAAAGACGAGGAAATCAAGAGTTACTTCAGCATAGCCCTGCCAGACTACTCCCAAGTACTGCCTTGTTAGCGCTTGCCATTACCCCACGTCGCCCGGTTACTCTCATCTAGATAAAGTTTGCTGAAACATTTAAATGTCATCTTTAGTTGATACGGTGTTAGTACGCAAAACTAGATTATTATCGAAATTAGGTACATAGAAAGAAAAATATTAATTTGAGGAGAAAAAAAATATAATAATTAAACTAGGAAATTTAGACCGAAAACATGACGTTTCTTGTATACCCTTTCAATTTTTTTTGTTTTTTAGTGTTCCGTTCCCGAAGGGTCCAAACAGAACCCTATTTGCTGTCACTCATGTTTCCGTCTGTCTGTACGTCGTCTGTCACAAAATTTTGTTCCAAAGAATTTTTTAACTTCACATTGACCTATGAACTTGAATTTTGGTGGTAATGTTTATTATTACGTATATTTTACTAACAAATATATATATTGCCAAATCAGATTTTTTCTTTGATGATTCCCTCATTTAGTTCCCGATTTTTTCTTTTGTCCCGTAAACAAAAAAATACGATGATACAGTGCGTGTTTTCGCGTGATGTCACACCTACCTAAAACATGTACCATTTTTACCTACAATTAATAAACTTATCACGGGGGCCACCTATCGCTTGTAGGTACAATATTTTTTGAGAATGTAACTTGTGCACTAAATAGATTATTTATTTTTGTAGCGAGGAATAACAAAAACAGCTGAAAAACGTCCACTGCTGGATATAGGCCTCCCCCAAATGTCGCCACAATGACCGGTCCTGTGCGTCTCACATCCATCGGCTACCCGCGACTCTCACCAGGTCATCGGTCCACCTTGTTGTCGTCTTACGGTACGCGGTTGCCACTCCAGAACTTTTCAGTCCCATCGACCGTCTGTTCTGCGAGCAATGTGCCCTGCCCACTGCCACTTCACTTTAGCGATTCTTCAGGCTATGTCGCCTAACCTTGGTAAGTAAGTATGCCTTGAGATAAGATACGTAGGTCATAGACTGTATGCTCTTATGACATAAGGACAACGCAACATCAAAGTCAAAGTCACCTTCTTAGCAAAACCTTAATTTTGTAAATGTGTCAAGCAAGAGTTGGAGTGTTAATTAAGCACAAGCTTTGCTCTAAAACTAGTCAATAAAGTGCCTGTAACGCGCGCGCCTTTGAGTGTGTGTGTGTCTTTGTTTGCCTCCCCTGCTTTTAGGGCTTTGTTACACATGCTACTTTAGAAACGGTGATTTTGCGACTGAAGGTAGCACAGATATCAATTCGGAAAAGGATCGTCACCGTATCAACTCGAGCCTTGCAGTATTTTTAACCGACTTCGAAAAAGGAGCAGGTTCTATGTTCGACGGTACGTTTTTTTTTTATGTATGTCCACCGATTTCTCTGTCATTTGTAGACCGATTTTCAAAATTCTTTTTTGAGCCGAACTAATATACTCCCGAAGTGGTCCCATATAAATTATATTGAAATTGCTTCAGCGCTTTTTGAAAAACTGAACAAAAACGAAAAATACGTATAAGTACGAAAATACGTAGAAGTCCAAAACGTCATCTAGGATGACGTTTTGGACTTCTCCATTTACGAGTATGTTTAAATTCCACGTTCCATGTCATTGGGGTTTTTAATTCTGAGGTATAACAACTAAAAAGTTTAAAAAAAAACTTTTTACAAAAAAACATCCGACTTCCAAAAATATGTTATTTTTTAGTGTATTTTCTTTTTTGGAAGTCGTTTGTTTTTTTTTGAAAAAAGATTTTTTTTCGTTACATACAAACTTGTTTATTTTTTTGTCTTTTTGTTATATTCTCCCTGTTGCAACGCACACTAATCGGAATTGTAACATAATCGCCTCGCCTCGGAACAAGCTCACGAACCGGTGCGGTGCGTGGTTAACTTGCGGCACCCACGCTTACGGCTTGTCGTCCCCGCGCTTACGTCTCTCCGTGCCCTCTCAGTCTCACCCCCTCCCGCGGCTTGCCTGCAGCACACTTCTGTTGCCAAACGTGCTGTCATGTCATTCACAAGGTAACTTCCAGTCATATTGCGAGCGTGTTTTATTGAATTTTTAGGTTAATTTCAAACAAACTAAAGAAACAGGTTCAAACTGTGTGCCAGCCAGATCAACCAGCGGTCGGTGAGCCGTAACCGCGGCGTCGCCTAGTTGTAGCCGAGTCGACGTACCGGAGCTGCTGATCCACTTCGGTTACGCACTTACGTTAGGTTGACACCTATTTGACGACGATGAAAGGCGATATGGTGACGATCCCTTTTCTGAGTTGATATATGTGCTATGACCTTAATTCAATGCGGGTTTGGATAACTTTCTACACTTTGTGACGTTTGGACGACTAAGAGCAGTTGTGGCCCAGTGGTAACGGCCCCGACTTAGTTGTAGGTACGTCGTGGGTTCAAACTCAGGCAGGCTTCTTTTTTTTTTGTGGGCTGGAAATCGTCCAATGACATTTCCCGCTCTGGGTGGAACTGGAGGGCGTGTCAGACTCTTACTGACTAAAACCCAACCCTGTTCCTTCCCTGCCTGAGTGCCCAGGGGAGTGGTAACTCTAGGCAGGCGCCTTACTTTGTACCTTTAATTTATTTCATCACCACTGCTCTCAAAACTGTGAAAGAAAACATCGTGAGAAAATCGGCATGTCCTAGAACCAAAACTTCAAAGACATGTGACATCCACCAACCCGCAATAGGCCCGCGTAGAGGGTTACGGCCCATTCACACTCCTAGAGAGGACTCCGGAGTCCTAGTAATGAGAACATTATTAGGCTTGTAGCGACATCTATGACGCCGCACACGAACTAAAATAACAATATCCTACATCGCGCAAGCTGAGTTCTCCGCGCGATTTGAACATATACAACAGTCCGAAATCAACCATCGGGCAGCTGCCCGGACCAGACACAACACCCGTCTGATCGGAGGATCCTCCCTTTTCAATGGAGGTTTGTGGGACTTTACACCCTGTTCCGCCTGCCTCCAAACTGGTGACCCCGACGTGATCCACCCAGGAATGCGCGTCCGCTGCATGCTGGTGGTCAGGATACCCGTAGATGCCGTTGGTACCGGCTGGCTGTATGACTCGTTGCTCAAGAGCTTGAAGAAAGGGATGATGATGACGTCACGCTGAAGTGGATGTACGAAGGCTGCGCTGACGTTCATGCTCGAGGGTCACCAGTTTGGAGGTATAATGTTATTTTATGCTTGGATGATTTTTTGCATTCGAATGGTCGCGGCAGCAAAATTGCGCGTCTGAGCGTTTACTTCGAAGGTGCACCGTGTTTTAAGGATTCACTGTGTTCCAGCGCTTCTGTTAACGATTAATTTCATAGAGAGTGTGTTTCAGAAAAGCAACCAAATCACTGATTACGATGCTAATGTTGTATTTGGGGTTGAAATTTGATAGGGATATTGAGCTATCGAAAAGTGATTAAATCGTTGACTGTCACTGTTTGATATGCTAGAAATATGTTAGGTTTTGAGGTTCACAGATGCAATACTAATAATAGTACCCTAAACTGAAAAAAAAAACAAAGAAAAAACGTTTTTTTGGGTCGTAGGTATATCCGTAATAGCTACACAGTTGGGAGCCCCTTTTAATTTTTAATTTGTTTTTAATATTTTGTGTTATAGCGGCTATAGAAATATACATTCTGTGAAAATTTCAACTGTGTAGCTATTACGAACCGTGAGATGCAGCCCGCTGACAAACAGAAGGACAGCGGAGTCTTAGTAATAGGGTCACGTTGGAAATAATTTATAGATTAATAAAAATTTTATTTAACTATAAATTTCGGACACCAACTGAATAGATATACGAGGAAACAAAAATAATGAATATAAAACAAACGTACATATACTACACATGTATTCTAATACGTAAAATATTAAAAAAAGAAATCCATTCCAATATAAGATTTGTAACAAAACAACAGACACGAAAGATTAACTTAAGACAAATCAAATCAAAATCAAATCAAGTCATTTATTCAAACTAAGCTGAGAACCAGCACTTTTTGAACGTCAAAGTTCTACATAAAGACAGTCCCCCAAAAAACGCCCGCCCGTCACCACTTCCTAGTGTTTTAGCTGTGAAGAAGAAGTGGCCAACAAACTCCCCAGCAACACATCTGTCTGTTAAGTTTTAAGAACTTGAATCTATATAATTTTATGCAACAATCTTAACATTATGTAAAACAGAAAAATAAATATATTTCGTCTAAAATATAGTCATAAAATTAAATAATCCGCCACTTGCCAGCTAGCACACTCAATCATGCCATTAAAAACAAACTCTAGCATAAACACTAAACCAAATTAAAGAAGCCTCCATACATAACTGGTGTGCCTGCTTACAAGAACAAAGATAGAAACTATCAAAGGGCTGTGATTCGAAGCCACAAGTGATGAACTAGGGCCATCACACTAAAATTGGTAGACAATTATTATATGAACTCATATAATCTGTCATAACCATAAGCTAAATATGGAGAAAGAACATCAAGTGTAACATTGTCTTGCGTTCAACACAGCGACCAACTATTATTATCTTCTAAGTAGTCGTTGATGGAATAGTATGCCTTCGAACAGAGACTAGATTTAACTTTAGTTTTAAATGCATTAAAAGGCAAGTCAAGAAAAGAACGGGGTAGCTTATTATAAAATTCGATACCGAGACCCTCAAACGAACCATGAACCCTACGAACACGGTGGGCAGGAACATGAAGTTTATACTTATTTCTGGTGTTAAAATTGTGGATATCACTGGTCTTTTTGTATAAATGTATAGGTATTTTGTCTAATGTATAATATGTTTGCAAAAATGAATTGAGATGCCACCGTGAGAATTCCAATCTCTTTGAAAATTTCTCGTAAAGAAACTCTTGACCCTAACCTGTATATTGCTCGTACAGCACGTTTTTGTAAAACAAATATATTTTGTATGTCCGCAGCTTTACCTCACAAAAGAATACCATAAGACATAACACTATGGAAATAACTAAAATAGACTAACCGTGCTGTGTCAACGTCAGTATATTGTCTAACTTTTCGGACGGCGTAGGCGGCAGAGCTGAGCCTTCCTGATAGGCCTGATATATGTGAGCCCCATTGAAGTTTGGAATCAACAGTTATACCCAAAAAAACTTCCGAGTCCACAGTTTCAAGCACTTCTTTATTAGATGACATTAGACGTGCTAGTTACTTAGTGACCCGCCCTCCTAGAACTAACTATGGAAGAAAAAAATTGGAGTTTGAAGGTGTTACAATTTATAATAAATTACCATCAGTTATAAAAGAAGAACAAAGTTATGCCCGGTTCAAAAAGCTACTGAAAACCCACACAATTAATACATACAAATAAGTAAATAGATGGAGAAAGTATAAAAAGAAGGAAAAAAAAAATCTTCATCCTACTAATATTATAAATGCGAAAGTTTGTATGTTTGTTTGTTTGTATGTTTGTATGTTTGTATGTTTGTATGTTTGTATGTTTGTATGTTTGGCTGAAGGTATTACAAAAACGGCTGAAGGGATTACAATGAAATTTTGCACACACGTAGGTCATAACCTGGATTAACACATAGGCTACTTTTTATCCCGGTAAATGACAAGACTTAGCGAAGGCTGAGGTGGAAGTAGAAATCCAAAGTCAGGCTGAACGAGCGCACACGCTCAAAAAGTACTAGGACACCAGAAACATGACAATTATTTCCAGTGCTGAAATCATGAGAGATAAAGACTCACAAAGTACCAGGAGACCAGAATCATGAATAGGTGTTTTCGGGGATACAATCTTAAGCTGTATAGCTTCACAAACCACCAGGATACCAGAATCAAGAAGAAGTGTTTCCGGGGCTATAATCCTAAACAAGTAGAAATCCAAAGTTAGGCTGAACGAGCGCACACATTAGCTGAGTGTCATTCACAAACTACCAGGAGATCAGAATCACAAAACATATTCCGAAGCTGGTATTAGGAGAGGTAGAGATTTACAAATTACCAGGAGACCAGAAAAATGAGAAGTATTTCCAGTGCTGAAATCATGACCGGTAAAGACTCACAAAGTACCAGGAGACCAGAATCATGAATACGTATTTTCGGGGCTACAATACTAAGCTGTATAGCTTCACACACCCACCAGGAGCCCAGAATCAAGAAGAAGAAGTGTTTCCGGGGCTTGAATTCTGAGCAATATAGATTCACAACCTACCACGAGATCAGAATCACAAAACATATTCTGAAGCTTAAAGAATTTTTTTTTTTAATTATCCTACTAATCCTACTAATATTATAAATGCGAAAGTTTGTATGTTTGTTTGTTTGTATGTTTGTATGTTTGTATGTTTGTATGTTTGGCTGAAGGTATCGCAAAAATGGCTGAAGGGATTACAATGAAATTTTGCACACACGTAGGTCATAACCTGGATTAACACATAGGCTACTTTTTATCCCGGTAAATGACAAGACTTAGCGAAGGCTGAGGTGGAAGTAGAAATCCAAAGTCAGGCTGAACGTGCGCACACGCTCAAAAAGTACTAGGACACCAGAAACATGAGAATTATTTCCAGGGCTGAAATCATGAGAGATAAAGACTCACAAAGTACCAGGAGACCAGAATCATGAATAGGTGTTTTCGGGGATACAATCCTAAACGGTGTAGATTCACAAACTACCAGGAGATCAGAATCACAAAACATATTCCGAAGCTGGTATTATGTGAGGTAGAGATTCACAAATTACTAGGACACCATAGTCATGAACCAGTATTTTTGGGGCTTAAATCCTAAGCGGTATAGATTCACAACCTACCAGGAGATCAGAATCACAAAATATATTCTGAAGCTGGTATTATGAGAGGTACAGATTCACAAATTACCAGGAGAACAGAATGATGAATAAGTTTTCCGAGCAGTACAGATTCACAAACAACCATGACATCAGAATTACAAATGTATACCAAGGCTGGGATTATGAGAGGTAGAGAATTCATAAATTACCAGGAGACCAGAATGATGAAAAAGTGATTTCGGGGCTGGAATCATGAGAGTTATAGATTATAAAACTACCAGGAGACCAGAGTCATGAATCGGTATTTTTGGGATTATAGAATCTTAAGCGCTATAGATTCACAAAATACCAGGAGACCAGAAACACAAAGAGTGTTCCAGGGCTTTTTGGGACTAGAATCTTAAGCGGTATAGATTCACAAAATACCAGGAGACCAGAAACACAAAGAGTGTTCCGGTGCTGAAATCGTGAGCGGTATAGATTCTCAAACTGCCAAGGGGGTGGAATTCTGAGCGGTTTAGATTCACAACCTACCAGGAGATCAGAATCACAAAACATATTCATACCAGAATCATGAAGTGGAGAGGTAACATCATGAATAAGTATTTTCGGGATAATAATAAGTTTGTATGTTTGTTTGTATGTTTGGCTGAAGGTATCGCAAAAACGGCTGAAGGGATTACAATGAAATTTTGCACACACATAGGTCATAACCTGGATTAACACATAGGCTACTTTTTATCCCGGTAAATGACAAAACTTAGCGAAGGCTGAGGTGGAAAAAATCTGGCTTTCAGCCTAATTTAAATAACTTTTGATTTTGATTTCTACAGGATTTATTTAACGTGCTACTCTCTGAAAATACCACTCAGACTTATTATAATTACACTTTTCACGCGGGCGAAGCCGCGGGCGGAAGCTAGTTATATATATATATTAAAATAAACAAAATACACACAATAAATGGATTAAAAATATACATTAGTAAATATTTAAATTATACAAAAAAAATAAAATCCAATACTCAAAATGTTTTATTATGCCACGTATGTGCCCAAAATATAAAATTAAAACAATAAAATAAAAAATATATAGTTTTCTAATAGTAAACTTGTTAATAACAGACTATGCCATCTAGTAAAAATCAAACTCATACATCCATGTTGTGCTTACTTAACTGACGATCGAGTTTATGTTTACCTACATTTTTACGTACACCTGTGCGCTCCAATTATTAATCTTAGTTTTAGATATTGTTTCTCAGTAAGTGAATTATGTGTGCAATTTTTTATGAGAAATAAAGTTGTTCTTAAACCTAATAAAATTAAAAGGGTATACAAGAAACGTAACTTTTTCGGTGTTTTTTGGGACAAGCCCGCCACACTTCCTCCCCATTCCCAGACCACTGTAACTTCTGTAAGCCAGAATCAACAGTGGCGTCCACCAGAAAAAACGCCGAGGCAATGAAGCTCGACGAGTCTAAGAGAAACGATTAAACGGTCTTGGGTCCCGCAAAGAAATTAATCAGAAAAGACAGCGGAGGAGTAAGAAAAACATAATTTCCACTTCCCTCCTAATCAAGAGGGAGTCAGAAAAAAGCTAGGGCAATAGGCACAAAGGGGGATATTTACAACGGGGGTAAGCCCAGTTGCCAAGCACCACCGGTTAAAAACACTAATATTAATGGGTCCTAAAATTGTGAGTTGTTACACTTGATTCCAATAATAGGTATGGCAAAAACGCTTGAACGCACGGAAATTTGTTCTAGTTTCCACACGGTCCGTGTAATAGACAACTCCCGACGTAGGCTGAATACTATCCAACATAATATTGTGTTCAGTTTGTTTACTTTTTCGGTTAATGACGTTACAGAACCCTTCAAGTGCAAGTACCACTTGCATTTGAATGGTTTTTTTTTAATGATTGTTAGTTTTGATATCTGACCTTCTGTTACGGCTGGCGCACCCTGGTGAATCCTTTCACCACGATGGCTATCAACAGCCTAAAAATAAGACCAAAACATCAGGCAACAGTTGCCGACTCTCATTGCTGAAAAAATGTACCGTCTAAGCGCAGCCTAACGCGCTAACAACCCCGAATCGCAAAAGGGGGACTTAGCACGGATTGCGATTCGTGTCTCGTGACTTCATTCTTCTCTGCCGTTCCACCTTTGTCTGTTTTCATGAAAACGACTTTATTACGTGTTACAACGCCTGTTTTGTTATTGAAAGAACACGAAACGTACGTATTCGGAAGGTAATGGTTCGCGTCTCGGTCACGTTGTCTTTGAATCGGTTTTATGAGTGTATTGCGTTTATGGTGATTGATTTTGGTGTAAGTGCAGTCTGTTGGAGCCCAAATACAATAATTATGTATCGAATCCAAAATGTTTATTAATGCTTTTTGAAATAATAAATCTTATCAAGGAAATCAAGTATCTTGACTTGGCTCGCGAGTTTGTCGACATGTGGGATGTGGACTCGGCGATCATTGTATCGGTAGTCGTGTCAGCCAATGGCTTAATAGCAACGAGCCTTGATCACCCTCTTGTTAAGCGGCTACATCAAGGGCTTGATTCAGAAAGCGGAACTCCTGGACACGGCTAGTATTGTGAGTATATTTGAAGCCTGTTCCCGATTCCGATGGGATACTATTTTTATACTTTTAAATTGTTTATTTTATTAAAATGTTTAATAATGAAATTTATGTATATATTTAAAGGGATTCACACTTGATTAATAATCAAGTTACCCACTTTAAGGCCGTACTACCGGCCAAGTGGCGCCAACATTTAATAAAAAATCGTAGCATAGAATAGAAAATAAATATTAAAGAATCCAACGTCACGTTTGTGACAAAGAAGATAAAGATATTAATCTGTTTAAAAGATACAGTGATATCCATAGCATAAATACTAGGAACAAACACAAATTTATTGTACCAAAAACCAGGCTCAAGAAAAAAATAGGTGGTTCGTTTAGATGTCAATGTATACGTTTCTATAATAAACTTCCTAGCCAAATTCAAGAACTAAGCATAAATAAATTTAAATCATTTATTAAACGTAAGCTATGCCAGAAAGCTTTTTACACAATTAATGACTTTCTTGAGGACAAAAAGGCGTGGGATTGAGCTGCTTCAATGATATACATGAGCCATTGTTTTCATATGTACTACTTACTGATGAAAAATTTTTTATATATATATTTTTTTTTTTAATATTCGTTTTTGACATGAATACTTGTATAGTATTGTATTATATTTTTTATTTTATTTTTTTATTGACATTTTATATTTATTATTTTTTTTTTTTTTGACTTGAATACTTTGTTAAGTATTATATTTATTTTTATTTTTTGATTGACATATTATGATTACTATTTTGTTTGACACAAATATTTACTTTGTAAAGTATTATATTTTTTTTATTTTTTTTTATTACTTAATTATTGTAAATGTGAGGACTATGTGGGTTATTATTATTATTTTCTCCTCCTTTTTACAGTAATTTTCGACGTTGTCTGACAGTTTGAGTACTTTTGCGGCCTACCCAAATGTCTTTTCTTTGGTATTGTTCGTCATGTCATTGAGCTCCTTAGTGATTTTTAAGTTGAGCTATTCGACTATTGACAAATGCTTGCACTGACTGGACAGGTCCACTCAAATATGTTTGGTTCTTTCTTCAAAAGACCACTACAGACACTAAGCTGCATGGTCCTCATATAGAATAATGTGAATGCGAGAACTATGTATGTCGTTATATTCATGTAGATTCTATGATTGTCTGGCAGTTTGAGTATTTTTTGCGGCCTACTCAAATGTCCTTACTTTGGTATTGTTCGTCGGTTCGTTGAGCACCTCAGAGTTCTGAGTTGAGCTTCGCGATGACTGACAAATGCTTGCACTGTCTGGACAGGTCCACTCGAATTCGTGTGTTGCTTTCTTCATAAAGCTCATCCCAGACATAAACGTACATGGTTCTCATAGGATCTAACCAGTCCACATTGTATGGATTTGAACACTAAAAGAGACTTTGACCTCTGAGTTTGTTTCGGTGTTTCTTCTCAGGGTAGTCAGCTAGGAAACACCGGCCTCATCTAGCTTAAACTGACAAAAAAACATTGACGTGTAAAAGTGTTCCTTGTAACCTATTTACTGAATAAACATCATTTATCATTTATCATTTATCATTTATCATTTATCATTTATCAAAGTATTTTTACGTTATTAAAACAGGTCTCAGAATGTTTCGTATCCAAAGTTGTAAGCAAAAGTACCAAAAAAGGCCGTTTCTGATACTTTTGCCTACTACTTTGGATACGAAACATTCTGAGACCTGTTTTAACAACGTAAAAATACTTTATCCTGTTTGTAACAAACGTGACGTTAGATTCTTTAATATTTATTTTCTAGGCTATGCTATGATTTTTTATTCAATGAGGGCGCCACTTGGCCGGTAGTAGACCCTTAAGAGAATGATCAAAACTTTAAATGGTCATATTATTGTAAACTTTTCCATGTATGGAATATTGATTTCTTTTTCAATCGCTCTAAATTTGTAAGGAACAGAAACTTGCTTATATTTCATAAATGCATAATAGGTATGTTATCTTACAGTTCAGTGAGCAAAGAACCATCAACTTATAATAAGAGCATACAAACCACAAAGCAGCTACTCTATTTTCAACTTAAACTATTACTTATTTCACATTCATAGCCCGTACATAAACTTTTTTTCAAAGGAAAAAACCTTGATAGAACTTTCTATAAACTGGCCTCGGTGGCCGCTACAGAAACTTGGCTTATCTTAACTATACTTTAAAACCAGTCTCGCATCTTTTATTTTTAATCCCCGGGCAAACGGTATCCGAGTTAAAATTACTTTGTTCTTAAGCAAAGATCGAATATCAGCGCTCATTTTTCAATACTTTATAATGGTATAGCTTGGAACTTTGGTAATTAGGCGTCTACTTTAACTTCGTTTTTGTAGACGTGTTAGGTTTAATCGTATTTGGATAAGAGTGGGATTTTTTTTTGGGGAAGGTGATACTTTGTTAAGTGTTTTCATAAGCTAGCAGGTATTTATTAACGGCATCGTTAGACTGAGCGTAACGTCATGGGTTTGACTCCCGGGTATGGCAAAAAGTGCTGTTGATTTTTTTCATTATTAATTACCTATTCTGTAGCAAGCCCAGAGTTTCAAAGTTGGTGGTGTGATGTGACCCCCGGGCTTCGAATAGCGCGTAAAGCCGTTGTGGTCCTGCGCCTGGACTCTCCGTTATTCAGTTTGTGAAGTGTTACTTTTCTGTGACATGATGATGTGTGGTATCAAAACAAAGGTCGAGGAGGTAATTCCAAAAAAAATAGCTGACGAAAATGTAAAAAATATTTTTACAAAATATACAACCGACTTCCAAAAATATAAATACACTAATTTTAAAATAACTTTAATTTCGGAAGTCGGTGTTTGTATTTTATTTTTTTGTTGTTTGACACCGACTTCCGAAATTATAGTTATTTTTAAATTCTTTGTATATTTTTAAATTTGGAAGTCGGTTGTATTTTTTGAATCCGAATTGATAACCCCAGTAACATGGAACATGGAATTTGAACATACTCGTGATTGGAGGAGACCAAAACGTCATCTATGTATACTTTTTTTGTTGATTTTTTCTAAAAGCGCCGAAGCAATTTCGATGAAATTTATATGGGACTACCTCTGAAGTATTTTCTTTCGGATAAAAAAAATATTTGAAAATCGGTCCACAACTGACAGATAAATCGGTGGACATACATGAAAAGAAAAAAAAAACATTTATGCAGTCGAACATAGAACCTCCTCCTATTTTCAGTCAGTTAAAAAAAATTGTAAACCTATTAAAACATCTGACTATACAGAAAATCTACGATTGAACTAAAATAGCTGCCACCAACTCCTTCAGACTGCTTGAAAAATGACTTGTTTAGAATTTTATTTTTGAAGTGGGATTTTTTGAAAAAATATAATTATATTGTTTTGACAAACATTAGCGTTGATAGAATGCCACTTTGTCGAAGCTTTCTTGATACAAACATACAGACAGACACCAAGAAACTAACCGTTTTTCCATCAACCCAGTGCCCTATGGAACTCTAAAAAGAGTTTTAATAAACCCGGCAACAAGTTTAAATTGGTTTTCCGACGCTTTGACGAACCGGCGCGAGTTTCGTTCTTCTAAGGCTGCACTACCAACTATTTAACATTGGCTTAGCACTTATAATGTAGATTGCACTGTCCACATTGATGCAGAATTATAACTTATACTAGCCTATGGAAGTTTTTTTTTCTGTTTTATATACTAGCGATCCGCCTGGCTTTGGACGGGAGAAAAATGATTTTATAGACACGTAGTGCCATCTAACATCCTAAAGCAATTGTGACCGACGAAAGTTATTGTTCTTCCCCTCGGGAACAGTACTTTTTTCTGGATATAAGGTTACCCTATGCCCTTTTTGTACTCTTGACAACTTTGATATAGATTATGCAAAGTTTTATGATGAACGGTTTAGTGGTTCTGGCGTAAAAAGGTAACAAACAAACAAACTTACTTTAGGGTAATTATAATATTAGAGGAAGTTAGGATTGAACTGAAGACTTCTAGAGCCGCGTTGAGCGATTTTTGGTAGGAGCAAAACTTATGGGGTCTCGTCACTGTGTTGCGCCAGACTGGCGACGCGCAGTTAACATTTTCATGCACAAACATACAATGGCTAACTTTAACGCCTTAGGCATTCTCTGGCAGTCAACCCAGTTCTATATAGCATTAGCATTATCAGCCTCTTATTGTCCCCACTGCTGGGACACACTACAGGCCACCTCTCTGTGAGAGGGTGTGGGCTGAAATCCACAAAACAAGCCCAATGCGTGGATGTCACATGTCTTCGAAGTTTTGGGTCTATAGGACATGCTGGTTTCCTCACGTAGATTTCCTTTACTGTTTTGAAATTACACAAAGTAAAGTGCCTGCCTGGGTTCGAACCTTCTACTTGTAAGTCACGGCCGTTATCACTGGGCCGCCACTTCATCTATAGCTTCAGAATTTTTAAATAGCTTGCGTGTTCTGTGCTGAGCTTACGTTATGCGTCGTACGTCCATCCCTAATAGGACTCGCCTTTTTATTTTGCCGGTGTGGAAAATCCTCATGGATGTCCTTCACCTGGGGCAGGCGAAGGGGTCTGTCAGACTCTTAATGACTAAAAACCACCCCGGTGTTCATTCCCACACTTGGACCGGGGATCGTGAGAGCTAATACGACTTCCATGATCCCCGGCTAGTGCTGGCCCGTCTGTGCGGGCCACCGCAGGCTCGCGGGGAGAGTGAGGTGTCCTCCTCCCGCGACGTCCAATAGACCTACCTAGCTTAACATTATTGATATAAATCTTCGACAGCCCACCTCACCGACTGGCTCATCTTTCGACCCCCATTCTTCTACCTCAAGATAAAAAGAAAAATATTATTCTCAAATTTAAATAGGACGGTCCATCCACTCCATTATATTTTGTTTATTCATATTTATTTGAGATCAATCAATCTTTGCTGGGTAGTCGGTGGGCCGGCTTGACGGAAGAAAATAAATCTTTTGTTAAACTTTTCTTAGGATAGGTGTTATTCATGAGGTGTCAAAGTGTTGATTGATCGCGTTGTTTGTGATACAGGATGATGCTGTGGGCTGAAGCGATTATTGGTATGTATAGGGTGATTGTTTGGTAATTGATAGAGATAGGATTTGTTCACCGCAGTGCAAAGAAGTGATATTGTGTTTGATTTTACGTTAAGTCCTAAGTTTCAGAAGACATCAGAATTCTTTTGGTTGACATATTATATGAAATTGCTTGAAATAGTTGAAGAAGGTGCAAAGTCCAGAATAAACCAGATGAAAATAGAGTTTTTTAACTTTGGTTCGATAGCTACCTTAGATTTTGTATTTCCACATCTTTCTTAACTTGAACCAAATTTGTAATCGGATCAAGTATGTACCTGAATATAAAGTATTTTTCCGTTAGAGATTCGCGTTATCCAAAAAATAGAACCAACTTCCAAAATTGGATGACGGCACGGTTGGCGTAGTGGTTGAGCGTTCGACTGCTGCGCTGCGTGTCGCGGGTTCGATCCCCGCACGGAACAAATATTTGTATGGCCTACAGATAGTTGTTCCGGGTCTGGGTGTCTTGTGTATGTGAGTTTTAAATGTTTGTGAACGCACCCACGATACAGGAGTAGTAGTGCCCTAGTGTGGGGCAACGTTTTTAAAAAAAAAAAAAAAAAAACAAAAAATAAAGTCTTTTATTGCATGTTGTGGAGCAGACGATTTTCTCAAACACACCGGGATTAGGATTTTCCTTCGCAATCCAACTGATTGTAATAGAGAGTATTTTATAAAATTGAGATTGCGGTCTATCAAAATTCACCGCATTATTGTGAATGCTACAAGAAGAAAATTATTAAAATTCTTACGCCATTTTAAAACATACTGTCTCTTTACCTAATAATAAAATGGCTGACAGTTACATCAAAACAAAGACATAACAGTCTAGACAGACGTAAAGTTATACAATTTATAGTTATATGACATCGGTCCCTCCCACGTGAGATTTATAATTTGACTGAGGTAAACGTATTACTATTTGCAACAGAATAGGACTACAATATACATATGCACAACTAAACTAATAAATAACTTAATAGGTATACATATATATACACAAACTAATATTTTTTATTTTATTTTTAAATGTTATTTTGGTTTTTTAAGAAATATTTAAAAGTGTATTTAGTTCTTAGTTCCAAGTATATTCGGTTCAACCGACTTGATGTGGGCACACTGCGCACAACGAGGCGGTTCAACCTGAATACCCCAAAGAGATCATTTCTGTCAGACTCATATCGAACACAATCCATCAATAAGTGATGTTAGTCTTTCACATCTTTACACTCCACGCAATTAGGTAAGGTAGTTTTCCCCATACGAACGCAAACTTATTACATGGAATGATGTCCAGATCTGAGTCTGTATCAATCATACTCGTACCTGTATCAACTAATTTCCTACTTAAGGCGCAGTTACACGACTTTTAATGGTTTTTAGTTGAACATCACGTCTAACTAAATGACTTGTGTTATTTCTTTGAAATAAATATATGTTAGACAATTTCCGTCGTAATTTGATCTCAAAATATTTGAAATTAAATATTTATAACTTAGTGTAATTCATTTTTAAAGTTATTTCTAACTCGGATAAAAAATTGAGAATCACGCAAAAACTATAAAGCGTTTTTTAATGCAACCTTCCCCATTTTAAAAATCATTTAGTTATTTATAATTTAGTCTCAGTGTTTTAGTTTAATACTTGTTGTTTTATGTGTAATAAATTAATACTGCGTCTACTTTCGGACAGCGCTCCTTGATGGGCCAGTCCTATTACTGGGTGGACATACGACGCGTTACGTGAGCTCAACGCAGAACACGCAAGCTAACCACTCAAGGTCGTTGGCAGTAATTGGCAGTGCATCAAAGAGCGCTGTCCGAAATTAGACGCGTTATTAATTTATTATACATAAAAACAGGTATTATACTAAAACACGTACCTACTTATACTAAAATATAAATAATTAAATGATCTTTATAATTATAATAATCAATATACATAATATGTGTGGTGTGGTGGGTAGGGTGTATACACACGCATCGGTGATCAGTGACGGTTACGCGATTTTAAAAGTGCCCAACGTGCCTAAAAAAGTTTTCTCTTCAAAATAAATAAATTATTTAGACCGTAATGATCGATGCTCTTGAGTCTTTGAGTTATTGAATGTATGAAAAATAGCTTATACTAATGAGCTTTATTATTTCATCTGAAATTAAATTATGTTATTATATTACTAAAACATTTTGATATTATATTAACCCAAAGTTTTTTGTCTCATCTAGCTAGTGTATATTATTTTTAGCACAACGGTGCTCACTGCTGGACACAGGCTTCCACTTTGTGGGAAGCCTTCCAGCGTTGTATCTTTAAGTCCTCGCGAGGAGGCGAAACACCGGGGCATAACTCCGCTGCTGCAAGAAATCGCGGCACAGTGGACAGAGCTTCGACTGGATTTCATGTCGACATGGAGAGAGCCATGGAGAGAGCAACTGTCGCAACTCAGCGCTGGGCACACCACAATTGCGGCGAAAAGTCCCCTCTTTGAGGAGTAGCTGGAGCCTTCCGCCTGACGCAGTTCCTCACCAGACACGACTGTTTCGGGAGGTTCCTGTTGCGGATAAGGCAGGAGGAAACATCTGGGTGTCACCATTGTGTGGATCGCCCGGCGAACACAGTGGAGTATACGGTGGAGGTCTGCCCCACTTAGGCGAAACACTGCCACGCCGAGTCCTCGTGAAGGCGATCAGCGGTGGCGACCTCTTGTGTCCGGCCGTGGTCCAAGCCATGGTATAAGCTATCACCTCCTTCGGCGAAGCAGTAATGCTTGCGAAGGAGGAGGCGGGAGGCGTTAAAGAGAGGCAATGCTCGCGCCTTTACGCCCCTATCCGCCGCAGGAGAAGCCGCAAGCTGAATCCCGGCCACCATAGGTGCGGGCTTGGCGAACGGCGATCAATAGGTAGCTCGCCGTCCGATTATGACAAGGTTGTGTTTCACACGCGCTTCAAAGAGATGTCGGTAGTAATTGACGGGTTCCGCTAAGGTATTATATTCCTGTCAGGGTCACCAGTGTGTCTGAAAGAGTCACCGCGGCGCCTGGCATAGGCAATTGAAGGAACATCTGACACGCCCTACCGCTCCACTCAGAGCGGGCTAAGTTATTTTATGATTTCCCACCGAAAATGAAATGAAAAAAGTTTGTATAGTCTGAGGAAAATGTACTGAAAAAAAACTTTTTTACAAAAAATACAATCGACATCCAATAAAAAAAATACAATTAAAATTGAAAAATAACTTTAATTTCGGAAGTCGGTGTCGATTAACGAAAGAATAAAATACAAACACCGACTTCCGAATTCGGTTGTATTTTATGTAAAAAAGTTTTTTATTTTTCACTTTTTAGTTGTTAACCCAGAACTAAAACTAAATATTAAAGTTAGATTAGATAACCCCAATAACATGGAATACGGAATTTGAACATACTCGTAATTGGAGGAAACCAAAACGTCATCATCCATGTATACATATTTTTCGTTTTTGTTGATTATTTTAAAAAGCACAAAAGCAATTTCGATATAATTTATAGGGGACAACCGCTAAAGTATACTCTTTTGGATAAAAAGAATATGGAAAATCGGTCAACAACTGACAGAGAAATCGGTACATACATTAAAAAAAACTTTTTTACAAAAAAAACAACCGACTTCCATAAAAAAAAATACACTTAAAATTTATAAATACTTGTAACTTTAATTTCAGAAGTCGGTGTTTGTATTTTTACTTCTTCTTTATTTGACACCGACTTCCGAAATTAAAGTTATTTATAAATTTTTAGTGTATTTTTTTTTATGGAAGTCGGTTGTTTTTTTTGTAAAAAAGTTTTTTATTTTTCACTTTTTAGTTGTTTATACCCCAGAACTAAAAACCCCAATATAATGGAACGTGGAATTTAAACATTTGGAGTACACTAAAACGTCATCGAGGTACACGTATTTTCCGTTTTTGTTCAGTTACAAAAAAAAAAAAAACATACAGACGAATTGAGAACCTCCTCTTTTTGGAAGTCGGTTAAAAAAAACACAAATACAGTCGAACAATGAACCTCCTCCGTTTTGCGAAGTCGGTTAAAAACAAGGTAGTGACATTAGTTACAATGTTGGACAAACGCCAAAAGATCCGTCTATCGTTATAGACTGAGCATTGTCTGTCTGTCATTCGCGGAACTGTTTTACATAAATGTATGGTTGGATGGATGAGTTGACACGACCCTATTTGTAAGCCCATGTCGATCTGCGAACATTCCAGGCCTTTACGATGCTTGCATTTGTTGCCAACCTAAAGGGCCTTTACAAAAATTATGATCTTTCGCTATACAACATGGCGGTAAAATTTATTTCGACATTCGCGCGTGCTTGTCCGCCACAATTTGTAGGAGTTTTAAATATTCACGTGTAAGCGCCGTATGCTTAATACATTCCTCATCTACATAATGTAATATTTTTCGCGAAACACCAACCAAATGTACAATGATGTTCTTATTTTTTTCTCGTTGCGAAATGTAATTTTGCTTCGCGAAGTCGGTTTAAAATTTCTTTTTATTCAACGGATAATAATAGTAGTGGGTAACTATTCCTAATACCGGTGGGATGCTATTTTTATATTTTTAAATGTTTTTTTTTTGGGATTGACTCCGCAGCCAGCGCCGTGACCCAAAATTGCCGCCGCCGGCGCAGAGTTTGAAAAAAAATAACCGGAAAATGGGTTTGCAAAAAAACAATATTATATGTTGTTAAAATGTTCCACAGTCACAAACAATAAAAAAATACTGTTCTTTGCATAAAAATCTTCGAAATCAACTCCCAAAAAATTAAAAAAAAGAAACGTGTGCAAGATTTGAAATTGCAATCACAAGCATACGGACTATTAGAACTAGCTAAAACAATAGAGAGTACACCTCTAATGGTCATAAGTAAGCAAAGCCGTTGGAGGCCCGCTGGGCGGGGCTCCTATTCCTATCAGCGGGATTTCATTAAAGGAACCTATTTTTCATTTGATTGACGACACGGTTGGCGTAGTGGTTGAGCGATCGGCTGCTGCGCTGCGTGTCGCGCGTTCGATCCCCACACGAAACAAATATTTATATAGCCTACAGATGTTTGTGAACGCACCCACGATACAGGAGTAATTTCTAGTGTGGAGCAACGTTTTTTTTTTAAAAAATAGGAACTTATTACGAAAGGGGCTTTTTCTACTCGCTTTTCTCGCTCACTCTAGCCCCTTCATCCCCTTTGAACTTAACCTATCCGTGTCTGGGAGCTGTCTCCTGACTCGAACCGTGGACTCCTGAGCTCGCTACGCTCGCTCTTGGACTTAAAATGTACTAAAAAAAATAAAGAAAAAAAGTACCTTTGGTTCCCAACAGCGTTATTTTTTAATGCCAACACCGGCTGCTGAGGCACTCCATTTAAAAAAAAAAAAAAAATTATATAAATATTTTAAACCGACCAAGTACGAGTCGGACTCGCGCACGAAGGGTTCCGTACCATTATCTATAAAAACGGCAAAAAAATCACGTTTGTTGTATGGGCTCCCATACAACAAACGTGATTTTTAAATATTTGTTTTTTAGTATTTGTTGTTATAGTGGTAACAGAAATACATCATCTGTGTTAATTTCAACTGTCTAACTACACGGTTCATGAGATACAGCTGACAGACGGACAGACAGACGAACGGACAGCGGAGTCTTAGTAATAGCGTCCCGTTTTGCCCTTTGGGTACGGAACCCTAAAAATTGAATTCAAATGTATGTATATTTTATTAAGTAAATAAACGAAATGTTGAATAGTGGGTAATATTTTGAGAATGGATTACTGTGATACCATTTTCTCTAGGTTTTTTTTTAGAAAAGACAAATATAAGAGCTTGTTAAAAGCGTTTTCTTTAGACTTGAAATTGTTGTTCAAAATTGTATTATATTTTTTGATTTTAACATGATTGTGTTCGCGTATAAAGGTTATTATTGCATTAATAAATTCTATGTTTTGCCTATTAGCTCCAGACCCGCAGGGGTTTCGATTTTATATTAACCTTAAAAAAAAAGAAAAATAAAACAGGTACCAATCGACATTCGAAGTAGTGTGGGCGAAGAGCGGTGCCTCCTTCAACAGTGTTTCATTAAATAAATATGAATATTCAAATACGTGAAGAGTATGTTCAAAGAGAGCTTTTATTTTATTGCTATTTTTATCACTTTATTAAAGTCTTTTCTGAAATAAAAATCTTCTTAGCTATTTTATTTACCGGAGCAATCGAATAATGTCATTGACCTACGGCAACGACTCTTGCTACGCCACGTCTACGAAACTGCTACGAAAGCGCTACGGTTTTGCTACGAACTTACTGAGCGTAGCACTGACTAAGCTTCTTTTAGTAGATTTAGGTTTATGTTTAAAAAGAATTGATAGTAAATAGTTTTATTTGATAGACAAAGCTTTAAGTTGTGATCAAGGGTTGAAAAGAATACCTAAAAACTAATAACTTAAGCCGCGTTTCCATTAAGCAAGTACTTGCATGCACTTGCATGACGTCACACTTGCGTACATTGGAAACATATTTATAGAACTTGCACCTCGCACGCAAGGTTTTATAAGCATGCAAGTGTTTGAGCCAGGGCTTGTATCAGTGTTGTATCAGTGCTCGTACAGCGACACGTTGACAATTCGCAACTGTCATTTGCGCGCGCAAATTGCATGACACTTACACACACAAGCGACTGTTGCACATTTTGTATAGAAATTCAAAACTACTTATATGCAACTTGCAGCTTGCATGCTTGTTTACGTTTACATTAGTCAAGCTGCAAGCAACTTGCATCTTGCATGCAGGCTACTTGCATAATGGAAACGCGGCTGTAAACTGCATACAAGTATTTCCGAAGGATAAGCCAGGGATGTATCTATCCGGCCATCCATGTATCGGTCCAGGGTTTTTTTTTTTGTGTGGTGGGAAATCATCCAATGACTTCTCCCGCTCTGGGTGGAGCGGGAGGGCGTGTCAGACTCTTACTGAGTAAAACCCACCCCTGTTCCTGCCTGCCTATGAGTGCCCAGGGGCGAGGTAACTCTGTTTCGAATTTATCCTCAACCCCCGGGCAGGATCGGTCCAGGGTTGCAGGAGCATTTAAAAGAGTTACCGCGGCCGTGGCTCAGGCATCTGTCACACACATCCATGAGGATTTTGCACACCGGCAAAAAAATAAAAAAATGGCGTCTGTACTTTGGCTGGATGATAAATACACCCCTTTTTTTAGGTTGGGAAAACATTAAATAACTTCTCCCGCTCCACCCAAAGGTGGAGCGGGAGTCAGACTCTTACTGACTAAACCCCACCCGTGTTCCTTGAATTGACTGTGCCAGGGGCCGCGGTGCCTCTTTCAAACACACCCGTGACCCTGACAGGGGCCAACAGTTTTATAGTGCTTTCTAAGATACGAAGAGGTACTGATGTACGTAGTGAATGGTTACCTATCCCTAGCCTCAAAGATCGACGCGTGCATCTAAGGATCGACCTCGGCAAGAGTTGGCTAACCTCTAAGATTGACGCGTGCATCTAAGGATCGACCTCGGCAAGCGTTGCCTAACCTCTAAGATCGACGCATGCATCTAAGGATCGACCTCGGCAAGCGTCGCCTAACCTCGAAGATCGACACGTGCATCTAAGGGTCGACCTCCGCAAGCGTTGCCGAACCTCGAAGATCGACGCGTCCGTCTATAAGGATCGACCTCGGCAAGTGATGCCTACCCTCGAAAATCGACGCGTGCGTCTAAGGATTGACCTCGGCAAGTGATACCTACCCTCGAAGATCGACGCGTTAATCTAAGGATCGATCTCGGCAAGCGTTGCCTAACCTCTAAGATCGACGCGTGCATCTAAGGATCGACCTTGGCAAGCGTTGCCTAGTTTCGAAGATCGACGCGTGCATCTAAGGATTGACCACGACAAGCGTTGCCTAACCTCGAAGATCAACACGTGCAGCTGTTATCATTTAGCCACAAATTCCTCTACTCTTATTATGTATGTTTCAATCAATCTGCCTAGCCTTTTCCCAACTATCTTAGGGTTGGGGTCCAGTCTAACCGGATGTAGCTGAATACCAGTATTTTACATGGAGTGACTGCCTATCTGACCTCCACAACCCAGTTACTGGGTATCCCTACTACTTACTCCTTGGTAAGACTGGTTGTCAGACTTTTTGGCTTCTGACGACCCGTAACGACTGTCAAAGATCCACGATTGGCAGCCGGAACAAACGACTTAACGTGCTTTTCGAGGCACGGAGGAGTCTCAGTATGTAGAGATGGTTACCCATCCATAGACCAACCCCGGCAAGCGTAGCTTAACCTATAGATTGACCCGTGCGGCTGTTATTACTTTAGCCACGAGCTCCTCAAACATACTATGTATGTATGAGCATATAAATCCACACCCATCTACTAACTACATAGCATTACACGGTGAATGCACTACTAAGGCGTCCCATTCAACCTCAGACGTATCGCAGGTGCGCTGCAATCGTCAACAGATCTTACGACGTGCGACGGTCGTAACGTGAATAGGAACCATTACTTGGTATCTTTATTGCGTCCACATAAAGTCGATTCTTAGTTTAGCTGTAAATGCCGATAGTGCAGCTTTGATAGATGCTACTAAGTCATGGTTAAAATTTGAGTGTTATGGGTTCCGTTTATGGTTTATTTTATGTTTTATTATGGAAGTTGTTTTGTTTTAATAGCTTTGGAGATGATTTTTGTAGTAACGTTGTTTTAGGAGGATAATTTTATTGTTAAATCTTTGAGATGATTTTATATAAGTTTCCAAACTTTTTTTTTTTGGGGTAGGAAATCATCTAATGACATCTCCCACTCTGGGTAGAGCAGGAAGGCGTGTCAGACTCTTACTGACTAAAACCCACCCCTGTTCCTTCCCTGCATTGAGTGCCCAGGGGTGCGGTAACTCCGTTTCAAATTTACCCATAACCCCTGGGCAGACATTGGCCATGACGGGCCCGTCATGATTGCTGACATCTCTTTAAGGCGTGCGTGGCACGCTACGCGCCGTCGACTCTCAGGCCTGGTGCTGATCGGACGGCGAGCTACCCACTACTCGCCGTTCGCAGGCCCGAGTCTACGGTGGCTGGAGATCGTCTCGCGACGTCCTACGCCCAGGGCGTCTCTGCGGCGGCTGTTGCTGAGGGCGTGAGGGCAATTCCGTTGTTGAGCCTCCCTCACCAATTCCGCCTCCTCCTTCGCGAGCATTACTGCTTCGCAGAAGGAGGAGACTGCTTCCCATTCCCTCTTGCTCCGTACCTTGGCGTGGACCAGGGCCGGGCGCCAGAGGTCACTGCCGCTGATTGTCTCCACGAGGACAGCAATCCACCCTGGCTTCGCACGGGAGCAAAATGATTTATAAGACACGTATCGCCACCTAGCGTCCTAAAGCAATTGTGACAATTGTTTTAAATCAATTGTTCTTTCCCTTGAGAACAGTACGTTTTTTTTTCTTTTCTACCCTCTGTGTTTTTCTTTACCCCTGATAACATCTACAACTTCATGATGATCGGATCAGTGGTTTAAGAGTGAAAGGTTACAAACAAACAAACTTACTTTCACATTTATAATATTACAGTTAGAATTAATTTATCGGTGACGATGGTCATTATTGTTGTAGAGTCAGTAGAAATAACCAAACAAATACCAAACGCTCTAACCGGTTTCTATGATACTTATGAGGCTCATAAGAGTTGTTTGTTTCCAGAAGAGAGATTCGAAGTAATTAGATGCCTTGGAGTCCTCCGCCCTCTCCCCCAAACGACGATGCACTCTTAAAAAAGTACCCGTATTGTTCTCAAAAAAATTACCAGACACTTGAGGGGTTAGACGAACTGCTTGATTACAGACCAGGGTTTTACCTTAAACATTAAGGGGAAAGCGCCAGAGAAACCCGCGAAATTAAAAGTTTCTTACGTTTTTTGCAATTTGCAAGTCAGTATCAGATTGTATGTTGATCAAAATATGATTCGCGGCTGTAGTAATTACGTATTTACAGAACTGTAAACATTAAAATCATTAATAAAACCTTCTGAGTTCATATTGATGTATGGAATGCCAATTTCATGAAATCATGACACTTGACATCATCATTTGAGAGAGTTTTATTGATGATTTTAATTCTATATACTTGCTACGGCCGCGAATCATATTTTGACCAACATACAACCGGATAATAATAATAATTTAGGCTTTTTATTTCCGTAATAAAATTAAATTTACACAGATATTATGATTAAGGATTTACAATGACATTATAATTATACAACCGGAGACTGACCTACAAATTACAAAAATCGTAACACAAATTGAATTTCGCGGGTTACTCTGGTGCTTTCCCTTTGAGGGAACTGGCTGACAGACTTGGGAACAGAATGACTTCTAGATAAAAACACATAGCTTAAAATATCTTTATAAATTCTTTGTTATTGGGTTTTTCCTTAGTTAGTAGCCCGGAGTCTGATGGTGCCAGATTTATGGTAAAAAGCTCAGTACTATTTATGGGCACATAACTGACAAAATATGGGTCTGACTAGTAAATTTTTAAATACGTAAAATAGCTGCTTAGAGCTCAAGCAAATATTTTCGTCTTAAAATGCAAGAATATTCATAACTTCCAATAACCCTCTTTATTATTTTTTACATTTATTGCCTCTAGAATATTCTATTTTCCAGATTCTATCTAAAATAACTTAACGCTACAGTCATCTCATTTGCCTTGCATTGGATCCAAACCCGGATTACTCGGGATTACCACCTCGTCGTCTTAATATTCCAGGTTATTTCTAGTTATTATTATCTATACTACTACCTAGGTTGAAATCTAGAATATGTTCGAGAATGTTATTAACCATTGAATCTTTCGTGGAGAATGTAATTTGATTTCGGATATTACTGTGAAGTTAAACTATGTTGAGAGCAGTGATTGGTGGACCAGTCAAGTGGTAACGACCCCAAGTTACGAGTTGTAGACTGACAACATCTCTTTGAGGCGCGCGTGGAACACTACGCGCCGTCGACTCACTGGCCTGGTGCTGATCGGACTGTGAACTACCCACTGCTCGTCCCGTCCGCAGACTCGGAACTATTCCCCCTCCTAGAGAGGAGACTTAGCTTAGATCTGTATATTATGTACATGACACAAACACCCAAATTGTCCATCAAATTTTTTTGTATTTTTGCGAGCATTACCTATTTATCATAAACTTTGTTAAAGAACAGTCAGGCAAGGGCCGATTTCACTAATTCTAAACGCTCAGTTAAGCTCGCTTAAACAAGTTTAGAAGCTGTTACTCAGGAATACTGAGTAACAACTTCTAAACTTGTTTAAGCGAAATCGGCCCTTGCCTGACTGTTCTTTAACAAAGTTTATGATAAATAGGTAATGCTCGCAAAAATACAAAAAAATTTGATGGACAATTTGGGCTGAATCGAATTGAAAAAATATTTTTGTGTTGAGTAGTCCATTTGTCGAGGAAGGCTATGGACTATATAACATCAATGAAAAATGTGGCAAAAACGGGAAAAAAAAACCTTTTGAGAGCTTCAGTTGCGTGCGCTGCGTAAACGGTTAAAATATGATAAATGATGTATGACGGAATTGTTCTCCTTTTAAAGTTCTAAAAAAGTCCCCGTCAGCATATGTCTATCTTTTAAGGTTAACTCGCTATAATCTTTTTATAGTTTTTATTATTGACGGTAAGCTTAGTTCAGTAAAACTTAATTTATAGAGTGAATGATGAAATCGGCCCTAAGTTGTGAAACCTCTGAGGAATGAAGTATCTCTAAAGAGGTTGATTCATCGCATCGAAATCGAAATACATTGTATTTATAAAAATCTCTAAATCCTGCTCTCCAAATGTGCCAAAAAGTTAGTTCAAATAAAACTGTGTTTACACAAAATCTAGGACCGTCCTCTGTTTGTACAACAGGACATAAATCGAGCCGGCTCACACTTGCCCACTTTTATTTTATAGGCGTAAAACCAGCCGATTGTAAACTTAATGCGTTGGACCATAAATAATGGAGCATTAAATTTCCGCGGCTTTGGCGGTACGGGCCGGAGTTGTTACCACCTGAACCAATTATGTATCTAGGGTATGTTCTGCTTTAATAGTTGATTGCGTGATCAGTGATTTCTGGAATGAAAATGACTGATTTGTAAACTCGGAAAACGTATTTTAACATTTAATTTTAGTGCTATTCTTTGAGAGTATGTTCAGTCCTCATAAAAATCGGCCAAGAGCGTATCGGGCTTATGTGTGAAGAGTTCCGAACAAATCATATTTTTTAACATGTTTTTTTTTTAAACATATGGTTCTATACGTATCCTGAAATCTGTATATAAAGAACTAATTATTACATTCGGTATATTTTTCAAAATTTTAGTAATTTCTGTGATTCTATAAGGGTCTATATTATCTGTTGAGCGGTCGTTTTTAACGCGTCAGGCCCCTCGTGTTACCATAAGGTAACGCAACAATAGGTTTTTAATTGTGTCTGCTAATGAGGGCCTTGACGCATTAATCTATTTTTTTTTAAACAACATGAATACTATTTACTACAAAATTATGAAAAATATGTTTCAAAGACTCTCACAGAATTTTTTTTGATATGTCGCATAGTACAGTTTGAAAATGTTTATTTTTATTTGAATTCACTTATTTACACATCACATATTTTCATGTGTGTTGGAAATTAACACGAGTGATCCCATAAGCTTCCGGTTTTTTTTGCATTTGGATTTTCGGAACCCTAAAAATTACCGTAATATACCACCTTCTTTACATTAAGGGCAGCCAAAGGAAATATTACCCAGTAGTTACTGAAACCATGACATACTTTACATACTTCGTATTATTTATTTATTAAAACTTCATGCAACACAAATGTACAAAGGCGGACTTAATGCCTAAGGCATTTTCTACCAGTCCACCAAGGGTGGTGGAGAGATAACATGGCAGGTGCATAAACTGAGAAAATATTACTAAGAAGAAAATATAATCGTAGCAATTAACATTGTCGGATCTACATTTTTGCGATTTTCATTTTATTGCATTAAAGGTCTTAGAATAAGTTTATAGACACCCCCACAAATTATTAAATTGCTAAAATCAACCATTTTTGTTTTTCCAAGTGGAAAAAGTAGTATGTGTTCAATGCGCACGATTAATATTGTCGCATGGTACGTTGAGACGTTAGCTGCGGGTCGCAGGAGGGGAACAGACGCGAGCGCGCGGCGCGGATCTGCCACTTCGGCCAATGTTAGCGGGAGGAGCGCACTCGTCTGTTTTTATTTTTCAGATCGTTAATAAATTTGCGAATTTATTTGATATTTTATTGTTCAAGTTATGTCGAGGTCAAGACGGATCTTAGAATTATTGTATCCGTCAGTTCCGCTACAAAATGATGATAATTTAGAAATAACGGACACTTTTGTGGAAAGAAAAAAGAGGAAAAGTAAGTATAAATATTTCTTTTAGCATTTCATCATACCTAGCCGAAACATAATTAATTATTGTTTATTATTAGCGTATTATTGAATTCATATTTTTAAGTAAGTGTTTAAAACTACTCTGAACGGACAATAATGTCGTAAATGCCAGATACATCAATGTTTACGGTTTTCTGTTTCGTTTACTGTGTCGGATGTGCCACTTACTACATTATTGCTTGGTTGGAGATAGTTTTATTTTGTCGGATATGGTACTACAGACTTTATTGCACGTTCATTTGATAAATAGTATTGTAGCATGTACCTCTTCCTACATTATTGACTGCTGTGTGTTTGATTGCATTTTGTCCGATATGGCATTACTGACTTAGTTAACTGTTTATTTCTCATTTCTTGGTGTCGGATGTACTACACTCGACATATTGTTTATTTTATTTATTTTATTTTTATTTCAAAGGAACAACAAACAGCTACAATATAAAACAAAACTCAGATATTGGATGGTAGAAAACAACAATATTGCTTTATGTCATTGTTGTTTGGTGAAAGTGTTTTGTTTTGTTTTGCGTGGTACCTATAAGAGAGGAACGAATCGGGTTTTTTTTCAAATAAGCTTCTCTTATCTTTTCTAAAATACAACGTGTAACAGAATAAAAACAATACCTCTAAAGGGGTCATTTTACTAATTATTATGAACAACTTTTTATTAAAAAATCGACTTCCCCATTACATTTCTGGGCACTCATAACTCGACAAAATTACTAAATAGCTGGTTGTTTTTTCGCGGTTTCGTTGTTGGTCCCACAGTAAAAGTAATTCATAATGATGGGTACATGACCCCTTTAAAAATATTGCGTTTATTTTGTTATACGTTGTATATAATCTGATTAACTGCACTGACTTGGCTTGGCTTGCTTGCTTTGTTTGCTAACAGAGTAATATTTATTTTAGGAAAATCGTCACCTCTTCCTGTTGGCTTTGGAGAGGAGCTTGTGCAACTGGAAGATCTGATTGGTGACATTTTTGATGACAGTGCAAAGAGCCTCGAGGGAGACATTCCTGATATATTGAGTCCAGTAAAGTCTTTTTCCGATTTCAAAATTCTATAGTTTTGCCTATAACCTATAACGTCTTGTAATTTTTTCTCATTTAACATAAAATAATTATTCTAATATGCTTTTCAGAGCCACGTGAATCCAGTACCTCAACCAAAGACACCAACTCCAAGCGCTCCAGTTCCTGACAGCTTAGCTACAACTCGCAATTCGCCAAAAGTTCTAGAAACCAATGAAGATGAAGTTTTCACACAATTTGATTACACAGTAACAACACCGATGGCTTCGATGATTCCAAATATTCCTCAAAAGCAACTACAAAAAGGCAGTATAGAGAAGTAGTTAATGCCAACTTTAACCTGGCACTGCACATACCTAAAAAAGATAAATGTGATGTCTGCCACGTGTTTGAGAATAAATCGACTAAAACAGACGAAGAGAAAGCTGCGTTTGATTTACACCAACATCGCAAAATAAAGGCTCGGCATTTAAAGAAATCCGACAAGCAAGAGGCTCAAGTCAACACAGATGTGGTCACTGCTACCTTTGATTTTCAAAAAGTTTTAGTGACCCCTTATGGAGAAATCAGCGTACTATACTACAAAAGGCGGTTCTCGACATTAAATTTCACGGTCTATAATTTAGTATCCAAGATAGGCATCTGCTACATGTGGAATGAATCGATCGCTCGGCGTGGCTCTATCGAAGTATCTAGTTGTCTACTCAACTTCATCAAGGAATTTCGTTTTTGGTCTGATAACTGCGTAGGCCAAAATAAGAACCGGATCGTGTTTTCGCTCTACATGTTCGTAGCAAAAAAGCTCGGAGTAACTGTGACCCATCGTTTTCTAGAAAAAGGTCACACACAAAGTGAGGGAGACAGTGTGCATGCGACAGTAGAACGGTATAGCAAACACAAAACGATTTGGGTGCCAGAAGAATGGTATTGCTTAGTTCGTTGGGCTAAATGTGAAGCTGATCCTTATGTCGTGAAAGAAATAAGACAAAAAGACATTTTCGATTTCAAAGCCTTGCTAGTAAACAAGGATTGGACAAAGAATACTAAAAACGAGAAGGTGTCGTGGAATTTCATAAGAGAGGTGAAAGTAAGTGCAGGACAGAACGACAGAATAGAGTATAAGTACGATTTTGATGAAGAACCAAAGACAATCGTTGTATTGCGATCTGGCACCCGAAACAAGAAAAGGCTGGAAAATGATCTTGAACTGAATCAGGCGTATCAGGGGCTTTTGCCCATCAGTAAAGAAAAATACAAGGATGTTACAGATCTCTGCAGAGGGGGAATCATTCCTGAGCGCTACCATGACTTTTATTTAAACCTACGAGTACCTCACACCAACGCTTCTAACCTTACTCGTGAAGAAAGTGATTCAGAAGACGATTAGGTTTAAACCGATTAGGTTCAATCTACTTAATTCTAGAAGAGTGTTTTATTATTGATAACACGTATATTAAGGTAAAACTTACTATGTGCCATAAAAAGGTTGTGAATTTAAATTAAGCTAAGTACTTTTTTTATAAATGATTTATTCCCCATTGTCTCAAGTACGTATTATATTTGTATGGTTCTCACAAAAAATATAATCGTTGGTATGTGTTTTGTAATCTATCTACTGTTGCCTAAACTATAAATGTTGTCTTGGACCTAAATATTTGTAGTTATAGTAAATAGATTACAATAAAATTAAGTTTATGTTAAATAAGTCTGATCTCAAATGTAACTTAATAAGACTGTCATATTTTGTTATGTTGTTTAATTGCAGGAAACTCGATTTGTATTTTGTTGATTCATAAGCGAAGATAGTTATTATTTGCGTTATAAACTCTGGATTGTTATTGTTTTTTCCACTAAAGGACTTTAATTTGAATTATTACCATTATGACTTCTATATTTTTCTTGGAACTTACCTATACCTAAAATGTCTGGCATGTACCTTACATAGAGAATACCTTCTTGGTCAGGTAATATATAAACACGGTTCTTAATTTATGAGGGAGCATAGGTAGGTATAACGAGAGTAGGTGTAGTCATTGTACTCATCATTATGAACAACTTTTACTATGGGACCAACACCGAAATCGCGAAAAACAAATCAGCTGTGCAGTACATTTTATAGAGTTATGCGCACCGAAATGTATGGAACAGCTGATTTTTTTTTTCGCGATTTCGAGATTGGTCCCATAGTAAAAGTTGTTCATAATGATCAGTACAGTGATCCCTTAAGAGGTATTGCATTTATTCTGTTACACGTTGTATAAAGAGTAAAAAAATCTTATCAATTAAATAATTTAAGTGGTATCTACATTAAAAAATATTGACACCTTAAGGGCAATAACGTATTAAGTGGTACATCCAACATAAATGAGATTTCAAGGTCCAGGGAATACCGTGGGTTGTGACACATCCGACCTAATTCAAAAATTGTAGTTCGGTTAATAATGTCGGGTCTGCCATTTTCGACAAAATGGTTGCATGATTTATCGGTTAATAATGTTGCATGTGCAGTTTCTCATATTTCCAATATTTTTTTGATAAACTTGCATATACTACTACGTCAGGTATTTAATATTTCTATGTCATACCAAATTTGGTTAAGGTACATTGACTATAGTTCACTTTATACATATTTGAAACTTTGAACAGCCGTACCCTAAAGTAGCGATTTTTCACATACGACTATGTTAATTGCTACGGTCGAATATGTGTGCGTTGTGTATTCAAGTTAGACTTCTTAGCACCACATCTCTGTCTATAAATGTTTAAAGAACGCCCACCCATCTGCAGCAGGATCTCCTCAGCTACGACAGCTTAACGCCGCAAAACGATCGATACCGCGCTGGCCGTTTATCCAAAAACCCTTGAGCTATGCTACTTGAGAAACTGAAAATAAATTGGTATTTCCATTTTCAGTTACGGTATCGAACTCGTTAAATCGACCAGTTGATTTCGAGTTTGCACTTAAAGAAATTAGCAACAATTTGTAGCTGCCAAGGGCCGTAACTTCTAAAACTTTAGTAGGGAATTTGTCAATGCATTAATTTGTTTTACGATGAAGTAACTTGTGGACTTCGGGATTATGAACTTAATGATCCCGGTTTAATATTAAATTATGACGGAATTTGGAATTAGGAGCCTTGAAAGCACCTATATTTCTGTAGCTAATAATTTGATCCTTGGATATTATCACGGTTAAAATGTTGATTATCGAATGACACCGTAATATATGAAAACCAGCCAAGTGCGAGTCGAACTTGGCACATTTAGAGTTCCGTACCAAATGAGGGAGTTATTATGAATTAATTTAAAAAAAAATAGAAAAAAAAATTGTCATTATATTAGTATTTGTTAGAAAAATATACGTCATCAACCTCATCATCAGCCTTTTAATGTCATCGTCACAGGCCTCCTCTCTGTGAGAGGGTGTGGACCGTAATCCACCACGCGGGCCCTATGCGGATTGGTGTATGTCACATGTCTTCGAATTTTTGGTTCTAGGACATGCCGGTTTCCTCACGATGTTTTGCTGCACAAAATATACGTAATAATAACCATTATCACCATTTGGACCCTTCGGATACGGAACCCTAAAAACGAACGTAATTGTTTTATGAAGACAGGGTTTAACAAGCGGTCACCATGACATTTCGATTTAATTTTACATAAACATATTTTAATCAAGGTTGTTATTCAAAAGTGTTTTGATATTTCTGAAGAAACCATGTTGAGTCAAAGCTATGACTTTGAAGAATTAGGAAGTTTAAAAGTTTTATTGACATTAATTATTTGATGACGAGTACCTACTTAAAGCGCATTACCTCGCCGGGCTTATTGAGGTACTTGTGTTCCGGTGATGAAAAGTTCCAGTTGTACACGTCCTTTTTGATTGGGTTCTGTCTTCTGCTTGATACTTTCCTCAATGGAAAGTAAAACTTAAGTTTTTCTAAGGTTCCTTACCCGAAGGGCCAAACGGAGCGCTATTGCTGTCACTCCCGTGTCCGTCGGTCCATCTGTCTATCTGTCCATCTGTCCGTCTGTCCGTTTGTCCGTCTGTCCGTCTGTCTGTCTGTCTGTCCGTCGTCTTTCACACAGGTGTTAAAGCCAAACGGTTGGACCTACAGTCTTCAAAATTTCACAGTAATTATAAGCATCTTGATGACCCAAAGCTATAAAAATTGTCAAAAATATATTTGATACGGAACCCTAAATGTGCAAAGTCCGACACACACTTGGTCGGTTTTTTCTTATTATGCTGTTCTTTTTATGGCAGGACTCAAGACAGTAGTCAAAGTAGTAGTCTACTCTAGTAGTACAAACAATACTACTACTAGTATTGTTTGTCCAGGACTTGTCGAGCTTCATCGCTGCGGTGCTTTTCTGATGTTTTAGGCGTTCAGGAGAAAAGTAGTAGGCTTATCTCAAAAAACAACTTAACCACTAGTAGATTTAGACCTCATAGATAAACTTAGATTATTATTTATTTTAATAAGATCAGGTACCTACGCTTGAGGAGCTCATGGCTAAAGTAATAACAGCCGCACGGGTCGATCCATCAGGTTAAGCTACGCTTGCCGGGGTTGATCCATGGATGGGTGACCATCTTTACATACCGAGACTCCTCCGTGCCTCGGAAAACACGTTAAACCGTTGGTCCCGGCCGTCAATCGTGGATCTTTGACAGTCGTTACGGGTCGTCAGAAGCCCGAAAAGTCTGACAACCAATCTTACCAAGGGGTATCGTACTACCCAGTAACTGGGTTGTGGAGGTCAGATAGGCAGTCGCTCCATGTAAAGTACTGGTATTCAGCTGCATCCGGTTAGACTAGAAGCCGAAACCAAGATAGTTGGGAAAAGGCTAGGCAGATTGATTAAGCTGCGTTTCTATCATCTGCAAAAGGTGTGTATGTCTGATGATGTACGAACGTGCACAAATTAAAATATATACACGGTTGAATTGAGAACCTCTTCCTTTTTTTTTCGTCGGTTAAAAAAAAGTTCTCAAGGATCGTACGTCGTGACGATCTGTAATGTTTGCTACCCTCATGGGGTAAGGCGGTACCTGGGCAAAAATAACCCTTAAAAATATACACAAAATCCCTTAAAAAATACCAACCATATCCTGATGCCACTATCACATGCACGTTCTATAAATATAATGTAGGTAACTATTTATAAAGAGGGTAAGTGGGGTGCGTCATAAGAATAAACGAGGCACATTAGGGGCACACGTTGCGACCACAGAGCGACCCATTTTATAAAAATGTACCAGGCGCTGCGTGAACCAACAGTACTGGAGTTACCGTTACCTACGTACGTTCTCAAATATTTATGTGTGTAATGAGGTACTATGTGTTTGTGTATGGTAATGGTGTGAGTTGAATGAGGTGAAAGGTGAATTAGTATACTATAACAGACGTGTTGCTGGGGAGTTTGTTGCGCCACTCTTCTTCACAGCTACAATACTAGGAAGTTGTGATGAGCGGATAATTTTGAGGGACTGTTTTTATGTAGAACTTTGACATTCAAAAAGCGCTGGTTCTCAGCCTAATTTGAATAAATGACTTTTTGACTATGGAAATACACGTTCGGATGTTCTTTGTGTTTGATGTACCTATTCCGCCCGATAACTTGCACATACTGTGGTTCTACTATGACCTGCCAATGACATCCTGATTTCATTATGAAAAATTGATAGAGCTAATCGTCCTGTGTAGTTCCATCTCTCTCTTGCAACGGAACCATGATGGCATTGACAGTTCATAGTAACCGTTGTTGTAGTCTACTAATAAAATGAGGAGGACGGCTATTTTAATTTATCAAACAAAAGTGAAGGTTAAGCATTGCCATACAACGTGGCAATGCCGCCAGTCTTTTGGGCACACTTCCAGTAGACAGCGATGCGGAGGAATTCTTTAACGCCAGTTTGTAAGTTTTATGTAGTAAGGAGTTTTTGTTTTTATTACAGTTAGTTAAGTACTCGTATTTTATAAGTTAGTATATATGTATAATAAATAAATGTTAGTTCTCTGTAAAAAAAAAAAAAAACAAAAAAGTGAAGGCAATATCAAGACTATGTGCTTTCTTAGAGCTCTTTCTCGAACATTAATGCCATACTCAGTAAACCCTTTCATTTGAAACCCTTATCATGGGAATGCAAATAAATAGTCCGCCATCTTGGATTTAGAATGACGTCATTTAACTAATAAAATGCATAGCATTGTCATCCATACTAAACATGTGTGCAAAATTTCAGCTCAATCGGAAACTGGGAAGTGGGTTAAATTTCAGCTCAATCGGAAACTGGGAAGTGGGTCAAATTTAACTTCTAAGATTTTTTACATAGCTACAGGTGAAGCTAATAATAAAAGTGTGTTAAAAATGTTATTTAGGTCCATCTTTCAGAAACATTGATCAATCATCTTCCTGCCCTTGTCCCATGTTACTTCGGGTTGGCGCAACACGTTTTTTTCTTCCATTCTGTCCTGTCAGCCGTCACGCTATCACTAACTCCCTTTTCTTTCATATCACTCCTCACACAATCCATCCATCCTTTCTTTGGCCTCCCTCTACCTCTCCATCCATCCACATTTATATTCATAACTCTTTTAGTTACATGTGTTTCATCCCTCCTCTTTACATGACCATACCAAGATAAGCGGTTCCCTTTCAACTTTTCTGTGACTGGCGTCACTTTTAAACTACCTCTAATGTACAGAAACATTGATCAATCTAGTCTTAAAATTATATAAATAGCTAACAAAATTTATGTTAAAATATTTTAAACTAGCTGCTCCCCGTGGTTTTACCCGCGTGTTTAGTTACTACTCTGCTGCCGTAGGTCACAGTGTAATGCTTGATTAGCCTATAACCTTCTTCTTTAATGTGGCTATCATTTCCACGTTATATACATTTCCATGGGCAGAACCGGTTCTTAAAATATGACCACACCTGTCCGTTACGCCCTGTATAGAAAGAATTTTTGAAATCCGACTCGTAGTGCCCGAGATCAGCGCGTTCAAACCAACAAATTGTTCTGCCCGCGCCTTTTCCCAACTATCTTGGGTTCGGCTTCCAGTCTAACCGGATGCAGCTGAATACCAATATTTTAAATGGAGCGACTACCTATCTGACCTCCACAACCCAGTATTGCTGACAACTCTTTAAGGCGCGCGTGGAACACTACGCGCCGTCGACTCTCGGGCCTGGTGCTGATCGGGCGGCGAGTTACCCACTACTCGCCGTCCGCATGCCTGGGTCTACGGTGGCCGGAGATCGTCTCGCGGCGCCCGAATCCCCCTGGCGTCTCCTGCGGCGGCTGCTGCTGAGGGCGTTAGGGCGACTCTGCTGTTGTTGAGTCTCCCTAACGTATGCCGCCTCCCTCTTCGCGAGCATTACTGCTTCGCAGAAGGAGGAGACGGCTTCCCATTCCCTCTCGCTCCGTACCATGGCCTGAACAAGGGCACGGCGCGAGAGGTCGCTGCCGCCTATCGCATCCACGAGGACACGGCGGTGCTCTGCCCAAGCGGGGCAAACCTCCACCGTCCTCTGGGCGATCCTCGCAGTGGAAACACCCGGGGGTCACCTCCGCCTTGATCCGAAACAGGAACCTCCCGAAACAGCCATGTCCGGTAAGGACCTGCGTCAGGCGGAAGGTGAGGGCGCCGTAACGCCTCTCCAGCCACTCCTCAAAGAGGGGCACTACCGCCGCGATGGTGGCGTGCCCAGCGGTGGGTTGCGACAGTCGCTCTCTCCATGTCTAATGATACCCCTTGGTAAGACTGGTTGTCAGACTTTCGGGCTTCTGACGACCCGTAACGACTGTCAAAGATCCATGATTGACAGCCGGGACTAACGGCTTAACGTGCTTTCCGAGGCGCGGAGGAGTCTCGGTATGTAAATATGGTCACCCATTCATGGACCAACCCCGTCAAGCGTAGCTTAACCTGATGGATCGATCCGTGCGGCTGTTATTACTTTAGCCACGAGCTCCTCCTTCAAACCAACAAACTCTTCAGCTTTATTATATTATAATATATAGTATTGATAATAAACATCTTTTAAAAACGCAGCTTTTACAACATGTTCAAAACCCGAAAGAAAGTTCAAAAATATTGCAAGCCAAACTCTATTCATTCGATCATAGAACCAGCATTAGCACCACACCAGAATTCCATTCGAATATGTTTTATTACCAAAGTGAAGGCAATATCGAGACTATGTGGTTTCTCAGAGCTCTCTCTCGAACATTAATACCGTGTGCCCGGTATACGGACGTCTACGGAATACATTTGCTTCGTAAAAGTTATTTTTCGTCATAAACTGGTCGTGTTCAATGTCTTAACGTATTGAATTATTGGGAGCGATATGCTTTCGACGTGTGTTTTGGTGTAGGTATTATTTTTACATCATGGTTATACAGGCGATTGGTAAATTGAGTGCGTTCGTTCAAATGGGATGTTGTAGAGCGACGAATTTAACGTCGATAACTTGGTGGTCAAACTAGTTTCTTTCAAGGGACAAAAATTGCGAAATATACTCCGCACTGCATAATAAACTGATACTTTTCTTAGAGCTCATGAGCAAATTTGTCAAAAAAATACCCATTAGTTTTGAAAATACGCATCTCAAAGTTGAAGCTCTGCAAATTTCTTGTAACAATTTATGTTAATCGAGTCAGTTTACTAAAAATAAATGTGTGACTTACAAAATATAGAAGGCACTTCTTTGTTTAATAAACGTTCTTAAAAAGTATGATAGCGCCCACTCTTTCCACGTGAGAAAGTGGTGTTCGGAAGGTACTGGCTAGTCCACATTTTTTATGCACGTCTTGCTTGTTGCAGATTTTCTTAATATCACTTTGTGATGCAAGCTCTCTGACTTCAACACAAAACAACAACAACAATTTTCCTATCTTTTCTTTCTTTCTTTACTTACAGCAATTGGTTCTGGTCGAACAAATTGAGCAAGCTGTAATTTCTAGGGTAATTTCTAGCTATGCTATTGGACTGTTAATGAAGTAACTTTTAGAGTATAGCTCGTGGTGTTCTAATCAAGTATTTTATTAAATATCTTAAATCGAATTATGAAACTAAAAAAAGAGACTAAAAATAGAGTTGAGCAGGCTATCAGAACCTGGATAGGTGATGTAATGACAAAAGTATTGAAAGAAGATTTGTTGGTCGCTATGGCTATGGAGATGGGCAGAAGATATAGATGCCATCGCGAGCTGAACCTGAACGGTCGCAGGAGTGTGATTGTTACAAAAAAAGAGAAACCTAAGCCCTGCTTGGCTTAATAGTCTTGCTGTAATTTGATGATGATGAGCATGATAATTAATCAAGTATTTCATAGTAGTATTTCAGTATCTATATATATTTGTAAGATATCAGACAGAATTCGCTGACGATTTTGCTGTAAACCGTATCTCAACTGTTATGTCTTGTGTATGTGAGTTTACATATTTGTGAACGCACCTATGATACTGGAGTAATTCCTAGTTTGGGGTAACGTTTTGGAGAAAATAACATAAAATAGCAGTCAAAATCTACAACAGCACCTGAACAAATAAAAAATAAATACATTTAAACATCCGTTTGTACGTATTCGAACGTTTGTAGAAACACAACGCACGTACAGGGCCAACGGGCCAGTGAGATGGGTCTCTGTTATTAACCAAATTCTGGAGATGTTTTCTGAGCACACGTTCTGTGTCGTCATTCCTTGCAATTCTTGGCTATTCGTGAATTCTGTTCATATTATTATTATGTCTCCAAATTATGTATATATATGGCATATTGAGTTTGAGTAAAAGTTAGGTTTACAAAGCGTCGTTTCTGTCACATAAATCTGAGAAAATAATATTTTAGATTTGGCTGGGTCTGACAAATTAATTCATTTGATAGCTGTAATGCCAAATGAGTCCATATTGTCATACTTCCTACTAATAAAAATAATAAATGTGAAAGTTTGGATGGATGTATATTACCTACTCAATCACGCCAGAATGGCTGTACGGATCTGGATAAAATTCACCACAGAGGTAGATATATAGTTTGGAATAGCACATAGGTTTTTTTTTTCTATAATTCATAATATAAAGTACTAATTCCATGCGGGTAAAACCGCTGGCAGAAGCTGGTGTCTTCTAAATAATTATCTGTTAAGATGTAAAAAAAGACAAAATTTCAAACTGATCAACTTCATAGTAAATCAAGAAATACTACCAAATGTAAACATTCTCATTTTATCTGTAATCAATCTTACAAATAATAAAATTTTGCTTGAAAACCTATAATCCTGACGACTTGGAAGTCCTCTTACTCTTATAAAGGACGACGAATAGCTGGGAGATCTTGCGGTACCACGAACATAATTACACCATCAATTTGTCAACCTCAAGTGGTGAAGGTGACAGGTAAAGGGATTTACAGGTCCTAAATAGTAGCTTATTCTTTATCAGGGTGTAAAAAGACACATCACAAAGCCGTTAACTATACATACTGTACGTCTAACAAATTAGTTTTGCGCAAAAATGATTGCTGGGAAACGACTTTTATTGTCAGGTATGAAAAAAAAAACTATTTTTTATTGCGCGCAATGTAACGCGAACCCTGGCAAGTGGAGTTAAACCCCGCCCCGTCGTTTTAAGCCACGTAGGTACTTGTCAAATACGTTTGATATTCATTGCGTTTTTGTAACTGTAAATGCGTTATTTCTAAATTTCTGAAAAAAAAATCGAAAATTGTGGTAATGTTTGTTTGGAAAAAAGTTTAGTAATAACACTTGGAATTCATTTTCGTAAAAATGTAAAAGAAAATTGCGACTTTGACCTTCAATGGTGCCGATTCTGTTCTGCAAAAACTAAACTTAATTTAGGCTATTGCTATCTTTTCCCTCAAATAAAACAAGAAAGAGGCGGACGTAAATTAGAGCTGTAAAATTTAGTTGATCGAAGATCTCCATAAAAAAATATCTAGGTATACTAAAAACACGGTGAAGCGCAAGGCGTAAACTAGTTTGCCATCTCTAACTTAGTTCATAGCTAAAGCCGTCCATTTCTCGCACTGCCTTTTAGTAAAATACAGCGATTCTTTCATTTTAATTTAGTTATTAAACAAGAGAATTGGCACCAATATCTCCAGAACCAGTGGATTCCTAGGTATGGTCTAGCGGAAGTAATAGGTAAAATAATGATTACAGAATTTGAATTCAAATGCGAGCTTAGCTCAAAATTTATTTTAAGTGATAGAGATAGATTATAATCATATTATCACTATGGTGGACATCTCACTCACACGCACAATACGTTTTAGAACACGTTCATAGTGCGTACAGTTAAGAAGTGGAAATCTCTGCCCCACGGCAGAGATTTCCACTTCTCTTCTATGTGTTTCCTGATAGCTTCTACTACTTGGGGGTCTTAGGTCAAGAGTGAATAGGTAACTTTTAGGCAAGCATGTTAAATCGTCGATCACATCACCGCTTACCATCAGGTGAGATAGTGGTATAACGCGAGCCTATCAATAGTAAAAAAAAAAAACAGTGGTACTCTGGGAGTGCTGACAGAAGTGAAAACTTGACCAAAAATTCCTAACGCGCCTAAAAAAGTTTTCACTTCAATCCACTACGCGATGCGCTACGAGTGCTACGAAGTTACGCGTCGTAGCACTCGTAGCGGTTCGGTGTCACGCGAGTTCAATTGTTTTTTCCCATCGCGCCTAAAGAAGTTTTCACTTCAAAAAACATAGTTTGAAACACTATTTTTTGTCCACCATTACCACCGATTTTTCGCATACAACAGAATAATATACGCTACACTATAATAAAGTACTCACCATTTACCAACCTACAACTTGTTTCAGTTTGTGTCTAACACAAACTCAATTATGGACCTCTTACCGGGGCACACCGGCAAGCGACACACAATATCACCATGCACTAAACACTTGGCTCACAAACGCCTTGTAAGAAACCTTTCATACATTTTAAATAAGAATTACCCGGCCAAGTGAAGGAGACACCGCTACCAAGTTATCCGCTGTCGTCTAACCATTACTCGGAGAAATGCCAATTTAAACTTGTAACGAGGTTTCCCGCGAGTGGCTGCGGAACGAAATTAAAAACTCTACTGAGCCAACGCTCGAATAGCCTCGGTGACTGGATGGGGCCTGTAACCGGCCTAACTTTCATCCTCACTCTGTTACGTACTTCCCTCACGGCAATTTTCAGCCTTTTCAACGAGAGATCACGATGCAAAAAGTGTGCCAACACTGCCGACTAGTTTTTGCCCCATTCCCGGCATGTAATGCCTCGTTTACTAAAACTTTCTATGGATTAAAAGAGAAAGGCGATAGTAAAATTTAAGGTCGTTGTTGGGTTACCGAATATCTGCGATATTGGTACAGTGCTTTGTGTGGCGTCATATAGTGCTTGGGCAACATCTATCGGTAGGCACAAGGTATTGAAGCTAAAAATTCTTCAACTTATTTACGAATAGCTTATGTGGTTTATTTATAAACAAGACATTGATGGTGAATTAATCGACGAACTTCACAAGGACACTGATTAGTGGAGCAACCAACTATTTTTATCATTCTTTATCGTAAAAGAGCCAAAATGATTTGGGAGTGAGGATTTTTGCAAAGACCAAAGGTTTTTTTAAAACCATACGACTCGTAATGATTTATTTTTTTATTTTTTTATTGTTGGTAAGCACGCGTTTGACCACTATCTCACCTGATGGTAAGCGATGATGTGGTCGAAGATGGAGCACGCTTGCACTTATATAATATAATAGCTCGTGGCTAAATTAATAACAGCCGCACGGGTCGATCCATCAGGTTAAGCTACGCTGGCTGGGGTTGGTCCGTGGATGGCTGACCATATTTACATACCGAGACCGTGCCTCGGAAAGCACGTTAATTCGTTGGTCCAGTTGGACAACCAGTCTTATTAAGGGGTATCGTATTACCCAGTTACTGGGCTGTGAAGGTCAGATAGGCAGTCGCTACATGTAAAATACTGGTATTCAGCTGCATCCGGTTAGACTGGAAGCCGAACCGAGCCCAAGATAGTTGTGAAAAACGCTAGCCACATTGATTGATTGACGACTCGTAATGACTTAATTGAAAATGTATTACCAAATCATACCTATTACTGTAGCTGTAATATCCCAAATAGTAAACACCAAAAATGCAACTTCAAAACCTCGCAAATGGAGCTTAAAATGCACCGCCGTCGCCAACATTTTAAAGTACCGTAGTTCAAAGTTGTCCGAGACCTGCCCACGTAAATACCACCGAATAACTTTCAAAAAGTGAGACCAGACAGATGTCAGTTTAAAAACAAAGTTCAAGACGCTACAGCATGTTACAAAACAATCCAGATGTTAAGACAGCGGCGTACGTGATCCGAATAGGAACACCCTTTACATTCCCCTTCCCAATAGTTGTATATAAAAGCGGTTATTGAATATTAAACTCACGAAATGGGATATTATGGGCGGAGAAACTTAAGAGTTTAGGTACTAAGAAAATTTCGTGGCAATTTTTTTTTTATTTTGTTTGCGAAGGCCTATTTTTAGTAGTGCTCATTCTGTGGAGTGGATTTTAGGAATATTACTTTTGTGTTGACTTAGTTTTATATTAGGTTATCTACTTTTAGCAATATGTTTCATTCATGAATGAAATACTTTAAAAGTGTGGTCAATCTGTCAAGTGGTTTTTTTTTCTGGTAATATTTTAATCTCTTATTGTCCAATCAAGTGTAGCATTAATTAGAAACTTCATATGTAATCTATCTTCTTTCGTTAAGTCCATTCAAAGGTTATCTGTAAGATATTGTCCTGTGCGATAAAACCGCCTGTTGTACACTTGTGTTGTAAAAGTTTGTCCTGTGTTATTATGATGTGTACAATAAAGTATATAATAAATAATATAGGTCACTTTTTTCCAGCTTTGAGACACAAGCTAATGGTTTAGTTGATGAAAACTGATTACAGCCGTCTGTGGACACCTGCCACTGAAGAGACAAGGCGACGAACTTAAATAGACAAGATCTTACACGTGTCTGCAATTTCACCGAAAAATTGGAGCACAGAAATCCTTCTTAGCGAAAAAGGATAGGTGAAATTTCCCAGAACGAAGTGTTTTACTAGAAACTCTAATCCTGTTACCAGCAGTAGGTAGACAAATTAAATTATAAAACAACTTACGTTTCGTCTTAAATTGATTCAACCATTGCTAGTTCTGGGTGTAAGAGACTTACAATATTTTTTTTAACTGACCACTATGTACCTACATATGCTTTTGATAAAGTTTTAAGGAGGTCGTCTGTCCGTCGCGTTTGTTGTCATCATCCTCATCATCATAATTTCAACCGATTCACGTCCACTGCTGGACATAGTCCTCCTCAAGTGTCCCAACTGACGCTGCCACAATGACCCGTTTTGTGCGTCTTGCCAATTTCTGCGGCGTTCACCAGGTCATCGGTCCACCGGTTGGGAGGCTTTTCAATGCTATTTGATATAATGCGTATTTCGGTACGTGATTGCCTCTCTGGAACCTCTCTTGTGGAATATTATTATTATTTCGTTTATTTATCTTTTTAACATATTAAATACATTTTTAAATATTTCTTAAAAAAGAATATATAAAAAACATTTAAAAATATAAAAAAATATTATTATTATTTGTAGTTATCCTTTTTTTTGTGGGGTGGGAAATCATCCAATGACTTCTCCTGTTCTGGGTGGAGCGGGAGGGCGTGTCAGACTCTTACTGACTAAAACCCACCCCTGTTCCTTCCTGCCCTTAGTGCCCAGAGGCAAGGTAACTCTGTTTCGAATTTATCCTCAACCTCTGGGCAGGCATCGGCCATGACGGGCCCCGTCTTTATTGTGGACAACTCTTTGAGGCGCGCGTGGAACACATCGCGCCGTCGACTCTCGGGCCTGGTGCTGATCGGACGGCGAGTTACCCATTACTCATCGTCCGCAGGCCCGGGTTTGTAGTCATCCTTAAGTTACCAAAATGCTGAAAATTTTAAAAATACTCGTACCAGCCAAGTGCGTGTTGGACTTCGCATATTTATGGTTCCGTACCAAATGTATTTTTAAGTATTTGTTTGGCTTTGGGTCAACAAGAAGCTTATACTGTGAAAATTTGAGGACTAGCTGAAACCGTTTGGCTGTAAAACCTATGTAGCAGACGACGGACAGACAAACAGACGGACAAGCAAGTGACATTAATAGGGCCCGTTATCTGTACCCTTCGGATACGGAACTCTAAAAAACACATAGGCAAAGTCACAAAAGCATCGTAAACGTATTTTTTTAAAATTCAAATCACTAAGTAATATCCAATTGCCCTCTCTAATTCGTATCGAGCTATAAAAACCAACATATAACACACGTCCGAAGACACAACATCAGTTTGCTTAGCTCAAAAGGGTCGTTCCATACGTCCGGGAAGCGTGTTTTCGCAAGGAAGATAGTTGGCGTACGTGTCCGGCATTCTGCCCGGCTGTCCGGCTGTCCGGGTTTAACCCTTAACGGTTTTAGATTAGCCCGTATTCTTGGAGTGTGACGAGAAATATAACTGTGTACGAGTGTTATGAATTCCGACGTAAGCGATTTTTCTTTCATTCAATTTAACGGCCGGTTGGGTTGTTAAGCTTTTTATTTTATGTGAAGACTGTAAATTATTTTTTTTTGTTTTGCAATGATTATATTTTTTACTGTCCAGCCGGGACACGATTACAGTGTTGCGTCAAGTGTTTTGGAAATACAAAGTTCATATCACAATTATTTATTTATAACTGGCTTTTGTCAGCGGCTTCGCCCTCATGGTAAAAAGTAGCCAGCAGTAGTTTAATCCAGGTTATAATCTATATGTGTGCAAAATTTCATTCAAATCCCTTCAGCCGTTTTTGCGTGATTGAAACACAGATATATTATAAACTTTCGCATTTCTATATAAAACAACGTAGGGTTACTTACACTATTTATAAGTCAAGAACGGCTGGATCGATTTTAATAATCTTTGATTTATTGGATTTGTCTCCTCTCTTAATAGCAGAATAACTATTAAAACATCGGAAAAATTCAAGAAAAAAAAAAAAATGAAGAAAATTAATTTTCATAAACAAGTAATAACAGCCGCACGGGTCGATTCATCAGGATAAGCTACGCTTGCCGGGGTTTGTCCATGGATGGATGACCACCTTTACATACCGAGACTCCTCCGTGCCGCGGAAAGCACGTTGAGCCTTTAGTCCCGACTGTCAATCGTGGATTTTTACAGTCGTTACGGGTCGTCAGAAGCCCGAAAGTCTGACAACCAGTCTTACCGAGGGGTATCGTATTACCCAGTAACTGGGTTGTGGAGGTTAGATAGGCAGTCGTTCCATGTAAAATATTGGTATTCAGCTGCATCCAGTTAGACCGGAAGCCGACCCCAAGATAGTTGGGAGAAGGCTAGACAGATTGATTTTGTATGGAACGGGTTGATTCTGAGGCAGTACGAAGTTCGCTGGGTCAGCTAGTTTATAATATTAGTAGGAGCCCAGGCCCTTACTAGGCCCAGCTTCGCACGGGTACAACTAATCCTCATGAATCGCTCTGTCTATTGGTGTTATAGACAGAGTCAAATAGAAGGTGAACCCCGTGAAAATCCGTACTGTAGTTTTTGAGTTTATCGCAAACAGACTGAGAAACGTGGTTAGGAACTTTAATTTGTAATATGTTGTGATTTCAACCTGTTTATAAGCACATGTGAACCTGTTTCAACTACCCTGGTAACTGGCACAATTTTGAAAACATGTTTTTCAACTTTTGCTGCATTATCATCATTATCAGCCTTTTAATGTCCCCACTGAGAGGGTGTGGGCCGTAATCCACCACGCTGGCTCAAAGCGGATTGGTGGATGACACATATCTTCGAATTTTTTTGGTTCTAGGACATGCTGGTTTCCTCACGATGTTTTCCTTCACCGTTTTAAGAGCAGTGGTGATGAAATTGATGAAATAACTTATACAAAGTAAAGCGCCTCCTTGAGTTTGAACTCACAGCCTACAACTTACCCGGGCCTGCGGACGACGAGTAGTGGGTAACTCGCCGTCCGATCAGCACCAGGCCCGAGAGTCGACGGCGCGTAGTGTTCCACGCGCGCCTCAAAGAGTTGTCAGCAAAAGGACGGGGCCTGCCACGGCCAATGCCTGCCCGGGGGTTGAGGATAAATTCGAAAGAGTTACCTCGCCCCTGGGCATGTAGGCAGGGAGGAGCAGGGGTGGGTTTTAGTCAGTAAGAGTCTGACACGCCCTTCCGCTCCACCCTAGAGCGGAAGAAGTCATAAGATGATTTCCCAACGCCCCCAAAAAAAAAAAAAAACAGCCTACAACTTTTAAGTTGCGGCTGTTACTCTACTTTTGCTGCATTAAATAGAAATAAAGAACAACACTTTACGTCAACCCCACATTTATTCAAACAAACAATAAGCTGAGTTCGCGCGAAAAGCTACAGTCAACGATTAATTTACCTTGCAACATTATGGCATTATGGTAATAATGTCACACTGCAAATTTTCACATTATCGAAACATTTTCACGTACATTGCTGGGTTTATCGCGCCTCGTCATGCGAAACACGGAACTGGAGGGGAAACGGGCAACACAGCGTCGTCGTCGTGTTTAAAACCGATCTTGATACGGTGTTTGTTAGTGTGAAAGGAAAATTGTTCTTATGAATGTTGCCTTGGAATTTCAGTGGATGGTTGTAACTTGTGTGGTTGGAGGCTCTATTATATTGTGTTGATCATTCTGTAACAGCTTATTAGCTTGGTACTTTTCAATTTTCTGATTCACTTTTCATTTATCATGAGACATCTTGACGACAACACTCTAAGATATGAATCACTAACGAGACAAGTGACGCGATGAGGATTTCAACCATTATGATTGGTCGATTCTTGCACGTTTTCGCTCCGCTCCGCTTCGCCCAGCTCCGCTTTAGTGGAAACGCACCCTAATAGCCTAAGATCCCAGAGCCACCATACATAACTTATTTTCTGTTTAACAAAAGTACCCGACAAACAGAAGAGTAACAAAAGTACATGACCGAGTGTTGCTTTGTTTTTTTTTTTTTGTAAATCGTGTTTTTTGGAAATTTCTAATGATGTTATAGCAGTTTTTCACTGTCTGTATCACGGATGAAACGACGTTTTCTAAAAATGAAACCAAGCTAGATCGATTTATCGCCCATGCATACTAAGGGCCGATTTCACTAGATTAGATAGATTTGCCGATTAGTTTAAACTAAACTCAGTTCATGTGTTTAATCGAGATAAGGGCTTCAATATGCGTTGGCCCTAGATTATAAATATACATAATAATATATAAAAGAGTTAATTTTTAATTTTCTTAATTTCCTTTAAAGGTATTAGATAGATAGATGTGTGAGATTGAGTAGTATTAATATGTACTTTGCTCGTACGCATATCTGTTAGCTTAGGTCGCCGGTCAATTTTATGAACAATATTCAGCAAAAAGACATGAAAAACAGCACTCAAGAAAACTGAAATTGAAGTGATTTTTTTTTTAATTTGTTGTTGTTATACACCTAACAAAGAGTCTCTTTAACCTAAAGGTTGACTGATATAGAATGCCTTGTTGCATTATGTGCGCCTATCTACCATCTTTCTCTATAAAGATTTTTAAGCTACGTTTAAAACCTAGAGCGGTTCCTCAATCACTAACGATTTCGAAAACATCGGAACTAACGTATATTTTTTTATTTTTAAAAACACCTCAAAATGTACTTAAATGGCGCGGTACAGCACTCTTAGTAGACGAGTAGGTATGACTCGCGCTTGTTTCATTTTGCCAAGTAAGCCATCTTTACAACTGACTTAACGAAATAAATCCATAACCACAGCTTCTAAGTAGAAAGAACACTTTACAGGATTTGATATTCTAGACATTTCTCTTGAGAGCATACCAGCATGAAAAATCGCAAGAATCCAAAGCACGGACTTATTTCTGTTTAATTTCTCCATCAAAGAACACAAAAACAAACAAGAAATGCAAAGCGGAGCAACAAAACATCACAAGATGCATTCCGCATTTTAATGGACGAGAGAAAATATTAAAAAGGAGATTTAATGCAAAACAGGCGACAAACGGGACTGGATGCAATCAACATCTCATTAGCAGAGTTCTTAATTCGCGCGTCTCCCGGGACTCCCTCTGATTTCTTCGATAAATCGTTTATTACAATTCCCGTTTTTCCCCTCCCTACCGTTCTTGTCTCGCGAATATCAGCGTTATCCGATCGGTGATTATGTTAAAAAATTGAACGAATTTAGATTGGATTCGATAGAAAGTAAATTGGGGAGTCGAGGAAAAAAAGTTTAATGAACTCACGCTTCGCGAGTTTGAAAAATTCCGATTTGTCTGACATTTTTGATAGCTACATAGTTACAGAATTTTTCGCTTTAGAATTCCAACCTTCATACATATGTGGAAAAAATCGTAGTCTATGAAATCACTGTTGAACTCTACAGGGATTTAACTAACTAAAAGCCCCTTTCCGTTATCCCTGAGTCACCTCTTTTGACTCTGAGAGATAAGGGTCACCTAGTCCTATTAAGGCTACGCAAATAAACTGCGTATTCATATATGTACTGTTTATAATACTTAAAATCAACATGGCAACATTACGACGCGAGTACCAGGCTCGCAGAGCCAGTGCGGAGTAATATAGTGAGTTGACCCGTTAATTGGCGAACAGCTGGTTCCTACAGCCAATGTTTAAATTAACTGCCTTTTGTGTAGGGCTGTTCAGCTCTTACGGTTCTAATGCGTGGACGTGTGATGGATAGGTTGTTGTTGTAAAACTAATTTTAAAATTTTGAACTTTATTTGTAAAACTCCATGGTTGGTTTCCTGGTGAACTGGCCTGAGGAGCACAGCTAAGAGAGAAGTGGAAGGAATGGGAAGAAGCCTTTAACCTTTTTTTTTTGGTATGGGAAATCATCCAATGACATCTCCCGCTCTAGGGTGGAGCGGGAGGGCGTGTCATACTCTTACTGACTAAAACCCACCCCTGTTCCTTCCCTGCCTGAGTGCACAGGGGTGCTGTAACTCATGTTGAGAATTTATCTACTACCCCTGGCATAGGCCTTTACCCTGGAGTGGCACAGATTACGTTAACAAAAAAAAAAATGTCAGCGACGCTGGACGTCAAAAATAAATTTAAAACAGTATCAACGGCATTCAATACCTAAAATATAAAAATGTCATATCACGGTGTTTGTGGTTGCACTCTTTCGAAACGGTGCGACCGATTTTAATGTTTTTTTTGTATAGGTCGTAAAGTATTTTTCTTCCTTCTACCCCCCCCCCCCCCATTTTTTATCACAGAACAACGTTTTCCAGGTCAGCTAGTAATTTATTATAAGTTGCATATTTTCATGCGGACCCATGATAATGTGGTGATGGTGATGGCGATGGGAGTCCGCAGGATGCTAGAAACTAGGACCGGTTGAAGTGGGGGAGCTCGTGGGAGGTCTATGTCCAGCAGTCTTTTAATTGAACATCACGTTTAAACGACTAGTGCTATTTCTTTGAAAAAAAAAAAATGTTATTCTAGACAATTTCCGTCGTCATTTGCTAGGTGAATATTTGAAATGATGAGTGAACATAGTGCAATTAATTTGTAAAGTTATGTCTAACACGGATAAAAATTGAGAATCACGCAAAAACTATAAAACGTATTTTTATGAAACTTTCACCATTTTAAAGATCATTTAATTTTTTATCTTTTAGTATATGTGTTATAATAATACATGTAATTTGGGAAAACGCTCCTTGATGGGTGAGTCCTATTACTGGGTGGACGCACAAAGCGTTGCATGAGCTCAGCACAGAACACGCAAGCTAACTACTCATGGTCGTTGGATATTTGCTAATAACAATAACAGGTGGACCGCTGTATGCGCAACTTCGGATAGGGGTTCTTCAATGAGCCACCATGCGATTGCGGAACTACGTCCCAAACAATACCTCACCTCTTGTTATGCCTTCTGTGCAACAACACCTGGACTCTGAAAGACCTTTACGAGGCAAAAGCTAACGCTGTCGACGTGACTGAATTTTGGTCAAAAGAAATTTAATTTTGTAATCATCGATATGACGAAAACGAAGAATATTTATGATGCAGGTATGCTGGAAGAGATTTCATTAGAAATAAACATTACCTTTGTACATATTTTTTTTGTTTCATTCTTCTTGTCAGTTTATTTGTGTATACATAAAATTTTAAAATAAATATGATGGACACTTTTTAGGATTCCGTGCCAGAAGGGTAACCAACACCCGGGCCTGCGGACGGCGTCCGATCAGCACCAGGCCCGAGAATCGACGGCGCGTAGTATTCCACGCGCGCCTCAGTTGTCAGCAAACACGACGAGGCCCGTCGTGGCCGATGCCTGCCCGGAGGTTGAGGATAAATTCGAAAGAGTTACCTCGCCCCTGGGCATTCAGGGCAGAGAGAAACAGGGGTGGATTTTAGTCAGTAAGAGTCTGACACGCCCTTCCGCTCCACCCTAGAGCGGGAGATGTCATTGGATGATGTCCCACCCCACAAAAAAAAAAGGGTAACCAACAGGACCCTATTACTAAGCCTCCGTTGTCCGTCCGTCCATCCGTCTGTCTGTCAGCGGGCTGTATCTCATAATCCGTAATAGGTAGACAGTTGAAATGACAGTTCACAGAATGTGTAGTTTTGTTGTCGCTATAACAAATATACTAAAAATAAAAATAAATTAAAGAAACTTTTTTTTTTTTGGCTTTTTGTGCTCGATCATAAAAATGGCTACAAGTAGACGCGTATAATCTAATACGATGGTACGGAACCCTTCAGGAGCGAGTCCGACTCGCACTTGGCTGGCTTTTTTAAGATTTAGTAGTTCAATTGAGAATAGGAACAAAACACTGTAGAATCAAACAATTTAAGTAAACCAGTAGATTACATGCAGCATGAGCTGAATTCCAGCATAGATTTTGCTGGTCCTTCTTATTTTTCTTTCCACAATCTAGTTTTTACTATAGATATCGACAACCCTATTTTAATCGCACACTTCCGATGTTACAGTTTCCCAACAGACGCGTTAAATTCCTACTTGTTTTTACAATAAAACTACGAACAACTATTATTGAACTGTTACAATCAAAATACTATCTTGTAATAGTTCGTTATAATTGGTTGTTTGAAAGTAAAATTTTATTCATAGCACTAAGAGTCGCCAAACAGAAGAGGCAGCAGGTAGTGCACACTGCTCGCAGATGGTCGATGGAAGCGAAAACTTCTGGAGAGGTGATCCCGTATCGGAAGACGATTGGAAGGTATCCCACAAGGTGGACCACCGACCTGGTGAGGATCGCGGGAATCTGATGGATGCGAAACGCACAGGAGTGGTCGTTATGGTGACACTTGGAGGGTCTGTATCAAACTGAACAGTGGACGTCTTTCGGTTAAAATGATGATGAAGTTGTTGTAATGTACTTGTCCAGCGCAGAAACTGGCGGGGATGAAGTTCGTTTTTGAGAGAGGCTATGGTAGAGCGAACATATTTGACCTTGAGCTCTGTCTCCCAGAGGGGTGATGACAATCTGGTCTCTTTTAACGCCACCAAAACACAGCCGTGTCTTTTAACTGCAAAAAGGAGTCGTTTCGACCAAAGTTCTACTTTACGGGGTATATCTGTTCCTCAAATTGATCGGCTCGAGGTCCTTGGCATGGCATTGACATCCAGTCAGAGTACAAAGCCCAAACTGTGGAAAAAAACTGGGCATCCTAAACAGTGAAGCGATACTTCACACCTGCATATCTTTTAACCCTTTATAAAGCAGAAGTCCGATCCTACATAAGTATTGCAGACATGTCTGGGATGGTTCAGCTAAATACCAACTTGCTGTGCTTGACTCAGTGGAACGCAGAGCTAAGAGGCTCATTGGCGACGTAAAACTAGTGAATGCTAATTTTCACAGGTTGGCTCATCGCCGCAAGGTTGCCTGCTTGTCGATCTTCTACAGAATGTACTTTGGAGAGTGTGCCCAAGAACTGCACGACCTCATCTCACCGGTCCCTTCTAACATCGGACATCTAGACGCACATGTTTCCGAATTCATACAACCCCAATCTCTTCAAAATTAGATTGAACAAGCTTCTTCTGGGCAAGCGTGCTCCATCTTCGACCACATCATCGCTTACCATCAGGTGAGATAGTGGTCAAACGCGTGCCTATCAACAATAATAAAAAAAAATACTTGATGTGTATGTACTTAGGTACTAATTTAATTTAAGAAACCTGAGTGTGTGTCGGGCCACGCACAGTGTAGGGCTCCGCAGTGGTTATTAATACAAATAAACATATTAATTATTGAGTTCACGGTTTTACGGAAAATAACGTTTAAATTAAAATAAAATATATAGCCCGTTCCATCATCGGACCACAAGACGTACGATGATGCGCCACCGGTTCATGGTGAACATCCCATCCACACGCACAAATCGTTTTGAGAACACATTCATTGTGCGTACAGCTAGGGAGTGGAATTCCTTGTCAGTGTCTGTGTTTCCTGATAGCTACAACCTGGGAGTCTTTAAGTCAAGTGTGAATAGACTAGGCAAGCGTGCTCCATCTTCGACCACATCATCGCTTACCATCAGGTGAGGTAGTGGTCAAACGTGTGCCTAACAACAATAAAAAAGGACTAATTATATTTTTTAGTAAAATACCTCATTACCTACTGTGAAATGATCATTGGGTGAATTAAAATAAGTAATCTTCCATAAAAACAAAATCGGAGGTACTTTAGTCAAACACGCATGATTAATGATTCAAACATCTCGTAGATAAATACGTTCAACATAAATAAAACATAAAGTAAATGTTTGTATTCGTATCGAACACAAAATCAACACCAAATAAACAAACGGTTTTCTAATAATTTACCTACGTTTATTTTTAAACACATACATTCTACGTAATAAGTTCATTATATAAATAGCTATACATACTATATGTAGCTATTTGAACAACCCCAGTTTTAGTTTTTACTAAACCTCTCTAGGAGTCATTGTACTCATCATTACGAACAACTTACTATAGGTACAAACCCGAAATCGCGAAAAAAAAACCAGCTGATCAATACATTATGTCGAGTTATTCGCACATAAATGTACTGAACAGCTGATTATTTTTTTTTGGGTGGAAAATCATCCAATGACATCTGCCGCTCTGGGTGGAGCGGGAGGGCGCCCACCCCTGTTCCTCCCTGCTCTGAATGCCCAGAGGCGAGGTAACTCTTTCGAATTTATCCTCAACCCCTAGGCAGGCATCGGCCATGACGAGCCCAGTCACGAATGCTGACAACTCTTTGAGGCGCACGTGGAACACTACGCGCCGTCGACTCTCGGGCCTGGTGCTTATGATGGCGAGCTACCAATTACTCGCCGTCCACAGGCCCGAGAGAGGTTTAGTATAAACTAAAAACAGGTTTGTCCTACTAATATTATGAATGTGAAAGTTTGTGAGTATGTATGTTTGTTACTTCTTCACGCTCAAACGGCTGGACCAATTTGGATGAAATTTAGTATGTAGATAGCTTATAGCCTGGATTAACATATACTACTTTTATTCTGGTCTAGGCGGGTAAAACTGGGGGGCGCAGCTAGTATAACAATAATTATGAATTTCAGATATTGCATTTTAATTAATCCTACTTCCTACTCATATAACAAATGCGATAGTTTGAATTGACGTTTGTTACTCTATTACGCCAGAACGGCTAAATGGATCTGGATGAAATTTGACAAAGGGATTGATTATAATCTGGAATAGCACACGGGTGAAGCCACAGGCAAAAGCTACTTATATGCATGTATGTTTGATCTTTACATTATAGAAGTTTTAAAGTCAACTCATCTGCCTAGCCTTTTCCCAACTATCTTGGGGTCGGCTTCCAGTTTAACCAGATGCAGCTGAATACCAGTATTTTACATGGAGCGACTGCCTATCTGACCTCGACAACCCAGTTACTGGGTAGTACTATACCCCTTGGTAAGACTGGATGTCAGACTTTTGAGCTTCTGACGACCCGTAACGACTGTCAAAACTGTCAAAGATCCACGATTGACAGCCGGGACCAACGGCTTAACGTGCTTTCCGAGGCACGGAGGAGTCTCGTTATGTAAAGATGGTCACCCATCCATGGACCAACCCCGGCAAGAGTAGCTTAACCTGATGATCGACCCGTGCGGCTGTTATTACTTTAGCCACGAGCTCCTCGTTTTTTCGAGAAGTTTTAAAGTCAACTAAATAATGTTAATCTGTAGTAACTAACACGCAAAGAAAGATGATAAGTGCTGTATTTTAAACTTATATTTATTAGATTTCCTTTTTCTCTTTTATGTAAATTTTTAGGGTCTGGTACCCAAAGGGTAACTAACGAAAACCTGTTACTAAGCCTCCGCTGTCGTTGTCTATCTGTCAGCGCGCTGTATCTATGAACTGTAATATGTAGTTGAAATTTTACCAGTGCGTATTTCAATTGGACGCTATAACAACAAATAATAAAAATCGTACGGATCCCTTCGTATACGAGCCAGACTTGCACTTGTCCAGTGTTTATTCTGCATGCTTCGCCGATAATTTTATTTGCCAACTACGGGGTCTACTACATGAAAACCCGTTTAAAAATTTTAATTTTATTTAATTCAAAAAAGTGTGATACAGTCTGTTACAATAAATATAATTTTACAATTTAGGGATAAATATAGAGAGTAACAATACAGAATTAAATCTGGCGTCCTAGCTAGGTTCCATAGAAACCTGTATTAAGGTTCGCCAGTCAATTGCAGGTTCCCACAGAAGGGTACATTGAATTGAAATTGAAATAGAGACTGCGTAGGACCATAAGGTGCATAATTGGTTTAATCAAATAAACAATGCTTGTAAACGTATCATAACTTATACTATGTGTGTGTTTTGTGGAGTAGGTGTGATGTGCGTGTGTTTTGTCAGGTAGGTGTGGTGTGTATGAGTTTTGTGATGTAGGTGTGGCGTGTGTGTGTAAACGAAAAAAAAAACACAATATGATCATTACTGTTATTTTGCTCTGATACTAATTTCTACTAAAGTCTTCTACTTCAATTTATCTCCGTTTGTCGTCATCTCAGAAAACACCCCCCTTTTTATAGACATTCAAATGATTTAAACCGAATACATCATTAAAATAACAAATTCTGAACATCACAAATCCTCCTACATAATAGCGTCCCTCAATTGTAAACTCGGCGATCTTATTGTCAAGTTAATTTGCTCTAAACAGTATAATCAATCGAAAATTTCTGGAGGATCATGAATAATTCGCTGAACAAGTGAACTGGCGCAAAACTTTTCTCCCCAAGCGTCTCCGCTGTAATGAATAAACACCCTTAAAACATTTTGCAAACTCTATTGAATGAACGAAAGGAATGAACTTTAATTTTGATGAAGTATTATGTACCGCAATTTGGGCGCGGGATCGGTTTTTGCTCGGTCATGGCACTCTATTACAACAAATAGGTAAGTAAGTTTGTTTGTTTAGAATAATAGACTAGACTGTGTTTGGTTTTGTGTGGTGCGAATTATTATTCGGTGTGTTTTCTTGTTTCCCTTTTACAAAGACTCCGCTGTCCGTCTGTCTGTCTTTTGCACCAGGCTGTATCTGCAGGACCGTGATAGTTTAACAGTTTTAATTTTCACAGATAATGTAGTTCTGTTGCCGCTATAACAAAAAATACTAAAAAACATAATAAAATAAATATTTAAGGGTGCTCACATACAACAAACGTGATTTTTTGCCGTTTTTATAGATAATGGTACGGAACCCTTCGTGCGCGAGTCCCACTCGCACTTGGCTGGTTTTTTTGTGTCAGTTTTAAAAGCGGTCATCGCATTTCTAAAGGATTTTTGTGATATTAAAAAATAGTACCTTCATTTAAATTTAATAAAATACTATTAAATCTATAAGAAAATAGTATTTTTTCTCAGTCAATTAACTACATAGATCGTTATATTTTATCATTATTTTTAACATTTACTCTAAAATATTTAATCGTAATACGTGGTAATACTGCAAAAAGTACCTCCATAACGAAAAGAAGAAGAAGACTGCAAAAAGAAAATAATTGACTGTAATGTAATTTTTTATGCTTCTAATATTGGTTATATTGGTTGGTTTGGTTATTGGTTGGTATTGGTTGGTATATACCAACAATCTGGTTAATTGAGTGAGAAAAACTTTTTTACAAAAAAAAACAACCGACTTCCAAAAAAAAAATACACTAAAAATTTATAAATAACTTTAATTTCGGAAGTCGGTGTTTGTATATTTTACTTCTTCGTTATTTGACACCGACTTCCGAAATTAAAGTTATTTATAAATTTTAAGTGTATTTTTTTTTTGGAATTCGGTTGTTTTTTTTGTAAAAAAGTTTTTTATTTTTCACTTTTTAGTTGTTATACCCCAGAGCTAAAAACCCCAATATAATGGAACGTGGAATTTAAACATTTGGAGAACAACAAAACGACCACCTCGGCAGTATATTCTTTCAGATGAAAAAAGAATTTTGAAAATTGGTTCACAACTGACGGAGAAATTGGGTAACATACATACAAAAAAAAAAAAAAAAAAACATACAGACGAATTAAGAACCTCCTCTTTTTGGAAATCGGTTAAAAAATAGTACTTTCCATTTAAATTTAATAAAATTATATAAATGTGGATGAAATAGAATATAATTGTGGATGGATGTAGAGAGAGAGGGAGGCCAAAGAATGAATGGATGGATTGTGAGGAATGATATGATAGAAAAGGGAGTTAGTGATAGCGTGACGGCTGACAGGACAGAATGGAAGAAAAAAACGTGTTGCGCCGACCCCAAGTAACATGGGATAAGGGCAGGAAGATGATGATTTAAATTTAATAAAATAATCACAAAACCTCTAGAAATGTGACGTTGCCAGCCCGCATATTTCTTGTACCTAATATAAATTATTTTAGTTTTCGGAATATTCACTGATTATTATTCAGCATTTTTTTAAGGTTTCATTCAAAACGATCAATTAATAAACTTATTTACTTACTGTCTTCGGCACTACAACCCTTTGTAGGTCACGACCTCCTCAATGATCTCCATCTCAGATGTTTATACAGATCATTGAGGAAATGATCTTCCTTTTGGCTCTGTCTCTCGTCTCACTTCGCCAAGACGTTTTCCGGCCTATTTCCCTCAAATCTTCCTTGATACAATCCTTTTGACGATTCCTGGGACTTTTATGTTGGATCAATTAATAAAACGGTAAATAATGTTTTTTTTAAAAGACGTTGTGATTGATTGATTATCATTGTCATCATCATAATTTCAGCCGAAAGTCGTGCACTGCTAGATATAGGCCTCCCCAAAGCGGTACATCGACGGGTCTGACGCTTCTCACATCCAGCGAATTCCAGATCATCGGTTCACATTGTGAGAGGCAATGGGATAGATACTACACATGCATTCTTATTAAAATATCACCATGAATTCCGTACAATCAAACATACAACTACATAAAAACCAATAAAGTACAACACAAGAAGTCAAAACAAGTTTCAGCTAATGACTCCACGTGCACGGACTAATTACGGCAAAAAAACAATATTGGTTGAAGGAGCACAACTGTTCAATGATTTATCGGAGGATTTAAAGAAATGTGATAGTTTACACTTATTTAAAAAAAACTTAGGTAACAAACATGTATGTATAATGTCGCCAACACCCCAGAGGCAAAATTCATATCATTATTTATATGTAAGCACTTTGTACCTCATTTTAAGTGAACTGTTATTTATTTAAGTTCTTATGGGGAATAAATTCTTTAAACCTATATTCATAACTTGACATGACAGAAAGATACAGTACCTTTTAAGAAGAGAAATCCTCATGGATACTCTCCGCTTTGGGAGAACGGAGTGTTATGGCGGACTCCAACCAACTAAAAAAAACTTTTTACAAAAAAAATACAACCGACTTCCATAAATAATACTAAAAAATGCAAAATAACTTTAATTTCGGAAGTCGGTGTTTCTAGTTTGGTTTCTTCGTTATTTGACACCGACTTCCGAAATTAAAGTTATTTTGCATTTTTTAGTATTATTTATGGAAGTCGGTTGTATTTTTTTGTAAAAAGTTTTTTTATTTTTCACTTTTTAGTTGTTGTACCCCATTCTAAAACCAAATTAATAGTAAAGTTATGCCCGAATTGATAGCCCCAAAAATAGTGAATTTGAACATAGTTGGTGAAATTAGGGTGTATCAGGGTGAACTGTACAAATCTGTATACCCCTTCAGAGCGTATCAGCGTGATGTAATGTTGTGAAGTGGTGAAAACAATATACAGACATGCGATTGCAGCAATTCTGGAAGGTTTGCTATCATTTATTGAAGAGTTCCATTGTGTATCTCCGAAGTTCTTTATCAGATCTTCACCAAATTAAAATGGGGAATGGTAAAGCAACAGCTTTCAAATAAAAAAAAATCTTAAAAATCGGTTTACGCAGTAAAAAGTTATGAGGTAACACACATAAAAAAAAAAAAAATACAGTCGAATTGAGAACCTCCTCCTTTTTTTGAAGTCGGTTAAAAACTCACAGTTCCTACCGCTATCATGAGTCGCATGCCTTTTTTTGTGGGGGATATCATCCAATGACCCGCTCTGGGTGGAGCAGGAGGGAGTGTCAGACTTTTACTGACTTAAACTCACCCCTGTAACTTCAGTTGCCTGTGCCAAGGGGTGTGGTGACTCTCTTTCGAATTTATCCACGACCCCTAGGCAGGCATCGGCCATGATGGGCCCCGTCAGTTATTGCTGACATCTCTTTGAGGCGCGCGTGGAACACTACGCTCCGTCGACTGTCGGGCCTGGTTTTTATCCGACGGCGAGCTACCCATCACTCGCCGTCTGCAAGCACTGGTCTACGGTGGCCGGAGATCGGCTTACGACCCCCGACGCCCAGGGCTCCTCCTTCACGAGTATTACTGCTTTGCAGAAGGAGTCGACAGCTTCGGGATACCATTTAATTCACGCGCAACCCCGGATGGTATAGACCCATCATTGCTAGCGGGCCAGGTGATGGGACAGACTCTCATAAAGGCGTGCATGGAACAACTACACACCGCCTCTTTAGGCCTAACTGGTCAGACGACGACGCAGCCCTGAATTGGCCGCCCACAGTTCCCTCAGGCAAGGGCCTCAACGATCTCCGGCCACCATAAGGATGGTGGCCGGAGATCGTTGAGGGTCCTTCGACACTCGGCTGCTCTTCTGGTGCAGGTATGGAGTGACATCTATGCTCCATCTCCCTCTCCGTTGTATCCTTTACATGCACTACCTACTCACAAAAATAGGCGACCATGAACTGAACCACAGTTCAGCACATACCTACTTTTTAGGGTTCCGTACCCTAGGGGTAACCAACGGGACCTTCTAAGACTCCGCTGTCCGTCTGTCTGTCAGCGGGCTGTATCTCACGATCCGTAATAGCAACACAGTTGAAATTTTCACAGAATATGCATTTCTGTTGCCGCTATAACAACAAATAATAAATATAAAATAAATAAAAAATGGAAGGCGGCTATAGAAATACACGTTGTGTGAAAATTTCAACTGTCTACCTATTACGGATCATGAGATACAGCCCAAAAAAAACCCCAAAAAAAAATTGTTTTATTTCAGTTTCTGGTACGGAACCCTTCGTATTCTAGTCCGACTCGCACTTGACCGCTTTTTCTGTCATTACCATCTTCTCTCATAGACAACTCCATGATCAAACCTAGTATCCCACATTTTCATCCCCATTACACTCAACAGCTGTAAACAAGTATTGTTACAATTATATTCTTTTATTTTATTATCGTCATATTTCAGGGCTGCTGTAAAAGCATCCGGTGTTTTATCGTCGTGTCAAGTTTTATTTAGTTGTGTTTCAGAATCAACACCACGTAATGAATGTGGAGGTCCGTGTTGACAAAGTAAATACAGAATGTAAAACTAGACGGGAAATTATTCAACAAAATAAATATTGAAATTTATTATTTGTTTAGAGTTTTATCGAGCATCTATTGGAAGCTATCATAGTTAAGTAGAATATTTAAACAAGTAAGTAGGTCCAAAATACATAATATTATAACTTAGGAGACTTTAGGTATGCCTTGGGGTAGCGGATAAATTCGTAACAGAGTTACCGCTCCCCTGGGCATTAAGGCAGGGAAGGAACAGGAACTTCCCGCTCCACCCAGAGCGGGAGATATCATTGGATGATTTCCCACCCCCCCCCCCCACTTCTCTGACTTCCCCTGACTTCTAGGTAAGCGTGCTCCATCGTCGACCATCGTCATCATCGCTTACTTTCAGGGGAGCGATGATGACGATGTTGGTATAGGAGATAGTGGTCAAACGTGAGCCTATCAATAATAATAATAATTAAAAAAAAATCACTTTGCCGACTCCTTAATAAAAAAAACAACCGATTTCCAATAGTAAGTTCGAGTTTGTACTTTATTTCTTCGTTATTTGACACCGACTGCCGAAATTAAAGTTATTTTTTAATTTTTAGTGTAATTTCTATTTTGGAAGTCGGTTGTTTTTCTTTTTTCACTTTTTAGTTGTTATACCCCAGAACTAAAGCCCCAATAACATGGAACGTGGAATTTAAACATACTCGTAATTGAAACCGTCGTCATCTATATATACATATTTTTCGTTTTTGTTCAGTTTTTCATAAAGCGCTAAAGCAATTTCGATAAAATTTATATAGGACCACCTCGGGAGTATATTCTTTCGGTTAAAAAAAGAATTTTGAAAATCAGGCCACAAGTGACGGAGAAATCGGTGGACCATAGAACCTCGTCCTTTTTCAAAGTCGATTAATAAGAAACATAAGTAACAGAAATATGAAACATAAATGAATATTCCTAAAATGTAGACTAGAAATTCGTTAAGAGTACCTATTAAATTGAACATCTTAACTAGGTATCCATTAAAATAATTAATTGTTTTAGCGTTGAAATGTTTTGATACTTACCCGTGGATAGCTAGGACTTATTTAAGCAAATAAATAGATGAGAGGTAGGTTTACCGGGGTCCCCGTTTAATCATTACTTAACGATTGAGTTATTTCCGCCGCTCAAAGTTAGTATCGAAAATTGGGTTGCATAAAAAAAGTACTGTGAAATTCGCTGATACTTGACGAAAAAATAGCTTTAGTTAAAACAGCTTATTGACTTATCTAACGAAATTAAGATAAAATAGCGATAGAACAAGCTCACAACCTATCTTAGATGTCCAAATGATGTAGAATCATTGCCCTTGTCTAATATTACTTGGGTTCGGCGTCTCATATTACTTGGGGTTGGCGTCTCATATTACTTGGGGTCGGCTTCTCATATTAGTTGGAGTTGGCGTCTCTTATAACTTGGGGCTGACGTCTCATATTATTTTTGGTCAGTGTCTCATATTACTTGGCGTTGGCGTCTCATATTACTTAGGGCCGGTGTCACATATTACTTAGGGTCAGCGTCTCATATTATTTGGGGTCGGCGTCTCATATTATTTGGGGTCGGCTTCCCATATAACTTGGGGTCGATGTCTCATAATATTATGTGGGGTCGATGTCTCATATTATTTGTGGTCGGGGTCACATATTGCTTGGGGTCGACGTCCCATATGACGTGGGGTTGGCGCCTCATATTACTTGGGATCGGTGTCACATATTTTCTTTTTACGTTCTCTCCTATCAATAGTCACGCTAGCATTCATCTCTTTTTTGCATATTATTGAAATTTCCACGAACCATAATATTCGGCTCGTTGGTCTCGTGGTCGAAAGTGTCCTGGGTTCGGTTTAGGAATTACTCTGTAGCAGCCCGGCGTTTCGATGTTGGTGGTGTATATCCCCGTGCTTCGGAAATGTAAAGCCGTTGGTGCTGTGTCGTACGTGCATAGTATGCAAGTAAAGGAACAAAGAGTGCACCTGTGTTTACGCACACGCTTGTGTACTATAATATCTCCTGCGTATTTGGCAAATCTCCATTGAGGGCCACCGTAATCGAAATTCGGTCGGGATGATTTTTATTTATAACTAGCTGACCTGGCGGGCTTCGTACATAGGTCGTTAAGTATTTTTCAGTATATCTATATCTATATAAACAGGGTGTAAAAAGACACATCACAGAGCCGTTAACTACGCAAACTGTACGTCTAAAATAGTAGTTTTGCGCAAAAATTATTGATGGGAAACGACTTTTATTTTAAGGTTTAAAAATTAAATTTATTTTTTAATCCGCGCAATGTAACGCGAAAACAGGCAAGTTGAGTTAAACCCCGCCCCTTCGCTCTAAGCCACGTAGGTACTTGTCAGATACGTTTGATATTCATTCCGTTTTCGTAACAGCAAATTCATAATTACGAAATTTTGAAAAAGAAACGTAAATTCAGGTAATATTATTTGTTTGGAAAAAGTTTAGTAATAACACTTAGAATTCATATTCGTAAAAGTAAAAAAAAAGGTGTTTTTGACTTTCAATATCTCCGGAACCAGTGGTTTCCCAGCTCTGGTGTAGTGGAAAAAAATGATCTAAATAATGCGTAGAATATGTGGCTTTCGGCTTCGGAAACTGTCTGTTTACACTCGATTATATACTTAGGGCATACTGAAAGTTTCTGGTTTCTAATAAATAAGACTAGTTAAAAGACTTACGATACATTTATTGTTTTTCGAAGTATACACCCTCGCAATTAATGCATTTTTGCATTCGCTGAAACCATTGTACAAAGCAGTTGGACTAGTCGTCCTTAGATACCTCTTCAATGGCTTTATGGAACGCATTCACCACCGATTCAGGACTCGTAAAACGTGTGCAGTAGTGTGTGTGGAGCAGTGGTGGCCCAGTGGAGCAGTGGTGGCCCAGTGGAGCAGTGGTGGCACAGTGGTAACTGCCGCGACTTACAAGTTGTAGGTCGTGAGTTCAAACCCAAGCAGGCGCTTTATTTTATGCAAATTATTTCATCACTACTGCTCTCAAAACGGTGAACGAAAACATCGTGAGGAAACCGACATGTCCTAGAACCAAACATTTGAAGAAATGTGACATCCATCAACCCGCATCGAGCCCGCGTGGTGGATTACGGCCCACACCTTCTCACAGAGAGGAGGCCTGCGCCCCAGCAGTGGGGTCATTAAAAGGCTGATTATGTTGATGATGAAAACGTGTGCCTCTAAGTTTCTTTAATTTTTGGAAACAAAAAGAAGTCGCAGGGTGCGAGGTCCAGGCTGTTAGGTGGATGCATCATCAGTTTCACATTCGAAACCTTCAAATACGCTTCCGTTACCTTAGCGGAATGTGAGGATGCGTTATTGTGGTGAAGGAGGACTATGCTTCGAGGACGCTTTTCGCAAACTTTTTCTAAGACTCTACGCAAGCAAGTGTTGACGTACCAATTTGCAGTCACTATTCTTTGATCATCAAACGATACTGTAATGTCATGTCCTTATTTGCCGAAAAAAGAAGCAACCATTTTTCTACCATTCTTCGACTTTTCTTAACTTTCAACGGCAAAACTTCAAAAGGCAAAACTCACTCTGCCGACTAGCTTTTTCTTTCGGATACAAAGCAGTACACCCAGGTTTCGTCACCTGTCACGATATTATAGACAGCCAATGCCTATCCTCCTTTACTATCATGTGAGATAGTGGTCAAACGCGTGTCTATCAACAATATAAAAAAATAAACATTTTCATCATTTTACGGCGCCACTAGACACGCAGTCGTTTCTGATATTCCATTACGTCATGCGGTATCCATCGAGTGCAAAGCTTCCGAACCTTCAGATGCACATGTAAACTGTTTTGCACTTGGCTCATTCTAATGCCTGACAAAGTACGAATTTGCTGACAAGTAATTTTTTTGTCAGTTTCAATAAGTTGTTGTACGGTATCAACATTAGATTCTGTAACCGAAGTCGCCGGTCGACCTTCACGTACCTCGTCATGGAGATAATCACGTCCACGTCTATTAAAAAAAAAAAAAAAAACTCTAAACCACGAATAAACAAAGCTGCGACATGATGCTTAGTCACCAAATGCCAATTGAAGTCTCTAACAACTCTCTTGTTGAATTAAGCCACAGCGAAAATCATAAAAAATCACTGAACAAAAATGTTCACAAGTTAAATTAATTTGATAGCGACACACAATTTTCGAAATGACGCCACAGTAAAAAAACCATTGACAGTCTCGCAAATTAAAAAATAACATGTTCCCAAAGAGTTCCATTTTCGAATTCCATAATAGATTTTTTTTCATTCTTTTATTGTAAGTGACCAGATCCAGAAACTTTCAGTATGCTCCACGGATAAAGTAACTGACCCGGTAAATGTTGGTCTGCGATAAAAAAAAATGGAGGGTGGGTAGCAGGGCGAAAAATTCTTTACAACCTATTCTCATACCTACCAAATAATAATAATTACAAAAAAATAACATTAAAATAGGTCGAGCCGTTTCGGAAGAGTGCAACCACAAACACCGTGTCACGACATTTTTATATATTAGATACTATTATATATATAGATATACTAATGTTTGAAAATGCACGTACGCCATGCTACCTGAATATGAAGGCATTCTGACAATATACTAAATTGCTGACTCTTCAAAGGAAAAGCTTATTTGCAATGCAACTGATAGCTGATAGGCAATTGGAGCAGAATAATTAGGAATCGTTTGTGATTGAGCAAATTTTCAATCTCAAAGAGATTCTGATGGTATAATTTATACAATAGTTTCAATCAATGACATGGTGTTGCCAGATTTGTAATTACATTTACGTACGGTTATCATAAAGCGAAATTAATACGCCTTTCCAATTCATATCTCGTGCATATTTGGTAATGCCGTAGTAAAAAAAAAATAATCACGTAAATCGGGCCAGTAATGTCGGAGAAATCGGGTACCTACGTAATTAAAAAAATATATTTTGCGAAGGCATAATCGCACTGTTTTTTAAAGTCGGTTTAATGATTGAACTCTTGTTATGTGCATAATACTCGTAGAGTTGACTGTCTGAGACTGAGTACATTGTACGAATGCGTATTAGGTATCTTATTTTTGTTTCAACAAAAACCTCTTCAATTGTAATTTTCTCCACATTGTATAAATCACCAAGATACGAGTAACATTAAAATCTAAGCAACATGGTACTCGTAATAACACTCCTCTTCCTGGCACCAGCTCCCAAAGGTTAAAGAGCCCAAGACAGAAACCAACTTGATAACTATATGCGCATAATTCGACCACCCTGTGCCATACGCGGCATTTTTTGCATAGTCGACAAGACAAACTCATCCAGTATGTGAAGTGTTTCATATTGAATAAAATTTGCATGTGACACCGTGTTAGGATGGTGCCAAAAGTATGTCCGCACATTAAGTAAGGTGACCTACGACCTCCGTTAGCGATTTGGAACCGGGCCAGGGCTGTCCACGTACATTTTGTTTTCAGAGTTCAACATTAGGGGTTGAAAAGTTAAATATGAACCCTGTTACATCTCCCGTGACGGAGGTAAGTTATTAATTTACACGACAACTGAAGGTTAATCCGAGAATTTCAATCTTAACACGTGGATAAGCTTAGAGATGGATTTCAGGGGTTTTTAACTCGACTGTATTTTGGTATGAGGGGTCGTGACATTCACGGCTTACGTACAAATGGATGGTTGACGTCAGGAATTATGTGAGAGTAAACAAATAAGGTTGTGAAAGACTGCTCAATATATAAAAATGAGAGAATTTACTCTCGAAGGGAAACCAAGTAACACGAGATTGAAGTTCCATTCTTGCAGGAGAATTTGATCCATTGAATCAAAATCAAGTTTCATATTCGAAACATCTTCATAAAACACAGCCAATCACAATTCAGAACATCCCACTTGTCGTATATTTTATTCAGAGCAAAATCCGAAAGTGAACACATAGTTTTACGACGATGAGCGATGGCTTACAATCTTAGATAAAAAGAGTTACACAATAGTGATATCATAAAGTCGGCCTCATTCCGCGAACATAAACGGACAGTGGAAAATAAATCGAAAGAGCTATAAAACCTCAACGATCGGCCCGAAATATCGGTCGTAATAACAGTACTGTCGTTAAAACAGAGAAAGAAAAAAGCCATTGGCGGCGTTATCAAACCGAAAACTAATTCAAAGTTCTGTCATTGTTTGCCGTCGGGAGCGGAGTGAAGGAATAAAAAGCATCTTGTCGCCAAACGATATCGAGTTTCTTGAAGCAATTAAGATAAAACTGATGACAAAAGCCGCTGGGTTGCTCACAGGGCCTTTGTTAGTCGGTGGTAATTAACGGGGAGGTCTAGCTGCCCGCATGGCCAACGGATTCCACCTACGGCCCGACTCATTTGTAACTCGCCCAATTAAATTTGTCCTCTTTTAAAACTTTTGCATTATTTTACACCGAAATACCTTCGAGGAAATACAAATACATTAAGGTTTGTTTGCTGTTAAATGTGTTTAAAAGTTGGGGGTTCTCAGGGGTGGCATGGTTTTATGTAGGATAAGTACGTTGTACTTTCATCTAATCAAATAAAATTGTTTGTTTGTTTATTTATTATGATTGCAAAAGGCAATCTTGGAAGTGCTGATCCGATTGCGGGATATATTTTATTGATAGATAAAAAACCATGTCGCTGAGTGTCATGTCTACATTTTACTTATTATTTATATTTATTGCAGACCATAATAGAACACATTGAAACATTACAAAATTAAATGTGTTATATTAGATTAAAATTCTAGTTAGTCCATACAAGTGACCTACAAGGGTAACTCTTATGGAAGACAATTAGATATTTATGATTTTCTATGGTTTTGTATAGTAAGAATTTTCTGTCGCCACAATTTGGTTCGTCATAGCCCCACTAGACCGAAGTGAATAGAGAAAAGCTTTTAGACACATTCTTTTATTTTATTTTTCTTTGAAAATAATAATAATAATTTATATTCTCATTCATTCAAACATTAGTACAGTACAAATACACATATTACATCAGTAGACTTAGACACTAAAAAAAACAATAGTATCTCTGGACCGGTTTTATTTTTCACTTTGTAGTTGTTGTGTTATTAAAGTTGTGCTCGAAATAATAGCCCCAAAACATGAAATTTGAATAAAAACGGTGAATTTAAAGTCTAACAGGGTGAACAATACAAATCTTTGTACCCCTTTTTTTTTTCTTTTTTGGGGGTGGGAAATCATCCTATGACTTCTTCCGCTCTAGGGTGGAGCGGAAGGGTGTGTCAGACTCTTACTGACTAAAACCCACCCCTGTTCCTCCCTGCCTTGAGTGCCCGGGGGCGAGGTAACTCTTTCGAATTTATCCTCCACCCCCGGGCAGGCATCGGCCGTGGCAGGCCCCGTCCCTTTGCTGACAACTCTTTGAGGCGCGCGTGGAACACTACGCGCCGTCGACTCTCGGGCCTGGTGCTGATCGGACGGCGAGTTACCCACTACTCGCCGTCCGCAGGCCCGGGTATCTTTGTACCCCTTCAGAGCGTATTAGCGTGATTATATGTTATGAAGTGGTGTAAACAATAAACAGACATGCGATTGCAGCAATTCCGGAAGGTTTGCTATCATTTATTGAAGAGTTCAATTGTCTATCTCCGAAGTTCTTCATCAGATTTTTACTAAATTTAAACGGGGTCGCCTGTGTATTAAGTATACCTTTTTAAACAAAAACAAGAATTTTCCAAATCAGTACAGGCGTCTTCGATTAATCGGGGAACGTACAAAAAAAAAGAACGGGCAAGTGCGACTTGGATTCGCTCATGAAGGTTTCCGTACCATCGTACAAGATTATACGCGTCTACTTCTTGCCATTATTGAGATCGAGTAAAAAAATACTATAAAACACGTTTCTAGGAGGGGAACCCCTTTAATTTTTTTTTATTATTTGTGTATAGCGGCAACAGAAACACACATTCTGTGAAAATTTCAACTGTCTACTTACTAAGAATCATGAGACAGAGGACGCTGACAGACAGACGGATGGAAGGACAGACTGACAGCGGAGGATTAGTAATAGGGTCGCGTTGGTTACCCTTCGGGTACAGAACCCTAAAAATAAAATATTCAGACGAATTGAGAACCTCCTCTTGAAGTCGGATAAAAACCTCATAAATAAAATGAGATTAAAAAAGTGAACAACACAAACATTACTCCTGGCCAAAACCTAAATAATAAAAACAGTTAGACCCGAAATAAGCCCTGTATTAATCGCGGTAGTGATCTTACAGCGTGAATAATATGAGGCAATTATATCAGATGGCACCGTAAGCAGGCGACTGAAACGTAGCGCGCTTTACACTCTAAGCTCCGTCTACACTGCGGCACATATGTGTCCTTGTGGTGAAACAGGACTATGTTACTACGCTTGATGCAATTTTATGTCATTATTAAACTTGTGGGTGGTATTCAAGGCATTAATATAACTGAAATCTGAAGAAAAAAGATTTAAAAAATCTTTTTTACAAAAATTAGAACCAACTTCCAAAAAGAGTGCAGAATAACTTTAATTAGGAAGTCGGTGTTTCTGGTTTTGTGTCTTCGTTTTTTGACATCGACTTCTGAAATTAAAGTTATTTTGCACTCTTTTTGGAAGTCGTTTCTTTTTTTTTTCTTTTTAGTTGTGGTTCCCGATTAAATTGTGTCAACACTACTTAGACATACGATCGCAGCAATCGCAGTTGATTTGCTGTCATTTTTAAAAAAAGTTACATTGTCTGTCTCCGAAACTCATCTTCAGATCTATATGAAATTTAAATGGGTTCATTTCGGAATAAAGCCCTTTCGAACAAGAAAAGACTATTGCACATCCATCTATATATGACGGAGTTATGCCCGAACATACATTAAAAAAAAATATACAAACATACGAATTAATTACCTCCGCCTTTATGAAGTCAGTTAAAATAATATCATGTTGATATCTTTTTCCTTCGATAGGTTCGCCCTTGACTACCATCTCACTCAAATGACCACTATCTCACCTGATGGTAAACGATCATGTTGTCAACGTTGGAAAATTGCCTTAAAGTTACTTATTCCCCAGTAAGCTATTCCTATTTGCAATGTTTATGAACCAAATATTCGAAGCCAAAACCAAAGAAATCTGCGCTGGACCTGTGACCTGCTGGCTTGGAAAAGAAGCCTAACCTATTTTCTAATTAATTTCCTTCACTTGATTCAATCAAATCTACCGCATGACGTCTCGTCTCGTCTTGAGCATCTCGCATCCATCGGCTACCCACGACCCTCATCAGGTCATCAGTCTACCTTATGGGAGGCCTTTCAACACTGCGTCTTCCGATACGCAGTCACCACTCCAGAACTTTTCGGCCTCATAGACCATCTTCTAATTCTGATTCGATCACGCAAGGAAATTCCGAGCGAAGGCCTCTCCATCGCCCTTTGGGTGACTTTAAGCCTTCTGATGAGGCCTATTGTGAGTTCATCATCAGCATTTTAATAATGTCCCCACTGTTGGGGCACAAGCGTCCTCTCTGTGAGAGGGTGTGGGCCGTAATCCACCATGCGGGCCTAATGCGGGTTGGTGGATATACTACATTGTGAGTTATACAATACCTATTCCGAAATACTGAATCGACACAAGGGACATAAAAAAATCTTTTTAAAAAAAAAAAAACAATCGACTTCCAAAAAAGAAAATACACTAAAAATTAAAAAATAACTTTCATTTCAGCAGTCGGTGTCAAATAACGAAGAAATAATATACAAACACCGACTTTCGAAATTAAAGTATTTTCTATTTTGGAAGTCGGGTTTTTTCCTTTCTAAAAAAGTTTTTTATTTTTCACTTTTTAGTTGTTATACCGCAGAACTAAAAACCCCAATAAAATGGAACGTGAAATTTAAACATACTCGTAATTGGAGAAAACCAAAACGTCAACTTAGTATACGTATTTTTCGTTTTTGTTCAGTTTTTCAAAAAGCGCTTAAGCAATTTTGATAAAATTTATATGGGACCACGTCGAGAGTATATTCTTTCAGATAAAAAAAGAATTTTGGAAATCGGTCCACAACTGACAGAGAAATCGGTGGACATACATAAAAAAAAAACACATACAGACGAACATAGAACCTCCTCCATTTTCGAAGTCGGTTAAAAAATCAATTCTGCCACGACACAACTCGGAACATGTGTCACAAGTTCTGCCGCAGTCTGCCCGAAGCTTTAAACTGGAACACCAAAATGTTGCATTATACAGTAAGCAATGTGGGTCCCGGACAAAAAGATACCCACTACAGTTAATGGGGAGTCATATATAGCCGTGCTTAAACTAAGAGCCGAATTGTGATGCCGACCAACATTTTAGAAGCTATGTCAAGTACCCCGGAAGATGTTTAAAGTGGTTTAATGTGTCTAGGTAGGTAAAGATTTTAACAAGGTACCTTTATTGGCGTTGGAGTTAAAATCTTGCCGTTATTATTATTATTTTTGGAACGAAGTTCCTTATCGCGCGTTGTGAAAGGGGGCTAGACGGAAAAAATCTTACGAAAAGTTGTCACGACACTAATGAGGCTGTCCATCCAAAAAGATTGTGTTGGAAAAACAATCTAATAAAAACTTCTTGTATTTTTGGTGGGTAGGTACAAAGTTTGCAAGCAGATCAAGCATTATCTAACCAATTTCGTGTGTTAAATCTAGCGGAGCTTGGAACAAAGCTGAGCTGAGCTGAGCTGAGCTGAGCTGATCTGAGGTGAGCTGAGCTGAGCTGAGCCGAGCTGAGCTGAGCTGAGCTGAGCTGAGCTGAGCTGAGCTGAGCTGAGCTGAGCTGCGATGAGATGAGATGATGAAGTATAACTTCTTACGTGCGTGCGTGTGTGCGTAGTTAATAATAAAAAAAATATTATAAATTAAAAAAAATAAAATTATATTACAATTCCTTCATTAATTAATCGAAAGGAACTTCGTTCCATCCGGGTGTCCCTTGACAACTCTTAAGTTTTTTTTTTTAAAAAACCTTGCCCCTCACTAGGAATAACTCCTGTATCGTGGGTGCGTTCACAAACATGTATACTCACATACACAAGACACCCAGACTTGGAACAACTGTCTGCAGGTCATACAAATATTTGTTCCTAGCGGGAACCGAACCGGCGACACGCAGCGCAGCAGCCGAACGCTCAACCAATGCGCCAATCGTGTCGTCAAATTATTCTTAGTGTACTAGCCTTAAGTACCCTAGCAAGCAAGTAACCAAGCAAGTAGCCTTAAGTAGTTAGTAAGTTAGTGTATTAGCCTTAGTGTACTACCGTCCAAGTGGATAAAATAAATATTAAAGAATCCCACGGCACGTTTGTTACAAAGAGGATAAAGTATTTTACGTTATTAAAACAGGTCTGAGACTTGTTTTAAAAATACTTTATCCTCTTTGTAATATTTGTTTTCTATGCTATGCTACGATTTTTTATTCAACGAGGGCGCCACTTGGCCGGTAGTTGGGCCTTAAGGCTCGCAGAAAAGCGCGAGGCAATAATGAGACAACGATACAAAACACGTTTTATGACAATATTGCTGTGGCATTTACCTGATAATTGCCAACCACCAGCATTAGCATATAGGAGCTAGGTCGCCTATTTAAAACTTGTGGCTCTTTACTTATGTTTTAAATGTAAGTCAAAGCACTAAGTTAAAATTTTGCAACATTATCGAAGCTATTTCAGGTAACCTTTTTTTTTGGGAATGAGAAATCATCCTATGAATTCTCCCGTTCTGAGTGGAGTGGGAGGGCGTGTCAGACTCTTACTGACTAAAACCCACCCCTGTTCCTTCCCTGCCCTGAGCGCCCAGGGGCGCGGGAGAGGAGGGGGGAGGGGGGGGGTCAGGTACCCCGAAATATGTTTAAAGTGGTATAATAGTAGTGTTTAGTTATAGATTTCCAGTAAGTATCTACTTATGTTTGGATCTTTGAGTTGAATTTTACCGTTGTTTTGTAAGACCAAACTACCAACAGTGCTTATTGACCTTAAGGCTTCCGTAGAGAAGTGCCACGCAATGATGCGACAACGATTTAGATTCTTTTGCGTAAAAACGCATTGTCACTTTGTTGTCACATTTTTGCGTCGCGCCTATCTGCTGAAGCCTTAACCGGCAACAACTTTATATTATTATTTTTAAAGTAATCAATTCATCACCTTTTCGTGATGGTAACCTGTTTAAAACTTGTGTCTCGTAAGCCTTTATTTAATATGTTTTACTTTTAAGAGGACTCAAATCTTTGCCTTGAATTCCAAAGTAATTTCTTCAAAAGACGAAACGAAAAGATAAAGAACTGTCGTCACTTTGAGAAAAGTTCCACAGTCCGCCAGCAACGCCATTTTGTATTTTAATTGTTAACCATAAACAACAGTCGTCACTTATTTTTTGTGTAAATGTGGTCGTTAGTCGTTATAATATTTGTAAGTTGGCAGCGGTGAAGCTAAAATGACAGGGGTCAGGCTGACGACCTCTGAACGCTAATTGAGTCGGTAATACAATAAAGGTTCCCGAAAGGTTCCCACCGACAGGCGTTGTGTGACAATGTGACGACGAGTTCTCATGAGAATTATTCTATGAGTACTTTAGGTACTCGTATGTATCCTTAAATATCCGATAATTATAATTTAAAGGCAAAATAATTGCTGTCGCACCGTTGTTGCTTTGTCTACATGAGCTTTAATGCTTCCGTAAGTATTATTACCTCAAGTATTAAAGCTAGCCTACTATTGCTTACCACCAGGTGACAATTGGTGCTGATTCTGTTGAGCACCAATTAAACTTAATTTAGGCTAATGCTATCTTTTTCTCTCTAACAAAACAAGAAAGAGACGGACGTAAATTAGAGCTGTCAAATTTAGTTGACCTAATATCTCCATACAAATTAAGGGGACACGTAAAAATATGTCGACTAAAATCACGGTAATGCGCAAGGCGTAAACTAGTTTGACATCTCTAACTTAGATCATAGAATAAAATAAAAATAAAAGATAGCGATTCTCTAATTTCAGTTTAGTTATTGAACAAGAGAATCGGCACCATTATGTTTTTTGTTTTTTGAGGGGGGGGGTGGGAAATCATCCAATGACTTCTCCAGCTCTGGGTGGAGCGAGAGGGCATGTCAGACTCTTACTGACTAAAACCCACCCCGGTTCCTTCCCTGCCTGAGTGCCCAGGGGTGCGGTAACTAATTTTCAGAATTTATCCGCTACCCCTAGGCATGCAGGCACCGGCCACGATGGGTCCCATCAGTGGTGGCTGACACTAATCTCTTTGAGGCGCGCGTGGAACAACTACGCACCGTCGACTCACGAGCCTGGTGCTGATCTGACGGCGAGCTACCCACTGCTCGCCGTCCGCAGGCCCGGGTCTACGATGGCCGGAGATCGTCTCGCGACGTCCTACGCCCAGTACGCCCAGTACGCCCAGTACGCCCAGTACGCCTAGTACCTCTCCTGCGGTGGTAGCCGGGGCCATGAGGGGCACTCCGTTGAGCTTCCCTCACGCGCCCTGCCTCCGCCTCCGCGAGCATTACTGCTTCGCAGAAGGCGGAGACTGCTTCCCATTCCCTCTCGCTCCGTACCATGGCCTGAACCAGGGCCGGGCGCGAGAGGTCGCCGCCACCTATCGCATCCACAAGGACACGGCGGTGCTCCGCCCAAGCGAGGCAGACCGCACCGTATCATCCACCGTGTCCTTTGGGCGATCCGCACAGTGACCATTATGTAGTAATCATTTTTTACAAAAAAAAATATTGGTGGAAACTTTCGAAAGGCGCCTGGCCTTTGGCGAAAAGACTTGCCTCACTAAAACACCCCGGTGATTGCCATCAGCACAGTAAAGTCAAAAACATGATTCTAATCACGATAGCTTGTTTTTAGCCATATCGCCTGTTGCTTCCCTGCCAGATCTATATTTCTGCCAGCTAACTGTAAGAGTCTCTTCAGTTGGCCACTTATACAGTAAATACCTAGAGCTTTTTAGGTTTCCGTACTCGAAGGGTCCAAACGGAGCCCTACTGCTGTCACTGTCCGTCTGTCTGTCCATCGTCTGTCACATAGGTTTTACAGCCAAATGGTTGGAGCTACAGTCTTCAAATTTTCACAGTATAAGCATCTTGTTGACCAAAAGCCATAAAATTAGTCAAAAATACGTTTCATTTGGCACCCCAAATGTGAGAAGTTCGACACGCACTTGGCCAGTTTTTTGGTAAAGTTTTATTTCGATATATGGCAAAGTGAAATTAGTAGATAAACTTATTTGTGTTGATAGCAGCATTTAATAATCTGAGACTAGTTAGCTGTTTCTCAGTTACTGGTAATCAATCTTAATTCCGTTAAAAGCTATCAGATTGATATTGGTGCGGATTCTGTTGTGCACAAACCAAACTTAATTTAGGCTATTCATATATTTTTCTCTCTAATAAAACAAGAAAGAGACGGACGTAAATTAGAGCTGTCAAATTAAATTGGACTAATATTTGCATACAATTTAAGGGTACATGTAAAAACATGTCAATTAAAAACACGGTGAACCGCAAGGCGTAAACCAGTATGACATCTCTAACTTAGTTCATAGCTATAGCCGTCTTTTTCTCGCACTGCCTTTTAGTAAAAGATAGCCGTTCTCTAATTTTGGTTTAGTTATTGAACAAGAGAATCGGCACCATTGCTTACTAATCGAATTGACCTAGCAGGTAATACCATCGCAGACTTTCAAAACTTACAGAAATGTCTTAAACAAAATCAATGAATCAAAATCAAAAGTCATTCAATTATGGCTGAGAGGTAGCACGTCTTTTAACGACAAAGTTCTACATAAAAACAGTCCCCCAAAAGCGACCGCCCGTCACCACTTCCTAGTGTTTTAGCTGTGAAGAAGTGGCGCAACAAACTCCCCAGCAACACATCTGTCTGTTAAAACAATTTCAATTTCATAATTTAAAATGGGAGAAAAAATAATCGTGACGATATTTTGTCGTTTTGCATAAAATAGCAATCGTTTTGTTCGTTGAAGAAAGAAATTTAATGTTAACCAAATAGTAACTAAAATATTTTATTGAACAATTGAATAGATATGGATAAGATAAATCAAAATACTCCCTTCAATCAAATGCTATAGAGAAGAAACAGCTTTTAAAGTCTAACCCACAAATCACATTGTTTTACTACAAAATAATATTCAACGGTACTTGTTAACATTTCCTGCTGAAATAACATCAAAAAATACATCCTGTAATTTTGTGGCGTAACATTTACTTTCAGTTCGGCGGCGGCGGTATCTTCGCAATAAGTTCGGTACAAGAAGTTTGGTTACCTGCAGGTAAAGGTATATATGATAAACCTCCTACCTACCCACTTTTAGAACAAACCTTAAAGTTTCCTTCCTGTATTTTGAACGGGAACAAAACGGAACGGACGTACGAGGAAAATACTCGTTTGAAAACGGGACGGACATGAGTTTGAACTGGAGTTGTAATGAGTAGTATCTATGTAGTATTTTGCACAGAGGGCGGTCCGGAGGGGTCTTTTAAGAAAGAGGTAATGGGGTTCCATACGCTGATGGTGATCACCAGGGTGGTAAGAATCCCACACTCTGTGGTCTTTCCCCTAAAAGTCCAGGCGCCTTTTGAAGGATGCCCCCTGGAAAATAAAAATGCCCTAGTTAAGGTGGATGCGCCAGGGTAGCCCGCGAAATTCAAATTTTCTTACGTATTTGCAATTTGCAGGTCAGTTTCACGTTCTATTTTGGTCAAAATTTGATTCGCGGCCGTAGCAAGTATGTATTTATAGAATTATAATCATAAAAATCATCAAAACAACTTTCTCAGATAGAATTAATGCCAAATGTAAGAATTTCATGAAATCATGACATTTGACATCAATTCTAACTGAGAGAGTGATATTAATGGTTTAATGATTATAATTCTTTAGATACATACTCGTACTTGCTACGCCTGCGAATCAAATTTTGACTTAGATACAACCTGACACTGACCTGCAAATTCCAAAAAACGTAAGAAAATTCGAATTTAGCGGGCTACCTTAAGGGTTTCATATCAAATATTGGTATTTTTTAGTAAAGTATACGTAATAATAAACATTATCACCAAATTTTAAGTTCATAGGTCAATGGGAAGTTAAAAAATTCGTCGTTACAAAATTTTATGACAGATGACGGACGGACAGACAGACAGACGGGCAGACGGACACGTGAGTGACAACAACAGGGCTACGTTTGGACCCTTCAGGTACCTAAACCCTAAAAAAGGTATCTAAGTAGGTTAAGAGATATTTTTTCATAGAAAAAGACATCAAACAATGCAATGTATTATATTTTTTTATCAAAAACAGTATTGCTGATTTTTTGGCGACTTCTTACTGACTCATAATATATTCCCGCTCCTTGTGGATGCGAAGTTTCGTTACAAATCTAGTTAGATCTATGTTCTAACTAGATTTGTACTGTAGAACCATTTTGATCGCCGCGTTTGGCTTAGTGGCCGTAAGCGCTGCTGAAAGTGAGGACCTTTGTTTTATTCGTGGAACAGAACAGGCAATGTAAATCAACAATAAAACTAAAATAAATAGGCGGTCGAATTGGGCCTGCCGACAGAAGTAAATACGAGCAGTTTTCACTTCTGTCACTGGCATAACGTTGACGCGAACCCATTTTTGGCCTTACCACTTTATTTGTTCATGAGAAAATTTTAAATAGGTAATGTAGGCGCACATTAATGGTATCACTTTGATCTTGAGATGACCTTGTGTTGTAATATAAAAATAATAATATTTCTTTCATATCAGGTAATTACACTCATAACATTGCAAGTCACTTATACCTAATAAATAAATCAAATTAAACATTAAAATTAAATCATACAAATAAAAAAAAATGTCAATACAATAAGAAAATCAATTAAAATTTGTCATTAAAATTATATTAAATTAAATCATTCAAATCAAATAAAATAATATAATATAGAAGTATAACGTAGTAGTAGTAGATTTAATATAATAGGGCGGCAGTTATAGATAGTTAGCCACAGTTTTTTGCAGTACTACTGTACTTAGTAGACCAGTGACAGGATTTGTGTCTGGTCAATTTCAAAAGGCTAGGCCCTCTAATGGGGTTTATAATATGCCTTTTGACAGGTCACGTCAGCCGTATGCGTGATGACCGATGCAATGGGTGCCAGAGGATGGACAGTTTCATGGGGGCTGTCTCAGAATGCGGTGGTGAAATGACTTGGACGCGCACCACGAAGGCTGGTTTGTGGTGGCGCAAGAAAAGAGTGTCTGGAGACGAAGAAGGACATGGAGGATGCCTCTGTTCAGCAGTGGGACACTATGGGCAAATATAAAAAAACGACCAAGTGCGTGGTGGGCCATGCGCAAGGTAGGGTTCCGTACACCGTACTTCACCTAAGAATTTTTGTATTTTGTCCGAAATTTAACAAGTAGACACATTTTTTATGTTGGCTGAATATTATTCTAAAACTAACAGAGTTAGCTTAGCCGTGATACTTAGTTTTCCTTTTAATCCGTCAAGCCCCTCGCGTCTCCTGGAGACGCGACAATAGGTTTTTAATTGTGTCTGCTAATGAGGGGCTTTGATGGGTTTTCGATATATATATATCACTGCCGTGAATTTTTTCACATTATTAAAAGAAACCATTTAGCTGGCAGGGGGACACTTAACTCTAAAAACATCTCCACTTTACTTGTACAGGAGGTACCCTAAAATATATATTTTGTTCATGATTTTATTTTACGACTTTATCGGCGTTATTAATAAATGTATATCCATGCAGAATTATTGCTTTCTAGAACTAGATTCTCTGAACTAAGCTGCGGACGGACGGGCAGACGGAGATGGCGAAACTATAAGGGTTCCTTGTTGACTATGGAACCCTAAAAAAACATGCTTTTCAAGCAATTTATCATGTGAGGTGAGTGTAATTATAGTACCTACACGCAGAGAGCACGCAATACCTCTGCTTACCTTCTTGAGAAGTCTCAACAATCGTGATGTTATGTAATGAACTACTTATAACCCATTATTTCAGTAAATGTCACCTAGTAGGACTTTTACCCTATTTATGTCTACTTTAAAACAGATCTCTGTTGAAAATCTTTTTCGCTATCAAAGTGAGATATCTCTTTGTAATCTCCGTGAATAATATTGGATTAACAAGACTTTGTTACTAATCCAGTTCCTTGGGCCGAATCCCTTTTATCCTATTGCTTGGCTCCAGCCGACCCAGTTATCCGTTCCCGAAGGTTAATTTAGAGACATCTTTTATCTTTAAAAAACGTTTGTCAATAATGAGCGTCTGTTTTGTTCGTCGTTTATGTTTTTGTTCAGATTCAGTCGCATTCAATTTCCGAGTAGAGGCCGCCATTTTGGGCAAACTTTTAACCAACTTCAAATAGGAGGAGGTTCTCAATTCGTCTGTATGTTTTTTTTTTGGTATGTACGTGACGCGATTATCCGCCACTTGAGAATAGATTTTGTTGATTCTTTTTTTGTTTGGTAGGCAATACTTCAGAAGTGGTCCCACATAAATTTTATTGAAATTGGTTCAGCACTTTTTTAAAAATCAACATTAACAAAAAATATGTATACACAGATGACGTTTTGGTTGTCTCTAATTATGTTCAAATTTCATGTTATTGGGTACCTACAACAACTAAAAAGTGAAACACTAAAAACGTTTTTTACAAAAAATACAACCGACTTCTAAAAATTGCAAAATAACTTTAATTTCGGAAGTCGGTGTCAAATAACGAAGAAACAAAAAAAATACAAACACCGACTTCTGAAATTATAGTTATTTTGCAATTTTTAGACGTCGGTTTTATTTTTTGTAAAAAAAAAAATATTTGAATAAACAGTGATGAGGTTCGCAATATAGTTGACGCAAAACGTATGATTGTTAATTATTTTTCGTACACACATGTTACCTTATATAAATGTTTTTCACAATAAAGTTTGTAGTTGGCAATTTCAGACATAAAATTTAGATACAAGGACACCAAAAAGCTTATTGCCAGTGTCTAATAGCCACATCGGTACACCCGTATTAACACATACCAGCCAGCTCATTTAATTCAAATCTATGTACATGTACATAAAGTCTGTTATTGCCCGAACAATCTGCGTACCAGCCTATAAAGATGTTCGCACACTGGCAACGAGTAGAGGGATTTTGTATTAAAACATTATGACAAAATTATAGCACACACTTGGGAGAGGCGAGAGCTTAAAATGTTCGGGACGTGACATTTTAGTTCCAGTCCGTACTAACGACGAGTATTTGACTCTACTTAAACGACACAGTTAAGTTACACTCCGTACGTAGTAAGCTACGAAATTATTTTATGTCGAAAGAGTTTCACAGAAAAGTGCTTTGTGAAAGGGTATTTGTTGGCCCGTTTTGAGAATGAATCGGAACAGATTGAAATAAACTATTGCTATACAAACTGAGTAAGAAGCCAACGCGTATATAGTTGTAACAACTTACCTATATAACAATTTATTCTACCTATGTAAACTGACTGCGAAATAAAATCTAATTGTTGGTATATTTTTCATGATTAACGTAAAAAGTAATTTTGAGATATTTAATTACTCTATACTCTAAATATAAAAAAAATGAAAATATTTTAATTTGATAGGTAACTGTAAAAAATATTTAAATATTAACTAACTATTTAATATAACCTAACTACATACATAAAACAGCAGCTTGTACATAGAGTTTTAATAAATAACTAGTGGAAAAAAAAAAAAAAAAAAAAAAAAAAAGTGGTCACCCATAGGTCGAAATTCGACCTCATTTAAATATTAAGTTTGAACGTTTTTATTGTCAAAGACCATAGACATGACATGACATCAGACATGACTGTGAACAAAACAAATGCGTGTCGAACGCATAATGTTTTTTAGGGTTCCGTACTCAAAGGGTAACCAACGGGACCCTATTACTAAGACACCGCTGTCCGTCAGTCTGTCAGCGGGCTGTATCTCATGATCCGAATTATGTAGACAGTTGAAATTTTCACAGGGTGTGTGATTTTTTATTATTTGTTGTTATAGCGGCAATTGTTTCCGCTATAACAACAAAGGTGGGTTAAAGGTGGCTCCCACAGGAGCCCCCTTTAATTTTTAATTTACGGTACGGAACACTTCGTGTGCGAGTTCGACTTCCTCTTGGCTGGTTTTTTTTATTCAATTTATTTCTAATGCATACTATATAGAAAGTTAGGTTTCTGCACTTCTTCTCCTAAACTATAACTGTGCCAAATTTCGTCCCGCGTGATTTTCGTAAAAAGGGATGGAAAGTTTTTGCTTCATATGTATAGATGACAGAATTTAAGCTACGAGTATAGCTCTTTTATCATTCTAAATCATACTCATTTCATATCATACTAATAAATACAAAATTACCTAAAACGTTGGAAGTCTAATGTCAAACATTTTTTTTTCTATTATAAATAAAACCTCTGAAATTGCCTACTACGTGACCGCGCGCGCCTTTGAAAAAATAAGCCTCCAACGAAATGTGTCTCATTGTCAACATAATCCAAGTATAAATTATCTTAAACTTAAAGATGCGTATATATATCTGCCTAGCCTTTTCTCCCAACTATCTTGAAGTCGACTTCCAGTCTAACTGGATGCAGTTGAGTACCAGTATTTTACATGGAGCGACTGCCTATCTGACCTCCACAACCCAGTAACTGGGTAATACGATACCCCTTGGTAAGACTGGTTGTCAGACTTTCGGGCTTCTGACGACCCATAACGACTGTCAAAGATCTACGATTGACAGCCGGGACCAACGGCTTAACATGCTTTCCGAGGCACAGAGGAGTCTCGGTATGTTAAGATGGTCACCTATCCATGGACCAACCCCGGCAAGCGGAGCTTAACCTGATGGATCGACCCGTACGTCTGTTATTACTTTAGCCTCGAGCTCCTCTTTAATGATGCGTATCATACTAATATTAACCTGCTCTACGTAGAATTGCAACTTATATTATCACTTTTATGAGTTTTACTGGCCCTTTCTCTTATTATAAATTATAGCCTTCGTGCTATTCCAGACTATAATCTTTATCTGTGCCAAATTGCATCCAAATCCGTTCAGTCGTTCTAGTGTGATTGAGTCACAAACATCAAATGTTATCCATCCATCCATTCATCCAAACCTTCGCATTATACCTATACTATTAGTAGGATTAATTCTGAGTCATTTCAAATATTCATCTATAAAATACGACTATAATTATGCTTACAACTGTTAAACACAGTCATTAACAATTTGATCATGAACTTGCAAAGTATTATTTAAAAATGCCAAGCTACAAGATTAGCGAAGAAAAAATACCAACAGATTCAAGAACTCTCAGATCCGTTTAGCATTCGAATACACCCACAAATACAAAATGGTTTAAAAGTGTACGCTCAACAGAGCGGCACGTGACCTAGCCAGTTTTTAACATTCTGAACCATTCGACGAAATAACAAGGAATTTTGACATTTCAGTTGTTAGCAGAATGTCCTTTGTAGTTCTCATTCCGCTTTGCCCGTCATTTAACTGCCGGAGCCCAAGCATCTGCTCAGCTTTTAATTTTCTGAATGTCTGTAAAACAAACTGCCTCCCCCAAGGGATATGAAAGTAAATGAAACACTGATGGCTCTTTAAATATGCCAAGTTTAGCGTTGATCGTTAATTTCCTTGGAGATTCTTGAGTACTAAATGGCGTCAGGGAATTAATACGGAAAAACTTTGCGTTTCGACTTATCTTTGAAGAATTGTTTATCGCTCTTAGCAAGTGAAGTGCTTCGCGCGTTATTATTCTAAGCTGCAGTACTGTACTTGCTATTTTCTCAGTCGTAACTTCAAGGGAATTATTCATCTAATTAAACTCTCGTAAACTTGCCAAACGAAGCGTTTATAACGTAATTTCGTGTCTTAATTAATGGAATATGCCTTGAGTATAGCCCACAAAGTCAGTTTAAATTGGCAGTTTCATATTTATGTTAGTTTGCTCGTTCAACTTTAGTTTCTTTCCAAAACCGAGAAACACATAAGATTGTAGTCCCACTTAGGTAAACCTTTCCGTACTTTTATCAACTATCCGAAAATCCGAAATGATGACAGGAATGACTCTTAAGTCTTAAAACTTTGCTATTTTCCTCACGAAGGGTTCCGGTCTCGGGAGGTTTTGTCGCTCTATCGCTAAAAGATTCAAGAGTTGTGAGTCCCCAATCAAGAAGTTTTCTATATACGACAATGCTTGAATCTGGCTTAGTTGGGAATCGTTTTTTTTGTATGTACAAGAGTTTGCTTTTTGACATCATTATGTTCGAATGAAAATTAACCTTACCGAACCGTTATTTCTTTTAAATCTTCCATTACTGCTCCCACACCGTCTAAATTGGCATTTAATATTTTATTATCATCGTTTTATTCAGCTATTTCCTCGCTACTACCTGTGCCTTGGGCCCTTTTTCTAAAGAATCATCTAATACAGTGTCGGGGACAGTGGCGGCGGGACGGATAGTATATTGTGTGGTGATTACGTCACGCTCTTTAGGGACAAGCTCGTTACTGCGAATTGTTACATCTTACTTTAGTGCTGTAAGCGTTATTAGTGTTTACTATTTATCGGTGTGTTGGAGACCCGTGGAGCTTGGAGACAGTTCTTTGCAGGATTTGCTTTTTTCCTTGATTTTTTCCTAAAATAATTATACGATATAAGTAGTTTGCCTCGTGTCGTGTAAAAAGGCTTTGATCTTTGGCATTTTTAGCCGTGATAAACATAGCAATGAATATTAATCACGTCCGTTTTTTTGTTAATAAATGTAGGTATGTATCTACATATATTAACAAAAAAACAAATAAGCCCCAAAAACCTACTGAGCGCAAAACTCAGAACCGAAACAAGTGAGCCGCCCAAAAAATTCAAGTTCCCTTCTTTCCTTCAAATATCCGGGTCAGCCATTGTTCCTTTGTCACCGCGCCGGACAGTCTTCAGACAAAGTTAGCTTTGCATTCACTGCAGCCTTTAGTGCACTGCTGAAACAGTCAAACTCCATTGTTCTGGCTGCACCAACCTATTGCAAAGAAGCACAAAAGATATCTGACGTTCGCTACGGTGGAATTCTCTCCTGTTTTTCGTTTGTTGCTCTCTTGGACCTGGTGGCGTATTGACCAGGAATGAGTAATCTTCTTGATGGATTCGCGCCTTATTCTTTATTAAAAGTTGAAACGGCTTTAAAGAATTGTGTAGCTGTATGGCTCTTACTTTGATTAATAGTTTTAAGTGGATGGGTTGTATTTTTTATAGACCTTTTGTTTGGTAAACAAATCTATAAGGTTAGTTTTTACTCTATGCTATATGTTTGATATACGCTTGTTCACAATTTTATATATCGCATACCATAATTATGCTGAGTTAGGTTAAGTGCCTTTTTGGCCTCGCACAGTTTATTTTAATTTTAATTTGTAAGTACGAGTAGTTATTGTTAGTGTTTTAGGGTTTCGTACCCGAAGGGTCTGAACGGAACACTATTGCTGTCACTCACGTGTCCGTTTGTCCGTCGTAAGTCAATAAAATTTTGTACCGAAGATTTTTTTAACTTCCCATGCAATTGACCTATGAACTTGAAATTTAGTGATAATGTTTATTATTACGTATATTTTACTAACAAATACCAGTGTATTGATAAATCAGATTATTTCTTTGACAATTCCCTCATTTGGTACGGAACCCTAAATGTGGGAAGGCCGACACGTACTCCACCGGTTTTTTTTTGTAAGTTCTTGTGCGGAGCACAAACTAATAAATACTTTTTTCTTTCTTTCTTCAATAACAGAACTAAATTATCAGATAGTTTTATGTTTGTTTCAACGGCAACTGTCGCAAAGTCCGCGTCTACAAAGGTTTTACCTCTATTGACTCATTCTTTAAGGCTGATACTACACGGGCGGTTCTCCCGCCGTGAGAATCTTCTCGAGAAAGCTGCCGCAGACCATCAAACTATACGGGACGCAGTGTATCGCTGTTTTTTTGTTTATTACTCAACATGGATCCACCAATAATCACTGCTCTTGCAGCTCGCAAAGCCGTCCGATCTTGTATATCAACAATAAAAGGCTCCGTATCGAAAATATTGATATGATACTAGCCACGCACAACGTGCGCCCCCGGACAAGCTACCGCGCTGAATGACGCAATAGCGAAAAACCGCCATCGTGTAGTTTGAAGGAGCGGTTATCAGTAGCGGTTTAACGCTGCATGCGACGGTCGCTTTTCTCCCGCCTATGAACCGCGACGGGAAACCGTGCAGTGTAGTATGCAGCATACAGTTTTCATATATTGGTTCAGGAGCGGTTTGCCGCCACGGTAGAACCGCCCGTGTAGTATCAGCCTTAGGATTTTTCCATAAATGGTGGGCTCGTAAACTTAGTCATATGCGATTACAGCTGCATTTGCTCACATCAAAATAGCTGGTGACATCATAATTCCTTTACAAGCAGTTTTCAAATGCTGGGTTTTCTAACTGTATTGAGTTTACCGTCTAAAAACGGAGATTATTGGACATAGTCACCAAACTAAGAAACTTAAGTGCATGCTATGAGGTATATTGGCATAGCCTTCTTACAAATCCAGTTTCATAGAATCTTATTACTTTTGTAATCTTTGAACGTATATACAGGTTGTAACTTTACCTTAACTTTAACCTTTTTATACTTACTTACTATTTACACTTTAAATACTTGTTTTAACTTTACCTGCCAATAAAATCTTATCAGAATCAGTCCAGCCGTTTCGAAGATTAGCCGGAACAAACAGACAGATAGATAAAATATTTAAAAATAGATTCTTAGTCATAAGTATCGTGCAAATAACTGTATGAGCTTAAAAAAAAACCTGGCATCCGGAAGTACCGTCAGAAATGAAAACAAAAAACTTGAACAAAAATGCCCAACGTACCTCGCGATCCGCGAATTGCGTGGCGGTGTCGGTGGCGCACGATTTCAATTGTTTTTTCCCATCTCAATACTGCCCAACGCGCTCAAAGAAGTTTTCACTTAAAAAAAAAACTATTATTATGACATTACAAAAAGACACTTCAATTTTATTTATTTGTATTGATACTGCTTAAACCTATTGCAATGAGCAACTTTCTTCAAGAAAGTCATAATCAATTCCTAAAAAACTGTACCTCCTATTTAAATTAACTAAAATTAGAGAATCGCTATCTTTTACTAAAAGGCATGTACGACAAAAGAACGGATAAAGCTATGAACTAATTTAGAGATATCAAACTAGTTTACGCCTTGCACTTTACTGTGTTTTTAGTCGACATGTTTTTACGTGTACCATTAATTGGTACGGAAATATTAGTTCAACTAAATTTGACAGCCCTAATTTACGTCCCACTTTTTCTTGTTTTATTAGAAAAAAAAAGATAGCAATAGCCTAAATTAAGTTCAGTTTATGCAAACAGTGCAGAATCGGCACCATTGGCAACTTTATACGGAAAGTCCGATTTTTTTTGGGGAATTCACTTTCTTAGAGGAAATTGCTTATTTCCATGGGATCTGCCCATCAGCAGTTTTTGAAATATGGCCTCGACTTTCCATTACCTCCATGAACAGGTCACATTCGCCAATCTAACGGAACTACGAGTACTTATATTCCGGCACTGTCTTATGTCGGGTCGTTGATCTCTCCAAAATAGGGTTACCCAGATGACTGATGCAGACGCTTGCCGTCTGTCGGGGACGGTCAACTCTGAGCTATTTTCTCAAAAGACCGTTGTAAGCGTTATCCTAAATTGCTTCATATGAACCTACATTATGCTACATGATTTTGAACTCTGCGCTTTATTCGGCTGTCCAGTAGATCCTGAAAACAGAACAAAGACGGTTTAGTTGTGGGTTGGTACACATTTTATCACTATTATCATAAAACAAAGATGGGTGACCATCTTTAAATACCGAGACACCTCCGTGCCTCGGAAAGCACGTTAAGCCGTTGGTCCCGACTGTAAATCGTGGATCTTTAACAGTCGTTACGGTTCGTCAGAAGCCCGATAGTCTGACATCAAGTCTTACCCAGTAACTGGGTTGTGGAGGTCAGATAGGCAGTCGCTCCATCTAAAATACTGATATTTAGCTGCATCCGGTTATACTGAAAGCCGATCCCAACATAGTTGGAAAAAGGCTAGGCAGTTTGAATTGACTATAAAACAAAGTCCCCCTTACGCGTCAGTCAGTCTGTCTGTTCGCAATGTAGCGACATCACAACATCATCCCGACTCACTGGGACATCATCACCTGGACTCACTGGGGCACTATCCCGACTCACTGGGACAGCAACACCCCGACTCACTGGGGCATCACCGCAGACAGTTCCGACTCACCGTGAACTATGCGGCTCTTCCGGTTCCGACTCACTGGAACCAACCTTTCAATGGCCCGGCAAGCATAACAAGATGTATGGACGACTCATCAAGAACCATCGATGTCCGATCTCCGGAGGGGAGTCATGTAGCGACGTCTATGACGCCGCAAACATAATCACCTCCAAAGCAATAAACTCAAAAACTACTCAACGGATCTTCATAAGGTTTTCACTAATATACAGAGTGACTCATGCGGAAGGTTTAAGTATAATTTGTACCCGTGTAAAGCTGGGGCGAGTCGCTAGTTAAGTATAAAAATAAATAAACCTTTATTCCTAAGTTGTCGTGATGTATGTAGTAGGTAGTAGCCCGCTTCACGAAAGGCAATTAAGTTTACTTTACCGTTACTCTTTGTAAAAAAAAAGTGAACGATACTCCCACACATAATTATCGTATTACTTAACTTGATATTATAGTCTTGTGTTGCATTATATGTCTTTTGAGGTCGTTTAACAATTGTTAACTTAGGCTAAGGCATTAAAGGCTGGAACTGTGAAATTAATTTATAAAATCCAATTCTGAATTGTTCATTAATTTGAATTGTCTCCAAATAGTTCAGTCCATGCTCGCAATAAGCGTAACGCAACAACGTGAGGATTTCGATATTTATATGAAAATACTTTAGAGATAAACCCAAGTAAAGTGAAGCGGATACAAATTTCCAATCTAAACCTTTAAGCCGGACTTTTGACTGAATAAAATAATTTATCATAGCTGCTGCCTTTGACCATCCGACTAGCTACACGAAATAAGGTCGTTCTGTTCCACATACATAGTTATAAATAAACATGGGTTATTCGTTGTTGATACAACAACAACGAATAACCCATTCCTAACTCGTATTCTCTCAAGGGGCAAATTGAAAAATTCCTAAAATAAAAGCGGCTCGCAGAGCTAGAAAATCCTAGACAGCGGGCAGTCCGTGCTTCGGACATTAATCTTACCGTTCCGCACACGTCCCCGTCTGCTAAGTAACATACGAGTCGTCTCAGTTTTTCCGAAAGGGAAGATATAATATCGCATTAACAAGAGACAGATGGCAACATTACGCAGTATACCATTTCTCGGAGGACGTTTAAGTTGTGAGACACGTAAAGTGTTGCCATTTGTTCACTTGTAAGTTGTGTTTATTCTTTTTCTCTTCCGGATCCTTTTCGGTTGGTTATGAGTAATGGCGGGTTACAGGGCGAGTGACATGGGCGGCCCTTGACGTGAAATACGCTCGCAATGCGACAAGGATTGTTGCAGTCCATTGTGAGATTTCTCTTCGGGGATGTAACACGTTCCATTACACATATGATCTCTTAATTGTGTTATGTTCCGCTTTTGTGTGTGGAAAAGAAACATTAACGTAACATAACATTTTCAGCCTTATAATGTCCCCACTGCTGGGACTCAGGCGTCCTCTCTAGATGGGAAATGGGCTGTTATCCACCACGCGGGCCCAGTGCGGGTTGGTGGATATCACATGTCTTCGATTTTTTTATTCTAGGATATGCCAGTTTCCTCACGATGTTTTCATTTACCTTGTTGAGAGCAGTGGTGATGAAACGAATTTCACAAAGTTAGAACCCTCGACGTAGAACTCGTAAGTCGGGCCGCTTCCACTTCCACCAATGTTTTAAAAAAGAACATTGTATTTTCACTATTATTCAGGTGTCAGGAATGTATAGCGATTACCAATTCGACGGGTTTTGTAGTTTATTTGCAAACACAAAAGCTGCTATGATTTTCTGTGACGATATTATTTGTGTTCTATAAAAAACTTGTCTGTAGCCTAGCATGTCACTAACACATATTCTGCTAAATCGAAAACTAACATTCAATTGGCACAGTTGTTGTTTTGACATTCATAAAATTGTCACGATTTTTATTTCACCGGATTCTACATGTGTGTTTTATCTCCTGATGTGTTACAATCCCAGCTTACCAACGGCTCGCATTTCAGATTAAATATTTAGGACGAATTTTTAGAAATTCCTAAGGTCGTATTTGCACATCTCTAAACGAACACATTGAGCAAAAGCTTGGATATGACAAATAAATGTTCCCGACTTCGCATCTGATGCTGGATTTCCATTTCCGTACAGATTTTGAATGAAAATAAATATTTTATGTTGATTTTGCGTTCTGTTCCAAAAGTTATACGTCACTTGTTAAACAAACTTTTTGTGTCTCTGGTTTTGTTTCTTCGTTTTTGACACCAACTTTCGAAATTAAAGTTATTTTCCACATGTTTTGTTTCTTTTTGGAAGTCAGTTTTAATTTTTGTTATTTTTTTTCATTTTTCACTTTTTAGTTGTGGTTCCCCATTAAATTGTGTAAACAATACATAGACCAACGATCGCAGTACTCGCAAATCATTTGCTGTTAGTTATTGAAGAGTTCCACTGTCTATCTCCGAAGATCATAACCTTTCTTGAAAAATATGCATTTGAATAATGAAAACTCCATCCAAATCGAATTAGTACTTTTCGAGAAAATCACGGACAAAAATACATACGGGTCGAATACAGAACATCCTTTTTTGAAGTTGGTTAAAAAATATTTAACACTGGACGGACAGGTTCATTTTAGTTATTTTTTTATTAAAAATTGGCAACGTTACTCCAAAAAATCAGAACATGGCAGCGAAAAATTTGAAGAAAGCTGCCAATAAAATAAGTAAAAAAAATAATTTGAACTAGCTATTGGAAAAATTGGACTGGAACTGTGAACACATTGCCCAAAATCCGGCCTTGTTCCAATAATGCGCACTACACATTGATTAGGACCCGGCCGGAATACAAACAGAGAGCGAATTAAATAAAAACGCGTAATAAAAAGTTTATCTTAGTATGGACCTAATGCTATTCCGGGAGAGGGTTTTAACCCTGAAGACGCTCACGATATCCATAACCATTCAGTAGTAACCCCAATAAGAATAAAGAAGCTCGAAAAATAAAAGACTGGGTAATTGAATCCCCATAATGGCATGGGTAGAGAAATATATGTAGATTACGGTATTCGGATGCGAGAACATTGGGCGCTATACTGAGATTTTACACTTCGGCGATAGCTGCCAATCCCTCTAATATTATTATGGTAATACGGCCAATTTCAATAAAAGCGTTCGTCGCAAAAGACATTTTCTTTTAGACGCTATGTATAAATCCTGTAGACATGTGCCGGGTTTCCAGACACGGGTCTGAATTTGTAGCTCATATCGTTTTTCGGGTACAGTATTTTAAATGGACCGCGAAATTAATTGGTAGAATATGTTTTCGCTGATGTTGTTATCGGGCACTTATTTCTTTATGTTCACGTTCGCTTCACCTGTTCAGATAAACACAATTCAATGTACATGTTACATTATTATAGACTGCGATTGAGTTCAAATATGAAATTGAACTTATATGGGGTACATAATAAAGAGGATTCTATAAAGTTGTTTTAAATTTTAAATAGATATCTGGAGAGGAGCTCGTGGCTAAAGTAATACCAGCCGCACGGGTTGATCCATCAGGTTAAGCTACGCTTGCAGGGTTGGTCCGTAGATGGGTCAACCCCGGCAAGTGCGGCGGTGTGTGGGTGTGCGGTGGGGTGGGATGGGTTGGTGGTGGATGACCATATTTACATACCGAGACTCCTCTGTGCCTCGGAAAGCACGTTAAGCCGTTGGTCCCGGCTGTCAATCGTGGATCTTTGAAAGTCGTTACGGGTCGTCAGAAGCCCGAAAGTCTGACATCCAGTCTTACCAAGGGGTATCGTATTACCCAGTAACTGGGTTGTGAAGGTCGCTCCATGTAAAATACTGGTATTCAGCTGCATCCGGTTAGACTGGAAGCCGACCCCAAGATAATTGGTAAAAGGATAGGCAGATATTTATAATATATATCTTAAATTGTAAACAAATCTACGAGTACGTACCTACCTGTACATTGATATTATTCAGATAGAAATTTGTTTAATTATTTATTGCATAAAATATTTTGGATGAAAATGTGTATTGGTTTTCAGTGAAGTTCACTTCATACCTCTTTCAAGTGATCGCGTTTCGAAATTATTAAATAAATAAAAAAAAATGAGCTATAATGGAAAGTACTCTTGCTAACATAACATACTAGCCCAAATTCTGCTATCCTAAAATTTGCGATCAGGGAGTTCCAGACCTTACAACCGGCGCCATCATTGGATCAGATCGATGGTATCGTAATATTGTATTGTCACCAGACTTACACAAGTATGCCAAATTTTAGCTCTATCGGAAACCATCGAGTGATCAAAATATGGTTTGCAAATTTTATAGCGGACAACTTACGATATGTACGATGAACATATCAAGTTAATTAAAAGCTTCTAAAAATTAATTAAATAGAAAATTTAAAAAAACCAAGGGTTAAAAGAAAAGCGGAAATTTAAAAAAACACAAAGGAGCTGATGACCTTGGATCGGCTGAACCGATTTTGATATAAAAAAAGTGTGTGTACTTATGTACCCATGTAAGAAGTTATACTTCTTTGGCGTAACAAGATAAAAAACCAAACTGACACAAAGTTTACAAAAGGAAAACAATGATTCTCCATGAACCACAGACCATAGCTAACTTCAGGATGTCGGTTCTAGCTAACTTCAGGCTGTAGGCTTTTTGTGAAGGTGTGCGCGCGCATCGTAAAAATTTACTCTCATCATTTTTCCTTAACGCGCCAAAAGAAGTATAACTTCAAAAACTTTTTTACAAAAAAATGGAACCGACTTGCAATAAAGTGCAAATAACTTTAATTTCGGGAGTCGGTGTTTCTGGTTTTGTGTCTTTGGTTTTTTACACCGACTTCCGAAATTAAAGTTATTTGCACTTTTTTGGAAGTCGGTTCCATTTTTGGTAAAACAGATTTTTTATTTTTCACTTTTTAGTTGTGGTTCTCCATTAAATTATGTTAACAATTCATAAAGATACGACAGCAGCAATCGCGGTTGATTTGCTGTCAATTTTTGAAGAGTTCCGTTGTCTGTCTCCGAAACCGATCATCAGATCTATATGAAGATGGAGTTATGCCCGAACATACATTCAAAAAAGACATGCATCTGAATTGATAACTTCCTCCTTTTGGAAGTCGGTTAAAAACATATCTAAGAACCAGTGCTACAAATTCTGCTTTCATATACAAAAAACTGCATTCAAATCGGTTCACCCGTTACAGAGCTACGGAGCCACAGACAGACACTCACACATAGCGGTCAAACTTATAACACCCCTCTATTTTTAGGTTAATAAAATATGGCGGATCACAGAGTTCCAATTTCAAAGTGACATTCATACAAAACACCACTGATATTCAATACAAAAAGCGACAACTGACGAACGTCTTCTTCCTTAGAGAAATTAAATTAAACTTAAAATTAGCTTTTCTAAAGTAAACAACGTAAAGTTGTGAAGGAAACATAAAGAGGGGTAGTTAATAAAGTGTTTATTGCCGGAGGCTCCGTATCGCGTGTCGTGCACTGCGATACGTCCCTCGGGGCTCGTACCGCATTTGAGACACTTCTAGTTTTAATCCAATTATCTTTGATGGTGCGATTAGCGGGTTTGATTGTCATCGGGTATATAAGTAAATTGATAATTGAGGCTCTTATGAGGTTGAATTTAAAAAATCTGATATTTCAACGTCTTCATTGCACAAAACATTTTATTAAATGAGCGCCGAAAACTACTTTATGGGTTGGCCAACGACCTATTTGCAAAAAAAGCCATTTCAGTAACGGGCATAAAACCTCATTCGCCTGAACTATTCATGTATTCAGCAAAATATTTGAAATGGGTCATATTCCTTTCGGCATGATTGAGTTTCCGAATAATCAAATGGGTATATTAACGAACTCCTTACATGAATGCACGTAATGGGAATAGTTATAGAAATTGTGACTTTAATAGAGTTGGTTCTTGTTGGGTTACTTTTGTGTCGGAATTAAATTACAATTTGTTCTAAGACCTTGGCTTGTCGAATACTATGGTCATAATAAATAACTCAGTATAAAACAAATATTTTAATATATAGGCGTTTTAAACAGAAGTGTTATGGTGTAAAAGAATATAGTAAATATTAAAAAAATATTTTATTTATTACATTCCTTCAAATTCTAAAAGAAACTGCTAGTAATGTTACAAAGAAACCTTTCAGAAGAATGTGAATACAACGCGATCATAGTAAGACGTAGTAAGATGCTAGGTTGTAGCATGCGTAGCGTAGCACGGGATATGGCATGGTAAGACGTAGTAAGCTGCTACAGTAGTAGTAAGACGTAGTAATTTGCTACGTTGTAGCATGGGTAGCGTAGCACGGGATGCGGCATGGTAAGACGTAGTAAACTGCTACAGTAGTAGTAAGACATAGTAAGTTGCTACGTTGTAGCATGCATAGCGTAGCACGGGATGCGGAATGGTAGGACGTAGTTAGATGCTACAGTAGGAGTAAGACGTAGTAAGTTGCTACGTTGTAGCATGCGTGGCGTAGCACGGGATGCGGCATGGTAAGACGTAGTAAGCTGCTACAGTAGTATTAAGACATAGTAAGTTGCTACGTTGTAGTATGCGTAGCGTAGCACGGGATGCGGAATGGTAAGACGTAGTAAGCTGCTACGTTGTAGCATGCGTAGCGTAGCATGGGATGCAGCATGGTAAGACGTAATAAGCTGCTACAGTAGTAGTAAGAAGTAGTAAGTTGCTACGTTGTAGCAAGCGTAGCGTAGCACGGGATGCGGCATGGTAAGACGTAGTAAGCTGCTACAATAGTAGTAAGACGTAGTAATTTGCTACGTTGTAGCATGGGTAGCGTAGCACGGGATGCGGCATGGTAAGACGTAGTAAACTGCTACAGTAGTAGTTAGACGTAGTAAGTTGCTACGTTGTAGCATGCATAGCGTAGCATGGGATGCGGAATGGTAGGACGTAGTAAGATGCTACAGTAGGAGTAAGACGTAGTTAGTTGCTACGTTGTAGCATGCGTAGCGTAGCACGGGATGCGGCATGGTAAGACGTAGTAAGTTGCTACAGTAATATTAAGACGTAGTAAGTTGCTACGTTGTAGTATGCGTAGCGTAGCACGGGATGCGGAATGGTAAGACGTAGTAAACTGCTACAGTAGTAGTAAGACGTAGTAAGTTGCTAGGTTGTAGCATACGTAGCGTAGCATGGGATACGGCATGGTAAGACGTAGTAAGCTGCTACGTTGTAGCATGCGTAGCGTAGCATGGGATGCGGCATGGTAAGACGTAGTAAGCTGCTACAGTAGTAGGAAGTAGTAGTAATTTGCTACGTTGTAGCATGGGTAGCCTAGCACGGGATGCGGCATGGTAAGACGTAGTAAGCTGCTACAGTAGTAGTAAGACGTAGTAAGCTGCTACAGTAGTAGTAAGACGTAGTAAGTTGCTACGGTGTAGCATGCGTAGCGTAGCACGGCATGCGGCGTAGTAAGACGCAGAAAACTGCTACTGTAGTAAAACGTAGTACGTTACTACGATGTAGCATGCGTATCGTAGCATGGCGTGTGGCATAGTAAGACTTGGATAACGGCTATGCGTAGCACAGCACAGCATGCAGCGTAGTAAAACGTAGTAAGCTGCTACTGTGTAGCATGCTTAGCGTAGCATAGCATGCGGTGTAGTATCACTAAGTAAACGTAGCGTAAACGTAACTACGCTGCATGCTGCAGCGTAGTAAGACGAAGTAAACTGCTATCTTCGCATATATTTTTCATATGACTTCGGTGTTAAGTGAATGGAGGTATGGAGGAATTGAATGCAGCGCATGGAACGTAAGCCGAACAGACGGAACAGAACACTGATTTTGAAACAGAATTTTAACAATTTTAACACCTTGCTAAATCGTTTATCATTCCACGGTCAAATTTAAAGACTAAATAAGTATACCCGCCAAATTTGACAGCGGTAGCTTAACCTAGATAATATGTTATTATGTTTTGTCAAAGTTTGAGCGTATCTACAGAAAAACCATATAATTAAGAAATCGCATAATTTAAACTAGTTATATTTATTGTGCATTTAATTCCTTAAAAAAATTAACAAAAACTTCACCATTAAAAGATTCCTCTTGTTACATTTGATATTGTAACTGCCACAGGAAATAAAAGAATAATACGAAACACAACGGGCTCACTCCAGCGCCAGTCGTCAGTCATTTAAGGAAATGGCTTCCCGAGAAGGCTTATGTTGGTACCTGACATCTGGCCTGCTATTAAAATATATTTAAGCTGATGTTACAATGACTTGCGGTTCTTTATTTTCACCAGACTGTCCCAGAAGAAACTTAATGTGTTTATAGAGTTTTTATGTATGTCTATTTCTCTGACACGCCCTGTAGCATATACGGCTGTAAGGATGGACATGGAAGGACAAATGAGGTATCATTATATATGATAGGATAGGTCTTGACCCCCAAAGTTAATGAAAACTTAAAAGGCTAATTGAAATTTTGTGAAAAAAAAAAACAAAGAAAATGAACGCTTTGAATATTATAATCTCTGCAAAGCTGATTTCCGCATGTCATTCTCTTTTCCGTTAACTCTTAAAGCACACAACGGATTTTGGTACAGTTTTAATTAATAGATAGTTTTATTACGGCGTGTCCGGCCACATGCAAGGTAGGGTTCCGTAGACCATACTTCACCTAAGTATTTTTTTTGTATTTTGTTTAAAATTTAACAAGTAGAAACATTTTATAAGTTGGGTGACTATTACTCTAAAACTAACAGAGCTATCTTAGCCGTGATAGTTTTCCTTTTCATTTATATAATTATACTACTGCTGTAAACATTTTCATATATCGAAAATCAACCATTTAGCTGGCGGGAGGGGGGGGGGGGGGGAACACTTGACTCTAACAAAAATTAGCAATTTAAAGCTTAATTTTACGCAAACCGATCCCAGAATCGAAAAATGGTCTTCACCATAATATATACACACCCGTAATATTTTTGATTGGCCTACATCATGAGATAGACAAAAAAAAAGCTTTCCCTACTTTACGTGTACAGGAAGTACCCTAAAAAAATGTTTTTTCATGATTTTAATTTACCCCTTTATCGGCATGATTAATTTTTGTATATCCAAGCCAAATTATAGTATTAAGATTCTCTGAGGTAAGCTGCGGACGGACGGACGGACTCTCACTCTCCTCTCGCAATCTTTTCTCTATCACTTTCTCCCATACTTTCATAATATGTGACATGAGCTTTATCCCTCGATAGTTGTTGCAGTCCTGTATATCCCCTTTATTCTTGAAGATAGAAGACTAGCGAACTATTGCACCATTCTTATGGGAACACTTCTTCATACAACCACTTATTGAAGAATAAAGTCAGCCACATACATCTATCCTCTTTTAAACACTTCCATACTTCTACTGGTATGTCATCAGGGCCCATGACCCTTCCATGGGCCTTTCCATTTTTCATACATTGAACTGCCTTTCTAACTTCATCCATGCTGATTTCTCTCACCAAACCCAGATTTACTTGTACCTCTTTTACCTGTTCTCTACTTTATAGGTCAAGTGGGTTTTGATTCCCTTGAGCGACAAAATATGCGACATAAAAAAGTAATGCGACATGTTGATTTAGAAGTTTGATTCTTTCACTGCTCCAAAGGAATGCAGACTTGAGTATTTGATAATAATTTCAGCTCTTCGTCTTGAAAGGCGCAAAAACAGACGAACAACAAAGTGATCCTTTATGGGTTCCTTTTGTGGTACGGAATCCTAAAAATGTGATAAAACTAAAAAAAAACAAGAACTACAAATAATTCATAAGCTTGAATTTAAATTTAATTTAATACAGGAGAATAATTATAAATACTAAATATCAACTGAAAACCCTTTGAAAGTACTTTACAATAATGAGCTCAGCAGCTATACTAGCAGTATTAAACAAGCACCTACTATATAAGAGGCGTGCTGCCGCATAAAAAGCTTCAGCAGCATTGCTACCGATTCCACTATTTGCATTCCATTTCTGGGTTTAAATTTCACCGTACGGTTCGAAGGCAATTCCTGGCAATTCTTGGCAAGTTTCTTATTGTTTCGTCCGTCTTTTGTGCGCTCAGTTATTATGTATTGCGCACATTTGTATAGTTTGCGTGGAACTTGCAGCTGTGTTGTTGCTTAATTTAATATCTTTGTTTATTGTTGGCGCTCTGGTAAATAAATTCAAGTTCTGTGTGTAGTGTTTCGTTTTAATTGAATTAGTTGTTCTTGTGTTTGTGTGTCGTTGGGATTGGTTAACAGTAAATAGTGCGTATAATTATGAATTTATTATTGTTGACCCTCAAATCTAGCACAATGCATTGTATTAACATAATCGCAAGGCTCGCCAAATTCCGCCTGACGGAGGTCCTCATCGGACACGGATATTTTGGGAGGTTCCTGTGTAGGATAAGGTGGAGAGAAACGCCCGGGTGTCACCACTGTGCGGATCGCCCAGAGGACACGGTGGAACATACTGTGGAGTCCTGCCCCGCTTGGGCAGAGCACCGCCGTGTCCTCGTGGAGGCGATCGGCGGGAGCGACCCTTCGCGCCCGGCCCTGGTCCAGGCCATAGTACGGAGCGAGAGGGAATGGGAAGCAGTCGCCTCCTTCTGCGAAGCAGTAATGCTCGCGAAGGAGGAGGCGGAACGGGTGAGGGAGTCTCAACAGAGTCGCCCTCACGCCCCCAACAGCAACCGCCGCGAGGCGACCGACGCCCTGGGCATCGGAGGTCGAGAGACGATCTCCGGCCATCGTAGACGCAGGCCTGCGGACTGCGAGTAGTGGGTAGCTCTCCGTCCGATCAGGACCAGGCCCGAGAGTCGATGGCGTGTAGTATTCTACGCGCGCCTCAAAGAGATGTCAGCAATAAAATGACGGGGCTCCTCATTGCCGATGCCTGACCAGGGGTCGTGGATAAATTCGAAACAGAGTTACCGCGCCCCTGGGCACGGTAACTAGGCAGGCAGGAAAGGAACAGGAGTGGGTTTAGTCAGTAAAAGTCTGACACGTCCTCCCGCTCCACCCAGAGCGGGAGAAGTCGTAGGATTATTTCCCACGTCCACAAAAAAAAGGCTTACCAAATTAAAAGAAACTCTGAATATTTCGTCAAATACACTAAGGGCAATGCTCTTCATTAAATGAAAATCCAAATGCGCTTTCGTCGTATCACATCAGGTGTAAACAGTTCACAAGACTACACAAAAACAAAAAAAGAAAACTCAACTCCCCCGCGATACGACTACTGCCGTTAAAATCTTTTGTACATTATACTTGTTCTCAAATATGTATTAATATCCTTTGTGTCCATAAAAAAGGGTTGAACATTAATGAGTTTTGTCTCGTGACCACGTCGTGCGTCGTGCGGTAACCCTATCCCGCCCTAGGGAGGTCATTAAAAACTTCGCTTAGGTAGCATAATATGGCCGTGTAGACATTTAGCGGGCAATGCCTGAAGATTTTTATACGTTTTACAAGGTTATTTCACTAACTAGTTTGTTTTGAATCACCTAGAGACTCCTATGCCAAGATTGGACTTGAATACAGTAGATAAATATGTATATTCGTAAATCAACGAGACGTTAATAGGCACCCCGAGACCCTTAGGTCTAGTCTTTAAGACTACCTTGGCGATCGGGTTGGTGAGATTTTGTATAATAAACAACCCTTTTTCAAGGAGTAACCTTTCTGTTTTTTACGGCGATGAAATTAAGGCAACGTTACGTAGGTAACTGGCATGTTAGTTTTTAGTTTAATTAAGATGAGTCTGTTGAATTTATTTATTTAGAAATCTTAATTCTTGAAAAATAATTGTATTCATCTAAAACTGTGTTTGTACTTGTATGAGCACATTTTTATTTAAATAAATCATTGCACTTTTTAACCCTCTTATAAGTTTAGACAAAACTACAAGGGTATTGCAGGGTCCCTTATGCTCTGTTAAAACTAGTTAGTACGAACTCAGCACACATATTTTTGAAGGTCACAATATGAAGTAACATTCTGCTAACGGCTTCGGCCGCGTGGAATTGGTAGTACTCCCATTAGAAATTACATGCTATTCCAGACTATAATCTATCTATGTTAAAATTTCATTCAGATGCGTTCAACTGATCTGGCATACCCGGGCTTGCGGACGGCGAGCAGTGGGTAGCTCGCCGTCCGATCAGCACCAGGCCCGTAAGTCGACGTCGCGTAGGGTTCCACGCGCACCTCAAAGAGATGATTGTCAGCCACCACTGACGGGGCCCATCGTGGCCGGGTAAATTCGTAACAGAGTTACCGCTCCCCTGGGCACTCAGGCAGGGAAGGAACAGGGGTGGGTTTTAGTCAGTAAGAGTCTGACACGCCCTCCCGCTCCACCCAGAGCGGGAGATGTCATTGGATGATTTCTCACACCACAAAAAAAAGCTATTCTGGCGTGTTTGAGTAATAAACATTCATACCAAATCCATACTTTCGCATTTATAATGTTAATTATTAGAAATTAGGATTTACACCAATATCTCAAAATACGGTCTTTGATTCGGTTAGGTTAGACACCTATAATGTTACATTTTTAAATATAGTAATCAATCCGTCAGGCCCCTTGCGTCTCCTTAAGGAGACGCGACAATAGGTTTTTAATTGTGTCTGTTAATGCGGGGCTTGACGGGCTAAAATACTCAATTTGTAACTCAGGGGGATTCGGCGTTGAGGGTTGAAATACAGGTTATGCCTAGTTCGGCCCCAAATGCTAATACTTTTGTGTACTTTAAGTTTAGATTAAGCAACCTACTTGTAAAAAATGTTTATACTTATGTGAATAAACATTACTATTACTATTAGTATATTCACCACTAGCCAGTGTATCAGGATCGGCGGAACTCCTCAGCTACAATTCTATACGTGTTGAAAACCATTTAACAAGACCTAACAGAAATATATTAATTCAAATTGCAACTTAAAACATCCGTTTCAGATCTGCAAACTTCAATGCGGATGCAAATAAGGATCTCAAACGCTCCGTGGTCGTGACTGTGAATTCAGATGTCTGTTACATCCTCGGATTTCGAGTTACGTTGGTGACGTACTTGAAATACGATTTCCAGAGGTATTAGGACGTCGAGAACTAGGTATAAGAGTGCTTAATATTGCTTTTTAATGGTACCTCCATTTATTTATTTCTTAATTTATTTGATACTAGCTGCGCCCCGCGGATTTACCCGCCTAGACCGGAATAAAAGGTAGCCTATATGTTCATTCACTTTGTTGCTTAGTTTTAGGCCCAAGAGACTCCTTTCCATGCTATTTTGGCACACTTTAACCTTGTGAGAAACTAAGCGACAAAGTGAGAAATAAAGATATCAGAAAAATTACCAAAGCTAAGGACATAGTAAAAACCATAATGACCCAAAAATGGAAATGGGCTGGGCATGACCATAGATCACCAGGGAACAAATGGGCTAAAATTGTCACGAATTGGTACCCTATATTCAAGAAAAGACGAAAAGGAAGGCCATTCAAAAGATGAAGTGATGACATAGTTGCCACGGCTGGCATTGCTTGGAGCAGACTGGCAAGAGATAGAGCGAAATGGAAAGAAATGGAGGAGGCTTTCACCGCCAGAGCGGACCTTATAACAAAAAAACACATTAATTAATTAATAAGTTATACTAACAAACTAGATTAAGCAAAAAAAAAATACTAACAGAACCAATAATGTAAGGAATAAATAAAGCTATTATTAATACTATTATATGTTAATTCAGGCTATAAGCTATTTACATACCAAATTTCATCCAGATCGGACCAGCCGTTTGAGCGTGAAGAAGTAACAAACATACACACTCACAAACTTTCACATTTATAATATTAGTAGGAAGTAGGATTTTTCAAAGAATTATTTACGTATGCTTTTTTTTTTGGGGGGGGGGGGGGGAGTGTGAAATCATCCAATAACTTCGCCCGCTCTGGGTGGAGCGGGAGGGTGTGTCAGACTCTAACTGACTAAAACCCACCCCTGTTCCTTCCCTGCCTGAGTGCCCAGGGGTGCGGTAACTCATTTTCAGAATTTATCCGCTACTCCTAGGCATATCTACGTATGCTGGGTTATAATTCATTTTTATTTTAAATGAACAATTTCAATAATTTTACTACATATCATTCAAACTCTACCGCTCATAGTCCTAAACAACCGGTCTCCCTCTTTTAAAACAAAAACCTGTGCCAGGGGTCGCAGTAACTCTTTAAACACTCCCGCGACAACAGTCCACCCTAAAAACTACATCTGTCCATCCGTCTGTCTGTCAATGGGCTCTATCTCATAAACCGTAATAGGTAGGCAGTTGAAATTTTCACAGAATGTATATTTCTATTACCGTTATAACATCAAATAATAAAATTTAATTTGATTTAAAATTAAAGGTGTGTGCGAAAAAACCGGGCAAATGCGAGTCGATTTCACAATCGACTCGCATTTGCCCGGTTTTTTCGGTATTGACATATTCGTCATATAGCCAAAAGGGTAAGATAAAATTGCATTTTAGCTCTGTTTTGTCAGACGAGAGAAAGCCGAAGTCTTGCCCCTGTAAGTTGTCCTATGAGTGCTAATCACAAACTTTTTAATGTGACACGTTTAGATTTAATCATGAATTGTAGATAAAATATTTTTATTATTAATGGGAATGTTAAGGAGTAAAATAGATTATTTATTTTCTTATTTAAATTTATGCCTAATTATTGGACATTGTAAATTAATTTTATGATTATTATAATTATTATTGGACATTAAATTAAATTATTAGAAAAGAAAGAAAAAAGTGACACCTGACAGTCGTGTTATTTTTCCTCAGATTTTATAAAATATATTTAAATCATTTAATCATCCACAAATTATGCTATTTAGTGCTATTAGTTGCACTGAAACTTGATTTTACCAATTTAATCTGGCGACTTGAGGAACAGAAAGACTTTTATAACATACAAGGAGGTGCGAAACATCATCGTCCAAAAATCCTGCCCTCCCAGGAAGGGCGGGATACTCAGCAAGAAGTTACGAAGTGCAGTCTAGAGGCGACGCTAAAGACGTGACGCCAGACTTCTAGTCACCCAGTCACGGTTGCCAGGGCGCCGCCGCCAGAATTCATGGGCGTCGCGGTGCCCCAGCCCGCCAGCGCGACTGTGCCGCTCGTGGTTTGACTTGAAGTGACATTTTAAAGTGGTTTATATCAAGTGTTTTTTCTATTATTTAATTTTTTAGTTATTTAATTAGAAAATAAGTGTAAAATATTACTTCCATGCCTAACTATGACGACAGTTGTGATGCCATACGAAGTGCCAGTCAACCTGCCACATCGCTCAATGTTGTAGTGAGATACCCTCACTGTTCCCAAGCACGATTTTTTAAGGGTGAACGAGGTTTGAAGGTACATGTGGGCAAAAAACACAAACCCCACAATGTACCTTCTTCATGCCCAACAGTTTCAACTCCCCTAACACCTGATCCACCCCATCAACCCTTTTGGAAAACCCTTGCAAAATTAAAATCATCAACTCCCGTCTTGAAAAGAGTTCCTCGTGGCGCGAGGCCCTCCGTGGCATCAAGCTTAGCACGTTGTGTCCGCTTCGCAGTCCGAGAGAACTCACAATGTGCTTGGGAGCAAATACTCACCTTCCCGTTCAGGATTCTACATGTGCAAAAAAATTTGGCAATTAAAAAAACACTAACAGCTCAAATTAAAGATAATTGTAATATTTCGGCCCAGACTTTCGAATCTAAATCAACATTACACCTCCCCCAAAGAGGCTTATTGCACCATTTGGAGTCCAAACTTGGTGAGGGTGATATAAGAGGTGCAGCTAGGATCATCTTTAGCAGTGATGTGGTTGCGCCGTACTCTCCAGAAACACTTTCGGCTCTGGAGAGCAAACACCCCGCCCCGGCAGATGATCTCACCTTCCCCGACCCCCCCGACCCAGAAACCAACTCCCTCGAAATTACAGCTCAACAAGTATGTGCGGCCGTGTGCTCGTTCCGGAGTGGCTCCGCCGGCGGCCTCGATGGCCTGACACCTCAACACCTCAAGGACCTGATGTGCGCAAGAGCCGGGGAGGCCGGTGAGTCCCTTCTGAAGGAGCTGACGGCCCTTATCAACCTCATGCTCTCCGGCAATGTGAATGAAGCCGTCATTGATATCTTGTACGGGGCAAACCTATGTGCCCTGCACAAGAAGGATGGTGGCATTCGTCCCATTGCCGTAGGGTCTACCTACAGACGTATCGCAGCCAAAATTTGTTGTGCCTTTTACAGCGAAGCACTGGCCAGCAAATTCCAGCCCCTACAGCTTGGTTTCGGTTCCAGAGGGGGCTGCGAGGCTGCGGTACACGCTCTTTCTACCTACCTCAACAGCAATGAAGGTGAGGTCATTCTTAAGGTTGACATTAAGAATGCCTTCAACTCCGTAAACAGGGACACCTTGTTGACAGAAGTTCAAAAAGAAATATCCAAAATTTACAGTTTTCTCTACCAATGTTATAGACACCCTTCAAAATTACTGTATAAGGAAGACCTTTTGGAATCAGCTGTTGGCTGTCAACAAGGCGACCCTCTAGGGCCAGTCATTTTTAGTTTAGCAATAAACCCAATCATTCGGCAGCTAAAATCTAAATTTATTGTTTGGTATTTGGATGACGGAACCTTAGGAGGTGATGTAGTCAGTCACAGTCCTAAAAGATTTTACTTTTTTGAAAACCAAATTTAGTGCCATTGGGCTACAACTTAACCTTTCGAAATGCGAAATTTACATCCCCCAATCCACTGACAGACAGATTACTTTAGATAAATTTAACACAATAGCACCTAATATTAAAATCACTGATAGAAATTCTTTTCACCTCCTAGGCTCCCCTATTTTTGATGAATCCTTTCCAACTTTCATTGAGCAGAAAATACAAAATTTTAATGATGTCTCGGAAAGACTTTTTAAAATTAACATGCATTCGGCTTTTACGCTCATTCGTTACTGTTGTTTTGGACCAAAATTTACATATAGCCTACGCTCCTCCCACCTTTGGAAACACCCTCAACTTTTGGAAAAAGTCGATCAAATCATTAGGAACACACTATCTTCGATCCTCAATGTGGCCTTGGACGACCGAGCATGGCAGCAAGCCACACTTCCCATCCGTCTGGGTGGCCTCGGCGTCCGCAAAATTTCAAGTATAAGTTTACCGGCTTTGCTCTCCTCGGTCCACAGTACCTTCTGATACATTAACCGGGAACATTTTATCTTCCTCACTGGTTAATGTTGAGGTACCGTTTTTGACCGATGCGTTGAACGCTTGGAAAATGACTTGTCCCAATACGGAATTGCCCGACAACCTGTCTTCCCAGAGACGGTGGGATGTGCCGCTCTGCAGTGTTATACGAAATAACCTGAAAACTACGACATCGAGTACTGCCGAGCGTGCGCGTCTGCTGGCTGTGGGGGAATGGGAGTCGGGCTTGTGGCTTCAGGCACTCCCGTCATCCACCATAGGCACTATGATGGATGACGCTTCGTTTCGGCCCGAAACCTGTTTACGTTTAGGCGCACCTTGTGTTGCTCCACATCGGTGCCACTGCGGTGAAGCTGTCGACAGCCTCGGGCACCATGGTTTGTCCTGCTGCAGGAGTGCAGGCCGCATAGCACGGCACGCCAGCATCAACGATATTATCCGTCGAGCTCTTGTCACCGCCGGCGTACCTGCCGTATTAGAACCAAGTGGCTTGGTACGTGACGATGGGAAGAGACCAGATGGCATGACGTTGGTGCCGTGGAAGGTGGGTAGGCCTTTGGTGTGGGACGCAACCTGTGTCGACACCCTTGCGCCATCTCATGTTCCAAGTACGGCGGGCTGTGCCGGTGCAGCCGCTGCAGCTGCCGAGTCCCTCAAGCGGCGCAAATACTGTAACCTTATTGGGAATTACAGTTTTGAGCCGTTTGGGGTCGAAACGCTCGGGTCATGGGGTCCGAGTGCGCGTCTCCTTTTCAAGGATATTTCTCGCCGACTGATCGACACTTTACGTGACCAGAGGGCTGGCTCATTCTTTGCTCAAAGAATAAGCATTGCCATCCAGCGTGGCAATGCTGCCAGTCCTCTGGGCACGTTTCCAGATGACAGCGATGTGGAGGAGTACTTCAACGCCTGAACGTATTTTGTTTTTGTATATATGTACGTAGTTAGGTAAGGTTTTATTTTGGTTTTAGTGTAGATATAGTTAGTTAAGTATTTTATAAATATGTAAATCTAGTTTCCAAATAAATATAATTATTAGATAGGTATTAGTGACATGGACTAACTTTCCTTTTCTCTTTGACATTGTTTTAAATTTTGAACTTCTATGCATGTAAACAATATTAATGTATGTAGGTAGTGAGATTGTGTCAATTTAATTTATCTGTTTATTAACTTGTTATTATTCTAATTATTTGCGTAGGTATAGTTGTAAAACATTCGGACACGATGTACATTGTTAATGAATAAATAAATAAATGAAAAATGAAATGAAATTAATCACACACGCGGCTGGAATTGTTACTTATATGTTGGTGTCAAAAGAAGGTTACCAAAATACAAAGTGCCTTAATTACCAAGATGTCTCAAATATATTCAGTCGTTAACTTTCCAGACATGCTTATTACCCGACCCTTCTCAACATAATAACCATTAAAATTGTATTAATTATCGTACTGTAACTTAGACCCAACTAAAAGTGTTTTGTCTTAGTTTCACATGTTTACTTAAGTATAGCTTCAAAACTTATCCAATGTTGTGTGGTCTGAAACTAGGTTCTAATTAAGCAACTTTGAACTTTATTCCCGAGGGATAGAGTGGAAAGCTAGTTAGTAGTTCTTGTGTTTTTTATTCTCGGAAACTTGAAGTTATCGAAAATAATTTGATTAATGAACAGGTAAACGATTGATTGTAGCTTTATACCTTTTTGTAAAATTGAGTTGCTTGCAAAAACAGGGTTCTTCTTTAGATTTAATACTTCGTTTATAATCGTTTATTTATAAAAAGAGACACAATTACAATATTATTTCCATAGAGTTATATGTCTTACGGTATTCTGTTGTCGTGTTAAGCTGCGGGCATACAAAATATAATTGGTTTTACAAAAACGTGCTGTACGAGCAATATACAGGCTAGGGTCAATGAGATTGGAAATCTCACGGTGAAATCTCAATTCATTTTTCCAAACATATTATACATTAGACAAAATATACATTTAAACACCAAAACCAGTGATGTCCACAATTTTAACACCAGAAACAAGCACAAACTACATACTCCTTCACACTGTCTTCGTAATGTTCATGGCTCGTTGTTGGGTCTCGGTATCCGCTTTTACAGTAAGCTACCCTTTTCTTTTCTTGACCTGTATTTTATTGCATTGAAAGTTAAATGTAATGTTTGTTCGAAGGCATACTATTCCATCAATGACTATTTAGATGATAAGAATAGTTGGTCGCTGTGTTGAACGCAAGACAATGTTACACATGATGTTCTTTCCTGATAATTAGCTTATGACATAAGAGTTGATATACCTAATACATGTTTATTGATTTTACTTTGATGGCCCTAGTTTATCACTTAAGGCCCTAGTAAATCACATCCCTATCGATAGATACTTACCGTTGCACGTGTAAGCGGGCACACTAGTTATGTACGGAGGCTAATTAAATGTAGTTATTGTTTAATGTTTGTACTTGAGTTTTTCTGTTTTACATAAGTTACATACATCTAGGTTAAGATAGATAGAGAGAGAGAGCATACAATTATATAGATTCAAGTTCCTCAAACAGCCAGATGTGTTGCTGGGGAGTTTCTTGCGCCACTCCTTCTTCACAGCTAAAACACTATGAAGTGGTGACGGGGCTTCGTTTTTGGTGGATTCTCTTTATGTAGAACTTTGACGTTCAAATGGTGCTGGCTCTCAGCCTAATTTGAATAAATGACTTGATTTTGAATAAAAATATCTGAATAAAAATATGACAGCATATTAACTGCGATTGCTGCGATCGTATGTTTATGGTAGTGTTAACACAATTTAATGGGGTACCACACCTAGAAAGTGCAAAATTAAAACCATTTTACAAAAAATATAGAACCGACTTTCAAAAAAAGTGCAAAATGACTTTAATTTCGGAAGTCGGTGTCAAGAAAAACGAAGAAACGAAACCAGAAATACTGACTTCTGAAATTAAAGTTATTTTGCACTTTTTTTGAAAGTCGGTTCTATTATTTTTTATAAAAGTTTTTAAAACTTTAAACGTGTTCAAGATCCAATTATTTACCAACTTACAGATTATTTAATATCCTGTCTAGGGTCGCGGATAAATTCAAAAGAGAGTTACCGCGGCCCTTGGCACAGGAAACTGAAGGAACAAGGGTGGGTTTTAGTCAGTAAGAGTCTGACACGCCCTCCTACTTCACCCAGAGTGTGAGAAGTCATTTGGTGATTTCCCAACATCCAAAAAACATAATGGTTATTTATATTCAAATTAATTTTAAAAGTTACCTATTTGATTCCAGTGATTATGTACATAACTTGATAAACATTCATTTTCATTAAAAATATATACCGACTCAAGTAACTTTTATCGACTTTTTTAGGCACGTGTATTCGTATACACGTGTTTTACTCATGAGGGTAAGATTATGGCACAGTTATATGGCAACGACCTTGATTGGTTAGCTTGCGTGTTCTGTACTGAACACACACACCGCGTCGTACGTCCATCCAGTAATAGGACTCGCCCATCCAGGAGCAATGTCCACCCGGGCCTGCGGACGGCGAGTAATGGGTAGCTCGCCGTCCGATCAGCAACAGGCTCGAGAGTCGACGGCGCGTAGTGTTCCACGCGCGCCTCAAAGAGTTGTCAGCAAGAGACGGGGCCAGTCATGGCCGATGCCTGCCCGGGGGTTGAGGATAAATTCGAAACAGAGTTACCTCGCCCCTGAACACTCGAGGCAGGAAGGAACAGGGGTGGGTTTTAGTCAGTAAGAGTCTGACACGCCCTCCCGTTCCACCCAGAGCGGGAGAAGTCATAGGATGATTTTCCACCCCCCAAAAAAAAAAAGAAAAGAGCGATGTCCCAAATAAGACGCATTATTAATTTATTACACATAAAAAAACAAATATTATACTAAAACACGTATACTAGAAGATAAATATTTAAATTATCTTTAAAATGGTGAAGGTTTTATAAAATAGGCTTTATAGTTTCTGCGTGATTCTCAATTTTTTATCCGCTTTAGACATAACTTTACAAATTAGTTACACTATATTATAAAATTTAATTTTGAATATTCACATAACAAATTATGAAAAAACTTGTCTAAAATACCATATTTTTTTTTCAAAGAAATAAGACAAGTCGTTTAGACGTGATGTTTAATTAAAAGTCATTAGAAGTCGTATATTTGCGCCTTAAGTATGATTTTATAGATATGTAGCTAATTTTACTCCTGAGTCTTTAAGAGCGTGATTTTATTTTAATCGCCTTCATTAATGTTATTAAACAAATATGTAACATCATACCTGTACCTATTTTCCAAAGAGGTAGAGATGTAAAATACACTCACGAGAACCTAGCCGAACAACAGCTTTGGAGTTTGGCAGATGTTATTAAACGATTAATTATTAACGTAGCAGTTTATCAATAAAAACATATTTAAAAAACAATTTGACAGTAGCTTCAGTCATTCAATGACATTCACATTATAACAATACTAAGTCGGTGAAGCAGATTGTACTCATCAACAGAGCAAATAAATATAGACGTTAAGGAGACGAACCCATGCCCAAGGGTAGCGGATAAATTCTGAAAATGAGTTACCGCACCCCTGGGCACTCAGGCAGGGAAGGAACAGGGGTGGGTTTTAGTCAGTAAAATTCTGACATGCTTTGAGTGGAGCGGGAGAAGTCATTGGATGATTACTCCCCCCCCCCCCCCCAAAAAAAAAAGGAGATGAACCTAGTTTTGACATGACCTAGTCATATCAGCTCGAAGATCAGATGGTCGATGGGGCCGAAAAGTTCTAGAGTAGCGACCGCATACCGGAAGACGCAACGTTGGAAGGACCAATGACTTGGTGAGGGTTACGAGTAGCCAATGGATGCGAGAAGGATCGATAATTGTGGCGACATTTGGGGGAGGCGTACCTACGTCCAGTTAAAACGATAATTATTAAGACATACCTGATGTCAAAAACCGTGATACATCGAAACCACGTACCTTGTCCATTTCTGCCATACTATAGGTACCTAAGACATGTCTACGTGTTATTTATTCCCACTATAAATATTCATCAATTCGTTCGAAAACGTTCAAACTTGTGACGTATCATTAAACTTCGTTTAACGCTAACAGCTCAGTATATAAGCAGCTTAAACAGAAATAGTTTTGAATATAATTTCAAACTTGGCTAGGTATAATACTCCATTCCAGTAATTTTCTCAGAATTTATATCTAATTTGAATGAAGTATTATAAGAATTATATTAATAATGGTATGAGAAGGTTTGTACTTGAATAGGTCTCACGCACGAGGATACAGCAGTGGTTTCTAACCTTTTTTGACCGTGGACCACTTTGAATTCGTTGTTGTTATCAGGGACCAGAAGTTCAGAACAAAATTATATATCTGTATTGTTCTTTTTTCAGATTAATCTAGTTTAACCTAAAAAAAGAACAAAATATAAATTCAAAACGTGTAGCACACCTACTCGTATATATTCTTTAAAACCAAAAATAACGAGCACTGTCATAGAAAACACAATAAGTCCCTATATATTTCTGTTAGAAACTTAGAATCAGTTCGCAACAATGTTACTTTTTAGATTATGATCAATAATATTTCTCGGACCATATTTTAGCTTTTACGGACCACCAGTGGTCCGCAGACCACAAGTTGGGAACCACTGCTTTACAGGTTCAAGCCGTTGTTAACGTGGGCCTTTTGGAAATTGAGTGATTATTATTATCTTTCTACTGTTTCCTCACCACCGGACGGCAGTACTTGTTTAATGGGTTCAACTGCTAGCAAGGGCGGATCCAGCGGGAGGTTAATTGATTGTGTATTTTTATTTTTTTACAGTAATACACTGATTCATTGCAAATAAATTACACAATTAATAAAACTTTTTTACAAAAAAATAGAACCGACTTCCAAAAAAAGTGCACATAACTTTAATTTCGGAAGTCGGTGTTCCTGTTTTGTGTCTTCGTTTTTTGACACCGACTAATATATTTTTTTGTAAAAAAGTTTTTTGTTTTTCACTTTTTAGTTGTGGTTCCCCATTAAACTGTGTTAACAATTCATAGACATACGATAGCAGCAATCGCGGTTGATTTGCTGGCAATTTTTGAAGAGTTCCGTTCCGTTGTCTGTCTCCGAAACCCATCATTAGATCTTTTTGAAATTTAAATGGAACCATTTCGGAATAAACCCCTTTCGAATAAATAAAGAATTTTGCAAATCCGTCAATATATGACGGAGTTATGCCCGGACATACATAAAAAAAAAATACAAACATACGAATTGATATCCTCCTCCTTTTTGAAGTCGGTTAAAAAATTACCGGTCTAAATCGATCAATAAATCTTTAAAGGATTTTTCTTTTTTTTCTCTCCAAAGACATGATGGGTCCACACAAGAGAAGATGCACACTCGCAGAAGTAAATCCAAATCTACCTTCTTCTGCTGGTGCTCATCAACTGCCTTTTCACAACAATATTTCCATCTTCATCTGCTCGAGATGTGGTCCTAAAATTTTTTTGTTTTTTTTTTCTTTTAAACGTTGCCAAAATCACTTCTTTTGAGACTCCTACAAAGCAGGTGTCTTTGTAAGCGTCACCGTGCCCCCATTTTTTTTTTGCTCTAGCAAGTGAAGGAAAACGGGTGAGTTATAGTCAATAAGACTCTATCACGCCCTCTCGCTCCACCCAGAGCGGGAGAAGTTATTTGGTGTTTTCCCACCCAAAAATAAAAACCCTTCCTCACTTTTCCCAAATCAAATTAAAACAAGTGCGAGTCCGGCTCACGTGCGGGTTCCGAGCGAACTATATTTTTTTAAATGTTTTATTCATTGTGTGTACAAAATTTCAATTAGATCGGTCCAGTAGATTCGCAGCAAATTGGCTATGATAGACGGACAGACAGACCGACACACAAGTGATCCTATAAGAGTTCCGTTTTGTCATTCGGATCTTCGAAACACTAAGAGCGGCTGCGCACTACGTCCGATTACTTATCCGATACTTATCCGTCAAAATACAGATGTAAAGAAAACTCGGATCGAACTCGGATCGGTAGTGCGTAACCTACCATACAAATTGTTCTACGGCCACGCCGGACCGTCTTTTCACGAATAAGTATCGGATAAGTATCGGACGTAGTGCGCAACCACTCTAAAAGTTAAAAAAGCCAGTTGTCTTCTCAACCCAGTCATCAGCCACTCACAGTTATGAACAACTAACACTAATAAAGCTACAATTACAGACCAACTAGCCCCCTAAGTGGGGTAACGTGAAATCTGAAAACTTTCTCTCAACTTCTTCTGTGCGAATTGTTTGAACGCCAAGAAATGCGGCGTATGATCTTGTGAAGGTCTGTCAGACATTTAATTAGTGTAGACACTGTTGCAAAAGCGACATCTTCAAAACCGCCGGGTTATAGGAATGTCTCGGGACACTCAGAAACAACCTTAAAGAACGAAACGAGACAGTGTAATTTCAACTGTAGGTGTGAAGTGACTAGGTTGCTTTTAGTTTGTGGAAATTAATATAAAGAAAAGGAGTGAAAAGTGAAGTAATTCATCAAATCGTAGTCACAATCACGGTCGAGTGACGAAACGTCTGAGGACACGGTTTCTCGCGACGCTTTGTGGGATTCAGCGGGATTTGCTGAATTTATGGAAGACAAGCTCGTTAAGTGCAAGTTGGCGATGAATACAGATCCTTCATGGTGTTATAATGAGGACATGAGGCATGGCTTTATCTTGAGAGTACGGGCCCCTAATTATGCACGCATTATTTTATGATTACCAGGCTTATATTTTGAAAGGATAACGAGGGACGAGCATGTAAATTGTTATGGAATAAAGACAAACGTCCTTGAAAAGAATGACAAAAGTAACAGTTTTACAAAAATATGAACTGTTTTATTTTTGCTATGTTGGAAAAGTGCTTCAGGAGTTATATTACCCGTAATACCTTGTCTCCCTTTCTCAGAGTACGAAGCCTGTGCCTCAGAAGTATGGGACATTAAAAGGCTGATGATGATGATGATGATGACCTTGTAATAATGGATGTGAAAGGTGCCCATGAAACAATCTTTGAACATTATTTGGTTTACTAGGTTTAGTATGACACTTAATTATAAAATTAAACAAATCTATTGAAAGTTATAGAAATCGGAGACCTGCATAAATTATAAACTGAATTAACTCTGTGGTTCAATAATACTCGTATGTACAAAAACTAGTAAGTAGGTGGTTTTTTTTTTTTTTTGGGGGTGGGAAATCATCTTATGACTTCTTCCGCTCTAGGGTGGAGCGGAAGGGCGTGTCAGACTCTTACTGACTAAAACCCACCCCAGTTCCTCCCTGCCCTACATGCCCAGGGGCGAGGTAACTCTTTCGAATTTATCCTCGACCCCCGGGCAGGCATTGGCCGTGGCAGGCCCCGTCCTTTGCTGACAACTCTTTGAGGCGCGCGTGGGACACTACGCGCCGTCGACTCTCGGGCCTGGTGGTGATCGGGCGGTGAGTTACCCACTACTCGCCGTCCGCAGGCCCGGGTCTACGGTGGCCGGATATCGTCTCGCGGCCCCTGGGTCTCCTGCGGCGGCTGCGGCTGAGGGCGCTAGGGCGACTCGGCTGTTGTTGAGTCTCCCTAACGTATGCCGCCTCCCTCTTCGCGAGCATTACTGCTTCGCAGAAGGAGGAGACGGCTTCCCATTCCCTCTCTCTCCGTACCATGGCCTGAACCAGGGCTGGGTGCGAGAGGTCGCTGCCGCCTATCGCATCCACGAGGACACGGCGGTGCTCTGCCCAAGCGGGGCAAACCTCCACCGTATGCTCCATCGTGTCCTCTGGGCGACCCTCGCAGTGGAAACACCCGGGGTTCACCTCCGCCTTGATCCGACACAGGTACCTACCGAAACAGCCATGTCCGGTGAGCACCTGCGTCAGGCGGAAGGTGAGGGTGCCGTGACGCCTCTCCAGCCACTCCTCAAAGAGGGGCACTACCGCCGCGATGGTGGCGTGCCCAGCGCTGGGTTGCGACAGTCGCTCTCTCCATGTCACCATGAGATCCTGCCGGAGCTCCGCCGCGACTTGTCGCGGCAGCTGAGTTTCGCCCCGGCGTTTGGCCTCCTCGCGCCACTCATACAGGTGCGCGAGGATTTTCGCCTCCAGATCCCACGGTGACAGTCCGGCAAGGAGGCTCGCAGCCGCAGCAGGTGGTTCGTTTATGCGAAAGACTTTTTGTACAAAAAAATAAATAAAAAAAAAAACCGATTTTCAAAAAAGTCTGTGTTTGTATTTTATTTCTTCGTTTTTTGACACCGACTTCCGAAATTAAAGTTGGTTTTTAAATTTTAGTGTATTTTCTTTTTTGGAAGTCTATTCTTTTTTTTTGTAAAAGAGTTTTTTTTTCACTTTTTAGTTGTTATGCCCCAGAACTAAAAACCCCAATAAAATGGAATGTGGAATTAAAACATACTCGTAATTGGAGAACACCAAAACGTCATCTATGTATACGTATTTTTCGTTTCTTTTTCAGTTTTTTAAAAAGCGCTTAAGCAATTTCGATAAAAGTTATACGGAACCACCTCGGGAGTAAATTCATTCGGATAAAAGAAGAATTACGAAAATCGGTTCACAACTGACAGAGAAATCAGTGGACATACATAAAAAAAAATATACAAACAATCGAACATAGAACCTCCTCCTTTTTCGAAGTCGGTTATAAAACTACATTAAAACTTTGAAATTAACTTAATATAAGTTTAGCAGGCCAAGTAAATGAGATAGGTACTACATCAAATAATAGACGTGTAAAATCATCTCCATTCATGTGTGTGTTAACATATACATCCACTTAGAAGTTTGAAGGTGAGTCAAAACAAATATCGAATTACGAGAAAGGGCTCTCTGTTCGAGGATTCATTAAAAGTTTCAATTACCGAAATACATACGTATTCCGACATCAAGCGGTCAGGCGATGTGTGATCTGCACCTGAGTCTATTTATTACTAGCTGCGCCCCGCGGTTTCACCCACGTGTACTGGGATAAAAAGTAGCATATGTAGCTTATCCAGGGTATAAGCTTTCTACATACCAAATTTCATCCAAATCAGTCCAGCCGTTTGAGCGTCAAGAAGTAACAGACATACAAAGACACACTCACAAACTGTCGCATTTATAATATGTGTAATGAACTAGCGACCCACCCCACTCCTCATGGGTGCAAATTATATAAACAAACCTTCACCGTTTATCGCTCTTTCTGTTGAGAACCACATGAAAATCCATTGCGAAGTTTAGAAGGAGGTAAAGGAGAAACAGATAGACGCTGAAAGCGACTTTGTTTTATTAACCGACTTCCAAAAAGGAGGAGGTTCTATTTAGGACTGCATGTATTTTTTTTTATTTATGTCCACCGATTTTTTTTTTAGCCGAAAGAATATGCTCCCGAGGTGGTCCCTATAAATTTTATCAAAATTGCTGCAGCGCTTTTTGAAAAACTAAACAAAAACGAAAAGTACATATACATCGATGACGTTTTGGTTTTCTTTAGTTACGAGTATGTTTCAATTCCACGTTCCATTTTATTTGGGTTTTTAGTTCTGCGGTATAACAACTAAAAAGTAAAAAGTAAAAAACCTTTTTACAAAAAAAAAAACCGACTTCGAAAAAAGGAAATACATACAATAAAAGTTAAAAAATAACTTTAATTTCGGAAGTCGGTGTCTAAAAACGAAGAAATAAAATACAAACACCGACTTCCGTAATTAAAATATTTTTTAATTTTTAGTGCATTTCCTTTTTTGGAAGTCGGTTGTTTTTTTTTTTTGTAAAAAAGTTTTTTACTATGTAGGTAGAAATAGAGAGAGATTTAAATTACAACAAAGCGGCCAACCCGTCATATTTTCATACAAACAGTCGTCCTTTGAATTTATTGAACTAATAGGTATCTTCTGCACTATATTTAGGTTTCTATGAAAGCAAAAATAAAAATATGAAGAAACAAATTCAGTATATGCGTATATGCCCCCTTAAATCTGCCGTTTTACCTGAACTTTGCCCGTTCATAATGTTCTCATAATTTGTAAAACTAATCTTAATAGAAACTTTGCAAATGTAATGGAGATTATAAATGACAAAATTCGTTTCACAAAGTAGTAAGGCTTATTCAAAAACATGTATTTCCTGGAATAAGTTTTATGAAATTTCGAACACTATTTTTATGAAACTTAGTTATTATGTAGAAAGATACCTAGATAAGTACCTAACAACTACCTAACAAATTATTGTTATCACGTATTTTTGTAGATAGGTAAGTACCTATATCAAGGGAAACAACAAGCTTTTCGACCATGCTCGCGTTGACGATAGACGGACCTGCATGGGTCCTCTTAAGTTCTCACGTATGTCAAAATCGGGAACTTTTTAGGAAAGCAAATAAACTGTTAAGCATCCCGTTACTCATCAGCGGTAGTGACCTCTCGTGCCCGGCCCTGGTCCAGGCCATGGTACGGGGCGAGAGGGAATGGGAAGCAGTCTCCTCCTTCTGCGAAGCAGTAATGCTCACGAAGGGGGAGGCGGAACGGGTGAGGGATTTCCGGCCACCGTAGACCCGGACCAGCGGATTGCGAGTGGGTAGCTCGCCGTCAGATCAGCACCAGGCCCGAGAGTCGACGACGCGTCGTGTTCCCCGCACGCCTCAAAGAGTTGTCAGCAAACCATCCAGCGTAGATAAATTTGAAACAGAGTTACCGCGCCCCTGGGCATTCAGGGCAGGGAAGGAACAGGGGTGGGTTTTAGTCAGTAAGAGTCTGACACGCCCTCCCGCTCCACCCAGAGCGGGGATGTCATTGGATGATTTCCCACCCCAAAAAAAAAATAAAGCATCACGTCCCTCGTGTGGTCCAAAATTACGAGTCAACAATAATTCAAATCCTCGTGCATGCGTTACGTATTTTCAAAACTTAAGCGACGATACGTACCTAAGTACCAACTTAGGTACCGACCACATTGCAAATAATAACAGGACCTTTTTTTTAAGTATGTCAATGAAATATTATGTTACAGGGTGACCAACTCGGGTCGCGAATAAGTTCGTCACAGAGTTACCGCGCCCCTGGACACTCAGGCAAGGAAGGAACAGGGGTGGGTCAGTAAAAGTCTGACACGCCCTCCCGCTCCACCTAGACCGGGAGAAGTCATAGGATGATTTCTTACCACCAAAAAAAAAGCCTGGCCAACTCGGATACTACGAGTAACAACTTTGAACTAAGATAGTAATTCTTTCTTTTATTCAGTGCGAAGCCTGATTTTTTATTTTTTCTGAAACTTTGCTTAGATAACTCTACACAATGTACTGAACAGCTGATTTTTTCGTGATTTGAGTGACAGGCCCTGTAGAAGTTGTTCATAATGACGACTATTGCTAGTCCTATAATTTATGGTTGTACTAGCTGAGCTTTCACCCGCGTAGACCGGGATAAATTTCGTCCAAATCGCTCCAGCCGTTTGAGCGTGAAGAAGTTACAAACATACAAACACACACACTCACAGACTTTCGCCTTTATAATATTAGTGTGATTGTCGTCGTAGCAATGAGAATAAAATTAAATATAAATTACAAGGAACCTAAGCTCTAACATGCCAAACCACTTTTAAAAACAAATAATAATAAATTAAAAGTACTGCACATAATCAGTCACGCTAAATCCCATGTGAGTTAATTAATCATTGCTACACTTTTAACTACCTAGTACTCATCAGTGGGGCTTAAATTGCAGCAGTGTACCCACAGCACTAATTACAGTGTTGCCAGGGCAAATAAAACTACGCTTTTGTAGTGATGTTCGCTTTTAGAGCGTGAAATAATATTATTTAAAGACAAAACTCAGTCGCTGAACATATAGTGGAAACTTTAGAAACCATTTTGACGGAATATACCATTTATTTAAGAGCTCAATTTCGCAGAAAAATTGCAGATTTCTTTTCTTAAAAAAAATCTAAAACCTAATTAGAGCACTCTCAAATGAACGCAGGAAGTCCCAGCTTTAACAGGAAGCCCAAAAAGGAAACCCGAGTCTCCAACATGTCTGTTGTAACGAAATCAACAAAAACTCACCAACTAACATTGTACCTAAATGAACTAAAATTCACTACAAAGAAAAATTCTGGTACATTTTTTCAAAAACACTAGCTACTTTCCACACATTTCCCCTGTTTGTACAGTTCGGTTCCCCTGAAAACGTGCTCGGAACGACATCAAAGTTAAAAAGCTTCTCCATTTTCAAACATAGTCAGTACAGAAACGGCAATTTCTGATACATTGCCAAGAAATTCTTCTAAAACAACGAATTGGAAAGCTCTGGAAATTTCAAAAGAATTCTTAGTAAGCACCTTATTTAGAACCCTCAGTTTATTTGCTGCCAGGTTATTTATTACATTGTATTGCTGTATCTTTATCTGGAAATAGGAGCGGCTTAAAGCTCGAATAGGTACTTCTATACTTAACATTTCATTATACATATTATAAATAAGAGCAGCTTTTTAGATGGTAGTAGCGTTGGCTTACCAACACATTTAATAAATAAATAATAATATTTACTGTCTTAATAAATAAATCATAAAAGAGTTGCACAAACCTAAAATATAAAAGTAAAATAAAAAAAAACTTTAAAAAAAACTGCATACTGAGGGTCTGCGGCTACTTTTAAACCCAGGAGAGTTCCCATTTCTGTGAGCCACAGAAGTGAAGCCGCGGAGGAATTCAAGTCAATAAAATAAATTACAATAAAAACCGGCCATAAGTGCTGACTCGTGCGCAAAGGGTTCCGTACTAAATTGTATTCCAGGTTTAAACAATATATAAGTAATTCTTCTTTCCTGTAATCTTTAACCCTTGAACGCCCGACGGCATACCCGTATGCCGATCCAGATTACGCGGCTTAAACCTCTATTATTAAATAACTAAAGATCTTATATCCTGTGGCATGGTGCACATGCATTCTTGGATAGTTATTACATAGTGTTAGAAAAAAAACGCAACACAAAACGCAACGCAAACGCAGAAACGCAATTTTAAAAAGCCGTTATGTTGTTTTGATTTCGTAATTTGAAGTTTTGAGTGTGAATAATAGGAAAATATGATATCGGACTCTACAACTCCAACACAACAACTCTATTACTTGTCTATTCATAGTGCAACATGCAAAATTTCATGTAAATTGATACAGTGGTTTTAACAACTACCCACACACACACACACACACACTATTCCCGACAAATCGTTGATAACAGAATTTGAATAAAATTCAACTCTTGAATTACAAGTATTGTTTACATGTTATTCTAAGGTCTGTTTATTCAACAACCCAAAAAAGTTTACTTTAAGTGCCTCGCTCCAATAGAAACCTCAGCAAGTTGTTTTTTATGAGCCCGGTCGTAAATATGTCAAACTGCGATAAGAGGCGGGGGCGTTGAGGGGGTTAAGAACTACATTGTGTATTTTTTATTTATTAATTTTAGGTCTTATGGTTTCGGAGATATGGAGAGCGGGGGGAGGAATGGTAATGTTTCTTCTATTTTCTTAAAAACTTTATAATTATTCTAAAATTATAAAAAAAAAAAATCCTTACAATAAGCCGCTTCGTTTGATAGTATAAGCAGAGTATAGTTAGAAAAACTTTTTTTTTATTTTCTGATTTGAATCCCAAAAGTGACCCATGAGGGGTCACTTACAATTACAAATTAATTTATTTACGTCACATGTCTGTGTTTGGATCACGAATATTCATGTGTGTGCCAAATTACAACTCAATCGGTAAAGTAGATTCGGAGAAAATTGGCTGTGACAGATGGACAGTCTGACAGACAGAGAGACACACTCGGAACCCTAAAAATACGTGCACACACAACTCTGCTCATCCTCCCCAAATAAGTCAACACCATCTTTAACTCCGAAGTCAAAAGAACAGGGTTCTCAAAACCCGCTACAGTTCAGTTCCAAACTTTACTACACTGCATAGCACTGAAAAGCACCCCGTTGCGAAAGCAAGCTGCATTCTCAAAGTGATCGAAATTTACTATTCGCAATAAAACGCCAAAACATGAACAGGATTCCAATAAAGTTATTTACATCAATATTATGCCTTTCTTCGCCCGTTTCCCAAATTTATTGTCCAAAAGGAAAGGAATAAAATATGTAAATTTAGTACAGAGTAGAGTAAAGCACTTATTGAAATTGGTTGATTTACTTTAATCACATTATCTGAAAGCGTAAAAAGGATTGGGTCGTGTCTCTCGGCCCAAAGTGTACGGGTTTGCGAATACGCCATAGGCCTCGTATCTGCGATGTGTGATTTTTTTGATAAGCACAGTAGCATTGTATCCGGCTTCTTTGTACAATGTTTTACCTAAGATTAGCTACATGACGGGCTCGTATGAACTCGTGGCTAAAGTAATAAGAGCCGCAGGGGTCGATTCATCAGGTTAAGCTACGATTGCCGGGGTTGGCCCATGGATGGGTGACCATCTTTACATACAGAGACTCCTCAGTGCCTCGGAAAGCACGTAAGCCGTTGGTCCCGGCTGTCAATCGTGGATCTTTGAGTTGTGACGGGTCGTCAGAAGCTTATATAAGAATAATACAATAATGGTTTTTCACAATGTTAGGTACTAACTTATTAGTACATAATTAAAAAAATAAATTAATAAAAAACAATATAATTGTTTAATTCAATTCTGTATTAATAAAACAGTAGTTGTCTTCCTCCTCTTTCCTACTTGATCTATGCTATGCCCGACAGGGTCCATAATTGTGACTAATATAATAATTTCCCTACCAACTATAAACATTATGGTACGCAATAAAGAATTGAGAATTGAGCCCGAAAGTCTGACAACCAGTCTTACCAAGAGGTATCGTAACTGGGTTGTTGAGGTCAGATAGGTAGTCGCTCCATGTGAAATACTGGTATTCAGCTGCATATTGTTAGACTGGAAGCCGACCCCAAGATAGTTGAGAAAAGGCTAGGCAGATTGATTGAGCTACATGACGGGGCTAAAATAAGAACTGTTGTACAGGGTGTAATACAAACATGTGGTTCTATTTTATAAAATGCTTCTCCCCATCATAATCAACAACTTTCTTTAAAGAAGTCTTGGTAATAATTATAAAAAAAAAATTGTGCCTTGAAATCTTTGTACGAAAGTACCACTTTTTTGGATATTGGTGCCGATTCTCTTATTCAATAACTAAACTAAAATTATAGAATCGCTATCTCTTACTAAAAGGCAGTGCGAGAAAAGAACGGCTATAGCTATGATCTAAATTAGAGATGTCAAACTAGTTTACGTCTTGCGCTTTACCGTGTTTTTAGTTGACATGTTTTACGTGTACCCTTAATTTGTTCATATTAGGTCAACTAAATTTGACAGCTATAATTTACGTCAATCTCTTTCTTGTTTTATTAGAGAGAAAAAGATAGCAATAGCCTAAATTAAGTTTAGTTTATGCACAACAGAATCGGCACTTCCGTTGAAAAAACTGTTCACTTCCATAAGCTTTTATGACCACACGTTTGTGTGACACTCTATTAACGTGGCAAGTTTGGCTGATTTTAGTAGGTATCAATGTCGATGTCAATTGATCTTACTATGAAGTTTCAAGCAATAGGTACACTTTTTAAATCATAATCGCTGTCTGTTTGTAGGTAGATAGATAAGATTTACTTTATGTTAGACACTGTTACACAACTCTCTTACAATTTTTCTCTTTTTATTTTCTTTCTCTAAGCAAAAATAATGTTCAGCAACATAATAACTTTCTTTCCTACAAAAGAATATTTAAATTACATAATACAGTCTGGAATCTCACGTAATCTTCAGGTTTTCACGAAGTTCCCACAAGTCTATAAATTGCCTTAGGTATGGGGCGCTCGCTTTCTCGATTTAAGTAAATTTCTAAGTGACTTAACTATCCTGTAAGTTTGGTGGGTGTGTTAGTACTTGCTGTCAAGCTATATATCCTAAAATCAGAGGGGATTTTTTTATGGAACTTTAGCATTATAATCTCAGTTTCAATCTGTTTAAAATACCCCTAAGTTCTTTAGATTTTGACAAGCTTATGACGATGTAAAAATAAGTAAGTATATTAAAAGGTACTTAATCAATTTATTTGGAAACTAGATTTACATGTTTCTAACATAATTATCTAAATATATCTACACTAAAACCAAAAAAACAAAACCTTACCTAACCACGTACATATTATATACAAAAACAAAATACGTTCAGACGTCGAAGTACTCCTCCACATCGCTGTCATCTGGAAACGTGCCCAGAAGACTGGCAGCATTGCCACGTTGGATGGAAATGCTAATTCTTTGAGCAAAGAATGAGCCAGCCCTCTGGTCACGTAAAGTGTCGATCAGTCGGCGATAAATAACCTTGAAAATGAGACGCGCACTCGGACCCCATGACCCGAGCGTTTCGACCCCAAACGGTATACAGGATGTAACGGAAAGGTGTGGTCATATTTTAAAAACTGCATCTGCCCATCGATATGAACAACTTTCTTCAAGAAAACCTAAGGAAAGTCTCAAAAAAAAAAATTACCTCCCATACAAATTTTGATCAGCTGATGATAAATTTGTATGAAAAGTCCAATTTTTTTTTTGGAAATTTTCTGTTTTTTCTTAGAGAATGTTATTCATATCCATGGGCTGAGCCGGTTCTCAAAATATGACCACACCATTCCGTTACACCCTGTATAAGTATATTAAAAGAGATTCCAAGACTTAAACTTTTCAGTTAAACTTGTGACTCACCCCGGCTTTGCACGGGTGAAAATTTTATACAAAAACCTTCCTCGTTTGTCGTTAATTATACTAGTGAAAATCTCATCAAAATCCATTGCGTGGTTTGATAAAAGTGACTTTGTTTTATACTATGTCGAGATAGAGTAGAGAAACACGACAAGGTTATCGATTCACTACTGAAAACATTATCATGTAAGTTCAACAATCACTTCTGAAAATTAAACGTGCTGTTGTTAAATAATAATAATTTTATCAAGGCCCACGAAACTTTACACTAACTACAAGCAACTGTGTCGCAAAGTCACACATTCTCAAAGTGAAAAGCAATACGACATCAATCACCAACGCCGGTGACTGAAAACTAACACAAAATTAATAACGAGCATTCACCGCAGCCAAACTCTACCTATTAATTACACGGCCCATAACTAGTTCTGTGTATACAGTGCAGTGCACCAACACAAATATGTTCAGAAGGCTCAATAAAGAAAGGTTCGTAAATAAAATAATAGGGCAGTTCGATATTTAAGAGTGTTACCAATATACAGGGTGTAAGGTACATGAACGCACATACGTGTACTAGTGATTCAGTACATGATTCTGGACCCCCTAGCGTTGGAATTTTTCGTCGGCTTTTTCCTAATACATATTTGAAAAAAAAAATTTTTTTTTTTCACTTTAAACTGCATAAAATCGTTATACCTATCTACCCCAAAGACATTTTAAATGAAAAAATATAATTAATTATTTTTTTACTGTCGAGGCATGGAGTAGCCTCGAAAAGCATGTTAAGCCATTGGTCCCGGCTGTCAATCTTGGATTTTTGACAGTCGCTACGGGTCGTCAGAAGCCCGAAAGTATGACAACCAGTCTTACCAAGGGGTATCATATTACCAAGTAACTGGGTTGTCAAGGTCAGATATGCAGTCACTCCATGTAAAAGCTGCATCCGGTCAGACTGACAGCCGATCCCAAGATAGTTAGGAAAAGGTTAGGCAGATATATAGGTATATACCAGCAAGACTAGATTTTGAGCCTCGGTAACTATGAACGTACCTAACATTATTTATCTTGTGTACAATATCATTGAGTGTACCCAAAGAAAAAAATTGATCGTCGGTCCCGCAAATCGGATCGACGGTAGAATGGATCTTACCACACTAATTGAGCGACGTCGATCAACGGCATCGATCGAAAATCTATCGATTGATACGGTAACGCCTTTAAAAATAACACTAGGTAGTACGTCATCGGGGCTGCGGATGGCGAGTAGTGGGTTGCTCGCCGTCCGATCAGCACCAGGACCGAGAGTCGATGGCGCGTAGTGTTCCACGCGCGCCACAAAGAGTTGTCAGCAATGTATGACGGGGCCCGTCACGGCCGATGCTTGCTTAAATTAGAAACAGAGTTACCGCGCCCCTGGGCATTCAGGGCAGGGAAGGAACAGGGGTGGGTTAAAACCCACCCTTGTGGGGAGTGTGTGGAGGACGTCCACACACTCCCCACACCACCCACACGCCCTCCCGCTCCACCCAGAGCGGGAGATGTCATTGGATGATTTCGAAACCCATGAAAAAAAAAAAGGTTCTATGTCATCCCACTAACTAAATGCCGGCACACATTCAGTGTACGTACAGCTAAGGAGTGGAATTCCCTGGTGTCTGGGTTGAGTCTGTGTTTCCTGGTAGCTAAAACCTGGGGGTATTTCAGCATATTACATAGGTAGGCTTTCAGAGTAAATAGTTTACTTCGATGTAAGAAGATCCGATTTAGTATGGGATTTTGTTATTAAAATTTCAAATTTTTTAAGGAAGGTTATAGTATCACATTAGGAACTGATAATAATATTCGGAGATTAGTGGAACTCTTCAATAACATACAGCAAATGATTAGGGATTACTGTGATCGTTTGTCTATGTATTGTAAACACATATTAATGGGAAACCACAACTAAAAAGTGTAGTCGGTACTATTTTTTTTTTTATAAAATGTTTGTGACTAGGAGGTAATATTTAAAAGTGCTGATTCGACTTTGAAAATTCTTTTACTGATAGAAAACTATGTACACTATCGCTGCACCCCGGTAATACCGGCTAAACCATGCAATCGAAGCTGCAGGAAATAAACTATGTACACTATCGCACCCTGGAAATACCGGTTAAACCATGCAATTGAAGCTGCAGGAAAAACATTATGTACACTATAGCTGCACCCTGGTAATACCGGCTAAACCATGTAATCGAAGCTGCAGGAAATAAACTATGTACACTATCGCTGCACCCCGGTAATACCGGCTAAACCATGCAATCGAAGCTGCAGGAAATAAACTATGTACACTATCGCTGCACCCCGGTAATACCGGCTAAACCATGCAAACGAAGCTGCAGGAAATAAACTATGTACACTATCGCTGCACCCCGGTAATACCGGCTAAACCATGCAAACGAAGCTGCAGGAAATAAACTATGTACACTATCGCTGCACCCCGGTAATACCGGCTAAACCATGCAAACGAAGCTGCAGGAAATAAACTATGTACACTATCGCTTCACCCCGGTAATACCGGCTAAACCATGCAAACGAAGCTGCAGGAAATAAACTATGTACACTATCGCTGCACCCCGGTAATACCGGCTAAACCATGCAAACGAAGCTGCAGGAAATAAACTATGTACACTATCGCTGCACCCGGTAATACCGGCTAAACCATGCAAACGAAGCTGCAGGAAATAAACTATGTACACTATCGCTGCACCCCGGTAATACCGGCTAAACCATGCAAACGAAGCTGCAGGAAATAAACTATGTACACTATCGCTGCACCCCTGTAATACCGGCTAAATCATGCAATCGAAGCTGCAGGAAATAAACTATTTACACTATCGCTGCACCCCGGTAATACCGGCTAAACCATGCAAACGAAGCTGCAGGAAATAAACTATGTACACTATCGCTGCACCCTGGTAATACCGGTTAAACCATGCAATTGAAGCTGCAGGAAAAATATTATGTACACTATAGCTGCACCCTGGTAATACCGGCTAAACCATGTAATCGAAGCTGCAGGAAATAAACTATGTACACTATCGCTGCACCCTGGTAATGCCGGCTAAACCATGTAATCGAAGCTGCAGGAAATAAACTATGTACACTATCGCTGCACCCCGGTAATACCGGCTAAATCATGCAATCGAAGCTGCAGGAAATAAACAATTTACACTATCGCTGCACCCCAGTAATACCGGCTAAACCATGCAAATGAAGCTGCAGGAAATAAACTATGTACACTATCGCTGCACCCTGGTAATACCGGCTAAACCATGCAAACGAAGCTGCAGGAAATAAACTATGTACACTATCGCTGCACACCGGTAATACCGGCTAAACCATGCAAACGAAGCTGCAGGAAATAAACTATGTACACTATCGCTGCACCCCGGTAATACCGGCTAAACCATGCAATCGGAGCTGCAGGAAATAAACTAAATTAAAACTAATTTTTTTTGTTAAAGCGGCAATAGAAACATATATTCTGTGTAAATTTCAATTGTCTACCTATTACGGATCATGAGATACAGCCCGCTGACAGACAGACGGGCGGAATGACGGACGGACAGCGAAGGCTTAGTTATAGGATCCCGTTGGTTAACCTTCGGGTACGGAACCCTAAAAACTAATCTATCATAAGAACCTAGACACATAAATGAAAAGGTGTAGAATAATTCTTAGAAAGACCTTTTTGCGATCAATATACCTGAAAAGGTTCATGTGTTTCAGGTCCATGTTAGTCGCAGAAGGGACGTTACAGCAATTACTTCAGTAGAACATTGGACCGAGAACCAATTACTTTTAGAGAATCTGGACAGTTACTATGTCTTACATAGGATAATTACTAAAGCTTCGTAACACAATCTGCTAGTAGTAACAGTACCTACCTAGTTTTTTACTAATGTAGACAGATAGAACGCCACGTGCTTATGATCCTTTCATACTCATTTTGCTTGGTATAGGTTCATACAATACAAGAAAATCTTCCCACTTGGGAGAAAAGGGAAGGGAAATAAGAGTTGTTTTTGTAAGACTGCGGACGTTACTTAATTTTAGAGAGTTACATTTTTGGACATGAATTAGTCACAAAAATGTACGACGTGCACTTACCTAACGGCGACCGCCATCTTGAATGTTTTATTTTTTTTTACAAAATTTATAGGTATTTAAGGTACCTTGAATAAAAAAATGCCTTAATGACTCAATCTACACATTGGAGCTGTTTGTGAAATGATGATAACTGTACACATCTGCATATCGGAGCATATCGGTATGATATCATGTTATGAAATGGTATAAGTAACACATAGAAATACGATCATAGCAATCGCGAGTTATTTGCATCAGATCCTTATAATAATATATAGTATACTAAAACCTTCACTGAAAAATATCCTTATATATTATATACTAAAACCTTCCCTGAAATATCCTACTAATATTATAAATGTGCAAGTTTGTGAGTGTGTATTTTTGTTACTTCTTCACGCTCAAACGGCTGGACCGAGTTGGATGAAATTTGGTATGTAGATAGCTTATAGCCTGAATTAACATATAGGCTACCTTTTATTCCTGTCTAGGCGGGTGAAACCGCGGGGTGCAGCTAGTATCCTTATATAATTATATACTTAAACCTTCCCTGACCAATATTCAGTTCATTAACAAAACCCATCCAAATAGGATCACTTATTTTTGAAAAAATCGCGGACATACAAACATACAGTACAACTATTTTCTTTTATTGATTTGTTTTGATTTCCGTCTGAACTAAGTACGTACTTAGTTCAAAATTCTTATTACTATAGGTACGCGATCGCTGGGCACGCCACCATCGAGGCGGTAGTGCCCCTCTTTGAGGAGTGGCTGGAGAGGCGTCACGGCGCCCTCACCTTCCGCCTGACGCAGGTGCTCACCGGACACGGCTGTTTCGGGAGGTACCTGTGTCGGATCAGGGCGGAGGTGACCCCTGAGTGTTTCCACTGCGAGGATCGCCCAGAGGACACGGTGGAGCATACGGTGGAGGTTTGCCCCGCTTGGGCAGAGCACCGCCGTGTCCTCGTGGATGCGATAGGCGACAGCGACCTCTCGCGCCGTGCCCTGGTTCAGGCCATGGTACGGAGCGAGAGGGAATGGGAGGCCGTCTCCTCCTTCTGCGAAGCAGTAATGCTCGCGAAGAGGGAGGCGGCACACGTTAGGGAGGCTCAGCAACGGCCGAGTCGCCCTAGCGCCCCCAGCCGCGACCGCCGCAGGAGACGCCGGGGGCCGCGAGACGATCTCCGGCCACCGTAGACCCGGGCCTGCGGACGGCGAGTAGTGGGTAACTCGCCGTCCGATCAGCACCAGGCCCGAGAGTCGACGGCGCGTAGTGTTCCACGCGCGCCTCAAAGAGTTGTCAGCCAAGAGAAGGGGCCTGCCACGGCCGGTGCCTGCCCGGGAGTGGAGGATAAATTCGAAAGAGTTACCTCGCCCCCGGGCACTCGAGGCAGGGAGGAACAGGGGTGGGTTTTAGTCAGTAAGAGTCTGACACACCCTTCCGCTCCACCCTAGAGCGGAAGAAGTCATTGGATGATTTCCCACCCCCCAAAAAAAAAAAAAAAAAAAAAAAAAAAAAAAAAAAAAAAAAAAAAAAAAAAAAAAAAAAAAAAAAAAAAAAATAGGTACGCGATAAATCTGATAATTGATGGATATGGAAATTACCATTCGTTTGTATTCGGAAATGCGATAATTGCCGAGGGACATTAAGATATTAGTTGTACATACATGTATGGAAGTCGAATACAGAACCTCCTTATTTGAAGTCGGGTTAAAAAAATTCGTTCACGTTTTAACTATGTAATAATAACATAATTTAAGAGACAAGATCTGTGGGTCTTCTCCATTCATCTCCTCATTACCATCGCCGACAACTTCGCGTAATGTAGCACCAAAACCGGGATAAACCCGTAAACGCCTCCGCGGTAATTCCGACCGACAGTTCGCACCGTTCGCGGGTATTATCATAAACACAGCCGACATCGGCCAGGGTCGATAAGACCGCCGAAGTCACTACTATATTTGGTACAAGTGTACAACTATCTCACTGCTCCCTCTGCTTTATGTGTAGGTACTGTTGATTTAAATTGAGTCAGTGAACTTGCTCCAAATATGGCGAAGTTTTGTCTGTGAGAAAGTTTTGGGGTAAACGTACATGTTGTTACACCTTATTTATAAAACTAGCTAACTATATGTTAAGTTGAAATGCTACCTTGAGTTTAGAATCTGCTAATGTACTTATTAGTAGATTTTAAACTAGTATTATATTTCATTCATCAAATTTAGTGTCTATAGGGCAAAACTTCCACCGAATGGTTAGTTAGTACCACGGAATAGAAAAAACAAGTGAAAGTGCCCACGCAGCTACCCGGTGCGTATCACGATACGGAATATGCATGACATTTTTTTATTTGTTAAATTGAAGGCTTATTAACTATAGTGAACAAATATGAAGGAATTTTCAAAATATCATCATCAGCGACGAAGTTATAAAGCTTTAAAGTTGATAATTAGAAAAAGAAGTCCATCGTGTTTTTTGACGTCAAAGGACATGACGCCCATCCAATTGCCATAGAAAAGAGCGTTTTAGAGAGAGGGACAGATATATTTGTTTAAAATTGTTATATCTCGTTTAATTTTCGATCAATTTTGATTTTGCTTTCACTGTTCGTACTCTACGAGTATTTTAGTATATTCATCGACAAACAGGTTAGATAACAAATATTTTTTTCATGCTTATTCCCTATTATGCGGAAAAAATGTAAAATAATAACAATCTTCGTCAGTTGTAATACCAATAAGTCTTAATTTTGTATGAAAAACAAATAAGCTTTTCGTCAAAGTTGAATTAATTGTCCATACAAAATTAAGACATATCACAACTGACGAAGTTTGTGATTATTTTTATTTTCCGCATAATTGTGACACACTATGATAGCAGTGTGGGCACTTCCACTTGTTTTTTCTATTCCGTGGTCAGTACTCTACCCACATTTTTTCTTTCGGGTGCAAAATTTTTATCCGATATCTAAAAGGAGGAGGTTCTCAATTCGTTTATATGTTCTTCTTTTTTTTGTATGTTTGTTTCGCGATTACTCCGCCACTTGTGAATAGATGATTCAATTGATCTATTAGTTTAGTAGGTATATAAATTTTATCGAAATTGATTCAACGCTTTTTGAAAAATTCAATAAAAACTAAAAATATTATCTAAAACTGTTTAATAACTATATTATCTACACTAAAACCAAAAATCTTAACCTAACTACGTACCTAAATACATGTTTATCTAATTGACAGATTATAATGTGGTTTTTTTTTAAAATGTAATCTACTAACATGTCACCTTCATATTGAAATTGCTTGTTTGTGTTGATTTTGTACGCCATAATATTAGCAGAACATAGTGCACATATTTTAGACAATATACTATTCTGTAACCATACCTTTGTTTAACAAAATATATATTTTTTTATATTTTCATTTATTTTCAGCACTTTTTGAGCACGAACATGCAATTGATTTTGCGAGAGACTGGTGCTTGAAGTAGGTCTCTATATGAAAACCTGTATTACAAGTCACCAGGATTGATTGATTGTTTGTTTTTTTTTTATAAAGTAGGCCCATTATACATATTTATGGGTTGTCTTACGATTTGTGGTCAGGAACAGACCACTTAAACGCTTAATGGTACCCAGTATGATTTTTCATACTTATTTGTTGACCTATTTATTTCGGCTGAAAAATAAACACCAGACCTTCAACAGGCTCCAATTTTACCTCTTCAAACTCTTTATTACTTCTCCAAGAAATTAAAACAATCGTACAAATATACACTCATCTTAAAACTTCAGTCGCTCAACATTTTCACCACTTTAAAGTATTTAGTCTTGTTTACCTTTCACAACTCCTGACGTACCTTCAAAACGCTTTCCCGACGAATTAACTCGTAATTATTAAATGAGAACGTAATTAAAGTGGGACTTGGCAAGTTTTTACAAAGTGGAGTGCATTAAGTGAGAGATTAAGGCGGAGGTGTTGTTTGCCAAGACCCACTAGTCGTCCGGAGCTCATTAAGACGTTTTCTAACTAGGGATGCGTCGCTAGATAAATAGTTTGGAGACGTAATTCAAATAAGACGTTTTAAGCGAGAATTTCGCTGGGGAAGGGCTTGTTTATGCCGATTTAAGCAAATGCAATTAGATAGGGCTTACTAATTTAGGTCTGTACTGTATGCAAATTTCTTCTTAGCGTGTCGATAGCAAAAATATCTGAATATTATTTTTGGCCCAGTAGTCAGCGACGGCAATTGCATTCGCTGATGCAGCCGGTCCTCTTGTGTTTGCAGGCTAAAACAGTTTTATTAAAAACTAAACTTCAAACGCTTAATTCAGAAATCAAAACACACTTCGAGATATTACCGTATAATTGTAAACTGTTCGTTTATGAAAAATCACGGAAAATTGTAAACACTCCAAATTTTCAAAAATTGTAAATTATTAAATTTGGATGAGATTTACTGTATTTGAAATGAATCTATTCATAAAACATAGGTATATCGAGAGTTTACATGCTCATAATATTAATTACAATCTTACGGTGTTTATAATACAAATAACGACACATAAATTACGGATAAAATGTTGATGGAAATAATGAATATTTTCAGTTAAATGACCTCAAGTCACATAAATATCGGCGAATGTTATGAATGTCAAAATTCGGTTGACTGTCGCTCAAAATAATATCCGTTTGAAGTTATGGAGAATATTTAACGAGCGCCAAGTGACGAGAAATTAATTAAATTCATTTCGTTTGATCGTTTTTCTTATTGCCTTAAAAATAATTATTTTAAAGGAACTGTTCCTGATATAAATAGGCACAGTGTTCCTTTGTCTTCTTAAGTAATTGTAACAGTCTTTGTCTAATTTATTTTTGTTTCTTTTATATCACAGACAATAAAAAACCTGTCCTGTGAAAATTTCAACTGTCTAGTTATTACGGATCATGAGATACAGACAGTCGAAAGGACAGCGGAGGCTGAGTAACAGTGTCCCGTTGGTTACCCTCTTGGTAAAGAACCCTTTTTTTTTTTTTTTTTTTTTTTTTTTTTTTTGGGGGGTGGGAAATCATCCTATGACTTCTTCCGCTCTAGGGTGGAGCGGAAGGGTGTGTCAGACTCTTACTGACTAAAACCCACCCCTGTTCCTCCCTGCCTCGAGTGCCCGGGGGCGAGGTAACTCTTTCGAATTTATCCTCCACCCCCGGGCAGAAAAAGCCAACGTCACGCGGTGTTCCCAGGCGGTCACCCATCCAAGTACTGACCGCGCGCGATGTTGCTTAACTTCGGTGATCGGACGAGAACCGGTGTATTCAACGTAGTATGGACGTTGGCTGGTAAAGAACCCTTAAAATGCCCAAAACAACTCAATCTGCACATGTGCTGTTTATGAAATGAGGGTGTACCAGGGTGAACTGTACACATCTTCATACCCCTTCAGATCGTACTGCCGTGATGTTTTGTTATGAAATAGTGTAAACAATACATCGAAATACGATCGCAGCAATTTCGAATCATTTGCTGTCAGTTATTGAAGAGTTTTATTGTTTATCTCCAATAAAAATTATCACATCCTAATATTACACTTTTTGATTACTATTTTTAACCTTCCTTGAAAACTATACATTTGAATAACGAAAACCCCAACCAAAACGGATCAGAACAACAACAATTTTGAGTAAATCGCGGACATACAAACGTACAGAGTCAATTACCGAACCTCCTTTTTTTAAAATTGTAACAGCTATGAAACTGTACGTTACAGAGAGTTTAAAAGTGACGCTAGTGACAGAAAAGTTGAAAGGGAACCGTTTATCTTTGTATGGTCATGTGAAGAGGAGGAAATAACTAAAAGAGTTATGAATATAAATGTTGGATGGATGGACAGAGAGATGGAGGCCAAAGAAAAAGATGGATGGAGAGAGAGAGGGAGGCTAAAGAAAAGATGGAAGGATTGTGTGAGGAGTGATTTGAAAGAAAAGGGAGTTCGAGATAGCGTGACGGCTGACAGGACAGAATAGAAGAAAACAACGTGTTGCGCCGACCCCAAGTAACATGGGATAAGGGCAGGAAGATGATGAACAGCTATAGAAACTGTAGTGTATGTAGTTAATACAATTATGATTTGTCTGGAGCGCATTTATAAATACCGATCCGCTGCCAATAAGCCCAGGCTGGAGGCTTTAATAAATTAAAGTCCCCACAGACAAGTCCGGTTGAGCAGTAGACAACCTCATAGGTGGAACTGCGATATGCAAAAAAAATGGTGCGGGGCAGTCGTCCTCGGACTGTCGGCCTGTGCGATGGTGCGTTGGTGAGCCAAATGCAATACTATTAAAACAGTAGACACATTGTGTGGATGCCAAAGAAACTATTAATGGCCTAGTGTCAGAGAAACCAGCACTATTAAAACTTAAGTAGGTACCTATTCATATAGCATTTTAGAGAGGTCGTTTGCATGCAACGTGTTAAAACATGATTATTAAAAGCACGCGAATGTTAATTTATTAATGAAAAGATCATTAATAAGGTCTCGCAAAATGCGCCGCTTTCATGAACGTTCTGTTTTCCTATTCTGATGTATGCATTCTTACTTGAAAAATTCTTTTAAAACTAGTAAATATGGGGCTCCAACCTCAACTTATGAAAACTGGCCGAGTGTTGGATTTCGGGCATAGGGTTCCGTACCATATATTGGTATTTGTTAGTAAACATTATCACCAAATTTCAAGTTCATAGGTCAATGGGAAGTTGAAAAATTCTTCGTAACAAAATTTTGTAACTGTAAAATTTTGACAAAAATATGGCTCCGTTTGGAATCATCGGGTACGGAATCCTAAAAACGAAAAACTTTGCATCACATAAAAACCAGCCAAGTGCGTATCGGACTTTTCACATTTAGGGTTCCGTACCAAATATATTTTTGACTATTTGTATGGCACTGGGTCAACAAGATGCTTAAACCTATTGTGAAAATTTGAAGACTTTAGCTCCAACCGTTTGGCTGTAAAACCTGTGTGACAAACGACGGACAGACAGATAACTGAGTGACAGCAATAGGGCTCTGTTCGGACCCTTCGGGTACGGAACCCTAAAAACGCTTTTGTATTGGCTAGTAGAAGTATTTAGTTCCACTCCTTTAAAAAAAGATTTGTTGGAATTGGTATTTAATAATGATACAAAAATGCTCTGACAAGCCTAATCTGACAATGTTCTTTTTCTTAAGGCGTATATAGCCACCAAATGGCGCCCTCATTGAATAAAAAATCATAGCAAAGCATAATATATAAAATAAAAATTAAAGAGGATAAGGTACTTTTACGTTGTTAACACAGGACTCAAAATGTTTCGTATCCAAAGTAGAGCGCAAAAGTGTCAAAAACCGCCGTTTTTGGTAACTACTTTGGATACAAACCATTTTGAGTCCTGTGTTAACAACGTAAAAATACCTTAACCTCTTTATAACAAACGCAACGTAGGATGCTTTAATCTTTATTTTCTATGCTAAGATACGATTTTTTATTCACTGAGAGCGCCACTAAAGCGGGGGTAGGCAACGCTTTCAAACGCAAAAAGTTTAAAGCTGTGATATAATTCAAAACGAATCTTGCAATACAGTCCCACTGATTCATTAATAGATTTCACTGACGCCTGCCTATGTTCTTCCATTCCATCCTGTTAGCCGTCACGCTATCACTGAGTCCCTACAAACAGCCCACTGTTTAGTATTTACTATACAAGTCATCATCTTCCTGCCCTTATCCCATGTTACTTCGGGTCGGCGCAACACGTTTTTTTCTTCTATTCTGTCCTGTCAGCCGTCACGCTATCACTAACTCCATTTTCTTCCATATCACTCCTAACACAATCCATCCATCCAGTATTTACTATACAAGTAAATAATATTTTTAGGGTTCCGTACCCGAAGGGTCCAAACGGAGCCCTATTGTTTTCACTCACGTGTCCGTCTGTCTGTCCATCCGTCGTCTGTCACAAAATTTTGTTACGATGAATTTTTTAACTTCCTATTGACCTATGAACTTGAAATTTGGTGATAATGTTTATTATTACGTATACTTTACTAACAAATACCAATATTTGGTACGGAACCCTTAATGTATAAAACCGACACTCACTTGGCTAGTTTTATTTAATAATCGAGTACCTACCTATATCTTAAACTTCTGACAGCGGCTTCACCCGCGTGGAATAAGTATTTCCCCCATTACAAATTACAGCATATGTGCCAAATTTCATCCAAATACTTTCAGCCGTTCTGGCATGGTTGAGTAATATTCATCCATCCGTCCATCAAAACTTTTGCATTTATAATATTACTAGCTTTAGCCAGCGGCTTCATCCGCATGGTACAAAATAGACTACGTTTTAACCCAGGTTATAATCTATCTGTGTGCAAAAATTCATTCTAATCCTTTCAGTCTTTATTGCGTGATTGAAACAGAAACTTGCGCATTTACAATTTTATAATTATAAATGTAGTTTATAGTAGGAAGTGATATATCTGAAAAACCTAATCACCCAACATCCACACATCCTTATTTTATATACAACACCGCGAGCATTCCCCGTCAGTCGTTCAATCAACATGCTAGCGGACCTCGGCACGGCGCCGAGATAGGTGGCCGGCTTACAAGCAATCCCCATCTCGGTCTCGAGAGCACGGTAAGCCTTTTGGCTTCTATTCATGTCACTTGGCTTCAGACATTAAGACATGTCGGGCGATGTCGCCGTACTTCTTAGGAAGACGTCTCTAGGTTTAGTCAGTAACGAGTCGTTAAAGTGGTGTAAAGTAATGGAGGATTAGTGTAATGGTGGGTGGTGTAATGAGATGTAAATTAGTAGGTTTCCAGGACAGTCAAGTGTCTCTTTGAGTGCAGGGGCTGTAGTGTTAATTTCAGAATATTTGGCATTGATCATGTGATGTTTTGGTCGCGTTTAAGGTGGTTTTACGCCGGCAAGGCTAGGCATCCACATGAATGGCAAAATATCTATCCACGCCCTGCCCATCTTTGGTGCAAAAGGTCTTGATGCGCGAGGATGTGCGAGGCGAGAATTGAAACATTTGTTGGTACAATATTTAACTTTATTACCCTAAGAATAAAGTATTTATTTACTATGTAAAACGGATATACAAATCACGTACCGGGCATCGAAGACTCACACGGTCTCTCTCCGTCAAGCACTTACTCGCGATGTCTCGGGGTGGCTTGCACTGGTACGTGCTGTTTTCGCCATCTCACTATACTCTTTTGCGCCCAATGCTCTTTCTCCACAAAACATATTAGGCGCGCAAGCGAGACACGGCTGGCCGGGTGGCACGTGAGAGCTTGAGCCGGCGCGAGGCGGCGCTGGCCATCGTGAGAGATCTTTTGGTCTACGCGTCTTCCCATCTACGCGTCTCCTTGCCGGTGTAAAACCACCTTTATTCAATCACATCCATTTTGAACCGATACCAATTGTCATTACAATAGGTAGCACTGACAGAATTTCACCTTCAGAGCGGGAGAAATCATAGGATGATTTCCCACCCCACAAAAAAAGGCTCTTTAAGTGATACTTTGATTAAAGTATTTTTCTTTATCCTTTTTAACGTAATTATAATCTTTGTTGTTAGGTAGAACTGAGGTATAAAAGGTGTAAAAGGGTAAGCGTGTGTAACAAGGCAGTGTTAAAGCCTTGTTTATTTTTTGACCTCTATTCCAAAATTACGTTCTTTGCTACCTTTTTTTTAATTTCAAATTCAAAATTACTTAGTTTTCTCTGTCAAGTCTCTGTTTTGATATTAAAAATCAGTTCTAATTCTGCAACCGAGCTAGTAGAAGCTCCTCATTATCATTTTTCGACTCTTCAAGTGTCAGTTACCAGTTTCCTGGCATTGTGCGTTAATACAATATAATTACGTATCAAGTCACAGTGTATGTGTTTTTACTTTAATGAGTGCTTCTTATATTTATGCCTTCTTTTGTAAGTAATAAAATATACGTGTTAACGTGTCGTGTGTGATTCCTTCATCCAATTCCTCATCTACCTACGGTCCTCCTACTCCTGAGTCCTCCTCTGCGTGTCACTCCGACGTCTTCCTCTGCGTGTCACTCCTACGACCTTCTCTACGAGTCACCAATACTCCGGCTGCAACGAGACACGCCCTCCGTATCGTGACACGTGATTTCATTTCTCGCCCATCTCATCCACGCCTCGCCTCGCCGGTGTAAAACCATCTTTATTCATAGCATACTTTTTAACGTAATTTTGATCTCAGTTGTACCTAATACCTAATTGTAACTTAATTGATAGATTCAGATTCAGACGGTGTCTCCTTACATTCATAAGATCAGTTTGCTGATGAATGAATGGAGAAAATGTCTGAATGTCTGACGATTTGCAAGAAGACTAAAGGATGATTCACGTTACACCGTGTCGCCACCGGGCCGTGCCCCGGCCGTGGCACGGCCGTGGCACGGCCGGGGCACGGTCAAAGATTGTTGCATTCATTTTGTATGAAGTGATTCATGCTAGACCGGGCCGCGGCCGTGCCCCGGCCGGGGCACGGACGAGGCACGGCCGAGGCACGGACGGGGCACGGACGGGGCACGGCCAGGGCTCGGCCCGGTGGCGACACGGTGTAACATGAACGTGTGCACCGGGCTCGGACGTGCCCCGGCCGGGAAACAATTGCCGGTCAAACAATTGCACGAATTACTCAAATATGTATAGTATACTTTTTGTATGAACTGATCCATGCTTGGCCGTGCCCCGGACGTGCCCCGGCCCTGCCTCGGCAGTGCCCCGGCCGGGGCCCGGTGGCGGCACGGTGACAGCCCGGTGTAGCATGAATGACTAGCTCGGTGGCCGCACGGTGTAACGTGAATCATCCTTTATATTGTGTATTTGTCATATTTTATTCTTGTGTGCTATAAATAAATCTCAATGTTTCTTAATGTGTATAATCAGAGTAATTGGCATTTTGTCGTTCTGGTAAAATAAAAAAAAATAGAACCGACTTCCAAAAAAAGTGCAAAATAACTTTTATTTCGGAAGTCGGTGTTCCCGTTTTGTGTTTTCGTTTTTTGACACCGACTTCCGAAATTAAAGTTACTTTGCACTTTTTTTGGAAGTCGGTTCTATTTTTTTGGAAAAACGTTTTTTATTTTTCACTTTTTAGTTGTGGTTCCCCATTAAACTGTGTTAACAATTCATAGACATACGATAGCAGCAGTCGCGGTTGATTTGCTGTCAATTTTTGTAGAGTTTCGTTGTCTAAGTATCTCCGAAACCCATCATCAGATCTTTTTGAAATTTAAATGGGACCATTTCGGAATAAACGCCTTTCGAACAAAAAAAGAATTTTGCAAATCTGTCAATACATGACGGAGTTATGCCCGAACATACATAAAAAAAAATACAAACATCCGAATTGATAACCTCCTCCTTTTTCGAAGTCGGTTAATAAATAAATTGAACTCGGTAATTTTAGAGTATAAAAAAATCTGCCTGCCTAGTTTTTCCCAACTATCTTGGGGTCGGCTGCCAGTCTAACCGGATGCAGCTGAATACCAGTATTTTACATGGATCGAGTGCCTATCTGACCTCCACAACCCAGTAACTGGGTAATACGATACCCCTTGGTAAGACTGGTTGTCAGACTTTCGGGCTTTTGACGACCCGTAACGACTGTCAAAGTTCCATGATTGACAGCCGGGACCAACGGCTTAACGTGCTTTCCAAGGCACGGAGGAGTCTCGGTATGTAAAGATGGTCACCCATCCACGGAGCAACCCCGGCAAGCGTAGCTTAACCTGATGGATCGACCCGTGTGGCTGTTATTACTTTAGCCACGAGCTCCCGAGCTCCTCCCTAATTTTAAAGTTTAGTATATTGTAATTTGATTTTAAAGTTATTTTGATTGAAGATCTTCGGAAGCGCTTGTCAACTCCACACATTCTGAACTCTCTTGAATGTCACTTTGTCTATAGCCTCTTATCTAGAGACTAAGGTAACAAATGAAAGTCAATTCGTATGCTTATTTGCATTTGTAAAGCGAGTGAAATTACTTGTTAACAAATTTTGCCAACAATTCTCAGTAAGATGAAACTTCATTAAGACTGAAACTATCTAATTGCCACTTAGGCAAATAGGTAGGTCTTTTCATTTTATGACGTGCTAACAGTCAACCTTAGTAAGTTGTCCCAACGCCGGCGAGAAAGCGACTAACTATCGGCTATTTTGACGCTCAAAAACCATAAAATAGATTTATACATACCGTGTAAACAAAAGAGATGCATATATTAATAGTTCATCGCTGACTGTTCACACAGCTGGCGAAAACTCGCTCCAAAAAATTATGGCTGAGGGACAAGAGCTATCAAAAATAATACTCGCTCAGCGATGCTCGCTTGGCGACAACACACGCCAAAAGGACTAGCCGCCCCTAGCAACTGATCGCACGTCGCACTCGCACACTCGTTTAAACCCCAGCGACAAAACTATCGGAACTAAACACTCGCTGCTCGCCAACTCGTTTTTAGTTTGAAGCTCTACTCGCTACTCGCTCATCGTTGGCGATGGGACAAATGCCTTAGGGGTCTACTACCAGCCATCCAAATTTTTTAATTAGTTGGCAAAAGTACCAAAAACGGCTTTTTTTGACACTTTTGCCTACTACTTTGGATACGAAACATTTTGAGACCTGTTTTAACAACGCAAAAATACACTATCCTCTTTGTAACAAACATGACGTTGGATTCTTTAATATTTATTTTCTAGGCTATGCTACGACTTTTATTCAATGAGGACGCCACTTGGCCGGTAGTAGGGCCTTAAAGACATAAATCAGCATACAATGTTCCCACAGCAGGCTGGGACACAGGCGTCCTGTCTGTGAGAGGGAGTAAGCCTATGATGTGGATCCTCTCAAGTCCAGTGCGGCTCAGTGGTGATATTTTTGTACACAAAGTAAAGCTCCTGTCTGGGATCGAACCCACAACCAACTAAACGTAAGTCGTGGCCCTTACCACTGGGCAAACACCCATTTTCCATTACTGTACCTACTTGAAACTTGACTTCTCCTCGAAAACTAAGAAGTACATTAAAAATAAAACAAACACAACAACGTCACCATATGGCAAGTGGTCTTACGACCTCTTTAGAAAATCTGGGAAGCAAATAAGCAGTGTAAGCGTAGCATATGGCTGGTATACGAATAAAAAAGCAGGTTAGAACAACACAGCTTAGCAGAAGCGCTACCGCTAACTCGTAAGCTCTTAATGGAGGGAAATCTACATCTAGATTCTATATTATTACATAAACCTAAAACCTGTTTGGATTTTACAGATATGTGGAGGCAACAGCTAAATTCAACGTGTGTTTTCGTTTCTTAATGTTGTTGTGAAATAACAAAGATTTGCGTGATCGAATCTGGAATAAAGATATCCGTGGGAGAACCAAGGTTACCGACATCGCCCGAAGAATCGCCAAACTGAAGTGAAGTGACAGTGTGCGGGGTACATTGCTCGTAGAACAGATGGTCGATGGGACCGAAAGGTTTTAGAGTGTCAACCGCGTACATAAATAGCCCGATCTTGTGCTACTAGTAGGTATACAACGGAATCCTGTCACCCTCACTATTTCTTCCAGCACGCGTAGCATGACCACCATAGAAACTTTAATATAGTGATACTGAAAGTCTTCTCGTACAACCGATCTAGTCCTACAGTGAAATCTGTACACTCCACTCGTATGCACACACAGACACTCACTACACCAACTAACACACACAACACATGGGTGTGTTAGTTGGTGTAGTGCACACCTTTTAATTTTTTTTTTTTAAATTTTTTATTATCACTTCCTTTTAATTACCAACTTGCTCCTACTTTGTCATGTATCCTTTCACTACCTAATAGCTTTTCTAACAAACATCGCGATCGGCTGTCAAGGCGCTAACTCATTTTAAGCGGAAGGCCCTGTCTCCTGTGATACAGTTTTTTTTTAACTAATACAGGATACAGGTGATCTTTTCCACTTAAATTTAGTACCTACTGTATTGTATTGCATAGTTTTTACTTATCGCTAACTAGTAGAAAAACAATCGGTTACACTTTTTTTTGGAACAACAAAAAAATATTATTATTAAAAAATGTATATATTATTATTAGAAACGGGTTTTGTCGACGGAAGAAAAGACAAAATGACGGATTGTACAAAGATTTCTACCGTCCTAAGCATGGCGATGTTAAAACTGAAGAGAAGAAAATTTCTTCTGTAGAAACATTTAATGTTTCTATTCTTCCGTCGAGAAAAGTCTACAATGTAAAGCATTACGACCAATTTTTCTCTACTTTTGAAACTTGGGGGTAGAAACATTTTCTTCTTAACAAGTCTTAAATAGTCTACATAATATTGGACCTAGACAAGATCTATATTGATTTTTAAATACTCAATTCTGTGACTAATTCTTTATTTTAAAATTGTGGTGAATATTCCACAAAACAAAAGCCATTAATCAAGAGTTGAAGTCACAGAGCATCATAGGTTGATGTTGATTATAAAAACATATTTTTATTCCAAAATTTAATTTTGTTAATTTCTACATCGTATTGTCACAATGCGAAAATTAACAAAACTAAATTTTTCCAATATTTAGATATATCTAAATGTTGGAAAAACGTTATAGTATTATAATAGTAGGTACTACAAACAAACAACCGACACGGAATAAAATTAAAACGTTTCGTTGTTGCTATGAGTTACGTTCAAGAGGTATTAGAACTTGCCGTTTGACACATTTGTTGATGTGAAAACGTCTAATAAATCGATGAACGCCGGCTGCATGCATGAAAAAGTGTCGCGTTACATTCATTCTACGCATGCGCCGCTTCTATATTTCATCAATGTTTTGTTGTCACATTAAACTATTGTCCGTAAACCAACTTCACAGACAACCAATTTTTTTTTTAGGTAAATTATCATCCCAGAGTTGTCGAGTTGTATAGAAATATCTAAATTAAGAAAGATTAAATGCTTTATATGAAAGAAAGACAGGCATAGACTGTTTCACTGATCAAGAGATCGCAAGCAACCTCTAGTTTCATAGCTTAAGTTCTAACACCACATATGTCAAAATCAGGAACGTTTCAGGAAAGCAAATAAACGCTATTGCTTTGACAATACAACTGAGTTACGAGGTTTTGCTGTGGCATTTCTGTTCAATACTAACATACAGATTTATTTTTTGTGTTAAATTACGAATCACCATTGGTTTAAATCCTCGCGTTTGATTTCAAACGCTGCGTCTTTCGGTTCCCGATCAAACAGTACCCATAAGTAATATGTTATTTTGTTGAAAAAATTACTTACGTGACGTTAGAACTTAACGGACGGTTTGCATTTGTGGCAGGGTAATGACAATAGATTTGCTCTCTATTATAACGCTGCTTTGTTTAAAGATTTTTGTGATGTCTAGTTTTAAATATTCTCATAAAAGTGAATTGTTATTAATAGGAGAATAGATGATCTCAAACATCAAACATCTCTGGCAATTTTTTTTTCTTTTATTGTTTATGGGCACGCGTTTGACCACCATCTCACCTGATGGTAAGGATTGATATGATCTAACATGGAGCACGCATGCCTAGAAGTAACCTATTCACTCTTGACTTATATACTCCCAGGTTGTAGCTATCAGGAAACACAGACTTCGGCAGGGAATTTCATTCCCTAGCTATACGCACAATTAATGTGTTCTCAAAACGTTTTGTGCGTGTGGATAGGATGTTCACCATGTACCGGTACATCGCCGTCCCTCTTGTGGTCCGCTGATGGAACGGGCTTGGCGGAATCAAACTATACAATTCTGTCGCACACTCCCCAAAATGTAACCGATAGAAAACCGACAGGCCAGCAACTCAGCGTCTATGCTCAAGACTTTGGAGCTTCGACTCAATGAGCCTATCATTGCCGATTATCCTCTTAGCTCGTTTCTCAAATGTCTCAAGGGCATCAAGCTAGTATCTGGCAGATCCGTCCCAAAGACGAGAGCAGTACTCCATACACGATCGAACTTGCGCTTGATAGAGTTGGAGCAGCTGTTCCGGCGTGAAGTACCGTCTCACCTTTGCGAGGATCCCCAACTTTTTGGCAGCCACTTGAGCCTTTGCCTCTATGAAGGGACCAAAATTGAGGATAGATGTTAAGGTAGCACCAAGAAAATCAATAGGGTCGGTTATCGTCACGGTTACACCTCGGAAAGATGGAGCCGGGTGAAAATGGCTCCTTTTAGCGGAAAAAAGACATGCCTGGGTCTTAGCAGCATTGAAGTTGACCAGATTGGCATCGCCCCATTCTGCGTCAGGCTGTAAGGCCAAGTTCATGCGCCCAACCATAGCCTCTCGGAGAGACCGGACCTGAGACCCGCTTGCTCGTGCGTCGGGCATGTATCTCCCAAAGATTCCAGGTTATAACAATATCGCTGTACCTTATACAACTCCGCCTACCTGATGTAATGTCATATAAATGGAAGGAGGTGGTGAGATTCACTGTTATCTGTACAAAATAATACATACATATATAGTTACGACAACAAAAGCTAAGAAAATTAAGGTGAGGTGACTTCACTTCGTGGATAAAATAGATATAATCTTTGATTAAACGCATGCCCAAGGTCGGGTTCTCTGGAGCTGTGCGTGGGTTGTTAGTGGTTACCATCAAAATCAAAGAGATGTTTCCCTGTTTGACCGTAATACTGATAACTATAATATTAACAAGATCCCCTTTGTGGTACCTAAAGGATGCAGTTTTACGTGAAAACTATAAGGCAAAATGGCTAGAATTTAGTAGTATCTAAAATGATACCATTTTGGCTTAGCGTTTGTTATTCATAGAAAAAACAAAAAGAACAAAAAGTAATGGCTGTTTTGTCCATGTGGTAATTTGTAATTTATCGAAACTTATTAAACAGTATGTCCACAAATTACAAAATTAATCTTTGAAATTGTATATCTACACAATTACAATGCACGCGATATAAAAACAGCAAATATACAATTTATCACACACTGTTATAATTGAGGTTTCACTAACACGAAACAAAACAAATGAAAGCACGATCATTATTCCAACAGACATGCAAACAAACATAATGTCGAATGTATCACACAGGTAAGTAGGGTACGAGTAGGTATGCATCGCTTCTGCATGGGACAGTTTGAAATACAAAGAACGATTTTAAACACTATTGTTGTAAAATGGATAAGACTGTTTGTTTACCGACCAGTTTAAAGACTGTCTTTAGACAGCTCTATGAAAACAATGCTGGCACACACACTAGTAATAGTTTAACAACCATAGCTACAGAAAAGGCTGTTCTCCCACAAGACGAGACAATACAGTCCTGGCTGTGATAGGCAAAACTCTCTTTAACACGTTCACGTGTGCGAATTGCCTTCCTAATAGATTATAGGAAATATCACTTAAGTCACAAAGTCTCAGAATAAACAATGTATTCAAGTCCAAACCACAACAATATACAGTCACTAAATCGCATAACATATACAGCCCCATACACGCTCCATTACCGTCACGCAAATAAACTAAACTAGATCATAACGGGTAACATGAAAAACCTTTCTGGAACTGAAATGTGGCGAAACAGCCGGAGTGAGACAATAGGGAACTAAAATCGCACGAAACGCGAGTAAGATAGCGTAATGAGGGTTGACAAATTAGTGCCGGGTTCCGTAGTCGGCAAACACGCTCCGGCCGGTCTGAAAGACCTATTCCGAGGATAACGTCGGACTAATCGAGCGAGATAATTCGGTTTTTAGGGGTTGAATTATTAACAACTGTGTTCTTTTTTTAATGGTCCCGTGTGAGGTTGGCATATATGTGGAGGACAAGCTCAGGTTTTGTCATGATGTAGGATTAAGTGTAGCTAAGCTGCAGTGAATTACGAATTAAACATGAAAAAGTACTGCTAAATAATAATAATATAAAAAAACGGAAGATCATACCAATCTAAACCGATAAAAGACTCCCGGAAGTCTCGCAACTAGAGATAAGTTCATTTTATCACATAGTTTGATACTTGATAAATTAGTAAACAATTTAGAATATTGTCACAGATTATTCGATGTAAAGATTCACGCAACGACGAAGGTGCCATGCTAAATTCAGTTATTAATACGGACCCAAGAGACCGATTCCCAAAAAACCAGTTGACGCACACCCTTCGAAGGTATTCGTCATTCAGTATTCAAATTGGATCCCGTCACGATTCAATAATATATTCTAATAACGAATTGCTTACATAGACGGGCCGTTTATATCAGATATGAACGATACCCACGATAAAAAGGCAAGGCAGACTAAGAAGGTCCAGTCTTCGACTGTGACCATACCTACGAAATAGGCACTTGGTTTCATTATCAACAGACCAGTCATCATAATCATCACTTCAGCCGAAAGACGTCCACTGCTGGACATATGCCTGCCCCAAGTGTCGCCACAATGACCGGACCTGAGCGTCTCACAACAATCGGCAACCCTCTGCAGGTCACCGATCGACCTTGTACAGACAGTAAATTCCACAAATATTGACCAGATACTGACCGGTACAGTATATACTCGTATAGAGGAGCTCGTGGCTAAAGTAATAACAGCCGCACGTGTCGATCCAACAGGTTAAGCTACGCTTGCCGGGGTTGGTCCATGAATGGCTGACCATCTTTACATATCGAGACTCCTCCGTGCCTCGGAAAGCACGTTAAGCCGTTGGTCCCAGCTGTTAATTGTCGATCTTTGACCGTCATTAAGGGTCGTCAGAAGCCCGAAAGTCGCACAACCAGTCTTACCAAGGGGTAGGTATTGTATTACCCAGTAACTGGGTTATGGAGGTCAGATAGGCAGTCGCTCCATGTAAAATACTGGTATTCAGTTGCATCTGGTTAGACTGGAAGCCGACCCCAAGATAGTTGGGAAAAGGCTAGGCAGATTGACTGACCGGTACAGTATATCACCTTAGCCTGTTCCAATTTACTGCTACAGCAGTCTGCAGGTCAGTATAGACCTCTCCCAAGTTATTCCGTAACACACGGTTTCATGCCTTCAGCATCCAGTATGTCCGGGCCACCTTTTTATGGTGTAGATGGCTGGGAAAAACCATCCATTACATGCCACTGTATCACCAAGCTGGCCAGAGAGTGCTTCTACTTTTATGAAATCTAATTGGGAACGGAGATGACTTGGATGTAAGAACTAAAAATGCTGTACGCAGAAGAGCGTACACAACGACATCTTTAACTTAGTTCATAGCTAATTAACCGTCCTTTTCTCGCACTGTATTTTAGTAAAAGATAGCGTTTCACTAATTTTTGTTTAGTTATTGAACAAGAGAATCGGCACCATTATCACCTTTAGATAAAGTCATCTCAATAAACTAATCACCCCAAAGATGTTTTAAACTATTTTTCTTCTTCGAGATATTTAATCCCGCCATGGTAAGAGTGGGACTTTTAACATTTTTATTTTACGTAATATCACCGTTATCTCTTTGCGACACCATCGAAATTTTTTGAAGTACAAATAATTTAGATTCCACGAATCCCACTTGTTTATTTTTCTGCCCTTTAATCTTTAACGAATTTTTACGTGGTGACACCAAAAGAGATTTATTTCCAGAGGGAATTGAGATTTTTGTTGTATTTATTTTACGTAAAAATGTTGTGGTGGCCCAGATATTTAAAGCTTCTGAAGCATGAAGTTGCTAATTTAAATACAGTAGGTTATATTTTATTGCCGAATAAGTGTATACTTTTGTAATAACTTTTTTTTATTAACAGCCTTATTTATAAAACTGCTTAGTTAAGATTCTAAATTCAATTGCTTCATAGAGCATTTTGAATTAAGGACCTGCTAATTAGTATTTAAACTAATCGTAATTATGTTTTTTTTTTATAAATATATCCGTATAAGTAACTGACCCTCGGTTTCGTAAGAGATTTAGACCCGGTTTAAAAAAAAAATTGTCACAAAATGAATGCGACACATAGACAAACGCAAGTTAGCTTCTGTGATTGGTTCAATGACTTTATTCAGCGAATTAGGTGGAAATTTGACTAGCGTTTATAGAAAGGAAGAAAGAAAATACATTTATTTGGCGACGGGATCACGGAAATGAAGTAGAACTAAAAAAAATGAGAAAACCATAAAAAAAGTGTGTGTACTTATGTACGCACGTGAGAAGTTATACTTCTTTGGCGTAACAAGATAAAAAAAAAACAAACTGTCACAAAGTTTACAAAAGGAAAACAATCATTCTTCATGAACCACAAACTTAAACTAACACCACCACACTGATATTAAATTTCGCTAATTAGATTTCAATATTAAAATAATACCTAAACTCTTTTGCATTCATTTACGGTTGTCAAAAAAAATTAACAAACTCAAGTCCTGTTTCTGACAACTTGTTACAAAGATTTTTTTGCTGTAAATACTTCAGCGGTTTGATTAAAATTGTTGAGTGATAAAACAACCAGAAACATCAATTTAGTAATGACTGGATTGTGACATTTAATTTTAAAAATATCAAAAGCAGCGCTTTTAGCGTATAAAATCTTGGGAGAGTGGTTCCAAGAAAAACGTTGAATAGGAAGACCAGAGAGAGACCGCAATATTATTATTCTATTTTTGTATTTTTTTTTTCATAGACGCCATTATTGATGGTTACCTACCCCGTTTCTAAGGTAGGTACTGTGGCGTGTGTACCCTCAGATTACACCCCACACATATAAATAGCGCTGGCAGCTCATAACATTTGAAGAGATGTTCGAATATTAATATTAGAACGTGGTGATTGTTTTAAGTTAGTTCTAGCTCGCCCGTCGAACGGGACACATGTATCTTTTCCTATATAATAATATAAAAGTACAGTATGCTATCCCACCGTGTTTGCTTCCATACACTACACACATAATCAGTGACATTAGAATACACGACACTTTCGCAGCTAGCGTGTGAGACAGCTCCCCAAAGCTACAGCAGCGCCCCTGGAGCCCTGCAGTACTTAGTATAGGGACTTCGTTCACACTTAGACTCTCATTCGATCTGTTGTGCTTGTTCCAATTTACCTACTTATGTAAGCTACATTTCAGCGTATCTACTGTTAAATTTTCTTACGATCTGTGCTCTTTGTTTTGATGGTGTTGCGCCACCTGTTCCTATCGTTGGAATCGTGGAACGCATCATGAAGCTTGGTGTTCACTGCAGAGCGGAATTGGTCCGACCACCTTAATGGACTACGACTTCTCGGACGTTTGCCTTCGACTTTGCCAGTGACCATCAGTTGCTTGAGGTTATATCCGCCCTTCCTGGCTATTTGACCAAAAAACTCTAATAGTTACTTTGGCACAGGCAGGCAGAACCCTGTTAAGCCCTGTGCGCGTCAAACGTCAACATCTGTCAAGCCCCGTTGACAGTCGGCCATCGTGCAACTACAGACTATGTCATGTTCCGAGTGTGTGAATAATGCCACAGGTCTATAGACCTTACGTAATATTAATAATAGAGGTTTAAAACGCGTGAATTGGCATTTTTTGTAGCAAAAAACGGCATTTTTGCACTGGCGCACTTGTGTGCCCATAGAGTCTTAAAGATGCCTAGAACACAAAGAACTTTTTAGCTTAACTCTTTTGATTATTTTTCTGTTCATCATCATATTATATAGTAAGTACTGGAGCTATTTCACCCGAATTATAAATGGAGAAATGTGTAGGCTAGCTTACATTCCTCTCTAAGAGAAAACCACCCACGACGGGTTGCAAATTGGATTTTCGTGCACACATAACATTATTGGTTCAGCCTATTTATAGCATTCTGTTCATATCGTCTGCAAATACACCTCAGAGTAGACTCAACAAGTGTACACATGATCGAATAACGAAAATATAAAACTACAATTTTATTTGTTTCACATACCATCTCGCAGTGTCACAGCGCGCTCGCAGTACGTGCATGCGAATTCATATCTTCGTTTTTGCAATAAGCTGAGTAACGAAGAGACTACCAATGACTACCCCACGTTACCAACAGCCATCCGTAAGTAAGTATTGTTAGTCGACAAACGTACCAAACGTTTCGTGCGATTCCAAGTGCTTTTCAGAATAGGACGTCGGTCTTAATTTTAGAACGGAGTTAAATATTTAATTAAGAACACTAACTTGAGACGGTTGTTTAGATTGAGATAGTGAATTTATACAAATTCTGTGGTAAAGGTTTGTTTGGAGGTGCATTTAGCTACAATTAGTGCAGTGACAGTTATTTGATGAAGAAAACAGGAATTAATAGACAATGCTGTTATGGGGGCCTAGAGTAATTGACGTTCTACCAGCCATAGTGATTGAATAAATGCCAAAAAGTTTGAGATTGATCGGTGGAGTGAGACGTAACATTTTGATAGGACATGTCAATCCATACATTTTGGATTTTTTAACCGACTCCCCTAGAAGGAGGGAGATGTTTTTCGAGAGTTTGATTTATGTTTGTATTTCTATTTCTTTGGTGCGCCCTGTAGCCTAAACGGCTGGATGAATTTCAAAAAATGTGGTATCAATTGGGTATAGCTGCTGAAGTGACATGGCTATACTAATTAAGAAAAAAAAAATGGCGGTCGTCTTTTTGTAAAAAAGGTTTTTTTGATGGGTCATCTTCGAAATTCAAACGGTATCAAGGTGTGACTCCGCGATGTTTTACTATTAAAACAAATGAGAGCGGTTACTTGGGTACAGCCAATGATACTGTACACAAGATAATTCGGTTACGTTCATAGTTACTGACGTTTAAATGCATACCGATATGTGCACACAAAATGTTGACTAACAAAATAAAAAGTACAAAATATAGGATAAACAGGTTTTTTTTGAGGCATAGATAATGATATTCTTGAACACTGAGATAAAAATATCTCAGTTAGGTCATTTTTGAGTCTTCACGCTGCGCTGTAAACAGAAATCTGCCTAATTTTATATATAATGCCATTGGGTACAGTGTACAACACTAAAGGTTTAATCATAGATCTTATTCAGAAAAGTTATTCACAATTAGAGCAATATAAAGTACGTTTTTTTTTTAAACAAGTTATTTTACTCTGCTGCAATCATTACGGAAGTAGACTCCGCTCCGGGCGGTATTGCTGCGGGGATCAGGTATAGATTCATGTCGCTTACAGGAGGGACTCGATGGGGCTGCAGAGTTTCCTTTTCCGGTTTAAAAGTAAATAAAAAGGGACGTTTTAATAAAGATAGAGTATTGATTTTGTATAACGTGTTGAAAGCTGCTGTTTTATGAGTTCAATTAAAATTTTGAATTATTTATTGCTTTGGAACTCATACTGTGACATTTGACTGAGGAAGATGGAAGAAGAAAACTTATTGAGAATTGTTGTTACTAAACTTTTTTTTTTTTGTGGGTGGTGGGAAATCATCTTATGACTTCTTCCGCTCTAGGGTGGAGCGGAAGGGCGTGTCAGACTCTTACTGACTAAAACCCACCCCTGTTCCTCCCTGCCCTACATGCCCAGGGGCGAGGTAACTCTTTCGAATTTATCCTCAACCCCCGGGCAGGCATTGGCCGTGGCAGGCCCCGTCCTTTTGCTGACAACTCTTTGAGGCGCGCGTGGGACACTACTCGCCGTCGACTCGCGGGCCTGGTGCTGATCGGACGGCGAGTTACCCACTACTCGCCGTCCGCAGGCCCGGGTCTACGGTGGCCGGAGATCGTCTCGCAGCCCCTGGCGTCTCCTGCGGTGGCTGCGGCTGAGGGCGCTAGGGCGACTCTGCCGTTGTTGAGTCTCCCTAACGTGTGCCGCCTCCCTCTTCGCGAGCATTACTGCTTCGCAGAAGGTGGAGACGGCTCCCCATTCCCTCTCGCTCCGTACCATGGCCTGAACCACGGCACGGCGCGAGAGGTCGCTGCCGCCTATTACATCCACGAGGACACGGCGGTGCTATGCCCAAGCGGGGCAAACCTCCACCGTATGCTCCACCGTGTCCTCTGGGCGATCCTCGCGTTACTAACCCTTGGGTAGTAAGATGATGATGATGATAATTGGATTGAAAAAGATGTGATGACTCATTATTTTGAGAGTAGAAAAAAGCACCAAAGTACGACAAGAAATAACAAATTACTTTTCAAGCAGTCTGATGTAGTTGTTGGTATTTGTTTTAACTCAATCGCAGATTTAATAACACCATTTTGTTTTTAGGGCTCCGTTCCTTAAAAGGAAAGAAAAGCAACCTTTACAGGATCACTTTACTGTCCGTCTGTCCGTCCGTTATGATCCTTTTTTTTAGGAATGCGTGGAGATATCAAATTGAAATTTGAATAAAATACTCAAGTCTGCAATCTCATGGAGCTGTGAAAAAATCTGACTTGTAATTAAACGAAATCAAAAGACATCTGCAAGGGAATTAAAAAAATTAAAGGTTACTTCGCTTTGGCCTACAATCATGTGGCAAGAAGCAATGACTTATAACACAAGTTATGCTTATGGGAAAAGTTCTATAACCGTTAATTTTTAATTAAACAAAAAAAAATAGGGTATACAATGAATTCGGAATAGTATCATGTGGGTTATCGTATGAAAGGACTTCATTAGAAAAAGCTAAAACATATTTTTAATATTTTTAACCGAGTTCCAAAAGGAGGAGGTGCTCCATTCGTCTGTATGTTTTTTTTTTGTATGTATGTTACACGATTTCTCCGTCAGTTGTGAACCAATTTTCAAAATTCTTTTTTTGTCTGAAAGAATATACTCCCGAGGTGGTCCCATATAAATTTTATCGAAATTGCTTCAGCGCTTTTTGAGAAACTGAACAAAAACGGAAATTACGTGTACCTCGATGACGTTTTGGTGTTCTCCAAATGTTTAAATTGCACGTTCCATTATATTGGGGTTTTTAGTTCTGGGGTATAACAACTAAAAAGTGAAAAATAAAAAACTTTTTTACAAAAAAAACAATCGACTTCCAAAAAAAAATACACTAAAAATTTATAAATAACTTTAATTTCGGAAGTCGGTGTCAAATAACGAAGAAGTAAAAATACAAACACCGACTTCCGAAATTAAAGTTATTTATAAATTTTTAGTGTATTTTTTTTTGGAAGTCGGTTGTTTTTTCTCCAAAGATTACAAAGCGATAAATACGGCCATCTATGTCCCGTCTAAACCTATTGGATACCAAGGGGGATTGTCAAATTTGTACACGGTAAGCCTCGGAGCGTGAGTCCAACATTTACTTGGCCGGGTTTTTTTTTTTAATTCTTCAAGCTATAACATTTTGGCTACCAAGACCAGTAAAATCATACCTTATTTGTTAAAATGCATCCACACGTTCTGGGCTGCAGGACATGCCAAAGAAATAGACATAGGTACAAACGTACCTACATTCATACACACTTACTTACATACGTTCTTATATACTCTCGGAAAACATTAACCTCCTTCTGAGGCAGTCGGATAAAAAATATCCTATGTAAATAGTAGAAAACCGGCCAAGTGCGAGTCGGAAACGCGCATGAAGGGTTCCGTACCATCGTACAAGATTATACACGTCTACTTGTTGCCATTATTAAGATCGAGTAAAAAAGCCAAAAAAAAAACATGTTTTTAGTAGGAGAGCTCCCTGTAGTTTTAAATTTATTTTTATTTGTTATTACAGCGGCAACAGAAACACAAATTCTGTGAAAGTTTCAACTGTCTACCTATTACGGATCATGAGATATAGCCCGCTGACAGAAAGACGGACCAACGAACAGACAGCGGAGGCTTATTAATAGAGCACCGTTGGTTATCCTTCGGGTATGGAACCCCAAAAACCACCCAAACATCCAGCAACAAGTTTCAGTCGGACAACAGCCTACTTTCACATCAGCTGCGAGTAGTTATGTATCTCTATGTTGTTCAGCCATCCGATGGAAACATACAGATATACAGCATAATTTCAACATAACATATATAACCGCCACCGAGGTGTCGTTCAGTAAATTTTTCTCATAAAAATGTTCCGCGTAATGCCTTCCTTTAGTCGATGAGAAGAAATTTATTGTTGATCGTAAAAAGTACATTGCGCGAGCAACCCCGCAAATTTTGGAAACTCCCTGCCACAGTTCTCACGTTGTCACTCTGTCTTGTGATAAAGTTTCTGAGGTAGGTACAGGCCAAGGAAATGGACGATAGCGAACAATCTTAAGTGTGTGTGTGTGAACGCTTCACCGAAAACATGATGGTTCGTTCGCGTTTGGCTGTGCTCGGCCGCGTGTCTAGGTGGAGATACACCGGCTTAAGTTGATAGAGTGGCTCCAGCTATTCTGGGAGGATAAAACGTTCATATTCATTCTTTTCTTCAGGGTATTTATCGAAATTAAGGCTGTGCTTGCAATAATATCGTCGCTGTCGTCACCAATAGCCAACCAAATCACTAGTGTTCGCTATCGTTCGGCAAGCTTCGGTACAATGGCGCAGGTGAGCGAGAGTGCGGTGTCCGTCGGCAGTTCCCCTCGTTATTGTTTTGCACGCCTCATAACGCAAAGCGTTTGAGGTAGTGCTCTACTCTCAACTCAACTCATCTAGACCAAGCAATTCTATGGCCTTAAAACGACTCTATTACGTTCATATATTCGTCTTCGTTCGCTTGGTCTGCACGGTTGGTCCAGCTTGGTCAGCATGACACAAAATAGATAAATGAAAAAGGTCAGCTCCACAGAACGAACGAAAAAGTAGTCACAGATAGACACGTTTTTGGCCCTTTACGGGGCACCGGTGTGAAAGTGCTCCTTGAGGCGGCGACCAGCTCATGACCATCCGGCTAGTCCGGGGATACTACCCGGTCTCCAGTGAGGCGGCGAACCTCATTTCCGGACTGTCGCCATGGATCTGGAGGCAACGGTCCTCGCGCTCCTCTGGGAGTGGCGCGAGCAGGCGAAACTCCGCTGCCGCGACACCTCGCGGCTCGGCGGACGGAGCTCCGGCAGGATCTCATGGCGACGTAGAGACAGCGACTGTCGCAACCTCTTTGAGGAGTGGCTGGAGAGGCGTCACGGCATCCTCACCTTTCGCCTGACGCAGGTCCTCACCGCACATGGATGTTTCAGGAGGTTCCTGTGTCAGATAAGGCAGGAGAAAACGCCCAGGTTTTACCACAGCGCGCCTGATCGCGATTGATCGCCCAGAGGACACGGTGGAGCATACGGTGGAGGACTGCCCCGCTTAGGCTGAGCACCGCCATGTCCTCGTGGATGCGATAGGCGGCAGTGACCACTCGCGCCTGGCCCTGGTCCAGGCCATGGTATGGAGCGAGAGGGAAAGAGAAGCAGTCTCCTCCTTCTGCGAAGTAGTAATGCTCGCGAAGGAGGAGGCGGAACGGGTGAGGAAGACTAGGGAGTGGCCCTCACGCCCCAAGCAGCAGCCGCCGCAGGAGACGCCCTGGGTGTCGGAGGTCGTACGCACCGCAGACGCGGGCCTGCGGACGGCGAGTAATGGTTTGTTCGCCGTTCGATCAGCCCGTGAGTCGAAGGTGCGTAGTGTTCCACGCGCGCCTCAAAGAAATGATTGTCAGCCACCAGTTACGGGGCCCATCGTGGCCAGTGCCTGCATACCAACGGGTAGCGGATCAATTCGTAACAGAGTTAACGCTCCCCTTGACACTCATGCAAGGAAGGAACAGGGGTGGATTTTGGTCAGTAGGAGTTTGACACGCCCTCCCGCTCTACCCAGAGCGGGAGAAGTGCTTTTTTCGTACCCGAAGGGTAACCAACGGGGCCCTATTACTAACCCTCCGCTGTCAAAAAAAGCCAAAAAAAAAACACGTTTCTAGTGGAGTATTTTTTTAATTTTTTATTATTGGTTGTTAAAGCGGCAACAGAAATACACATTCTGTGAAAATTTCAACTCGCCGTTGCGCGCCGTGCCGGGTCGTCTACCTATTACGGATCATGAGATACAGCCCGCTGACAGACAGGCGGACGGACGGACGGACAGCGGAGGCTTAGTAATAGGGTCCCGTTAGTTGACCCTAAGGGTACGGAACCCTAAAAATACGAACATATCCTTTTTTATCTATTCGGTGTTAATTCATTCGACATCTTAGATTGTAGTGGGATCAGAAAATGATCTAGAACTTCATGATGTTACATTCATGTAAACAGGCTGTAAGGAACAAGATACCGCTAACTTCGCGAAAAGGTTACACCTAATGTCAGTAACAAAATTATGATAGTCATTAATCTCGGTAATGATCGATTACAGAAATTGACATTTTCAAGCACGCAATGTATTGTGAACAATGCGATCTCAACGCTTCGCAATGAAGTAGGCGTGCGCGAGCGCGTAGTACGTAGTTACCTACCACGTCTTATACACACAGACACACCTGTGCCTGTGTGTAAAAGCGTTGCGGTGCGACCACCTGGTTGCGCCGCTACGCGCTTGTACCTAGATAGACTATCTACTTTGTGATAAAAATACGTTTACGACGATGTTTCCGATGTTTCCGATCGATGTGATAAACAACTAGATCAGATACTTAATAGACATATGCGCATACGTGCGTTAAACGTTTAAAACGACAAATACGTATAATGTTCCGTGGCACCTTTAACTGTTTATTCTAATGACGATAACATTGGTATCACATACATTTTTAATCCCTCAATAATACTGAAGATAAGGTTAGATAAAGATTAGGATAGATAATATTAAAGAAGCTTGTAAGTACCTATATTGCGCTCCAGGAATGTAGTATAAAGCGCCTTCGGTCGCCAATCGCGTCCCTACAAAAGTGACCTTGGTGATTTTGAATTTTTAAATTTCGTAGGTACCTACAGCTCTGCCGCTTCACAAACACCTCTGTCAGGGACGTGGTTATTAACCGTGTAGGTACTTAACTAATGAACAAACTCACCTTATAGTTCGTTCATTTCTTACGATCCCGAGGCACCTACATGCTTCATGCATGAGCATTTTCCTGGGCACTGAGGTGTTGTTTAAAAACACTCTCGCACACAACAAGCACACACTCAACAAGCAAAACAAAAAACACACATACTAACAAACACATAAAATAACTTGTTTTTGATAACTTTATGATAACAAGCTAAATTCACTACCAACTGCACATCCGTTTGCGATGAACGTAAACACGGAACTAACAAAATACAAAATTCGTCGTCGGCGAAATGCTAAAGAAATATAATTTTATTTATTAGTGTAGGTACGCTTTTGAATATGCCGACGCTCACAGACCGCATAGATCAATGAAATTGATAGACTGTACAATCGCATTAAGTTGTACCTACTACCTACTCACTCAGTAATTATTTTGATGTAGGTATACGAAATGTAGGAATGTGGTTTCAACGAAATGAGTAAGTAACGTTGTTGTATTGTATTACTTAACTTAACTTTGTTGGTAACAAAAATGTATCTAAGGAATAAGTCGTTATCAGTAAACTGTAACACATTTTTTTTAGATCTTCTTTACTTATTTCGATGAAGGTTGGAGATGCCCAGGCGTGTAAATAGCTGTGGTTCTCTGCAGGGTGGAGGACAGTGTTACGGCCAAACACTTGGATTGAATGCTGGCCCAAAATTGCCTATATTTGTCTGTATAACTTCAAGTTACGAGTGGTTAGCAGTAGACGGCGCATGTGGCCTAACTCTAAGCTAGTAAAAACAAGCGGTACCTGACTTTTTCTCCGACGGCTTGACGAGTGGCCACTCGATTCTCTTCACACCAACACTCCTGGTTATTCTTGTTCACTAGTTACACGGACGCGGTAAATATGGGTTATTTATTATTCCCGGAGAATCCCCAACGTTTACGGGATATTACTCGGGATTTTAGTATTTGCGGGGACGATGTTAATAAGACATTAATTTAGTCTGCGGTGAGATGCGTTCGGCCTCGCGGCGTATAGCGCACTGATTGCCTATGGTTCCCGTAAAGCCGGCTACACACTTGCCTCACATGCTAAAGCAAGACACACACGTCGTGATACCACACCCCATCCAACTTGCAGAGTGGCGGCAACTCGCCACACCAAAGGTTTATAAAAATAACCTTCCCTCAAAATAAGTTCAAATAAAAGTAGTCAATGGGATATCATTTTTTGTAGACATTTAAAATGCCTAACGTGTCGCGTCTGTTAGATTCATAGGTCTGTTGTGAGCATTTGCCGACAAAGGAACGTCGGCGGCGGTCTTTGGCCGATATTGCGTGCGTAGGTACCTACTGGGCCCGCGATGACCTCCGGTGAAATTAGGATCTCAGCTGAGCAGGGAGCTTTAATTTTATTTGCATTGCGTTTTTTTTTTGCGAAAAAAGCGAACTTATTATTTTTTAATTAAAAATTTCATTGAGGTAGATAGGTATAACGATTTTATACAGTTTAATGTAAAAAAAACGAAGATTTTTTTTAAAAAAATTAGGCAAAAACCGACGAAAAATTCCAACGCTAGGGGGTATAATCATGTACTGAATCACTCGAACATATATGTGCGTTGATGTACTTACACGCTGTATAGCAACGCATAAAGGTACAATTTGTGGTATGAATGGTGAGTGCGCTTCTCAATGCCTGTCACGTTTCTAGAACAACATGATTGTCTTGGAAGCGGAGACAGTGTCTTAGGTCATGTTCTGTGAGAATTTGTCCTATGTTATATTTATGATGTGTGTGTAGTTTGGAGTTGGTCTCATTAAAAGAGTGTTTCCACACTTCGTAAACGTAGAGGAAGGAAAATTTTACATTCAAGCATATACGGAATGATTCCGTTCAAAAACTTTAGAGATTTCGTGGCTAAGTAATAACAGCTGCAGGGGTCGATCCATCTGCCCAGGGGTTGAGGATAAATTCGAAAGAGTTACCTCGCTCCTGGGCATTCAGGGCAAGGAAGGAACAGGGGTGGGTTTTAGTCAGTAAGAGTCTGACATGCCCTCCCGCTCCGCCCTAGAGCGGGAGATGTCATTGGATGATTTCATACCCGACTAAAAAAAAAAAGTGGTCGATCCATCAGGTTAAGCTTGCCGGGGTTGGTCCATAGATGGGTTATCATCTTTACATACCAAGACACCTCCGTGTCGCGGAAAGTACGTTAAGCCGTTGGTAACGGCTGTCAATCGTGGATATTTGACAGTCGTTACGAGTCGTCAGAAGCTCGAAAGTCTGACAACCAGTCTTACCAAGGGGTATCGTATTACCCAGTTACTGGGTTGTAAAGGTCAGATAGGCAGTCGCTCCATGTAAAATACTGGTAATAAGCTGCATCCGGTTAGACTGGAAGCCGACCCCAAAATAGTTGGGGAAAGGCTCAGGTTCAGATTCATTCAGAACATAATAATAGTCAACACTTGTAGGGGGTTTAGGTAATGGAAATGCGTCTTTATATTTTAAATACTGATTCTGCCAATGGAAATTAAATTAACAATCGAGGAAGACATAGTGATATTAGTATTGGTGGGAACCGTCTCATCCGATGAAACCTGCGGTGACCTGTCTTTGCCCGTTCGATTCATCGCGAGTCAGTAAGTTCAAAGGCGCGGCACGGCGCGGCCAGGGCTGTCGATTAACGGGCCATGGACTTCACCGACGCGGCACGGCGCGGCGCGATGATGAATTGCGGCCAGCAGGCGGACACACGCCGTGGGAACACTCGGCACGGGTCGCGCCGCACCGTCTCAGACGTGGCAACGCTTAGCGCGGCGTGGCCTAGCCAGTCTTTTTACGGCCGTGGGACGGCAGCTTTAGGCATTTAGGAAAAAATTTAAACCGCTTTATAACTTTGATATAGAAAAACAAAAACAATATTTAATCCGTCACGCCCCTCGCGTCTCCTTAAGGAGACACTACAATAGGTTTTTAATTGTGTCTGCTGACTTCTTTAGCCTCAACAACCACAAAGAAAATTTTTGTAGGGAAAAAACTTATTGGTTCGCGTCACCGATATGCTAGTGACGTATAGCGCCCAACTGTCAATGCGCAGCGGCCTGTGTTCCTACATGAATCATTATGCGTGTTGAACTCTTTTTGGATGAGTGAAATCTTGTGAGTTCGCGTCACTGACATAGCAGTAAGTTATGTTACCACGTGAAAAGTTTAATCTGAAAACTTCAAGTTTCCAAACATAGTACCTATCTGTAAGTAACCTTACTAAGTATAGTTATAACCTACTTTTTTTAAAATTTACGATGCACAATTCTAAAGTTGGGTACAAAACGATAGTAATTACCTTAAAAGTCAAAGTACAGGAAGCGGTAGCAACATGAATAGAGCACATTCCACTAAAAGCTTCGGATCCTTTGACGTAATACCAATACTTAGATCGTAAATATCTAGACGAGAGACACGACAAAATGTTTGTACTAACGTCAAAGTGGCCCGCACTTTGGTATTCAGTGACATCTAAGGTTTACCCTGATATATATGTTTTATTATTACAGGCTCATTTAACTTGCCATCTTTGTTTGTTGCGGGTCAAATCTTGCAAGCTAAATTAGAACCACTAATTCATACCCTACGGAGGGGATTTTTCCATGTTGCCTTAGTTCCGATGTCAATGCATTTTTAACCGACTTCGCAAAAAGGAGGAGGTTATATGTTCGACTGTATGTTTTTTTTATTTATATCCACCGATTTCTCTGTCAGTTGTGGATCGATTTTCAAAATTATTTATTTACCCGTAAGAGTCGATATTTTATCGATATTGCTATAGCGCTTTCCAATTACGAGTATGTTCAAATTCCATGTTCCATGTTATTGGGGTTATCAATTTGGACGTAACTTTAAAATTTAGTCTTACTTCTGTGGTCTATCAACTAAAGAACTAAAATTAAAAATCTTTTTTCCAAAAAAAAAACAACCAACTTCCAAAAAGAAAATACACTAAAAATTTTTGTATTTTATTTCATCGTTATGTGACACCGACTTCCAAAATTAAAGTTATTTTTAACATTTAGTGTATTTTCTTTTTTGGAAGTCGGTTGTTTTTTTATGTCAAAAAGTTTTTTTTATGGTAACATTCAGGATTAGCTCCAGATAGAGGAACTCTTCTACGGTCAACAGCACAGTCACAAAATGTGTATGAACTGGTAAGCTTGTTTGAAAATGTTTTTATTTTCTATTAACTTTTATTTTCTAAACTAGCTGCGCCCCGCGGTTTTACCCGCCTAAACCGGAATAAAAGGTAGCCTATATGTTAATCCAGGCCATAAGCTATCTACATACTAAATTTCATCTAAATCGGTCCAGCCGTTTGAGCGTGAAGAAGTAACAAACATACACACTCACAAACTTCCACATTTATAATATTAGTAGGATTGTGTTTTGTTTACATTGTTCTCACATAATAGAAACAACAAAAATATGTCCATGGTCGTGCGCATTTTTCTCTATAGAGATGCGATTTGGAATGTGCAAAGCTTCATTTTTCTGACTGACCGACTTCTTGACCATTCAAAAGTGCCCGTAAATGGTTTGTCCTACTTCCTATTTAAGATTATTTCTAAATGCAAAAGTTTAGATGGACGGGTGGATGTTAGATCTTCTCTTTCGTGTCGCTTTTGGCAGAGCGGTCGTGGTCACGTAGAGGCGTCCACGTTGGTGGTAGGGGCGGACACAGCTCTCCGCACGATCTCCCGCCATCTCTCTCTGTTGGAGGACTGTTTGGCGCAGTCAGATACGTGGCTTCCTAAAGCAGATTTCACTTGGTCCGTCCAGCGCATAGGTGACCTGACACCCGATCTGGTTCCCTCTACTTTTCCCTGTACAACCAGCCGCTTTATCGAGTCGTTATCCCTCCTAGAGACGTGTCCAAAATATTGCAGTATGCGCGACTGTACTATGGCCGACAAACGCTGCTCGACGCCGAGTTCCTGGAGTATGGACACGTTAGTTCGGAAATCCGTCCATGATATTCCGAGCATCTTTTTTTCAGCACCACATCTCCAGAGCATTTATCTTCCCCTTTTCCAACTCACGCACTGTCCACGTCTCGGACTCTCGCATACAGAAAAATGGGGAATACAAGTGTTTGTATGAGCCTGATTTTGGTGGCTTTGGTAATATTGCGATTCCTCTACACTTTCTTTAACTTCTCCATCGCAGTTCTGGTCATGGTTCACGTCACAATTCGAAATCTGTGTCACTTCGGGCGAGTTGTGGTTCACGCGAACCATGTTCATAATTTTAGTTTTAGATCGGTTTATTTTCAACCCAAACGTAATTCTTATGCGCTCCATTCTGAGAAGTAATATAATAGTCCGCATTATTCGCAAATAAGGTGGTGTCGTCTGCACACTGCAAGTTTGCGATTTTATATCCACAAATCACAACACCATCGGTCCAGTCTTCGAGAGTGATTCGCATTATAAGGATGTTAGATATTCTAACTCAATCACGCCAGAACGGCTAAACGAATCATGATGTTTTTCACAGACAGGGATAGATTATAGTCACACTCTGACGTATAAAGTTACCACCATAAGATTACGCGCGTAGGAGATATGGAGATGTCTCCACCACTCTTCCTTATACCGATATTTGAGATGCTAATTGCTACTTCATTTAACCGATTTAAATGCTGTTTTCAGAAATAGATTTAGTTTCATATAAAATATGTACAAAAATAAATATTCAAAAACCAGAGTGAAGTTTCTATGTTGACTTTTGTTTTCGTAGTTCCATAAGGGTACATTTTCCAACGATCTTATCAAACTCAAAACTATATAAGAACAATCTTCACAGACACAGTTGCCATTTCTGAATCACAAACATACTCGTATTAGACAAAAATCTCACTCAGTTCAGTCGAGAGCCACGATTCATATCCGAGCTGGATGCATTTCCCTATAGTGTGATGCAAAATTAAAATTTTATTACCAATTCACCGCCATCTTTCCTGACTTGCGAACTGATGTAAACTTTGAGAAAGTTTCTCTGGCCATTAATAATTCTCCTGCGGCATCCGGGACCCCTGAAAAGAATATTTCACTCTTTTGAAGCTGCAAACTGGGTACAATCAAATTACCATTTGAAAGAGCTCTTGTATTGCTATTTAAGACGTTGAACGATTTTCTTGAGCTTTGTTTGTGTCTTATCGTTGAAACCGTTTGTAATAAATCTCTTTACAGATGTCTACTAATACAAGGAGGCCGAATTATGATGAAAAAGGCGGATTTTCTTTTGCGTCAAAGGGCTGTGAAAATTACGTAAGTACCCACAAGAATACGTTTTTTAACCAATATAAAAAAGCTTTTTTACAGAAAATACAACCGACTTCCTAAAAAGAAAATACACTATTAATTACAAAATAACTTTAATTCCGGAAATCGGTGTTTGTGTTTGTATATTCCTTTTTTTTAATTTTGATAGGCACGCGTTTGACCACTATTTCACCTGATGACAAGCGATGATGTGGTCGAAGTTGGAGCACGCTTGCCTTGAAGTAACCATTCACTCTTGACTTAAAGACTCCCAGGTTGTAGCTATCAGGAAACACAGACTTCGGCAGGGAATTCCATTCCCTGTACGCAAAATGAATGTGTTCCTAAAACGTTTTGTGCGTGTGGATGCGATGTTCACCATGTACCGGTGGCACATCGCCGTACGTCTTGTGGTTACTCCCCAAAATGTAACCGATAGAAAGACAGGCTAGCAACTCGGCGTCTATGCACAAGACATTGGAGCTTCGACTTGACGAGCCTATCATCGCCGATGATCCTCTTGGCTCGTTTCTCAATTGTCTCAAGGGCAACAAGCTGGTATCTGGCAGATCCGTCCCAAAGATGCAAGCAGTACTCCATACACGATCGAACTTGCGCTTGATAAAGTTTGAGCAGGTGTTCCGGGGTGAAGTACCGTCTCTCATTCTTTTTTGGAAGGCGGTTGTATTTTTTGAAAAAAAAAAAGATTTAATTTTATTTATTTAGTTGTTTTAGCCCGAAGAAGCTTTATGCCCGAATCGACAATCGCAATAACAAATAATATGATCATGATTAGAACTAACCAAAACGTCATCTCTGTATACATATTTTTTGTTTAATTATTGATTTTCTTATAAAACGTTGAAAGTATGACTTACTAAACAAAAAAAGAGCGTAGTAATCGCGTAACAAACATACAAAAAAAAACCTTACAGACTAATTGAAATTCTCCATGCTCTTCGTTCTAATTGCAAAGCTTAGCACGAAGGGCGGACAAAAGAGGAGTAAAATAATGAAGATAATCGTCCAGTGATCATAGCCGTAGGCGTTCCATCTTATTTGCTTACCTTGCACAAAAGAGAGTGCACTTTTATGTCATGCAAAATGAGGCCATTATAGAGCCAGAGAATGTTGGAATTTTGGTATTTTTGTATTTTAAAATAAGGGTAACGTTACGTAAGCGAATTATCCGCTAAATGTTCCTTTATCCGGAAAGAGAAAGGAAGTCTGAGTGGTTTTTATTATTCTCTCGTTTCTTTACGTACTAAACTTCTAGGTATGTAAATATAAGAAAAGCTCGTGATGTCAAAAAAACGTGTTTTAGTTATCCCCAACAACATAAAAGTGAAAAATAAACTTTATTACATAAAAATATAACCGATTTCAAAAAAAAAAAAACACTCGACTGGCTTTCAAAATTAAAATTATTTTGTGTCATACTTAGTGATTTTTTTGGAAGTCAGTTTTATGTTTTTGTAAAAAAGTTTTTACGATTCATTCGTTATTCAGGCGCCCGCAAGGGGCCGCCCGCGCCGGCAGGCGCGCCCGCACGCGAGCGCCGCGTGAGTGAGCGGCTCGTTGCTAAATTAAAGCCTTATATCTCAGAAACTACTGGAGCTATATGCAAACAAAAAATACATGTGTATTGCTGATAATATAGAGAATCGACATACGTGAAAACTAAAGAATGATAAAGTGTTTAAAGTACTTCAAATGAAATGTAAACGTAAAAAAACGTTAGAAATAAATCTTAATATTTGTTAACCTATGTCCTTACCAATAATTTTGTAGTTTGTACCTTTAAAACCTATTTATTATCAAACTAGACTATATAACCAATTTTTTGATACCTAGAAGTCACTAGGCGATATGTTATAGGTACCACATTAAACCAAAACAAAACACCCCTTTCTCTCATTTTTTCCCGCCAAAATCGAGTCAAGTTACGGCAAGATGGAATATTGACCTACTTTATCGTTGTATTTTACTGTTTTATGTGTTTGTAAATATTAATTATTAACTACTTTCCACATTACGAGCGATGTTGTAAGAGATTAAGAAGTAAATAATACTAAAAAAAAATAAACATAATTTATATAATTACGTAAACATTCCACCGTTTCCATGTTCCGTTTCTCAATTATAGCATTTTCAATACACACGGGACCTCTGACAAGTTTATGTATTCGTAATCCTTGAAATTTTTCCGATTTTATGGATAGATAACATAAGTAGGTTGGATTTTTCAAAAATTCCAATTAAATCACAAATTTGACATAAATTAACTGTTGACACTGACTGTTGACGGACGACATTTCAAAAATTTCAAAAAAAAAATCTCTATGTCATAGTGCGGGGTGCCCAGGAACAAAAAACGCGGACTTTGATACAGTGCCATCTTTTATTTACTTCTCAAAACTCAAACAATGCGACCACAGTAAATAATCGATTTCAAGTGAACAATCCGCTTCTCAATTATAGCATTTTCAATACACACGGGACCTCTGACAAGTTTATGTATTCGTAATCCTTGAAATTTTTCCGATTTTATGGATAGATAACATAAGTAGGTTGGATTTTTCAAAAATTCCAATTAAATCACAAATTTGACATAAATTAACTGTTGACACTGACTGTTGACGGACGACATTCCAAAATTTTCAAAAAAAAAATCTCTATGTCATAGTGCGGGGTGCCCAGGAACAAAAAACGCGGACTTTGATACAGTGCCATCTTTTATTTACTTCTCAAAACTCAAACAATGCGACCACAGTAAAAAATCGATTTCAAGTGAACAATCCGCTTAGTCTACAAATGTGACAATGGCGCTTGAGAGTACTTTTAATTTCGCAACAAAATCGACCATGGCGCGTGAATGGATAATAAACTACTTATCTAAACTAGCTTCTGCTAGCGGCTTCGCCCGTTATAAATTAGTATATCATATCATCAGCCTTTTAATGTCCCCACTGCTGGGCACAGGCCTCCTCTCTGTGAGAGGGTGTGGGCCGTCACACGACACCACGCGGGCCCAATGCGGACTGGTGGATGTCACATGTCTTCGGATTTTTGGTTCTAGGGCATGCCGGTTTCCTCACGATGTTTTCCTTCACCGTTTTGAGAGCAGTGGTGATGAAATAATTTACACAAAGTAAAGCGCCTGCCTGGGTTTGAACTCACGACCTACAACTTGTAAGTCGTGGCCAATACCACTGGGCCACCACTGCTCACAATTATATTATATAAATTAGTACTTCTCCCATAATAATTGACGGCACGGTTGGCGCAGTGGTTGGGCGTTCGGCTACTGCGCTGCGTGTCGCGGGTTCGATCCCCGCACGAAACAAATATTTGTAGGGCCTAGATAGTTGTTCCGGGTCTGGGTGTCTTGTGTATGTGAGTTTAAATGTTTGTGAACGCACCCACGATACAGGAATAATTTCTAGTGTGGGGCAACGTTTTATTAAAAACAAAAAACAAGGCAAATATAATTCTGATGTGTAAGCTATATTACTGTAAAGTTTCATCAGCATTCAGTCAGTAGTTTCTGCGTGTGAAGATGCATTCAAACTATCGCATTGAAAATACTTAGGAGGTAGTTAGCAAGCCTATACTTGCAACCAAACACCATTTTATAGATAAACAAATACGATGGACCCAAAAACCGAACCAACATTATTTTTTTAATTCCAAATTCACGGGAGTAGATTACATTATCCCAATACGAATAATTTATAATGCAAATCGACCCCAGGGGCAGCTTTACGCTTTCATAATAGAATAGATTGCTAAACACCACGATAGATAATTTACTTGATAGTGAGGATCGTTATTTATTTCCTGCGCTAGTAAGTATTAGTAGCCATGATTATATCGATAGCGGATTTAAAGGGCTGGGAAAAAGATTTTTTGGGATGTAAAATGAATTAGGTACTGACAACGTGAAGGAAAACATCGTGAAGAAACCGGCATGTTCTAGAACCAAAAATTCGAAAACATGTGACATCCACCAATCCGCATTGGGCCCGCGTGGTGGATTACGGCCCACACCCTCTCACAGAGAGGAGGCCTGTGCCCCAGCAGTGGGGACATTAAAAACTGATGATGATGAAGACTGTTAGCGTTATAATAACAATATTATCTTTATTTCGGACGCAAAAATCCAATAGAGTGGTAGTTACATAGAAAAACTTATTACCAAGTATTAGTAACAATCAACCTCCGTCCAAACTCCTGTACAATCGGAGAGCCGAAGCTCTAAGCTACAGTTTTCAGGATGCTGTTCCGACTCTATCTCACTCTCCTCAGTAGCGACACTGTATTTCAGGGTGCTATTCCGACTGTACCTCACTCTCTTCAGTAGCGACACTGTTTTTCAGGATGCTGTTCCAACTGTACCTCACTCGCCTCAGTAGCGACACTGTTTATCAGGATGCTGTGCCAACTGTACCTCACTCTCCTCAGTAGCGACACTGTTTTTCAGGATGCTGTTCCGACTGTACCTCTCTCTCCTCAGTAGCGACACTGTTCTTCAGGATGCTGTTCCAACTGTACCTCACTCGCCTCAGTAGCGACACTGTTTATCAGGATGCTGTGCCGACTGTACCTCACTCTCCTCAGTAGCGACACTGTTTTTCAGGATGCTGTTACGACTGTACCTCACTCTCCTCAGTAGCGACACTGTTTTTCAGGATGCTGTCCAGACTGTACCTCACTCTCCTCAGTAGCAACACTGTTTTTCAGGATGCTGTTCCGACTATATCTCACTCTCCTCAGTAGCGATACTGTTTTTCAGGATACTGTTCCGACTGTACCTCACTCTCCTCAGTAGCGACACTTTTTTCAGGATGCTGTTCCAACTGTACCTCACTCTCCTCAGTGGCGACACTATTTATCAGGATGCTGTTTCGACTGTACCTCACTCTCTTCAGTAACAACAATGTTTTTCAGGATGCTGTTCCGACTATACCTCACTCTCCTCAGTAGCGACACTGTTTATCAGGATGCTGTTCCGACTGTACCCCAGTCTCCTCAGTAGCGACTCTGTTTTTCAGGATGCTGTTCCGACTGTACCTCACTCTCCTCAGTCGCGACACTGTTTTTCAGGATGCTGTTCCGACTGTACCTCACTCTCCTCAGTAGCGACGCTGTTTTTTTGCGTATAATCGCGAAGATACCGTCAGTAAGGGCTTGCGCAAAACATCTTGACTGGCCTGTTGGTCTAGTGGTTAGTGACCCTGACTGCTATGCCGGAGGTCGTGGGTTCGATTCCCACCCAGGACAAATGTTTGTGTAATGAGCACGATCATTTGTTCTGTGTCTGGGTGTAATTTATCTATAATATGTATGTATTTAGAAATATATAAGTATGTTTATCAGTTGTCTAGTACCCATAACACAAGCTCTGCTTAGCTTGGGACTAGATGGCGTTGTGTGATAGTTGTGGAATATTATTATTATCTCCGGCGCGCTAAAGTAACGAGGCAGTCCCAACAACATCCTGAAGGCATAGATTTATTGAACGCGCAGGATATCCAGCGATCTCTTAGTATAATAATTGACCCATAGAGTGCCCGTGTATATACTTCGGAAACAAGCCTGGGTTCCGTACTTTTTGGTAACTGGAACTAGTTGATGATATTTTTTTTGGGACCAGCCCGCCACACTATTCCCATACCACTGTAACTTCTGTAGCCAGAATAAACAGTGGTGACCACCAGAAAAAACGCCGAGGCAGTGAAGCTCGACGAGTCCCAGAGAAACGATTGAACTGTCTTGCGTCCCGCAACGAAATTAATCAGAAAAGACAGCGGAGGAGTAAGAAAAACATAATTTCCACTTCCCTCCTAATCAAGCGGGAGACAGAACAAAACTAGGCCATTAGGCACAAAGGGGGTTTTTACAACTGGGGTAAGCCCAGTTGCCAAGCACCACTGGTTAAAAACACTAATATTAATGGGTCTTAAAATTGTGAGCTGTTACATTTGATTCCAACAATAGGTATGGCAAAAACGCTTGAACGCACGGAAATTCGTTCTAGTTTCCACAAGGTGCGTGTAATAAACAACTCCAAACGTAGGCTGAATACTATTCAACATAATATTGCGTTCAGTTTGCCAAAGAGTACACTCCCACAGGATCTTCTTCTTCTTTCGAATCGATGGTTCCCTAACTTTCAAATTATTTGTGCCCAGAAACTGGCCACATCAACTGCAGCGTCTGTAGCGTTCATCAGGTCCTCCATAGTGCAAGAGTATGGGCACTTAGGGCATTCCAGTATGCGAGTCATGTTCTGGACCTCACCGCACTCACACTGGGTATTAGACGAGTCTGTAAAACCCCATTTTGCCAAGTAGTATTTGCAGCGGCCTACCTGGGTATGCAGCTGATTGAGTGCTTTCAATATAGGCCACTGCAGATTCCGTCCGGGTGGCAGGTGTTCCTGGGGTTTCAAGAAGTCAAGAGGTGGATGGTGAAGTTCTTCCCAAAGTTTGGTTCTCATTGTAGGTGGCTGGTCTTGAATGGCATATGTGCAGCGAAGGAAGCTCATCCGGCTCTTAAGTCACCCGGGATTATTGCGTGTTCATAGAGGGGATGTCGAGAATCTGATTCTTGGTTTTGTTTCTCAAGCACGCATTCGACATCCCTTCGTACTCCTGAAGGTGCGATACCGGCCAACGGGTAGAGCATGTTGAGCGGAGTCGGTTTGAGACAACCCTATATTATTCGGCATGTCTCGTTCAGGGCGATGTCAACTTGCCTTGCATGTACGGATCAATGCCACACTGGGCACGCAAATTCGCCAGCAGAGAGGCATAGGGACATGCTGGTTGTGCGAAGAACATCGGGCGCTGCTCCCAAGTTGGTAGAAACAAAGCGACGTCATAAATTGTTTCGAGACCCGACCTTCTGCTTCGTGTTATAACAGTGCACTTTAAAAGTCAAAGCTCTATCCAAGGCAACACCTAGGTACTTAGGGTTCATGCAGTGTTCCACAATTGTCCCTCGCCACGTGATGTTAAGTTTCCTCTTTGCATATCTATTGCGGAGATGGAAAGCGCAAGATTGTGTTTTGGACGGGTTCGGACGAAGAGCATTACTGTCATAATAATTACTAAGCGATTCGAGTGCTAGAGTTAGTTTCATTTCAACCTCTGTGAAAATCGATGATTGCGCCACCAAAGCTAGATCGTCTGCATACAAGAAGCGTTCAGTGTGCTGTGTAGCAGGCTGGTCGTTGGTGTAGATTTTAAAAAGCATTGGTGCTAGCACACTGCCTTGAGGGAGACCATTTTTTTTGTCGGCGCCACCTGCTCTTCTCCGATTGGAAGCACACTTGAAAACGAGGATTCAGCAAAAGTTCACCTAGTATACTGACAAAACCCTGATCGTTGGTTAGAGTACCGACTTTGGCAAGTAACCTTTTAATGTTAATGGTGTCGTATGCCGCTGACAGGTCCACAAATACGACACCCGTGACTTTATTGGCTTCGTAACCATCCTCTATAAACTGTGTCAGTAGGAGGACTTGGCTGGAACAGAACTTTCCGGGTCTAAACCCAGCTTGCTTGATAATGAGCTTTGGCTCGACAGCTTCAGTTAGACGACTCAATAGTATCCCACAGGATATGATGTGCGGATTGTTCGTATTCGCAAGCAGGAGTAGAACATTGACATAAAGGTAAGGCAACAAGCCTGAAGGAAAATAATTTACTCTTAAAGTTGCCATGACCTGTGAGAAATTGGGCAACACAGTGATCCACCTCCAGCCATGTCCCATCCAGTCTTTGGCGAACCGTTAGAAAGAACTGGTGGAGTTGTCTGCCTTTGATGGAACTTACCTACATTGCCATTGGGATAAAAGGTCCTCCCAAACTTCAATTTGAGGTTTAAGTAATCTAGAAATCTTGGCACGAACACGTTGATGTAAAATGTCTGGGTCACTAGTACATTGCATTGCCAGCACGTCGCTGCACCTCAAGATCGAATGGAAGTACACCTGCAAGTACCGGTAAGGCTTCAGTACTAACCGTCCTATATGCTTAACATAGGAAAATCAAAGCTAAACGTTGACTATATAGCAATTTACGTCGTACCGCCCCAATGGTGGCCCTATCAGCCCAAACAGGTGCCCCGTAGCACATACAACCCAGGTAAGTAGCCCCATAGATCGTTTTTAACATTAGGAATGATAGGCCCCAAGCAGCCTTGGAAATCCTCATCAACGCATGGAAGTTCTTTTTAGCTTTTTCACCTACTGTTATAACAGTAGTTGATGATATTATCTCTACATAGGATGTAGCATCTGTTCAGAACATGACTCACATACTGGAATGTCCCCAGTGCCCATACACCTTTACTATTATGTCCCAAGTGCCCATACACCTTCACTATTATGGAGAACCTGATGAAATCTACTGACGCTGCAATAATGTGGTCAGCTTCTGGGACCAAAAGTATTTACAAAATTAAGAAACCATTAATTCGAAAGAAAAAGAAACATATAGGTTCCCACTGGAGGACATAGCTTGACTGGTGACCGGGTATGGTCATGGGTTTGATTCTCGGGATATAGTTTTTCCATAAGAAAACATTCACTGAGCAGTCTGGTGGCTTGCCATGGAGTTCTATTACGTTTAACATGTAGGTATTCCTATCACCTGAAATAAAAGCAAGTTTCAAATATTTGAGACACTTGACAACCCGTTTAATATGTTACTGTTACAATACACACTTAAAGTTAATTCAGTCAGGTGGTCGCTATGTTTAAACAATATTATATGGCATAACACAAACACACTCACTTAAACATAGTTAAAACTAAAACATAGTTAAAAAATTACAACAGACTTCCAAAAAAGAAAGTACACAAAAAATTGTAAAATTACTTTAATTTCAGAAGTCGGTGTTTGTATTTTGATTCTTTGTTATTTAACAACGACTTCCGAAATGAAAGTTATTTTGAAAATTTATTTGTATTTTCTTTTTTGGAGTTGTAATTTTATGGTAAAAAGTTTTTTATTTTATAGTTGTTGTACCCCAAAACTAAAAGTAAACATTGAAGTTATTTTAGGATCGATAACCCCATTAACAGTGTATTTCCACAAAATTGCAGAAAACCAAAACGTCATCTGTGTATACATATTTTTATGTTTTTGCTGATTTTTAAAAAAAGCGCTCGATTCATTTCGATAAAATATATATGGTACTATCTCTGAAGTATGACCTACCAAACAAAAAACTAATCATCAAAATCAATTCACAAGTGACGGAGCAATCATAACAAACATACAAAAAAAAAACAAAATGATATACTATCGAATTGAGAACCCTCCTTTTTGAAGTCGGTTAAAAACGACTTGCACAGAGGAAAAGTAGCTGATACAAACACAATTGACATAAAATGTAAAAAAAAAACAAAAACACTTTAACTCAAAAACAAAACACTCTCTTAAACACAGAATACAAAACTAGCATTCAACCTTACCTACAGAGCATCTAAAAGTTTTATGTCCGGAGCGAAATTACATTTACCATTTTTACGTTCTATTCCTGCACCTCGCAATGCACTCAGCTAGGGCATAACTCAAAATTATGAAATAAAGTGAAACGTACTTTAAAACGTTTCTAAGAGTGTGCAACAGCTGAAACAAATCGTGGCCAACGTGGCCTTACCTAATGGAAATAATGGAAACGGCTGACTATTGGCCCGCTTACCTTAAGTGGGTACGCGACTTGCAAAGAAATGACCGGCTATTGGTAACGTACCTTATTGAGTTCAGTAAGTGTATTTAATGGAGATGTAGCACTGTGGCCGGTGATAGGGCCGTTTAGATAAGCTCTTTGGAAAGGGATCGAGACATCTTTGTAAAGTTTTCATATGGTTGTCTTGGAAATTCTCAGTGGTCTCTAGAAGCGTTTTCTATTTATGTTGAGTGGTGTTTAAATGTCATAGGACGATTTAGAGTTCTATAGATCTTGAATTTGAATCTTCCTCTTAAACCTATCTAAGTAGCATGCCTAAGTAGAAGTGTGTCGCAGGGTAGACGGGCATCATACATTTTAGCTGAAATTTTGTGAACTAAGCCTTTTTTTTGTAGTTGTCATCATTATTATTGTTGTTGCTTATCATGTTGTGCGGGTACAATGTGGGTGATAATCAGGTTTAAACCTTTAATGTGAATTAAGTGATATAGTGTGATTGTTACCTTTTGTAGTTGCTTTGTTAATAAATAAACCAGCTTCACATTTCAGTGTCTAGCAGTACACCGGTGTGCCAGTGGAGAAATTCCATTTGCCCTGCCAAAAAAATGCCAAAAACCCGATTCACGCGTTTTAAACCGATATTATTGGCGGCAGGTCACCGGGACTATCTGTGACTCCCGTATTCCCCTAAAACTTAAGGGGATGATTTATAAAACAATGGCCAGACCTGCTGTCTTGTATGGTTCAGAATGTTGGGCCACAAAAGGGATGAATGAAAAGCAATTGCATGTAGCTGAGATGAGAATGCTAAGAGCGATGTGTGGTGTTACGCGCATGGATAGAATTAGGAATGAGTATATAAGAGGAAGTCTGAAAGTGGCACCGCTGACTGAAAAATTGTGTGGAAATCGGTTGTCGTGGTATGGGCATGTGATGCGGAGGAATGAAGAAAATGTCGTGAGGAAAGTCTTGTGTATGGATGTGGATGGCTATAAGAGTAGGGGAAGGCCAAAGAAACGATGGTTGGACTGTGTGAAAGAGGATATGGGTAAAAAGGGGGTGACTACAGAGATGACGACTAATAGAGGAGTATGGAAGAAAAAGACATGTTGCGCCGACCCCAAATAAATTGGGATAAGGGCAGGAGAATGATGATATTACTATTACCCAAGGTCTTTAGACTTGTGGCAAGGTTTACACACCCGGAACATGACATAGTCTGTAGTTCTTTACACGATGGTTGATTGTCAAAGGGCTTGACAGATGTTGACATTTGATGCGCGCAGGGTCTCGGAAAGAAGCGCCTGCATACGCACGAAAAGTTATCGAAGTGTATTGCAAACGAGCTCTGAAAAGAGTGTTTATGTTTATTTATGCAGTCCACTCCGTCATATAAATGTCTTCTTACCCGCAAAGTCTTTATTAGATATTCTTTGGCATTAAATTGACTTGCCACCAAGCTGCGCTTAAGCTCCACTTTTAGGTTGCATTTACAGGGTGTAAAAAAACACATCACAAAGCCGTTCACTACGCATACTCGTCTAACAAAGTAGTTTTACGCAAAAATTATTGCAGGGAAACGATTTTTATTTTTAGGTAAGAAAAAAAATCTGTTTTTTATTGCGCGCAATGTAACGCTAGTCCATGCAAGTGGAGTTAAACCCCATCTCTTCGCTCTAAGCCACGTAGGTACTTGTCGGATACGTTTGATATTCATTGCATTTTTGTAACTGCAAATGCGTAATTTCGAAATAATATTGAAAATTCAGGTAATGTTTGTTTGGAAAAAAGTTTAGTAATAACACTTGGAATTTATTTTTGAAAAAAATAAAAAATAATTGCGACTTTGACCTTCAATATCTCCAGAACCAGTGGATTCCCAGGTATGGTCTAGTGGAAAAAAATGATTCAAATAATGGGTAGAATATGTGGCTTTAGGCTTCGGAAACTGTCTTTTTACACCCGATATAACTAATCACTTTTATATTCTTAGATTTATAGTTCAACATAATCATACATAGCACATAATAGCTTTATATACACTCAGTTTTACACTTAATAAGAATGTCCGTCGATTCGATGGTTGGAACTCGAATACCCGTCTGTAAGCAGAGTCTAATAATAATTTATAATCATGATGTTAGTCAATTGAGCGTCTATGACCATAGCAAATAATGCTAGCAAACATTTGCTAGCGGTAGTCAAACTTGCTGTTAACGGGGTGATTAAAAAGAGTAATAAAATAAGTTTGTTTACAATAGGAACTGATAATACTGCTACTGTAAGATGTTGTACTTATTTGTGTGAAATAAATAAATAAATAATAATAATAAATAAATAAAAAACTTGAGAGGTGTCAAGGGACACCCGGATGGAACGAAGTTCCTTTTGATTAATTAGTGTAGGAATTGTAATATAATTTTATTTTTTTTAATTTATAATTTTTTTTTTATTATTAACTACGTACACACGCACGCACGTAAGAAGTTATACTTCATCATCTCATCTCATCTCATCTCATCTCATCGCAGCTCAGCTCAGCTCAGCTCAGATCAGCTAAGCTCAGCTCAGCTCAGCTCAGCTCAGCTCAGCCCAAGCTCCGCTAGATTTAACACACGAAATTGGTTAGATAATGCTTGATCTGCTTGCAAACTTTGTACCTACCCACCAAAAATACAAGAAGTTTTTATTAGATTGTTTTTCCAACACAATCTTTTTGGATGGACAGCCTCATTAGTGTCGTGACAACTTTTCGTAAGAATTTTTTCCGTCTAGCCCCCTTTCACAACGCGCGATAAGGAACTTCGTTCCAATAATCTGTACCTCGACAAGAGAATAATTAACTAAGGTCGTAGAACATTCATTAAACAATTACTCCTAGCTACTGAAAGTTTTGAAGGAAGACAGTATTTATTAAACGCTACTTAGCAGCATATTACACGTTATTAAGTTCTTCTGACCCAGTTGGAGTAGCCTCCTTTTATTCGAGCCGAGACTTTAATATTTTAGTTGCAGACTATTCCTTAGTTCATCGCTCAATTAATCATTTGGAATTCTGTACTGTTTTTAAATTGACTCGTGAAATAGAAAAACAGAATGTGCAGATGTTTTAAATTGAAGATATAAGTTTATATGAGATGACCGTGGCTAAGTAATAACAGCCACATGACTCAATCTTAAAGGATGGTTATTGTTAACGTAGGTTGGTCCTTAGATGGGTGACCTTTACTTACCTACCGAATCTCCGCCATGCCTTGGAGACATGCTAAGTCACGTCCCAGCCGATATTTGGCAGTCGTTACGGAAGTCAGAAGTCAGAAAATATCACACCCAAGAGGTATCGTGATATTGAGTGACTGGGCTGTGGAGGTAAGATTGGCAGTGGCTCCATGTAATATACTGGTACTCAGCTGTATCGGGTTAAGGCGTAGAAATATGATTTCTAATGTTTTTTTTAATTGAACGACACGTCTAAACGACTAAGCTTTGAAAAAAATATCATGTTACTCTAGACAATTTCCAAGTAATTTGATATAGTGATAATTTTTTTTTTTTACCTAACGTTTGACTGATGGAAAATGCCTGAGGCATTAGTAGTTCTGTGCATGAAGTGTTAATAAATAAATAAATATATGAAATTATATTTAACTTAGTGTAATATTAATTTGTAAAGTTATGTCTAACGCGTATAAATAATTGAGAAGCACGAAAAAATTAAAAAGCGTAGTTTTATGAAATCATAATAATTATATTATAATAAATTAATAATGCGTCTAATTTGGGACAGCGCTCCTTGATGGGCGAGTCCTATTACTGGGCGAACGTACGACGCGTTGCGTGAGGTGAACACAAAACACGCTAAAACATTGGCATATAACTGTCCCTTAAGCTGGATTCCGACCATTACATAGTTGGGAAAAGGATAAGCAGATTTTTCGATCGAATCAAGGCTGAGATGGTACGGTCATGTAATGCAGAGACTCGATGACCTCGTAGTGAAAAGGTGCCTTTCCGTAACGAAATAAAGGAGGGGCAGAGGTAGACGGCTAGCATGGATGACGAGAGTCCAGAAATATATGAATAAAGTTCATCTACTGACGATGTTTGCCAGCGGAACAAGTAGCGCCTCAAGACTATGTAGGCCGACCCCAAGTAACGGGAAGAAGCAAGGTGGAAGACAAAGAAGAAGATTAATAAAATTGATAGATACTGCTTTGTTATGCTAGTGGAAACATAAATTTCTATGTCAAGCAAAGCGTTAATGAGTTTTCTTTTCTGAAGTCAAGAATGGCAAGCGGCAACAAGGCGGCCAGTGCCTCAAATATAAGGACGTTCAGGAAACACATTTGAAGAGATGCAATATAGACCCGTCTCGCTGGGAGGAGATGGCAAAGGATAAACCTGGTTGGAGAGCATTGATAAAAAAGTCTAAACTTTTGAAGAAGGAAGACAGATCTCGACACCAGGTGAGAGATCATCAAAAATAAACCGCCCTCCAACATCCAATACCATTACGACAGTGGTGTTTTAACATGTCCGCACTGTGCACGCATCTTCACAGCCAAGATAGGCTACATTAGTCATATCAGAGCACATGATCGCAACCCATCAAGTCGCACAGAAACCAGTCACTGTAGCCGAAATTGGCATGGTATATAATATAAATTTTCAGTCACAACCCAGAATAGTACCCGGTTAAATGCTTCCCTCTGAGCTTTTTACATTTAGATGAAATGTGAGTATACAAGTCACCGGATATTGCGAACACCTTAAGATTGTAATAAACCTTGCAAGAGTGTAGACTATCGATTATGATTCTAGCTTCTGCCAGCGACTTCTCTCGCGTTGAATTAGTACTTCTAATTATAAATTATTCTATTCCATTACACAGGGTGTAAGGAAAATGCTTCTGGAAACGGAGACAGGTGTAAAGGCTAGTGATTCTCGATAGGATATCATCAAAAAATCTGTTTTTTTTTTTACAATTTTGCTTAGCGTTTTACGTATAACTGTAAGATATGTTGTGTGTAGCTGTAAGAACAGTTAAATGAAACCGTTATTTGCGATTAAAGACACATGCAATGTATTTGTAAAATATTAGCTCGTGACACTCGCGCATTACCGAGTTCAGAGTGCGTGCGCGCTTGCCAACAGCCGCGCGGCCAACAATGAACCCACGTCTGGTATCCGTTTGCATTTAGGTTATATATAATCTACGTTCTGGCTTCGGAAGCGTTTCCCTTACACCCTGTATAATCTTTGTGCTATTCCAGACTATAAGCTACCTCTGTGTCAAATTTCATTCAGATGCGTTCAGCCGTTTTGGCGTCATTGAGTAACAAACATCCGTCCGACCAAACATTTGCATTTTATAATATTAGTAGGATGTCGTACATCCTATTAATCTTATATATAAAATTCTCGTGTCACAATGTTAGTTACCATACTCCTCCGAAACGGTTTGACCGATTTTTATGAAATTTTATATGCATATTCAGTAGGTCTGAGAATCGGCTACTATCTATTTTTCATACCCCCAAGTGATAAGGGTGACCCACCCCTAAATATTTTTTTTTAATTTTTTGACAAGTTTTTTTATTTTAATTTTACTATGATTTAGCATTGAAAAATACATATAACCCTTAATTTTCATTCTTCTGCAACTAACCCTAATTTTTTAATAGCGATATTAGTACAGTAATAATCTTCAACTCTCACAGACTTTTATGATTTTTTTTTTGTATATTCGGTAGGTCTGAGAATAGGTCGTTAACTATTTTTATACCCCTAAGTGATAAGGATGGCCCACCCCAAAATTTTATTTTTTTGGACAATTTTTTTTTTATGACAGCTTTAATAATACATAATTATAGCCTTTAATTTTTAACCCATCCGCCACCAACCCCCATTTTTAAAAGCGATATTAGTACTGTATAATCTTCAACTCTCAGTGGTCGATAACTGCAGATCAATTATCAATCGATCAGTTATCCCCGCCAGTCGTCCACCGCTGTCACTTCTCAACCAGCAAACAGCACGGAGTAGGGATGAGAACGACGCCGGTCTCCTGTGTTTCTCACAGAATAAGCTTTCTCTCACTCCCTACACAGTTTTCGGCCATTTAGTTTGTGCATCGATCGTAGCAGTGACGCATAAACTTATCAAGTTATCATTTTACTTTCTCAGTGCAACTCTCATGATAATTATATTCTCATAGTAAATTTATCATCAATTTACAGTGCTATAATTATTTTTTCCCATTTTATTAATAATTGCTCACGCCATTGCACTTAGAGATTGATATTGTTTTTTTTTTTAATTGTTATATAAGTGATAGCAAATATGGATAACATTTTTTAATGTATAGATAACTTTTTGATATATTATAATTTTAAATATCTTAGTTAAGTTAATAACCACAGCACTCCATTCCTCTTTTAGTCATAGACCACATTCTCACACACTTACAATAAGTTAGTTATTTTTTATTTAACAACCAAAATATTCACTATAAATGATTTATACGGCAAAATAACGTTTGATTATATAATTATGCGAATATAGATCATTTTAAATGCAATAAATAAAATTAATTATTATTATTGAAAATAAAGATTTTACAATTTAACGGAATGCTTCATAAACTAACAGTTTTTACAATTTTATTATTCGGTGACATCACATTGGTATCAAGTGGCCTACCTATCCCGTAGGAGTTATAATACACGCGCAATTTCATTGTATGAAGTCTTTGACCAGCTGTAAGCTTTCCCATTAAACCGATCATTATGGCCGTCTTTTAGCCAATAAAGAAGGGCTCATACGATACAAAGTAATCAATAGGTAGTTTTCTTTTATACTGACGAATTTTAAAATGCAGCTTTTTTATATGAAAGGAAAGGGGGTGACTTATAGTTCATTGACACGGTTTCAAGCGGTGAAAATATTATTGTATATAATAAACTTTTACTACGATGAATGAATGACCATGAACTAAAATCAGCGGTTTCCTACACTTTGTCGAGTTAAGTTTTTTTGACATTTGCCGCCTGGACTGTAGTGGCTAATCTGGAAATGATTTAACTGATTGCGGACTCAGGTTGGTCACTGATAAATATTTTATTAATATATTAATATATTAATATATATATATAATATATTATTTTATTAGTAATCGTTCAAGGAGTAAAAGTACTACCACAGTAATAGTTGTTTTTGTGTTCACTCATGTTCGTTATTCATGCAAGATTGCAAGTAATATAAATCGACACACGCGTACGGTGAATCAACTTTGATTCTATGTATCGGCAAGAAACTGTTCCTATAGCGTTAATTTGTTCATTCGTTGTTAGCGCTCCAACCGTGTTTAATATTTTAAAAGTTAACTTTGTGGTTAAAACAACATAGGTAGATAGGTGGAACACATGTTGTACAGACGTGCTTCTATGGTGTTCCTTGTCGGCTTAGCCATAGTAACTTGTAGGTTTAAATTTACTTTTCATATATGCATGTTTTTCTTAGTTTAAATATTGTTTAGTCTAGAAACCAAACCACTAGTGCACTTATAATGTGTCATTAACGTCGAAAAAACTAGATCTCATGACTCAAGGTATCCTAGTGTACGGTCTAGGGCTCCTTTCTCGGACTGAATAATTTAAATTTATCTTTGATATTTTATTTTATTTCATGTTTTTTATCATGTTATATAAAATGTGTCTTAATAAATTTCCTAAAATTTTCATTTTGGTCTTGCAAGCATTGTCTTTCATGTAGTACAGTTATAGGAAGATCATCACTTAACCTAGTAGAGAAGATTTGAAGTAAATCTTAAAAGAAAAAAACACTTTCCCGACCAATATTCAGCAAACAGCATCCTTAAGCAATTTCAAAATTACTCAACCATTTACTCATCGACAACCCCAATTAGCTCAATCATGCCAATCTCCCCTCCAAAACAGAAAAACGAATGACTTTAATAATCTCATTGTTCGCTCAATCGCTCGCCAATCGCCTGCATTACGCCCCTCTCTAATATTTGCATGAAAAATACTCATTGCTCAGGGCGCTGAAGTGCGAACATAAATAATGAGGGCCCAGGTTTCCTCAGTATTATCGTCGTCTATCATCGGAGACTGCGAACCGTATTCTTTTACGTCCAAGCGTTTTGTCAGAGCAGAACATTTCACAAGTTATTTGTATCAATTTGCTTCGAGTGGAAAAAGTTGGTCCCTTTAACGTTCTCTTTTTGTGAGAGACGTATCCGCGTATTGGTTTTCGTAATAGCTTTTTGAATCATATCGATGTTTATGATGTGAAGTGAACTTTGTTATTGGTTTACAGTATCTTGGGACCTATGTTGTATAGGTTTTATGTGGGTACAGTTTTTACTTATATCATGAGTATTTTTGTTTAGAGAATATACAATTTTGTACTTACATTTCCAACGATTGTGATACCTATCCAAAACACACTAATTCCCACGATAATTAGTGATTATTTTTTTGGATTTCAAATAGCTTTCGTTCAAACGACTCGACAAAACCAATTAAAATCACTTTTATAAGTATTCCAATTTCATTTCGAACTACAAAAAATGTAGGCAAACTCCATAGGTCAACAGACGGCGAAAACTTTTCAAAAATCATTCAACAATCCTTGAAAATGGAAAACTTCATTCCGCAATTTTGCAGCCGAAGCATCTTTGCTTTAAATCGAGATTTATTTTGCTATGCTAGTCTCAAATATTCTCATAATATTTCTGTTCCAGGAATCAACAATGTCTAGATTGTTGCTATAAACATTCTTTGAGAATATCTTGCGTCAGTCGAAGAACTTGGATAACAAGACCCGTACATTGCGAACTAAGGTACGAGAGCCTTTGCTGTCCACTAAGAATAGTTTCCGGAACGTGATAACATAAAGGCGGAAGATGTTCTACTTTTTATGCAATAAGACATCTTTTTCAGAACTTCTGCCGTCACATATAGTTTTGCAAACACGCTTAAAGAAGTCTGCTCACTACACTGTATCATAACATGACCGTACTAGAAACGTGTCAAGCCAATAATATTCTTCGTATTGAAAAGTGTGAGACAATGGCCACCAGACCGATCATCGTTCCATCAGCGACCAACACCGCCCATGCACGTAGCATTTCGACTCTGCAAAATCTGTATGCATGCCAAACGGGTGGGCGCAGGTGGCGAAACATCACTGTTTGCGTTGTTGCATGCGGGTTATAGTCGCGTACGATGACGTCGCGTTACGCTGTTAGGTAATACGTTCTAGTAGCCCATGCCGTATTTCTATCCGTTCTTTTTCTACGGTCATGGTATGATAAGGTGTTCTGGGGGGTTAGACAAAATACTTTTCCGTTAACTTTAACGCTAACGTTTCGTGCAAAATGTATGGCATCGACGTTTTGCACGAAGCGTTAGACAGAGAACTGTCACGTGACTCACGCCCAATAATGTCTTAGCCATAAATTTTGCACGAAGCGTTAGCGTTAACGTTAACAGAAATGTATTTTGGCTAAGGGGGCTGGGCGGACTCCTTTATGCTGTAGACACGTGAGACTTTCCAATGCCTTGGCTTTGTTGATGTCCATTGGTGGCGGTGTTGTCATGATTAATTGACTGTGCTTTCAATTAATCACTGAACGGACTTTCAATCAGGAAGGCCTCTGGCTTATTTGCCAACCTACCAGGGTACCAGTTGAAAAAATACACTTTTAGGCGAGTGGATTTATCCACTCCTTAGAAACAACACAACAAATCACAATATTTTCTCCCCACCATTGAATTCAGCAATGAATTAATGTGCATAATATATTCGTTAAGACCGGAATCGAATTACCTACTAGACCTCTGAAAAGGGATCCTTTTCATTAGGCCTTCATAAAAAACGCATTAAGAAAAACAAGGAAAAGAGATACATGCAATCATTTATCGTTTATGTTCCTCTCTGTTAGCCCCATTATTTGAACCTTCAAGCCAGTCTAAAATAAATGCTTTGGTGTTGGTAAATATTTTGTTTTGTGAAGAAAGATTAAGTTAATGTTCATCTCTTTATATAGGCTTTATTCTTAGAAAACAGTCTTACTTCACCTTATTTACTTATAGGTAGGTACATAAATAAATTAAAATGGCCTTACAAAACAAGCCGTTTTGGATTGATTCATCATCAGCCTTTTTAATGTCCCCACTGCTGGGGCACAGGCCTCCTCTCTGTGAGAGGGTGTGGGCAGTAATCCACCACGCGGGCCCAATGCGGATTGGTGGATGTCACATGTCTTCGAATTTTTGGTTCTAGGACATGCCGGTTTCCTCACGATGTTTTCCTTCACCGTTTTGAGAGTAGTGGTGACGAAATAATTTACACAAAGTAAAGCGCCTGCCTGGGTTTGAACTCACGACCTACAACTTGTCCTCCGATTAGTTTCTGAAAATGCATTTTATAATACGTGTATTAACCTGTTTTTCCATTTACATTCTACTGGAACGAACTCATTTTCCTAAAACCTTAGCTTAACGTTCACACATTGTCATTCCTAAAATTCTTCTAAAATTTATTTCAGCACGTTAAAATTCAAGAACATTTACTCGGAGTTCAGTTGCCTCCGTATTCTGGTAATCTGCGTTATAAATGGTATAACTACTATAACCTAAACATCGCTCCATCAACACAGCAAATCTTGCGGAATGTAATTTAAAAACGAGAAGCGTTTGGAATGCTTATTCAGAAAATTTATTAATAAGACAGCTCCAATAAAGAATGTAGGTAAGTAATAGTCTCTCTCATCTCATCAGCATCCAGTAACTGTGGAATTAATTACAGATCAAATATGAAACAAAACAAATATTATTATTATTAGTTAAGACCTACGACTGAATTTACTATTATATCAGTCGTCTGAAATCAAATATACCTACTTCAAATAGTGTCGATTTATAGGTGATATTATAATAGGTAGGTCAATATTATAGGTGATCTTACTATGTATATTACACAAGCCTTATTTGAAGTTTTTAATCGGCTTCGAAAAAGAAGGAGGTTCTATGTTCGACTGTATGTATGTTTCTTTTTTACGTATGTCCAGCGTTTTCCAAAGAATATACTCCCGAGGTGGTCCCATATAAATTTTATCGAAATTGCTTGAGCGCTTTTTGAAAACCTGAGCAAAAACGAAAATTACGTATACATAAACGACGTTTTGGTTTTCTCCAATAACGAGTATGTTTAAATTGCACGTTTTATTTTATTGGGGTTTTTGTTTCTGGGGTAAGTATAACAACAAAAAAATTAAAAATAAAAAACTTTTTTACAGAAAAAAAAACAACCAACTTCCAAAAAAGAAAATACACTTAAAATAAAAAAATAACTCTAATTTAGGAAGTCGGTGTCAAAAAACGAAGAAATAAAATACAAACACCGACATCTGAAATTAAAGTTATTTTTTTTTATTTTTAGTGTTTTTTCTTTACTGGAAGTCGGTTGTTTTTTTTTGTAAAAAAGTTATTTACTTCTCATATTTAGAGTAAGAAATACTCGGAAAGTGCAGTCACGTCAGGTTCTTCTTTCGAATCGATGGTTCCCTAACTTTCAAATACTTTGGGCCCAGAACAGACTGGCCACATCAATTGCAGCGTCCGTAGCGTTCATCAGGTCCTCCATAGTGCAAGAGTATGGACACTTGGGACATTCCAGTATGTGAGTCATGTTCTGGACCGCACCGCACTCACACTGGGTATCAGACGAGTCTATACAACCCCATTTTGCCAAGTTGCCAACACCTGCCACCCGGACGGGAGCTGCAGTGGCCTATATGGGAAGCACTAAATCGGCTGCGTACCCTGGTAGGCCGCTGCAAAATTCAACTTGGCAAAATAGGGTTACGTCAGGTGTCCCCCGAGTACTATTGTTGGTCTGGTTTTGTTGAATTAACTTTCAGAAAGAATGAAAGTGAGTAAAGTTCTTTGAATTCTTAGGTCATGACCGAAGCACATAATAATTTTGCTTAGTTGGTAGTTCGAATTTGTTAACATAATTACTATGATCTTACTGCCCTTATCTTATGTTACTTGGGATCGATACAACACGTTTTCTTCTTCCATAACCCTGTCAACCATCATGGTTATCAACTCAAACACGACAAAACAGAATAAAACATAACATGAAATTACGAAAGTCACATAAATATTTCTTGAAAATGGTTCCAAGTTCATTTCACGTATCCCGTAATGCGCTCGTGACTTCGACCACACCGAGGCACATCGCGTTCCCTCCGCCGCTCTCTAATTTTGTATGCTCTGTTGTTTCACCGCATTTATTTTTCTTCGCGGTCTAATTCTCTTTGTTGTCTCAGTCGTTTCGCAACCAAATTTCGCGGAATGAGGTCCGTGGTTGAAATGAAATTGGTATTCGGAATGAATTGGGCTCCTCCGTAAGTTTTGCGGACCCTTGATTTTTAATTCGATTTGTGCTTCGCACGGATGCTGAATATTAACCTAGTTTACAATACAACTGCAAAACAATGACAAATATATCCAAGAACAACAGAATTTAAAAAAGTCAAGACCTTTTCCGTTTTTTCGAGTCCACCACCACCAAAGTTTAAATAGATATTTCTGAATAAAATAGTATTATGTACTTAGTACTTCTGTCTAAAAATTAATATTCTAACGACTTGAATAACGTCATCTCATTAGCGTTGAACAACAGTGAACTAATTCCCGCCGATACGCAAGTCATCACCACGGCTTACTAATTAAGCTAGCGCTCTCGACTTGAATACGTTTCTTCAAATGCTTTTAGCGTGGTAATCTTTTCATTGGAACATATTTTATGAAGGGCCCATGAATTAAATTTGGGATTAGCAGCCACTGAAGTACGTATTGCTTAATTGCCCAGTGCAGACGGCTTAAATTTTATTAAGTAACATGGGTATTATAAGAGTAGGGGAAGGCCAAAGAAACGATGGTTGGACTGTGTGAAAGAGGTTATGGGTAAAAAGGGGGTGACTACAGAGATGACGACTAATAGAGGAGTATGGAAAAAAGACATGTTGCACTAACCCTAAATAAATTGGGATAGGGGCAGGAGAATGATGATGGGTGACTATTATTTTAAACACAATCTTTCAAATCTAAGAAGGATCGATCTGGCAACAGTATGTGCCTAGTTTCTCAAATTATATATTCAAGTACTTCGCACACACAAAGATCTCAGGTAATATTTTGTGTAATATATCTCAACGAAAATTCGAATCTAGGTCAATCCCCAATTCCAACCCGTCGATTTTTGGATGACATGCAAATCAGATCAACAACAACTGACAGGCATCCATCCGGATCGAATTATACCAAAACAGAGATAAGTAACAGTATAATATTATTGTTAGAGACATCAGGAAGACAGATGGGGCGGTCAACGTATGAATATTTCAAGAGTGGCATTAGGACATGAGAAAATAAATATGGCCGACTTGACTGGACGCATTTGTACATAAATCGTAGTACCGCCCGTGTTTGAATTACCAATGAAAGGGACCGAGCTGGGGTTATTTATCAGTTAACCGTATATCCATCTCGCCGGGTACCACGCTGAATTTTTATTGAAAACTCACGGAAGTCATGATTCGTTGATTACGAGATTAGAGTTACGTGAGTGGCTATTATTGATTTGGAGTTAGTAGATTAATGGAAAGCACATTGAAAAAAATGCGAGACTCTCAAAAAGATAATCTGTTCTGAATATTATATATGTTACCGGCAATCTGTATAATGCGGTATTTTATACAATACCTAGGCAATGTATAGAATACTTAACATTAGGTAAAAAAAACTTACATTTAGGTAATGTATGAAATACTATTTATTATATACTTTGCCTAGGTATTCTATACAGTACCGAATGTGCAGCCGGTAATGTGTGAAAAAGACGAGAGCGAGGAAGAGGAAGACGAAAGAGATGAAAAAATATTAAAATTGTTATTTAATAGTGATTCAATTTATTTGAAAGGCGTAGTAGGAGCCCCGCTTTGTGGGGCTCAATAGTTTAAAAATAAATAACCGAATTGAACCACCTATCCGAGTCGGGGTGCCCATATCCCAAACTCGCTACGCTCGCTCTTCCATAAACATTGATAAATCTAGACCAAATTAATTTACTTTAGGTACACATTGCCGGTGGACCAACAGGTATTTTATACAATCCCTGGGCAATTTATACATTACCTCAAAGTATGTAACGGACAATAATATTCATAATATTTCATACATAGCCTGGATGTCCCAGTTATTCTATAAATTGTCTAATTATTGTGTAAAATAACTAAATTATACAGATTCATGAGAGCAGTGGTGGCCCAGTGGTATTGGCCGCGACTTATAAGTTGTAGGTCGTGAGTTCAAACACAGGCAGGTGCTTTACTTTGTGTTAATTATTTCATCACCACTGCTCTCAAAACGGTGAAGGAAAACATCATGAGGAAACCGCCATGTCCTAGAACCAAAAATTTGAAGACATGTGACATCCATCAACGCGCATTGGGCCCGCGTGGTGGATTTATGGCTCATACCCTCTCACAGAGAGGAGGCCTGTGCCCCAGCAGTGGGGACTATAAAAGGCTGATGATGATATGGGCAACAGAAATACACAGTCTGTGAAAATTTCAACTGTCTACCTATTACGAATCATGAGATACAGCCCGCTGACAGATAGACGGATAGACGGACGCACGGATGGACGGACGCACGCGCGGACTGATGGACGGACGGACGGATGGATGGACAGACGGATGGACGAACAGCGGAGGCTTAGTAATAGGGTCCCGTTGGTTACCTTTTGGATACTGATTAAGTATCGCGTATAGCGAAGGAAGCTTTTTGAAGTTTCTTACCAAGAAACAGGCTAAAGGATATATATTGATAGAGGTCAGGTACTCACAGGGTGCTGGGAGCCAGTAGATCACCACACTGTATCACTAGCAGTCGTATTTCACCAGGTTTTTAGTGACTTAACTTTTTGGCAGTAACGCACGCGCGGAATTTGTTGCCGGCCGGGATTTTCGTTGAGATTAGAACTGAATCTGCGTCTTCACGCCGTCAGACGGCGGGAGCTATGCGTAGTCCGTGTACTCACAACGTGGAACGAGTGCAAGTGGCGGTAAGTTTAAAACACGGAAGGGACTAGGGGAAATATCCCGAAGCATGTTCAGGTACGGAACCCTAAAAATTAGCAAACTGAATCATAACAACCGTATGCGTCGTGATCATTACAAGCACAGTGAGTATCAAAGTTAAGTCTAGTGTGTATAGGCGCCATATTGTTTATTTAAAGCGACGCTGTTGAAGGAACTTCACTGCTTTACGGGATTTTGTATCTGAATGAAAGAATCATAACTTTGTTATCATCATCATCGGCTTGCCCATTTATGATATCTGAACTGGGTACAGCCCACCCAGTAGTCTCCTTACCATGATAGTTTGTATAGATAGAGACAAGTGATCTTAGAGAAGTCATTACTAATGAATTTTATTACTTTTTTGAGGTATAAGCTAGTAAACCTAATATTATACGAGAAAGTACGGATATCGACTAGTGAGAACTACAAAATACTGACGTGGTATGTCTATTTTTAGTAGCACTTTAATTTCAAACAGTTATTCGATTAAATGCCACACATCTACTCGTATAACTATTATTGTTTAGAGAAATAAGTTTATACTTTTGTGCTAGAAGTCTCGGTCCAACATTTTTATCCAGTCAAGCACGCCACACTATTCCCAAACCACTGTAACTTCTGTAAGCCAGAATCAACAGTGGCGACCACCAGAAAAAACGCCGAGGCAATGAAGCTCGCGAGTCCCAGAGAAACGATTAAACTGTCTTGGGTCCAGCAACGAAATTAATCAGAAAAGACAGCGGAGGAGTAAGAAAAACATAATTTCCACTTCCCTCTTAATCAAACGGGAGACAGAACAAAACTAGGCCATTAGGCACAAAGAGGGTTTTTACAACTGGGGTAAGCCCAGTTGCCAAGCACCACTGGTTATAAATACTAATATTAATGGGTCCTAAAATTGTGAGCTGTTACACTTGATTCCAATAATAGGTATGGCAAAAACGCTTGAACGCACGAAAATTCGTTCCAGTTTCCACAAGGTCCGTGATAATAGACAACTCCAGACGTAAGCTGAATACTATCCAACATAATATTGCGCTCAGTTTGCCGAAAAGTACACTCCCATTGGATATGATGTGCGGATTGTTCGAATTTGCAATCAGGTGTAGAACATTGACATAAAGGTGAGGCATTTTTTTATCCAGTCAATATAGAAACGCTTAAACGGTAATACATAGTTATAATTTTGTGGTTTTCCAACACAACTTCTTCACTGTAGGTTGAGTCACAAGCACCGCTAGTTACTACTCGTTGTATTTGAGTTTTGGGCTATGATTAATTATAATTAATAATTCTTATTATTGCCATGTTTTGAATAAAGCTAATTACAGGCTGTATGTATCAAGTATATACTCGAACAACTGTTAATATAATTGTACAGTAAGAAACGACAATTTCCCAAGAGATACCTACAACTCTATAATTGTGTCCCAAATGGAACCACACGTTACACCCTTATGAAACGTCTACCCTCGCAATATTCTGTTAGACGACGGAAAAAAATACTAATTCTTAATAACTAGTCGCTCACGTACTTACCCGAGATGAGACAAATAAAGCAGGACGTAGCTAAACCAACCCCTAAAATAATAACCGAAACCCTGGCCACATGTCGGCCTAATACCAACCGACATTCGCTCGTAAAAAATAAGAAAAGAACCCCTCAAAATACTCTCTATTACAAGCCTACGGTACGTCGAAAAAATTGGAAATACATTTGTTCGAGAACGAATCGGACTGCGTATAACCAGATCGGTGTCAGACATTCTGATATCATTTTGTATCTCACACGCGTCCCACGTTACCCGCAGATTTAGAATTCTTTTATGAATAACATATTCAAAGATGATGTTCGTGTTAGTTCCTGAATAGGAGTCGTTTGGTAATAAAATTGTGTTTCCTACCAGATGTCGCGATTGGGAATAAATGTGGTTCTACGATCGAGAGAAATGGAACGAAAGTGCAGTATGCAATTGGTGGAAAGATTTCGTATATTGAGAGCAATGTACTGCTGCACTAAACTGACAACGAGTTAAGATGCCTGAAGAATGACAATGCGACAATGTGTTTTCATAAAAAAAAACCCGGTCAAGTGCGTGTCGGACTTCATACATTTAGGGTTCCGTATAGTATTCGTCAAACTTAATGGCTTGTGGGAATACCACCAACTTCCAAACTGACAAATAAGTAGGTATCATACACCCCTAAAAATATTCACACAACTTCCACACACTTATAAAAATCATTAAATGGCCTAAATTATTGTGGACTTCACTATACCTGCGCGCAGTTACACACGCCATTAGGTTTGACGAATACTATGCCAAGAGTATTTTTGATTATTTGAATGGCTTTGGGTCAACAAGATGCTTATACTGTGAAAATTTCAAGACTGTTGCTCCAACCGTTTGGCTGTAAAAGCTGTATGACAGGCTACAGACAGACGGACACTGTCTTGGTGACAAAAAGAGGACTCCGTTTGAACCCTTCGGGTACGGAACCGTAAAAAAGTAAGAAATAAGGGGAACAGAAAAGAGAACTAACTAATATTGTGACATCTCACACACCATGTAACTACCTATGTTTACAAATATAGATTCTTATTCATATTTTTAAGGTCGTAGAATTGTCAAACTTTTTCTACACACAACAAGTCGGTAGAGTATAGGCCAAATTCCATAATGAAAATTCATAATAGATAGATAGAAAGATATACTCTTTACTGTGCACCATAACAAAGTATAGTAGGAGCAAGAATAAACAGGGTGTAACAATGGGCGGTGTTATTGTTAAAAGTGATCTTTTACAGACAACCTATAGATGGATTTGACAGAGAAGGAAAAAATGTGACGCAGTTAGTCTGTGGTGCACTATTTTCGTATTCATAACTCACAAAATACATATAGTACATACATACATATAAAATAAATAATTATACTTGTATATGAAAGCAGCTAAATAAGTATACTTAGTGATATTCAAGAAGAGAAGTATGAATCTTGACCATAATATTTATAAAAATCGGCCAAGTGCGTGTCGGACTTCGCACATTAAGGGTTCCGTACCAAATGAGGGAATTATCAAAGAAAAAATCCGATTTATCAACATAATATTGATATTTGTCAGTAAAATATATACGTTATAATAAACATTATCACCAAATTTCAAGTTCATAGGTCAATGAGCCATCAACGGACCACAAGACGTACGGCTAAGTGCCACGGTTCATGGTGGACATCCCATACATACGCATAAAGCGTTATGAGAGCACATTCATTGTGCGTACAGCTAGGGAGTGGAATTCCCTACCGGAGTCTGTGTTTCCTGATAGCTACAACCTGGGAGTCTTTAAGTCAAGAGTGAATAGGTTACTTCTAGTCAAGCGTGCTCCATCTTCGACCACATCATCGCTTACCATCAGGTGAGATGGTGGTCAAGCGCGTCCCTATCAACAATAAATAAATAAAATAAAAAAATGGGCAGTTAAAAAATTCTATGGAACAAAATTTTGTGACAGACGACAGACAGACGGACACGTAAGTGTCAGCAATACGGCTCCGTTTGAACCCTTCGGGTATGGGACCCTAAATCAGCTAAGGTTTGTACTTGTCTGACCAACACGAGCAAGCATTTCATAACCGTACTGCCTGAACTGCAAACATGTCTATGAACTGAAGTCGTAGAATGGCTTGGCATCTCTAGCCTCAAGTTTTCCGATGACCTTTACCTACATTTTAATAAATTATAAACCTGTTAAACAAAGTTAAGTATTGATAGGATTTTAATCACGAGAAAAGTGAGCGTTAACAAGTCGAAGCCATACCCTTCCGAGTTTAAAGATCAGAATAATTATATTAATGACACAAAGAACAAAGTTTTGTTTGAAATACGACGCTGGAGGAGTTTGAAGAAAGTGATACCTGTTGAAAACATTTCTTTGGATGGGATGAAGAATAGATGCAAAATAAAATAATGACGACAAGTCAGCTGGGGACCTCGTGGCTAAAGTAATAACAGCCGCACGGGTCGATCCATCAGGTTAAGCTACACTTGCCGGGGTTGGTCCATCAATGGGTGACCATCTGCACATACCGAGACTCCTCGTGCCCCGGAAAGCACGTTAAGCCGTTGGTCCCGGCTGTCAATCGTGGATCTTTGACAGTTGTTACGGGTCGTCAGAAGCCCGAAAGTCTGACAACCAGTCTTACCAAGGGGTATCGTATTACCCAGTAACTGGGTTTTGGAGATCAGAATTAGGCAGTCGCTCCATGTAAAATACTGATAAAAAATTGAACGGAAGGTAAAAAAAAAAATAAGAATTTTCTCAGATATTCTTGAAGAAAGTTCATTCATTGGCCCTGGTTCAGGTCATGGTTCGGAGTGAGAGGGAATTTGAAGCTGTCTCCTCGTTCTGCGAAGCAGTAATGCTCGCGAAAAGAGAGGCGGCATGGGTTTTTTTTTTTTTTTTTTTTGGCGGGTGGGAAATCATCTTATGACTCTTTCCGCTCTGGGGTGGAGCGGAAGGGCGTGTCAGACTCTCACTGACTAAAACCCACCCCTGTTCCTCCCTGCCCTACGCGCCCGGGGGCGAGGTAACTCTTTCGAATTTATCCTCCACCCCCGGGCAAGGCGGCATGGGTGAGGGAGACTCAACAACAGAGTCGCCCTCACGCCCTCAGCAGCAGCCGCCGCAGGAGACGCCGGGGGCTTCCGGCGTCTCCTGCTAGTGTTCCACGTGCGCCTCAAAGAATTGTCAGCAAAAATGATGGGGCCCGTCATGGCCGATGCCTGCCCAGGGGTTGAGGATAAATTCGAAACAGAGTTACCTCGCCCCTGGGCAATCAGGACAGGGAAGGAACAGGGTTGGGTTTTAGTCAGTAAGAGTCTGACACGCCCTCCCGCTCCACCGTTAGATCCATAAAGTTGTTTCACATAAAGATCTTTGATTCAAGAATGAGTTGTTTACTTCTAAACACGAAGTCAGTCGGAACAGTTCCCAACGAAGGGTCGCGAGCAAAAAGTTGAGAGTTTCATTAGGAACTTGATTAAGTATGCAAATGTACCTACAAGTTTGTTCGTTGGGAAGCAGTGGACGCTGATATTTTTAACTCAGACGTAGGTAAATATTTTCCTTGACAATTTTATTATTGTGTGGAGGTTGCTTTATTGTTTTTGTGTTGTCTGTTTTTATTTAAAACTGTCTTCTGCCAACGACTTCGCCAGCATAGAATTTGTACTTCCTCCATCATGAATTAAAACTTATGTGCTATTTAAGAAATCGTACGACACCTTGCGTGTTCTCTATAATAATGCCTTCAGGGCGCTGATGGGGCTGCCTCGCTACTGTAGCGCGTCGGGTATGTTTGCGGATGCAAACATAGATGGATTTGCGGCGATTATTCGCAAGACAGTTGTGTCCCTGATGCGCCGCATACGGGGCAGTTCCAACAGCTACGTTCGGTTGTTCGCATGGAGGATGGATCTGGATCTGGATTGCCCAATAATGCGGTACTGGACCAGGCTGCATGTTGAGCACTCCGGATCCAAACCTAAATTTAGACTAAGGTGAAATAATGTATTTCATTTAATAATAGTAAAATCGTAATGTACTCGTATATGTTTCTAATGACGACCTATGAGATGAACTATGAAATGTTTTTGTGTTGTTTTTGTTTATGTAATTGTAATCCTATCTAATATTTTTAATTTCACATGTATGCATAATATGGACTAGTTCTGAATTAAATAAATTTATTATTATTATTATATAACCTTTGGGAAATTCTTTGAGAAATTTAAGAAATATAAATAAATAGTTACGGTTTTTTTTTGTTAATGTTTTTTTATAACAGTAATTTATGATAATTATTATACGCTTGCATACGCTCACACACTCACTCATACTTGCACTCACAGTCACACACTCTCTTTCACAACTGAACACACCTTCAAACATCTGCACACATAATACAAACACATTAGAGACATACACAACACTTTCATTTAATGTTTTTAAATGAAAGTGTTGTAGTTTTGTTGTGTGTACAGATTACATAGTATAACGCAATATATGTATTGTCTTTGGTTGTTGGCGGACTCTGACATTATGCAATGAACAAAAGACTTACATTGATTGAATACGAGGCTTTTAGCATTCTTGTATGTCTATGTTATTTAATCCATTTTTCTGTAATGTGCGTTATATCTGTGCAGAATAAATTATTTTTCTTTCTTTTTTTTCTTTTTAGTTGTAGTTTGTTCTTATATTCTGTTTTATATTTCTTTCATTTTTTTTATTTCCCTTGAACTTGTCCTAATGGATTTTTGTGTATAATGTGTGTTTTTCGATATGCACTGTCCTATTTTCTATATGCACATCGCTTTGAAGGGACACTGACTTCTAAGATACAGGTACATAAACCTAGTTTAGAAGTCAGAGATTTTCACTCTGGAACACTAGCTTAAGACATTTCTGCGATCAAAATAATGTAAACGCATTTTTGGAGAAATGAAAGATTTATTATTATATTGTTAGATATTCCCCCTTCCAACCTACCCGGAACGAGTGGAAGTGTATAAAAATGCATGGCGCGCTGTCAACGGGCTCTTCTTCGTTTGGCTCCGGACGCGACAGACGTATTTTAGAGTCGTTATAATGTTATTCAAAGGTCGTGTTTATAATGTTGTAGAAGTAGGAACGTACTTGTTATTGTAAAACGTTTTTAAGCAATAAAACTTTCTTGGTTGATGAGTCATTTATTTTCATTTAAATAATAACCGCTTCTGGTCCTTAAGATCAGAAGTGGGATAACCACGCGTTCTAAGCCGTTTTTTGCCATCTAAATACCTAAGTGCTTGGTTATTTTATCCTGTCAAAGAGAACGTTAAAGTGAAGTGTTGTACTTGTAAAGTGTCGACTTGTCAACCGTAAATAAGTTTTGTTTCCTTATAAAGTGTCGAGAGCGTGTTTCGGTTCAGAGGACGTAAGAACTCGTTGGAGCGACAATTTGCTAGTCTTAGTTCTTACGAATCGCGCCGCGATAGTTTTAATTACACGCCACTTTTATCACGCACTACCCTCAAAATAGATTGATAGACCATAGCGACAGATTTTTATAAGCATCAGTGTTTTGCGTAGAACTCGTGGCAGTTCTCGTTCTTGTAGATCAGTGTTTTTCAAACTGTAGGTCGCGACTCGCGACCCCAGGGGGTCCCAAAGATTTGCTCGGGGGGTCACGGTCGCAAGCCAAGTAAAAGTGAAAAGCGAGGATTACTAGTCTTGCTTGTACTAGAAGAAGGCTACGCCTGTTAATTCTTCGATATTTTCAAAATCTTGGTTCTATTTTTGTCACGCAAATAGTGTGATGTGAAACATATTCGACTTAGACGTTTAGGTTTAAAAATAGATCACAAGAGTACATTACGCCCGTCCGCTCACCGCATTGTTAGGGGGTAGCCACAATTTTTTTAAAATTAATAATTATTGGTCGCGTGTTCAAAAAGATTGAAAAACGCTGTGACTCGTGTGACTGTGCTTTTGATCGAATTCATACGAGATTACAAGTTATTGAACGTAGTTATCGATTATCAATTGGTGAACGTCTGTTGCATTCAAATAACGAAAGCCAGTTATTTTCATACAATACGGTTGAACAAACCCCTGATTGCAAACAATGTTTAAGTTTTAAAGCGGCAACACTCTTTAGTCGAAGCTACATAATTTCTATACACCGCCTTTGATAGAAGAGTTCATGATTTAAATATATCCAAAGTGCAACACATGGATAACCGGGATGATCGAAAATACCTTGGGCGTATAGATACTTGCTTGCGTAGCGATGCAAAGTCGTGGTTAAATGACTGGGTGATAAATGATAGTTCTTGGAGTAATTTCAAGCAAGAGTTTAGATCTTTTTCCTCATAAAATTCATTTTATGTATAAAGTGTGTGAGGGAGGATATGTGTACTAGCTTAAATAAAAAGCAGGTTCATGCGAAATACGCCTTAAATTATTGCTACGTCTCGATTTAGTTAAATGACTATCTGAGAAATTGAAAACTACCTACCTGTTGAAGTTTTTACTCTGGCGGGTTTGACATTGCTTTTTCGGGTGGGTAAGTCTGTAGTTACCAGGGACGACTGATTGTACATGGTCAGGTACGGCCGAGCCCAGGGAAAGTGAATACTCTCGTTCGATCACCGGAACCTACTAACGTTTGTAACAATTAAAAAAAAATAATAGTTAAAGAATATGATGATTCGGGGTTTGTGGCGCCATCTGGCCGAGAACTTATGTAGTGCTGCGAATGTCGAATCAATAAGTGCCACGTAGAGACACCAGATGGCGGTTGACCATCTTATTTGAAATCTTAAATATGGAAATTGTGTTACAAAATCTATTAAAATAAACACAATAGTTCCTGCTATATTGATACTATATATTAAATGTAATTCAGAAATAAATTATGCCTAATTAAATTTATATGTTAAACTGTGAAATGGAATGTTTGACATTTGAGTGAGAACGGAACGCCGTCCATGAAAGATGGACGACGGTGAGTTTTTTTGCTTGGATACGTAGATGTGTCATAACCTCTGGGAGTTGGAAAAAAAACTAAGAAAATATCTAACTGATGTCTCGAAAGGTAGCTGGAACCAGAGTTAAGTTCAAATGCATTAAGCATTCGGATGTAGGACGCTGTGAGTATCTTTTTTGGGTTTTTTTTTCTGTGCTGATGCTAAGTCTTAAGCGCGTGGCATTCAGGAGTCTGATCAAATCTTTCTATTTGTTGGCAGGGTTCCTACGTTAGATTTAATTAATTACTAAGGACAAAACAATATAAAATGGTCGGATCATAAAACGGTTTCTGAACATAAGCACCCACGTGTCCAGAATTGCCCAAGATTAGATGACCACGGCGTAGATGCCGTTTGAGGACCTCTGAACTGGACCTATAATCTTCAAAAGATGGGTAAAAGTGTTTCAACATAAATTGTAAGTTAAACATACAATTTTCTGTAGACGGAGTGCTATCTAGTGTGGTGCAGTTTGAAAATAAACGTGATATATGTGAAGACCAAATCTAAGGACTCTTATTTACTGCATGCATACCTCATGTACAAAACCCGAAGATAGGTAACAGGGTCTCAGGCCAAAAGTATCTCTGACGCTAGCCGGTGGAAGAAATAATTTCTTTACAATGTACGCCCAACGTGATGCATGAGGTTTGTTTGTAGTAATATGGTTAAGATAGATTAATAATCTTTAGTTAATTCTATCAGGTCAAGTATTTTGACACAATTGTGGTTAAAGGCACATGGTTAGTTAATTTGAAGTTGCCAATATTAAGTTCTAATACTTATTAGTTAACCTTAAATAGTGTTTAATTTAATTGTTAAAGCTATTTACTATTAAACATATTATTTTTATAGTGTTTAAATTGAGGTAAGAAGCACATGGTTTAAATGTTAAGCCGCTTATTGAACCTCAACACTTAGTGTATGTATTCTTAAATTTAATTAATACAACTTGTGGGTAACTTTGTTACACTTAATATTATATAATATTAACTTGTTTATTAACTTATATAATATTAACTTGATTATTAACTTATATAATATTAACTTGTTTATTAACTTATATAATAGTAACTTGTTAATTTAACTTAAGAATAGAAACTTAAGATAGATTTCTTTTGTTCAAGATGGATAAACCAATATGGTTAGATTACCTTCTTAAGGAGGAACTTATTCATGAATTAAATTACTTTAATGTTTCTGCAGATCCAAAGGCATCCAGGGACGAGGTTCGCAAGCGGTATCGTCGTCTATGTGGTCTCTATCGGAGGGGTAGCATCAAGCAGGAGGACTATCCGGCACCTGCGGTGGCCGATGAGGTACGCTTATGTTCGGAACCGATCGCTGAGTTGTGCCGCTTACATAAAGAATCATCTGCGGATGATAGTAAAGTAGTTAAACGAGTCTTAGCTAGATCTCAGTATTACCTATTGAGAATTTCTCGGGTGATTGATACTTCACCGGAGTTATTAAAACTTAAAGATGACTTGATTAATATAATCACCTCAGTACAAGAGGATTCTGATGATGATGAAGAAATGCAATCTACGCATGACTCATCACCAGAGAGAGAAATAGTGGAAAAACCACAAGTAGTTCTTGTAAATGACAGGGCAATTAATTTGTGTACTTTGAATTTAAAATATGACGGTACTACATGTGTTAGGATTTTTACTGAACGTTTGGAAGAGTTGAGGCAGGCTAGGGGAATACCTGAAGAACGTGCATTGATTGCTTTCTCGGATCTGTTAGAGAAATCTGCATTAAGTTGGTATAGAGCAAATAGACATACCTTCACTTCTTATGGGCATTTGCTTAGTTGTTTACGGGAGGATTTTGACATCCCAGATTTAGATTATAGGCTAAAAAAGGAAATACGTTCTCGTACACAGGCTAAGCAGGAATCTATGATGGTATATTTGTCTGACATGAAGGGTATGTTTAATAGACTTGCCACCGCCTTGCTCACAGGATGAACAATTAGAGATCTTAATGCATAATATTAGACCTGAATATATAATGGAATTAGCTTTACTTGATATTAAATCTATTGGTGATCTCCAGTTTTATGGTAAGAAGATTGAACTTGCTCGTGCTAGGTCAGATCAGTTTGTTGAACCTAACCTTCCACCAAAATGTAATCAGGTTTCCCGGTCTACAAAGGAAACGGATAAACAAAAATGCAATAAGTCTGGGGTACCAGTGGCTGTACTTGACACTCCATCTACTGCTGGAGCAAAAGTTAAGAAATGCTTTAGGTGTGATAGCACGGAACATTTCACGTCCAAATGTGAAACTTCAAAAGAGGTGGTTTGTTTCAGATGCGGTAAGAAAGGGTTTAAAAGTATAAATTGTCCTAAGTGTTCAAAAAACGAACAAAATTGAGCCACAATGACTTAATTGTAAATTTAACATCGTACTCACCACACAGTAGTGTGGCTCTTTTTCAGGCAAACAAAGGTGATATTAGGCCGCATTTGAGAGTTAACATTTTGGATTTGGAAGTTTATGGTTTGCTGGACACTGGAGCAGTTTGTTCAATATTGGGAAATAATTCACATAAAATATTTATGAAATTTGGTTTTAAAATGATTGAATTACCCAAAGGGCAAAATGTTAAAACTGCAGACGGTTCAAGAGTTAAATGTTTAGGCTTAATGCAATTACCTATAAATTATTTAAATCAAATTAAAATAATAAAGTTTTATGTTGTTCCCAACATAATAACTTCAATCATTTTTGGTATGGATTTTTGTAAGGTATTTTTGATAACACTAGATAGCTCATTGAGTGATAATAAAATTTTTAGTTTGCCTGACAGTTATATTAACTTAATTAATATGGATCAAGGTTTGGAAAGTTATGAGTCATTGACTTCTGAACAACACTTAATTTTACAGAAGATCATTGATAAATTTGATAAAATAAATACTGAAAAAGTAGGTTTGGGTAGGACAAAACTAGTAACTCACAAGATAGAAACTGGTGATAGCTCACCAATCAAACAAAGGTACTATCCATTATCTCCACCCAAACAATTAGCTCTGGAGAAGGAACTTGATAGGATGTTGAGTCTTGGTGTTGTCGTACCATCTAACTCACCTTGGAATTCTCCCGTGGTAATGGTAACCAAACCAAATGGTGACTTGAGGCTTTGCTTGGACTGTAGGAAGCTTAATGCTGTTTCTAAGGCTGATGCCTATCCTTTGCCGTATATACATCAGATATTGGATAGCTTGAGGGATGCTAAATATTTGACATCAATTGACCTTAGTGCTGCATATTGGCAGATAGAATATGATAGTCAGGAATCTGCTGAGAAAACTGCATTCACAGTTCCTAGAAGGGGTCTATTCCACTATGTGACAATGTCGTTTGGTCTTGTTGGTGCATCTGCCACTATGCAGCGTCTGATGGATAAGTTGTTTGGTCCTGAGTTTGACAATAAAGTGTTTGTTTTTCAAGATGACATAGTATGCATCTCGAATGAATTTAATGAACATGTTAAATTATTAGAAAAAGTTTATCAACGTTTGAAAGAAGCAAACTTAACAATTAATATGAGTAAATCTCAATTTTGTAGAAAGGAGCTTAAATATCTCGGATACATGGTTGATAAACAAGGTCTTCGTACTGATCCTTCTAAGGTGGAAGTGATACTTAATTATCCTACACCAACTTCACCTAAAGAAGTTAAAAGATTCATAGGTATGGCGGGCTGGTATCGTCGATTCATAAAGGATTTTTCTAAGATTAGTAGGCCGCTTAGTAAACTTACCTGTAAGAATCTTGCTTTTGAATGGACAGAGGAAGCTGAGGAAGCTTTCAATACATTGAAATCAAGCTTAGTTTCCGCTCCAATTCTTAAATGTCCAGACTTTAATTTACCTTTTTCAATACAAAGTGATGCTTCTGCCTATGCTATAGGGGCTGTACTGACGCAGTCATATGACAATTTTGATCATCCAGTTGCATTCTGTAGTAGACTACTTAATAAGCACGAGGTTAATTATACTACTACAGAGCGTGAGTTATTGGCTGTTTTGTTTGCTTTGGAACAATTCAGAATGTATGTGGAGGGTCAAAAGTGCAATATTATTACGGATCATGCGTCATTACAATGGTTTCATAAATTAAAAAATCCTTCAGGGAGATTGGCTCGTTGGAGTATTCGTTTAAGTCAATTTGATTTTAATATTATACATAGAAAAGGTAAAGAGTTGGTTTTGCCGGATGTACTCTCAAGAATTAAAGTAGAATCAGTAGAAATTTCAGATAATCCTCAGGATAAATGGTATTTAAAAATGGTAGAAAATTGCGAAAAATATCCTCATAAATTTCCAAATTATACCCTTAAAGGTAATAAATTATTTAGACATTCTAAAAATAAATATAATTTAACTTCACAATTCTCTTGGAAACAAGTGATACCAAGTGAAGACGTGGGACATCTACTAAAACAATTTCACGATGATCCCACTGGCGCCCATCTCGGTATATTTAAAACTCATAAACGATTAGCATTACATTATTTTTGGAGAAACATGTACAAGGATGTTGAGAACTATATCAACAGTTGTCAAACTTGTAAGGAGTACAAACCGGTAAACTCATCTCGTCCTGGTTTAATGGGTAACCCAAAACAGGTTACCAAACCATTTCAAGCAGTTTGTTGCGACTTATTGGGACCTTTTCCTGTATCGACTAAAAGAAACACAAGTTTGTTAGTATGTTCTGACTATTTTAGCAAATACGTAATGTTGTTTCCTATACGGAACGCAACAGGTAATGCTATAGTTAAGATACTTGAGGAAAAAGTGTTTCTGGTACATGGGGTTCCTAAATTTGTCTATGTAGACAATGGTCCTCAATTTATCTCAAAACAATTTCGAGATTTAATGTGCAAATATAATGTGCCAAATATTTACTATAATCCAAGATATCATCCACAGGTTAATCAGGCTGAAAGAGCCATCAGAAATATTCTGTATGCGATTGCCTCATATGTGAGATCAAACCACAGACAATGGGACAATCACATACCAGAAATCCAGTGTGCTCTTAATACGTCAGTTAACGAGTCCACTAAATTTTCCCCTTACTTTCTTGTCCATGGGCGAGAGATGTTTGTGGATGGTAAGACACATCAAGACTCAGAAGTACCACAGCCGGTTTCTGATTTAACTGTGGTAGATCCTAGAATCCATGGAGATAACCTAAATGAGCTAAAAACAATTTTTGAGTCAGTTAGTAAAAATTTAAAACTTGTGCACGATAAAAATAAAAAACATTATGACTTGAGGAAGCGACCTTTGGAATATAAGGTTGGTCAAATAGTTTATAAGAGGACATTCACATTGTCGGATGCTAGTAAGCATTTTACGTCGAAATTGGCACCGCGTTTTGTAAGATGTGTTGTCTCGTTTAAACATTCACCTGTTGTGTATAGCTTAAAAGATATGCAAGGTAAAAGTTTAGGTAAATTTCACATAAAGGATATTTTGAAATATGAAGATTCCTGATTTGACTAACTTAAGTAGTTGCTTACCTGCACTCAAACTTTGGTAAACTAAGCTTGAGTGTTGTACATACTTGCTTGCTATATGCATAATAGTTGTTTAAATTAGTAAGTAATGGATAGTGGAAGCAATCAATGTTCATTTTCGTTAGGTTGAAAAGTCTTTGCCTTATTCTTATTTAGTAGGCGTAATGTTACTTAATTGATAATTTAAATTAAATTAGTACTTATATAGTAGTAATTTAGTTATTGTGTCTGAGGGGAATCTAAATTCATATTTGTTTAGGGTTGCCCCAGTTTCTGTCGAGGGTTTTGGTGAGATTCTGAATGCGCATGGCAATATAGTTTTGATTAGAAAAAAAAATCTTTCTAATGAAAGTTTTTTTTTTTGACCGGGGAGAGGTGTATTGTAACAATTAAAAAAAAATAATAGTTAAAGAATATGATGATTCGGGGTTTGTGGCGCCATCTGGCCGAGAACTTATGTAGTGCTGCGAATGTCGAATCAATAAGTGCCACGTAGAGACACCAGATGGCGGTTGACCATCTTATTTGAAATCTTAAATATGGAAATTGTGTTACAAAATCTATTAAAATAAACACAATAGTTCCTGCTATATTGATACTATATATTAAATGTAATTCAGAAATAAATTATGCCTAATTAAATTTATATGTTAAACTGTGAAATGGAATGTTTGACATTTGAGTGAGAACGGAACGCCGTCCATGAAAGATGGACGACGGTGAGTTTTTTTGCTTGGATACGTAGATGTGTCATAACCTCTGGGAGTTGGAAAAAAAACTAAGAAAATATCTAACTGATGTCTCGAAAGGTAGCTGGAACCAGAGTTAAGTTCAAATGCATTAAGCATTCGGATGTAGGACGCTGTGAGTATCTTTTTTGGGTTTTTTTTTCTGTGCTGATGCTAAGTCTTAAGCGCGTGGCATTCAGGAGTCTGATCAAATCTTTCTATTTGTTGGCAGGGTTCCTACGTTAGATTTAATTAATTACTAAGGACAAAACAATATAAAATGGTCGGATCATAAAACGGTTTCTGAACATAAGCACCCACGTGTCCAGAATTGCCCAAGATTAGATGACCACGGCGTAGATGCCGTTTGAGGACCTCTGAACTGGACCTATAATCTTCAAAAGATGGGTAAAAGTGTTTCAACATAAATTGTAAGTTAAACATACAATTTTCTGTAGACGGAGTGCTATCTAGTGTGGTGCAGTTTGAAAATAAACGTGATATATGTGAAGACCAAATCTAAGGACTCTTATTTACTGCATGCATACCTCATGTACAAAACCCGAAGATAGGTAACAGGGTCTCAGGCCAAAAGTATCTCTGACGCTAGCCGGTGGAAGAAATAATTTCTTTACACGTTACCGGTCCTGTAGTTTCTGGAGCTTGCAAGCTATTGTCGCTGTTACATTGCAGGCCATGCCTCGTAAGACAGCAAGCATATCAAGGCTGCTGAGGAAGGGTAAACCTATTTTGTGTGGCGCTGAGCAGTATGCTGCTTGCGACTACCCACATACATAAACTGCTTGACTAACGAACCGGTTTTAGCAATATTTGTTACCAGTGTCCCATGTAACTTCATACACATGCCAGTGCTATTGGAGTTGTGTCAGTTGGGTGACTTCAGCCGCACTGGTCAACTTTCAAGGTTGAGCAAACTTTGAAGGGGTTGGGGGGTGACTGAATTATTACATACCGAGACTTCTCCGTGCCTCGGATTGGACCTGTTTCAGGATAGTGCAGACTAGATGTGCAGTCGCTGCGTGTGAGGTGCTGGTGCTTGCCCGCATCCGCTGTGTCATGCGCAGTGGCCCGCGTCGTAGTGCGCGGTGGCGCCCTGCGTGAATCGCTATGGTGTGCGCTGCGTGAAGCGCTATGGTGTGCGCTGCGTGAAGCGCTATGGTGTGCGCTGTGTGATGCGCATGGCGTGCGCCACGTGATGCGCATGGTTTGCGCTCCGTGGTGCGCGCTGGGCACTTCTTGGTGCGCTGGCTGTGCGCTCCGTGGCGCGCAGTGAGGCGCTTCATGGTGCGCATGAAATGCACTATATGGTGTGCTGTGCTGCGCTGCATGATGCGCTGGGTGTGCGCTTCATGGCGTGCGCTGCGTGGTGCGCATGGTTTGCGCTCCGTGGAGAGATGCCGACTTGATGCCTATGTCTTCATGACGCATTGCTCAGTACCGCGGGCATATGAGAGACATGCGGACTCTATGCCTCTGTCTTTATGACGTGGTTGGTAAGTGACGACGAGCCTTCGTGGGGCCTCTGTCGTGGTTACATTGATGAGTTTTGCGGTCATGGTGGAGACATGCAGAACTTTTGGGCCTCTGTCTCAATGACGCAATGTGTCACAAATTCATAGTAAGCATAACCTTTGGGCCTCTACTATCTATTCGTGAAAACGACAAGCGAACGTTTGGGCCTCTGTCGATAACAATGTATTGCGAGTGATGGAAATCCGGATTCTATCATTAGCTATGCACTGAATGTCTTGGGTTTGAAGCTGTTTCAACTTTAAAAATCACTATTGATGGTCCTTGTTGCTGGCGCTTGCGGTCGAGGACGTCACGCTATCAGGAACGGCCGCGTTAGATATTCCCCCTTCCAACCTACCCGGAACGAGTGGAAGTGTATAAAAATGCATGGCGCGCTGTCAACGGGCTCGGATTAGCCAGTTGCCTTTGAGAGCAGTCGTGTTCACACCCTGCTCCACCGTTCGGCCCGCTCACATCTCCGGTTCTCCCTGTGTGCTGTCGTAGGTGCTGGTCTCGGCCAGTGCTTGCGGGGGTGCGCAGGGGTAGCCGCCCCGTTGCCACTCGGTGGGGAAACCCACCGTAGCGGTCGCGGAGGCAATTTTATCTTGTTTCTCCGTCAAAACATGCCGCCGAAGGGGAAGTCCGGTGCCCGTCGCTCTCAGGAGCACTGTACCGGGCCATCTCCCTCACCGCCGGACCGTCCGGTGACGGGCCGGACGCCGCCGCCCCCTGCAAGAGGGGGTGCGTCGCCCGGCGCACCACCGGCCGCACAATCCGCCGCTCCACCTTCCACCGCAAGAACGGCCGCCACCGGCCCGCCGACGTCATCAGCGACTGCGCGCGTTTCGCCGGCGCCGTCGTCGAGCCGGCAGCCGGCCGTCCCGGTCCGTCCTCCGGCCTTTCGTCCCGTGCCTACGCAGGCGCCGCTGCCTGCCGCGTTGGCGAGTCGGCCGCGCGCCCCGGGCGTGACACGGCCCCCCGCCGTCGCGTCGGGGGCGCGCGCCGCCGCGCCGACCGCGCGCGCTGCGGTACCGCCTGCTAGGCCCGCCCGCACGGAGCCCCGAGCAGCCACTTCCTGTCCTAACATAGGGCCGCGGGACCCGCGCCTTGCCGCGCGGACCGCGGGCCCTACCGCGCCAGTGCAGCGTGGCTCGGCCCCCGTGCCGAGCGCGACTGCGACCATGTCGCGCCCACGCGCCGCTACGCCCCTGGCTATGGAGGTAGCGTCGCCACTCCCCTCGCCGGCGCCATCACCGCCGCCGACACGAGCTCCGCCGCCGCCGCTGACACCGCACGTTATCGCGGTGAGTAGCGGCGCCCTATCACCGTCGCCACCAAGGGTCGCCGCCCAGGATTCCCCGGCGGTGTCGGCGTGTTTTTCCCCTCGCGAGAGCGAGTGGTCAGACATGTCGGCATTGTCGGGCGAGTCTGACGCGGAGGAGGCCCACTCCCGGTTCCCACTGCCGCTTCCGCTGGGGCTTGAGCGCGTGCCCCCGCCCGCAGCTCGCCCGCAGCGGAGGCCTAGGAGCCCGGAAGAAGAAGAGGATGCGGAGGAGGCGAAACGGCGCCAGCTGCAGCGCACACCGCGCAGGCGCAGCGGGGCTGACGCGCCGTCTTTCGCCTCCGCCGCCGCAGGCGCCACGGGCGGCACGAGCCGCCCCCCACCCCAGCAACATCAGCAGTCCCACCCTACGGCTGCCACCGCCCAGAGCGGAAGCGCCAAGGGTGCCCAGAAGAAGGCACGCTACCCGCCGCTGGTAGTTGAGAGGCTGCCGGACTGGCAGACCCACTTCAGGGTCCTGCGCGATTTGCTGGGTCGCCCTCCGAGTGCCCGCCCTTACCAGGGCGGCATTCGGTTCCTTCCCGGCGACGAGAAGGAATTTAGGGTGATCCAGCGCTATCTGTGCGACCTGGAGAGGGATGCCGGTCTGGTATGGTTTTCATACTCCCTGCCGGCGGAGCGTGCCTTTAAGGTGGCCATACGCGGCCTGCCGGTCAACACCGAGCCGGCCGCTATTGAAGAAGACCTGCGGGGGCTCGGCTTCGAGCCCCAGTATGTACGGGCCATTAAGGCTCGCGAGGGACGTCCGGGCTGCATATACCATGCAGTCCTTAAGCGCCAGCCGGACGTCCAGCGCATCTACGACGTCACCACCATCCTGCTGATGGGTGGCGTCAGGGTGGAGGGATGGCGAGGCAAGAGGGGGCCCGCCCAGTGCCACCGCTGCCAGCGCTTCCGGCACTCAAGCCACCAGTGCCACCGCCCGCTCGCCTGTGTGCGATGCGGGGGTGGGCACGTCGCCCGAGATTGTCCCCGGCCCCGTGAGGAGCCGGCAACGTGCGCCAATTGTGGCGGACCACACCCCGCGTCGCACCGCGAGTGCCCCGTCTTCCGTCGGGAGACCGCCAACAGGCGAGCGGGCACGGTGGCGCTGACAAGCACAGCACCCCGCCCGGCCGCAACAGCGGCCCGGGCCACGAACGTGGAGGACCATGAGGCCTGCGGCGCCTCTCTGATGGCGGCCGCAAACGGGCCGAGTGGAGCAGCTGCCCCCCTGCCTGGACGCAGGAAGAAAAGGAGGAGACGTGGGAGGAAGCCCCCTCCCCCCACCGGCACCGACAACCAGCTTCCTCAACCCCTACACGCCGCGCAGGGTGCGAATCTGCCAGGGGCGGCCTCCGTAACAGAGGTCGTCCCTACGGTAAAGGTTCGCACCATGTGCCCCCGCAGCAAACTACAACAGCGGACGCCTGAGGGCGCCACCGCTGCTGTTGGACCAACCACAGCCATGCGTCCACACCACGCGCCAGTAGGCGCCACTGTGGCCGCCGTCACGCAGCCGGAGCTCCATAAGCGAGCCACTGGCCTCCTGCTGGACTTGATTAAGGCCATCAGGAGGGGCCAGGACCCGCTTATCACCGTGCTGGAGGGCATGGTGGCCATCCTAGCCCTCTACCAGGGCGGGACCGCCGCCAGCAGCCAGCCAGCAGCACCTGACGCCGAGTAAGTCGTTTTCACCTACACGCGACTTGCTCAAACAGGAACACTATACAAGCAGTACATGCACTGTGCGCGACGTGTTCAAAGTTAATATAGGCACGTCGCGTATCGCAAGCCAGACACACATGACTCCACACACATTGTGTACTCACGCGCTGTATGTACCTACATACAGCGCTTACATGGGCGGCGTTACACATACAATGCCGCCCACACATACATCTACGGCCCCGCGGTCCGGACGGCAACCGGCTAGATCTGGAAACCGGGCGGACGGGGGCCACTCACTAAATACTGTAGGCTCACTGTAAGCCGGCGGCCGTGAGCTGGTCGTCATCCGCTGGGCCTCCCACAGGGAACTGTGGGTCTCACCCGGCGGTGACAGACCGCCTAGCTGCCGTGAAAACATGTTCCGAGCCTGCAGTATCACACATGGGTGAATGCTGTGAGAGCATCGGCAGGTGTAGTTCCATCACCTGCCTAGTAGGCTCTTATGGCAGTCACCCTAGGCATCCACACCAGATAGGTCCCCCCACGAAGCGCCCGTTTTTACGGGCGGCAACTGAACTCGCGTTCTAGAGGGCCAAGCCCTGATAACGCCCACCACACCCCCCCTGCGGGGGGGTGTAGTGAACGTCAGACAACGGGCTCTTCTTCGTTTGGCTCCGGACGCGACTGACGTATTTTAGAGTCGTTATAATGTTATTCAAAGGTCGTGTTTATAATGTTGTAGAAGTAGGAACGTACTTGTTATTGTAAAACGTTTTTAAGCAATAAAACTTTCTTGGTTGATGAGTCATTTATTTTCATTTAAATAATAACCGCTTCTGGTCCTTAAGAATATTATATTATTTATCTCTGTGCCTAATTTCATTTTAATCCGTCCAGACGTTCTGGCGTAATTGAGTAACGAACATCCATTCATATAAACTTTCGCATGTATAATATTATATATTATTGGAAGTCTCCGTCTTGCCAAGGTGTATTATGTTATCCAGGGGTATGGAGGTGAGGCAGTCAGTCACTTCACGCAAAATACTGGTGTTCTGCTGATTAGACTGGAAGCCGATCTTAAAGTAGTTGGGAAAAGGTTGTAACATCTTTCCTCTCGCTGTCCTGCAATCTGTGAGAGTGATTTCATGAAATGAGACGGAAGTGTGTAACAGAAAGCTGCGGAAGCGCATGCTATTTGATTTGACCAATGAGCGCACGCGATGGTAGATGATAGAGCGCACGCACTATAAGTCTGCGTGCGGTCAAAATTGGAACTAAACGATTTAATTTTATTTTTCAGGATAAAATGTTAATCCGTCAGTTTTTAATTGTGTCTGCTAATGAGGGGCTTGACGGGTATGTTGCTTATTACCAAGGTGAGATGTCAAATGTTACACATTATATGCGACTACTGTAAGGTTTGCATAAGGTTACAAATGTGTACCTAACCATGATCTGAATAAAAGACTTTATTATTATTATTAAGGTTCGCTCGTTTTTTTCAGTACGCTTTCCTTTCCTAACACTCTTTTCTTGCGCCACCTCAAACCAGCCTTCGTGGTGCGAGTCCAGATCGTCTCGCCACCGCTTTCTGGGTCGGCCTCGGCGACGTCGTCCATCGTCTGGCACCCATTACGTAGAGGCTTTTTCCTAGCGGATAAATCTTTCATACGGTCGACGTGACTCAATCACAATCTCATTTCAGCCTCAAAGTCTTTTTACTCACGTCTATAATTCCCGTTTTCCAGCAGGAAGATTAATTATTTTTGGTAAAAAAATGTGTGGTTGACATAATTTCGCTGTATCCAGTGACGGAAAAACATTAATGAATCAATTGAGATCAACTTTCACATAACTACTGCGAATAGCAAGCGATGTGCCAGTATGACGTGTTGGGCGGAAAGTTTAAGGATCCAGGGCATCGTGTGAACTTCGATTACATTACAAACTCCCACTGCGTTCAGCATTGTTCTACATAAGTTGGTTTCCTGTAGTGCTGAGTTGAGAGTAATTTCAGCTAAAAGCTATCCATTTATTAATCAAATCGTAAATAAACGTTACGCAATTTATCAAGGTTAAACAAAGGTCGTTTTAATCCGTAGAAAATCACCTGAAACTGTCCTCTTAACGTTAATTGTCTGGCACTGCCCTTTGTACATTTCAAATCCCTAACAAGATCTCAAGAAAAGTCATTAGAAAACACGTCCACGGAGCTTTTATTTTCGATTTTAGCCCACTCACTGTTCCACTCAGCTGAATGGTGAGGTAGATTCATTGTTAGCGCCCACTTTACTACAAAAAACCACTTGAGGAGCATTCACTAATGAAATAAAAATCTCAACTACAAAACCGTGAAACGCCCCAGTATTGTGTTTTTCGTTATGGATATAACTGGATATTCCTGCGGTTTTGCTCGCGTGATTTACGATGTTTGTGGGGAGAGTAAAAATTCGGTAGCATTCTGGCAAAATACGACCAGTAACTAAAACAAAAGTTGGTCGTACGTAAAACTAGCAGTGATAGAGGGCCGAGAAAAAGCAGCGTCTAAACTATTTTTTTTTATTAAACAATAGTTTTTATTATAAGTATTGATAGACATATTTCTCCTTGTCTGCAATATCCTTCCATGAAGTGTCCCAAAGACGATATACTTTTGAGGACTACGGTTAGGTTACGGTTAGGTTACGGCGTTCGTCAAAGGAAAACAGTCTGAAGCAGGTTACCTAAATTCTATTATAATTATTAAATTAAGATCGACACAGAGCTTGTAGGGTACTATATATTATAGGGATGAAGAAAAGCAGACCAGAAAAGATCCTGGGATTAAAAATACGACCTAAATTAATAGTCAGTCAGTTATTTAAAGTAAGAGTTGCTCGTGGCTAAAGTAATAACAGCCGCACGGGTCGATCCATCGGGTTAAGCTACGCTTGCCGGGGTTGGTCCACGGGTGGGTGACCATCTTTACATACCCCTCCGTGCCTCGGAAAGCACGTTAAGCCGTTGGTCCCGGCTTTCAATCGTGGAGCTTTGACAGTCTTTACGGGTCGTCAGAAGCCCGAGAGTCTGTCATCCAGTCAAACCAAGGGGTATCGTATTACCCAGTAACTGGGTCATATAGGTCAGATAGGCAGTCGCTCCATGTAAAATACTGGTATTCAGTTGCATCCGGTTAGACTGGAAGCCGACCCCAAGATAGTTGGGAAAAGGCTAGTCAGATTGATTTCAGTCATTGTAATTGTTATGGTTCAAATAAAACGTCTTATCTAGACGAGATTCAGATTGAATAATAGAGGAACTTCAGATTTAATAATATTATAGTTTAAAAAAAACAGATTTTTAAGTGACGTCATTATATATCTCAGCAAACCTTTTTACTTGATACCTACCCATATCATATGAATACATAAAAAATAACCATCTTGAGTATTGAGCTTATTTACTACTAATTAATCATTTTATTATTTGGCGCCGACTCAAAATTAGTTTATATAGAATTTGATATTTTATGTAGGTAAATAAGCTTAATACTCAAGTCTTAAAAGGTTTATTATTTTTTGCTTTTTAGTTCTTTTTCGTCGGTTGAATTTTTTGTTAAAAAGTTTTTTATTTTATGATTTTTTGTGTCTCGCATCATCTTTTAATACTCTGAGGCTAATTTCTAATCCTTCATAATTCCTCTTGACACTAAGCTGATGATGTAACCATCCTTCCATGGTTCCCAGGATATTGACCAGTTGAGGTTATCTCCAATAATCTAAAGACGTCTTTTCTTCAAAGCATATTAAGTGGTATCTGTCACTAAAACCAGTTTTTTATATCTAACTTATAGAAGTTTAGAACCATACCTTTCCTAAACAATAGTGTTTAGGAAAGGTATGGTTTCCATCAGCAGATCAGATTCATGATGTGATGATTCCTTAATGCAAATACCTGATTAAGTTATGAAAAGTAAGCAGAAACAATATTCGTGCCCAATTTTCGAGGTTTTCTCTCAATTTTTATCAGGATTCCAGTATCAAATCCTGATTTCCTTGACATGGAACCACCCTTTAGGTATACCCTATCTAACAAAAAATAATCATCGAGATCGGTTCATAAATGACGGAGTGAGGGCTGAACATACACAAAAAAAAAACATATATACGGTCGAATTTAGAACCTCTTCCTTTTTTTTTCGTCGGTTAAAAAATCAAGCAACTTATTTGACAAAAAAGTAACATTAAATAGCAACCCATTTAGAAAAGACACGTGCGTTCCAAAATAGCAACCATGAATTTACAACAACTGTTCCAAGAAGACTCTTTGTAATATCGTGTTCGTTCGTGAGCGTTCGGCAATAACGTGCAGCCGTTTCTAGTTACATGTTTAAATATAGAGCTAGGTTTACGTACTCTGAAGTGGAAATTAAATTAGTCTTGCCGATTGATTTTTATTGGCTTCAATATAGGATGTATCATGATTGTGTTTCTTATTCGTTCTGTAGCGACATCTATGACGTTACATACGAACTAAAACGGCAATTTCCTACATCGCGCAAGCAGAGTTCTCCGCGCGATTTGAACATATACAACAGCCCAAAATCAACTATCGGGCAGTTGCCCGGACCAGACACAACACCCGTCTGCTCGGAGGATCCTCCCTTTTCAATGGAGGTTTGTGGGACTTTACACCCTGTTCCGCATACCTCCAAAGTTCTATAAATTGTGGTTAGATGTAGATTCAACTTGCTAAAACTAGCTTTTTCCCGCTGCTTCGCCTCCGTGACAGACGACGTGGTGGTGGTGGTGGTGAAAGATCCTTCAAGAACCGTGCATTTTTCTAGGAAAATAAAAGGTATTCATGGGGACTGCTGACAGAAGTGAAAACTGCGCGTCGTCAGTCTGCAGCGCATCACGTCACTAGCTTGTAGGTGACTTGAACCCATAAGTTTTGCCACTACCGAAAATTGCTCAACATAGCTAAAAAGTTTTCACTTCACAAACAACATTACTATATGTAATAACTTTTTTTAACTTAACTTTCTTTAACTTTCTTTTACAATAAAGTTTATCCTATCCTTTCCAGTAATCTCCTATCCTGTCCTATCCTATCCTATCCTATCCAATTCTGTCCTATCATATTTTATCCTATTTTATCATATCCTATCTTATTCTATCGTATCCTATCCTATTCTATCCTGTCCGGTCCTATCCTATTCTGTCCTATCCTATCCTATCCTATCGTATAATTTCCTATCCTATCCTATCCTTTCCTATCTTATCCTATCCTATCCTATCCTATCCTATCCTATCCTATCCTATCCTATCCTATCCTATCCTATCCTATCCTATCCTATCCTATCCTATCCTATCCTATCCTATCCTATCCTATCCTATCCTATTCAATCCTATCCTATCCTATCCTATCCTATCCTATCCTGTCCTATCCTATCTTATCCTTTCCTATCTTATCCTATCATATCCTATCCTATCCTATCCTATCCTATCCTATCCTATCCTCTCCTATACTATTCTCTTTATTACTGATAGAAAACTACACAATCACTGGATTAGTAGCCTTCTATTAGTGAAATAACTTTCGTAATTCGGATGTTACCTCCAGAGATGCTCCGACAAACAACCAAACAATATTTATGATATCTTTTAGCATCAGTATATTTTTTAATTTATTGCAAAGGCACTTCAACGACTTACTCTCATTCAAACATTCATAAACAAATATCACATACAGTTTTAGGTGTAGTGAATTCGTCACTGTTATTTCCGTTATGACTATGTCCGTAAAACTCTTTTAAAGGACGGATGTTTTAAGATTTTATAATAAGCAAAAACCACACAGCATTCAATACCTTACGTTACATCCTTAGTTTGGGGACGCTGACTTTGTTCGTGCATTCTCCGCATGCGTCCTTTAATATAATCTTGACCCATAACTTATTCCGGCGGTCCCTGTCACCCCATGCATGTCTGGTGTTTGTTGGGGCAACGGACAGTTATACTGTCCGAGTCCGCTGGCCAATAAAGCTGGCCAATATAGTCCCTCAACCATTTTTTTTTGTATTTTTGTATATTTTATTACTACTATAATGCTAAGAAGACGCGATGCCATAACACGGGCTTTGCTACTCGTACTTTAATATAAGCCATGGATAGCAATTGTTGTTTTGAAAAATACATGTTGCGCTGACCCCAAATAAATTGGGATAAGGGCAAGAGATTTGGGCACGCCGCAATTGCGGCGGTAAGGCCCCTCTTTGAGGAGTGGCTGAAGAGATGCCACGGCATCCTCGCCTTCCGCCTGCAGTTTCGGAAGGTTCCTGTGTAGGATAAGGCGGAGGGAAACGCCCGGATGTCACCACTGTGAGGATCACCCAGAGGACACGGTGGAGCATACGGTTGAGACCTGCCCCACTTGGGCGGAGCCCCACCGTGTTCTCGTGGAGGTGATCGGTGGCAGTGACCTCTCGCGCACGGCTCTGGTCCAGGCCATGGTACGGAGTGAGAGGGAATGAGAAATAGTCGCCTCCTTCTGCAAAGCAGTACTACTCGCGAAGGAGGAGGTGGAACGGGTGAAGATGCTCAACAGATTCGCCCTCATGTCCCCAGCAGTAGCCGCCGCAGGAGACGCCCTGGGCGTCTGTGGTCGCGAGAAGATCTCCGACCACCGTAGACGCGGGCCTGCGGACGGCGAGTAGTGGGATCAGGGTCAGGCCCGAGAGTCGACGGCGAGTAGTGATCCACGCGCGCCTCAAAGAGTTATCAGCAAATGACCCTGCCAAGGGGTGGTGGAAAAATTTGAAACAGAGTTACCGCGTCTCCGGGCACTCAGGGCAGGGAAGAAACAGGAGTGGGTTTTAGTCAGTAAGAGTCTGACACGCCCTCCCACTCCACCCAGAGTGGAAGAAGTCATAGGATGATTTCCCAACCACAAAAAAAGGACAAGAGAATGATGATGATGGATAGCAATTGTTGTAGTTGACTCTTTTTTATTAAAAATTAATTGTATCAATAATCTGATCTTCTGATCTTTCTAAACGCCTTGTTGACACTTCGCGTGACCCAAGGGCTGGCTTTTTCCTCGGCCAGTGGTTAAGCATTGCCATATAACGTGGCAATGCCGCCAGTCTTTTGGGCACACTTCCAGTAGACAGCGATGTGGAGGAATTTTTTACGCCAGATTGTAAGTTTTATTTAGTCCGGAGTCTTTGTTTTTATTATAGTTAGTTAAGTATTTTATAAGTTTGTGTATATCTATAATAAATTTTCCTTTATTGTATCAAAAAGTAACTATCCAAAATCGAAAATGATGTAAGTTAGAAACCTTTGAAATCTGGTGGTAGGGGAAACTGTCAATCAAAGATGCACACTGACGTATGACGCCACCGCCATTGAGTTATGCACGTACAAATTAGATGTCGCCACGCCCCCACTCTTCTTTATAACAATATTTTCTCGAACCAACTCAAACACAGTCTTACACTCGACACCACCACATTCACTTACTTATGCTCCTCATATCATACTCACACAACACAAAATACACACGTTTCCCAATCATACGCACACAATCACACAACGCAAACGTAAGACACGATTTCCACTCACACATCTGTATGTGTGAGTGGGAATCGTGTGTGTGTGTGTGAAAAAGTCAAATGACTGTGTGGTTGGTTCTGTAACCAACCACACAGTCATTTGACTTTTTAATTCTAATCTTGTAACACACGTACTTAGAGTTAATTATTAACACAGCCTGTCAAGTGGTATAACCTGAGATCATCGATGTAATAACAGTCCCGCCGGACGCTACGAGATGGCGCTGTACGACTACGTCACGATTCTAGATCGCGGTGTTAAGATCCTCCGTGAATTAGTGACCCTCGACAGATTAATTATGGCACCTTGACACTAGATGGCGCTGTACGACTACGTCACGATTCTGAATCGCGGTGTTATGACTCTCCGTAACCTAATGACCCCCTAAGGGAATTGTAAGTAAAATCAAGCTATTTCTCCTGCTATCAGCGAGGTGCATCGGCGGATCTAGTCCTTGTGGGAAAGGTCACGCGGGACACCCATGATAGTTTGGCGGAGTAGCCGAGCCAGTATACTTTTTGGTTTAGAGGACTAAGTCCCCAGCTCTCGTCCGAGCGGACTCGGCTGTGTGGACCAGCGCCTATTTTATGTAAAGTTTTAACGTCAAAACATCATTATAAAAAAAAAAACACTGTAATCCTGCTGCTAAAATATACGTCTTAAGTCATCTCCGAGTTTCCTTCACTTCTGTGACGACATCGACCAGACCGCCTACAATCTGGCGCCCAACGTGGGGCCCGAAGAAAAACCGAAGTACGTCACACGATCCGGAAGAATTACGACTACAAGTGCAAGAGGGAAAGCAGACATGTCGGTGACCATGACTGACGCTCAGTTCGAGGCGCTGCTATCGAAGCTTTCACCGGGAAGACACGGCTCTTTCACCACCTGCAGAGCGGAATTCAACGGAACGAGGGATACCGAAGTGACAGAGGCATTTTTGGCGGCAGCGACTGTTTTCAAACAAGTTGAAAACATAAGTGATGCAGAAGCGCTCACTGGATTACCACTGCTCCTCAAAGGTGAAGCTGCAGTGTGGTGGCAGGGAGTAAAAAAACATGTCTCCACATGGGCAGATTTTAAAGAACGTCTGCGCCATACTTTTGCTCCAAGGAAACCTGCCTACGTGCTGTTTCAAGAAATAGTCCGTGAAACACAAGACGACCACACGACCACTGAAAGTTTCGTGGCACATAAGCGAATGCTGTTCGCTCAACTTCCGGAACCTGAAATACCGGAATCCCATCAACTTCACATGGTATACGGTCAGCTGAAACACGGAATACGTGACAAGATTCCACGCAACTCCGTTAAAAGTTACGACGAATTACTAGAAGCTGCTCGGGGCGTCGAACAAATGTGGAATGACAGGTTGGATGACGGAGATAAACGCAGAGATGAGAAGCCCAAAACTAACTCAAAAATGAAAGTGAAGTGCGAATTCTGTCATTTCTTAGGCCATGCTACCGAACAGTGTAGGAAGCTGAAAAAGAAGCAACAGGAGTTAGAAGCAACTGGATCGGATAAGGTTCCTGAGGTCCCATCCAAGGATGAAACTCCTACCAAGTCTATGCAGGATCCATCTCCGTTCGCACCCAGAGTGTCATGTTACGGCTGTGGTACACCTGGCGTAGTTCGCAGTAGTTGCCCAACATGCTGCACAAATAAACAACGTTCAATACAATCGGCAAACTTAAGCTTTTGCCCGGTTACTGTCCAACCGGATGTAAGAAACACGCTTAAGACTCGGTTAACAACCGCCCCGGTATTACGGCAGGCCGATAAAACAAAGCCCTCCACCCTCAAGACCGATGCCAGTAGCTACGCGCTTGGAGCAGTTCTGGTCCAGGGGGAGAAGGAAGATGATCCCCCGGTTGAAAATACGGAAGCCATGAAACACCTGCGAAGAAGAGGACGACTTAAAAAGGAGAGAGTTGTCAGCACGCCTCTCCCTGGATCCAAACGAGGACTTGGACGTCCTAAGAAACAATAGTGACCCATTATCCAGTCCTTCTCGCCGGGACGTCTTCGAGGACTGAGGATTGTAACACACGTACTTAGAGTTAATTATTAACACAGCCTGTCAAGTGGTATAACCTGAGATCATCGATGTAATAACAGTCCCGCCGGACGCTACGAGATGGCGCTGTACGACTACGTCACGATTCTAGATCGCGGTGTTAAGATCCTCCGTGAATTAGTGACCCTCGACAGATTAATTATGGCACCTTGACACTAGATGGCGCTGTACGACTACGTCACGATTCTGAATCGCGGTGTTATGACTCTCCGTAACCTAATGACCCCCTAAGGGAATTGTAAGTAAAATCAAGCTATTTCTCCTGCTATCAGCGAGGTGCATCGGCGGATCTAGTCCTTGTGGGAAAGGTCACGCGGGACACCCATGATAGTTTGGCGGAGTAGCCGAGCCAGTATACTTTTTGGTTTAGAGGACTAAGTCCCCAGCTCTCGTCCGAGCGGACTCGGCTGTGTGGACCAGCGCCTATTTTATGTAAAGTTTTAACGTCAAAACATCATTATAAAAAAAAAAACACTGTAATCCTGCTGCTAAAATATACGTCTTAAGTCATCTCCGAGTTTCCTTCACTTCTGTGACGACATCGACCAGACCGCCTACAATTTTAATTTAACTTTTTAATTTTCTTCAAATTTTTTAATCACTATAATAATATATTGTTTTGTATAATAGCAGCTTACAAGATTTTAATTTCTATAAGGGTTTATAGTGTCCAAGTGGCACTAGAACAGACTCCTAAGTCACAGGTATTCCTAGTTTAGGAGTCAGGGTTTCAACTTTTGTGCGACTGCCGCAACCCAGCGCTGGGCACGCCACCATTGCGGTGGTAGTGCCCCTCTTTGAGGAGTGGCTATAGAGGCGTCACGGCGTCCTCACCTTCCGCCTGACGCAGGTCCTCACCGGACACGGTTGTTTCGGGATGTTTCTGCATCAGATCGGGCGGGAGTAAACGCCCGGGTGTTGCCACTGCGCAGATCGCCCAAAGGACACGGTGGAGCATACGGTGGACGTCTGCCCCGCTTGGGCGGAGCATTGCCGTGTCCTCGTGGATGCGATAGGTGGCGGCGACGGACGCGTGAGGGAGGCTCAACGGAGTGGCCCTCACGGCTCCGGCCGCTACCACCGCAGGAAAGGTACTGGGCATACTGGTCGTAGGACGTTGCGAGACGATCTCCGGCCACCGTAGACCCGGGCCTGCGGACGGCAAGCTGTGGGTAGCTTGCCGTCCGATCAGCACCAGGCCCGTGAGTCGACGGCGCGTAGTGTTCCACGCGCGCCTCAAAGAGATGATTGTCAGCCACCACTGACGGGGCCCATCGTGGCCGGTGCCTGCATGCCCAGGGGTAGCGGATAAATTCTGAAAATGAGTTACCGCACCCCTAGGCATTCAAGCAGGAAAGGAACAGGGGTGGGTTTTAGTCAGTAAGAGTCTGACACGCCCTCCGCTCCACCCAGAGCGGGAGAAATCATTGGATGATTTCCTACCCCCCCAAAAAAAAAGGATATTGAAAGGGACTTGAATCTATTATTATTATTTGAAATGCTAATTGTTGCTTCATTTAATGACCAATTTTGATGCTGTTTTCATGTTGATTCAGAAATAAACACAGGAGAGAGACTGTTCTATGAGCTTTAGATATCTAAAGCTCGTAGAACAGTGGACATTTTCACCATTGCTAATTTAACCAATTGAATAAACTCCTCTTTGTTTGTTTTCGACTGCGGCCGTGCATAGAGGTTTTGACCTGTTATTCTTTGATTATGGGCCTCTGTCGAGATGCGGGCGCATGCCGCCTCCGGCCGGGTGCCTTTGATCCCAACTCAACTGCGTCTAATTTTACTTACTAGGTCACCTTTGGCGCAGTCTCTCATTCCTTTTTTTAGTTTTCAGACATTCGACAAAACATTTTTTGAAACAAATCAACCTGCATGAAGGTTAATTCTCATTCTTAAAGTAGAGTTGAGTCTTGAGTTCAAATTTAGGTTCCAATCTCATCTCAGACACAATCAATGGGGTTCCTCAAAATAGGAGACTTGCCCCTATTTAACCCGCGACGCAAAAATAGGGGTGTTTTAAGTTTGACCGTTAGTGTGTGTGTCTGTCTGTCTGCGTGTTTTTCTGTGGTACCGTAGCTCTTAAACGGGTGCACCGATTTGGATGCGATTTTTTTAAATTTGAAAGCTGGTTTTGCTATAGATAGCTTTTAGATATGATTTATCAAAATCGGTTCAGACTTTTCAGGGTCATCAGTTCTTTTGTGTTTTTTAAATGTTCACTTTTCTCTTTTAGCGTTGGGTCTTTAATTTTTTAATTTAGTTGATTTTTTTGTTATTTTATGTATCCTTCAATAGACGATTCTTACTGCTAATAGTCTGGTTGGCAGGTATTTATTATTTGAGTGGCTAAACAGGAGTTTGACAATCAGTCAACGAGTTTCTAAAACAAATTTTTAAGAGAGAGAACCGACTTCCAAAAGAAAAGTATTTTTTTTTGGAAGTCGGTTCTATTTTTTTGTAAAAAAGTTTTATTTTTCACTTTTTAGTTGTGATTCCCGATTAAATTGTGTTAACAATGTATATTTATGCAATCGCGGTTGTTTTGCTATCATTTTTTGAAGAGTTCCGTTATTTGTCTCCGAAACTTGTTCATTAGATCTATATGAAATTTAAATGGGACCATTTCGGAATAAACCCCAATCGAAGAAGAAAAGAATTTTGCATTTCCGTATTTAAGACGATGTTATGCTTGAACATACGTAAAAATATACCTATATATATATATATTAAACATCCAAATTGATAACCTCCTCCTTTTTGAAGTCGGTTTAAAACAGATCAAAATGTTGAACTAAAAAAAAAAAAATGGGTAAATGTTTTCTAAAAACACTGAACGGGACAAACGGCAATTGCAGTACGGAAGAAATGGTAACGCTAGAAATGGTGAAGGGTTATGAAGCTTGCCACCACCCCTAAATCTGATTATCACGACCATTCTGCCAACATTGTGACGACGAAGAAGATGATGAAATGTTTTCTAAAAACTGGAACACACTGACATTACTCAGGTATTTTTATAGTAAAAATTGTTAGGACATTCAAAGCTAATAATCCTCTTTCGCACTTTGAGTGTCCTTACAATCTCTAATTACGTTTTCTATAGAAAAGTCGAAGTCGCTCTCTCTTTTTAAACTCTTTTTATAAAAAGTTGATAACTATATTTTTAGAACTATGTAACTCTGTGCACGCCTATCAAGTTCCACAAGAAAAATGGTTTATTCCTTTCCAAGATTTAGGTCTCGAAAGTTTGTATGCAATACAGTAACCTGTAAATGCTCTTAATGAAAATCTGTAAAACGGAATATTCAAGAGAAAATAGTCAGCATTAATTATTATTCCCCTCTCGAACTGTTCCTTGAAAGCAATAATCAGATACACAAAACGTCCTCACAGAAGAAGGAAATGCTCGGATACGCGACCTTCCTAAGCTCGTTTAATTCCCAGAAACGGTCGAACAAAACTCACAGCCATTTAACGGAATTCAAAAGTCACACAACAGCGGAGCTGTTAGTACGTAAGAAGAGACAGGCGCAGTTATATGCCAACGGCCTTGAGTGGTTAGCTTGCGTGTTGTGTGCTGAGCTCATGCAACGCGTCGTACGTCTACCCAGTAAAAGTACTCGCCCATCAAGGAGCGCTGTCCCAAATTAGATGCATTATTAATTGATTATATATAAAACAACAAGTATTATACTAAAATACGTATACAAAAAAATAAATAATTAAATTATCTTTAAAATGGTTAAGGTTCCATGAAAATATACTAAACAGTTTTTGCGTGATTCTTAATTTACATCCGCATTAGACATAACTTTACAAATTAGTTGCATTATGTTATAAAAATATAATTTCAAATATTTACATATCAAATTATGAATAAAATTGTCTAGAGTAACATATATTTTTTTTTAAAGGTAGAAGACTAGTCGTTTAGACGTGATGTTCAATTTAAAATCTTTTTAAGTCATAGGTATGTATGTATGTGCCTTAAAGCCGTAGTACCGGCCAAGAGGCACCCTCATTAAATAAAAATTCGTAGCAAAGCATAGAAAATTAATATTAAAAAATCAAACGTCACGTTTGTTACAAAGAGGATAAAGTATTTTTACGTTGTTATAATAGGTCTCAGAATGTTTCGTATCCAAAGTAGTAGGCAAAAGTACCAAAAACGGCCGTTTGTGACACTTTTGCCTACTACTTTAGAAACGAAACATTCTGAAATCTGTTTTACCAACGTAAAAATACTTTATCGTATTTGTGACAAACGTGACGTAGGATTCTTTAATATTTATTTTCTAGGCTATGCTACGATTTTTTATTTAATGAGGGCGCCACTTGCTCTTGCTCGCTAAAGCAAAAACGGTGTGGGGGAAAAATTAAAACTCAGATTTTTTTTTGTTTTTGCCCATAATCAATATTAACGTGAAATCATCTCGTGCTATGCAACTTATCCATTTTTTTATATTATAAATTCATAAAGAATATCAGAGTGATTTTTAACACAATTGTAACTAACAGTGTAAACAAATCTTATAGGTAAGTTTAATTTGACCCACTTTATAAAAAGTAAAAATTTTGCGTACTAGTATTTGGTTGTTTGACAATGAATGTTTAGTTAAGTGACATCATTCTAAATCCAATATGGCGGACTAATTATTTCTTACTTTTGCTGAGAAGAAAACGAAAAATTAAAAAAATAAAAGTTTGTTTTATAGTTTTTTTTTTAACTTCAGAAAGTTATTTAATTCACACAAGTCACCAGGTTCACACAAGAGTAACAAAAACAAAAGTGACAATCATTAAAAAATATATATACATAGCGTTTGCCTCACGGCTGTGCCAAGAAGGTTCATTTCAGCAATGTTTTCAGACAAATGCTGTCATACGCTGGTTTTCCAATGAACTTTGACTGGTGACTGACGGAGTAAATGGTTTCAAACATAATATACTATTTTCAATTAGAAACTATGAATACTTTAATAAATAAAAGGTTTATAATCATGAATAAATTAAAATTAAATGAACTGTTACACTAGGTACTTTTTTATTCCCCTCTTCGCCTCATAGCGTACCCTTAAGTACCCGCGGAGCACCTAGTGGAAGCTATTGAGCTAATAAACAGTTGCGATGTTTAATATAAATACCTTCTTATTAGCTTCAGCAAAATGGAAGTTTCATGATCCGTTATTTGAAGTGAACTGTTTTATTATTTATTTATCCATGACTTTGTACGAGAGGATTACGGGCTTCAAACTTTAACTTTTATCTTCTATATAAATAAAAATCAATTGCCGAATGTATGTTAGCGCATTACTTCAAAACGGCTGCACCTATTTGGCTAATTCTTTTTTTGCTGTGTTCATGTTCGTCAGGTCTTTAAGAAAGAAAATTTCGGGAAACCAAAAATTTTAAATAACTTCCGTGCGAAGCCAGAGCAGGTCGGTCGCTAGTTTAAAATATTTAAGAGAATGTTATGGAAATTAATAACAATATTTATCCGTGTAGACTTAAACAACACATTCTAGCTTAAATAAGTTGGATTTTCTTGTGATGGAGGTGCATAAAGATTTGAAACTAAATTATTGACTAACTGGTGTCACGTTAACATCCACTCTCAATGTTTGGCCATATATTGATACAAAGGGTCAGCTGGCTGCCAAAAAGGTACTTCTAGCAAAAAAGAGAATAGAATAGAATACTCTTTATTATGTACACCATATACGACATAGAGACGACACTTCATTCCAGAACAGTTGCTAAAACTTTATCAAGCGCAAGTTCGATCGTGTATGGAGTAGTGCTGTCATTTTTGGGACAGATCTGTCAGATAACAGCTTGATGTCAAAGCTCCAAAGGTTTAAGCATCGACGCCGAGTTGCTAGCCTGTCGGTTTTCTATCGATTACTGTCATTTTGCAATTCCGAAGTACACTCTCTAGTGTACTTCGGAATAGCATAGTTTCATTCCACCAAGCCCGTTCCATCATCGGACCACTAGACGTACGTCGATGCGCCACCGGTACGTAGTGGACATCATAACCACACCACACGCATAAAACGTTTTGGGAGCATATACATTGTGTGTCTAAAGAGTGGAATTCCCTGCCAAAGTCTGTGTTTCCTGATAGATACACATCCACCAATTGCATTAAGCAATAGTTTAGCTCTGGGTGGAGCGGGAGGGCGTGTCAGACTCTTACTGACTAAAACCCACCCCTGTTCCTTCCCTGCTCTGAGTGCCCGGGGGCGCGGTAACTCTGTTTCGAATTTATCCACAACCCCTGGGCAGGCATCAGCCATGACGGGCCTCATCATGATTGCTGACATCATAGACAACATCATACATGTATAGTATTCGTCAAACTTAATGGCACGTGGAAATACCACTAACTTCCAAACTGACAAATAAGTAGAGCCTGCAGGGCTCCAGGGGCGCTGTTGTAGCTGTGAGGAGCTGTCTCACTCGCTGGCTGCGAGGGTGTCGTGTACAAGTGTACTTGATTATGTGTGTAGTGTACTGAGGCAAACGCGGTGGGATAGCGTACTGTACTTTTAGTATAAACTAGCTGTGCTCGCGGTTTCACCCGCATTTATGGTCACAGTGTCGTAGTGTGATGTTTTATAGTCTATAACCTTCCTCAATAAGTAGGCTATACAGTGCAAAATGATACCCCGCAGAGCTACTGGCGGCGGCTGGCCAGCGCAAGCGCAGCCCCTCATCCCTTTTTTTTGTGGGGTTGGAAATCATCCAATGACATCTCCCGCTCTAGGGTGGAGCGGAAGGCCGTGTCAGACTTTTACTGACTAAAACCCACCCCTGTTCCTTCCCTGCCCTGAATGCCCAGGGGCAAGGTAACTCTTTCGAATCTATCCTCAACCCCTGGGCAGGGCCCCTCATCCCTCATGATCGCCCGCCTTACACATCATGAATCTGCGCGTGGTACTTGATTAAAACTTATGATATCTCCTAAGATATTCGTCGAAATCAAATTATGTCAAGAGCAATTTTGTTCAAAATTAAATTCTTATGCCAAATAACGTATTTATTTGGATACGGATTAATATCATGCTTATGTTTACACCTTCGCAAATAACGCATTATTTTAGAAAAAATTTGATTACCATAAAAAGATTATAGTGAGTTAACCTTAATAAATAGACATATTATTATGCTGTCCTAGACTTTTTTTTTGAACTTTTAAAGGGAAACAATTCCGTCAAACATAATTTTTGCAAAACTTTAACCGATTACGCAGCGCACGCAACGGAAGCTCTCAAAAGGAATATTTTTTCCCGATTTTGCCACACTTTTCATTGATGCTCTGCTCCTATTGGTTTTAGCGTAAAGTTATATAGCCTTTAGCCTTCCTCAATAAATGGACTATTCAACACAAAAATAATTTTTCAATTCGATTTATAGTTCCTGAGACTAGCGCGTACAAACAAACAAACAAACTCTTTAGCTTTATAATATTAATATAGTATAGATACAAAAGAATAAATGTGACCTCTTCAACAGGCGAGCTAGAGTAACTTAAAACAATCTTATATCAATACTTATTCATTCTAACCTTATTATTTGAACCACTCTTCAAATATAATCCACTGCCAGCAAAAGCCCGGTGCTTACCCACTGCTTATGGGCTGTGTGTACATACGCCACAGTATCATTCACCCCTAAAAATATTCACACGGCTTCCACTCAGTAAGTTATAAAAGTCAATAAATGGCCTAAATTATTGTCGACTTGACTGTACCTGCGCGCAGTTGCACACGCAGCTAACTTCACACACGCCATTAAATTTGACGAATACTATACACCAGTTCATTTAAATACCCATTTCTATATAGAATACGAACTTCAAACCAAAACACTAACTCGAATATATCAGAATATCACCATAGTTCATTAATTGACTTAGAATTGTGAACAACGCGAAAACTTGATCAACCGAGCAAACCTCGGACCGACGCATAATACGGAGCAAGTTGAATTAGTTCGGTTTGCGGCCACCGGACACGGCCGGACGCTGCCGGTCATAGCCGGACAACGTACTTGAGAACAGCAAGTTATGCTCAAGAACCAATTTACTGGCAACTTAAATACTAGTACGTCACACGTCGGGATAGTTGGTCTAAGTTTTGCCGGTCTCACTCAGTCTAATCTAATATTAACAAGGTGGAGACAATAAGAATAATAATGAATTAAAACTCTGGCAATCTATGTAATTAATACGAGAAGCAAAAACTTTCTATCACTTTTTACGAAAATCACGCGGACAGTGGAGTATGTTTGGCACAGTTATAATTTATCTGAAGAAGGAGTGCAGAAACCTACACAATATATTTTAATTGTCTCTCGATCAAGAGGTGACCGGGACTGCTGAACTGCTATTTTTATGTAATCATCATTCTCCTGCCCTTATCCCAATTTATTTGGGGTCGGCGCAACATGTCTTTTCCTTCCATACTCCTCTATTAGTCGTCATCTCTGTAGTCACCCCTTTTTTACCCATATCCTCTTTCACACAGTCCAACCATCGTTTCTTTGGCCTTCCCCTACTCTTATAGCCATCCACATCCATACACAAGACTTTCCTCACGACATTTTCTTCATTCCTCCGCATCACATGCCCATACCACGACAACCGATTTCCACACAACTTTTCAGTCAGCGGTGCCACTTTCAGACTTCCTCTTATATACTCATTCCTAATTCTATCCATGCGCGTAACACCACACATCGCTCTTAGCATTCTCATCTCAGCTACATGCAATTGCTTTTCATTCATCCCTTTTGTGGCCCAACATTCTGAACCATACAAGACAGCAGGTCTGACCATTGTTTTATTTTTATGTAATATGCAATATAAATAAATTAAATGAATAAAAATATCCTTACACACCACCATGCGTTCGACATGTAAATGTATTTACTTTTTATGGTTCAGTCTGAGTCATGTTACGGTCTTTGACAATAAAACTTTAATAACGATCGACCTTAAAATTTAAATGAGGTTAAATTTCGACCTATAAACCTAAACCACTAGTATTTATTATTAAGAAAAACTTTTGCTCTGGGACCAACACTGAAATCGCTAAAAAAAATACATTTATGTTTGCACTAGCACTTCGACCGCCGCGTCTTCTTCCGCGTCGATTTCAAAAATTCATAGCTAAAGACACTCACAAATAACGTGGTTTTCTATTGGTGAAATAATTTTCAGTCCAGTAGATCCAGATATTTTCCCCTACAATCTCACAAACTTTACCTCTTTATAATATTAGTATTGATAAATTGACAAAATGTACTGAACAGCTGATTTTTTTAATATTGTCGTCTTTACCTTGCATAAGTGAATTTTAATAAAAATCTTCGGATATCTTTCAAGAGGTGAAAGAATTCGTGAATATACCCTTTTCACTATTAGATCAAACCTGACATAGTGAAAAAATCACCTGTTCGAGCAATGCATTTTGCAATGTACCTGTGTAAAATAATGCTGAAAATACCAACTGAAAATACCTACTGAAAAGTGGCGTTTTTTTATTACATACTAGCTACCGCCCACGGCTTCACCCGCGTTAAAAGTTTAATTATAAAGAGTGGTATTTTCAGAGAGTAGCACTTTAAAAAAACAATGTAGGAATCAAAACCCATAGTACTAATTAAAAAAAAAAAATCCCTATAAACTTCAACACCCGTTTTCACCATTTTAAAGGGTGATTTTCTAAAAATTGAAAAATATTTTATTCTTATTTTTTAATCAAGATTATTCGTGCCGAATTTTAAGTTTATCGGACCAAGCGTTAAGATTCTACCATACAAACTGTAACACCCACTAAACCCCCATTTGGGGGTAGTGTTGGCAAACTAATTATGTAGAATCTTTTTATTTACTTAGAGACACGTTTCTGCTAAGTTTCAAGTTTTAAAACCCTAGCAGTAAGATTATCCATACAACCTTCCATCCTTTATTTTACCCCTTTAGGCTTTAGGGGTGGCATTTCCAAAAATTCTTTCTTAAAGTATGCCTACACTGCATAAGGTATACATGTGCAAAATTTTAAATCTCTAGGTCCAGCGATTTAGGCTGTACGTTGATACATCAGTCACATCATCGCTTACTATCGGGTGAGATAGTGGTCAAACGTTATCTAAATATCAAACATGTAAAAATAAATCAATTATTCGGCCGTTGGAATAATTATTAGCATTTATTAGTTTGCTCATAAAACTGAGTTGGAACTCAATCGTGCAGAGTTGCCACATAGCTCGATAGATGGCGTTGTTAGGTGAGCGAGATATTCCTGAATCGCGCTATGGTTTCGTTACCGCGTCTGATATATAGTCAGAGCGCGTGCTTGTACGACTTTACAGAACGTAATGAGCCAATACCCAAGAAGGGGGCTCTAATTTTCGTCTTCAAATAAATAATTTTTGTAGAGAGTTGTGCAAACTGGTGTACAACTCTTATTTAAATCAAAATAATGCATGTCATGTCAAAACATATTAGTACTTACTTCTTTAAAATGCGTGGTAAGAAAGTTAGTGTGGCATAATATACTTAAATAGGATGACAGTCCAAAAGTGCCTGTAACTGTTTAAAGGCAAGACAACAAAGTTCAAATATTAAGATTAATTTTTGCAATAATATTTGTTCGACAATATTTCGGATTGCATAACTATGATAGGATTTTTTCTGCTCTCAAAACGGTGAAGGAAAACATCCTGAGGAAACCGCCATGTCCTAGAACCAAAAATTCGAAGACATGTGACATCCACCAACCCGCACTGGGCCCGCGTGGTGGATTACGGCCCACACCCTCTCACAAGAGGAGGCCAGTGCCCCAGCAGTGGGGACATTAAAAGACTGAAGAGAAAAATTGTGCATGAAAAAGCTACTCGTATGCCAACAAACTTTCTGTGAGACATGTTATTTATAAAACTGACTTATTTTAAAATCTAGGTATTGTATTATAAAGTATTCACAGTGCCAAGTGGCCAACAACTAATAGTTAACTGCTGGCAACTTAGTGCCTTAGTCTCAGTTGTATCGTTAATAACACAGTACAGCCAGTGTTTCTCAACCTTCTGGACTTTGTAATAAGGATAAATATCGAGGAATCTTAGCGGTTAAAAAATAAAATAAAATTAGAGGCCTTGTTTTTAACATAATGGTTGATCTAGTTACTGGTTTATGGTAGTCAGATATGCAGTTTCCCTATTTAAAATATCTACTGGTGCTTTGCATCCCGTTAGACTGGAGACGACCTCATCATTAAAAATACAAACATAAATAATTTATTTTCCATTTAGTATTTGAAGTCAAGGGCACTTCTTTGTAAGCAAGAGTTTCCTGTGTTATGATACTTGACTCTTCCAAAACTTATTATTACCATCAAGTACGTACGTACAATTTGAGGATAACAGAAAATGAAAATAATTTAAAATTATTGGTGGCAAAGGCTGGGCAGATTGAGTTGTAAAATAGCGGGGTTCTCATAATAAAACTGATTTGGGGTCGACTCTTCTCGTCATTTTCGACAGATGTTACATCTAAACTAGGTCGTTCAGACATCTAAGTGCGCTGCCTTCGGATCATTGTTTACCTCGGACATTCAGGTTAGGAGGTCTTCAACGCTTTTTCGGATCTGTTTGACATCTCGCCACGTGATCTTCGGGCCTTCTTATCACATGTCATTGTGGATAGCTGATGGTGATTCAATGAGAAATGAGTACCTGTACCTAGAGCTATGTCAAAAAATTAGTTGATACCAATTTGTCAGTAAACGAATAATACATCGACCTAGCCCAAAATTATCCAGCTGGACTAAACCCGTGTTAGGAAAACGCTGGACAAGAGAGCTTTCAACAAATCACTCCATAAGTAGTGCGGCACACCGGACCAGTAGTTTAACTAGGTACTCAACGCCAACACCCTTTTTAGGCCAGGATTGTAAAGTGTCTGCTACGTGGGTCTAATAACCGAATTTACAACATCAGGTTAGAAATTATTACTTATAACAATAGAATTTTTTTTTAAGTCTCATTATTTTTAATTTTTAATCTTACTTTACAATATTTGTTCACCACGTCCAGTTTGATGACAAAAATCAAACTTTTATCACACATAAAAAATACAATATTTTACATAGGTATTAATAGAGTCGGAAAAAGCTTTTGTTCTGACAGATTTTATCAGTTACTCTAGATCCAAATTCCGAACTAGATCAACTCAAGTTGATAACTTATTTTCAATGTGACTATTCCTATTTCATATGTATTTTCGAAGTTAATCCTAGAGGGTACTAACCTACTGCGAAAGAAAACGGTAGCCCGCTCTGAGCAAACCTATAAACTTATTCAAGTGAGATAGTTACAAAGTTGTTCTTCTTTTCTTTTCTATTCTAAAATTATATTTTTGAGTCAGTGGTACCACTTATTCTTGCTCAATTCTTTGACAGTAGCGCAGCACTCATGTTGACTGCACGTTTTATGGCACAGATGGTATTAAAAGACTAGAGACATAGCTTGCAATACAGGTCCACATACACTCCCTTCAGTCGTTACGTCTTCACCAAATTAGCGTTACATTTGGTCATTTGGGGTCGCAAAGACTGTAGGAACTAAAATGTAGTTCAACAAAACTTTGACAGCCACTGCCAAGGTATGCACTGACCATCTATGCACTATTACGTTAAGAACATACTTTATTTTCCAGAGTTTATCGTACGGAACTAACAGCTCAGGGACTCGCCTTAAGGAATCTTCTGGGAAATATATGTGTATGATGAAATTAAGGTATCACCGCCCCACGTTTCTCGAGGAATCTTGCCTTAATATTGACTGGGATAGAGGAAGTGCAGCGTCGCATAAATTAAGCTGTGAGCTTGGAGTAGCAAGAAATAGCTTGTCACCGCTTTGAGATAAGTAGTTTCGCAGGAATATAGCGCTAACGGTTCCTGGCCGTATTAGGGGTTAGGATTTAGTAATAAAATAATGCTGAGCATGTTTAGTAAGAAAGGAGCGGTATTACTTGAGGAAAGGGGTACGAAAATAATTTTTGTGTTAAATTACACTTGTATATTACGAATTTTATGTTTCTGCCTTTAATACCGTGTAGAGTATTTACAAAAGCATTTGTGATATTAGTCCTGATGTATGTAAATATGTGTTGCTGTAAAATTCCAAATTACGGTAAAATCCTTAGATTTACCGGTAAAACATAGATATAAATAAATCCTTCTCCCGGAGGCCTTTTTATGGGGTCGAAAATCATCCAATGACTTCAGATTTTTACTGACTAAAACCCACCCCAATTCCTTCAATTGCTTGAGTGCTAAGGGCTGCGGGAACTTTATTTCAAATTTATCCGCGACCCCAGGCAGAGAGAGTGGAGGCCTGTGCCCCAGCAGTGGGGACACTAAAAGGCTGATGATGATGATAAATAAATAAAAAAATAAGCAAACAATTCTGAATCGTAAAACCTACTTTACTGATGAATTTGTTTCAATTGTATCTCTGAGGCAAATAGGTTAAAGGGGCCCCTAACCTAATATTACCAAGTAAGTGCATTAAAAGTCCAAAATGATCTAATTTCACAGAATAGTTCGGACTTTTACCAGTCAGGCTTGGTAAATTTCTTCTCTTCTACTAGTAAATGTCGGGATTTACCCTTTTGAATGTTTCTTGTTTAGAATTTCATACTAGTTAAGGTTAAGTATAATAAAATTATTACGTTAAGGTTATCGCCTGATACTAAACCGTTCTAATCCGAAAAGAAATCCGATAATTTTGTAAATGAATAAAAACTACGTTTGAATGGTCACGACGTTTTTCCGACATTAGAAGGTAAAAATTATTACGCAAACATCTTGTACTGGGATGGTAAACGATAAAATCCTGGCACGCACACGTATTTGAGCCATGCTCACAGTTGACTATGTGCTGGTGCGACTGACGACTTGGTAACTGTATTAGTTTAGCGGTTGCAAGAACAATGACTTGTTTTTTTTTGGGGTTGGAAATTCATCCTATGACTTCGCCCGCTCTGGGTGTAGCGGGAGGGCGTGTCAGACTCTTACTGACTAAAACCCACCCCTGTTTTTTCCCTGCCCTGAGTGCCCAGGGGCGCGGTAACTCTTTTTCGTATTTATCCACGACCCCTGGGCAGGCATCAGCCATGACGGGCCACGTCATACATTGCTGATAACTCTTTGAGGCATGTTCAATGTCTGGGGCTGTATCTCGGCGTATAATAAAGTGCTATAGGTTTTCTCCATTAGAAAATTCTCTGCAGCTAAAAATCTGGACCGTTCATCATCATCATTTCAGCCTAAAAACATCCACAGCTGGACATAGGCCACCCCCACATGTAACTTCAACGGTCAGTCCTGTGCGTCACGCATCTATCCGACTTCCGTGACCCTCACCAGTTCATCGGTCCATTATCATCATCATCATCATCAGCCTTTTTAATGTCCCTACTGCTGGGGCATAGACCTCCTCTCTGTAAGATGGTGTGGGCCGTAATCCACAAAGCGGGTTGGTAAATGTCACAAATGTCTTCGAATTTTTGATTTTAAGACATGCCGGTTTCCTCACGATGTTTTCCTACACCGTTTTGAGAGCAGTGGTGATGAAATAAATATTAGTCATCGGTCCACCTTGTCTGAAATTGCAGGCTGGAGCTCGAATATTTTTGCCTGTATTTGGCAAAGAACACCCTTTTACAAGGTAAAAGGATAGTAAAGTATAACTGCCTAAATGAAGGTGGTGTGCCATTTGCCCACACTATTTGGCCTTTAAGGGGTTTTGTACTTCCGTAAACTAATTACCTATTGTATAGTGACTTTTTAGGGTTCCGTACCCGAAGGGTCCAAACGGAGCCCTATTGCTGTCACTCACGTGTCCGTCTGTCCGTCATCTGTCACAAAATTTTGTTCCTTAAGAATTTTTTAACGTCCCATTGACGTATGAACTTGAAATTTGGTGATAATGTTCATTATTACGTATATTTTACTAAAAAATACCAATATATTGATAAATCAGATTTTTTCTTTGAAACTTATTCATTTGGTACGGAACCCTAAATGTGCTGCGAAGTCCGACACGCACATGGCCAGTTTTTACTATGTTAGCGTACAACGTCGCTTGTTGGGCTCAGTAAAACAAAACAAAACTCAACAGAATCTCGTAAGCATTTCTTACTGCTTACGTCCGAGCTACGGTTGACGACGCCATCACACGTCCCCTTTACGGCTTTATCAAAAACCATTGAATTATTCCGATGCAACTTTGGCAGAATGTAACGACTCTCCCTTTATTAGTCTCATGCTTGTCATAAAAAGACGACGTAAAAAGAAACTTTATATATAGGAAAAACTGTCTTTTTTTATGGTCAGGTATCAGCAGATTGGGTAAATTCTAGATTAAGATTTTATGTCGAGCTGAAAAATAATGTTATTTACTGGCTGTACTTCAGTGTTAATAAAACCAGTAGGTATAAGCTGGCCGCCTATTCTAGTGGAACTTCGTACTACACTAGGCCAGCTCATGTTTAAAGTGTCTACATAGACCGACTGTACAAGTTGTAAGAATAATAGATATCAGCGCTAAATGACGTAAGGAAAAAACTTTTTTACAAAAAATGGAACCGAAAAAAACAAAAAAAGTGAAAAACAAAATAACTTTAATTCCGGAAGTCGGTGTTAAAAAACGAAAACACAAAACCAGAAACACTGACTTCCGAAATTAAAAAGTTTTTATTTTTCACTTTCTATTTGTGGTGTTGTTATTTCATGGGGAAACTTTAAATTGTGTTAACAATACATAAACAAACGATCGCAGTAATTGCGAGTCATTTCCTGTTAGTTTTTGAAGAGCTCCACTGTCTATCTCCGAAGATCTTCATCAGATCCCAATTTATTACATTTTAAAACCTTCCTTGAAAAATATGCATTTGAATCATGAAAGTCCCATCCAAATCGGATAAGTAATTTTTGATAAAATCACGGACACACAAGCATAAGCCCCCTTAGATCTTTTATTTTTCTGTTAGGTATAATTTTTTAACAGACTTCAAATATGGAGGTTCTGTATTCGATTTGTATGGGACGTGGACAATCAAGCATACATACATTCGGGTCGAATACAGAACCTCCTTTTTTGGAGTCGGTTAAAAAAATGTAACTAACAAGAAAAATATCGTAAAAGGGCCCATTTCCATGAACTTGGGCTGATCTTTTCGAATCAGCCAGGCGCACAACTTATCCACGAGCTATTTTGGCCTTTTCGACCCCACATTATCTTTAAGGCTAGTTACTTTACAGGACTGACTGAACATAATGGTCTTAATATAATAAGTCTGGTTCTTTAGATTATAAAGCGTATTGTTTTTTTAGTTTAGAATAAAGGTTCTAAAAACATAACCATCTATCTATAAAGAGGACCTTAGAACAACACAAGTAAGAAAGTGTAACTCCAATCTCGCAAAGTGGAGCTACCTTGACGGAATGGCAGCAGGGTGTGGATGAGGATCTGAGTCGTAAATTATACAGAACTTGCTGTCCTGCCCCCTGTGCCTCTGGCAGCACATGCGGCACAAGTGACCTTTAAGCTGCCACAGATGAGGCCGTAGAAGTTTTGGGCCAAAAAAATATAGTACAAGACACGCAGAAGATAGTTCTGTTTGGTATTTGTCTCTCTGATGGTACTAATTCGATAACATTCGAAAAATATTTCACGAATAGAATGCCTAGGCTACCGACATATCAAAGAGTTGTTAGCAATATATGACGGGGCTCGTCATGGTCGATGCCTGCCCACGGGTCATGGATAATTCGAAACAGAGTTACCGCGCCCCTGGGCACTCAGGGCAGAAGGAACAGGGATGGGTTTTAGAAGTAAGAGCCTGGCACGCTCTCCCGCTCCACCCAGAGTGGGAGAATTCATAGGATGATTTCCTACCCCCAAAAAAAGGGTGTGGATGATAAGCGCACTTGCTGTCCGGCCTTCTGTACCCCATCCAGCACAAGTGACCTCTGCACTGCCACCGATGAGGCCGTAAAAGTGGCAAAGTTTTGGGCCAAAAAAATATAGTTTACTGTCGTGGCAGCGACGAGACGAAGATAGTTCTGTTTGGTATTTGACTCTCTGGAAGTACTAATCCGACAACATACGAAAAATATTTTACCAATAGAATGCAGCTACCAACATAGCCCGAAAAATAGCCAATTTTAAGTTGCAGTGGGCAGGGGCACACTGCTCGCAGAACAGATCATCGATGGGGCCGAAAGGTTCTGGAGTGGGGACTGCGTACCAGAAGATGCAGCGTTGGAAGGCCTCCCACAAAGTGGACCGAGGACCTGGTGAGGGTTGTGGGAATCCGGTGGATGCGAGATGGACAGGATTGGTAGTTTGTGACACTTGGGGGAGGCCTTTAAAGGATAATGATGGTGATAGAATGCTGAATTTTTTGCAACTGCCTAAAGCGAATAAAATGGTCAGTTCCGCAGGGTACGAGCAAAGAACAAGGAATGTCCTAATGAACTGATTCTGGGAAAAACGAATTTAAAGTTTAGAAGTTATAATATTTTTATTGAGATCATAGTATAAAGTAACGTTATTTTTGCAACATAAATGTTGAGTTTTTTGTGAAAACTATTTTGTGAAAACTAGTAGTTGGGAGTGAAATTACCACATAGATGTGATACCAGTAAAGAATAGGAAATGTCTTAATGAACTGATTATGAGATAAACGCAGTTCAGTAGTTCTATTTTATTAAAAAAGTGGCACTCCGGGAGTGCCGACAGAAGTGAAAACTTGAACAAAAATGTCCAACGCGCCTAAAGAAGTTTTCACTTCAATCCGCTACGTGATCCGCTACGAGTGCTACGGTGGCAAGTTCAATTGTGTTTTCCCATCTCAAAAATGCTCAACGCGCCTAAAGAAGTTTTCACTTCACTCCGCTACGCTACGCGTTGTGGCACTCGTAGCGGGTCAGTGTCGCGCCAGTTCAATAGTTTTTTTTGCCATCTCACTTCACAAATATTATATTGACATAAAAAATGCTTTACATTTCCATTTGAAACCCTGACTTCTGAGCTAGATGAGACCTGTGTTACAGGAGTCAATGTCTTCATCCGTTTTTGGACCTAACGATTTAAATAGGTACAATAAAAATCAAAAAATTTAAACAATTAAAATTATTTATACATGCTTTTGTTTATACGTGGGTGTGTGTGTATGATGGTGTTTTTGTGTGTGTGTGTTAGTGATTGTGCGTGGTGGTTGCACACATAACTATATTATCATCTCCACTACTATTCTTTAATTAGGTAATTTTTCCGTCTGTAGGTAATCCAGTGTTTCAATGAATTTACCAGTAAAATAGTCATAGCTACACCTATTTTATAATACACATGGTTTAGTTTTTGTGAAAACTAGAAATTGGAAATGAAATAACCTTACACATACATGTAATGACCAGTATACAATAAAAGGACCGGTCAAGTGCGTGTCGGTCTTCGCACATTTTGGGTTCCCAATCAAATGTATTTTTGACTATTTGACTTTGGGTCAACAAGATGCTTATACTGTGAAAATTTGATGACTGTAGCTCTAACTGTTTGGCTATGAAACCTGTGTGACAGGACACGTGAGTGACAGCACTATGGCTCCGTTTGGACCTTTCGGGTACGGAACCATACAATTTAAAAAAATGTGACATTGCCTGTTCTTTGCCTGTACCCTTCCCATGATAGGCCAGAAAGCGAAATCACGGTAAAAAGCAAGTCCGGTAATTTTTATAGTCCTACATTTCTGTAGTGCCGACACTTCCGACTAGTTGTGCTTAGTCACCTCTCAGCCAGCATTCAAGGCGAGAGTTTAGAATATACTTTTACTCAAGCAAAATTCAAACGCTTAAAGTGAACCGTGTGAACCGACTCCTTCCTACTTACAAACTGTGTCTCATTGGGCAGGGTTTCAATATTATTGTACTATTTATTTGGGTGGCTATTTCTTGCTTTTATTTTTTTTTCTTAATTTGGAATTTATCAAAATAGGTACCTATTTGTTTGTAAATGTTATAACGGATGTTTGAATAACTTAATGGTGTTATTAGTTTGTGTGTAAAGTGAAGAGAAAGGAGTCTGTGTTTCCTGATAGCTACAACCTGGGAGTCTTTAAGTCAAGAGTGAATATTTTACTTCTAGGCAAGCGTGCTCCATCTTCGACCACATCATCGCTTACCATCAGGTGAGATAGTGGTTAAACGCGTGCCTATCAACAATACAAAAAAAAGGAGCGGGCTGTAAATCAGCTTTAACCAGTGTTGCGGCTATGCTGCACGCTGCTCAACATTTTCTAAGACTGATGTAAGAGTCTTTTGTGTTTTTGTTTTTTATATAATGATTGTTTTGGTGTTGGAAATAAATGTTACTTTCTTTCTAGTAAAATGAATATACAAAAAAAATCTCAACCCTACTGAAAACAGACTACAGCCATATTTACTCGGTTCATCGATTCACCTGGTAATATCGTGCTGGCAATGTTTCGTAACGTTTCATTGCATTCTCGTAATCCATTAGCGACCATGTAAGCATTGCATTATACGACACCTGGTTAAACTACCTCATTTAATTGTTAACATAAAATTGATTATATTTAAGACTAGCTTCTGTCAGCGACTTCACCCGCGTGGAATTACCTACTCTTCACAAACAACACACCCTCCAAATTGCATGTCTCAGCGGTGTAGTCAGTCAGGAATTTGAATTTTCTATATATACAGATAGTAGTCCGTGATAAGACCTGTCGTACTGTAAGGTTATGTTGGGCTATGAAAAAGACGGATGAAAAACGATTTCATGTGGCAGAGACGAGAATGTTGAGATGGATGTGTGGAGTAACGAGAATGGATAAAGTGAGAAATGAGTAGGTACATTAGAGGTAGTTTAAAAGTGGCGCTAGTCACAGAAAAGTTGGAACCGCTTGTCTTGGTACGGTCATGTCAAGAGGAGGGATGAAACACATGTAACTAAAAGAGTAATGAATATAAATGTTGATGGATGGGAGGGAGAGGGAGGCCAAAAAAAAGATGGATGGATTGTGTGACGAGTAATATGAAAGAAAAGGGAGTTAGTGATAGTGTGACGGCTGACAGGACTTTCATTGTGCGTACAGCTAAGGAGTGGAATTCCCTACCGGAGTCTATGTTTCCTGATAGCTACAACCTGTGTGAGTGAATAGGTTGCTTCTAGGCAAGCGTCCTCCATCTTCGACCACATCATCGCTTACCATCAGGTGAGATAGTTGTCAAACGCATGCCTATCATACATAAAAAAAAAATATTACTCCTCACACAATCCATCCATCTTTTCTTTTGCCTCCCTCTCCCAGTCCATCCATCTACATTTATATTCATTACTCTTTTAGTTACATGTGTTTCATCCCTCCTCTTTACATGACCATACTAAGATAAGCGGCTCCCTTTCAACTTTTCTGTCACTGGTGACACTTTTAAAATTCCTATAATTTACTCATTTCTCACTTTATCCATTCTCGTTACTCCACACATCCATCCCAACATTCTTATCTCCGCCACATACAATCTTTTTTTCTAAAATATGTAAGTATATAAATATATATATAAATATGTATGTATGTTTGCAGATGACGTTTTAGTTGCCTCCAATTATGTTCAAATTCTATGTTCCATGTTATCGGGGTTATCAATTCGGACATAGATTTAATATTTAGTTTAGTTCTGGGGTACCTTCAACATCTAAAAAGTGAAAAATAAAAGACATTTTTTCAAAAAAATATTTATTTTTTACTTTGTCTCTCAGTAGGATTTACACCTATATAGTGAGCCCGTTCACACACATTAAAACTCACATAGGTACACAAATGGGTTTCTGATATCGAAACGGGTACTATGGAAAATGACTACAAGAATCATACCTCTTAGGCCGCGGACACGATATCAGCGGGTAGAGGGTCAGAGGAGGCGGCGCGGCGGCGCGGAGAACAGCGCGTTTTAAATGCACAGATTTATATGGAACTGGCCTCGAAGGTAGCGGCGCGGGGAGCACCGTACGAGTGCTCTCTGCGGCTTTTGCGCATATTTAATAATAATAATTTTAAAAATCACAAAAAAAACACACTACTTCAAATAAGTAGATAGATATCAGGCACACACAGAGATAACTTATTAGTTTATAAAATAATAACAATCTACAAATCTTGCTTGATAACGATGAAGTGCAATATACTTCAATCGATTTTAATGTAAAACGTAAAAAATAAATATTTGAATGTCATGCATAAACTTCGTACGACAGCCGCTAACTAATATTTTTGCGTAAACAGTCAACTTTGATCTTATGCACTGGACAACCGAAGTAGTTAGCTACTCAATATTTATACATGATGTGACAACTAGTAAAGATTAAGCTAACATACTTATTTTTTTGAAAACACACATTTTCGAAAATTAGTTACGGGCATGACCTTGTATGGAGAGGCCCCAGTGTGTGCCGCCGCTCCGCCGCACGTTGTCTTCGTGTCAGCGGCCTTACTATTTCATAGAACTTCATAATATAGTTTTTGAAAGCCACAGGTACCTACTTAACAAAATTTTACAAACATAGACTAGAACACTGAATATGCATCGGGGCTCAGCTCAAAATCAACTAAACTATTTTGTTGTGCCAACAGACTTGTTATTATTTCAGTCAATAGTTTACGCAAACCACTGAACTTTGTGTATTTATAACCTTTAACCAAACTGTTGCTACACAATTGAGTGGCCTGACAATAGTTCGGAAAACAAGGCTACAAAAAATAACATAGTTAACAACACATCGGACAACATTTGAACCTGTGTGAGTGTGTGCTGCGTTGCAAAAATGTTGACCCACAATTTAACATTCGCCGTGTACTTTATCATTCCCAAAATGAAAATATTGAAGCATACGTTTATCAAAATTTAAATTTTCGATCACGAGTATAATGTAGGTCGTACGTTTAAATTCTAAAATGCAATTTGTGCCGGCAGAGGGCAGAGTGGGTGAGGTCTGAACTCCATTAGAATTTATGATACATGTAGGGGTCGACAGTAATTAAAAGAGCCCGCAGAGGGAAATAACACACCGAAATACTGTAAAGTTATGGTATTATACTGCTCCAGCTACTTTGATAAATGGAGTTGTTTGTTTTGAAGAGGTCGATGACCAACTTTTGTAGTGGTAAAACTGTTTTGTGTGATTTAAAAAAAAGGGGGTAAGTGCGTGTACATACGTTACTAACTTATATTTCATTCTCAAAAGCATTAGAAAATAAGGCACGTAGAAGCACAGATGCAAAACATTTCAAAGTTAAGTTAACACAATTTTATCAATTCTTTAATTTTAATTTTAAAACAATAACAAATGACAACTAAATCACGAAAATTCAGCATTAACAATTTAACACGGCGTCGCTTTCATAAGTATTCACATTGAAAGTTAATCACAGAACAATATTTTCGTCAATTTAACAGACTACATAAACCAGTAAAATTTGAAAAACCCCGCTGTCACAACTTATTAAGGGATTAGGTAACATTTTAAATTTGATATAATTATCGTGAATCTAAAAACGTTCCGAGTATGTTCACTCCTGCCTCATTTAGGTTTTTACCATTGACACAGTAATTTGAAATTGCCGCTGTATAAATACATTATAATACTTTTGGCGTATATCGTAATCGTAGCAGTAACAAGTTTAATGTACTTCTGTTTTAAAGTGTGCCCGTCAGGCCCCGGGATAGCAGATACCGATAGCGGACGGGGCCTGAAGGATTAAGAAACCATTTTTAACTTTTGTCTAATGCTATTGCGAATCGAGTAGGTATAGATACGAAAAAATATGTTGGACTTATCAATATTAATATTGATTGGAATATTGTTGGTTTTAATTCAATCACCACTTGTAAGTAACGATTCGATATTTTATCCTACTATCCTATCCTACTTCCTACTAATATTATAAATGTGAAATTTTGTTAGGATGGATGTTTGTTACTGATTCATCCAAAAACCACTAAACGGACTTTGATTAAACTTTACTGTAATATAGCTTATACATCACATTAACATGTTAAGAAATTTTTCTTCCACCGGCTAGCGTCAGAGATAATAATATATGGCATGAGACACTAGACCCTATCTTCGGGTATATTGCGTGTGGTTTGTCTGTAGTAAACTAGAGTCCCTTGATTTGGTCTTCACATATATCACATTTATTGTCAACACTGCATAACACCAGATAGCACTCAGTACACAGAAAATTGTATGTTGAACTTACAATTTATGATGAATCACTTTTACCCTATCGTTCGAAGATCGAAGATTAAAGGTCCAGTGAGGAGATCCACAAGCAGTATCTAAGCCGTGGTCATCTAATCATGGTCATCTCTGGATACGTGGACGCTGGCGCTCGGAACCCCTTGCCAAGACCGCATTGTTCTTCCAAAATAATGTGAAGCTTATGATCCGACCATTTTATAAAGTTTTTTTTCTTAAATTAAAGGTAACGTAGGAACCCTGCCAACAAGAGAAAGATTTCGGTGAGACTCATAAATGCGACGCTTGATTTAGCATCATTACAGAAAATCCCAAAAAGAGTAAGTACTTACATTGTCCTACATTCTTATGCTTACAGCATTTGAACTTGACTCTGGTCCCTTTTACACATCGAGACTTAGGTGCTTTTAAGAAGCCTTTTCCAATATATAAAGTTTAAGTTGGAAAAAGAAACGTCTAACGACAATTTGTCAACTTGCAAAATAACGCTCCATTCCACGAATTAAGTTTATTCAATTTTTAAGTGTTGCAAACATATTACGACGCCAGAACGGCTGAACGGATCTGGATGTAATTTGGCACAGAGATAGATTTAAATTATTTATTGTTGATTATTGATTTTTATTTTGATTATGATTTTTTTATCATTTATTTTTACATTTAACCATTAGAAACAATTTTTTGTATAGCTTTGATTAATTAATTAATTTTATTGTTATTTATTTGTTTAGATTTCTCGGGACCCTGCGGTCCCGGACCTTTGGAAGGCGTACGAGGAGATCAACTTGCAGAGGCCGCTTTAGACGCTTTTCATGAAATGAAGCACCAACCGACGATCATCCCTGTACGCGCTATAGAAGTGCACCCAAAGACAACCCCCGGTTGGTATGAAACTATTGAAACTAATACTACTCTGAACTATTGTTCTGGTTACCATGAACTATGTAAGGACTATATCCCCTGCCTGCAATGTTATTATAATACATCGGTAAAAAAAGGGAGGGGGTGACATGCACACTCAATAAATGGGACTCCAAAAACGGCCGCTAGCACGTAGTGTGATGTAGCAACAAGGAGGCAACATACTCTGAAGTGCCAGACCACGGCTATCAGGACAATCCCAGAAGTACTACCAAGATCCCACCAGCATCTTACTGAATTATACATCTTTCTCCTGAGCACGATTGCTCTCGCGAATCTCCCCTCAAGCCAGCCAAAAAAAGCAAGAGAGAGGTGGGAGCTCTGTTCCTCGTCAGTCTTCTCTACCTTCGGCCAATAAAAGCAAGCCGGAGATAAGGAACAAAAATTAGCCCGGGAGATCGGATCCGTGAGGTCGCTACTGCCCAACAGTTCAGCGAAAAACTGCCCGGCGGATTATATCTCTCTTAGTCTGGCCCCTAACCCTGGGCATGTTTCGGTACAATTAAGTCTACCGACACAGACCGTGGGCTTATAGGTGCGCGCAAGCCACACCACGACGTCAAGATAGAGATACGGCGGTGGGGTTATTATTATTTTTATTCATCATCTGCCTAGCCTTTTCCCAACTATCTTGGGGTCCGCTTCCAGTCTAACTGGATGCAGCTGAATACCAGTATTTTACATGGAACGACTGCCTATCTGACCTCCACAACCCAGTAACTGGGTAATACGATACCCCTTGGTAAGACTGGATGACAGACTTTCGGGCTTCTGACGACCCTTAACGACTTTTTTTTTTATGTTTGATAGGCTCGCGTTTGACCACTGTCTCACCTGATGGTAAGCGATGATGTGGTCGAAGATGGAGCACGCTTGCCTAGAAGTAACCTATTCACTCTTGACTTAAAGACTCCCAGGTTGTATCTTACAGGAAACACAGACTCCGGTAGAGAATTCCACTCTCTAGCTGTACGTGCAATGAATGTTTTCTCAAAACGCTTTGTGCGTATGGATGGGATGTCCACCATGAACCGGTGGCACTTCGCCGTACGTCTTGTGGTCCTTAGATGAAACGGGCTTGGCGGAATCAAATCATGCAATTCCGTCGCACACTCCCCAAAATGTAATCGATAGAAAACCGACAGGCTAGCAACTAGGCGTCTATGGACTGTCAAAGATCCGCGTTTGACAGCCGGGACCAACGGCTTAACGTGCTTTCCGAGGCACGAGGAGTCTCGGTGTGTAAAGATGGTCACCCATACGTTATTATTATTTTTATTAAAGTCTGAAATAGCACAAAGGCTATAATTTATAACGAGGGAAGTACTAATTCTACACGGGCGAAGCTGCTGCCAGAACGTAGTATTACATAGAAAGAACGCTTTTGAAAATGAAAAGTCTGGCGGAGATCATGCTGTTATCTTGCAGCTGACAGCATTACTTGCATGTCTGTCTATAACAGCCCTGTGTCTAGACGATTCCCATTATGTTGTTATTCCTTTACTTACCTGTAGATTATGTTAATATTTCGTGGGTAAATCCGTAACCTTCACAAAATTTCAGATTATATTTTAGCAAAACCGTATCGTGCGAAAAGAAATCTGGTCCACAGCACTTCTATACGCAATTAAGAGGCTTTTATAGGCAGCCGTATGGCCTTTTTTATTACGGAACGTTTAAATAATTTTATGAGATTGCGTTGCCGAAATTACCCCATTAACTTTTTTAAACAATCTCATTTTGAGTTTTACTTTCGCACGAGATTTTGTTTAAATGCAAACTGTCTAGAAGAATTGTTTAGCTGTGCTAAATAAAATATCCTAGTCCTCAGTCCCATTTATCATATTACTAGGTTATTATTCCATCCCTCGGGAACAGTACTTTTTATCCGGAGGTTCTATGTTCGACAGCACGTATTTTTTTTTTATATATGTCCGCCGGTTTCTCTGTCAGTTATGGACCGATTTTAAAAATTCTTTTTTTATTCCAAAGAGTATACTGTAGAGGTGGGTCCATATACATTTTATCGAAACAATCTAATGTATACATAGATCCAATTACAAATATGTTCAAATGTCATGTTCCATGTTATTGGGGTTATCAATTCGGGAGTAACTTTAATATTTAGGTTTATTTTATAACAAATAAAAAGCGAAAAAAAAACAACCGACTTGCAAAACAGAAAATAGTGACACTAAAAATTTAAAAATAACTTTAATTTCGGAAGTTGGTATCAAATAACGAAGAAATAAAATACAAACACCGACTTCCGAAATTAAAGTTATTTTAAAATTTTTAGTTTATTTTCATTTTTGCAAGTCGGTTGTGTATTTTTTTAAGGTTTTTTTGAGATAGAATGAAAGGTATTCTATGTCTTTTTCTGTAGCCCTGGCAAAGTTTATGCAAAATTTTATGATAATCGGCTCAGTGGCTTAGGCGTGAAATGATAACAAACAAACAAACAGACAAACTAACTTTCACATTTTTAATACGTACTAGCTTCTGCCAGCGGCTTTGCCCGCATGAAATTAGTACTTAACCCTACTATAAATTATAGACGATTTGTTATTCTGATGTATAACCTATATTACTGTAAAGTTTCATCCAAATCCGTTCAGTTGTTTTTGCATGGTAGGGTAACAAACATACATCCTCACAAACTTTCACATTTATAATATTAGTAGGATTACTTTGGAATTACTAGCACTTTCCTCTAGTGCGGCAAAAAAAAAAAACATTTAGAATATTTAAAAAGTAACCGTGTGACATTCACTGATTGTCATACTCTCAGAGAAAGTGTAAGTAAGAGTACCAGTCAATCTTCTCACAGACTCACGTCACGTCGTGTCAGTCAGTCTTTTTAATTAGTCTAGCAGGTATTCAAAAAGTGCTGGCTCTCAGCCTAGTCTGAATAAATGACTTTTGATTTTGATTTTGAGTCTAGTAGGTAGTCTAATAGGTAGTCTAGTAGGTAGTCTAGTAGGGAGTCTAGTAGGGAGTCTAGTAGGGAGTCTAGTAGGGAGTCTAGTAGGGAGTCTAGTAGGGAGTCTAGTAGGGAGTCTAGTAGGGAGTCTAGTAGGGAGTCTAGTAGGGAGTCTAGTAGGGAGTCTAGTAGGGAGTCTAGTAGGGAGTCTAGTAGGGAGTCTAGTAGGGAGTCTAGTAGGGAGTCTAGTAGGGAGTCTAGTAGGGAGTCTAGTAGGGAGTCTAGTAGGGAGTCTAGTAGGGAGTCTAGTAGGGAGTCTAGTAGGGAGTCTAGTAGGGAGTCTAGTAGGGAGTCTAGTAGGGAGTCTAGTAGGGAGTCTAGTAGGGAGTCTAGTAGGGAGTCTAGTAGGGAGTCTAGTAGGGAGTCTAGTAGGGAGTCTAGTAGGGAGTCTAGTAGGGAGTCTAGTAGGGAGTCTAGTAGGGAGTCTAGTAGGGAGTTTAGTAGGGAGTCTAGTAGGGAGTCTAGTAGGTAGTCTAGTAGGTAGTCTAGTATGGAGTCTAGTAGGTAGTCTAGTAGGGAGTCTAGTAGGGAGTCTAGTAGGGAGTCTAGTAAGGAGTCTAGTAGGGAGTCTAGTAGGGAGTCCAGTAGGGAGTCTAGTAGGGAGTCTAGTAGGGAGTCTAGTAGGGAGTCTAGTAGGGAGTCTAGTAGGGAGTCTAGTAGGGAGTCTAGTAGGGAGTCTAGTAGGGAGTCTAGTAGGTAGTCTAGTAGGGAGTCTAGTAGGGAGTCTAGTAGGGAGTCTAGTAAGGAGTCTAGTAGGGAGTCTAGTAGGGAGTCCAGTAGGGAGTCTAGTAGGTAGTCTAGTAGGGAGTCTAGTAGGGAGTCCAGTAGGGAGTCTAGTAGGGAGTCTAGTAGGGAGTCTAGTAGGTAGTCTAATAGGGAGTCTAGTAGGTAGTCTAGTAGGTAGTCTAGTAGGTAGTCTAGTAGGTAGTCTAGTAGGTAGTCTAGTAGATAGTCTAGTAGGTAGTCTAGTAGGTAGTCTAGTAGGTAGTCCAGTAGATAGTCTAGTAGGGAGTCTAGTAGGTAGTCTAGTAGGGAGTCTAGTAGGGAGTCTAGTAGGTAGTCTAGTAGGTAGTCTAGTAGGTAGTCCAGTAGGTAGTCCAGTAGGTAGTCTAGTAGGTAGTCTAGTAGTTAGTCTAGTAGGTAGTCAAGTAGGAAGTCTAGTAGGTAGTCTAATAGGTAGTCTAGTTAGGTTTAGATTTAGATTAGGAGACCAAGGCCCAACAGTGTTGTCTCAAGAGTTATACAACAAGCAAAGGTCAATCGAATGCACAAGGAACCAATATTGACCACGGTGTCAGTGCATCTGAGGTCTGTGTTTGTAAACACGCATAAAGTACTGGAGAAGTTGCTTGTGAGGGAAATTGGTTTTAAAGGGACCTACCGAACGTGTTTGGAATCAATACGGTGATTAGCTAAGTACATAGAGATATAGAGATATTATAGTGCACAAGTGTGTGCGCAAACCAGGTGCACTCTCTGTTCCTCTATAATAGTCCGATGGGACGGTAATCCGACACGACCGGGGCGAGATCAGCAGGGTGGTGTCATACTACACAACTTCCAAACTCCGGGCTCATCATTATCATCAGTCCTTTAATATTGGGGCACAGGCCTCACTTCTGTGAGAGGGTGTGGGCCCAATGCGGGTTGGTAGATGTCACATGTCTTCGAATTTTTGGTTCTAGGACTTGCCGGTTTCCCCACGATGCTTTCCTTCACCGTTTTGAAAGTAGTGGTGATGAAATAATTTACACAAAGTAAAGCGCCTGCATGGGTTTGAATTCACGCCCTACAAGTTGTAAAGTTGTAAGTCGCGGCCCTACCACCGGGCCACCACTGCTCCAACTCCTCTCTTAAACTCCGGACTGCCACAGAGTAATCCTATAGCACTTTTTGTTGACTCGGGAAACGGACCCAGCACCAGCTCAACAGTCGCACTTTGGATCGTCGCGGCTCTGGAATCCTACTATTCCTAAAATGATAAGCCATAAATAATAATGACGAAATCGAAGCTTTAACATTTTCAAAGCCTTCAAACTTTGTTATAATATTTATTTCGTATAACTGATTTTTTCATATTTATAAAGCACAAAGAGAAAACGAAGCTGTTCAAATTAATGAGGAGAGTCGTTAACGGTTTTCCTCTTATGAACCGAAACATTTATTAATGATGGATGATGAGTTAAAAGATAGTTTTTTTTTTTTGAGATTTTAACCGAGGTTTGATTTGATTGAATTTTATAAAAATAAACCTGTCCATGAAAGAGGTAGAATACCTGTGCTAAAGCCCTTCAACTGTTTTGATTCTAAAATCTGTCAGTTAGAAGAATCACACTATTTTTTTTGGGTTCTAACCATACAATCACTGAGATAACAACATTATTGTTACATCGACCGTATTACGAGATTATTCGAGAATGTGGTCAAAGTTTCCAGACGATTCCAATACATTCGAGAACATTATATTATGGTACTGGGTAGAAGTTTAAATTTTTTTCTAGAACACGCAACTATAGGCTAGTTCGACAATATTGTAACGACCTTATTACAAAAATAAAATTCAAAATTGTAGAGAATAGACAATATATCAGAGGTCATTTGACATGACAGATTGTCATTAAAATTATTACAGTTTTGAATTTTATTTTTGTAAACCCCTTCTGGGTAGATGCTAACTAGAGCATCTTAGGTCAGAAAATTTAGCAGAGCAGTGTGGCTTTTTAGAGAGGTTTTTACCTCACTGAAGCCATGTGCATTGCCAGGATATATGGTGTGCCGAATGGCTCAAATTAATAAAAAGAAAGTTGACCACATCACTCGGGGTGCAGTATGGCTATCCATAGATGGACTTCTGCATCTCCGTAACTCCTCACCTAAGCAGGGAAAAACTGGATAGGGTTAGGTAGGTCTCAATCGGCTTTTCAAATATTTAATTGAATAGAAGACTTACTAGCGTCTGCGCTTCTATTCGTAGGGGCGTAGCTCATGTAACGACCTTATGTTGGCAACCTTATGGTGAAGACTGGCACGTTGGAAGTTTGGAACATTCTAGAAACTCTTGAAACGCCGATTGAAAATTAAGAAGAAGGAAGACTTTTGTTTTTGGGTTCACTTCTAGTAGCCCGCTCGAAGAGGGCACATGTATTTATTTTATTATTCAATATAACGTATTAGTGTGCTATCCATCTTTCTTTTATAACACATCACACATAAGCAGTCACTCTTACACACCACACTCTCGCACCGCTAGCGAGTACGACAAACCCCCAGGAACCTAAAAGGAATCTCCAGGGACCAGCACTAAGAGAAGCTGCACCAGGTCCCTATAATATTCATTCACCACATCATCGCTTACCATCAGGTGAGATAGTGGTCAAACGCGAGCCTATCAAACATAAAAAAAAAAAAAAAAATATTCTGGAAACTTCTATGACTGTATAAATAGGCCAGGCGGGCGGCGACGGCGAGTGAGTCAGTCTGTTTCCAACTACGGATGCGAACGCAAGTGATTACGAAGAAAATAATGATTATAAGAGAATTAGTGTAAGTGTTAATAAATTGTTTGAGTTAACAAACGGATATTTGGTTAATTAATCAGTGTAAAATAATTTATCCCATACTCAGCTAGTAACATTATTATACCAGCCCATACTGTTCCATTGCAAAAAAAAAAAAAATTGCTGATCTAAGGTCTGCCTCCACTCTTTCCATTTCTCCAAATTATTGCTGTGGGACAATTTCTTATGATGGAGTCTAGTTAGTCTCGTCATCTTCGCTTAGGTCTTGCATGGCGTCACCATCTCTTACTTGGTAACCATTCAAATGTGAAGTATGCCCAGCGATCATTTGTTTTCTATATTGCACCAATTACTATTTGTCTCTGCATCACCCAAAAGTTGATTGGTAGAAAATGTCTAAGGCATTAAGTCCACCTCTATACTTGTGTGTGCATTAAGTATTAAGATTTAATATACTACATAATATATAGGAGGAGCTCGTGGCTAAAGTAATAACAGCCGCACGGGTCCATCTATCAGGTTGAGCCACGCTTGCCAGGGTTGGTCCATGGATGGGTGTCCATCTTTACATACCGAGACTCCTCCATGCCTCGGAAAGCACGTTAAGCCGTTGGTCCCGGCTGTCAATCATGGATCTTTGACAGTCGTTACGGGTCGTCAGAAGCCCGAAAGTGTGACAACCAGTCTTACCAAGGGCAGTAACTTAGTTGTGGAAGTCAGATAGCCAGTCGCTCCATGTAAAATACTGGTATTCAGCTGCATCCGGTTAGACTTGAAGCTGACCCCAAGATAATTGGGAAAAAAAGGCTAGGCAGATTGAATCACTACATAATATAAAACTAAGTCTCCCGTCGCGTCTGTCTATTTGTTCGCTATAAATTCAAAAACTATTGAACAAATTTTCATATGGTTTTTTCACCAATAGACAAAGTGATTAATGAGAAAGTTTTAAGTGTATAATTTGTACCCATGTGAAGCTGGGGTGGGTCGCTAGTTGAATCAATAAATTAATCTGTTCATTTACTAATCCAATCTCATTTAATACCACACGACAGACACACCAATACCAATTCACCGAAACCGCTAACTCAAAATACCCTCATAATTTGTTTAACAGTTCAAACGCTCCATAAACTAACAAAAAAGGAATCGAAACGAACGTATAGCCCGATATTGCGGTTCTGCACAATCGTAAGAAGGCACACATGACGATCGTAAAAAATGTGAATGGCATATTGAAATATTTCTCGCGACCCTTTTTCTGGCCAATTTTCCTTAAGGCTCTATGTAACGCCGATATAAATCTGACTCGCAGCCCGTTACAGCTTCTATTTGTGTGTTTATGGTAAGATGGGGCTCCATTTTTGGTAATACTTGAAGATCGAAGTCTGGAATTTTAGGATACCTGATATTATTGGCAGGGGGTGTAAAGTCTGCCTGCCATGGGATCGCTGATAAATTTGAAAAAGAGTTACTACGGCCCTTGGCACAGGTAACTGAAAGAAAAAGGGTGGGTTTTAGTCAATAAAAGTCTGACACGCCCTTCCTGCTCCATCCAGAGCTGGAGAAGTCATTGGATTATTTCCCACCATTCAAGAAAAAAAAAGTTGGTGCAGAGTGAAGCGTATGCTTTACGTGAATCAGATACTGTCTAGTATCGTTAGGAAGAGTATGCTAAAATATATTTTTCAATTTCCTAATGAACCCTTACCTGACCTCGATCACGCCTGATGCAAAGCTATGGATGAGATCTATGATGGAATAAGCGAGCCCCAATGATGCTCGTTTACTCTTGCTTTAAATTAAACTAAATTTTATTTTATTTGTATTTTATTTGAGCTGTAATATGCACCGATATAATGTACCTATATAATGGAGGAGCTCGGGGCTAAAATAATAAAAGCCGCACGGGTCGATCCATTAGCTACCCTTGCCGGGGTTGGTCCGTGGATGGGTGACCATTTTTTAATTACCGAGACCCCCTAGGCAGATTGATTGATGTACCTATTTTTTTTTAATTTACTTATTTATTTCAGATAATAAAATCCATTTTTTTTCTCCATTACGTATTATTTATCTATTTCAAATCAATTTCAAATTTATATTGTAACTAAATATTGTATTGTGTGTGTCGAGAGTACGACAAGTCGGAATATTGATAATTATTATTTATTTTGAATCTACAGGAGCGTCTCAAAATATGTTTTACAGCTCTTAAACAACTAATGATCCTCTGAACTTGAGATTATTACATTTAAATTAATAATGACAAACTTGGGAAAGTTCCAAGTTTCCAGCCTCGTTAAAATTTTGACGTTTCTTAGGAATGTCGCTAATAGACTTTGATGTATTTTGTAATGTTATTCATCATTCGGGGACTTCCTTTTCCTGTGGCCGAAAAGATGGGACTAATATTTGTATGAACTGGATAGTGAAAGAAAGAAAAAAAAATATTTGTACCTCACACACAAGTACTTAAGAGGCCTCTTACAGTCCACTAGCGCCGCCAATCGAAAAAATGTCATAACTCGTAAATAGAATCAAAAATACAAAATGTGGTCTATTATTAGTGTAGAAAAGGCAATAACGTAATTTTATAACACATTGTCAACGCTTGAAATATAGCTGTTTAGCTAAATCGTGCATTTGTAACAAAAACGGCCGTTTATGTTTTGAATGCACGATTTAGCTAAACAGCTATATTTCAAGTGTTGATAAGGTGTTATACAATTACGTTATTGCCTTTTCCACACTAATAATAGAACATATTTTGTATTTTTGATTCTATTTACGAGTTATGACATTTTTTCGATTGGCGGCGCTAGTGGACTGTAAAAGGCCCCTTAATACTAACAATACAAAATAAAAAATAGGAATAGACTGTGAAAGGCCAAAAAGGCGCCTAGCTCAGCATATGCTGCAAAATTTAAAAAATAAATATCGTAGCGCTGGTATTCTGTTATGGCCCTGTGATGCCACGGATACATTCACGGGACGAGGTGAAAACTAATCTTTAACAGAGAATAAATAAAATAAGACTAACCATAAATAAAAAATTAAGAAATAAGGCGTGGAGTCATTTAGACATTAAGGTACATTGATAAATATTAAAAAAATAGACATAAGCGGGTGATTAGCTCTATGGTGCTTAAAACCAAAGACTACAATAATATAAATCTTAAAACTATGGTGCAAGTAGTCCTGTGGACAATATTACTGGTTGGCTGTCAGAGTTTTTTGGCGGGATTTTCTCGATTGAAGTTCAGTGCCTATTTTAATTATTCGCTTATTGTTTCCTAGTGGATATTGTGATGTAAAATTAGTGTAGTTTTGTGTCTCAAATGTATGCGCAACTAGACAATATGTGGAATCATTGAAACAGGCGCGATCTCGGTATAGTGTTGTTCTACCTGTGTGTATCTGAGATATTTGTGTGGGTTTTTTTTGTGGGTTTGGTAAATCATCCAATGACTTCTCCCGCTCTACTCTGGGTGGAGCGGGAGGGCGTGTCAGACTTTTACTGACTAAAACCCACCCCTGTTCCTTCAGTTGCCAGTGTTGGTAATCCTGTCCTACTTTACTTTACTTTGGATATTTGTTACTCAATCACGCCAGAACGGCTTAACGGATTTGGATGTAATTTGGTACAGAGATATATTTTAGTCTGGAATAGTACATAGGTTATAATTTATAATAGGGGAAGTTACTAATTCCACGAGAGCATAACCGCTGGCAGAAGCTAGTCATCCATAATGGACAACATTTAAACATAATGCCAACAGCATAGTAAATCATTCAAAAATGATGCCAACAGCAGTACAACATTTAAAAATGATGCCAACAGCATAGTACAACATTTAAAAATGATGCCAACAGCATAGTACAACATTTAAAAATGATGTCAACAGCATAGTTGGGTAGATGACTAAGAAAATCTAATTAGTCCGTCAGATAGATATTAAAAAACTTTTTTACAAAAAAATAGAACCGACTTCGTTAACAAGTTTTTTTATTTTTCACTTTTTAGCTGTGGCTCCCCATTAAACTGTGTTAACAGTTCATAGACATACCGATTTGTTGAAAAGTTCCGTTGTCTGTCTCCCAAAACCATCATCGATCTATATGAAATTTGAATGGGACCATTTCGGAACAAACCCCTCTCCAACAAAAAAATAATTTTGCAAATCCGTCAAGATATGACGGAGTTATGTCCAAATATACATAAAAAAAAACAAATATTCGAATTGATAACCTCTTTCTTTTTGAAGTCGGTTAAAAAAATATTGGTCACGTATTTTTTTCTTTTAAAATGTAAACAAAAAATGAAGACGTTTGTTGAAATTTCGCACAACATCACACTTTTTTTTTGTATTGGGAAATCATCCAATGACCTTTCCCGCTCTGGGTGGAGCGGGAGGGCGTGTCAGACCCTTATTGACTAAAACCCACCCCTGTTTCTTCTCTGCCTGAGTGCCCAGGGGTGTGGTAACTCATGTTGAGAATTTATCCGCTACCCCTAGGCATGCAGGCACCGGCCACGATGAGCCCTGTCAGTGGTGGCTGACACTCATCTCTTTGAGGCGCACGTGGAACACTACGCGCCGTCGACTCACGGGCCTGGTGCTGATCGGACGGCGAGAAAGAAGAAGAAAAAAAAAAAAAATATTTGCCACAAATTAACGACATACACAACAATATGATTTTGCTAACCCTTATCGATAGTGTAAGTAGATTACCGCTAGACACCGATAGACACCGCTAGCCATCCGCAGGCCCGGGTCTACGGTGGCCGGAGATCGTCTCGAGACGTCCTACGCCCAGTACCTCTCCTGCGGTGGTAGCGGCCGGAGCCGTGAGGGCCACTCCATTGGGCTTCCCTCACGCGTCCCGCCTCCGCCTTCGCGAGCATTACTACTTCGCAGAAGGCGGGGAACTTCACACTTGAGTTAAGAATGTGCCAATTGTTACTCAATAGTGACGTAACAAGCCCCCACTCCTGAACTTTGATGCGTTTTATCTTTCTCATTTTTTGTTGATAAAGCAAAAATATATGGGTCCATTATTTTTTGATAATCTAACTTACAGACTAAATAGAATTATTATTTTTTTTACCCTAGACTCATCCCTATTTTCATCTGCCTACCATTTCTCCAACCATGTCCGAGTCGGCTTCTAGTCTAAACGGATACAGTTGAATACCAGTATTTTACATTGAGTGACTGCATATCTGGAAGTCAGATCAGACTACCTAGTTACTGTAACACATTCATGGACACCCATCCACGGTTGAACCGTGCTTGGAAACAAGCCTACCTCTGAAACTCCTGAAAGCCAGTGGCGATCATCAGAAAAACGCCGAGGCAATGAAGCTCGAGGGATCCCGCAACGAAATGAATCAGAAAAGAACAGCGGAGGAGTAGGAAAAATCATAATTACCACTTAAATTTCTTATCAAGCAGGAGACAGAACAAAGCTGGGCCAATAGGCACAAAGCGAAATTTACAACTATGGTAAGCAGAGTTGCCAAGCACTATAGATTAAAAGACTACTAATGGGTCCTAAATTGTGAGCTGTCTCATTTGGCAAACGCTGTTGTCAAACGCTTGAACGCATGGTGTTCTAGTTTCCACAAGGTCCGTATAATAGACAACTCTAGACGTAACCTGAACACTGTCTGTAGGAATATATAAAATTCAAAGTCCTGACTGACTGACTGACATATCAATGTACAGCCTAAACTACTGCTCCTAGAGACATGAAATTTCAGGACTGTGTTCTTTGTGAAAATTAGGTATTCACTAAGAAAGGATTTTTCGAAATTCAACCCTTATGGGGGTGAAAAGAATGTTGAAAGTTTATAACGGGAGAAGTACTAATTCCACGCGGGCGAAGACGCTGGCAGAAGCTAGTCAAACATTATAATGCGTTCAGTTCGCCAAACAGTAGCCACAAGCCCCTCATCATCATCATCAGCCTTTTAATGTCCCCACTGCTGGGGTACAGGCCACCTTTCTGTGAGAGGGTGTGGGCCGTAATCCTCCGCATGAGTCTAATGCGGATTGGTAGATGTCACATGTCTTCGAATTTTTTTTTTGGTTCTGGGACATGCTTCCCTCCCTCACGATGTTTTTCTTCATCGTTTTGAGAGCAGTGGTGATGAAATAATTTACAAAAAGTAAAGCGCCTACCTTTTTTTTTTTACCTATGTTTGAACTCACGATCTACAATTTGTAAGTTACGGCCAATACCACTGGGCCACCACTGCTCCCACGAGCTCCTCAAAAAATGCTAATATCAATGCCTCCTTATTTCTTGTCTATAAGTTTTATGTATTATCCCAAGTCCTATACGGTTCCTTACACCAATCCTGCAGTTTTCCAATGCCAATCTACTTCAATCCATGTTAGAGAGCTTTATTTCAACGGTGACCGACCAAGCTATTCCGTAGCACGTCGGTATAGTAGAAAATTTTGCATTTTATACAATTCCAATTTTGCCGAGGAGTTGTAGTTTATGGATAAGATTTGTTTTAGTTTTGCTAGGGAATGATTTAATTTGAGGATCTATTTTGTGGATACGATGTGAATAACTGTAGGTAGGTAAACATTGAAATCAATGGACTTTATCACTATCACTGTAATAGTGCTATAATAGTTTCCACTTGATGTGTGAAGTTTAAAACCGATTTTGACCTTTCGAGATTGTTTCAGTATTTCTTCTCATGGTAGTCAGCTAAAACATTGACTTTATCTAGTTTTAATTGACAGAAAAATCGACGAGTAAAAGTGTTATTAATTTTAACCAACAAGCTTCTGTCAGCGGCTTTTCCCGAACGGAATTAATACTTTTTCCAGTATAAATTATAGCTTTTGTGGTATTTGAGACTGTGATATATCTTTGTGCCAAATTTCATCCAGATCCGGTCAGCCGTTCTGGCGAGATTGAGTATTAACACTATCGATAAGGGTTAAGTTAGCAAAATCATATTGTTGTGTATGTCGTTTAATTTGTGGCAAATAAATTCTTTTTCTTTCTTTTCTTTCATTCGTCCAAACTTTCATTTTTCGGCCAAGCAGGCGTCTAGCACTGTTAAGAAAATGTCGAGAGGAAAGTCCCCGGGTGACGATGGTTTAAGCATTGAGCACTTGCAGCATGCCGGCCCTCACTTGGCTAGAGTGCTCGCTATGTATGTGTCACTCGTACCTTCCCTGTGATCTTTTGCAAACTATTGTCGTGTCTATTGTTAAGAATAAAACGGGTGACGTTTCTGATAAGAGTAATTATCGAACCATCTCCCTGGCTACTATTATCGCGAAGGTACTCGACAGTCAGCTGGATGCACGGTTGGATAGCTTTTTAAAATTACACGACGCACAGTTTGGGTTTCGTAATGATCTTGGCACTGAAAGTGCGATGCTCGGCCTCAAACATACGGTGCAATACTACACAAATCGTTGAACACCAGTGTATGCTTGCTTCTTAGATGTCTCCCGTGCCTTTGACCTTGTATCTTACGAGGTTATGTGGGAAAAGCTGCGGGAGAGAAAAGTACCAGCGGAGCTATTGCGTATCTTCCAGTATTGGTATTACAACCAGACGAACAGTGTAAGATGGGCTAATAGGATGTCTGTGTCGTATGGGCTGGAGTGCGGGGTGCGACAGGGAGGGATAATATCACCAGAACTGTTTAACCTCTATATGGACGATCTAATCGTTAAGCTCAGCAGCAAGAAAATCGGTTGTCGCTTTGATGACGTCAGTGTCAATAACATCAGCTACGCTGAGCCCTACGGCTAGGGCGCTCAGGGAGCTACTTACTTGTTGCGAGGGCTATGCTCGAGAGCATGGCCTAGTTTATAATGTTAAGAAAAGCGAGTTCCTGGTCTTTAAGGCTGGCGGTCCGAAATGTCCTGAGTATGTGCCCCCGATTAAACTAAATGGAAATGACATATCGAGAGTGTACCCGTTCAAGTACTTGGGGCATTATGTAACCGACGACCTTGGTGACCAAATTGATATTGAGAGGGAACGTAGGGCGCTGGCTGTCCGATGTAACGTGTTGCGTCGTAGGTTTGCGCGCTGTAGCTGGGCAGTAAAAATAACGCTTTTTAAAGCTTATTGCCAATTGTTTTACTCGTGCAGCCTGTGGGCCAACTATACTCAGAGGGCTATCAGCACCCCACGGGTCCAATATAATAACGGGTTCAGGATGTTGATGGGGCTGCCCCGTTTCTGCAGTGCATCAGGTATGTTTGTACAAGCACATGTTGATGGCTTCCATGCCATCGTCAGACAGAAATCTGCCTCTTTGCTCTGCAGAGTGCGGGGGAGCCCCAACTCCATCCTGAAGACCATAGCGGGGAGGTACAAGTCTCCTCTATTAGGTGATGTTGTTCGAAGATGTATTTCGAACAACTGCCTTGTTTCCAAATAGATAATTAAGTTTACTAACATAGTTATAAGTTATCATTCTTTTTTGATTAATGACCCCTATGGATGTTGTTTATTCGAAATAAAGATTATTTTATTTTATTTTTTATTTATAATATTAGTAGGATTTGCAAAATAATCATAGAATCAGTCAAAAGTCATGTCACCCAGGTTTCACGGTGGAGCATACTGTGGAGGTCTGCCCCGCTTGGGCGGAGCACCGCCGAGTCCCCGTGGAATCGATCGGCGAAAGCGTCCTCTCGCGCCCGGCCCTGGTCCAGGCCTTGGTACGGAGCGAAAGGGAATAGGAAGCTGTCACCTCCTACTGCGAAGCAGTAATGCTCGCGAAGGAGGTGGCGGGACGCGTGAGGGAGACTCAACGGAGATGCCCTCACGCCCCTAGCAGCCGCCACAGGAGACGCCCCGGGCGCTGGGAGACGCAAGGCGACTCCCGGCCACCGTAGGCGCGAGCTTGCGGACGGCGAGTAATGGGTAGCTCGCCGTCCGATTATAACAAGGCCCGAGTCATCGACGCGTAGTATTCCACGCGTGCCTCAAAGAGATGTCAACAGTATCTGACTAACGGGCGCCTGTTAGGGCCGATGCCTCCCTGGGGTCGGCCATAAATTCTAAAGAGAGTTACCACGGCCCTTGGCACAGGCAACTGGGGTGCCTTTCTGTAGCTGCATAATCTGGGTGGGACAATAGATATCAATAAAGTTTCTGAAGGATTACCTACCAATTGTATAATGTGAGCCTGGGTTTCCTTTTCATTTAGTTTGCTTTGGTAATACTTACCATTAAGTTGAGGCAGGAAGCTTGCAAAGGCGGTTTTGGTTTTGAATTCCTTAAAAAATGTCGGAAAAATCTTGCTCCTTCGTACATTGGGGAATCCATGATCAATTTCGGCCCGCTAAAACAATACAGGAAAACTATCAGGTTGAGTTATGTATGAACACTATGCTTAATGTGCATTTATTGTTATGTACTTCCATGCTATGTAAATGGTATATTGTTTTATTGTTTTCTGTGGAAAATTATGCTTACCTACTTAAAATGTATTATGTCACGAACGTAGGGAGGCGTCATTATGTCACTGGCGAGGTAGTTTTCTTGAAAACAACACTGTTGACGATAGGTTCGCCTCCTGAAGTCGCATTAATGAGCTGAACAACGACCTTGCACAGATGCGACGTACAGCCTAGTTGTTTCGTGTTTGTTAAAGAGACTAGTTTAGTTGCTTTTCTATTTTCACCAGCTTTTTCACTTTTTGTTTCGTGTTGATGGCTTGTTTGTTATCATTTGACAGTGTCGCAACACAGATTACATAATTATTATTACGCAATGTGCATTGTCTTTGGTTGTTGGACCTGTCATCGGGCAATGAACAAAAGATTTTCAAAGGTTGAATACGAGGCTTTTAGCCTCGTTGTATGTTTACATGATCAAACATTACAATTTTTCTTTCTTTCTTTCTCTATTTATTTATAAATATTATATACACACATACACACACCACACACACTCTATCCCACTGTTTACATGTTGGCAATATTTAATATTAGGATGTGATGGGGGCCTGGAGCTCTGAAATACAGGCCTAGGCTTAGTTCAGACTCCAGATCTCCCACAAATTACAATTGTTTTGCCATAATATCTGTCAACATACTTATCTAGCATTAAGTAATTTTGTGGAGATATAAATAAACATTTTTATTATTTTATTATTTATTAACTGAAGGAACAAGGGTGGGTTTCAGTCAGTAAAAGTCTGACACACCCCCGCTCCACCCAGAGCGAAAAAAAAAGGGTGAGGCAACAAGCTTGAAGGAAAATAATTTACGGATTTAAGGAAATTGGGCAACACAGTGATCCACCTCCAGCCATGTCCTATCTAGCCATTCGCAAACCGATGTGAAGAACTGGTGGAGGTGTCTGCCTTTGATGGAACTTTTATTTCAAACTTTATGGGGTTTACCCATTTTACCCGCTAATGTATCCTACACTGTTTGTACTGGGTATGGTATCTGCCCGTTGTACCCCGGGCAGAAGTCATTGGATGATTTTCCACCCTCCAAAAAAAAAACAAAATTCACCCCGGTTTATTTACCAACAAAAAAGGGCCAAAATCCCTTAGCACCTTCTTAATCAATGCCATAAGCAAGTCCAACGTTAATAAACACCACACCAGTGAATGTTCGACCGAGTTACAGGCGTTTAATGGACCGCCAGCAAAAACAACGCTGTTGCAGCCCAAATTATAATATTGGAGTTCCAATTGCATAAGTTTGTACTATTTGCTACTTCGCACTATCGTGGACGCGGGGGTGAGGGCTCGCTGTAATGAAACTGGTTTTGGTACTGTGGAGATTGTTTAATTTTTTGTTGGAGTTTTTGAGAATTTTAAGACGAGCTCGTGGCTAATGTAATAACTGCCGCACGGGTCAATCCATCAGGTTAAGATACGATCTTTACATACCGAGACTCTTCCGTGCCTTTGAAAGCACATTAAGCCATTTTTCCCGGCTGTCAATCGTGGATCTTTGACAGTCGGTACGGGTCGTCAGAAGCCCGAAAGTCTGACAACCAGTCTTACCAAAGGGGTATCATATTACCCAGTAACTGGATTGTGGAGGTCAGATTGGCAGTTGCTCCATGTAAAATACTAGTTTTCAGCTGCATCCGGTTAGACTGGAAGCCGATTCCAAGATAGCTGGGAAAATGCTTGGTAGTTTTTTTTTTTGAGAATTTTGTTGACGAAAGCCTAGGTTGTTAGGTGGAATAGTATATTTAGATGCAAGTGGACAAACTTTGGAGGTGGAATACAAACCCCAGCCGAAGGTAAGGCTGTTTCAGAGGCGAGGAACTACAATGACAGCAGGGAATAATTATGCAAGTAATTCAAAACTTTTTTATTTTTTAAATATAACTACATTGTATTGGACCACAGCACTTGTTTGATTTTTTAATTTATCACATATTTTACAATTCAGTAGTTTATGTTGCATATTTTTGATAAAACTAAACGTAAACTCCATCTGAATAATCCCGGTAGTGACGAAAAAATATATGTGTCAAGTAACTCTTGATTCTTAAAAAGTACTTTAATTACACTAAAATTTATTTTAATATTGAAATTGCAATTTCTGCTTGGCACATACAATTGGTTGAATTATTTAATTGAGGACTAAAAATAATGTGTAAACAAGGCGTATCGACGTGAGTGACGTCATAGTACAGCTTTGACAGTTACGAACGTTTGAAGTGAAGTAGAAAATTATAGGAATTAAGGCGGAGGTTCCCAAAAATGGTCAAAAAGGTGGATTTTTAAAGCAGTGTATCTCTTAAACCGTAAATCATCATCATTCTCCTGCCCTTTTCCCAATTTATTTGGGGTCGGCGCCGTCTTTAAAAGCAGTTTATCCCTTCATTAACAATTATAATCATAATAAAAAATATACCATAAAATTTCAAATGCTAAGTTGCATCCAGTGATGGATTATTTTTTATAAATTTATTAGTAAATCCTAAGTAAATCGATAAAATACTCAATATTTTGCAATAAATTGCGACCATTTGTCGTAGCGCATCTCTTTCTTTTCTATGCAATCCGAGAGTGACCGCGCTTTAGAGAGATCTGGGCCTTAATTATCTTTTTTGAGCAACATGCTTGAATTTATTTTTAAATAATTTTCTTGAGTCTAGAGTACCTACTGTATTTTATTTCTTAAAGTGAAAACAAAATCACATGCATATTCCCTATTGCCCACGTGTATCATACGACTTGATCAAAGCTGATAGTCATGCAGTTTTAGTTTTCGACCTTATTACATGATTGAGCCTCACCGCCTAAGTTTTGAATTCACTTTGCATGCTTTTACACAGAAAAATAGATTTTTAATAAGTGACTATCTGGAAAAGCTAATCCTCCACGAGCGTGGCTCTAATCCAAAATTAATTAAAGCGGGCAGAATCTCTTCCTTTTTCTTTATTTTAATTTTTCATATTGTATGCTACTCATAGGTTCATTATTAAAACTTGAGTATCTGACTTCACGTAAATAACATTTTTTAAGGGGTTGGTAAATCATCCAATGACATCTCCCGCTCTGGGTGGAGCGGGAGGGCGTGTCAGACTCTTACTAACTAAAACCCACCCCTGTTACTTCCCTGCCTGAGTGCCCAGGGGAGCGGTAACTCGGTTACGAATTTATCCGCTACCCCTAGGCAAAGTTAATAACATTATTTTAGTAACAGAAAATTAATCGGCTCATTGATATAAATGACTTTGCTGTGAGGTTGCGAATAGAGAGGGTTGATGACATTATGTGCAATTTTTGACTTCTATGTAATATTTCATCATCATCATTTCAGCCGAAAGACGTCCATTGCTGGGCATAGGCCTTCTCTCTGTGAGAGGGTAAAACACCACAAGGGCCCATTTTGGCTTGGTGGATATCACATGTCTTCGAATTTTTGGTTATAGGTTTCCTCACGATGTTTTCCTTCACCGTTTTGAGGGCAGTGGTGATGAAATAATTTACACAAAGTGAAGTGCCTGCCTGGGTTTGAACTTACGACCTACAACTTGTAAGTCGCGGCCGTTACCACTGGGTCACCACTGCTCCTATAATAAAGAAATTTGGTTTGCAGATAGCTTATACTCTGGATTAACACATAGGCTATTTATCCCGGTCTACCCGGGTAAAACCGCAGAGCGCAGAATAGAATAGAAAAGAATAGAATAATACTTAATGCAGCAGCGCAGCTAGTATTATAATTTGAGATAGTACTGGAAATTGAAAGTATATTCAAGTGTCGACACAACAACCAGTCCTGTGCGTCTTGCGCCCATCAGATTCCCGATTACCCTCACCAGGTTATCTGTTCATCTTGGGGGAGGTCTAAAAATGCTGCGCACTCCAGAAATTTTCGGCTCTATCAATTATCTGTTCTGCGAGCAATGTTCCCTGCTCACTGCCACTAACCTCATCTGTCACGCAGGTCACCGGTGACCACGAACAATAGTTGTTCTTTTGAGTCAGCCATTAAGTTTTTTGGGTTATGTCGGTAAGCTTGGTTCTCCAGCGTATATCTTCTTTCCGATTTGATCACGCAGGGAAACTCCTACTAGAAGTAATATTTATATGTTTTTCACTCGCATATTTTTTGAAGAATCCTTACGATAAAATTTCCTTAAAATGCTGAAATTTGGTTGGGCCAACAATAACTGCTGTCATTTTATTGTTGGCCCTACAATAAATGCTATGAGGGTTGTAGCGATATGAAGACGGATAAATGCATCAATGATTAGAAGAACAGGTCAAATTTCTGATTTTTGTAACGAATCTCAGACTTGAGTATGTGTGTTGTTTATGAGATAACAAGTCTTTTGATTTCCCCGAAGTATTAAGCAGAGGTTACAAATTAAATAGCTTATTGCCAATCTTCAAAAAGGAGGAGGTTCTTAATTCGTCTGTATGTATTTTTTTGTATGTTTGTTACGCGACTTCTCCGCCACTTGTGAATAGATTTTGATGATATTTTAGGGTTCCGTACCCAAAATGTCCAAATGGAGCCCTATTGCTGTCACTCACGTGTCCGTTTGTTCATCTGTCCTTCTGCCTGTCTGTCTGTCTGTCCGTCGTCTGTCACGCAGGTTTTACAGCCAAACGGTTGGAGCTACAGTCTTCAAATTTTCACAGTATAAGCATCTTATTGACCCAAAGCCATACAAATAGTCAAAAATACATTTGGTACGGAACCCTAAATGTGCGAAGTCCGACACGCACTTGACCGGTTTTTATTTTTTTATGTTTTTTCGGAGATGGTCCCATAGAAATTTTGTCGAAATTGATTCAGCACTTTATGAAAAAATCAACAAAAACATAAATACACAGATGAAATTTTCGGTTTACTCTAATTATGTTCAAATTCCATGATATGAGGTTATTAATTCGGGTATAAATTTAGTTTTAGTTCTGAAGTACAACTAAAAAGTGAAAAATATAAAGAACTTTTTTACAAAAATACAACCGACTTCCTAAAAAGAAAATACACTAAAATCTCAAAATATCTTTAATTTCGGAAGTTTTTTTGCGAGTATGTATTTTCCTGTGTGTCCTTAATAAATGCTTATTGATGTGAAAACTTCTTTAGCAGCGTCAAGAGATTTTTGGCAGGAGCCAAACTCATGGTTTGCGTCACCGACAAGCTAGTGACGTGCAAACTGGTGACGCGCAGTCTTTACTTCCAATTTTTTCTGTCCTATATTTCTTTATATGAAATGAAATTTGACCAGTAAAAAGCCATTCAAGCCTTCGTAATTTCCCCACAGGACCATAACACAAACTCAATGCGAATCGACAAGCATCAAACGCGCGGACCATAACCCAACGTAATGACCTGCTCTCGGCACTGGCACTGGGAACTTTGACAAATTAGTTCATGCTTTATGGCTCTACAAACTTTGTTTAGATGTAACACAGGAATAGCATTTCAAGCCTCGTAATTCGCATCAAACCGACAGTCCCACTGGGTTTAAATTGACCGTTTAATCTTCTGATAACTATTAATTAAAATAACCTTTAACACACTAATATTATAAAGGTGATAGTTTGTGAGTGTGTGTGTTTGTATGTTTTTGATTTGGATAAAATTTGATATCATCATCATCAGCATTTTAATGTCCCCACTGCTGGGGCACAGGCCTCCTCTCTGTGAGAGGGTGTGGGCCATAATCCACCACGGGGGCCCAATGCGGCTTGGTGGATGTCACATGTCTTCGAATTTTTGGTTCAAGGACATGCTGGTTTCCTCACGATGTTTCCCTTCACCGTTTTGAGAGCAGTGGTGATGAAATAATTTACACAAAGTAAACTGCCTGCCTGGGTTTGAACTTACGACCTACAACTTGTAAGTCACGGCCTTTACCACTGGGCCACCACTGCTCCTATACTAAAGAAATTTGATATGTGGGTAGCTTACACTCTGGATTAACACATAGGCTATTTATCCCGGTCTACGCGGGTGAAACCGCTGGGTGCAGTTAGTATTGTATACATTTGAGAAAGGACTGGAAGTCGAAAGTATTTTCAATTCTGTTTTATACTACCTATGAAACAATGGCCTATATCATGCATTTATTTATAACCTTGTAACAAGGCAGCGTTAGACCCTTGTTTGTTTTCTGACCTGAATTCCAAATTACGTTCTTTCTTACCTAGTTTTTAATTTCAAATTAAAATATTCCTTGCCTTCTCTGTTCTGGCCTCTTGTTTTACATTTTTTTTAATCAGTTCGGATTCAGCAGCCGATTCGAGCTGGAAGCTTCCCTATATCATTGTCATTTTCTTCAGCAACTGTCAGTTACCAGTTTGCAAGAGTTTTCTAGAATAGTGAAGTGCGGTTTTTATAACCAAGCAGATTCAGGCATGTGTCCCGGCAATAATACAATTTATACGTTTACCTGCAGTGTATGGTGTACGTATGATTAATAAATGCTTCTTATGATATAGTCTACTGTATATATTGAAATATACGTCTTAATTCACCGTGTGTTTATCTTCAACCAACTCTTCCTCCTCCTGACCACATCGTGACTCCCCACGGTTCTCCTCAATGTGCCAACCTAAATGGCCAAATAAGTTTTTTTTTATATTTTACTTTTTAGTTGTGGTTCCCCATTAAATTATGTTAACAATACATAGAAATACAATGGCAGCAATCCCGGTTGATTTACTGACAGTTTTTGAAAAGTTCTGTTGTCTGTCTCCGAAACTCATCATAAGATCTATATGATATGGAGGGGAACATTTCGGAATAAGCCCCTTCTGAACAAAAAAAGAAATTTTCAAAACCGTTTATACATGTCGGAGTTATGCCCGAACATACATAACAAATAAATAATATGTATCTAGACATCCGAATTGATGACCTCCTCCTTTTTGAAGTCAGTTTAAAATTGACTTGCCTGTCTTTCGCACAAGTGCACCAGATTCGTAATTATCTGGTAATGATATTTCTTTTCTATGCACGAATAGAATAAGTCCATCGTCCTTATGCTCTTATGCTTTTTTGTGGAGGCTGCACCGCTTTTTCATCCATACCCCTATTAGCAGTCATTGAAGTAGGTCCCTAAGAGTGTAGGGACTCCACTGTCCATTCTTAGACTCTCATTCGGTCCGTTAATCGGGTCCTAGCTTACATAGCCAGCCTTTTTTAGGGTTCCGTACACAAAGTTTAAAGCGGGACCCTATTACTAAGACTCCGCTGTCCGTCTGTCTGTCTGTCTGTATGTCCATCTGTAACCAGCCTATATCTCATGAACTGTGTTAGCAAGACAATTGAAATTTTTACAGATGATGTATTTCTGTTGCCGCTATAACAACAAATACTAAAAAACAGAATAAAATAAATATTTAAGAGGGCTCTTATACAACAAACGTGATTTTTTTTGCGTTTTTATAGATAATGGTATGGAACCCTTCGTGCGCGAGTCCGACTCGCACTTGGTCGTTTTTTTTTTGCCGTGGTGGAAAATCCTCATGGATGTCCTTCGCCTGGGGCGGGCGAAGGGCTCTGTCAAACTCTTACTGACTAAAAACCACCCTGGGTCGGGTCGCCAGTATAAAATTAATCCTATTACGTGCCACTTTTTGTGAAACGTTTAATTTACGAATTAGTTATTCTATTTGAATGTATTGTTTACTTTCTGAAAATTAAAAGTAAATATTACGCTACATTCTGTTTTAATTCAAAATTGTGATTCAATTAAAGGCCATTCATTTGACAACCTCATTGGCCACCTACGCGTTGACCTTTCATTCTGATACGTCAAAACCGTTTTTTCGTTTTTCATCAACCCCGTAGCCATTAGGATCAAAAGGTTTTATAATTCACCTCTGTTATAAAGTAGCCAATCAAAAGACCTTAATTAACAATCACTTTTGTATTTCAGAACTACGACGGACAGAAAATACAATGTTTTTTAATTGAGGTGATGGAACACTAAACACTCAGTGGAACAGCATGGAACCTCCTAAGGTGACAAAGAATGTCAGAGCTATCCAGGTGGTACATATAGGCCGTAAGAAAAATAAAATAACACGAAGCAAAGAAGAGAAAATATAAGTAAGTAAGTAAGTATGCGGCCACACACGGTCTGGCGTATAATGTTAAAAAATCAGAGTGCATGGTCTTCAAGGCGGGTACAAAGTGCCCAATTATTGTTCCACCAGTGTTACTTGATGGTATTCCTCTTAATCGAGTATACCAATTTAGGTATCTTGGGCATTTGCTTACCGAAAACCTTGGAGATGATGTAGACATGGAGAGGGAGCGCAGGGCATTGTCAGTCCGGGCGAACATGCTGGCATGCAGGTTCGCTCGATGTACGGACGCGGTGAAAGTAACTTTATTCAAAGCGTATTGCACATCTCTGTACTCAGCGAGCCTGTGGTTCAGATATACCCAAAGGGCTTACAATTCTCTGCGCATCCAGTTTAACAATGCCTACAGGGCGTTGTTACGTCTGCCGCGCTTCTGCAGTGCGTCAACAATGTTCGCTGAGTCTAGGACAGACGGCTTTGAGGCCACCTGGCGCAAAAAGACAGCCTCACTACTAAGCAGATTGCGTGGGAGCAGTAACAGCATCCTGAAGGTAATAGGCAACAAGTTAGACAGCCCACTGGTGTGGAGCCTACCCGGGCCTGCGGACGGCGAGTAGTGGGTAACTCGCCGTCCGATCAGCACCAGGCCCGAGAGTCGACGGCGCGTAGTGTTCCACGCGCGCCTCAAAGAGTTGTCAGCCAAAGGAAGGGGCCTGCCACGGCCGGTGCCTGCCCGGGGGTGGAGGATAAATTCGAAAGAGTTACCTCGCCCCCGGGCACTCGAGGCAGGGAGGAACAGGGGTGGGTTTTAGTCAGTAAGAGTCTGACACACCCTTCCGCTCCACCCTAGAGCGGAAGAAGTCATTGGATGATTTCCCACCCCCCAAAAAAAAAAAAAAAAACTGGTGTGGAGCCTCACCTAGAGGACTAAGTCTCTCTTAGTTATTAGGTACTAACATAGTTTTTAAGCTCATACTAACAATATAAATTTAAATGTATATGAAATGGATCAATGGTTGTCTGAATAAAAATAATAATTATTATTATTTATAAGTTAAAAGACCTTTTCAAATTACTTCTCCTGCTCTGTGTGTGTGGGAGGGACTGTCAGACTCTTACTTACCCACCTGTGTTCTTTCAATATCCCTTTGCGTTATAGGGCCGCCATAACTTTTTTGAATAATCTCAGGAATCCGGCAGGCATCGGCCCTAGCGGGCCCCGTCAATCATGCTGACATCACCGTCGACGCGGGCCAGCCGGTCAATTCTGTTGTAGGGGTTAGATAGCGCATACAATACACACACCAATAGCTTAAGCTTATAAATATGTAACCGCAAGGCGCGCGCTACACACTCGTTGCTTGTACATCATAGTGTCAATATAATATCAGTGCAGTCCAGTGACCATCTCTTTTATTTATCTCCGATACACCATACCTCCTAAAGTGGTGACCCCGCGAAAAAGTGAACAAGTGCAACCTTCAAAAATTTTTAAAAAACAATTTGGTGGAACATTGCAAGATGACTATTATACACACCCATTACTATTACTATACACACCCCCATTACTATACACACCCTTCAGCCGCATCGGAACTGGCAGCGATTCCAAAATCCCCGATTTTTGGACAGACCAACCCAGAGTATGGTTTATTCGCACCGAAGCAATGCTGGCACCGCAAAAACTTTCTGACGACGCCAGGTACGACATTGTAGTATCAAAATTAAGCAAAGAGGCTATACAACAGGTCACTGATATTTTAATAGAGCCTCCGCCTATAAAAAAGTTTGAAGCACTCAAGGACCGCTTGTTACGAATATATGAAGAGTCAAAAAACAGACAGCTTCAAGAACTAATAAGCGAGATGGACCTAGGCGACCAAAAACCCTCGCAGCTCTTGCGACATATGAGAGAGCTCGCCAAGGACAAAATTCCAGATGACACTCTAAGAAAATTATGGCAAGGTCATTTACCAGATACTATTCGCGCAGTTCTCGCAGTATCAGAGGTAAAAGAGTTGGATCATCTCTCGTCAATTGCTGACAATGTTTTCGAAACGTCGCGCGCAGTCCATCAGGTTAACGAGGTGACACAATCACAGCAGTCTCCGTTAAGCCGAGAAGCAAAAACTATCATGGCTGAAATAGCAAAGCTGAGCCTCAAGGTCAACGAGCTGGAGAGATCACGGCTGAAATTCAGACGTCGGTGGAACAGCAATAATCGGTCCCGTTCCGCGTCCCGTAATCGCAACCGCGACCAGTCTACGTCACGGCGCTCTCCTGACAGTCCCGACTGGCTCTGCTATTATCACCACAGATTGTATGGATTGACAGCTCACTTCACGTTCACTTCACCTAAGTTTTCACAGTGAGATTTTACAGAATAGCACTACTGGTCCTTATCGGACATTGAGCTACCCATTGCTCGCCCTCCGCCAACCCGCGCCTATGGTGGACGGAAATCGCCCTGCGCCTCCGGGTGCCCAGGGCATCTCCTGCTATGGCCAGGAGCGTGAGGATTGCTAGACCTAGGTGGAATCCCCAAACGGTGGTCGAATCAAATATTAGATCTCAAACCCAAAGCGTTTATTTGAAATAAACCATCTACAGGTAGTTTTGAATTGCCAAGTCGTTTAGTCAGAGCAACTGGAGATACTTATCAATCAGCGCCGCACTTCACCAGGTTGCTGAAAACGTAACAGATGGAGAAAAATCGTTGACTACTTGGCAGTTGGACAAATTTCAGCAAGGAGCGAACGATGCGAAATAATTTTTTCTCTGTGCGATCGTAGTAGATCAAGGTACCTAGATACATTTACTAGCTTTTGTATAACTTGTATTGTTTGTCAGTTAGTTTGCTAGGGTCAAATCTTGTATGCTGAAATAAAACCACTTAATCTTTTCTCTTGGAGTTAAATAGTGGAATTTTATAAGTTGCTTTAGCTCTAATGCATTACTCGGAGGGCACTCGGAGTTTGGAAGTTGGTGATGTTGGTTGGTGATCTGACGCGACCGCTGAAAATCAGCACCGTGCTGTGGATCCTCCACGGCATAGCATTATGCTGAGTGGAAGCCTTCTTGCCACAACTACGACATGCATCTGCTTTTTTTATTTTATCCACTCAACCGCCATAGTCCAGTTTGTTGCGAAGTTGCAAAACTCTCAAGCGCCCTTGTCACATTTGAAGCGTAAGTGAATTGTTCACTTCAAATCGATTTTTGTCTGTGGTTGTCAACTTTGGTTGCTTATACTCAACTAAAAATGATACTCGACTAAACTCCGCGTATTTCCTGATCTCTCCTCGGTCGGATGTAGAGTAAGAACAGAGTGTGCACCTTTGTTTGAGCACACACTTGTACATTGTAATATCTCCTGCTGACTTGGCTAATCTCCGTTGAGATTGGCCACCATGGTAAGTGACATTACTATACCAAACTGTTAGGGACCTATCTAAGGACTTTAAATGATAGCAGTGGACTGTATTAAACTGAATTTATTCAAGTCTCCAGTAGGTATAATCTTGATGAATGCGCGCGCGAGCCGTCGTTGGAGACCGGTAGCGAAGTGATGGGACCCCAGGCACCGCGTCGCGCGCGCCCTCTCCTCTCGCCGCCTCCGCCGCTGCCCGACGTCAGCCGATGGTCGTCGAAGACGCCCGAACATCCTCCCCGGGTTGAAGGATTCAAGTAAGAGGAAGCGGGCAGATGTTGTTGTAGGCCCGCACCATCGTCCCCTTCTTCGTCTTCAGCTCGACCACTCGCGTAGCCCCGTTGCTCCCAGGGAAGACCTTGATGACCCGCCCCATAGACCACACTAGTGGCGGTTGTCCCTTTTCTTTAATGAGGACGAGTGTTCCCGCTGATAGCTGCCCTGCTGAAGATGACCATTTCGTTTTTTCCTGGAGCTGAGAAACATATTCTAAATTAAAACGGTTCCAAAAATGTTGTTTGATCTGCTCCATTCTGTGGTAGCGCTCCAGACGTCCGATGGTGAACTCAGTTACCTGTGGATGCGGAACAGACATAAGTGGTCGTCCAATCAGAAAGTGTGAAGGAGTAAGGACAGAAAAATCTAAGGGATCAGAGGAAAGAGGGGTAAGAGGACGAGAATTTAAGACAGCCTCTATTTGAGTCAAGCACGTGCTCATCTCCTCATAGGTAAAATGTGTTAAGAGTAAGATACAGATAAAATAACTCTTTGACCCATACAAAATGTTGTGTATGAGCCTGTGCATTGAATTATGATAGTCAGTTTTAAGTATTTTACTAGTCATTTCTTATTTATTTTATTTTATCTAATTGTTTAACAATTTATGCACACAGCACAGATAAGAATGAAACAGTAAAAAAAATTTACGTTCAAAGATAATTATTATTTCTAATGAAATCTCTTCCAGCATACCTGCGAAAGGAGAACTGTTGAAAAAAAATGGGAAGTAGACACTGTGTACAACACTGTAACAAAAAAACAATGAAATAAAATAACATACAATGCAAACATTTACCATAAGATAATAGATACAAATACATACATAGGCCAAATAAATATCACTAAAATACATACTAAACAATATTATGAAATAAATAATACATACATATAACAACTATGACGAAATTAAATGATCTTTGACACTCCTCTTAAAGACTGGAAGAGTCTGGCAGTCCCTAATTTCAGGCGATAGAGAATTCCACAACCGTACAGCGTGCGTAGTGAAGGAGAAAGAGTAGTAATTTATTTCTTTATTTATTTATATTTTACTTTCAGGTATTAACCCATAGCAACATTACAATGCATTTTTTGTTAAAAATCATTACATTGCAATACTTAAAATTAAATTATTAAAATTAAATTAAATTTCATTATTAAAATAAAATAAAATTACATTGATTAAATAAAATTACATTGTTAAAATCTTACATTATTAAAATTAGATTAATCAGTACTATGAGGAGGGGATTTGAGGAGTTTCCTGAGATGCGACCTGCTTTATGTAGTTAAACAAAAAAAAAAGTTTATTTCATCTCTAACATTGTATTATACATAAACTGAGGCAGCACCATTAAGTAACAGTAATACTTGTGTCGGAGCTGTCTCACTCTTTCCTTATGTGGTATCATGCTAATGAACAGAAAAAGAAAAGAAATTAAAACAATAATAAATAAGCAGCTCTCGCTGTGTGAGGAGTGCACGTATTTTTATGTGCATTTTGTGCGTGCGTGTGTGTAGTTATATAATCTAAACTTTCTTTATAGTCCAGCTGTAGTTAATTTGACTTAAAATAAATTAACATTCCCCTCACCGTGTGTATTTTTTGCCTGTAATTAAAAAGCCAGACACTATTACTAGGATAACCATTTAATTTAGTAAAATCAATATTACCATCCATAGTCTCTTTGAGGAGACACTTTAATTACTGTCTCCGATTAATTGGTTTTATTTCTTTGGCTTTGGCTTAAAGATTTTTTTCTACGAATTAAAGCTAAGATAGATCCGTTAGTTCTAAAAATGTACCTTTACCTACAGTGTGTATTTTAATAGCCATTATAATGTACAGGTTTTTGACTGGGACTTCACTCCCGTGCGTGATAATATGAATAAAATTTTTCTAGTTCGCCATCACACATACATGCTGACTCACAAAAATACGTAAACACCTGGCTTCAATACACCACTTACAAAATCATCACCACACTCAATCACTAACATTTTTAGAATTGTATTTTTTTTTATTCAATTGGCTTTACTACCCTTTATAGGTCATCGCCTCCTCAACTACGTTCTTCCATTTTGCTCTGTTTCTGGCCTTCCTTCATCAAGATGTTTTCCTGCCTATCTTCTGTAGATCTTCCTCGACACAATCCTTCCAACGCTTCCTGTGTCTTCCTCTGGAACTTTTCTGTTGCGGAGTCCACTCGGATATGATTTTAACGTAGTGTCACTCATCCTTTCCAGGTGATCTGCCCATCTAAGCCTTTCCGATTTGTGTAACCTGACAGTGTGCCATAAGCAGTGGTGGCTCAGAGGTACCGGCCGCGACTTACAAGTTGTAGGTTGTGAGTTCAAATTCAGACATGCGCTTTACTTTATGTAAATATTTCATCACCACCACAATTTGGTGAAGATCTGATGAACAACTTCGGAGATACGCAATGGAACTCTTCAATAAATGATAGCAAACCTTCCAGAATTGTTGTAATCGCATGCCTGTTTATGTTTTCACCACTTCATAACATAACATCACGCTGATATGCTCTGACGGCGTACACAGATTTGTACAGTTCACCCTAATACACCCTAATTTCACCAATTATGTTTAAATTCATATTTTGGGCCTATCAATTCGGGCCTAACTTTACTTTTTTCTTAATTCCCTATCTGTCAAATAACGAAGAAACACAAGACTTCCAAAACTAAAGCTATTTTGCATTATTTAGTGTTTTTTCTATGGAAGTTGGTTGTATTTTTTGTAAAAAGTTTTTTATTCCTACCCATTTCTGTTTGTTCAATAAAATATTTTAATTACTATTTGGTTAACATTTCTTTCTTCAATGAACAAAAGTTAACAAAACGATTTATATTTTATGTAAAACGGCAGACGATAAAATATCTTCGAAATTATTTTGTTTTAGCATTTAAATTATAAAGAACTTGGACTTCTGAAATTGTTTGACATTTCTGTTAGTTTTATTATTTATTTTAGCTAGGTCAATTCTTCAAATATCAAACTAATAGCTTCTAGCGGAGTTAAGATTGATAAGCAGTAACCGAGGAACGGCTCACTAGTTTCAGATTATTCTCCTCAACAATACAAATTAGATTCTTCACTATTTTCACTTTGCCTTTTATCGAAATAAAACATTAAATTAAAAGCTCTAGGTAGGTGTAAAAGTTGCCTACTGAAGGGAACCTTACAGTTGGCTGACAGAAATATAGATCTGGCCGGATTCGAACACTAATTCGAAGCAACAGACATTATGGCTGAAGTCGGTTGTGCTTTTTTTTTTTGATAAAACCACGTGTTACCGATATTAATCTTAGTTAAGTACAACTTTATTATATGAGAGTATCTTTCTATCAGTAAATAATTTTCGTAATCGGATCAAAACTTCTAGAGATCATCTCCTAATAGTTTGAAAAATTCAGTAAAAATAATATTATAATATTTTCAAAAATCCCGACTGTAAAACAACTAAAAATTTCCGAACAAGTCACTTTTTAAGTAGTCTGATGCAGTTGAGGGCAGTTATTTTAGTTTAATTATTGATTTCATGCAATACAGACTACATTTGCAGCCAGACTGCTTGAAAAGTGACTTGTTTGGAACTTTTTAGTGGTTTTTTACACGATCGGGTTTTTTGAAAATATTTTTTTTATTGACATAATATTCTTGATATCAACTCCTCAAACCTTTTATTTTGATACGTCACTTATCATTTTAATTTTTTTCTTTTCTTCAATATGGCGTCTGGTTGTCGCCATATTTTATTTTAATTACTATCATATTTTTAGTAGCACTCGCAAGATTAAGACGAATCAACTGATATAAAAATTATCAAAATCGGATGACGCGTTTGGTACCTAAAGCGCAACAAACGAACAAACATACATCCATACATAGTGTCATAAACACATTACCCTCCCTTTTTGGGGGGGAGGGGGGGGGTTGGGAAATCATCTGATGACATCTCCCGCTCTGGGTGGAGCGGGAGGGCGTGTAAGACTTACTGACTAAAACCCACCCCTGTTCCTTCCCTGCCCTGAGTGCCCAGGGGCGCGGTAACTCTATTTCGAATTTATCCACAACCCCTGGGCAGGCATTGATGGTTTTCTAACAACTCTTTAAGGTGCGTGTGGAACACTACGCGCCGTCGACTCTCGGGCCTGGTTCTGATCGGACGGCGAGCTACTCGCCGTCGTACAGTCGAGTAATAAAAAACTTTTTTACAATACTTTTTTAATTCTGAGGTATAACAACTAAAAAGTGAAAAATAAAAAACCGAAATTAAAGTTATTTATCAATTTTTAGTTTATTTTTTTTATGGAAGTCGGTTGTTTTTTTTTGTAAAAAAGTTTTTTATTTTTCACTTTTTAGTTGTTATACCTCAGAATTAAAAACCCCAATATAATGGAACGTGGAATTTAAACATTTGGAGAACACCAAAACGTCATCGAGGTACACGTATTTTCCGTTTTTGTTCAGTTTCTCAAAAAGCGCTGAAGCAATTTCAATAAAATTTATATGGGACTACCTCGGGAGTATGTTCTTTCAGATAAAAGAAGAATTTTGAAATTTGGTTCACAACTGACGGAGAAATCACGTAACATACATAAAAAAAAAAATACATACAGATGAATTGAGAACCTCCTCCTTTTGGAAGTCGGTTAAAAACATACACAAATTTTTGTCTTTTCTTACGGGGGTAGGCAGAATTAAGCTGTCACGAGCTAATAACAAAGGGCCCTTTTTAGTATTTAAAAAAAAAAATACCATTTTGATGAGTGTCAACACTGATAAGCAGGTTCTTAATTTAAATGTTCCTATGGTGAATTTGAATTTAGATTACGCTAACTAATTTGCGTTTCATTTAAATTAAGCTAGGGCTGAAAAAGTATATCAAGTCAGCTCAATTTACGTAAAAGTCTGACCTAAAAATGCTCCATCACTATAAAAACAAACGAAATATTAAAACAAGTCACTGAAGAACAATGCCAATGACATAACAGTAATCATAACTGCTCTTGTTTCATCTGTTTGACAGTGTAATAAAAACAGAACAAAAACTGAGTAATATTTTCTTTTATCGTTAAAAAATAATTAGAATTCGTCCCTCATTAAAATTCAACGTCGTGAGATCAAAAAGCCTTAGAAATGATACACAGTTTGATTCAAAAGACATTGTTTTTTTTAACCAATTGAAATACCTACTGAAAAAAAAAAACACAAAATATTGGAGTTTATCATGTCGTTGTTTTTAATTTGTCTCGTTTCTAATAGGGGCTTGTTAGTTTTTAGAGTTCTTTACCCGAAGGGTACAAAGCGAGTAAGCAAAGAGACGAGCCCTTGTTGTCACTCACATGTCCGTCTGTCTGTCTGTCCGTCGTCTGTCACAAAATTTTATGCCGAAGAAATTTTTTTCTTTCCATTGACCTATGAACTTGAAATTTGTTGATGACATTTATTATTACGTATATTTTACTAACAAAAACCAATATATTGGCAAATTTGCGAAGTCCAACACGCACTTGGCCGGTTTGTTTTTTACTTTGTCTCTAGTTGCTTGTTGGTTTTTAGGGTTCCGTACCCGAAGTATCCAAATGGAACCCTATTGCTGTCACTCACTGTCCATCTGTTGACTGTCCGTCGTATCAAACTTCCCGTTGATCTATGTTTATTATTACGTATATTTTACTAACAAATACCAAAATATTGATTTCCTCATATGGTACGGAACCCTAAACCGGAGGGTAGAATAACGTCATGCCTGTATTTTTTTATGTGAGTAGAATAACGAAAGGCCTATATTTTTTATATGTGAATAGAATAACGTCATCCCTGTATTTTTTATGTAAATAGAATAACGTCATCTCTGTATTTTTTATGTGAATAGAATAACGTCATCCCTGTATTTTTTTATGTGAATAGAACAACGTCATCCTTGTATTTTTTATGTGAATAGAATAACGTCATTCCTGTATTTTTTTATGTGAATAGAATAACGTCATCTCTGTATTTTTTATGTGAATAGAATGACGTCATGACTGTATAATTTTATGTGAATAGAATAACGTCATCCCTGTATTTTTTATGTGAATAGAATAACGTTATCCCTGTTTTTTTTATGTGAGTAGAATAACGTCATCCCTGTATTTTTTTATGTGAGTAGAATAACGTCATGCCTGTATTTTTATGTGAGTAGAATAACATCACGCCTGTATTTGTTTATGTGAGTAGAATAACGTCATGCCTGTATTTCGCGATAGGTTGGGTGAGGCAGAAGCTATTCATTGCACACGCTTTTATTATTAGCTTCCCCTGTAACTATGTAAAAAAATCTTAACAGTTAAATTTGACCCATTTCCCGGTTCCCGATTGAGCTAAAATTTTGTATACATGTTTAGTTTGGATGACAATGTATGGTAAGCTAAGTAACGTCATTCTAAATATATTTTGGCGAACTCTCAAAGAAGGCGGATTAGTTTTTTTTTTGCATTCCTATTAAACGGGTATCAAATTATTAATTGCTAAAAATAATAAGAAAATAATATAACGACGTTACTCTTAGCGTTTTTTTTTAGTTTTTGAACTATAATACCTATTATTTATTTCACATTTTTTTTAAATTTACAAGTGTTTTTTTTTCTTTCACAAGTGTGTACTACAACCAGTATTTGAAGTGCCCTTTAAAGCAAGAAGTGTGTTAGGAAACTTCGCTCCTCCGAAATCAATTTTTAGTACCTATCGAATAAAATAAAATAAAAATTAATTATAATTTAAAATTACAATTTAGCAATTATTTTTAAAGCTAACACCAAGTTATTTGCGAATATGCCAAGTGTGGTGCCACTATTACCGTTAATATGCGGTCGAATTGAGATGATAGACAATTCTCGATAGAACTTGACGTATTGTCGTCTTAGTTTTCTTTTGGACAGCCAACCCAAAGCTAGGCAAACTCTAGGCAGCCGATGACAGCCCAAACCCCATTAGAAATGCCACCAATTCCATTCCACTCGGTGTTCAACAAATGTCCTGCTGCGACAAAATTACCGGCTCTAAATAACGCAACTTAACGCGAACGTTTGTGTTTGCGTTAATCGCGCTAAAGCCCATAACAGTGACAAGTAAGCCTAAGCGACGTATTGGTGCAGTTAGGCCGGTGTAGATCAACGGTGACTGTGTTCGGGATTTGTTGAATTTATTTGCTCGGGCCCGATGCCTTTCTGTATCCTTGTTCGGCTGCAGATGTTGAGTCGATGGAAAAGAAATCTAATCTAAAAAAAAAAAAAATGAAATGTTCATGAATTCCCAACGGGTCCACGAGATTTGTCCAAATTACAGTCAGTAAAAACAATTTTTTGTAAGAAAGAAGAATATTTGGAGCTCCAAAATGGCCAAGCGGTTTCTTTTACATACCTTAATCTGTAGCAATAAACTTACAGGATGCCTTGCGATGACATGACTATATATTGTTATAAAGTTCAATATCAATTGACTTAATAAAATAGTTTTTGTTAAATCATTTGGCTACGAGTATTATTCAAAAGATGTCGCTCTTGCTGTGCGAGACTATGCTATCATTAACTCAATTGGCTTTAAAGTTAGAGTTATATTTACCCCATTCTAGTGCTGATTTTGAACAGGAATTTAGTCTATTTTAGTATTAAGTCTATTTTAGTGTAAGATTACGATAATTTCCTGTAATTATTCTGAAACTGTGATTTTTTACAATACTTAAGAAATAAATAATAGAAATTGTAAATATTTATCCCTTAGCCAATCTTTTGCGGCTAACTGTGCCAAACATTATCATGGACCCGTTGGGAAAGAAAACATTTTATATTTTGAAATGTCGTGGACCCGTTGAGACGTAAAGTATGAATTTTCATTTTTCGAGAACAATAGTCTCGTGAACCTCTGAGAACAACCCGTAGAAAGTTACTGACTTAAAAAATAATAACTATAAGTTTAATAATCAGTTTATTTATTGTTTCATAAAAAGTGTATGTTTTTTTTTTCTATTTTCAATGGTTGCATTGACACTAATCTTGATAATTATCATTTTTGAAGGTATTTCATTTTCCCACTCTATACTCTTTGAATCGGTCCTTTTTAGAGATGGAGAAATTTAAATTCAAATTAAACGCAGGTAAATGTTTTTAATATCAATTAAATTGGCTTTATTTGAGGGATAATTTTATGGCATTTATTTTTAAACTAGCTGCGCCCCGCGGTTTTGCCTGCGTAGACTGAGATAAAAAGTGGCATATGTATTAATGCAGGGTATAAGCTACAGGCTCGTGAGTCGATGGCACGTAGTGATCCACCCGCGCCTCAAAGAGATGTTTGTCAGCCATTACTGACTGGGCCCATCGTGGCCGGTGCCTGCATGCCTAGGTGTAGCGGATAAATTCTGAAAATGAGTTACCGCACCCCTAGGAACTCAGGCAGGGAAGGAACAGGGGTGGGTTTTAGTCAGTAAGAGTCTGACAAGCCCTCCCGCTCCACCCAGAGCGGGAGAAGTCATTCAAGTCAGTAAGTCAAGAGATGATTTCCCACCCCGCCAAAAAAAAAAAGAAGGGTATAAGCTATCACATATAAAAATATACAAACACACACACACTCACAAACTTTCGCCTTTAGTGTGATATTATATTATATATTTAATTATTATAAAGTGTAATTATTGTGATAATTATGATTTCGGGCATATGACCACCGCGACTAGCGCGTACATGGCGTAATCTGAAAGTTCAATGCGGATAATAATAACAATGGATGAATAAACGGATGTCCGAGACATGATGACTTTTTCGTGCCTTGATTAAATATAATTAAAGTTGGAGAGTTGGTTTCAACAGGACGGCGCCACATGCCCCCAAGCACGCGCTACAATTTATTTATTGAAAGAAACATTTGACGAGCAATTAATTTCACGAAATGGATCTGTGCAATTGGACGCCATTAGATTTATTTTCTCTAGGTATATGTAAAGTCGCATATCTACGCCGATAAACCAGAAACCATTGAGCTCCTGAAAGCCAATATTCGATGCGTTATTTCTGAAATACTGCCTGATTTACAGTGAAGAGTGTGTGAAAATTGAATATTACGCCGTGTACGCTGTAGTCACGAAAAACAATCGCTTTAAAACATTTACCTGTGTTTTATTTCACTATAAGTATATTTTTAAAGGTGAAGAACCTCTGAAAAACCGGCCATGTGCGTGTCGGACTTCTCACATTTCGGGTTCCGTACAAAGTGAGGGAATTATCAAAGAAAAAATCGTAACAATAAACATTATTACCAAATTATTTTGTGAAGACAGCAATTATTTCGTGTTAGAATTACAAAAATCGACCAAGTGCGGGTCGGACTTCGCATATTTTGGGTGCCGTACCTAATGTATTTTTGACTATTTTTATAACGTTGGGTCAACAAGATGCTTATACTGTGAAAATTTGAAGACTGTAGCTCCAACCGTTTGGTTGTAAAACCTGTGTGACAGACGATGGACAGACTGACGGACAGAAGGACAGACGGACACGTAAGTGACATCAAAATGGCTCCGTTTGGACCCTGCGGGTACAAAACCCTCAAAAAACGCCCTTTATTATATTAACATTTTAATACATTAAAATAAATAAATAAATAATGTACTCAGTATGAGCATATCTCCCTAACTTATCCGGAGCCCAATCTAGTCTCTCTAACTCCTCTCCCTTGTCCCTTGACAGCCATTCACTGCTCCCGTACCCGTTTCGATTACATTGACGTCACGACCTCACTGCAAAAAGATAAGTTTTAGCTCTAATGTAAGGGTTACGACACACGCGAGGGACCGGGATAAAGATGCGGACATAACTTACTGATGGCTAATAGGCCAGGTCTGAAGAGTCTGAACGTAGGTCTATTTTGCTGTTGGTCATTTATTTTTTTGCATCAAATTGCTGTGAGTGTGTTAAAAATCTGGGAGTTAGAAAGTATGATTCTTTGACTTGATGATTTTGGAAATGCATTAAGTTTCTTATCTGAATGTCAGCTTATAAACATGAAACATAATGTTACGAGCTGGGTATGGGATAAATTAATTTACACCGATTGATTCACCAAATATCCTTTATTAGCTCTAACAATTTACATATTTACACAAAAAATAATTCTCTAATAATCATTATTTTCTTCGTAATCGCTTGCATTCGCATCTGTAGTCAAAAACAGACTGACTCACTCACGGCCCGCCCGGTTTATTTATACACCGACCAGTCATAATAGAAGTTTCCAGAACGTTGCCGAAATAGCCTATAGTGGAATGTTTTAGAAACTTCCTTGAACTTCTACGCAGTACTATATAATAGTGAAATGTTCTCGTTCTCGAACCAAGTGGAACCGTCTGGAAACTTCGACCACATTCTTGAATGGTCTCATGATACGATCGTCGCGATGTAACAATAATATCTTCATATCGAAGTATTAGAGTATGTCAGGCTCGTATTAATTTGAATAATTTTGTCAATATGATTTGAAAAGGAAGAGAGTTAGCAGATGTTTTAAAAAGGCGACGGATAAATATAGCGTGTTTGCAAGAAACGAAATGGAAGGGTGCAAAAGCAAGAGAATTAGGAGAAGGATATAAGTTTTATCACTGTGGAAGTGATGGCAAACGGAATGGTGTGGGCATAGTTTTGGATAGTGAGTTAAAAGAATGTGTGGTGGATGTTAAAAGAGTAAGTGATAGAGTGATAGCTATTAAAGTGGTTGTGGAGAGTATGATAGTAAATGTTATTAGTGCGTATGCACCCCAATCAGGATGTGAGGATAGTGTAAAAGAAAAGTTTTGGAAGGACTTCGATTGTGTGATGATGAATGTACAGGAGAGTGAAGAGGTGTTTGTGGGGGGTGATTTTAATGGGCATGTAGGAAGTCTGAAGTACGGTTATGAGAGAGTGCATGGTGGTTGGAGATACGGAGACCGTAATACTGATGGCGAGACATTGCTGCAAGCTGCTTCGGCTTTTGACCTGGCAATAACTAACACCTGGTTCAAAAAGAAAGACGAACACCTGATCACTTAGAAAAGTGGCCAGCACGCGACCCAAATTGACTTTTTCTTGGTGAGACGAAACAGTCTCAAAACAGTCAAAAACTGTAAAGTGTTGCCAGGCGAAGGCTTAGTCTCTCAACACAGGCTCATATTGATGGACGTAACAGCCAGTGTCTCGTCCAGTAGGAACAAAGAACGGCTATCATACGCCATCTGATTTTGGGTGGGGGACCCAAAATCAGATGGCGTATGATAGAAAATGAGGAGTGTGCAAGTATGTTTAAGAGTCAAGTGGTAGATAAAATGATAGAAATGAAGGATATGGAAGGAAAATCTGTGGATGAATGTTGGAAAGAGATGGCGGATTGTATAAGGCGAGTAGCAAAAGATGTGTTTGGAGAATCGCAAGGTAAAGGCATGATAGAAAAGGATACATGGTGGTGGAATGAAGATGTGCAAAAGATGCTAAAAGAAAAGAAAATTTCTTTTAAAGTATGGCAGAATGTAGAAACCGGAAATGATAATTTGAAAGAAGAGAAAACGAAAATTTATAAAGAATGGAAGAGGAAGGCAAAAAAGGCGGTTGCAGTTTCCAGGGCTAAGGCGCAGGAAAAGTTATATGATTTACTGGACAGCCCTAGAGGCCAGAAGGAGCTCTACCGGATTACAAAATTAAGAGAAAGGAGAACGAGGGATATAATGCATATAAAATGTATGAAGGATGAACTCGGTAAAGTCTTGTCGAAAGATGACGAAATAAAAGAGCGATGGAAGGTTTATTATGAAAAGTTGATGAACGAAAAGAATGAATGGAGTGGTGTGCTCAAAAAGGTACAAGTAAATATGGGTTTGGTTAGAGAAATTAGCAAGGATGATGTAAGAAAGGCAGTTCAATGTATGAAAAATGGAAAGGCCATGGGCCCTGATGATATACCAGTGGAAGTATGGAAATGTTTAAAAGAGGATGGATGTATGTGGCTGACTTTATTCTTCAATAAGTTGTTGTATGAAGAAGTGATCCCACAAGAATGGTGCAATAGCTCGCTAGTGCCCATCTTCAAGAAAAAAGGGGATGTACAGGACTGCAATAATTATCGAGGGATAAAGCTCATGTCACATACTATAAAAGTATGGGAGAAAGTGATAGAGAAAAGATTGCGAGAGGAGAGTGAGATTACCCCGAACCAGTTTGGGTTTATGCCAGGTCGAAGGACAATGGACGCCACCTTCGCTCTCCGTCAATTGTGCGAGAAGTACAGACGTGTGCACAAGAACTTGCACATGGTGTTCATTGATCTTGAGAAAGCGTATGATAGGGTACCTCGGGATGTGTTGTGGTGGGCCTTGAAAGAGAAAGGTTTGCCTGGGAAGTATGTTCAGTTGATTCGTGCTATGTACAGACAATCTAGTACCTACGTCCGGTCGGCTGCTGGCAACACCGATAAGTTCAGTGTGGCTGTAGGCTTGCATCAAGGGTCAGCTTTAAGTCCTTACCTCTTCCTGTTGATTATGGACGCTCTTTCGTCGGAAATACAGGAAGAGGCACCCTGGTGCATGCTGTTTGCCGACGACATTGTTCTGGTCGGTGAAGATGGACCTGAGATCCAGAGCAGATTGGAGAAATGGAAACAGAAGCTGGAGAAAGTTTGCTTGAAAATCAGCAGAACCAAAACTGAATACATGTTCTGCGATTTCGGCGGTCTCTCCAGTTCTGAGGCTGTAGTGCTAGATGGCGCGCTTCTCCCAGTCTGCTCCGATTTTCGGTATCTCGGTTCACTCGTGCAAAGCGATGGCGAAATAGATCGGACTGTTAAGCACAGAATTAACACTGGATGGATGAAATGGCGGCAGGTCACCGGGACTATCTGTGACTCCCGCATTCCTCTAAAACTTAAGGGAAAGATTTATAAAATAATGGTTAGACCTGCTGTCTTGTATGGTTCAGAATGTTGGGCCACAAAAGGGATGAATGAAAAGCAATTGCATGTAGCTGAGATGAGAATGCTAAGAGCGATGTGTGGTGTTACGCGCATGGATAGAATTAGGAATGAGTATATAAGAGGAAGTCTGAAAGTGGCACCGCTGACTGAAAAGTTGTGTGGAAATCGGTTGTCGTGGTATGGGCATGTGATGCGGAGGAATGACGAAAATGTCGTGAGGAAAGTCTTGTCTATGGATGTGGATGGCTATAAGAGTAGAGGAAGGCCAAAGAAACGATGGTTGGACTGTGTGAAAGAGGATATGGGCTAAAAGGGGGTGACTACAGAGATGACGACTAATAGAGGAATATGGAAGAAAAAGACATGTTGCGCCGACCCCAAATAAATTGGGATAGGTAAGGGCAGGAGAATGAATTTTGTCAATATGATTATAATAACTTTTATCTTGTTCTGTTTTATTCAGACCCAAATAATGTAAGATTTTTGTAATGTGTTCATATTTGTATCCTTATCTTTTTTATAATTTTTTTGTCATTTGAAATTTTATCACTAATTATAAAAACCACTTAATACAATATTTATGTAGTAGATACGTTAACGTAGACCTACAGACGCAACAGCAAGCCAAATTGAGTTTACAGTGCCCAACAAGGGACAGAAACCGATACTCATGACTATTGTAAAATGTGTGATGTGCATGAGAGCAAATAAATAAATCTAAATCTATGGCGATCTGTAGTTGCTACATAAACCCATGGGAAAAAAGCGTAGGTTTATCTTACGCGACTAACAAGTTGTAAGTTGTGAGTTCAAACCCAGGCAGGGGCTTTACTTTGTGTAAATTATTTCATCAACACTGCTTTCATAACGGTGAAGGAAAAAATTGTGAGGAAACCAAGCATGACCTAGAACCAAAACTTCGAAGACATTGTGACATTCACCAACCCACATTGGGCGCGTGTGGTGGTTTACGGCCCACACCCTTTCGCAGAGAAGAGGCCTGTACCCCAGCAGTGGGGACATTAAAAGGCTGATGATGATGATGATGACCATCTATCTGCTTCAGGAAATGGTATATACTTAGAGTTAGATACAAATAACGCAATTTGGTTTGATTTCTAAGTGCGAGCCAGAGCTAGGACACTCAGTTTATTGTAAGTTTTTGTTTTATGTTCAAACAACGTATAGTACAAAGGCGTAACCAATGTATGCTTTCCAATGTTAACTTCCTTTGCTAATCGATTAGATACTAAAACAATTTTAATTTCTGTTGCAATCAAGAACCCATACTACCTACTTCACATATTAAAACCTTACACTTCCTGCCAAAAACAATAACACAATTTAATGAACACACTTCAATAGGATACGTATTAGTTTTTCAGACTAACATCCTACAAACGAGTTCTAAACAAACAGCGGCGAACGCACATCATTCTGTAAATCACCACACTCTGCACTCTGCAGTACGTAGTCTGCAGACTTTAGTCGGATAGCAATCAGCGTTCCTGAACTTCTGAACCTCCGAAACTGCAGTGTAAAGGCAAAAACACAGACCCGTTTGGTGATTAATTTTAATTGCCAAACTTAGCGTTGCAGAGGCTGTAGTCGATACTTGAAACTACAGTTATTATTTGGTTCTGTTACTTTGAAGTGAGTTAGTTGTTTTAGTTTACCTTTTTTTGGTGAGATGATATTGTTACTTTGATGAAGTGGATTTGTGTTTTATTAGCAAGTTCGAGAGACAAACAGACAAATTAAATGCAAGTCAAGTGATGGGATTGACTATTAATTTAACCAAATGAGCCAGGATCGTCACTCAGTTGGTAACTGAAGACGGGCGTCGTCACCGAGGCAGGCCTCAAATCGCTGGCGTGACGATCTGTACTCGTTCTTTATCGATTGGCTGGAGAGGACAGAATACAAAGACAGCTGGAAAAATATAGGGGAGGCATTTGCTTAGCTGTGGGATAGCGTGGGCTGAATAAAAAAACCAATCATGGCAGTTAAAGCGCATTTGACATTAATTTCGTGATAAATTTAGCTCCAGAAACAGGTTACGTCCTGTTACTAGAGTTGATTATTTTTTTATAATTCAATCACTCAGCCATAGCATTGTGTTAATTTTTCAAAAGTTTTTACTCCAAAATTTGTTGTTAGAAAACGCAATTCTAAGTGTAAGCCCACCCTAATACACGTCACGTACGGCCGTAGTAGTGTTAGGAGTGTAACTGTACATGAAAATATGCGATAAGTTAACGGATCTACTCAGGCCTATGTAGTCTCTAGAGTTCCTACGACCCTAATACATATAAGCCCTACAGCCCTAACCATCATATACCTAGTATTTGATAAATAAATTATAAATAAGTTCAGGATGTCTGCACCATGCGACCTAAGGTTACAGACGGATAGCTATGGGCAGGAATTCCAGGTTCGGTAAGGGTACACTCACTGCCAGTCCCGCAGACTCACGAGACCAATCAGAGATGGCTAAAGGTGTCTTGGCCACAGAGAGGGGTGATAAGACAAGAATATAAAATTCAAATCTGATTTAATTACAATATGTTACAGCTTATATACTATTTTTTCTTAAACACACACTATTGTACAAAATCTTTGTCTTATGCGTGTAAGATGTAATCAAATCATTATTTTAACTGGGCCGCGCGTCAGCCGGGCCGAGTACTGATTCAGTCCAAAGGTAAAATTGAACGCTAAGGTTTTTTTTTATGTTAGTATGTAAAATTAGTACCACAACTCTACTACACTGTCCCACTACCACGCCGGGCAAAGGCCTCCCACAAGACCTTCCAGGAACTCTTCCCCCGAGCTTCTTTAAACCAACACTCGCGGTACGTCTCCAGGTTGTCATCTATTGTGTGGAGACTTTTACCCAGCGGTCGTCGTGCATACAGTTGACGTGCCCATTTGAGTCTGGCAGCCTTCTTGCCTACGGTCTACATTTTGGAACGCAGTGTGGTGTACCGAATTCTGTCCTGCCTGTTTATTCAAAGATGCTGCGTTCCACCGCTCTTATATTAAAAAGAAGAGGACTAAGATAAAGTACTTTTACCCACATTGAAATATCAATTTACTTCAGAAAAAGGTACACAATAAAAAGTAATAAATTAAAACTAACACACAGAAGTATTAACATTCCTATTTCAGGTACACCTCGTTAAAACAACAATAGAATTAGTGGTGAAATGTTTTATGTTGTTTTAATATACGACTCGACTAGACTACCCGTATTTTATGTAAATACTTTGAAAACAGAAATAGGTAATGTTGTTCCATTTATTTATGTCTACAGTGTAATGTATGGAGGTCCGCTAAAGAGCCACACTAACTTTTGATATATTACGCGAAGTTATGGTTTTATAATGTTTTTAGACTAAAAATGTTAAAACCGAAATGGATGTTAGCAAATATCTCGGAAGTTTATTTCATCTCTATCATGGTAGCATGTTTTTGTTGATTTTGAATCGATTCTTGTATGTAACTCGTTAATCAATGAAATTGTGTTGAAACTGTTCTTACTTCGCAAGCAAAATTTTGAATACTTTGTACCCTACTATTTTTTATTTTTTTCTCACGACCAACTAACTCACCTAATGGTAAGCGATGATGTGGTCGAAGATGGAGCACGCTTGTCTAGAAGTAACCTATTCACTCTTGACTTAAAGACTCCCAGGTTGTAGCTATCAGGAAACACAGACTCTGGCAGGGAATTCCACTCCTTAGCTGTACGCACAATCAATGTGTTCGTAAAACGTTTTGTGCGTATGGGTGGGATGTCCAGCGAATATTAGCGAATAACAGCTAATTACCTATTTAGTGCAAAACCACAAAACCAGCATAAAATTACGGGTAATAAATAGTAATTTATAGACATTAAACTTGAATGTTAAATTAATTTCCACATCGCGCTGGAGTCGCACCGCTGATTCACTATCGAACCGTGACAAATTGGAATTGTTTTACTCACATTTCCGTAAGCGCTTGAATATCGCGGCGTACAAATTTAATTTATAAATTACATTAATATTTGACGTTGTGTGGAGTAAACTGATTGGGGGAGTAAAAATTTGGAAAAATTTAGTGAAACGTGACGATCCGGACGGTTTGCTTTTGTTTGTGAGCAGAAAATGACGAATGAGAATGAAAATGACATTATAAGAATTTAGGTATATTTTTTTCTCTGTATACAGGGTGTAACGGAAAGGTGTGGTCATATTTTAGGAGCCGGTTCTGCCCATGGAAATGAACAAAATTCTCTAAGAAAAAATATAAAATTCCAAAAAAAAAAAATGCACTTTCCATACAAAGTTATCATCAGCTGATCATTATTTGTATGAAGAGTAAAATTTTTTTTTTTAGAATTTCCTCGAATTTTCTTGAAAAAAGTTGTTCATATCGATGGGCAGATGAAGTTCTTAAAATATGACCATACCTTTCCGTTACATCCTGTATATAAAATTCAAAGTACTGACTGGCTGAATATATTATTATCTACAGGTTAAACCCGTTGGATTGTCCTTTAATAGTGTAAGCTTATTTTATCAGTCACCAAGCGCTGATATTAAATTCTATGGTAAAAAGCAGCTATGAAATTAGTTTTTATAACCAGACAGATTAAGGCATGAGTCCTGGCATTTAAATATGTAATAAGTATGTTAAATATGTGTACGTACGTTTAGTGAGTGCTTCATATAATCTAGTCTTCTGTAAATATCGAAATATACGTCTTAATTCGTCGTGCTCGTGTGTTTTAACTTTTATCCAACTCCTCCTCTACAGTCTCCTTTACGGTTCTTCTCTAAATTCCTCCCCTACGGTACTCCTCTACCTCCTCATCATGTTACTCCTCGGTCCTCCTCTAGAGACATGAAATTTGGAGATTGTGTTCTTTGTGAAGAGTAGGTATCCACTACAACACACGTGGGGTTAGAGAGCACAAACTAGTTCAACCACAGACAACTAATTATTATGGTAAGAGAACATCTGATTATTTGGTACCTAAAGTGTTCAACAAAACAGATTTATTAAGAGAAAAATAAAAAAATAGTAAAGGAACACTTAAAACAAAATTAAAAAAATATTGTATAGGATTGCAAGCAGAATTAAATACATTGTGAAACCATAACAGTATAATATATAAGTAGTAGTAAAGTACATAAGGTGGTTCATTTTTTATGTAAAAGAGCGCCTCTCGCCATCAAACGTAAAAGTTTGGCGAGTTTAAAATAAGTTACACCTCTTTATTGTAATTTAATTAATTAAATAAATTAAAAAAAAATAAACTAAGACAGGGTTTTTCGAAATTCAACCCTTAAGGGGGTGAAAAAGGGGTTGACAGTTTATAACGGGGGAAGTACTAATTCCACGCGGGCGAAGCCGCTGGCAGAAGCTAGTTATAGCCTTAAGCCTGCACTTTGTTTTTTCTTAAGGGTCTACTACCGGCCAAGTGGTGCCCTCATTGAATAAAAAATCGTAGCATAGCATAGATAATAAGTAAAGAATCCAACGTCACGTTTGTTACAAAGAGGATAAAGTATTTTTACGTTGTTAAAAGAGGTCTCAGAATGTATCGTATCCAAAGTGTCAGAAACGGCTGTTTTTTAAGGTTTTGAAAGTCTGAAACAGAACCCTTATGAGATTATTCGTGTGTCTGTCTGTCCGTTTGTCACAGACAATTTGCTCAGATTGAGTTGAAATTTAGCACACACATGAATATCTGCGACACAAACATGGACGTGTAACATAAATAAATGAATCTGACATATGGAGGTCACTTTTTGGGGGAAAAACAAAAAAATAAAAATAAAAGTTTTTCAAACAACCGTGCGACATACCTATCAAATGAAAGAGCACACGTACTGTGAGGTTATAATTTTTTTACCTTCTCACATTTCCGATTATTTGTCCAAAATTTAGAAAAAAATATACATTTTTTCTATATTTTTTTCTAAATTATAGTAACGACAGGCTACAGGAAAACCTAAAAAAAGTCTATATTATTTTAAAAACATGCCACAGAATATGAATCGAACGGAACTCTTTTCGCGCGAATCCGTCTCGCACTGGCCAGTTTTTCTATTAATCACCAAGTGAGACCAAAAACAATTAAAAACTACGTCACCGATCTAAGTAAAACCGTTACTAATTTACATTCATAAAGGGATTTTAACTTAAGTTTACTTTTAAAGTGAACTACATTTTGAACTACGCAAACAACAGGAAAAAAGCGGCTCTTTTGTTTCACCTTTTTATTTTAAACCCCCGATTCCTCTCTGATTTATAAATGCAATTAATCAGACTGAAATATCATCCCAATTATCTCAGAGTGTACCGCCGCGTTTTTTCGCCTGCTGTTAGTCCGGAACGGAAACTTCTGAAATAATAATAATTAAATGATTGGGTGAATGTTGTAGCATCTTGATTTAAAAATAAAGATTATAAAAGGTTACGTGGGCTCTTAATGTTGCTATTGATAATCGAATAAATGAATAATATAAAATATTTAAAAAAAAACTGAGAGCGTGTTGGACAAGAGTTCCGTACCAAATAAGGAATTAAAAAAAAGTGATTTATCAATATTTTGGTAACTTTTTAGTAAAACATACGTAATAATAAACATTACCACCAAAATTCAATTTCATAAGTCAATGGGAAGTTAAAAAATTCTTCGGAACAGACGACAGACAGACAGACGGACACGTGAGTGACAGCAATAGGGCTCCGTTTGCACCCTTTGGGTACGGAACCCTAAATATGTGACAGTTTGTTACACTTGGAATTACTACTGTACCGTGGGTGCGTTCAAAAGCATGTAAACTCACATAGATAAGACACCCAGACCCGGAAAAAACTACCTGTAAGCCATACAAATATTTGTTACGTGCGGGAATCGAACCCGCGACTCGCAGCGCAGCCAGTCGCTCAACCACAGCGCCAACCGTGCCCTTGAAAATGAAAAAAATATAATTATTTTCAGTTCTGGAAAACTAAATAAATCTTTATACTTCCTTCTTGCCCGCTGAGATCACCGTTGGACTAAGGTGTTATTCCAATACAGACCCATCAATTCCCGGGGCAACGATACAGCGGACAAACTCGCCAGAAGGGGGTCGAGCATGGCAGCGATGGGACCTGAACCTATTGTGCCTCTCCCCTTTGGATACGCAATCTGGTAAGGAAACGCACCAGAGATCAACACAACAAGCTATGGGTTGACCATAGTGAGTGCAGGTACGCCAAGGAGGTACTTCCCTACATTAATGACCGCTTCACAAAGCAAGCCCTACGACTGACCAAACTTCAGCTACGGAAAGTCACGGCCGTTACAACTGGCCACGGGTCTTTTAATAAGCACCTCTCTGTTATAGGAGTTACAGCCCATTTTGCAGATTCTGCATGGAGGAGGACGAGACAGCAGCTCATCTGCTACTAAGCTGCAGAGTTGTCACTACATACAGGGCAAAACACTACAGACACCCAGGTAACCTAAGCCAGATAGTCATTAACACCAGGGCGTTGCTGGCCTTCCTTGAGGAGCTGGTGTGGATCGAATGACAAACTTGTCTCACCTGTACGCAAAAACCGTGCCTTGAGCGTGGAGTTGCGGAAACCAGCCCTACATCCACCACTGAGGAGCTCTTAAATAAGCTTGAGCGCTTGCAAAACCTTTCGCAAGGATCTCAAGTAAATAAATAATAATAAATAAAAATTCGTTTATTTTCCACCACAAATATAGGAACAATTACACAGTATGTTGACAATTCAAGGGTGGACTGGAGCCTAAACTAGGGAGACCCTGTATTTCAGGACTCCAGGTCACTCGCCTACGGAAAAGGATTTGGACTACTGGATAAGCACAGAAACATGGGGTGGACAGGGATTGTATTTGTGAGAATAAGTATGAATGTGTGTGTGTATGTGTGTGTGTTTGTGTGTGTGTGTGAGTTTGTGTGTGTGTGTGTGTGTGTGTGTGAGAGTGTGTGTGTGGGTGGTGCATGTATCTGTGTATGTGTACGTGAGAGTATGAAAGTGCGTGTATGAGCGTTTTTGTTATACAGAGCTTACTTCACTATAGTTAAGAGAGATTCAAGTGGCTCCCTATCCGTCTTCGCAGGAACACTCGGATATTATGTGTCCTGTACAATATCCTTTGTAATCCTAAATATCCTGGCTACCTGCGTGATCGTTTTTCGTTCACTCGCCCTGCCGACGCCCCGTGTAGATCCCGCCTTAAGCATCATCTCAATTTCCCATCCCATAAAACCCATTTTTATTCCCACTCCTTCTCTGTTTATGCGGTACGATTGTGGAACTCACTTCCACCTAATATACTATATAAACTGTCTACCAATTCAAGAAGCAAGTCAAAGAGTATCTGTCCACCATTCCGTGATTGTATTTATTATTGATATTTATTTTATATTTAATTATTTACTTTGGTTTATTGAAAAGTTAGGTATATTTTATGTATGAATTATTTATGTATTCTAGTCTTTCTTATGTTTCTATAAATTTCTATCTATTTATACACACTGTGTCTACATTTCTCAACCAACTTTCCAGGCGTAGGTCTGCTGAAAGAAATTTCTTTAGAAATAAGCAGCACCTTTGTGCTCTTCTATCTGTATTTGTTCGTTTTTCTCTTGTAAGTGTTTTTGTGTGTGCATAAATAAATAAATAAATAAATTTGACTTTAGAAACCAACAGCGTCCAAAATAACTCTTTGTCGATGGTATCGCTAAAGTTGCGGGAAACACCAGGAAAATAGAGAAATACAGAACTGAAGCATAGGACAATGATGACATCGAGAGGGAAGGGAGGGCGCTGGCAGTGCGAGCGAACATGATAGCTCACAGGTTTGCACGTTGTTCGACAGAAGTCAAAATTACACTTTTTAAATCATATTGTACATCAGTCTACACGTGCAGCCTGTGGGCCGACTATACTCAAAAGTCTTACAGTGCCCTGCGAGTCCAATTTAATAATGCATTCAGGGTGCTGATGGGGCTGCGGCGATTCTGTAGTGCATCAGGGATGTTTGAGGAACATCGTATAGACTGCTTTTACGCTACGATGCGTAAAAAATGCGCATCCCTGGTGCGTAGAGTACGTGGCAGCGCCAACAGCATCCTTAGCATGATCGCTAGTCGGCTGGACTGTGATTACATCGGTCATTGCTGCGCCATTTGTCATGGAATGGCGCAGTAGTGATAGATGGGTTTACTGTCTTTTTATGTGTTTGGTTGTGGGTAATTTTAAGTATTATTAATACTAGTCTATAAAAACAACAGTAACAATTATGATCTGAATTAAAAGTATATTATTATTTATTATTATAGTTCTAAGCAGAAGGTCATTTCAAACAAATATGATGTTGACATTTTGATTGTTACTTTTCATTATATTTTTAACCTCAAACTAAAAATGTTAGGTCTTTTTAGCTTATAAAATCAGTTAATATTTCACACGAGAGCGCTCAATTTTGTGTCCCTGGATTAAAATAAAAAGTTTTCTTTAGAACATAAAATTTTGGGGTTGATTTTTAAAGAGAGTTTTTGTCCCAAATGAGCCTTTTACTCGCATTAAATAGTCCTAGTACAACATTGATATTTAATTCAGTATATAATATTTTATTTACTCTTGTGTCACCGTGCGTCACTGCGCGGTGCCAACTGAAAACCAGCGCTGGATGTCCAACGCCCAGCAAATGCTGAGATGGTAACCCTTTCGGTATGGACACGCTCAGCACAATTTATTGTATCTTTGTGTACTTACTACTCTTTTCTTTACCTTTTGTTTGTTGCTGTTGTGTTGTAGCTGTTGTACAACCAGTCTTACCAAGTGGTATCGTATTACCCAGTACCTGGATTGTGGAGGTCAGAGAGGCAGTCGCTCCTTGTAAAATACTGATATTTATCTGCATCCATTAAGACTGGATGCCGACCCCAAGACAGTTGGGAAAAGGCTAGGCAGATATGTTCGTAAAAGGGATTACTTATATTAACTCTTTAGGGCACAGTTATACTACTTTTAATGGTTTTTAATTAAACATCACGTCTAAACGACTAGTTCTATTTCTTTGAAAGAAATATATGTTACTTTAGACAACTTTCGTCATAATTTGATCTGAGAATATTTGAAATTATATTTTTATAACATAGTGTAATTAATTTGTTAAGTTCTGTCTAACGCGGATAAAAAATTGAAAATCACGCAAAAACTATAAAGCGTATTTTTATAAGATCTTCACCATTTGAGAGATTATTTTATTATTTATAATTTAGTCTAAGTATTTTAGTTTAATATCTGTTGTTTTATGTGTAAAAATTAATAATGCGTCTAATTTCGGACAGCGCCCATTGATGGGCGAGTCCTATTACTGGGTGGACGTACGACGCGTTACGTGAGCTCAGCACAGAACACGCAAGCTAACCTCAACTCAAGGTCATTGGCAGTTAACAGCGCCTTAAGTTATACCAAACTATTACTATCAATTTAGAGAAGAGAGCTCTTTCATCTCATAAAGAGAAAAAGCAATTTTTTTTGGCAACTTATTCTGTACTATCGTTCCACTGCTAAGCAAATTTGTCTCTCATACCTTTCCAACATTCGTTATGTTCTACCTTCTTTGATCAATCTATCAGGAATGAGGCCAAATGGTCATACCAGTATCGGTACCGTCATATCGTTTCTTAGACTCGTCTCTCTTATAGCGCCCGTCTAATGTTTTTACAAAAATATCTTCCAATCCGAATTTTCGCAACAAAACAATCAGCTGTTTGAAGTCACATCTCAGCTGCATCGATACTCACTTCCCAAGGTAATCGATTACAGAACAATTCGAGTGGAAAATCAAAACCTGTAGTGAACATGATGGACTGAAGACCGTGACGCGGCACGCATTGTGGTTGACATGGCCATTTGTTCCCACAGAGTAAGATATTTACATGTCACGATACGACTACGCTGCGTAATTTGCGGTCTGAGATCAAGCGATGTAGTTAGTCTGTGGATTACGTAAGATTGTGGAAGTAATTTTAGTAGTTACTTTAGGTTGATAGGGACCGTTAACAAAGTGACATTTTAAATGATGTAACGATTGCAGAAAAGTCAAAATATGACCACGCGACATTTTATTACAGCTTGTCAATCCCAAAATTTATGGATTTTATGACAATTTTATTTGATAAAATGTCACTTTGTCAAGAGCTTCTGGATTTTATAGAAATACAATTATTTCCAAAATATCCTGCAGGGTAAGTAGGTATTTTCAATCAACAAAATAAAAATCTTTACAGCCGAAGATATAAAAATTGACTCATGCTACATGACTGTGTACTTTTAAAACACTTAAAACATCTAAGAAAATATCCTAACTTAAGCAATCTCAATTAATTTACCTCATTCCACTATAATTCTTATTTTATTTCCATGTTTTCAGTATGCTCTAAATATCCTCTCCGTTCACTCGCGCGGTTCAAAGGAGCCCGTGCTACGTTACGGCTCCGCTGAATATCATCATTTTTCCTTGTTACCAACAAGGTGGGTGTTCTGTTGTAAAGTTGCCGGGATTTCCCCTGATGGTGACAGATCATACATAGCATTACTCGGGAATATAAAGAAATTCATACTCCTCCGTTACGACGATGAAACATTACGCCTGCATGTGATCGTTACCCGAGCTTTTATACACTTTTATCCTTGCTTTTATACTTTTTGAATGAAGTAGTTTATTGTGTGCGTGTTTAGGGGAGAGACTCAGAGATAAGGATGGAAATAGAGGGTTTCGTGGGGTGCAGACATAATATCCCGTTTATGACGAGTAGTTACATACACACATACAAGCTGCACGTTTCATTTAGAACAGCGCTGTCTTTTTGGTGAGACTTGAATGGTGGCGGTCAGAAAGTAGGGTCTTTTAATAACTACCCCGGTTGTAAAAGACTTAAATGTTCAAGTATCCTTTCTCAATCACATAAGTGTATTTATTGGTATTTATTAGTCTAAAATAGTATGTATGTATTATAAATATTTTTATAGCCTTATTTACATACGTTTAAATTGTACACAACCCTACCCTCGAATGTGATCTCTCACTCAAAGGTTTGCTGGGAGAAAACTCAACTTTGAGTTAAGTTCGCCCTTGTACATGAACTGTGTAATTACTGTGATCTGTGTTAAGATGTGGTGTACAAAAAAGAATTAAGAATAAAGTATGTATCTTTGTCAGTAATGTATTTTTTACTAGACTAGTTGGTATGACCAGCAGGCGTATTCGCTAACTCAGTTGACATCAATTTGATAGGCACTTTGTCGTACATTGCTGCTTTGACTATAATCAATGTACACCGAGCAATGTACTGCATAGTGGATATCAAATTGATGTCAACTGAGTTAGCGTAGCGGAGTACGACAAATGGTAGAAAAGTAACTATACCCTTGATAACAGCGTTAGTTTATGCATGTATGTGTAAACTAGACGAGCTTAAAATGTGTTTTGAATAAGTTTTTAAAAACAGCTGCGTTTCTAATAGACTTTTTTCCAAAACTCAACTCGTTACACGGACTAATCTAACTTTATTCCATGGAGACGCTGTAATGGGGTTTTTTTTTGGCTTGCACTTTATGAAGTGAAAATAAATCGGTTAAAAAAGTTGTCAAACTCTAAAAGGAGGAATATAAAGCAAAAAAAAAACTGGTCAAGAGCGAGTCGGACTCCAATAACATTTTTTTTTAAACTACCTCCTCTTTATAGGTTTTACTGTAATCTATAAGTAAAGAAACACTTTCTGAATTTTTTTTTCAAAATTTTAGGCCTAGTGATTTTGGAGATAGAGGGGCCGAATGGTCATTTTTCATTTATTTTCTTATATAACTTTAAAACTACATATGTTAAAATTATAAATATAATACATTCGAGACTCTTAGAATGTGCCCTTTCATTTGATATGTCGCATGGCACAGTTTGAAAAACTTTGTTTTTTTAATTTTCCGACTTTCACCCCAAAAGTGACCCCTATATTCCAAATAAATTTATTTAGGGTACACTTTCGTGTTCGGGTCACAGATATTCACGGTGTACCAAATTTCAAATCTGTCGGCCCAGCACGTTCGGAGCAAATTGGCTGTGACATCCAGACAGACAGACAGACAGGCACACGAGTGATCCTATAAGGGCTCGTGTAGACATTGCCGCCGCCGTGCCGAGCCCACACCGCCGCCGCATCTCTGCACTGTGTATACGAGACGCGTCCGCGCCGCCTCTGCACCACCATCGCACCGACGCCGCGGAACACGCCACCCCACTGACACGTATTTGATTTTGTTATCCCATTTTACCATTTTTTATACATATAGTAAGCTAATACTAATTTATTTTTTTTCGTTAAACTGGGCATATCAATGCGACACGTGTGATCTTCGTGAAAATCTGTTACTATCAACCATATACTGGTATGGTGAAATCAACCGGCGACGACAGCGTGGTGGCGGCGCGGACGCTTCTCGTATACACAGCAGAGGTGCGGCGGCGGAGCGGTGTTGGCGCGGAGGCGGCATCGTGTACAGGAGCGCTAAGGGTTCCGTGTTTTCATTCGGACTTTCGGAATCCTAAAAACAGAACAAAACTGTATCGGTAATGTGATATGTCATCATCATTATCTTACCCGTATCCCAATATATTTGCGCTCGATGTAACGTGACTTTTTCTTCCCTACTTTTCTGTAGTCGTCTTATTAGTGGTCAGGGGCGAACCGTGAATTTGTAAGCCTTGGGCGTAACACTACTCTTGGGTAATTGATTAAATTATTTGTTTTAAAGTAAATTGCACCACGCACAATTAAATAAGATATTTAGTTTAATTTTAAAAATCATTTTGTTCGAAACCCTTCCTGGTGAGTGGAATACCAGACCCCAGACGTGGACACTCTGGGCATGGTGACATGAATACCTAACAATATTGTACCGCTTGCTAACACTACCGCCGTTTGTGGGCTGTGGGCCCTCTAACCATCGAGCCCCTTGTGTAATACGCCACTTTGCACCTTAGTAGCTACGCCACTGTTATTGTTCACCACCTTCTATCATAATATCTTCTTTCGTACAGACCGTTTGATATTTTTTACATCCTTGGCGTTTATGCTTGCCTTTATTGTAATAGGTATCTACATTCAAAATGCCATGCGTCATATTCCTCTCTCTCCCCTGTAATGCGACTAGCACTTCGCCCGAAAAAAATTTATAGCATAAGACACTCACAAATAATGTGACTCTCTATTGGTAAAAGAATTTTCAAAATCGGTTCAGTAGATCCAGAGGTTACCACCTACATCCTCACAAACTTTACCTCTTTGTTACATTTTAATATATCTAAATTATAGTGACTCACCGAACAACCACATCTAATATTTAAAAACCAAGCTACCAAGGTCAGTGACATTTTTAATCCGAACCTCCCCAACTTAGCAGTAAGCAAAATAAGCAATAACAATTTGGGTTACTTTCGACGCCAATAAAACGTCGAGTGTTTCTTTAATTTGAATTTTGATAGAGTTCTAATGAAGTCGTAACGAATTTACTAAGTTCTGTACTTGGACGTTGAGCGTGGAATGGAACGTTATTAAGGCGAAGACAAGGGACAAATACTGAAAATAGGCTAGTTTAATTCTTTTTTTTGCCAAATATGTTGTTGTTTAACAACAACATATTTGTATATAACCGCCGCACGGGTCGATCCATTAGGTTAAGCTACGATTGGCGGGGTTTGTCTATGGATGGGTGACCATCTTTACATACCAAGACTCCTCCGTACCTCAAAAGCACGTTAAGCCCTTGGTCCTGCCTGTCAATCGTGGATCTTTGACAGTCGTTACGGGTCATCAGAAGCTCGAAAGTCTGATTACCAGTCTTACCAAGGGGTACCGTACCCAGTAACTGGGTTGTGGAGGTCAGATAGGCAGTCTCTCCATGTAAAATACTGGTACTGAGCTGCAAATTGGTTAGACTGGAAGCTGACCCCAAGATAGTTGGGGAAAGGCTAGACAGATTGATTGATATTAAAGTTGTGGGTAAAATATTGGTTATTCTTCTGAGAAATTTGTAGTTTTAATGTTTTATAAAAATGAGGTCGGCAAATTTTCTCTTACTTTTAAACCCATTTGTGTTTTATTCTTACAAAAGAATGAATATGCCAAATGTATGGAATCCTGAAACTTTCCTGATGGAGTTATATGCTTTTCGCCAAGAAAGTATTACAACATCCCATACTCAAGAAGCCTCTAACAATAAAATGGCTGATGATATAAAAGAAATAAGGTATTCTGTGGTCAATCTTCATAGTAAATGTAATGCCCTTTGGACGGACGTGAATAAGCTTCTGGAGACCTAAGACGTACGTCACTAAAACTAATAACAATGAAGTATCATACCTTTTTTTGTGGTGTTGGGAAATCATCCATCAACTTCTCCCGCTCTGGGTGGAGCGGGAGGGTGTGTTAGACTTTTATTCATTAAAACCCACCCCTGTTCCTTCAGTTGCCTGAGTACCCAGGGCAGCGGTAACTCTGTTAAGAATTTATCCGCTACCCCTAGGCATACTATCCACGACCCCTTGGCAGTCAGTATTATACCTGAATGCAACACTTTGTTGTATTTTTATTTTCGATTACTCAACTCAATAATGAGTAAATCGGTAAAATACTTCAAATTGTGCATCTCTTTCTTTTATATGCAGTCCGTCAGTGACCACGCTTTCACGGCATCTCACGGTCTTATAGGTTCACTAGCGCCTCCATCCAGCTCTTCACGGGAACAAATTATGCATACAAACCTTCCTCGTTTACCGCTCTTTCTATTCCTTAAAACCGTATCAAAATCCGTTGCGTAGTTTAGGAGGAGTTAGCGGTGAAACACACAGACATGGAAAGCGAGTTTGACGTCACCGTCAAGTCGTCGAGCAAAAGTGTGTATGAACCTTAAGACAGAAAGTATTTGTTCTACCTTCATCCTTGACAAATATTAATATTCCCGAGTCAAGGAGGCATTGCTTCAATTAAGTCCCTAACTTAGTTTGCCGCTTAGACTTGTTATCTTAGTTCTTCAGACGCTCAACAATTATTTATTTAGCAACCATTCGCAGGGAATTTAGATGTTTTGCTAATTCTTCTCCTACGAATACCTACTAATATTTTGTTCATTGCCGTGTTTGGGATTCCAGTCTACAGAAACTTTCGAAGCGTGAAAATTTGTTTATATTATGTTAAGTTTTCACCTTAATAGTTAGTAAAGTTTTTGTCTGAATTTTAGAGATTATTTAGTAAAAACATTATAAGTTTGAGCTTAAATCACAAATCATAGGATTATAACTAAAATTTCTGTGAAATCTAATTTGTTTCTTTAATACTTTTTGTTAATAAAAACTCATTCATAACAGTGATGATAAATAATTCAGTTTGTATTTAAGGTTAGATCAGTTTCTTTTTGTGGTGCAATTTTTGAAACTGTCACTCGTTTCTGAATTGCTGTTGTTACAAGATTTTATTTAATTTTGCAATATTTGTTTGGCATGTCCTAGAACCAAAAATTCGATGACATGTGACATTCACCAATCCGCATTGGGCCCGCGTGGTGGATTACGGCCTACACCCTCTCACGAAGAGGAGCTCGTGGCTAAAGTAATAACAGCCGCATGGGTCGATCCATCAAGTTAAGCTACGCTTGCCGGGGTTGATTCATGGATGGGTGACCATCTTTACATACCGAGACTCCTCCGTGCCTCGGAAAGCACGTTAAGTCGTTGGTCCCGGCTGTCAATCGTGGATCTTTGACAGTCGTTACGGGTCGTCAGAAGCCCGAAAGTCTGACAACCAGTCTTACCAAGGGGTATCGTATTACCCAGTTATTGGGTTGTGAAGGTCAGATAGGCAGTCGCTCCATGTAAAATATTGCTATTCAGCTGCATCCGGTTAGACTGGAAGCCGACCCCAAAATAGTTTGGAAAAGGCTAGGCAGAACACGACTCTCACGAAGAGGAGGCCTGTGCCCCAGCAGTGGGGACAGTAAAAGGCTGAGATGATGATGAATATTTGTTTGTGTGGGTCTTGCAAGCTGAATTAGAACCACTTTCTCTTATCTTGTGGGGTTGAACTTTGAGGTGTTGGTTCAGTTCTGATGAAAATCCATTTTTATAGTAAGCACGACCTAAATAGACATCCAGGATAAGCTCCAGATAAAGACAGTTTTTAACGGTCAACAACACAGGTCGACACGATATTTTGTGTACGCATTTAATTGTGATAGTTGAATAGCTTGTTTTTAAACTATGGAATTTTCGGCAATTTATTTCTTAGTTTCGTACTATCACATTTTTTAACCTTATTAAACATCTCTATGGATATTGTGTCTGAGAATAAAAATCACATTTATTAAATAACCTGTGTCCCGCTTTTTTTTGGAGTTATTTTTATTTACTTTTTAAAAGTTTGTTTTGTTTATTTTCGAAGCATTTTCTAATTTTGTAAATATGAGTACCATGGGGCATATCATGTAACTGTTGCAGTAGAGGTTGAGAGTTTGTCATGCTCACTCTAATGTCTCGCTGATGGTGGCGTATGTGTTGGGTAATGACCCAACACACACGCCACCATCAGCGAGACATTAGAGCTTCGTTTCATCTGCCGCCAAAAATGCCTCCGTCACTTCGGTGTCCTTCGTCCCGTCGAATTCCGCTTAGCAGGTGGTGAAAGTACCGTGTCCGTGTTCTAATGAAATTTGACTCAGTTCAACCATTCATTTCATGTCGTGTTCGTAAACGGGCGTCATCAGTTGAGTTCACTTTTTTCTGTTTTTTTTTTTTTATTTTACATTGTTCTCGCATAGTAGAAACAACAAGAAAAGTGTAACCAAAATTTTTGTAACACATAACATGGTTAATAACAGTATCCATTTAGTTTCTTGCACGTTCCTGTCCATAGAGATCTACGCTTTGGAATGTGCAATTAGCCTCATCTTTTTGACTGACCGACTTGACCGACCTGTAAATGGTTTAATTTTAAATAAACGCTTTGTGTTTGCGACCAAGCCAGGGCAAGGATCCGACTTGAGGAGACAAGAGTGTGGAAGCGTGCGTGTCGGATCCCCGGCACCAACCTGATCACAAACTTGTGTGCAAGTACGCAGAGCTAAAGAATAATTTACAAACGTTTTGAACAACTTACCCAAGGTTTCCGAAGTCTTCGTCCTGGGAGCAATCTGGGTAAATGTGTGTATGTCAGAGTTAAAGGGGAAGTATAGTGCTTGTCAGTAGGTATACCAGACTCCAAAGGAGATTTCAAAAAGGAGGTGGTCATCTCACAAGCGCGTAGTCTCTCGCAAACCAACCAAACTTCCAAGTGTTTTCACAAAATAACCCGTTTCTCCACTATATCAAATGGGGCTTTAATAAAATTTACTTCAATAGCAAACAATTAGGTTCAAACCAATAGATTTAGCCAGATTTGAATCCCATACCCAGAATCTACATTTTCAAGGTTTTTTCACTACGCTCATAGCCAACAGGTGACAGATGATAGGAAAAAAGTCATAGAGTATAAAAAGAAAGAGTGTGACAGCTGTCACCTCTCAAGTTTGCGTTCGGAAATACACTCGGACTGAACACTTTGAGTTTGAGCTTTGAGTTTGAAGAAGTTAAAATACACAAACAAGAACATCATTCCCATGTTTCCACAGATTCCAAAACACTTAAAATTCGTACACATCGCAAACACATTTCCCTGCCATCCTTCTTAATATTAAAAGCAAAACACATTACAATAAGCTCTCGTTTCAACACGAGACCGTTGTTTCACCAACTAATCCTTATCCAAAGGTGTTCCGTATGAAACAACATGCACTGTTGCTTTAGAGTAGTTGCAGACAACAGACTTTTTTAGCTTGCGACAGATTCAGTCGCAATGTTTTGTAAAAGGGCCCATACACGGGGCAATTATCGTAACGATCAGTCGTACAATGTTAAAATCAAACGACGGATTGTATTCGTGTACTAATATCGTATCCAATTTTTTTCCGTATGGATATCGTACGGAAATCGAAAGATAGATCGTACGATTATCTTGATGATCGATCGAAACGACAAATAGTTCCGTGTATGGGGTTCTTAAGAGAGAATAATGTCCATACCTGATGTACGTAACTAATGCTGCATTTTATGTGGCTAGCTTCTGGGTTCAAAGAAGAAAAGAAAGGAAACCCTCGATTCAAAAGAATAAGAAGAAGAACGTTTTGTGAGGCATCTACAGTTTGTGTCCCGTAAGTTTTTCGCTCTGAAACTAGATTTCCTTTGAGTATGGCATCTTATGATGCTATTTTACAACTGTGCTGTCTTTCGTTGCCTAGCTCAGAACGGCACACTTATTTGACGCGAAATGTGACTTTCTTTTTAAATAGCTTTAGTCCACAGTTTCGTTAAAAAATCCGAAAAGTAGATAAAAAATCCAAAAATGTACGATTTTTTTCGGTATGCAAAATAGCATAAGTAATTTTCCAATCCATGGACTGGCTTCATGAAAAAACAAATCTATATGTTGCTCCGTTGGTGCATGAAAGAAGTAAATACAAACGAACCAGTAAGCACACTTTTGCGTGTAAGAGTCATAGAGATATCTGCTTGCTATTAGGAATTTTCACTTACTTTCCGGTGTCACTACTTAAATACTGTCATTAATTTCTGTCTTTATGAATTCTCTACTGTCAGTGTGTCTTATAATTTGACGACTTTACATCACCAAGCGATTGTCGTCACTCTGCAACCCACCTTAGGGGTATCCGCCATTAACGTAATTGCCACTTGAATATTCAAGATGCTGGATTAGACGGGATGCTGTGATCGTCTGAACGCCTCATTTGTATGCCGTTCGGAAATTTTGCATGAGTACAACATCAGAGGTGATGCTACTTATTTTTAGCCAATTATGTTGAAGCGGGGATGTGAGTTTCACAGTACATGCATGAGTTTGTATGTTCATGCATTAATGTTTGCTTAAGGAGCGTGCAGGGGCTTTCATTAATTAAAGGTAGGTATCTAATGACGGTGTTATGATAAGACAAAATTGATGCCAAAATTACAATTATTTGACATGGTTTGGAACTTTAATGTTCTAGTAGATATGAAAGTCATAGAAGCCACTGAATTTAAAGACTCGTAAAGGAACTTCCAACCTAAATATGCTCCGGGTATTGGGCGCAGAGGCAAGGTGAAAGCAAATATGTAAACATCCAGACGATCATTCATGTCTCGATAACTTTTATTGATGTTAACCTAGTTAAAAAAACTTTTTACAATAAATACAACCGACTTCCAAAATAGAAGACACTAAAAATAAAAATAATATTTTTAGTTCGGAAGTCGGTGTTAGTATTTTATTTCTTCGTTATTTGAAAACGACTTCCGAAATTAAAGTTATTTTTTAATTTTAAAGTGTATTTTCTTTTTTGGAAGTCGGTTGGGTTTCTATGTAAAAAAGTTTTTTTATTTTTCACTTTTTAGTTGTTATTTCTAAACTTACTAGAACTAAACCGCCCAAATTGAAAAGTTCAATAACATGGAATAATTAATATGATTCGAGGCAACGAAATCGTTATTTATGTATACATATTTTTTGTTTTTGTTAATTTTTTCAAAATGCGCTGAAGCAATTTCGATAAAACTGATATGTGGTCCCATATCAGTTTTGGAGTACTTATACTCTTTTGGACAGTAAAAGAATTTTCAAAATCGGTCCACAACTGACAAAGAAATCGGTGGACATCCAAAAATAAAAACATACATACCTACTCTCGAAAATAGAACCTCCTTTTTTCGAAGTCGGTTAAAAATGATCCTCATGATATTTGGAAAGTTCTTTGGTGCGATTAGTGATACAAGGAAGAGTAGAGAATGAAAGTTCTCGCGGCCGGTCACCCACCAGATGGACAGACCTCTTTTAATCGTCTACGAAGGGATCCATTACTGAATGTGCATGCAGTGCCACGAATATAGAGAGACGGAGAAGTCTCGCAAAAGCCGCAACCAACCTATCAGACGACCCATGACCCCGAGTACTCCTCCAGGAGTGTACGAATAAGAAGATAAAATGATAATTAGAGTCATGCTCGAGATACGAGCTCATGGCTAAAGTAATAACAGCCGCACGGGTCGATCCATCAGATTAAGCTACGCTTGCCGGGGTTGGTCCATGGATGGGTGACCATCTTTACACGCTGAGACTGCTCCGTGCCTCGGAAAGTACGTTAAACCGTTGGTCAAGGCCGTCAATCATGGATCTTTGACAGTCGTTACGGGTTGTCGGAAGCCCGAAAGTCTGACAACCAGTCTTACCAAGGGGTATCATATTATCCAGTAACTGGGTTGTGGAAGTCAATTAGGCAGTCGCTCCACGTAAAATATTGATATTCAGCTGCATCCACTTAGTTCGTAGCTGTTACCTTCAAATGATCCGTCACAGTTCTTTGAAAGGTTCATTTGAAAACCAGCGTCAAGCGGCTCCAGCCCGTCTGACATTATCGCTGAAATGGACCTTTTTAGCGCAGTCGTGAGGCACACACTTTATTTATTTTAATGTATTTTTTTCGTCATTGTTATTTCTATGTACCGTGCGTGTTTCGTGTACTGTTGCTGAATAAATTTTATTCTTTCTGTCTTTCTTTCTTTCTTCATCCAGTAAGACTGGAAACCGACCCCAAGATAGTTGGAAAAAGGCTAGGCAGATATATAGATAAAACGAAAATTGCAGAACCTAGATTCAGAGATTAGACCACCAAAACAGCTCCCCGTTCTCAACAAACCCAGCTGCCAAAACCAATAATCGACCGTTCAATAAGAACGCTCTTCCAAACAAATCAGATTATTACAACCGGCCATTACACTGGCTAAACTCCACCGTAGAATCATTCGTTCAAATGAATGTTGACCATCTGAACGGTGCAACTGTGTGCGTTTAATACGACAACGGCAAATATTTGCCGGTTGCGATCCGTTTGCGATAATTGCTCAATGTTATTTGAGTAGACTTTCTAATCGATTTGTTGTGAACCTGGATATTAATATCTTTAGTGGTGATTTTGGGGCTTGGGAAATACATAAGTTTTTATGTGACTACAGTAAATGTTTAATTTTTTCTGCCATTGAGTTTCACAACACATTAGTTTGAGTGTTCGTGCATTTATGTTTGCTTAAGAGCCAAGGTTACCGACATCGGCGAGTAATGGGTAGCTCACCGTCCGATGTGGACCAGACCCAAGTCTACGGCGCGTAGTGTTCCACGCGCGCCTCAAAGAGATGTCAGCAAAAACTGACGGGGTCTGCCAGGACCGATGCCTGTCTGGGTCGTGGATAAATTCGAATGAGTTAACTTGACCCTGGCACAAGCAACAGAAGGAACAGGGGTGGTTAGGCAGTAAGTCAGTAAAACTCTGACACGCCCTCCTGCTGCACCAAGAGCGGGAGAAGGCATTAGATGATTGCCCAACCCAAAAAAAAAAAGTTACCGATATAGTTTTCAGAATGACTGAAGTGGCAGTGGGCAGAGCACATTGCTCTCAGAAAAGTTCTGGAGTAGCGACCGCGTACCGAATGTTGCAGCGTTGGAAGGCTTCCAACAAGGTGGACTGATGACCTGGTGAGGGTCACGGGAATCCGATGGCTGCAAGATGCGCAGGACTGGTCGTGGAAGTCTGAAATGATAATGCTGATGCAGTTTCTTGTAACGTTAGGTTATTCATTCAACGTTCTTGAATGTGTGACAGGATTAAGTTTACCAGGATCTCTTTATATATTATCGACACGACGGTAACAATTGCCAGAGCTCATAAATCTATAAGATTGACGACTTGTTATTTTGTTAGTGCATGTCAATCCTGGTACATTTTGGTTTTTAGACCGTTGATAGATTGTCACTTTTTCTAGACTCTCAGGGTCTTAAAGTTTTAGAACATACACAGTGCTAACGACCCGCCCCAGCTTCGCACGGGTGCAAATTATGTACCTTACATTACCTTGCTCGTTTAACATTCTTTACATTAGAAAGCGACTTTCTTTAGAGAAAAGATTATTAGAAATTCTGAACAAGTACTCACTGTAAATAGCCCAACTACGTGACAAATAAAAACATGAACGAAACAAATTACAGTACACACCTCCAAAACAAAACAGGGTAAACACACAGCGAGCGCTTCAATCAGATGACCGTCGCGGTGATTGGACGCAATCGAACGCTTTACCCTGCGCGAGTGCAAACAGCCTTTTTGAACTGAAGCCCATAGCTTAGTTTGTTGTGAGTGAGGGCTTTGATCTGGGTCGAATACCTGAGGTATAAGTATTCGTCAAACTTAATGGCGTGTGCACAGTTAGCTGCGAGTGCAACTGCGCGCAGGTACAGTCAAGTCAACAATAATTTAGGCCATTTAATGATTTTTATAACTGTGTAGAAGCTGTTTGAATATTAGTTTTTTAGGGGTGTATGGTATCTACTTATTTGTTAGTTTGGAAGTTGGTGATATTCCCACAAGCCTTTAAGTTTGACGAATATTATACTAAGGTGGTAAGGGAACTTTGAAGGCACCTATGTCATTTGATTCTTTTACTATCTAGGTAGTAGAAGGAGAGTAATGTTTGCTAAAGTACACCTATGTACTTATGTATGTTTGTAAGTCTATTTCTTTGGCACGCGCTGTAGCCGGCTGGATTTAAAATGAGATAAATGAATGAGATGTTATGAGATTGGTCTTCACGGCTGAACTGACATCTAAAAGGCTATATGAATTTTGAAAAAATAACATAATGTCGACCGCCGTTAGGAAAGTGTGGTAATTTTTTTTGAGACATGGTCATCTGGGGTAAAATAAAGGGCTTAAGGAAAATTAAAAAAATATGTCACGAAAAAAAAATTCAAAAAACTGTACTTGAAAAATCATCGTTAGATTGAAGTAAAATAAGTGTAATAGAAGTAAAATAATATTACATTATGCTTAATTTATTTATTTAAAATATAAGTTAACAGTGCCTACGACCAAATCACTTATATTTTAGTATAAATAGGTACCTACTCACAAAAAAAACATATAATAACTTACGATACTATTTACTTACGGCTTATCATGGAAGATATCCATATCTATGTGCTGGGTGAGCAAAGAGTACAGCAGTGTAGTGACTCGGGCCGTGGGAGCAGCAGCAGCTCGACGAGTGCACACTCCCGGGGGCAAGGCGAACAGTTTCCTCCGACGAATTGTGCTCCCGAAGGAAGAGCAGAGGTGTCCTAGTACGTACGTAGTTTACACCCACATTTCGATATTTATGTTTAAGTAACATGTACTCGTAATATGAGGAGAGCCTTGTGTCAATAATCAACTGCTACTGAGAAATTCCAGAATGAAATACCCAATAATATTTTGCCTGAGAAGGGAACGGAACCCAGGATTGCATGTCCAGTAGAAGTGCTGCCTAATTTGGATTGAATACTTGTGGTAGTTTGATGGTAAGGAAATATAGGTTCAGAGATTTTTTTAATGAAAGCAGCTATTTTTTTGTGTGCCGAATAACTGGCTTTTTCCTATGCCTTTACTCACGTGCTTATACTACTGAAACCATGCGTCTTTTTTGGGATAAAACATTTATGTCTGACACTGAAGAATAGTTTGATTCATAGTGTTGACCTGCCGGGTACCAGCTGGATGCGCCTGGCATCGCTGGCTGGATTGACAAAAGAACTAAAACGTTCATAGGCAACAATGCACTCGTCGAGTCGAAACTCCACTATTGAGAATCGACGCCGAGTTGCTAACCTGTCGGTTTTCTTTCGGTTACATTTCGGGGAGGGTGAATCGGAATTGCATAGTTTGATTTCGCCAAGCCCGTTCTATCATCGGACCTCTAGACATATGGCGATTCACCACGGGTACATGGTGGTCCCACCCTTACGCATTAAATGTGAAAGTGTGATAGTGAAGGAGTGGAATTCCCAGCAGGAGTCTGTGTTTCCTGATAGCTACAACCTGGGGGTCTTAAAGTTAAATTACTTAGTTCTAGACAAGCGTGTCCTAACGTTGACCACAAAAAAAAAAAAAAAAAAAAACGTTTCCACATCATCGCTTACCATCAGGTGAGATAGTGGTCAAACGCCAACCAATCAATAATAAAAAACTGGCCAAGTGTGTATCGTATTTCACACATTAAGGGTTCCGTACCAAACATTGGTATTTGTTACTAAAGTATACGTTATAATAACATTATCACCAAAGAACATTGGGATCCCATTGTTATTTCAAGTTCATAGGTCAATGGGAAGTTAAAAATTCTTCGTAACAAAATTCTGTGACAGACGACAGACGGACAGACAGACAGACGGACAGGCGACCACGTGAGTGACTACAATATGAATTTTGGAATCGAATCAATATTTCCAGAGATTACTTTTTACAGACAAGAATTAACCAACAATTTTACCTGTTTATAATATTAACTAGTGACCTGCCCTAGCTTTGCACGGGTACATTTTATACACCGAAACCTTCCTCCTGAATCACAATGTCCATTGGTGGAAACTGCATGAAATCCGTTTGGTAGTTTTTGAGTTTATAGCGAACAGACAGGCAGACGTGGCGGGGGACGTGATTTTATATTTTATAAAAAATAAAACCAAAACCAAACAGTAAAAGATATAAAATTTAATCATTTACAAAAAGAAGTAGGTAAGAAAAAAGGAAAATGTGTGTGCCCCACGGCTGCGCCAAATAGGTCAAATTTATAACATATATTGATTTATTTAATGATTGATAACTGTTATCACTAAATTGTCTTAACGTGATTGTTATCATACGAGAACCAAAGCCCGTTGAACCTTGCACTCTGAAGGCTATTTGAGAACTAATATTTTAGGGTAGAAACGTTCAAAGATTTTTACGCTCATTCAGTTGACGAATCTTTTATCTCAATTTTTAATGTCTGGGTAGTATCTATAAGTATCCAGACATTAAAAATTGAGATAAAGCGTTTTGCTTGCCAATCAAAATTTTACGAGACCTTTGATTTCTTAAGAAAGCCAATGTTAGCCATTAAAATAAAGCATTATCAAAAAGTTTAGTCAATTTGACCACCTTTAATTTTAAAACATTTCCATTATTTTTCAGTAGTAATGAGAAATCAAACAAAGACGAAGACTGCTAAAAATAGTGTTTATTTTGACTTGGTGTGGAAAATTATTGACGTTCCCAGGAATCTCCGAACCCTGTGTTCCGACACGTTTCAGTTACTTACATGAAGATAAACAAGGAAAAATAAATCACACGCTTGTAAATAAAAAGAAGCGTTGAGGAAACGAAACCACGAATTAATTTAGTGTGAAATTGGATTTTGTTTCATGTATCTAATAGGTTTGCAAAAAGAAGACGATTTCTTACTTGACACAGAGTTCTTAGCGTAGTCTGTATACAAATTCAAGACCAGGAAAAACTGTTTTACAAAAAAATAGAACCGACTTCCAAAAAAAAGTTCAAAATAACTTTAATTTCGGAAGTCGGTGTTTCTGGTTTTGTGTCTCCGTTTTTCGATTCGATTTCTATTTTTTACAAACTTAAGAAATACTAAAACAAAGACTCCTAATTAAATAAAACTTTAAATACGGTGTCGAAAAATTCCTCCGCATTGCTGTCGACTGGATGCGTGCCCAAAAGACTGACAGCATTGCCACGTGGTATGGCAATGCTTAACCTCTGGCTGAGGTTAAAGCCAGCCCTTGGGTCACGCGAAGTGTCAACAAGGCGTTTAGACAGATTTTAAAATAATATATAAGCACTTGGACCCCACGGCCCAAGGGTTTCAACCCCAAACGTCTTTAAAATGTAACTACCAACGAGGTTGTTATATTTCCGCCGCTTGAGGTTCTCCGCAGCCGCAGCGGTAGCACCGGCATATGAATTGATGTTTGTTACTCAATCACGCCAAAACGGCTAATCAGATCTGGATGAAATTTGGCACAGAGATAGACTATACTCTGGAATACGACATAAACTATAATTAATAGTAGGGGAAGTACTAATTCCACGCGGACGTAGCCACTGGCAGAAGTTAGTTAATTAATTATAAAAATCTTATCTGATGGTTAATAACTAAGAATTTCTCTATCAAAGTTATATTTTTAGTAGGGGTAGGTTCTTGATTTTCTTGCGGGACAAAATTGGCAAAACTTTAAGCTGAATTGAAAAACCTCGTTAAGATGTTACATACCAGCAGCTATTATTGTGACCCCGAACAAGTTTTTAGGGTTCCCGAATGAAAAACGGAACCCTTATACGATCACTCGTGTGTCTGTCTGTCACAGTAAATTTTCTTTGAATCTACTGGACCGATTAAGTTGAAATTTGGTACTCACATGTGACCCAAATACGGAGCTGTAATTAAAATAAATGGATTTGTAATATGAGGGTATTTTGGAGGGCAGATCAGAAAATAAAAAATAAAAAATTCCCTAACTGTGCCGTGCAAATGAAATGGCTTATTGTAAGGGTCTCAAATACTTTTTTCATTAATTTGTTTTTAAGCTATTTCAGAAAATAGATGAAAAGTGACCATTCTTATCTCCGAAACCACCGGCCCTAAAATTTTGAAAACAATACAGATGGTATTTCTTTACTTATAGATTACAGGAAAACCTATAAGAAGTATAAAATTTAAAAAATAGTCATGAAAAAAAAATGTTTTGGTCAGATCCCTATGCCAGTCCGACTCACTCTTGGCCGGTTTTCTTTTGTTTAAATTAAATCTGTTTAAATTTGACCCCGCATTTAGAAAAGTGGATCTCCACGGTATTATAATGTTATGTTACAGTTAACAAACTAAACTGAAAAACAGTTTTAATTTATCTTTTAACACGAAAAACATACACCACTATTAGGAAATAAATAAACCACAACATAAAATCATTTCCAACCGTATTCGTAATGAGTATACAATAGCGACTGAGTCATAATTACCTTCGTGCCGTCACAGCCAGCCTATAACTAAACACAAATGATTTACCTACGAAATAATAATTAAAAGGTCCACAATAAGTCTTTCACACAGCCTGTCGATAAGGCTCTGTCACAATAGGGTAGGAGACAAAAACAAGAGAGGAGCAAAGCTATTGTTCACCGCTAACAATAAGGTAAGTGAAAAAGCCTGAATTGACAGGGAGGAAGAATTCACTGGATCTGTATGAGACAACATGATGCCCATGTAATAGAGAAAACGATCAATGGCGTTATTGAGTTGATCATTTTAATGTTGAATGCTCAGCGAACTCTTGATTTTGAGTTATCTGATAGTTGTGAAATCTCTTTATAGCTTTTGAGTCAAAATAAAATATTCAATCCATATGTATGATAAATGGATGGATGTTTGTTTGTTACACAATCACGAAAGAACGGCTGAACAGATTTGGATGAAATTTGGCACAGAGATAGATTATAGCCTAGAATAGTCCATAGGCTATAATTTATAGTAGGGAAAAAACTAATTCCACCCGGGAGAAGCCACTGGCAGAATTTTGTTTGACATAATCATTTATCTAGGCACTACTAGGTAATAATAATGTTAGTTTCCTGGGTATGAAATTAATAATTCTATTTTTAATCCGTAAGTTAGATTATCAAAAAAAACAACCGACTTCCAAAAAAAAAAAACACTAAAAATTTATAAATAACTTTAATTTCGGAAGTCGGTGTTTGTATTTTTACTTCTTCGTTATTTGACACCGACTTCCGAAATTAAAGTTATTTATAAATTTTTAGTGTATTTTTTTTTAATAATAAATAATAATAATAAAAATGTTTATTTTTCTTCCACAAATAACACTTAACAACTAAAACTTAAAAATATAAAAATGTATAACTATGTAGGATAGGTTCATTTGTGGGAGACTGGTGCCTAAACTAAGCCGTGACTTGTATTTCAGGACACCAGGGACTCCGCCCTATAGGAAAAAATATTATATAAAAAAAAATAAAAAATAATAGAGAATGCCGTTACATTTATGTGTTATATTGGCAAACTATTTGTTGGAAAAGAAAAAATAATAAAAATAAATCTTAAACTTCTAAAAAGTGTAGTGGAGTTCAAAGTGTATGTGAGATGTAGGTGAGAGTATGATGTATTTTGTGTTTGACTGTGTGTGTTTTTGTGAGTTTTGGAAGTCGGTTGTTTTTTTTGATAATCTAACTTACGGATTAACAAAGATACAACGCATCAAAGTTCTGGAGTGAGGGCTCGTGACGTCACTTTGTGTTAAAAGGTGTCGCACACTGTGACGTCACGCGAAATTTTAACGCACTGTATCGTTAAAATACGTGTCCAATATTTTTTGATAATAATCATAATTGATGGACTAATTCGATTTTTTTAGGAAACTTATTAAGTAGGATACGCCGAGGAGATATGCAGTACAAGTTCATATAGAATAATGTGAATGCGAGAACTATGTGCCGTTATATTCATGTAGATTTTATGATTGTCTGGCAGTTTGAGTATTTTTGCGGCCTACTCAAATGTCCTTACTTTGGTATTGTTCGTCGGTTCGTTGAGCTCCTCAAAGTCCCGAGTTGAGCTTTACGATGACTGACAAATGCTTGCACTGTCTGGAGAGGTCCACTCGAATTTGTGTGTTGCTTTCTTCAAAAAACTCATCTCCGACATGAACGTACATGGTTCTCATATGATTTAACCAGTACACATTGTATGGATTTCAACACTTAAAAAAAAAACATACATATAGTCGAACATAGAACCTCCTCCTTTTTCGAAAGTCGGTTAAAAAGAGAAAACACCGGCCTCATCTACCTTAAACTAACAAAAAACATTGACGTGTAAAAGTGTTCCTTGTATGTACTGAATAGACATCATTTAACATTTATCATTTATCAAGACTGGGCGTCGTCGCTTGACCTCTGATTTTTGTATCGGGGGTCAGTGTCCACATGCGTTTGGTGGCAGGGTCTATAGTGGATCTCTCATGAGTGACTCCATCTGCTGTCGGCAAGGAGTCGGAATGGAGGAGATGGTCATGCTCGGTGCAATGACATAATTAAGTGTTTAAGAACAACATGTTATTGTTGTTTTAGCTTTATTTTATGGATTGGGTTGTCATGCATATTTTCCGGGATAAAATGTCACCTATGTCACTCAATGGTGCTGTAGGTAGTTAATATATCTAAAAGAATTTTAGTAGCTGGATCAGATGTTTCGGTGTTCCTTTTCCTGCCTGCTTGCTTGCCTAGCCTTTTCCCAACTACTTTGGGGTCGACTTCCAGTCTAACCGGATGCAGCTGAATACCAGTATTTTACATGGAACGACTGCCTATCTGACCTCCACCACCCAGTTACCGGGGTTACGGTTACCGAGTAGAAACTCGGTAACCGTAACATTTACAAAAAATATTCATGAAAAATACTGAAACTTAGATTACATGTAACTAAATTTAACAGAAATGGCAGACTGAAAACAATGGGATCTATTTTGGTCAATGTTTGGCTAACCCAACATCCAAATCCATCCAAACATCCATCCAAATCGAGGCGGTCCGGCCAGTACTTGACTGCTGGCTCGGGAGGAAATACGGCTCCCTGACGTTTCGGGCGACGCAGTTGCTTTCGGGGCATGGCTGCTTCGGGAAGTACCTGTGTCGTCTGAACAGGGATGCGAATGCTCGGCGCTATCACTGCATCCACTGTCCGGAGGACACGGCGTTTCATACGCTGGCCGAGTGTGTTGCATTGGAGGAGCCGCGTCGGGCTCTCATTTCGGAAGTCGGAGGCGACCTGTCGCTGCCGGCCGTGGTTTGTTCCATGGTTGGCAGTGCAGAGTCTTGGGATGCGGTGATCTCCTTCTGTGATAATATCATCTCGCAGAAGGAGGCTGCGGAAAGGGAGAGGGAGATGACTAGTGCACTCCCTTCCCGAACCAGGCGCACCGGGCGTCGGAGAAGGCCGGACAACGCCCTCTTCCAGCCCCCCTAAAAAGGGTCTAGGGCCGACGAGTTCGGGGACGTCCGTTGGCCCATCAACCGAGACCCGTGATGGCGGCGCGTAGTGTTCCACGCGTACCTCACTTAGACGTGAAGGGGAGTTAAGATCTCACCCACGGGATGAGGCCTGCAGACAGCGGGCCGGTACTAGTCCGGAGCAGCGGCAGTCCCATTCGCACCCGCAGCCCCCGAGTCAAGTATATGAAGGAACACCGGGGTGGTTTTTAGTCAGTAAGAGTCTGACATATCCCTTTGCCCGCCACAGGCGAAGGACATAAATGAGGATTTTGCACCAGGGCAAAAAAAAAAAACCCAACATCACCATTGTGCACCACCGCACAAAACACAACAACAAAACAAACAAAACACACACAAAATACACACACAAAACAAAACATACAAAATATTATTTAGCTTGAGACAGTGTGAATCTAGTATGCCAAATTAAGTTTGCACCTAATAAAGCACTTTTTTATGAACTGATCACATTAAAATCGCAATTTAAATCCAGGAGTTGACTTATATTATTCCATGAGAGAAATTCAATATTTACCCGAAATTCACACGTTAAAATTGAAATTCTCACTTTACTGTCCGGGTCATAGGATTAAGTCACGCCGTCATATAGTTCAAATATAGGGAGCACTGCTTACAGGTGAGGTTTACGTCTCGAAATCCTAGATATCGGATAAAGGTCCTGTGGTTTGTGGTTGAGGAGGAGGAAACACATTCATGTTTTGTCTGTACACTAAGATCTAAAGTTATTACTTGTCGTCTTATGAAAGTGGGATCAATCAATCTACGTACATATAAGTCGATGTAGATGAATACCAGTATTTTACACGGAGCAACTGCCTGTATGAGCTAAAGCGAGAGGGAATGGGAAGTAGTCTTCGCCTTCTGCGAAGCAGTACTGTCCGTGAAGGTGGAGGCGGGACGCGTGAGGGAAGCTCATCGGAGTGGCCCTCCCACCCCAGCCGCTACCACCGCAACAGAGGCAGTTAGCGTAGGACGTCGCGAACGATCTCCAGCCACCATAGACCCGGGCCTACTGACGACGAGCAGTAGGTAGCTCGCCGTCCTATCAGCACCAGACCCCTGAGTCGACGGCGCGTAGTGTTCCACGCGCGCCTCAAAGATTGTCAGCCACCACTGACGGGGCCCATCGTGGCCGGCGCCTGCATGCCTAGGGGTAGCGGATAAATTTGTAACAGAGTTACCGCTCCCCTGGGTACTTGGGCAGGGAAGGAACAGGGGTGAGTTATAGTCAGTAAGAATCTGATACTCCCTCCCGCTCCACCCAGAACGGGAGATGTCATTGGATGTTTTCCCACCCCACCAAATAACAAAAAAAAAGAACTTGTGGGCGGCGAGCAATGGGTAGCTCACCGTTCGATGAGAACCAGGCCCGGGTCTACAGCGCGTTGTATGCCACGTCCACCCCAAAGAGATGTCTGTATGATTGACAGGGCCCGCTACAGTCGGTGTCTGTCTGGGATTGTTTGATAGAGGCACCGGTGCCTTGGAACACAAAGGTCAAATGTAGGAGTACGGGTGTGTTTTAGTCAGCAAGTGTCTGACTGGTATCGACCCGTCCAAGCAAAACTGGTTATCAGACTTATGGAAGGTGGAATTAGAAGCCAAATGCAACTCCCAAAATAAAACAGTACAGAAATATAAAACAACAGACGAAACCTGCTAATCCCTCTCTTTATCTAAGCGATTGAAACGATCCAATTCAAAATTCGAAAGCAATCAGCCGCGGTCCTCAAACGGTAGTCGTTCAAGCGCAAAAACGCCCGGGGTCTCCGTTCCGTCCGGCGCGATCTTGTAATAACCGACGCAAACCGGTTCCGACCGGTAATATCTCGCTTCAACCAGTTTTGCTCGAATTAGCCAACGGTCCGGGTGGCAGCGTTGCGTGCCTCGACCTCTGGGCCTGTGTGCATATGTAATTGATGTGCTTTTCCCTTCAATTTAACACGGCACGTAAGCGTAGCACTAAACGTATTTCACCATCGGTTTAGCGCTCACTTTTATTCGTTTGCGAAAAAACAGACGTGAAAAGTTGATGATACATTATTTGCCTACCGGATATTACTGTATTTTCGTTTTAACTAAAATCAGTCAAAAAAAAAACTTTCCATTACCATAAAGAAAATCATAGAATTAACTTTCACGAAATTCACTTGCTATAGGGACGCATTACATGACTTACCATTTGTCTATATAGGTAAGGTTATGTGCTATAAGGATAGATTATGTGTATAGGTACATACGTAATTTTGGCAATATTTACCTTCGATTTTTTCCAGACTATGGCGCCTAAACTAAAATTAAAGAATCGAAATCTTTTACTAAAAGGCAGTGCGAGAAAAGGACGGCTATAGCTATGAAATAAGTTAGAGAGGTCAAACTAGTTTTACCGTGTTTTTAGTCGACATGTTTTTGCGCGTATTTGTATGTAAATATTAGTTCAACTAAATTTGACAGCTTTAGATTACGTTCGTCTCTTTTTTCTTGTTTTATCAGAGAGAAAAAGATAGCAATGGCTTAAATTAAGTTTAGTTTGTGCACAACTGAATTGGCACCTATAACTGTAGATCCGCTTTCAAAAGGCATGTATTATTGACTGGCCAGTTGGTCTAGTGGTTAGTGACCCTGACTGCTGTGCCGGAGGTCGTGGGTTTGATTCCCACCCAGGACAAATGTTTGTGTAATGAGCACGATCATTTTTTCTGTGTCTGGGTGTAATTTATCTATAATATTTATGTATTTAGAAATATATAAATATGTTTATCAGTTGTCTAGTACCCATAACACAAGCTCTGCTTAGCTTGGGACTAGATGGCGTTATGTGATAGTTGTGGAATATTATTATTATTATCTCAAATTATATCAAAATATAAAATCTTTATTTTTAATCTTGTAACGCTAATACTGTTTTCTTTTAATAAAATAACTTTGTGTCTATTAAATATTTTACCTGGTGTGTTGGGTCTCCTCCACATTCCCTGCCTAAGTAGAAGTGTGACGGAGGGCCGATGCACATACCTTGTAGCTGTAATTTTGTAATTTTGTGAACTAAGTTTTTTACTGTAGTTGTCATCATTACCTATTATTGTTGTTGTTTGTCATGTTGTGCGATTACGCTTTGGGCGATAATCAGGTTGAAACCTATAATATGAATGAAGTGATATACTGTGATTGTTACCTGTTGTAGTTGCCTTGTTAATAAATAAATATATCGCAATTAATCGTGGTTTCAATAGGTACGAGGAGTCAAAACTTTTCGGTAATTCTATAAAAACTTGCACTGTTTTACAGTGCCACCTACCAAAAATAGTCCCAAAGAGAGAAAAATAAATAAACTTCTATTAAGACGTATATATCCGCCAAGTGGCGCCCTCATTGAATAAAAAATCGTAGCAAAGCGTAGAAAATAAAGATTATAGAATCCTATGTTGCGTTTGCTACAAAGAGGATAAGGTACGCAACATAGGATTCTTTATTCTTTATTTTCTATGCTAAGATACGAATTTTTATTCAATGAGGGCGCCACTTATGGGGAGGTAGGCCCTTAACAATTACATATATCGAATACCGGACACTTATTGATCGCTCCTCGTAGTTTACGATTAATTCACCTAAGTCATTTCGTTTTTAAGTTACTGTTATTAATGGAAATAGAGATAGGCATTTTGGTCGGATCATATTAATTCGAATTCCAAGAAGCAGTTTTAGTCTTTTTCTTGCCGTCTATTATGTACCTTAGTGACAATGGATGGGAGTAATATGAAGATTCGAATGACGTTATTGCGACGCACACTATTTCGAAAAACTCTACGAGTGGTAGGCCAGTTCGAAAACACATTGAGTCGAAAACCGCTATATCGAATGACGTGTCGCGAACGCGCTGATTCGAAAAACTGTTTGAATGGTACGCCAGTACGAAAGTCTTGGTATCAAAATCCACTGGTTTTTTTTAAAATCTTTATTTATTTGGAGGCTTTTGGTAACAACACATAATCATGTCAGCCCCATCATAACTAATGACATAAATATATCTTTAAGAACTAAGAGACAAAAGATACTCTATTAGCTAAATAGTTGCATACAAAATTATAAATTTTCTTAGCCTCCGCACTACAGGGTTTAGACAAACAATGAACAGCACCTACATCTAACCTACTAATTTTTAACTCTGCCAATTAGGCATCTCTTTCTCTGCGATTACGGACACATTCCACCAACAAGTGATGCACTTCCTCCACAGACTCGCAGTATTGACAGTTTGGACTACTCAATTTTTTCATTAGGAAGCCAAACTTGTTGAGTGGCATGTGTCCGGTCCTTAACCTATGTGCTATTACAATGTATTATCGACAAATTCTCATATCGGCAAATCAGGGAATACGCGGAGGGTCGCATTGCACCGTTTTATACCAAACACCTTTTTCGAGAGATTTTTTATCAAAGTAATGTTTCCACATGTTGTAACAATTTATTTTATATTTACTTAATAATTCAGAGTAGTGACATTTAACATCAATTGGTATTCCTTCTAAAGCTGACTTTTTCGCGAGTAAATCAACCTCCTCGTTTCCAACATGAGATGGAACCCATTGCAATCTCAGATCTCTGTTGCTGCAATTGAACTCATGGATTAGACTAAGAATGGCAAAAGCTTTCGAAACACTTCTGCCACCAGAGGCGCATCGAACAATATGCTGCAAGGCACTCTTGCTGTCTGTGAGTATTATTACCTTATGTAAACCTTTGGTCTTAGCGTACATTAGAGCTTCTGAAATTGCAGTAAGTTCCACTGTCATTATAGATATATTTCTATTATTAATTTTAAAACAACCTCTAATTTTATCTCCGGGGTGATAGAAGGCTGCCCCTAGCCTACCAGCGCTCTTTGAACCGTTCGTTATTCTAAGCCAACTATCATATTTATTAAAAAAAAAAACCACTGTTGCTAATAGCATATTCTCATCTGAATTTGTTTGGGGATTGAACTCGTGTCTCCGATAAAGGCTTAACACAATTTCGTCATCAATTCAGCAAAAAGACGTCCATTGTTGGACATAGGCCTCCCCCAAGTGCCACAATGACCGGTCCTGTGCGTCTCGCATCCATCGGCTACCCGCGACTCTCACCAGGTCATTGGCCCACCTTCTTGGAGGCCTTCCAACGCTGCGTCTTCTGGTATGCACTTGTAGCTTTTCGGCCCCATGGACCATCTCTACCGCTTAAGTGTGGCGATTCTTCTTGGCGACACAATTTGGCAACACATATCTGTAGAAAATTATACATATTTGGCGTAATGTGGTGCACTCATAGACGCTTCTGCCTAGCTCTGCGGTGAGTATAGCGTGATGTTGAACAATATCAAACAAAAGCATACATTTCTGTCGATCTTCAGTTAGCATGGCAGTTAGCGCCACTCATCTGACTTCCGAAAGCCGATCTCTATTTATATCTCCATCGATTGCTATAAGTTCGCAACAGATAGGAAACGCTCACAGAGGCTTGCTCTCAAGGGTGGCTGTCTGTTGACTGAGCTTGAAGATAAAGAAACAATTTTCTGAGATAACAAAGACATTTTAATTTTTACTAGTGCACTGGGGGATGATCGAAATTCGACCATTAAGGTTTTATTGTTCCATGACATGACTGTGAACCATATATACAAAAGTAGATTTAAACAAATACGTGTCAAACGCATGGTAGCGTGAGTAATGTTTTTTAGGGTTCCGTACCCGAAGGGTCCAAACGGAGCCCTATTGCTGTCACTCACGTGTCCGTTTGTCAGTCTGTCCGTCACTCCGTCAGTCTATCTGTCCGCCGTCTGTCACTAAATTTTGTTTCGAAAAACTTTTTAACTTCCCATTGACCTATAAGCACTTGAAATTTGGTGATAACGTTTATTATTATGTATATTTTACTAACAAACATCAAAATATTAATCTCCCTCATATTTATTTATTGAAACTTCATGCAACACAAATGTACAAAGGCGGACTTAATGCCTTAGGCATTCTCTACCAGTCAACCAAGGGTGGTAGACAGATAACATGGCAGGAACATAAACTGAAAAAAAAAAAAAATAATACGATAAGACGAAAATAATTACAAAAGTATATATATATAGTTAAAATAAACATACATATATATAATATACCTACATATATAATAATAAATATAAAGTTAGAGATAAGGATTTTGAGACAACACGACACGATACGACGATATGGTTTTTTTTTTTTTTTGGTGGGTGGGAAATCATCCTATGACTTCTTCCGCTCTAGGGTGGAGCTGAAGAGCGTGTCAGACTCTTACTGACTAAAAATCCACCCCTGTTCCTCCCTGCCCTGAATGCCCAGGGGCGAGGTAACTCTTTCGAATTTATTCTCCACCCCCGGGCAGGCATCGGCCACGACGGGCCCCGTCGTGTTTGCTGACAACTCTGAGGCGCGCGTGGAACACTACGCGCCGTCGACTCTCGGGCCTGGTGCTGATCGGCGGCGAGTTACCCACTACTCGCCGTCCGCAGGCCCGGGTCTACGGTGGCCGGAGATCGTATCGCGGCGCCCGAAGCCCCTGGCGTCTCCTGCAGCGGCTGCTGCTGAGGGCGTTAGGGCGACTCTGCCGTTGTTGAGTCTTCCTTCCCTCATATGGTACGGAACCCAAAATGTGCGAAGTCCGACACACACTTAGCGCCGGTTTTTGGGATTCCGTACCCTAAGGGTCCAAACGGAGCTGTTTTGCTGTCACTCACGTGTCCGTCTGTCTGTCTCTCGTCTGTCACAAAATTTTGTTCCGAACCATTTTTTAACTTCCCATTGACCTATGAACTTGAAATTTGGTGATAATATTCATTATTAATTACATATATTTTACTAACAAATACCAATATATTGATAAATCAAATTTATTTTTTCAAATTTTCCATTTGGTACGGAACCCTAAATGTGGGAAGTCCGACACGCACTTGGCCGGTTTTTTTTAGTTATTTTAATTTATTTCTAATGCATAATATTATATAAAAATATTAGCTTTCTGCACTCCTTCTCCATATAAACTATAACTGTGCCAAATTTCATACTCCACCGTCCGCGAAACACGCTTTAACACCTCAAGGCCCTGCGTCGACGAGAGGCGACAGTGATCAGCACTGTCGTCGGGCCCCGCCGTCCCCTTATGGCGACGGCGGGGCCGGAGTAATACCGTTCCTTATTAGTAATAATAGAGTTTTAAAGCGCGCAAAACTGCCGCCGCTTATGGCGACGGCGGGGCCTGACGACGGTGTTGATTGCTGTCGCCTCTGGTCGACGCAGGGCCTTGAGGTGTTAATTAGATTCACCTATAAATTATGTAAAAAAATCTTAGTTAGACAACGTGGCGCTACAATGGTGGCATTAATTTAACACACAGGAAGGGCTAGTGCCCATTAATCATAATTATGAAATAATGATAGGTTCAAATAATTCGAAAATTGAAAAAAAAAAATTTCAAACTAAATAGTAATAAAAACAAAATAACGAAAATAATGACTAAAAACGAAGAAACAAAACCAGAAACACCGTCTTCCGAAATTTAAGTTATTTTGCTCGTTTTTTTTAGTCAGTACTGTTTTTATGTAAAAAAAATATTATTTTAACCTTTCATAATTTATATGATTAATAGGCACTAGCCCTACCCGTGTGTTAAATTAATGTTACCATTGTAGCGCCACGTTTTATAGTTTAACTCACTTCTGCCGGACTCCCGGTTTCCGATTAAGCTGAAATTTTGAAGGTAATTATAAATGTAGTAAATCTTTTCATCTCCAGCATAAATAATTTAGCTTAGTTAGAGAAGATAGTTCGTTAAAGAGAACTCTTGATCTAAATCCTAACATAATATGAATGTCTCCAAAAGTATCCACTAGAAGACTTTTCAAAAAGCATATCGCACTTTACTCTCTCTGTATGTTTTGTTTTATTATGTTTGGGTTTAAAATATTAAAAAACAAAGCCGAAAGTCCAAATAACAATTCAGAAATATAATTGGTCACGTCTGAATACCGAACTCGATTCCGATTGGTCGATCTCGCGCCGTGCACCCGTGAGATTCATTTGGGTAATTGATACATACGCCCCGTCAATTTAACGATGGACAGTAACGGGTGCAGTTACCTTACGAGCGAGCGATTCGAAGTTAATTGCGGGTAGTTTTCGCCTTGTGCCGTATGTGGGGGATTTGTCTTCTTTTACTTGATATTCCTTAAGTGTTTGGAGATTGTTGGGTTTTAGGTCTTAGAATAATAACTAGCTATAGTCAGTGGTTCTGCCCGCTTGGAGTTAGTACTTTCCTCATTATAAATGCTATCCCAGGCTATAATCTACCTCTTTTGTTTTGGGGATGGGCAATCATCCAATGACATCTCCCGCTCTGGGTGAGATGTCGGACTCTTACTGACTAAAACTCACCCCTGTTCCTTCCTTGCCTGAGTACCCAGGGGAGCGGTAACTCTGCTACGAAAAAAAAAGGCTGTAATCTAGCTCTGTGTCAAATTTCAAACAGAGCTGTTCTGGTGTAAATGAGTAATAAACACACATCCATACATACTTTCGCATTCTTAATACTACTAGCTTCTGCCAGTGGCTTCGTCTGCGTGGAGTTAATACTTCTCCTGTTATAAATTATAGCCTATGTGCTATTCCAGACTTTAATCTATTTTTGAGCCAATTTTTATAGAATTCCGTTCAGCCATTCTGGCGTGATTGAGTAACAAATATTCATCCATTCAAAACTTTTGATGTTATAATAATTATTAGTTGAATGTTACTGGGATATGGAAGTCTAATAGGCAGTCGTTCAGTCTCCTCAGGAAGGGGTTCCGGAGTGGTCTTTTAAGAGGCCCATGTGCTGATGGAGTAAGGTAAGAATATCTCAATTCCTGGTCTATTCACCAAAAGTCCAGGCGCCTTTTGAAGGTTATGTAAATTGACATAGGATTTGGACATAACTGGCAAAATTTTGATGTACTATATATACGCTTCTGCTTTATCCTTCCGGGAATCATCATCTGTCTGCCCGTATCCCATGTTACGTGGCGTTGGCGCAACAGGTTTTTTTCCTTCCATTCTGTCTTGTCTCCCTTTTCTTTCATATCACTCCTCACACAATCCATCCATCTTTTCTTTGGCTTCCCCTGCCCTCCCTCTCTCCATCCATACTTCCGGGAATAAAAAAAACTAAAAAAGCCGTTTATTCTATATTTCATGGTTCCATTTCGAATGCTGTTAGTACGGTATGAGTAAATTGAGTTATTGTATGTTGTTAGAATGTTAGTTTTATTCCGTTGAAATATTGACCCCTTTTTGGGTAAAGGCCCCCTCCAGCTTTTCTACAAATCTCTGTCCTTGCCTATATTTGTCCAGTTGTTACTCCTGACACCTTGATAATGTCTTCAGCCCACCGTCTTATAGGTCTACCAGCATTGTTCTTTCCCTGTGGACTTTTCCATCGTGTAGCTTCTATGGCCCATCTTTTGTCTGTGTAACGTGTGATATGTCCAGGAATACGGACGTGATATTATGGTTACCAATTTATTGAGACTTATTTACGCCCCGTCAATTTAACGATGGACAGTAACGGGAGCAGTTACCTTACATCCGAGCGATTCGAAGCTAATTGCGGACAGTTTACGCCTTGTGACCCAATGTGGGTGGATTTTTCCTTTTCTTGTTATTGATTAAAAATTAAGTTAATTGATGGGTTAAGGCTTTAATATGCCACGGCACCCTCACCTTCCGCCTGACACAGATCCTCACCGGACATGGCTGTTTCGGGAGGTACTTGTGTCGTATCAAGGCGAGCCGTCTCCTCCTTCTGCGAAGCAGTAATGCCCGCGAAGAGGGAGGCGGCACACGTTCAGTAGCAGCCGCCGCAGGAGACGCCAGGGGCTTCGGGCGCCGTGAGACGATCTCCGGCCACCGTGGACCCGGGCCTGTGGACGGCGAGTAGTGGGTAACTCGCCGCCCGATCAGCACCAGGCCCGATAGTTGACGGCGCGTATTGTTCCACGCGCGCCTCAAAGAGTTGTCAGCAAACACGACGGGGCCGGGGGGGGGTGGTGGATAAATTCGAAAGAATTACCTCGCCCCTGGGCATTCAGGGCAGGAAGGAACAGGGGTGGGATTTAGTCAGTAAGAGTCTGACACGCCCTTCTGCTCCACCCTAGAGCGGAAGAAGTCATAGGATGATTTCCCACCCCCCAAAAAAAAAAGGCTTTATTATTTGCACTTATAACTTAAACATACGATTTTTTAAATCAGAATTTTGAATCTATTTAAAAAAATATCCTACTAATGTTATAAATGCGAACGTTTGAATGGATGGATGTAGATGCAATTTGGCAATGAGATAAATTATAGTCTGGAATAGCACATAATTACCTATGCTAAAATTTATAGCGGGCGGAATGCAGGTCAAGCCGCTGGCAGAAACTGGTACCATGGGGCAGAAAATAGTATTAGGGGCCATGAGCAATTTTGATGCCAATAAATATTTATTTAAAAAAAAATCTACCTTAGTAAGATTCAAGCACACGCAGCTTACTAAGACATAATTTTTTTAATTTTCAAACTTAAATTCGAAATTCCGAAGTATTACTTCACTGATACTGCTGCAATAATACCTGCCAGTACATATTCACTATCACATTTCATGGAAGTGAAATGCAGTGGTTAATATCGTTTTTTTTTTAGTTTCACCATATTCATTTCTGGAAATTCTTGGTAATCATAAAAAATACCAATACTTCATCAAAAAAGGATTACGACCTGTAGGTACTTTAATCCATTATTATAAATTCAGCCGAAAGACGTCCACTGCTGGACATAGGAATACGCAAAATTTCGCCATAATGACCAGTTCGGTGCGTCTCGCATCCATCGGATTCCCACGACCCTCATGGGGTCATTGGTCCTTCAACCCCAACATTATTTAATTCTCTTTATCCTCCACCACATGATAACAAACTTCTGAAATTAAGGCTCTTGTAAAAAACACAAAGCTGCCGGTAATCATATCTAAACACCGTTATTAACGGCCTTCCATTGTTTTTCACAAACAAATAAAAACAAAAAGATCCTGGCGCTAAAGCTGTAGTCATTGTTTCAAAGATTACGCGTTTCACTCACCTCTGTTAGGGGCTGGTTTTATGTAAAGAACCAGCCAACTTAGCTAAATTACTTTTTGTAGTACCTACCTAGCCTAACCATTATATTAAGGCCTGTTGGATCTGAAATCTTATCAAGTTAACCTAGGTAATGTAGTTTTATATCTCTGAAATCATCTTTAGTGAACAGTTAGGAAGCCTGGTACTAAAAAAATAAACATCCGACTTCCAAAAACGAAAATACACTAAAAATTTTAAATATAAATTTCCGAAGTCGGTGTTTGTATTATATTTATTCCTTTTTTGACACCGACTTCCGAAATTAAAGCATTTTTTTTAATTTTTAGTTTATTTTCGTTTTTGGAAGTCTGTTGTTTTTTTTTTAAAAAAACGTTTTATATTTTTCACTTTTTAGTTGTTATAATACAGTCGAACTTAGAACCTCCTCCTTTTTCGAAGTCGTTTTAAAATGACGACCAAAGTAGAGATTTTATAAGTCAGAATTCGCCTTCTTTTAAACAAAGATTTTTATTCTGAAATACTATACTTGTCATACGTTTCCCCGCTTTCACATGCGACCTTACAAGCAATATAGAAAAATCCACTATATTTTCCACTCCATAAAAAAACTAAAGCAGTAAAAGTGATCCACACGCCACAATCTCTAGTGGGATCACCCCTTACTAGACATAAACAGTAAAATTGTACGGTAAAGTAGGTGAACTAGCTGCATTTTACATGCTACCTTTATTCCAAACAGAAGTTTCAAATAAAAACTCTTGTCATAGCGACAATCAAGTCGAGTAGGCAATCTCTTCAAATAGCCAACGTTGGAAGAAGTTCAACTTCGATCAAAAATTTTAAATTGAACCACCTAAATGTGAAAGGATTTTTAGCGTTCGAATGTTTGAAATTGTGTGGAGTTGTAATTGACTCTTTTCATTGGTGTTTTTGTAAAAAGTTTTTCGCAACATGGACTTTGGCTTTTCTAAACTTTTGGGATAACGAACTGAGTCGATTAGATACACAAAAAAAATCTATGTATAAATTTTTACTGATTAAAATCTAAATATTTTTGTGACACATGGACATATACACGATCCTACCCTCGAATGTGATCTCTCTCTATCACTGAAAAGTTTGCTGGGAGAAAACTCAACTTAGAGTTAAGCTCGCCTTTATACATGAACTGTGTAATTACTGTGTTCTGTGTTAAGATGTGCTGTACAATAAAGAATTCTGAATTAAGGCTTAACTTACCATTATAGAGATACGCGGAACATGGTGTTATCCTCCGACCAGACAGGTGTTGTGTGTTGTGTCTGGTGGGAAACTGCCCGACTGCCAGTAAGTTTTGCCCAAAGGGACATACAGGGGTTTAAGATTCATGTAATAGGAAGCTAACCTATTACCATTATTTCGATGTTCACAGATGCAAACCGGCTGCTACTTGTAGAATATAGTATTGTAGTATAGCGTAGGCTATTTATTCCCTGATAGTGAAATCCAATCACACCCGGCCCAGTGATTGAACTTAGAACATATTTGATACAGTCTAAGTACTACTGGCTGAATGTTAGCACGTATATTTGCTCGATGTGCGGACGTAGTTAAGAACATACTTTTTAAGGCTTACTGGCAGAGCATGTACACTGGCAGTCTATGGGTCAAGTACACGAAAAGATCGCTGGATAACCTAAGAGTCCAGTATAATAATGCGTTTAGGATTCTGTTGAGACTGCCTCGTTACTCCAGTACCTCAATGAACTTTACGCAAGCTGATACTGATGGTTTTCACGCGATTTTACGTAAAAAAAACAGCGTCACTGGTGAGGAGAGTAAGGGACAGTCAAAACAGTATCCTTAAAACGGTACTGGAGAATGTCTGCTTCCTGATGATGAAATATCTTATACAAAGATTGATTGATACTAACACTAGATAATAAGTTTATTTTATGTATTACTAATACTATATGGATTGCTGTCCGAAATAAATGAAATAGAATAAAAATAAACTACTACTGTTAATGATCTCCAAACTTCGCCAAAGTCTGTACTTAGCAGATAATCAACCGATCAATTTCCAAATAAACGGAACTAAGAATAGCAAAACCCATAATTCCTCATTATCCTCTTACCTTTCCGTGAAACTCCTCAATAGCCTACAATTACGGCATACGTCTGATATATCTACCATTTAGCGATGACCTTGTTTAGTAGAATTTATTTTATTACCACTCAAAGAAGTTCTACGGAGTTGCGTGTTTATGAGTGCTCGGGGGCGCGTCGTCTGTCTATGTGTGTGGCCGTATTTAGACATTTTGTTTGAATTATTACATTTTTTTGTTTTTGTTTTCATTCTGTTTTGTATTTTGATCGGGCGTTTATGAAAAGCTTTTTCATAAGCTTTACCAGAAAGATTACCAAATATGAAGGAGGCACGTAGTTCAATCTGTTTTGTATCTGCTTTTTGCATGTAATGAGTCAATGGGTCAAACACTGTTAACACTCAACAACATTGTACAGTTTACTTTGTTGTGTATCTTTTTTGTTTTAAAAAGGTTACTACTCCTAATTCTGCCAAGTCCATTCCATCATCGGACCACTAGACGAACGGCGATGTGCCACCGGTATATAGTGGACATCCCACCCACACGCACGAAACGTTTCGGGAACAAATTCATCGAACGACATCTGCCGCTGTGGGTGGAGCGGGAGGGCGTCTCAGACTCTGACTAAAACCCACCCCTGTTCCTTCCTTGCCCTGAGTGCCCAGGGGCGCGGTAATTCTGTTTCGAATTTATTCACAACCCCTGGGCAGACAACACTTTGAGGCGCGCGTAGAACATTACGCGCCGTCGACTCTCGGGCCTGGTGCTGATCGGACGGCGAGCTACCCATAACTCTCCGTCCGCAGGCCCGGGTAAGTGCGTACAGCTAAGAAGTAGAATTCCCTGGGGCTGGGGTTTATGTTTTCTAATAGCTACGACTTGGGAGTCTTTAAGTCAAGGGTGAATAGGTTACTTCTAGGCAAGCGTGCTCCATAGTGGACCACATCGTCTCTTACCATCATGTGATATAGTTGCCAAGCGCGAGTCAATCAATGGAACAAAAATCAACATCACGTCTATACTCCCAAGTCAAGACATAGGTGTATATAGTATACCCGCTTTTCACCTGCCCATATCCATCAACTGGGAACAAAACTGAACTCCAGACTTAGGAATTCCAAATGAAAAAACTCTAAAACACTTTGCACGACTCGGCAATCGAACTCGGGTTGTCTTGCTCCGCAGTGGCGTTAGCTACCACTAGATCAACGAGGCAGTCTTAATGAATAGCCATTAGAAAACTTGTCACTTCAACGATAAAAGCCAATGACAAAGCTATCCAGATGGCTACATACTGGTCTGACAAAATTTGAGTCAAAATTGACACGCAATGAAAAAGAAGAACGGTATCAAGGTCACGTTCTAACAAAACCTAACTCTATGTAAAGTCAGACCCACAGCAGACAATCAGATCAATCAAGCCTCAGTACACAAACACATCTTACTTAGTGCACAAACGACCCTTACCCAGAAACAGTAGTACACTTTAGTAAATTCGTAGCCAATGACTCATTTAAAGCAAGATTAATTGGACGGCTTGAAGCGTTGTCGTCGAGAGCATAACTGGGAGAGTGCCGTAGTACTGTGGAGCCGTAGTGCCATAGTCCCGGAGTGCCGGAGTGGCGGAGTGCCGGCTTGCAGTCCGTCCTAACCGCACTTGACAGCTTCGAACAAATCAAACGATCCACTAAATGACCTCAGTTGACCGGCTTGGATGGAGCAACAAACTAACTGAGCTATTTATGTTCGTAGTATATTGTTGGAAGTTCTCTGGTTAGGTTTTATTTAAAAAGTTCTGTATGTTTTGAACCGTTTATCTTGGTATGGTCAGGTGAGGAGGAGGGATGAAACACATGTAACTAAAAGAGTTATGAATATAAATGTGGATGGATGGAGAGAGAGAGGGAGGCCAAAGAAAAGATGGATGGATTGTGTGAGGAGTGATATGAAAGAAAATTTAGTATTCCTTGGAATATTTTGTTGGTTACACATTAATTGGTCATTTTACGAGTATATTGTATTGTTTTCTACAAAATGTAATGTGTCATTGTCTGTTTTCTCTAATAAACAACAAAAACAAATCTGTTATTGAAAAAAAAACCTTCCAAGTGCAAGTCGAACTCGCATACGAAGCCTCCGTGGGGAGAAGGTTCAATACCATAAACTGAAAAAAAAAACAACACTGGAAACGTGTTTTTTTGGGGCTGAATCTCATGATCCGTAATAGGTAGACAGTTGAAATTTTTACATAGCGTGTGTGTCAAAAAAAAAACAAAAAAAACACGTTTTTTTTTCAGTTTATGGTACGGAACCCTTCGTGTGCGAGTCCAACTCGCACTTGGCAAGTTTTTTTTTGGAAGTCGGTTCTATTTTTTGTAAAAAAGTTTTTTTAAATATGAAAATGTATCTGCTGTTGTCTGATATAGGTACTTAAAACCTTTATTTTAAAGTCTCCAAGTGGAGCATCACGAACCACTTATGGAAATTCTGTTGTCGAGATATAAAACTTTTCTCGTTAGTGGAAGACAATGACAGTATATAGGTGTGTATAATACGAACAATTTTAAATTGCTTTTAAGGTTATGGTATAAGTACAAAATTATACTTTGTTACTCTTAGCTAATCCCTCCTTTTTTACTCCATATTTCTAAACTAAATTATCAAACTGGAACCAAAACTGCTTCTGTAACAGTTAATCTGTAGATTTTCACCAACGCAGAAAATTGTCGTCGGTGTCCTGATTCCTCCGAGAAGTGCATGTTTGGCGATTATTCGGTCTATGTCAGTAACCTTGATTCTCCTGCGGATATCTTCATTCCTGATTCGATCACACTGGTGACTTTCTTTGTAATAAGACTTGCTTTGTAATAATATGTGTGATAATGTAAGCTAACAGGAATTTTGTGTAAAAGGAAAACACCGTCTCGTCGAACGCATAATCGTTTACTATCAGGCGAGATAAAAACGAAAATTGTAATAGATTCGCATCACATCGCTATCGCATTTTTCAGTCATCCATCTAGGACGTCGGGTGTGCACACTTACATACTATGTGATGATATGTGCAACATGAAACTCAAAGAGCTTTGAAGGGGCCGTGACAGAAAACAATGATGTCACACTTCAGAGGCTATCATTTATTTTGACTTCTAACTGATGCAGAGATGAAAGTTGGGAAAAAAAAAAGTAAATGGGTCTTGTTTTTTTTTTTTATCGTACTATGATTGCAGAGATTGTGCTTTTAGCCAGAGTCAAGTTATGAAAGTATTTAGTTTTAGATACAGAATACTGTCATTTTGTCCCATTAGAATGCAGATGAAACACATTCTAATGATTTTGCAGTATTTGGCAGCAAATGAGTCGAGTCAGCCTTCTTAGCAGGCCAATACTACGTCAACATTTTCAGCTTTATTTTACCGAGATCGCGCCTGTTTCAATAATTCCACATATTGTTCAGTTGCGTAGACACTTGAAACACAAAATTATACTAAAATACATCACAATATTCAGTAGGAATCAATTTGCGCATAATTAAAACAGCCACTGAGCTTCACTCGAATAAAGCCCGCCAAGAAAAAAATGTCTTACCGACTCTCGGTACCGGTCTCCGTTTTTTTTTTAAATTCTTAATTGTCTCATGAAGGCTACTTATCTCGCTTGAAGGCAGGCCACGATGAAGTAGAACCTGTACACTTTTGACTTTGAGACCAAAGGTCGGGAATTATGTGTACAGAGTTGCTCATTGTTTTGTCAGCTATAACCTTTTCAATTTGCCTGGAAAGGTGAAATGTTCAGTAAAAACACAAAAAATGATTTGCCGATAAGCAAATTTATTCCAAGAAGTATTACACATATCTTAATAATTACGATATGTCAAGAAGTCTTTGAAAAATCACTGAAATTATACACATTTATAAACTTAACTATTTTGTAGAGAAATTTATAAACAAATATACTTTTTAAAAGATTAATAAGTAGGTATAATAATATATAATATTATGTATATTGAAACAACATGTCGCTTTAATAGTCCACAATATTTTGTGTGAATGTTGGGCTGTAGCTGTGAATTTTATGGCTCGAATAAAATTCGAGGCAAGTATTCATGCGAAGCTTCCACCAACCTACGTATAAGTAGAATGCACTTTATATTGCCGACCTGTAAGTGATGTCCCTCTTAACCACATTATGTTGTCAGGAAACGAAAAAGCTATTAAATTTTTAATATGGAACTTTTATTTGATATGTGGACACATTTAACTATACGTTTAATGTAAAATTCATTTGAATTGTGTAAAATTGTCACTGTTCCCTGCGCGTAACATTTACAAGTGTTTAATGCCGTTTTAAAATAAATGATACTCATAAAAGTACTTACTACTTTCGTGTTTAGTATGATTTATATATTTTGTTAGTTGTAGAAAACAACTCACAGTTGTGTGTTTCTGTTTCAAAATATTGTGTACTAGTAACATATTGTAGAATAATAAAACATTTTCAATATGTTAACAAATTAGCTACAGGTACCACTACAGGTAAGTATTCGTACAATCAGAAACAAAAACACTACAGAAATAGTGACTAGCTTAATAATTCGTTTTTTAGTATTTTTATGAACCCTTGTTTTTTATTTATTCTGAAAACTTCACATTATGTTACAGTTATTCAAATATACATATATTCTTCGTAATATTTTTTGTCTCTGATTGCACTGAACAAACGAATAAAAATATTTTATTAAACATAAATAACAGTAAGTAATATCAAAAAAGAAACGACCTTTCGACTTTACAAAATAATGATATCGCAAATAATCTAGCGGATTTGATTAACATTCAATTGTTTTTTCTTATTTATAATATTCCTTCACATTTAAGTTATTATTATTTACAATACACAAAAATTTCTAAAGTATTTCACTAGGGTATTTTCATATGACCCTAGTACTGACAACACCTTCATTATTATGATTATTATTTACACTTACATAAACATTATGAATGTAATTCATAATTTTGAGAGTTATAAATTTTATAGCATCACAGTGTATTCATTTTTATTTAATTTTATTTATAGAAATTCAAAGTCAATTATAATTGTATACTTATAAACTACTTTCAAGTTGTGATTTATATATTCTTGAAGGAAAAGATATTTTGTTTCATGATTTCTACATTAAACTTGTTTAACAAAGAAAAATTGTGTACATTCAAGAAAAAAATAAAAAAATGTTTCAACACCCTCTTTAATTTAGTCAGTTGTGTTGTTTTTTTTTGTAATTTTTAAAACATATTTGCAAGATAAAATATCTTATTATATAATTAATAATTACTCAAAATCGAAAATTTTAGGTAATACCATGATGTTATTACTTAAATTTTCAATTTTGCAATCATCGTCTTCACAAACAATTTCATAATATCTGATTATATTTTCGAGGAATTTGTTAAAATTGTAAGTATACAAATCAAACAAATATTATTACAAATAAAATTTGAAGAGTAAACTGGGACAAGTCACGTAGATAGAAGGAAATACTTATCTTTATATGTGTCTCCCTATATATTTATATTCTGTATCGTGGAGGCGGGTGACATTCGCAGATACGGAAATACTTCCGTAAGAAAATATGGTTAAGACCTTTAGGAAGGTCAAACAGCTCATAAGATATGTGTATTTACTAGGATTCTACGTCCGTTATTCTAAGATTTGCCCGTTTGTAAGCATTTCTTTTTTGTATTATTCCATTAAAAAAATGCGTTTTGAAATAAAAAACTAAAACAGAATTCTCAAACAACTTTTGCTTTTATTCAAATTCTAGATTTATTTATATCAAATCGTATCAAACCAGCTGTTGACTACCGTTGTATATTGCCTTGAAATCTACCGATGATAGCCCAGTCCACCTGAAAGCTTTTAAAAAACAATGTAACGTAACATACACGTGTTTTCAATTTATTGTCTACTTTCCGTTCAAACTATTTTAAATCCATTAACAGGGGTATTCGATAAAAATAAATACAAACCTCATATTCCGTAAACAATAACCTTTACACCAACATTTTAAACTTTATAATGATATTTTTATATGATAACATTATTGAGCCAGTTTCAGAAAGTATAGATATATTTACAATTTGAAACTTTTAATGTACAAAATCTTTGATTTATAAAAAAGACCGATAAAAATATTTATAAATTATACTAATAATAAAAAGTAATTCAGTGAACAGTCGTTTATAAATCACAGAAGTAATTGTTTTATAAGAGTTTTTCTATTTATAAAATAACAAATCTAATTTTATACTTAACAATAATGGTATTATATTTTCTAATATCTGTCTAACAAAACAATATTACAAGGAACATTGAGGCAAAATGTTCATAGAACTAAATACAATTGAAACTACTGATATTTTTAGAAGGACACTTAGTTTTAGGGAAAACAGAAATAATGAACACCATGTACTATGTAGATATATAGAATTTTCTTATGTCTAGTCACTTGAGATATATTTTATTCCTTTGTATTATTTTAATAACTTATTTATATTGAAGGACAAAACACAATTTAATGGTAAAACTCTTTGTTTAACTGACAAAATTAAACGATTATGTTAAAAACCTGTATTTATTTTTTTATTAAGATCTAATATAACACGTACACTGCCCGACTAAAAATTTTAAAGGTTAAAGTGCCACTAGCGTCAGGCACTTGTGCCTAACGTAGTGAAATCTATTCCCCACAATAACAATGCCTTCATGCCTAGTTTTCACAGTATATATTTGGAAACCCCCCTCCCCTCCTCATATCGTGTTCCTTATTACTGATGGTCGTGATTCATTGCCAGTAACCATAAGTTATTCTAGGTTATGTCCGTTTTTTCTCATAAAGTGACGGAAAAACTCTAGGATACTATTTATTATATTATGGTATAACTGGCTTCAATTTTAATACTATTCACGATAATTTGGTGCACAGTGTGTGATAGGATTCTTCGCTGAAGAATGATCAGCGGCATTTGGAACTGTGCCCAGTAAATTAATGGCGATAGGTTTGTGCCGCCTCGGTTTTAATTCAGTTGGCACATCTGCTTAGCGTTTTAGGGACTAAAATCATGACAGTTTAGTATATAATGTTATCAAGCTTTGGTAACTTGCTCATAGTTGAGTCTCGTATTGATTGGAAAACAAAGTTGTACAACATGTTTTAGTAAAATGTTTTTGTGTTGCAAGCAACATGAAATATTCCTATTCATGATCTTTTCTAATGAACAATAATTATACATTTAAAGTCTACATCTGTATGTTATTTATTATGCGATGCGTACTTACGGGAGTGTTTACTATACAAACGGAGATACTTACAAGCAACGTTAGAACACGCATTCACGCGCGGTGGTGCGTGGCAGTGTGTTAATCGCCTAAAACAGACAGCCGCGGCAAGCAACTTTAAGTATACTATGTAGAGACAGAGAAGGAAGGACATAGGGTACTTTTTTATACCACAAGTATGTACCCGATAGATAATTTTCATAAACCACGCAAGCGAAGCAGCTGGCAAAATCTGTTGGTAAATATTGATTGAAAAACATTTTAAGTTACAGGAAACAATGTTTCTCTAGTTTGTTTCTAATGTTTACGCTTTTTTGCTTTAACCTTGTCACTTGAATCACTTTCATCCTACGCGACTCCCACAATGTTATACGCTGTAAGTTCCCAAAGGATAATCTCGCTTTTGTTACGTGGGAGTTAGACAATAAGAACAATGTTGAAATAAATTTCAATTGACAGAAATATCCCAGAACTCTATTTTTAGATACTTGTTACAAGCCGTGTGTCTTATGGTACGAGTATCTCCCATTAGTAAAAATAACGAATTTCTATAAAAAATCATAAGATGAATTTTATTTTTTAATCTTACTACACATCATTTTCCTGCCCTTATTCCATGTTACTTGGGGTCGGCGCAACACGTTTTTTTCAGCCATCACGCTATTTACTAACTTCCTTTTCTATCATATCACTCCTCACACAATCCATTCATCTTTTCTTTGGCCTCACTCTTCCTCTCCATCCATCCACATTTATATTCATAACTCTCTTAGTTACATGTGTTTCATCCCTCCTCTTCACATGACCATACCAAGATAAGCGGTTCCCTTTCAACTTTTCTGTAACTGGCGCAACTTTTTTTATCCTGACTGCATATTTTTTTTAAATTAATTTATTTATGTACACAAAACACAAGAGAAAAAAAATAACAATTACAGAAAGAATAGTACAAAGGTGCTGCTTATTTAAAAAAAAAAATTCTTCCAGCAGACCTGCGACTGGAAAGTCTCTAAACCTAACTAATTCAAACATAAAAATAAAAATACAATAAAAGAAATATATATATACACATATATATATAATAATAAATAAAATACATACCTATAATAAATATCACTATGGGATTATAGAGAGGTAGTGCTCTTTGACCAGTTTTCTGAACTGATGTATGTTTTTAGAGTCACGAATGTTAGGTGAAAGTGGGTTCCACAATCGTACCGCATGAACAGAGAAGGAGTGGGAATAGGAATGGGTTTTATGGGATGGGAAATTGAGATGATGCTTAAGGTGGGATCTACATGGGGCATCGGCAGGGCGAGTGAACGAAAAACGATCACGCAGGTACCCAGGATACTTAGGATTGAAAAGGATGTTGAACTGGAGACATAATATCCGAGTGTTCCTTCGAAGACGGATTGGGAGCCACTTGAGATCCTTACGGAACTGAGAGACATGGTCGCATTTCCTGAAACCAAAAACAAACCGAATGCACAGATTTTGCAAGCGCTCAAGCTTATTTAAGAGCTCCTCAGTGGCATCCAGATAGCAAGCATCAGCGTAATCGATGATCGGCCGAATTAAATGAGGAAATCTTGCAAAATTTCATGCTTCTAGACCCAGCTGTTGTTTAGGACATACGTTGTCTGTCTCTGCAAGAGTTTAAGAATTTTATTAAATAGATTGGATATGATATGTTGAGTCTTACAGGGCTGATATGCTGGTACAACGTCTATTTCTGATTTCACTTGGCCATTAAAAACCTGACCAGGATATGTAGATCATAATAAAAAAACTCAGTTAACATAATAATTTGTATACCTTAATTTATTTTTTAATGAACCATTTTTACGAAAAGTTCCAAGTGTTAATTACGACGGAATAAAACATATCCCATGTTATGTATTTTATGTACATAATTTATAAAGTATAACATCAGATCTTTAGTATAGCCTATTACATAATAGTGCCAGTTTTGAGAACATTAATTACAACTTATATTTACTTAGATTGATATATCTCTTTTTGAAAGTGAATATTTGACTATAAAACAAACATTTTTATCTAATTTACATTCGTGTTTGCGTCAAAGGGATTATGTTTAAACAGTCTTTCACAATTTACTTCGATGTATATTTACAAAAATATCGATCGTTATATCTTTGAAAAATTTTTCAAACTATAAAAATGAAAAAAGATATTTTTTTTTATTAAATTATTTAAGTATAGTTTTATATTTCGTCACCAAAAAACATAGAATCACACGAAAAATCACTTATAAAAAATAAATAAACCAACCACAAACCCAAAAACACACGTTAAGCCGTATCACGGACCTAATTCTAGATAGTAAAAAAATATTCTAGAAAATCAACAAGTAACATGATCCCTTTGGCCCAAACTCGTACTAATAGTAGTTTCAGACTAGACACAACTTTCTCTCGCGTTCGCTAGCAATGGCGTTCTAGTAGTGACCACTTCTCTCCGCCGAGAAAATGTTCCGCTAGTCACGCTTCGACGGTCTTCCGCCAAAGTTCCGATGCTCTGGGATGAAAGGACAAAAAACAATAAATAAATAAAAGAAAACAGTTAACCTTTCGGTTTCTGAAACAAATTACCGACGGCCCACAAATAAAAGATATGCCAAGTGATGCTTCATATTCATCATTATCATCCACTGCTGAGCATAGGCCTCTCCCAACTGTCGCCACAACGACCGGTACTGTGTCCTGCGTCTCGCATCCATTGGCAACCCGCGACCCTCACCAGGTCATGGGCCTCGCCAGGTGATGTCACTGCTGTGACAATATTTGTCACATTATTTTCGTCATAATTTTAGTTCCGGGAACTGGGATTTAGACTCCTACTTCAAAAAAGTAACTGCCTGTGATTGCGTTATTGTCGAATTATTATTATTCAAATTATTCGCCAATACAGTACCTCTGACCTAATCTTAACGTTCCACCAAATTAACTGGATCAACAATAAAAATTGTACTCATTGAACAAATCTGTGTTTAAATTAGCTTTCCACTAATTAGACTCATAAATTCTCAAAGCTGGAGAAAATACTAATTATTAAGTATGATCAAAAATAGCTGAATACGTTTAATTTTAAATTAAAACATATCTAGCTAAGTACTCTTTCTGTGAAGGGTCAACCTACACCAACCTACACGAATGATGAATAATGAACCTATACTAGGTACCTGCCCCCCTAGCCATATTACATTTCTATTATCGTTTACGCTAACGCTTAGAACAAAATGTATGGCAATGACATTACCTGCGATAAGTCACGTGACACTTATCTACGCAGGCAATGTCAGTGCCATACATTTTGTTCTAAGCGTTAGCGTAAACGATAATAGAAATGTAACATGGCTAGGGGGGCAGCGTAGATAAGTGTCCCGTGACTTATCGCAGGTAATGTCACTGCCATACATTTTGTACTAAGCGTTAGCGTAAACGATAATAGAAATGTAATATGGCTAGGGGGGCTGTAGGGAAATTCTCGTACTATTAATGAACGTTCGCATCATCTCTCCCTTTTATTCTAGATCATGTCCTTAAACTCGACATCACTTCGAATCATCGAATTGTCAGATAAAGCTTGTTATAATTTGACAAAAAATTTAGATTTATCTCATTTTCACGGCGAGTGTGTTAAGCGGAGTTCCTTTAAACGGACTTGGAATATGCCAATCTCAATCTACCAGAAACATTACAAATTTTGCCAATTTTTTGACATTGACAGTCACGAACATAAGTTTTCATAATTTAAAATTATGTTATCGGTTTTAAGGTACGAAAATTTTCCTTCTGGTACGCATCATCATTTGGGGGTCAAGTCACCCGCGTCCGTAGGAGTATGCCCACTGAGTGGACCGACAGGGGACACGTGGTCCCTGGGTGGTGCTAATCAGGTAACATGATGTGGTATCCTGGTGGCGCAAGGCCCCCTGATTCTCTTGGTGGATGCGAGTCGATAATGTCGGACATTCGCATTCATCAGAAGAATGTCCGTAGGGTACTGCGTAACCTAGACGTGAACAAGGTTTGTGGCCCCGAAAAATACCCGATACCGGTAATTGTACTGAGGACTTGTGGCGCCGAGTTGTCTCCGATCTTGACGTGCCTATTTTGCCTCTCGTTTGAGACTGGAAAAGTGCCCATGGCTTAGAAGCAAGCTAACGTGCAATCCGTGCCCAAGAAGGCGAATTATAGGCCCATCTCGGTAACTTCCATACTCTGCAAGACTATAACGCGTACTGAATAGTAAGCTCCTGGCATACGTAAAGCTAACAATATCCTCAGTGACCGACAATACGCCTTCCGCCGAAATCGGTCAACTGGGGATCTTCTAGCGTATGCCATTCACACTGGAGTGAGGCCATCGAGAAACACAAAGCCCTTGCGGTCTCCCTTGATATCTCGAAGGCCTTCGACAGGGTCTAGCACGATAGCCTTATTGGCAAGCTTCCTTCCTTAGGTCTGCCCTCCGGATTGTGTGTGTGGATTGCAGATTTTCTGAGGGATCGGTCTATCAGAGTGGTCATAGATGGTTGCTCATCCGGACTACTGGCTATTAATGCTGGTGTTCCTCAGGGGTCGATGCTCTCTGAATAATTGTTTTTGCTGCATATTATATATAAATAAAAATAAATAAAAAAGCCTGTTTATTCCTTAATAATAATACATTGTTCGATTTGGATAAACAGTTCATTATAAGTCTAATTACTAACAATTAAGGACCCCTCTTTTGGGTAAAGGCCTCCTCCAGATTCTGCCATTTTTCTCGGTTTTTTGCCAGTGTTAGCCAATGCTGGCCGGCCACTTTGCACATTTCGTCAGCCCATCTCTCTTGTGGTCTCCCCTGTTTTCTTTTGCCTTTTGGGCCTGTCCACTTAGTCACTTGTTTGGCCCACTTATCGCTGTGAGATCTGGCTACATATCCTGCCCATTTCCACTTCAGCTTCTGTGAGTGTTTCAGTGCATCTATTATTTTGGTTTTTTTTCTTATTTCAGTGTTCCGATGTTTGTCCTTAATTCTTATATTTAAAATGCTTCTTTCCATGGCGCGTTGGCATACTTGTAATTTACTTCTTGCCTCTTTGTTGTAAGTCCATGTTTGGCAGCCATATGTAAGGCATGGAAGTATGCAGGAGTCCATAACTTTCTTTTTTAAGCATAATGGGAGCTCGCTTTTTACTACCTCCTTATGCCCCCAAAATTTACTCCATGTAATGGCGATGCGTCTATTAATCTCGTCTAAGTTCCTGGAAGGTTTAAACGAAATTTGTTTGCCCAAATATATGTAGTTATCTACGTACTCTAGCGGCGTTTTTTCGACAGCGATTGGATACTTTATGCTATTAGTTGCTACTTTAGTCTTGGAAACGTTTAAGTTTAGTCCTATTGCTGTGCTTGCTCTATTTAGCTCGTTTAACATAGATTCAAGGCTTCTTGAGGTCTCTGAAAACAGGACTATATCGTCCGCGAATCGCAGGTGGCTCAGGTACTTGCCATTTACACATATTCCTTTTTTGTTCCATTCTAGGTCTTTCATTATATATTGTAGCACTGCTATGAAAGCTTTACATGATAGGGGATCACCCTGTTTAACTCCTCTTTCCACTTTTATCTCCGGGCCTATTTGGTCGAGCTTTACTCTACTTGTGCTTTGGTCGTAAATATTTTTTATAATGTCTATGTAGGTTTGTGGAATGCTTTGGTGTTTAAGAGCTTTCCATATGCTCTCGTGAGATATAGAGTCGAACGCTTTCGCGTAATCGATAAATGCGAGATATAGTGGCTGTCTGAACTCTATATATTTTTCTATTATCTGCTCGAGAGTGTATATGTGGTCTATTGTGCTAAATCCCTTTCGGAACCCGGCCTGCTCTACAGGTTGGTGTTTCTCTATTTGTGTCTCTATTCGTTTCTCTATGCATGAAGCAAACAACTTGTAGAGTGCTGGTAGAAGACTTATAGGCCTGTAGTTGCTCACTTCTGCGGGGTTCCCTTTTTTGTATAGAAGTATTATTCTGGACTCTGACCATTTTTTAGGTACTTTACGATCTTTGAGTATTTTGTTAAATAGTGTGGTCAGCAGTGGAGCCAAAATCAATCTTCCAAGCTTGATGCACTCGTTTGGTATATTGTCTGGTCCGGGGCTTTTCTCGTTTTTAACCGACTTCAAAAAAAGGAGGAGGTTCTCAATTCGGCTGTATTTTTTTTTTTTTTTTTTTTTTTTTTTTTTTTTTTTTTTATGTGTGTTACCTCATAACTTCTTACTACGTGAACCGATTTTGAAGATTTTTCTTTTATTTGAAAGCTGTTGCTTCACATTTGGTCCCATTTTAATTTGGTGAAGATCTGACGAAGAACTTCGGAGATACACAATGGAACTCTTCAATAAATGATAGCAGACCTTCCAGAATTGCTGCAATCGCGTGTTCACCACTTCAAAACATTACATCACACTGATGCGCTCTGAAGGGGTATACAGATTTGTCAGTTCACCCTGATACACCCTAATTTCACCAACTACGTTCAAATTCCCTATTTTTGGGGCTATCAATTCGGGCATGACTTTACTATTAATTTAGTTTTAGAATGGGGTAAAACAACTAAAAAGTGAAAAATAAAAACTTTTTACAAAAAAAATACAACCGACTTCTATAAATAATACTAAAAAATGCAAAATAACTTTAATTTCGGAAGTCGGTGTCAAATAACGAAGAAACCAAACTAGAAACACCGACTTCCGAAATTAAAGTTATTTTGCATTTTTTAGTATTATTTATAGAAGTCGGTTGTATTTTTTTTGTAAAAAGTTTTTTCAGTTTGTCTACGCTACGTATTATCTCTACTGGATCAAAATCTAAAATATTTGTAGAGTCATCGTCTGCCTCTAAGTTTTCTTCGCAGTTGGGACTTTCGTTACCTTCAACTTTTCCGTAGAGTTTTCTGTAGAATTCTGTAGCAACATTCACTATGCTTTTTCTTGTTTGTGGTTTTTCTGAACGCGAGCTTAATTTTGGTATCCAGATCTTATCCTTGTTCAGTTGCTTGTAGGCCTTCTTTAAGCTGCCTGTGTTGTGAAGGTGCTTTTCTACTATTTCTATTCTATGTTTTTGGTAGTCTCTTCTTAGATTTTTACTTATTGTTTTATAAAGTTGTGATAGCTCGGACTTTTCTTGTTTACTAAGAGATGGCTTGTGCTGGAGTTCTGCTCTTTTTTTCAGTAACTCTGTGGTAGTTGGTGAAATAGGGCATTTCTTTTTCATTCGATTTTCTAGTTTTGAATTTTTGAGAGACTATAGAATGATGTTTTCTATTTTGTTGTATAGTGATTCAACGTCGTAGCTATCATCGTAGTTGAGTTCTTTCGTTTTTTGTTTTAAGGTTTTAAGATAATTTTCTTGTTCGATTGGGTCTTGCAGGTTTGTGCTGAAACTGTGATAATTTTTTCTTGTTTTTTTACTTGTTCCAATATTCAAAGTTCCTCGAACTACTCTGTGGTCCGAAGGGAAAATGTTATTATTTAGCACCTCTACATTTATAAATAATCTTGGGTTGCTGCTTAAAATATAATCTATTTGGTTTTTGGTCTTCTTATTAGGAGAAATCCAAGTCCATTGGTTTTTTTGTTTCTTCTTAAATATAGTGTTCATTATCGTGAGTTTATATTCGAGTGCATAATGCGCCAACAGCTCGCCGTTCTGGTTTCTTTTTCCATGGCAAAAAGGGCCCAATATATTATGCTCGCCGGTTTTACGTTGGCCTATCTTTGAATTAAAGTCTCCCATCAAGACCAGGTTTTTACTGGCATACTTTTGCGCTGACCTTAGTGTCTCATAAAATTTTTCAATCTCTTGTTCGGGGGCGTCTAGAGTTGGTGCGTAGGCTTGTATTATTGAAAGTTCGTAATTTTCGAAATTTAAGGTAAGTAGGCATACTCTCTCTGAGAAACCAGTGTAGCTTTGGATATTCGGCTTGTACTTTCTTTTAATTAGAAATCCCACACCGTGGTGCCCTCCTGGTAATCCTGTATGGCAGAAGATGTGGTCTTCGTCTTCTATTATGTTGTTACCGTGTCTTCGTATTTCTGATAAGCCAATAACGTCGTATTTAAGTTTCATTATAGATTTTTTAAGAAGCAGCATTCTTTCTGGTGAGAGAAGAGATCGTACATTGTAAGTGCATATGTAGAACTTTTGCAGTGGAGGGTTGTAGTCTTGCTCTCCCGCGGGGACCAGCCGAATTGGGAGAGGAGGAGGGGTCGCTGCTGGTTGCTACTCAGAGTTGCAGTTTGTTTGAGACAGTATTTCTAGATTCTGTTTTTTCTTTGATAGGTATTGCTGTAAATAAGTTTTGTTTTTTTTTGGTAGTTGTTTAGTAGACGCACTAGCAACGGTATTTGTTTGTGATGCCGGTGACTCTGGGGATTCTGTTAGGGCTCTTTTGTTCCGGTTTGAAGAATGTGCAGCATGCTTGTTGCTTGTGTTTTCCGTTATTATTATCAACTTATCATATTTCAAAAAGGCTTTTTTCCCTTGATCTTTTGCTTCCTTCAGTTTCTCTTGCAAATCTTTTCTTTATATTATATATATGATCTGCTAAAACCCGGTATCTTTGGGTATGCAGAAGACAGCACTGTTGCTGAATGATACGTGTCCGATGCACAAGCTGTTGGATCTCAGGTCCGGTCTCTCCGTGAGGCTATGGTTGGGCGATTGAACTTGTCCTTACATGCTGTCTCAGAATCGGGCAATGGCAATCTGGTCAGGTTCAATGCTGCTAAGACCCAGGCGTGTCTTTTTTCCGCTAAAAGGAGCCAATTTCACCTAGTTCCATCTTTCCTAGGTGTAACCGTGCCAATAACCGACCAACTTGATCTTCTTCTCTTTTTTTTTTGTGGGGTGGGAAATAATCCAATGACTTCTCCCGCTCTGGGTGCAGCGGGAGGGCGTGTCAGACTCTTAATGACTAAAACCCACCCTTGTTCCTTCCTGCCCTTAGTGCTCGGGGGCGAGGTAGCTCTGTTTCGAATTTATCCTCAACTCCCGGGCAGTCGTTATGGCCGATGCTTGCCCGGGCCCGTCAGCCCGTACTAATTGCTGACAACTCTTTGAGGCGCACGTGGAACACTACGCGCCGTCGACTCTCGGGCCTGGTGCTGATCGGACGGCGAGCTACCCATTACTCGCCGTCCGCAGGCCCGGGAACTTGATCTTCTTGGTGTTACGTTGACATCTACCCTCAATTTTGATCCCTTCATATAGGCAAAGGCTCAAGTGGCTGCCAAAAATTTGGGGATCCTCGCAAAGGTGAGACGGTACTTCACGCCGGAACTGCTGCTCTAACTTTATCAAGTGCCAGTTCGATCGTGTATGGAGTACTGCTCACATCTTTGGGACGTATCTGCCAGATACCAGCTTGATGCCCTTGAGACAATTGAGAAACGAGCCAAGAGGATCATCGGCAATGATAGGCTCGTGGAGTCAAAGCTCCAAAGCATTGGTCATAGACGCCAAGTTGCTAGCCTGCTGCTTTTCTATCGGTTACATTCTTCCAAGCCTGTACTCCATCTTCGACCACATCATCGCTTACCATCAGGTGAGATAGTGATTAAACGCGTGCGTATCAACAAAAAAATAATAATAAAAAAAAAACAGTTATTCTCAACCAGACGAATTTTATTAATACTAACGCTCAAATCAACTCAGATTCCCGGGTGTCTGTAATCAGATTTGGCTAGTTTAATCACAAAAGCGTTGCAATTCGACTACACTCCAATCTGTTTTAGGAATATCGTATATCATCAGTTGTTAACGAATGCTTTAGATATTTCAACATGCTTTAACCTGTAAAGCCCCGAAACTCACCGGTGAGTCGGACCAAAAAAAATTAAAGAGAATAAAAAAAAAAAAAAATCGGCTGTCAACCCGGGTTGTCCTCGGGGTTTAATTTGACAACCCGAATTTTGCCATGGGGCTTCACAGGTATTACGGTAACATCTGTTATCTGATACGATGTTATATTACTCAGAAATATTAGGGTGAATTTTAAAACTATTTTAAAATGTTCAAAATAATATAAACAAAGAACCAAATAGGAACAATAGGATCAGTGATCGTATGGTAAAGATCGCGACGGACGAGTTTAAGTTGGAGGCTCGAACACTGACAGGAACTTTACGTTCCGTAAATATTTAATTCCCACTGTTCTCAAAACCAGAACGAGAAAGCTTGTGTGGAAACCGTCATGTCTTCCTCTTGACCCAATTACTGGAATAAATTTTGTGACTTCCACCAAACCACACTGGGCGTGGTGCCCTCGGTGGTGGATTGTGGCCCACTCCCTCTCACAGAGATGTGGCTTGTATCCCGGCAGCGGGAATATAGGGATGACGACGGGGAAAAAAAAAGTCTATTTAGTCTGAAAGTAAGATTATCAAAAAATAATGGACACGTATTTTTGCTTTACCTATCAATACGAAAAATTACAAAGATACAACGCATCAAAGTTCAGGAGTAGGGGCTTATTACGTCACTTTTGTGTAAAAAGTGGTACAATTTTAACTTAAGTGTGACGTCATCCGAAATTTCAAACCTGTATCGTCTTCATTTTAACCGACTTCGAAAAAGGAGGAGGTTATCAATTCGGATGTTTGTATTTTTTTTTTTATGTAACTCCGTCATATATTGACGGATTTGCAAAATCCTTTTTTTGTTCGAAAGGAGTTTGTTTCGAAATGGTCCCATTTAAATTTTATAAAGATCTGATGATGCGTTTCGGAGACCTCCTCCTCCTTTTGGAATTCGGTTAAAAAAAGTGCAAAATAACTTTAATTTCGGAAGTCGGTGTCAAAAAACAAAGACACAAAACAGGAACACCGACTTCTGAAATTAAAGTTATTTTGCACTTTTTTTGGAAGTCGGTTCTATTTTTTTGTAAAAAAGTTTTTTTTTTTGTTAAAGTGACAAAAAAAAAAATACGTATCCAATATTTTTTGGTAGTCTAACTGACGGATTAAATAGATTTTTTTAGTCGACAACCCAATTTTAGGCTGTTTATGTAATTTAAAAAATATTCAACTAAAACAACAACCTGCTAGCACTTTTATCGTCAATTTTACAAACATTTAATTTTTTTTTACTCTTTGTTCAACTTACATGACCATCAGAAGCAGGAGTGATAGGTGTGTGTGGTGTGACCGGCCTCATGTCGTGATGATGAAGACTATTAGAACTCCTTGAAGCCCCCACAGGAGGAGACATCACCGCCCCATACGGAGGCGGCTCGGGAGGACGCTCCAAATCCCTGGCACTGTTGAAATCTAGCGAAAAAACAAAATGATTGATCAATCCATTTATCAAACTTCTAAAATGCAAGTAGGTAAGTAAGTAACGTAACAAGAATATAATAAGAAAAGAAATAATTTCTTTCGTCAAAGTGGTCAGCGATCAATCTCAACTTAAAAATTACATTAAAACTTTCTCTTTTCCACTTGAACTTGTTTGTTTAACTTTAAGGCTGGAATACATATGCTTCGTAGTAGCACATAAGCACGCTAGTTTAGAGCAAATGCTCGTTCGCATACAATTAGCATGAGTATACGAAAAGAGCATGCTTGTGAATGAGCATGCTACTCAATCGCAAGTCGGTATATTTTTTCGTGCCTACTAGCAGACGGTGTGAGGCGCGGGTGAGGGGTGAGAGGGGGGTGGCTCCTAAACAAGTCTGAACGCGTTCTATGCGAGCATGCTACTTGAATTGTTTGCGTAGTCACGATGGCTCGATGGGGCGATGACATCACTTTAAATTTTATATTTATTTATAGAAATTATTAATGTTTATGGAATGTATATTAATTAAAAATGTTGAAAGTACAACACGTGTTGTATTCAGTATAACTGAATATAATTTATTCCGCAAAGAAACATCCATTTTGAATGCTAAATTATGAGCATGTGTATTTCAGACGTGCTACAAAGGAGCATGCTCTTAATAAATGTGCTACTAAGGTTTTGGCTTTAATGAGAAAATGTAGACACTGAGAGCATGCTACAAATGAGCAAACTACCTAGTAGCAAACAAGCGTGCTCTTTTAGTAGCATGTGTATTCCAGGCTATAAACACTTGAAAGCAAGCATCGATGAAAATAATGATATAATGAACAAACATAATTCTGAACAATCTTTATAAAGTAACATGGCAAGCATGAAACAGCTTGCACTGAAGAAAGAAGCGAACAAAACATTTTGTGATAAATAAAATCGATCTACTTAAGTTACCTTTACCGAGAGGAACCACATCGGGGTTTTTATCGTCAGGCTGTACCGGGGAATGGTTCGTGCTTTGTATAGCGCCTTTGTACGCCTTCACAGTCTGCATGGGAGCTAAAAATAAAATAAATTATAGAGCATACATCGCACGTCCAAAGGTGAACTACTCGTATGAACGAAAAATTTGTTTAAAAATATTAAATTTGACGTCACATCCATCATTCTTTATGATGCTAAGATTTTGTTGTGTAAAGGTGGCTTCACTTTTGTTATGTTTTAAACAGAGGGTGGGTTAAAGTTGGGTTCAAGCGGGTACTATGATTCGGAGTGCACAGGATATATTACAGGTCCATCAACTGAAAGCTGTGAGGTCTCTTTTGACTAGCGTGAATTGAAAGCTCTCGAGAAATAACCATTTACAGGCAATAATATATACAGGGTGTTACGGAAAGGTGTGATTATATTTTAAGAGCCAGTTCTGCCCATGAAAATGAACAACTTTCTCTAAGAAAAAATATAAAATTCCCAAAAAAAAATTGTACTTTCGATACATAGTTATAATAACTATGTATATTATGGGAAAAGAAATCAATATTTGTATGGGAGGTAAACATTTTTTTTTAGAATTTCCTCGGTTTTTTTTAAAGAAAGTTGTTTATATTGATGGGCAGATGCAGTTCTTAAAATATGACCACACCTTTCCGTTACACCCTGTATAAAGACAACACAGACAGATACCTAATGTATTTTCGAGTAAATGACCTTAACGTAGTTTGGTAACATGTATTTTACATAAATTAGGGCTCATTTTCGTTCATTTTTAATCTAGTGTAGTAAACAACAAAAGTTTAATCGATATCGATGATTCCAGTGTCGATATAGCGATACGATTGTCTGACACGACATTCGCAACTCAGGTCCTAAATCCACCTGGCACTGGGCTGGCACAACGAATGTTTGTCTCGATATAGGTAAATGTTTTTATTGCACCATAATTTTATAAGGCTATTATTTCTGTGAAAACGTTTGTTGCTTACAAACTTTTTGGTACATAACTTTTCATGCTTGCGAATTTCAACAATGGCAGCTTTTTGTACTAAATCTCAACAGCCAAAGGCAAAGAAAAGAATAAATTATTCTGATTATTGCAAAAGTGGGTAGTGGAAATCGAATACTAATAAAGTGGGTACCTATTCTGTGCGTATCGATTTACGAAAGCCGTATTTCTGTTAGTGGAACAGTTGTCTGTAAATGCTCTCAGTACTGGCTATAATTCAATAACGGTACCGATACAGTTTCATGTTATCCTCCTTATGCGCATTGTTATCGTCAAGTCAATTTCTATGAATAAAACCCTACAAGTTCTCTTGTAAGTCCCCTAACAACTCCCTTACAAGTCTTGTGTTGACAATTCACTGTAGATTTCTGGTTGCAAGATCACTATTGTTTGTTATGGTTTATTAAAGCGTTGATTCCCAAGAACGGTCAAAAAGGTGTTTTTTTTAATAGCAGTGTGTAAATAATGACGGACGGGTTCCGTACCATTATTTAAAAAAATGGCAAAAAACTCTCGTTTGTTGTATAGGAGCCCCCTTAAATATTTATTTTATTCTGTTTTTTAGTATTTTTTGTTATAGCGGCAACACAAAAACATCGTCTGCGAAAATTTTAACTGTCTAACTATGACGGTTCATGAGATACAGCCTGGTGACAGATGGACAGACAGACAGACGGACGGAGAGCGGAGTCTTAGTAATAGGGTCCCGTTTTACCCTTTGGGTATGGAACCCTTAACATATGGGTTTTATTAGGTTTTATTAGGTTTTATTTTTAGTTATTGATCAGGAAGCTGCACTACTACGGAGTCCGGGGCGCCTCTCTGGATCTTCTTACTTCATACTTGAGTAATAGGATTCAGAGAGTTGATGTGAACGGCAAAAGGACTTCCGGGTCTGTAGTCAGAATGGGGGTTCCTCAAGGCTCAATTCTGGGTCCTTTTTTGTTTCTAATCTATATCAACGACTTGCCTTACCTCATAAAGGATAAACATGATATAGTGCTGTTTGCAGATGACACTTCACTTTTATTTAAACTCAAACGTCAGCAGGTGGTTGTTGATAATGTAAATAATGCTCTTTCAACTGTAGTTAACTGGTTTAATGTCAATAATCTTCTCCTTAACGAGAAAAAAACAAAATGCATAAAGTTCACATTACCCAATGTAATACAAGTGAACACTAGTGTGTCAATAAAGGGTGAAGAGTTGAAACCCGAGGATTCCACAGTGTTCTTAGGTTTAACTTTGGATGCGCAGCTTCAGTGGAGCCCCCATATAGATAACTGTCCAAAAAACTTAGCTCTGCAGCATACGCCGTAAGGAAAATTCGTGGTTTAACTGATTTAGAGACGGCTCGTTTGGTATACATTAGTTATTTTCATAGTGTGATGTCGTACGGCATTCTGTTGTGGGGAAATGCCGCCGATATTCAGACAATTTTTGTTTTACAGAAAAGGGCTATTCGTGCAATTTATAAATTAAGTCCCAGACACTCCCTCAGAGACAAATTTAAAGAGATTATATTATGACTGTTCCCTCTCAATATATTTATGAGAATCTCATGTATGCACATAAAAATATTAATCTGTTTAAAAGATACAGTGATATCCATAGCATAAATACTAGGAACAAACACAAATTTATTGTACCAAAAACCAGGCTCAAGAAAAAAATAGGTGGTTCGTTTAGATATTTTTTTTTTTTTTTTTTTTTTTTAATGGAACATAGACAGTTGGCTCAATCACAGAGAAAACGAAGATAGCTACAAAAGTTTATAACTGTGTCGCAGCTATCAACGCCCATTTAAACAAGAAAACAATTGTTCCAGACTTAAACTATTACATTTGGGTAAACTATAGTAGAAAAGAGGGGGTGTGTGGGAGTGTGTGTGTGTGAGAGAGTTTGTGTATGGGTGGGAGTGAGAGTGCATGGGAGGGTGTGTGTAAGTGAGTGTTATGGTGTGCTTGTGTGGAGTGTGGGGGATGTATGTGTGTATGAGTGAGGGTTTACGTGTGTCAGTGTTAGAGCTAGTTAAGTTTCCACAATTTTTTCAGTTGCGTCATATGACAATGAATTTAACCACTCAGTCAACTTCCTTCTCAAAAGACCACCGGGTAAATGGTAAATATTTAAGGTCTTATTTATGTTGTTATAGAGCTTGGAGCTGATAAACCTGAAGTGTCTTCTCGCCACTGCTATTCCACAGGGTAGATTTTTGCATACTCTGTCAGATAGGCGCTTTGCATTGCTATAAGCTGGATCGTAGTGTATCTCTTTGTGTTTTCTGATTATAGTCCGTAGTACGAAGAGCTGCCTAACCGTGAGAACCTTGCAAAGTGAATAGAGGTCAGATGTCGGAAAACGGATTGGTTTCTTTGATAGGACCTTTAGTACGGCCCTCTGCGCCCTTTCTAGACGTAGCATGATAGTTTTGTGCGCTCCACCCCACGCGGTCACGCAATACCCAAGGACTGATTGAGCGAGAGCAAGGTAGACAGTTATCAAACATTTGAAGTCAGCAACGCCCCTAAGTTTTTTAAATATATAAATTAATCTTCGCACACGTTTCACTGTAGAGTCGATCTGCATTTTCCATTTAAGGAGATTGTCGATGATTACTCCAAGATATTTAATATTATCAGTTCGTTCGATAGGTGTACAGTTACAAGTTGAAAAATCAGTAAGTGTGCAAGCGTGAGCTTTGATTTTGAGGGATCGGGGGGGCTGGCTTAAAATGCTTGGGGTAAAGGGTATGAACTTGGTTTTGCTGATATTAAGCGTGAGGAGGTTTTTGTTTAACCAGTACATGACCGCGCTGAGAGCCATCTCCGCTTTGTTGAAGGTATCCGACCAGTCCTTGCCGTGAATAATAAGCGCTGTGTCATCGGCATACGTGATGATTTTACAGTTTAGAGGAGATAGTTGGCAGAGTTCATTCACATAAATAAGAAAGAGAGTAGGTCCAAGGACACTACCCTGGGGCACACCAAAAGTAACTATCTCCTCTTTGCTAGTAAAGCTTTCTATTTTTACTACCTGCTGGCGGTCTGTCAGGTAGCTGCGGAAGATATCTTTAGCAATACCACGAATTCCAATGCTATCCAACTTGGAAAGTAGTAAGGGAACAGAAACGGTGTCAAAAGCTTTGGATAAATCCAGGAAGATGCCAACAGTTTTTTGTTTGTTATTCAGATGGCCAGTTACTGTATCCGTGAGCTCCAAAACTGCATCATCCGTAGATTTTCCAGCTCTGAAACCGAACTGGTTGGGAGATAAAATATTATTTTTTGTAAGAAAATTCACAAGTCTAATGTTAATAATTTTTTCGAGAATTTTGGACAAAGTAGAAAGGACAGATATAGGTCTATAGTTAGAGACACCGTTCCTGTCCCCAGCTTTGAATATGGGATGAACTATCGCGGTTTTAAAAACATCCGGAAAAACACCTGAGGAAAAGCACAGATTAAAGATGTGTACTAAAATGGGGATGATAGTGTGCCTAGTAGCCTTAACAACGGACGCCGAGATACCGTCATAACCAATAGCAGACAGATGTCAATGTATACGTTTCTATAATAAACTTCCTAGCCAAATTCAAGAACTAAGCATAAATAAATTTAAATCATTTATTAAACGTAAGCTATGCCAGAAAGCTTTTTACACAATTAATGACTTTCTTGAGGACAAAATGGCGTGGGATTGAGCTGCTTCAATGATATACATGAGCCATTGTTTTCATATGTACTACTTACTGATGAAACATTTTTTATATATATATTTTTTTTTAATATTCGTTTTTGACATGAATACTTGTATAGTATTCTATTATATTTTTTATTGACATTTTATAATTATTATTTTTTTTGACTTGAATACTTTGTTAAGTATTATATTTATTTTTATTTTTTGATTGACATATTATGATTACTATTTTGTTTGACACAAATATTTACTTTGTAAAGTATTATATTTTTATTTTTTTTTTGATTACTTAATTATTGTAAATGTGAGGACTATGTGGGTTATTATTATTATTTTCTCCTCCTTTTTACAGTAATTTTCAACGTTGTCTGACAGTTTGAGTACTTTTGCGGCCTACCCAAATGTCTTTTCTTTGGTATTGTTCGTCATGTCATTGAGCTCCTTAGTGGTTTTTAAGTTGAGCTATTCGACTATTGACAAATGCTTGCACTGACTGGACAGGTCCACTCAAATATGTTTGGTTCTTTCTTCAAAAGACCACTACAGACACTAAGCTGCATGGTCCTCATATAGAATAATGTGAATGCGAGAACTATGTATGTCGTTATATTCATGTAGATTTTATGATTGTCTGGCAGTTTTAGTATTTTTTGCGGCCTACTCAAATGTCCTTACTTTGGTATTGTTCGTCGGTTCGTTGAGCACCTCAGAGTTCTTAGTTGAGCTTCGCGATGACTGACAAATGCTTGCACTGTCTGGACAGGTCCACTCGAATTCGTGTGTTGCTTTCTTCATAAAGCTCATCCCAGACATAAACGTACATGGTTCTCATAGGATCTAAACAGTCCACATTGTATGGATTTGAACACTAAAAGAGACTTTGACCTCTGAGTTTGTTTCGGTGTTTCTTCTCAGGGTAGTCAGCTAGGAAACACCGGCCTCATCTAGCTTAAAATGACAAAAAAACATTGACGTGTAAAAGTGTTCCTTGTAACCTATTTACTGAATAAACATCATTTATCATTTATCATTTATGATATTTTCAAGTCCTATTTGCATACAGTGATGGAACTCCCTACATAATTTAACTAACATCAATAAATAATATAATAAAAATAATAAAAAGTATATCATAAAACTTCAAATGCTAAACTGCATCCAGTGATGGATTATTTTTTATAAATTTATTAGTAAATCGATAAAATCGCAATTCACACTAATATTATAAAGGTGAATGTTTGTATGTTTGTTACTTCTTCACGCTCAAACGGCTGGACCGATTTGGATGAAATTTGGAATGATGATAGCTCATACCCTGGATTAACACGAAGGCTACTATTTATCCCGGTCTGTGTGGTGAAACCGCGGAGCGCAGCTAGTACTTCATAAATTTTGCAATTAATTGCGAGCATTTGTCGTAGCGCATCTTTTTCTTTTCTATGCAGTCCGCTTTAGGTGATGTCTCGGCCTTAACGCAAAAGGGTAAATAAGGGAACATGTGTGGGTTTCATTCAGTAAGGGTTAGGTTGGCCCTTCCACTCCACTCAGGGCGGAAGAAGTGATTTAATTTGAAGAAATGATTTCCCACCCTAAAAAAATGTTACTGTCATTCAAAGTACGAGTAATCTTTACAAAAAAGCTCTATTGAATGACATGAAAAATTGTGCTAACCAAACTCCAGCCCTCTTCCCGTTATATGAACAGTAACATTCAAAACCAAACACGTCACCAAGATTCACGTTAAGAAAATTACATTACGCGTCACGTCAACGTTATTTACCGTCAAACCTTCCTTGTCTCGTGTTTGTCTCCATTAATATTATTACTGGCGGGACGAGTGAAGTGGTTGCATGACATTCTAACCATCTTTGGAGCAGTCGGTGCGACACTGGCTGTTGACGGAGCGGTTAGAATATTTGTTCACATAACACGTTGTAGCTCCGATGTTGCCATAGTCAAGGTTGCCATTCTACGCGTGTTTGCAAAGGAGATATGCTGAGTTTGTGCTCCGAAGTAGCTGTCGACGTTTCAATTTTAGGATGATAGGATATTCTGTTGAAGTATCGGGTAGTTTGTTTTGTATTACTTAAGGTAACACAGATAACACGGATTATTATCTAACTATTTTCAGCTTCAGCTTATCCGTTCCCAGACAAGTTTTTTTCCACGATCTTGTTCAAAGTTCTAAAGTTAATCTGATTTATTAAGAGGGTTAGCCTTTTTCTTAACTTTGAAGCCAACTATCTTCAAGTTTTAATCAATTCTGGCTGGGTATTAGTATTTTCCAAAGAGTCACCGACATTTAAACCCAGTTACCAAGGAATACCAATATTTTTGAGTAAGAGCGTCAGGTTTATTGGATAACAATTTCCTGCTTATTTGGCTGGACAAACTACACTTGGTCGGACATGGTCTCTAAGGCACGTAGGTATGTGTAGCTATATGTGCTTGATATAAGTATTATTGTGTTATTTTTTTTTTCACACTAGAAAAATTCCTGTATCGTGGGTGCGTTCACAAACATGTAAATTCACATAATATATACAAGACACCCAGACCTGGAACAACTATCTGCAGGTCATACAAATATTTGTTCCGTGCGGGGATCGAACCCGCGACACGCAGCGCAGCAGCCGAACGCTCAACCACTGCGCCAACCGTGCCGTCAAATTAGAGTTGACTAAAAAAAAATAACCTAAAATTGTTGTAAAAAAGACTTTTTTTTTACCGGCAAAACCCGCCATTGACATGAATAAATAAAAATTCAACAAAACAACCATTTTTCAAATAACACGTACAAGTATCATTACGCAGCGTAAACAGGCAAACGTCTAAATGGCAATTTATTTAATAATATAGAAACTTAATAAAGATGTCGCCGTCGCCGTCCATCGACAGACGGAACATCTGCAATTTCATTCCGAATGCAAAAGGACATAAATCACATTTCAAATGCAGTGAAGCCCACAGCCGGGCCGTCCGAGGCGTTCAAAAATTCCAGTCACGCGACAGAATCCACCGCTATTCGCCAGTAAACCTGCCCAGCGAAGCAATTTCGATTTATTTGTGGTCGAAGGTACGAACCTCTATATTGCTTTTATATTACCCTCAAAATAATTACCTATCCGAGACATCGATAATAAAAAGGCATTAGGCATGTCACTATAACATAAATCAGCGCTACCAACTTTAAAAAAAAAAAAAACTTTCAAGTTATAATTGTTAGGTTTCACAACGTATTATTTTAAGGTGTTACGTATTAAATTATAGTAACATTACGTGAGAATGGCTAAAGAAAATTACTTTGGCACTATCTGGCGACAATTTCACCGTAAAATTCAAACTTGTGTCGTTTATATTCTAAGTTATAGAGGTTGCACACGCCATGGCTCGGTTAAATACTGTTATTTGGTGGATTCATAGCATCTATCAAAATTGGACACGCTAGTACTATCATGTACACTGAAATGATTCATCGACCTTTGTCAATTTGAGTAATCATACTTTGTGTGAAATATATTTTTTATGCTTCGCTACATTCCAATTTTCACTGTATGAGTTTCGGAGCAAAAGCTTTATATTATATTTCCTGTCATCTCTATTAATTTAATTTTTTTTCCATGTTATTTCGTTACTACGTTTTGGGCTAGGTACCAGGTAAAACAGACAAACTCACTGAAAATTTCAAGAATAATGTGTTTTTATTTTTTTGTGGCAGTTCAATGACAACAATTTTAATAAAATTGAAAAAAAAATGTTTTAGTTTTTAGGTTTCCGTACCCGAAAGGTAACCAACGCAACGGGACCCTATCACTAAGCCTCCGCCGTCCGTCTGTTTGTGACCGGGCTCTATCTCATGATCCGTAATAGGTAGACAGTTGAAATTTTCACAGAATGTGCATTTCTGTTGCCACTATAACAAATAATAAAAATAAATAAAAATTTAAAAGAGCCCCCTTTAATTTTTAATATGTTTTAATATTATTTATTAAAAATAATATATAATTTTTTTTTTTGTTTTTTTTGCTTGATCTTAATAATGGCAACAAGTACACGCGTATACTCTTGTACGATGGTACGGAACCCTTCATGCGCGAGTCCGACTCGCACTTGGCCGGTTTTTTTTAAATATAATTTTTATTAAATTATTCAGTGGACCTGATTTTAAATACCTATCGATTACCTACTTTGTTCATTTTGTTTCCATTCTTGCATTACTTCATGAGCACCCCTTGAAATGAATATCAGACTGCTGGGTTTTGGAGGTGAGATTGGCACTTGCTCTCCGTAAAATAGGTACCTAAGCTAAATCCGGTTAGACTGAGAACTTAACATAGTTGGAAAGAGACTAAGTCGACTGATGGTGATGATGTAGATGTGTTTTTCTGTTTTCTATCTTACAACAAAACGTTTCAGATTTCTTACCCTCATATTGCATAGGAGGATGCTGTCTTCTCCTGGCGATGAGAGCAATCACCACGATTGCCACCAAGGTCCCGGCGATACCAGCGATCACTCCTAATGCCCAACTGGCGTCAGCGCCCACTGTCTTGCCGGATTTTGCTTCTGTTGAGAAATAATACATGTTAACCTCTCGACCGAATTTGAATTATGGTGGCAAATTTCAACGGAGATTAATGGAAAACCCCAATAACACTTTCTGCCCGAACCGGGATCTAACCCAGGACCTCAAGCTCAGCAGTTGCACTTACGACAACAAGACCACTTATTTGACTGCCTGTCAAATACGTGCAATAGATATATGGTTATATAAAATGATAAAATACATGTAATACTCGTAAGTACATGTACATAGTTATATCAAATGATAAAAAAGCCGACTGATAAAAAACAAATGAAAAATTCCAAACAAGTGTTTGTTTTTCATCAGTCGGGTTTTTTGAAAATATTTAATTTTTTTTTCGTATTTTTTAGTGAGTTTAGTTTTAGGAATCGTTTCTTTAAGCTTTTTAATTTGATACACCACACGATCAGTTCACAAAAAAATACGAATACACTTACCTAATGGCTGTCGCCATTTTATTTTTATTTTTTTCAAAATTCATTTAGAGCCTATGATACTTCGGAGGTCAAGACCAATCTAATAATACCTTATTTAGTAAAATCCGTCAAGCCGTTTAGGCTACAGACAAAAACAATAATTATATTTATACATACATACATACTATTGAAAACATTATCCTCCTTCTAGGGCAGTCGAGTAATGAAATTTATTTCTCTAAATTGATAACTAACACATTTACACGTCAATAAAATAGATCTTGAAAACTAGATGAGCTCAGTGCTTCCTATCTGACTAACGTTCTGAAGTGAACGTTTTACAGCTTGAAAAAAAAACAACCGACTTCCAAAAAAGAAAATACACCAAAATTAAATAATAACTTTAATTTCGGAAGTCGGTGTTTCATTTGATTGATGACTTCCGAAATTAAAGTTATTTTTTAATTTTTAGTGTATTTTCTTTTTTGGTACTTAGTCGATTGTTTTTTTTGGAAAAAAGTTTTTTATTTTTCACTTTTTAGTTGCTATATCCCAGAACTAAAAATACCAATAAAATGGAACGTGGAATTTAAACATACTCGTAGTTGGAGAACACCAAAACGTCATCGAGGTACGCGTATTTTTCGTTTTTGTTCAGTTTCTCAAAAAGTCCTGAAGCTATTTCGATAAAAATTTATATGAGACCACCTCGGGAGTACATTCTTTCGGATAAATAAAGAATTTTTATAACGGTACAACTGACGGCGAAATCGGTGGACACACATAAAAAAAAGTACATGCAGTCGAATTAAGAATGAGGTTCTTAATTCGAATTTCCTTTTTTGAAGTCGGTTAATAACAAAACCTACTAATATTATAAATACGAAAGTTTGGATGAATGTTTGTTACTCAATCATACCATAACGGCTGAACGGCTCTGGGAATATAGCACAGAGATAGATTATAGTCTGGAAAAGCACATAGGTTATAATTTATAATGGACGAAGTAGTATTTCCACACTTGCATAAACACTCCTCACTATGAACCTCTACCTACCTGATATAAATAAGATTGTATAGTTAACATCAGAATGAATGATCTACTGTTTTCAAGGATCTGTATCAACCAATTAAAAGTACCTACACTGTTCTTCAAAATAAAGGATAATATCCTAGTTTGAAGGAGCTCGTGGCTAAAGTAATAACAGCCGCACGGGTCGATCCATAAGGTTAAGCTACGCTTGCCGGGGTTGGTCCATGGATGAGTGACCATCTTTACATACCGAGACTCCTCCGTGCCTCGGAAAGCACGTTAAGCCGTTGGTCCCGGCTGTCAATTGTGGATCTTTGACAGTCGTTACGGGTCGTCAGAAGCCCGAAAGTCTGACATCCAGTCTTACCAAAGGGTATCGTATTACCCAGTAACTGGGTTGTGGAGGTCAGATAGGCAGTCGCTCCATGTAAAGTACTGGTATTCAGCTGCATCCGGTTAGACTGGAAGCCGACCCCAAGATAGTTGGGAAAAGGCTAGGCAGATGATGATCCTAATTTGAAGGACAAGGGTCTTATTTATGTAAAATTGCCACTAACATGTAATTTCAACACTAATGTTACTTATAGGCTAGTCTTTTTTTTTAAATAAAATTTTCTTACTTACTTACACGGGTGAAACCGCTGGCAGAACCTAGTAATTTAATAAACCAATCATCAATAAATCCGTAGTTAGTAGGAAAGAATTGAAGGCTAGCACTAATTCTTATCTAAGTCTGCTTACATTAATTGGTAAAAAATCTTAACTGAAGATTTTTATATTTATGTAAAGGTAGGATTATATTTATGTAACGCGAGCATTGTCGAAAAGCTTGTTGTTTCCCTTACCTACCTATCTACACAAATACGCGATAACCATAATTTGTTAGTTTGTTGGTAGGTAACTATCTAGGTACCTATACAATACCAAAATTTCATAAAAAGAGTGTTCAAAAATTTCGTAAAAATTATTCCAGAAGATACGTGTTCTTTGTAAAGCCTTACAAGTTTGTGAATTAAATATTTGTCATTTAGAATTTCCATTACATGTGCAAGGTTTCTATTAAGATGTTTTCTTACTTTTATAATTTACGAGTACATTATGAACGGCCAAAGTTCAGGTAAAAGTTGTGCAAAACAGCAGATTTTTGGAGGCTTATACTGAATTTGTTTCTCCAAATTCTTATTTTTTGCTTGCGTAGAAATTTAGATACAGAGCATAAGACATCTATAGTTAAAAAAAAAACAAAGATACATGTGTTATAATGGCATAATCACGTACGAGCGTTTGTATGAAAGGTATGACGGGTTGGCCGCTCTTAACTAATAATTTAATTAACATGAACAATAAAAGATAAAGTTACAAAATATCAAAGTTTAATATCACATCTACCAATTACTTAGTTGTCAATCCAATTTTACGGCAGATAGATTCAGCAAAAAGCTAGCTCAATTCTAATTTAGTATTCAACACGAATACTACGCGATTCTTTTCAGGACTTTGATTATTCGGTACGAATAATTACTGAAACTCCGAAGGAAACAAAATGGAAACAATATTTTGTATTCAGAAATGAATAATTGAGGATGTAACTCCTAACAACTTAATTAACGCTTTTCGTTTGTTTCTAGAAAGTTGAAAACATAACACGATAGAGTGTTGAGTGATGGATTTTACTTTGGGGTTGGAAGCATGTTTGTGTTTTAAACCCCGTAGCAAAAAGAGGGGTGTTATAAGTTTGACCGCCAGGATTGTGTGTCTGTCCTTGGCACCGTAGCTCTTGAACGGTTTTTTTTTAATTTATTTTTTTTATTTTTTTTATTTTTTGGGGGGTGGTAAATCATCCTATGACTTCTTCCGCTCTAGGGTGGAGCGGAAGGGTGTGTCAGACTCTAACTGACTAAAACCCACCCCTGTTCCTCCCTGCCTCGAGTGCCCGGGGGCGAGGTAACTCTTTCGAATTTATCCTCCACCCCCGGGCAGAGCTCGTCAGCTCTTAAACGGGTAAACCGATTTGTATGAGGTTTTTTATTTTATTTGAAAGCAGGTTCTAACGATGGTTTTTAGACATGTTTTATCAAAATTGGTTCAGCCAATTCAAGGTCATCAGCTCTTTTGTATTTTTTTAATGTTCGCTTTTCTTTTAAGCGTTGGAGTATTTTTTAAATTTATTTACTTAATCATTTATATACACACAGAGACACAGTAACAATAGACATAATTATAAATATAGTGCAAAGGAACCGCTTATTTCTAAAGAAATTTCTACCAGCAGACCTGCGAAAGGAGAAGTGAGAAAGGAATGTGGACAAAAGTGTGTAAGAAACAAAAAAAAGAATACGAGATGTCTTATACTAAGGTATCAAATAAACCTACACATAATATAATGTAAAAAATAAATATATAAATACTTACATAAATATACATATACCTAATACTGTAAATAGATACATGACATACATATATATAAAGAATTATATTAGAGAGGACAGGTAGTGCTTTTATACACGATTTAAAAAAAAAAGAGAAATTGACTTCATAATCATAATCATAATCATCATTTATTGCATTCATGTAGTTTAAAAGTTGTTACAAGTATATAGGTTTCATACATGAACCCTGCTAGGGCACAGCAATAATTCAATAGTTTAAATGGCTACAGTGTCACAATAACAAAACAAACCACTGTGCTTAAAACAAAAATAGGTACTAATTTTTACATGTTTATCAGGTGTACATCCTTTGCTATTTAAATAAGGAACTGTCATGATATAATATAGGATAAAAACAATTGGTCATCATTTCCATTCATTAAATAAAATAAGATAAAAAATTAAATTAAAACAAATAGAGTCAACAATAATAATCAAAACAACATAAAATAGGTAGTAGGTCAAAATTATAGATGCTGTGTGTATTGTGCTGGTATGAATTACAATGTCAAAGTTTACTTATCGTCAAAGAATTCCTTTAGAGTGTAATACGATTTTAATGTAAGGTATTTTTGGAGACTGTTTTTAAATTTATTTTCGTACTCTATGTCCTTAATTGAGTTTGGAAGCTTGTTATATATTTTCACGCACATGGCTAAAGGTCCTGAATGGAACATAGTTAATTTTGAGCTTGGTAAGGCTAATTCATTTTTATTTTGGCGTCTAACACTGCGATATTGTGTGCGAAGGTTCTTAGTGAGTGGGAACAGTGACTGGTGTTTTCTAACAAATTTGCTAACTTCTAAAATGTAGATACCAGTTAGTGTAAGGACTTTATATTTTACAAAAAATGGCTTGCAGCTGTCTGTGTTATCTATATTGGCAAGAATTCGCATACATTTCTTTTGAAGAATAAAAAGTCTATCCCTGTCTACACTATTTCCCCACACCACGATTCCATAATTTAGCCAGGAGTATGCGTATGCATAGTATGCTGTTAGAGCAGTTTTGAAGTCGGTAGCTCTTTTTAGCTCCCCCAAGGCATATATAAAGCTGGCCAGTTTGTTTACCAATGAATCTATATGAGCTTTCCAGTTTATATTGGTATCTATAGTCAAACCTAACAATTTAAACTCGTTTATGCATTGCAGCTTTATTTGTTTTGTCAAAATTTAATTCTAAGTTATGTTCCTTTAACCATGCTATTATTCTGGAGAGCTTATCGTTTAGACTTAAGTTTAGAATTCAAGTCTCGAATGCTAGGCGGAAGCGAGTTCCACAATCTTACTGCATTCAAATAGATTTTTTGTAACCAGTGGGTTTGTAAACCACTTCGAGTATGAAGACACATTTGAGTAACATAATCATAGGTTACTCCAAATAAACGTGCAATAACAGTCATTGACCCACCTACATTTATTGACATTTTTAATTTGAAAAACGGAATTAATGACTCAAAGCTGTCCCGAATCAACATCTCTCGTGATCCTTAACATTGTCTAATAATGAAAAACGATTTATATTTAATTGTTCAGGTACCTACGAAGAGTTATTAGGGAAAGGTCAATGTACTTTATTGCAAATTTATCTGAAACATAGTTTATCTACGCCATTGTTTATGTATAGGCCATAGATGTCATCGAATAAAAGGAAAGATTCCAGGGTAAAATAACAAAAATTCTATTCAGTCCGTAAGTTACGTTATAAAAAAATATTGGACACGCTGTTTTTGTTTTATCCAATCAATGATTAAACGCATTAAAGTTCAGGAGTGGAGGATTGTTACGTCACTTTTGAGTTGAAAGTGGTACAATTTTAACTCAATTCTGACGTCATGCGAAATTTTAGCGCACTGTATCGTCTTCATTTTTTGTTTACGTGACAATAGAAAAAACACGTATCCAATATTTATCGGGAATCTAACTGACACGGACTTATTCGATTTTTTAGTCATCAACCCAATTGTGAACACTGCCAGTTTATGAATATCATTCTCCTGCCCTTATCCCAATTTATTTGGGGTCGGCGCAACATGTCTTTTTCTTCCATACTCCTCTATCAGTCGTCATCTCTGTAGTTACCCCCTTTTTACCCATATCCTCTTTCACACAGTCCAACCATCGTTTCTTTGGCCTTCCCATACTCTTATAGCCATCCACATCCATACACAAGACTTTCCTCACGACATTTTCTTCATTCCTCCTCATCACATGCCCATACCACGACAACCGATTTCCACACAACTTTTCGGTCAGCGATGCCACTTTCAGACTTCCTCTTATATACTCATTCTTTTTTTTTTTTTTTTTTTATGTTTGATAGGCTGGATTTTTCTTTATTATTTAATTTTTTTTTATTATTTAATTCCTAATTCTATCCATGCGCGTAACACCACACATCGCTCTTAGCATTCTCATCTCAGCTACATGCAATTGCTTTTCATTCATCCCTTTTGTGGCCCAACATTTTGAACCATGCAAGATAGCAGGTCTGACCATTGTTTTATAAATCTTCCCCTTAAGTTTTAGGGGAATGCGGGAGTTTCCAGTTTATGAATAATCCTGTAAAATTGTAAACTATTTATTTGTAATAAAATTTTGGATACATTCTAAATTATCAAGTTTGAATGAGATTTATTGTATTTAAAATAATATTTATGTTCATAATTTAGCGAGAGTTTACAGTCTCGTAAGATGTGTTAGTCTTAAATTGTTTGCAATTATTCGGTCACATATATGAATAGGCTACAGTAAAACAATGTGGAATAGACAGAAAACATAAAGAGCTGATTAAAATTTGTAGTAGAAGTAGTACCTGAATCCTAAGATTTGCCGGCAAAACTTTACTACCAAATCTTACTGGTAATAAATGGAATTTTAAATCGCTTATCAAAGTAGGTAGGTATTAATTAAGTGTACGTAACTACGTCATCGTCACAGGACACCAATGGGAGCGGTGATGATGAGACGTAGTAACGCACTCTTAGTGTGTGCTAGACGGTTGAATAACAGTATGATAAACAAACAATTCTGAAAAGTAACAGCTACTTTGGTGATGGCTTTCTTTCGAACGGGTGTCTGAGGCAAATCCTAAGATTTACCAAGTAAGTGCATGTCAAATCTGAAATTAGCATTTATATAACAGAACAATTCGGACTTTTACCTGTAAGACTTAGTAAATGTTAGGTTTTACTGCAAAAGCTTGATCAAAGGTATATCACCTTTGATCAAGCTTTTGCAGTAACGTAAATACCCTCTTCATAGTTTTATATAGGTAGACCAGCGATGAATGACATAAAAAAAATTAAATGATTTGTGTAAATACTAAGCAACGTTGCTTAGTATAGAACTTAATTTTTTTTGATTATGGGTGGAACAAGGCTGCACAATGATGACGCTGAAGATTATTAAAAATAAAAACAAATGAGGTAGGGCGTACCTGTATGTAAAGCAAGTCTTGTCAGGGTATTGATCCTCATGACTACCGTCTCCGACCTCCCCCTGGCATTAGCAGCGTAGAACACCAGCTTCAGACTCTTCCCGGACCCCAAACCTCGCAGTATCCATGCTGGTAACGCAGTGGACACATTTGCTACTAAAATTTTTGATTCCCATACTTCCACGAAGTATGATGTTTGAAGACCACCGTCGTAACCTAGAAGTAATAGTTTTTCTGTCATTAATTTGGTTTTTGATGAAGCCTTCAAAATTTCAGGGTGAGAGAGAGATGGAGCTATACGGGGCACATAGCGCTATGACTTATATGTTAATTTTGGAGTAACTGCCATAGTGGCGATCAATAATGCAAGTAGGTACTCCAAAATATTTTTTTGAGTTTTAAATAAAAGTAGTTCTTACTAAAACACTAAAATAGATATTTTGTAAAAAGACTCCACTGTTACAACACAGCTTGAACTCCGAGATTTTTCATAGGGAACGGACGAATGGCTATGTATGATTTTTTTTTGCAGCAAGAATTTTCCACACACACTTTGTTGTAATCTGACTGAGTTAAGCTGAAGTTTCCAAAATACGGTAAACTTTTTGGAACTGTACTTTTGGTATGAATATTGCCTTTCATTTGCGATTATTGGCTAGCAGGCTTGCCTTAAAGATGTCTCTTTACTGGCATGGAAACAGTGTAAAAATCCCCCCGTTTTTGAGTCTAAAGGTGGGTTTGGACTAATCAAGCATAAAACCGGGACCTTATTTTCATAATATTTTAGTATTGGGAAACCAATGATAATATACTCTATTCCATACACATACAGAAAATACAAAAATAATTCAAGGTGGAGTGGAATAACACAGCGTGCAAGTTTTCTTCGCTCGTTTGATCTAAACTGACCTTCAGAATAAACACACAATAATATTTCATATAAGATAAAATATTGTGTTATCCAAACACAAGCACACACGGTTAAGATACAACAAAATAAAAAAAAATAAAAAAATAAAATTTAAAAAACAAAAAAAAAAAAATCTAAAAAAAATCTTCTCATTCCTTTGCCAATGAGGTTAAGACTCTTAAGTCCTAGTGTCTTAACACTAACGTATTTCCTTGCAAGATGGCATAGTTACCTAAATTAAGATGGTAATATTAACATAAACCTTGATGTTGATGGCACATAAAATATAATTATAATCTTTGTCGTGTGTGTTCATCATCATCAGCCTTTTAATGTCCCCACTGGCACAGGCCTCCTCTCCGTGAGAGGGTGTGGGCCGTAATCCACCATGCGGGCCTAATGAGGGTTGGTCCTGTGTGTTGCTTCAATCAAATGCATGACTACGACTTTCTTCAAGAAAGTAATAGAAAATTCCGGAAAAAAATTTGGACCTCCCATACTAATTTGGACTTCCCATACTAATTTTTATCAGCTGATGGCTTGTTTGAAGAAAGTTGTTAATTTCTACCACAGAAACCACATTTAAAATATGACCACCCGTTTCCGTTAAACCCAGTATATAACGAGGCTCTATAATGGTGACATTAATTTAACACACGGGTAGAGCTAGTGCCCATTAATAATATAAAATAATGATAGGTTCAAATAATTCGAAAATTGAAAAGAAAAAAATTCAAACAAACTAAGTAGTAATAAGAACTTTTTTACGAAAAAATTGACAAAAAACGAAAAAACAAAATCAAACATTATTAGTTTGCATTACTATTTAGTTTGTTTGAAATTTTTAATCTTTTTAATTTTCGAATTATTTTAACCTATCATAATAATTTATATGATTAATGGGCACTAACCCTACCCGTGTGTTAAATTAATGTCACCATTGTAGCGCCACGTTGTATATTATAGTATCTTTATCGTGTGTGACGGTCCTAAGAAGAGCACAAAAACAAGATGGTGGTTATTCTATTACTAAATTGTAAGAAAAACGTAACGAAGTCACAATAAAACTGGAAATGAAGCAGACAACATGGAATTTTTATTTTCTCCGCAGTCTGCAGCTCAGGTGATTCGAATAACTTGATTTCCTCTTCCATTAAATCTTAAGGCGCTTCATAAAAACGCCACAAAACTAAGTTTACTGGAAGAATCAAACGACGGCAAAGGATTTATAATCTCCTGATTCATATCCTGAAGTTGTTACGGCTTTGAAATCAAAGGGATTAAGATAAGCACTCCCTGTTATGTAACTGCTAAACTCTATATTAACATAAACAATGTTTCAGACATCTAAATCAAAGAAGTATCAATCATGAAAAAAAAAACATCTTTGTCGAGTAAAAATGTGATGATCAACTGTTTTTCTTCTATATATTTTTTGAATAAATCGTGATTGATAGTTATTATATAAATTGTGGCTAAGAGGAGCTCGTGGCTAAAGTAATAACAGCAACACGTGTCGGTCCATCAGGTTAAACTACACTTGCCAGAGTTGGTCCATGGTTTTTTTTTTTGGGTGACCATCTTTACATACCGAGACTCCTCCGTGCCTCGGAAAGCACGTTAAGCCGTTGGTTCCGGCTGTCAATCGTGGATCTTTGACAGTCATTACGGGTCGTCAGAAGCCTGAAAGTCTGACAACCAGTCTTACCAAGGGGTATCGTATTACCCAGTAACTGGGTTGTGGAGGTCAGATAGGTATTCGCTCTATGTAAAATACTGGTATTCAGGTGCATCCGGTTAGACTGGAAGCCCCAAGATAATTGGGAAAAGGCGCGGGCAGATTTTGAGTCTAATTTTTTTTTTGTAAAAACTTAAGCCGCTTTGAGCGATTTTTGGTAGGGGCAAAACTTATGGGTCACCGACATACTAGTGATGGGTTGCGCCAGACTGGCGACGGTCAGTTTTCAGTTTTTTGGCAGTCCCCATAACTGTATATTTAACTTGCAAAGTTTGTATGTATGTATGTTCGGGTAAAAGCAAGCTAAATTAGAATCACTTTCTCTTATACTACGGAGTTGAATTTTTACATACAGGGTGTAAGGTACATGAACGCACATACGTGTAAGTACTAGTGATTCAGAACATGATTCTGGACGCCCTAGCGTTGGAATTTTTCGTCGGCCTTTTCCTAATTTTTGAAAAAAAAATTTTTTTTTTTCACTTTAAACTGTATAAAATCGTTATACCTATCTACCCCAAAGACATTTTAAATGAAAAAATATTTAATTAAATTTTTAAATTTAAAATGTCTTTAGGGTATAATACGAGTAGGTATAACGATTTTTTACAGTTTAAAGTGTTTTTTTTTTTTAATGAAAAAATAATTAATTAATTTTTTTAATTTAAAATGTCTTTGGGGTAGATAGGTATAACGATTTTATACAGATTAAAGCGAAAAAAATTTTATTTATTTCAAAAATTAGGAAGAAGCCGACGAAAAATTCCAAAGCTAGGGGGTCCAGAATCATGTACTGTCACTAGTACACGTATGTGCGTTCATGTACCTTACACCCTGTATAGGTGTAGTTCCAATAACAATGCATTTTTTTGTTAAGCATGACCTGAATCGACACCTAGGATCAGCTCCAGATAAAGGAACTCTTCAATGCCAACATTGGATATAAAATTTTGTGGACGCATTTAATTATGATGGCCGGTATAAAAGCTTGTTTAATTTTTTTTCTATTAACTTATTTTTTAATAAGGCAGCAACACAGACTTATTATATTAATAGTAATAAAGGAAAGATATGATGAGAAATAATAAATTGATAAAGACTTACCAGAAACACATCTGATTTCTGCTGCATCATCAGTAAGATTGACAGCAGAACAGTTGGCCAATGGATCTGGTCTCACAGCTGGTAGCAAGGAGTACCGACAAGGTTCCACCTGCTGCCCTGCGAGGTTTGTAGCTCTGCAGGCTAAGGACCCATAGTCCTTTTCTGATGCTGGAGTGTAGAACAACACCGATCTCCCAACACCATTCAAAATGAATTTCTCCTGTTGGATAAAAAATTAAATTCATTCATTGACAGAAAACGCACAGCCTAAACCACATGGTCTCTAAAAGCATGAAATGGGATACAAAATTTTCGACGCATGAAAGATCTTTTGCACACAAGTATTATAAAACCCGAATGTAAAAAACAACTTAAATGTTCCAAACTAGGCACTTTTAAAGCAGTCTGATGTAGTTGGTGGCAACTATTTTAGTTCAATTATTGTTTAATGCCCTTTTGTTTTTGGATTTGAGAAATCTTTCAATGACTTCTCCCACTAGTTCCCGCGGTTAGTTCATAATTTTTACCAATGTGAAATCCCATCAGGCACATAGCTTGTAAAGCCATAATTCTCAAAAAGTAATACTCTTATAAATAAAAATGCTAATGTAATAAAAATGCCATTCAAATCGAAATTATAAGTTGCCAACACATGAATTTGTTGAACTCCCATAGGAACACTTATGGCCCGTTCTGTAATCCCGCAAAAAAAAAGCGAGACTCGTCGGAAAATGTTTGAAAAAAATATATTCATAAAACAAAGGATTATTCATGACGAGCGTTGTTCGCATGTCCATAAAAGGGAATGGCAAGGACCGTACGTGTATTTATAAAAGGGGATGTTTGTAACGACTGAACAAGGGGAGGACAAAATGGAATCGTGTACTGTTCAGTCTTAGTTGAATACGACTGGAACTATAAAATGAAGTTGGTCTTTTTAGGGTTCCGTACCCGAAGGGTAACCAACGGGACCCTATTACTATGCCTCCACTGTCCGTGCGTCTGTCAGCGGGCTATATCTCATGAACCGTAATAGCTACACAGCTGAAATTTTTACAGAACGTGTATTTCTATTATCCCCTACTAGAAACGTGTTTTTTTTTATGGCTTTTTTTGCTCGATCTCAATAATGACGATAGGCAGATAGTTGGAATTCTTCAGTTGAATTTCTCAGACCAACTCCATTCTAGACGCCCTAGGCGGCGTCGGGGGTCGCGAGACGATCTCGGGCCACCGTAGACGCGGGCCTGCGGACGGCAAGTAGTAGGTAGCTCGCCGTCCGATCAGGTCAGGCCAAAGAGTCGACGGTGCCTCAAAGAGATGTCAGCACTGCATGGCGGGGCCCGTCATGGCCTGCCCAGAGGTCGTGGATAAATTCAAAACAGAGTTATCACGATTCTGGGCACTCTGGTTAGGGAAAGAACAGGCTGCTAAAACCACAAATAATAAAAATAAGTTAAAGGGGGCTTATAACGTGTTTTTTTTTGCTCTTTTGGCGGATCTCAATAATGGCAACAAGTAGAGGCGTATAATATTATACGATGGTACGGAACCCTTCATGTGTGAGTCCGACTTGCACTTGGCTGGTTTTTTTTTTTGTGTGTTGGGAAATCATCCAATGACTTCTCACGTTCTGGGTTGAGCGGGAGGGCGTATCAGACTTTTACTGACTAAAACCCACCCCTGTTCTTTCCCTACCCTGAGTGCCCCGGGTTGCGATAACTCTGTTTCGAATTTATTCACGGCCTCTGGTCAGGCATCGGCTATGACGGGCCCTGTCATGCTTTGCAGACATCTCTTTGAGGCGCGCGTGGAACACTATGCGCCGTCGACTCTTGGGCTTGACCTGATCGGACGGTGAGCTACCCACTACTCGCCGTCCGCAGGCCCGCGTGTACAGTGGCCGAAGATTGTCTGGAAACTCCCGACGCCCAGGGCGTCTAAAATGGAGTTGGTCTAAGAAATCTATTGAGGTTTAAAGACTCAAGGATTATTAAATTTTACATTATGATGAAAATTATGTTATCAATAAATTATAATTTACTAGCTTCTGCTAGGGTGGAATTAGTACTTTCCTCATTATAAATTATAGCCTAGGTGCTGTTCCAGTTTATAATCTATCCATGTGCCAAATTTCATCCAGATACGTTCAGCCGTTCTGGTGTGATTGAGTGACATACATTTACCCAATCAAACCTTCGCATTTATAATATTAGTACGAATTATGACATAATTTTCATAATAATATGTAACATAAACATAATACAGGCTGACTTTTTAACCGACTTTGAAAAAAGAGTAGGTTCTATGTTCGACTGTATGTATTTTTTTTATGTATGTCCACCGATTTCTCCGTCAGTTGTGCACCTATTTTCAAAAATCTTTTTTTATCCGAAAGAATATACTCACTAGGTGGTCCCATATAAATTTTAATGAAATTGCTTTAGCGCTTTTTGAAAAACTGAACAAAAACGAAAAATACGTGTACTCGATGACGTTTTGGTTTGAAATTCCACGTTCCATTTTATTGGGGTTTTTAGTTCTGGGGTATAACAACTAAAAAGTGAAAAATAAAAAACTGGGTGTTTCCATTTTATTTCTTCGTTTTTTGACACCGACTTCCGAAATTAAATTAATTTTTTAATTTTTAGTGTATTTTCTTTTTTGAAAGTCGGTTGTTTTTTTTTTTGTAAAAAAGTCTTATACTAAAGTTTACTACATACGTACATGTATTAATCAAATTAACAAATTTAGTCCTGTTAAGGATCAGGGTCTCTTATTTCTAATTTGTGCTTCTTATGCTTTAATTTATGAAGGACACAAAGAGACGTCATAAATAGACATTGTACCTAAGATTCTAGCCAATGTTAATGACAATCTATCGTCGATACACTTCCGAAATGATAATATCGGGTGTAATAAGGCAGTGTCTGAGGTTCTGGAGACATTGAAGGTCAAAGTCGCAATTATTTTTTTTATTACTTAAATGAATTCCAAGTGTTATTACTAAGTTTTTTTTCAAACAAACATTTTCGAAATTTCGAAATTACGCATTCGCTGTTACAAACACGAAATGAATATCAAACGTATCCGACAAGTACCTACGTGCTTAGAGCGAAGCGGCGGGGTTTAACTTCACTTGCATTTTTTTTGGGGTGAGAAATCATCCAATGACATCTCCCGCTCTGGGTGGAGCGGGAGGGCGTGTCCAGACTCTTACTGACTAAAACCCACACCTGTTCCTTACTCGCCTGAGTGCCCAGGGGAGCGGTAACTCTGTTACGAATTTATCCGCTACCCCTAGGCATAACTGGATTCGCGTTATATTGCGCGCAATAATAAATAGTTTTTTTTTCTTACCTAAAAATAAAAGTCGTTTCCCAGCAATAATTTTTGCGCAAAACTACTTTATTAGACGTACAGTATGCGTAATTAACGGCTATGTGATGTATCTTGACTTTTCGACAAAAATTGTCCGTGATAGAATCTCTCTTTTAAGCCCCTTGCTGCCAGTGCATGAACTAATAATAATCTATTTACAACTTGCAATACTTTGCTGCACAACAAAGTTCACGCTCACATTACCATTCCGTTTGAGACCTAAACTTTTCTACAAAACGTTTAAATTCGAGTACCGAGACATCAATTATTCCTTTTACTGTACAATGCACGGTCATAATAAATTTTGTTGTACTTACCGGCTCAATTTCAGAAGTTCCCAGGGAATTATTGAGTGTCCATTGGAAGTTCTTGGGTGGCGGGAAAGCGTCGACTTCACAAGTTACTTTGGTTGGTTCGTTGAGTGCAGCGCCCACTATTGCTACTGCATTCGCCAGACATACTGGCTTATCTGTAAATAATTTATTGTATTAGAATCTTAATTTATTTACTGTATTAGAATCTTAGTTAATTTACTGTATTAGAATATTAGTTAATTTACTGTATTAGAATATTAGTTAATTTACTGTATTAGAATATTAGTTAATTTACTGTATTAGAATTTTAGTTAATTTACTGTATTAGAATATTAGTTAATTTACTGTATTAGAATCTTAGTTAATTTACTGTATTAGAATCTAAGTTAATTTATTGTATTAGAATCTTAGTTAATTTTTTACCCGGCTGCCCCAGTTCGATGGTAATGTTTTTCGAAAGAATGTAGGATGTATGATGATCTATTTCTTTGGCATGCAATGTAGCCTCAACGACTGAATGGATTTTAACAAATGAGGTTCATATCATTAGATTGATCTTTACAGCTGAAGTAACATCTATAGGCTATTTATATGAATTTTGAAAAAGGCGAATGTTATTAGGTAGGTAAGTGTAATCGTTTTTAAAGTGATAACTTTTTAGGCGCGTTGGGCATTTTTGAGATGGGAAAAACTACCGACCCGCTACGAGTGCTACGACGCTACACGTCGACTCTTAGCGCATCGTGTAGCAGATTGAAGTGTAAACTTCTTTAGGCACGTTGGGCATTTTTGTTCAAGTTTTCACTTCTGTCGGCCCTCCCGGAGTGCCACTCTTTTTTTTGTGACATGTTCATGTCGTAAATCAAAATGAAGGGCTTGATAAAATTTTTGACATTTAACCGTGCAAGATTTTTTTTGTTTGTTATTAATGTTGGGCCTAATTAGTTTAGCTAGCGAAATCAAGAGGACGTAATAAATAGTAATAATTTATTTAATTGGGTCGTTTTACAAAGTAATTCAAACTTTTATATACTTTGTATTTACTACTACTGTACCAAGTTCATAACAGATTGGCTTAATTATATAAAAAAATAGTTTAATTTACACTTGCTTTAATTACCTATGAAAGGTGCGTTGGTACTGACATTATACATTTTTGACCACCTGCCTGAGCTAGGTTAATAAAAACCTGTGTTTCAGGCCATGCCCAGAATAAGCGATCAGCTGATTATTTGTCCACAATTAACTAACTATTGAAGTAATACTATACCACTAATATTTATAATACTAACCACAAGTTAGAAATAACCAGTTTAATATCTACATAATTATGGACAGAAGACTTACATTGATTAAATACGAGGCTTTTAGCATTCTTGTATGTTTATGTTATTTAATCCATTTTTCTGTAATGTGCGTTATATATGTGCAGAATAAATTATTTTTCTTTCTTTTTCTTTCTTTAATTATTGAGGTAAATCTAACAGTTTGTGTCTGTGTAATCAAGTCCACCCAAATATTTGCTTTTCTTCTGACTACAATTTGTAACATTTACTTTTTTTGTAATGACTACCTTTCGATATGTTATTATAATGTTAATGACTCTAAGTGCCGCGATAGACGGAGTGCTTGAGGCGATCGCTGTTAGGATCTGCAATTTCAATACAAAATTGACGATCACCATACACGGACCGCTCAAGCAGTTCATTTGTTATCGCAGATAAAATTGTTTTGACTGCCCCAAGCAGTCCGTCTATGGAGGCCCCAACCGAAACACTACTGCTCTCGTGCAGTTGGTCTCGACTGCCCGAAGCAGTCCGTCTATGGAGGCCCCAACCGCAACCCTACTGCTCTCGTGCAGTTGGTCTCGACTGCCTGAAGCAGTAAGTCTATGGAGGCCCCAACCGCAACCCTACTGCTCTCGTGCAGTTGGTCTCGACCGCTCCAAGCAGTCCATCTATGGAGGCCCCAACCGTAACACTACTGCTCTCGTACAGTTGGTCTCGACTGCTCCAAAGAGTCCGTCTATGGAGGCCCCAACCGCAACACTACTGCTCTCGTGCAGTTGGTCTCGACTGCTCCAAACAGTCCGTCTATGAAGACCCCAACCGCAATATTACTGCTCTCGTGCAGTTGGTCTTCACTGCTCTAAGCAGTCCGTCTGTGGACGGCCTTATACTTAAACATTTGTTTTCTCTTAATTCATAAGTTTGATTACCCTTTTAGTCATTGACACTGCAATCAATTGAAATTACGAGTTCAGGGATTTTTTTTTTTATAGATATTGATACCCATCATGTCTGTTAAGTTTCACAAGCAAATTTAATTTGACCTTGAACATCCACGATTGATACATCAGCAGCTAAAGTGAAAAAATTGAACCTCGTTTTTTATCTCAGCAGCCGACCCTTCTTCTCCACAATAAATCTGCCTTCGTGAGTGACATTTAATTTAAGAGTACAGACAGCTTTACTCATGAGGATTTATCGGGGTTTCTTAACTAGATTTTTACTCAATCGAAGCCCATAATCATGAGTTGGTCCCGAAGCGGCTAAGTTGCGGGTCGAAGTAACCACTTCGGTCGGAACTAATCAGCGAACCTAGATAAAATTCGCGTAAGTTTGTCAGGACGTGGGTTGGTGCTCTTTGTATAAAACTTGGTGTCCAATCTCTGTACAGTTTTAAGCATTAGTTTACAGAAATAAAAATAAACTTAGTTTATCTTGGCCTTCATGACAGCGGTGAAGGAAAAAAATCGTTGGGGAACTTGGACTTTAAATTGGAAATCTCTATTATCGTACTTCCTACTATAATCCATGATCATCATCATCTGCCTAGCCTTTTCCCAACTATCTTGGGGTCGGCTTCCAGTCTAACCGGATGCAGCTGAATACCAGTATTTTACATGGAGCGACTGCCTATTCAGATAGGCTGGTGGTTGTGGAGGTCAGCCTCCACAACCCAGTTACTGGGTAATACGGTACCCCTTGGTAAGACTGGATGTCAGACTTTCGGGCTTCTGACGACCCGTAACGACTGTCAAAGATCCGCGATTGACAGCCGAGACCAACGGATTAACGTGCTTTCCGAGGCACGGAGGAGTCTCGGTATGTAAAGATGGTCACCCATTCACGGACCATCAATCGGATCGACCCATGCGGCTGTTATTACTTTAGCAACGGGCTCCTACTATAATCCTACTAATCCTAGTCACACTAATCCTACTAATATTATAAATGTGATAGTTTGTGAGTGTGTATGTTTGTTACTTCTTCACGCTCAAACGGCTGGACCGATTTGAATAAAATTCGGTATGTAGATAGCTTATAGTCTAGATTAATATATAGGCTTCTTTTTATTCCGGTCTAGGCGGGTAAAACCGCGGGGCGCAGCTAGTGCCTCATAAAAGCACGATGATTAATGTTCCTGTCTTTTTTAAATGAGAAGAGGAAATAGCAGTGGGACAGTCGTGGGCTGGACAAAAATGTAACGCAAAGAAAACATTGTGGCTCCTCAGACATTCTTTTCCAACACGTAAATAAATGGTTGAAAGAGATTTAATTTTGATACCATCGAAACGACGAAGAAGAACACTTTCTTAGGCAAATTCCTCTTTCAGACTAACGGAGTGCTTGATATAGAAATTATCACTTTGCAATAATCAAAAGCCAAGTAAAATGAAATTCCATCGACCACTATATCTCAATGCACGGTCGCCGTAGATGCTCAATCATTCGATGCACGGTCGCCGTAGATGCTCAATCATTCGATGCACGGTCGCCGTAGATGCTCAATCATTCGATGCACGGTCGCCGTAGATGCTCAATCATTCGATTTGGATACCAGTTGCATGGGTGACTAATATATGCACTCCATCACATTTAGGAGTTAGTAATCTATCCGATCTCGGCCTATTGTCGCCTGCATAGGGCGCTATCATTCATTGGGAGTCATTACTCACGTTGAGACCTCCCGGTTGATTTTTGGTCAACTAACACCGGTTTGATTGATCGTCTAAAATGTGAAAAGTTTAATTGAGTTTGTGATAGAGAGCAAATTTTTAGATCGGGTGATTGGATTAAAAATGGGCTTTGTTTATGAGCTAGATAGAATAGCGGTGGCTTTTTTGTAATCCATTTTTTTACTGAATAGTTTTTAAATATTGAACGTTTCTTCTTTATGAGTAAGAGAATTAGTATAATGAAAGATTTTTCTGAAAAAAAAGAGATACTTTAGCTTTCACTACGGCAAAGAAGCAGAGAGCAGTGGTGGCCCAGTGGTAACAGTCGCGACTTACAAGTTGTAGGTCGTGAGTTCAAGCCCAGGCAGCCACTTTACTTTGTGTAAATTATTTCATCACCACTGCTCTCAAAACGGTGAAGGAAAACATCGTGAGGAAACCGGCATGTCCTGGAACCAAACATTCGAAGACATGTGACATCTACCAAACCGCATTGGGCCCGCGTGGTGGATTACGGTACACACCCTCTCACAGAGAAGAGGCCTGTGCCCCAGCATTGGGCACATTAAAAAGGCTGATAATAATGATAATGGCAAAAAAAATACTTTTATAACAATATAGGGTGGCGGAGGAATGAAACCAACGTTGTATGACAGTTAAAAGTTTATTTACGTTTTTCAGTACTTTATAGACTTTAGCAAACAATGTTTAAACTTAGGCTAAAAAACTATTAGTGGTTCTAGGGATGGACTGGGTGGCTATCCTATCCTTTAACCTCCTAGTTAGGCTGTTACTGAGGGCGGCGGTGCCGGAGGGACTCAGGAAAAGCTTTAGACATCAGTGGTGACTGCGGGGCTATTAACCACTGCGCTATCTTAGTAGCGAGTCACGAGTGTCTAGCTCCTCCGTGATGCCGGTTTATAAAGGCGGGTAGACCGATAGCCGTGTGTCTTCACTTTCTCGTTCTTGTATGTGTTTGTGACCTTTCATGACGTCACGGTACTTCACACATCGTATGTAAGATGTTACAAGTCAGTCTGTACTGTTTCAGGGTTATTGATGATTGATCTCGTTTGTGTTTGCGATCTACTTGGAAGGCGCAGTGTTGTACATACTATCCGGTAGATGACGTAAGGCATCGTGTTATACTTTAAAATAAAAAGTTTCATTTTTGTGTCCATTTCTCTGAATTTTATAAACGAAACTGAAACTTTTCAAAAATAATTAATGAGTGATTTGACATTTTCAAACGATTAAACACAGCACACTCAGCACGGTATCGAAGTTTATAATATTTTCTAAATTACTCGTAAGCTAACCGAACCGGTTTCATCCAGTTACTCCCGCGAAAAACAAACAAAAAAGATGTTTCGTATTTATTTTCAGGCTGAAACGGCTCCGTCCGAGTATGAGTTCCTAACTACAGACCAAAGCTGGTTACGTTTTTATTCTTGTTTTAAATAAAGTTATGGAATCAGCTTTTTCATTTTTGGTACAGAGTTTTCAAATTTTTTTTAAACACATTCGAAATGTACTTCTACCTCTGTTGTTTTAAGGCACGCAATGTAGAGCCCCGCCTCAATTTATTATATTTATTGTATCAGGCTGGTCGCCAGGCAACCCCTGCCAAGCCAAACGAAAGAAAATCTGCGAGATTCTTACAACAATTTGTTGCTATATTATTATGTATAGGAAGTTTAATTTATTATTTTTGAGAAAGATTTTTGAAAAAGGTGCTCCCGAAAAAAAAATGGTTTATGGCACGGGACTCTTTGAGTGCGAGACCGACTCACACTAGGCCAATTTTTTAAATCTCTTGCGTGTCGCATGGGCCGTAAACAATTAAAAATCTATTGTGTCTGCTAACTAGACGAGCGACGGGATAAAAATAAATTGACGTTGTTCGTGATAATGAAAGCGACATTGACCTCGATAATTTAAAAATAACAAATTAGGTACTCTCTAATTATGAAGCCGAAAGGTCAAATTCAAATGTTGTGTCTATCGACCTAATTTTGTTTCCAGAATAACTATGAAGAAATTGAAGGAAGGAATATTAAAAGGTCAAAGTTTGAACAAATTATTGGAATAATTTCTTGTGATGATGAACTTATTTATCAATGTTAAAGAATTCAGATTTTAACAGTTTTTTATAACACTACCTATCAATCAATCAGCCTTGCCTTTTTCCAACTATCTTGGGGTCAGCTGCCAGTCTAACCGGAAGCAGCTAAATACCAGTATTTTACATGGAGCGACTGCCTATCTGATCTCCCCAACCCAGTTACTGGGTAATACGATACCTCTTGGTAAGACTGGTTGTCAGACTTTCGGGCTTCTGACGACCCGTAACGACTGTCAAAGATCTACGATTGACAGCCGGGACCAACGGCTTAACATGATTTCCGAGGCACGGAGGAGTCTCGTTATGTCAAGGTGGTCACCCATCCATGAACCAACCCTGGCAAGCGTAGCTTAATACCTTTCATCATAGTAGGTACCTATCAATGACAGCCATTTGCGTAACTTTGCCCAAATATGTCGGGGTCGGTATTGTTGAGCCCGCAGAGCTCCAGGGGTGCTCCAGTAGCTACTGGGTAGTGGTCTCTCTCGCTGCTTGCGAGAGTGTGGTGTATAAGAGTCACTGGCTTATATGTGGAGTGTAAGGAACGAAAGTGGGATAGGGGCCCACTCTTAATAACTATTTTGTTAAAATCAGAAATGTACAAGTGCCCACTTCGGAAAGGCAAGCAGAACTCATCCCTAAAACAAAAGTGATGCCTACTCATTCTATATTCGAACGGCTCTTCAATATTCTCAACAGCCAGCTGAAGGCCGGTACCCACACGTGGACTTAGGCAGTGTGCACAATCGCCACAGTATCCTGTCTCACCGGATATAACTGGCTGCGCGCCGACCTCCTTAGTATGCTACGTTGAAGACACGCTGGTCCTGGCGCAGGGGTGGTCGCACGAAGCGTTGACCAACATCATGACACGTGGGGTTGCGACCATCCTGGAGAGGATCCAGCAACTGGGACTCGATGTGGCATTGCACAAGTCCGAGGCCATGTGTTTTCATGGTCCTCGGAATCCATGGTAATGCCCACTGCTTGTCAAGCTTTTGGAGTTCTGACTATCCATAACGTCATTTAATGATCTACAAATGGCAGTCAAGACCAATGATAAATACGTAAAGACATTATTGTTACTTAGTTTAAAAAAAACTAAAAACTTTCAAAAAGCTAAAAATCTGTGATTGAGCTATAAAGCTAAATCTGTGATTGAACTAAAACAATACCACTATATTTTTAAATCACTTCTTGATGAAGCCCTTTATTTTGATATCCCACAAGACCATGTCACTAAAATAAAACCACAGTTATCTAATGGCGGCCACCATTTTGTTATTTTTTTTTAAATTTATAATTGTAGTCTACGTTACTTCGACTGTCAAAATCATTAGATTAATAATATCCATTTTTTTTAAGTGAAAATTTCTTTAGACGCGTTGGGCAGTTTAGAGACGGAAAAAAAAAATTGAACTTGCGCATCACCGACGTGATTCGCTACGAGAGTGCATACGTAGTGAAACGCGAGGTACATTGGGCATTTCTGTTCAATTTTTTTTTTAATTCATTCAGCCGTATAGTCTGCAAGGCCTTTAATCAGAAAAAAAGTAATGTTTGGCGGCTCTCGGATCTTACTCTACTAGTAATGCTTACGACTAGTGTAACAGACTTCTATCATCTTAACTTCAGATTTCCAAACCCAACTCCCGTCATTTGCATCCGAATGTGTAATATATCAATTCAGCCATGTCGCACACACCATAGGCAGCGCAAATTGAATTTGCACCTAGCGTGTAACGCATAACTTGCAAATTCATTGAATAACACCGGATTGATTTGATTTTATATGCAAAGCTTTGTAGGCCACTGTTTATGATTCAGAGCTGGATGCTTAAACAGTGTATGAGGTGTTTGAATTGTAAAAAGGTTTCATTGAAACTATTCACAAAGTGTTTATGATTCATTTTCAATAGGAAGATTTGTTTTATTTCCTTTATTATATACCTGACTGCCCCAAAAGTAGAGTAAAATAATGTGTGTAATGTATGAGGTTTAACGCGTCAAGACCCTCATTAGCGACACAATCATAAACCTATTTTTATGTCGACGCGCGGGGCCTGACGCGTTAAACTACTCCGCGCCTAGCGGACACATGGTGGGCAAGATACAATAAAAAATTGTGTCTGCTAATTGTAAGTGGGAAAGGTTAACAAAATTTGCGGGATTTAGGCTGTTCATAGACGGATTGCACAGAGCAGTCGAGCAGTCGAGACCAACTGCATGTGAGCGGTTCGTGTATGGCAGGTCGAGCAGCTGTTTGCTACCGGCAACACGGTGAAACTCGACCACACACCGACTGCATTTTAGCTGTGACTGCAAATGGCAAATATCGATTGCAAATCACCCAACAGCGACCGCTTTTTTTTCTTTTTTTGTGGTGTGGGAAATCATCCTATGACTTCTTCCGCTCTGGCGTGTCTGCCTGCTCCAAGCAGTCCGCCTATAAAGACACTATGAAGTGTTAGTGGTTACTTTGAACGTACGCTTACCATGCTAGTTTTGGCTTTGGAGGTATCGGGACAGGGTGTAAAGTCCCGCAAACCTCCATTGAAAAGGGAGGATTCTCCAAACAAACGGGTGTTGTTTCTGGTCCGGGTAACTGCCCGATGGTTGATATCGGACTGTTGTACATGTTCAATTCGCGCGTAGAACTATGCTTGCGTGATGTAGGATGTGTGGTGTTTAGTTCGTTTGTGGCGTCATAGATGTCCCTACATGGCCAACGGCCAACTTTTTTTTCATCTGATTTCTACATTTTAGTGAGTTATATTTTTTGGAATCTCCTCCTAAAGCCCTTTGTTTGATATACCACATATTCATGTCACAAAAGATACGACTTCACTAATCTACTACCATTTTGTTTTTTTTTTTTCAATATTCATATTATAACCCATGTCACTTTCGTAGTCATACTCAATCTAATGATTTCTCACTTGTTGAAATCCATCCAGCCGTTTAAGCTACAGAGTAGTAGAGTGTGTACGATATCTCTTATGAAACTTGGCTCCCTGGTTGATCCTGCCAGTAGTTATATGCTTGTCTCAAAGATTAATCCATGTATGTCTCAATGCAAGCCGTATTAAGGCAATACCACGAATGGCTCAATATATCAGTATTGGTTCCTTAGATATTAATCAGTTACTTGGATATAGAGATACCTACATACAGACATACCTTCGAAAAACAGTAGGTATTCCTTTTGGAGCTTTGGATAAAAAACTAAAGTAGAACTTGACTAAAAACTCTAACCAACCTTTTGCAGGCAACACACAAAATGCATTTCACGTAACGACAAAAAATATCAAAACGTTTTTTCAGTTCAAAAATGTTGTAAAATTGCTTTTAAAAACACGAATAAAAATCAACGCTTAATTCATGACTGTCAATATCTGAAACGTAAATGGAATGGGTCTTCCCGTGATATATTGCCCAGTGTTGCCAATAAACTGCGTATCATTGAATGCCAGAATGTTTTATACACATATTTATTGTTGTGAATTAAAAAAAAATCGCATAAATATGATCGATAACTCTTGTGCGTTTGTTGGGTACACTTTTGAAAATTGCTATTTATTGCTTTTTAAAAGGTCTATAAAAATAAATTCCACGTAAAGAGGAAAAGATCTCTTCCATTCATGTTTACTTCCCACGCAGCTATTTCCAAATTCACACGCTTAATACTAAGTATATTTTGGTAATTTTCAAAGGTTCGTACGGTAACGTTCTTTAAAAATACCTACCTACGAAAAATGTTTTTCGTAAGAAAACAGATCATGATGTTTATTATTTGAAGAGAAGTATAATTCTAATAATGTGCTGTAATGTGAACATTTTCATAATATGGGCGAAATTTTTTCAGAGAAATATTTTTATCCTCAACAAAACATAATGAGACTCGAATACTCTATTGTACGGTGGTAGTACTTAATTTAATAAGTAATGTCGGCGGAGATCGTCGTTTATCGTCCTTCCATATAACTGAGTAAAAGTCATCATTCTCCTGCCATTATCCCAATTTATTTGGGGTCAGCGCAATGTATCTTTTTCTTCCATACTCCTCTATTAGTCGTCATCTCTGTAGTCACCCCCTTTTTACCCATATCCTCTTTCACACAGTCCATCCATCGTTGCTTTGGCCTTCCACTGTAACTGTAACTTCCACTGTAATAACCGAGTAAAAGTATTTTCGTGTAATAATAATTATTGTGAACCCAATTCGATGTTTATAATATAAGAATAAGAGATTTTAAATAATTTTAATACTATTTATAACATGTAGCTACGTTACAGATTCGACTAAGATGCAGTGCCCGTAGGTTTACCAAAATCACGTGCAGCAAAGTCGGCTACAACTGGCGTCGGGTGACTAAAATCGATCGTGTAAATCTGTAAATGGTCAATTAGAAGCTATCGTTCACCGTATGAAGGAGGCGGAACATCCATTATGACCATCACTGAAATTTTGATCGACTGCATTTTGTTTGGGACTAGCCCGCCATAGTATTTCTGATATCAGCAACTCTGAAAACCAGTCAGCTAGAAAAGCGCCGCGCCAATGAAGGTTCACAAGGTCTAGAGAAACGATTTATCTACTGTGTAGATGGAGTAGCAATGACTCCATGTGAAGTAACATAGTACGGAGCTAGCCACAAGGCGGAAAGCGACCTATACAAAGCAATAATATTGAGAGGAGGACCAACTCTAAGTTAATATAGCCTAAATTAAGAGCGCTCGGGCAGCGATTGAATCAACACGTAAACTTTCACGTCAGAGCAGGAGACGGCGTTAACGTATGGGTAATAAATTTAATAACTAATAATATTATGGTAGATATTGGTCTAGTTGTTAGACTGATTTGATTGGACCATATAAGATCAGATGGCTTCAATAGTTCTGAGTTGGAAAATATATTATACGAGGTGACTTTAAATCATTGGCAATCTTCCTGGGGCAGAAATCAAAAACATGAACCACTTTTAGTAAGGTATCGACAGCTGTAAGAAATGTAGAAAACAGCACATTTTTTTCCGTTTCTACGAGTATATTTGTTCCTATGGTGATAGGTTAAAGGGTTCGAGTGGAAAACTATATACTCTAATGGTTTTACATTAATATATAAAACCATTAATGATTGGCATTTGACCTCCTTCAACAAAATGACTCATCAAAAACCTTACATCTACCTGTACAATTTCTTGCTTGCCTAGTAAAGTCGCTATTTTTCCGACCCTCTATCACCGGATGTTATATTTCAATATTTCACACGATATTTCAATATTTACGCTCAATCTAGTTTGAAGAGGGTCATATTTTTCATAGGTTGTTGATTCGCTGTCACATCTACAGGTAGGCATTTCTTAAGGTTTGGGATCGTCCCATTGACGCTTAGGGTCTTCCCATTGACACTTGTGGCAATGATGATGGCTAAACACCGTAACAGGTGGTTTTGTATAGTGACGGCCATTTTTGGGGCTCACCCTTTTTAGTGGGTGATGAATTGCAAATTCAAACAACTAAGGGTAAAAGTCTGCCTATGTCATCGGATAAAAACCTACAATACAAATTATGATTTAGGTATTTGGAACTTAAAAACATAAATGTACTAATGTTAGTAAACCTATGTAGGTTTAAGCTTTATTTACTAACGCTTTCTGTTACATGTATACTTAGGTTAAGGTATTTATCTAAGGGTCTGTGCAAAACAAAATAAATGATGTATTATTATTATTATTTATTCTATGTGTTTTCACAGATGATATGGATTTTATCTGTGAAGTATCCGTTGTTATAATTATGGAAGACAAGGAGAATACAAACATACAATTCACTATATTATGCACTAACTAGTAGGTGTCTACTGGTTAAATGAAAAGTTGACGTTGCAAATTCATCCCTACGGGAATGGAAATAAAACTTAAAGTCACTCGACCCAAACACCACACTCAACACCACTATTTTCAGTGAAATAGTACTATTTAAAAAAATAATCAATAGGTGTGACTTCGCCATGTAAATGCGGCCTGTGGTTTTAACCCGTATGCGGTTTATTAAACTATTTATTAACAAAGTGAATTGGTCGTGGTGTATGTCTGTGGGATGATGCCAGTATTTCAATAATAAATCCAATAGTCTGTATAGTTGAAGACCTAGAATGTAACAAGTTGCAAAGTACTCGTATGTCGATTGAACTTGAGTTAACTTAATGTCTGATAACTAAAGGAATGTTAAATCAGATCTCAATACAAGAGCAAGACTAATATAATTATCAAAACTGTATTTATTTAAATATTGCCTTGATATAAAAATCAGAACACGGTATTCGCAAGGAACGACACTAGGGCCCATCAAGACCAAAAAATATTTTTATGATATTAAATATCGATTAGAGGTATTACATATTAGAATACATTTTATGCTAACAAGTATTGATGACACAAATCTGAACACGGTGTTCGCAAAGAATAAAATATTATGAAGACTAAAAAATATTATTCATCATATTTTTATACGACTTATTTTTAAAAGCACATCAAAAAACTTATGACGCCATAATTTACATCACTTAAATATTGATTACATCAAAATAATTATTGTAAATCAACTATATTGATTGCACATCAAATTAATCATAAAGTTTACCATTGCGACGTACGTTGTCCAAGAGCGAGAGACGCGAGCTCGGGAACTTAGGGCACCCCGACATGGACAGGCTAGGTTTGAAGGCATTGTTTAATGCCTAGGCAAAGTTTGGGATAAAATAAATTTCCACTATCTCCAGTATCAGCAATACTCCTTGTCAGTTAATAGTAATGCGTCACATCATCTTCCTGCCCTTATCCCATGTTACTTGGGGTCGGCGCAACACGTTTTTTTCTTCCATTCTGTCCTGTCAGCCGTCACGCTATCACTAACTCCCTTTTCTTTCATATCACTCCTCACACAATCCATCCATCTTTTCTTTGGCCTCCCTCTCCCTCTACATCCATCCACATTTATATTCATAACTCTTTTGGTTGCATGTGTGTCATCCCTTCACATGACCATACAAAGATAAGCGGTTCCCTTTCAACTTTTCTGTGATTTTGAGATAACTATTTTGTTGTGCAATCAGTATTTTTGATTAGGATTGGGATTTTTTGATGTACAGTTAAATACAAGCCTTTTTATACTAACATATTATTTTAAATTTTAAGGTAATATAAAGATATACTTACAAATGACTTGCAGGTTCACTGGAAGAGACTTCCCGTCGCCTTCCACATTGGATGCTGTACACGCATACTTCCCCGCTTGACTTCTATTTACACCTTGTAGTGCTAGATTCGCTGAACCAGCTATGACCCCAGCCCGCTGGTTATGCGTCATGATTTGACCCTGGAATAATTCGATCTGATTAATAGGTGAAAAGATATTTCAAGTGCAGGTGAGATGGTGGCCAAAGGTGAGCCTATCAATATAAAAATGTGACTGATTTGTTTTGGAGGCATGCGGAACAGAGTGTAAAGTCCTGCAAACCTTCGGCGAAAAGGGAGGATCCTCCGACCAGACGAGTTTGAGCCTGGTCCGGGCAACTGTCCGATGGTTGTTTTCGGACTATTGTATTATGTTCAAATCGCGTGGAGAACTCTGCTTGCGCGATGCAGGATTTTTCCTTTTTAGTTCATAGGTGGCGTCATAGATGTCGCCACATGTTAAATATTAGGCAGAAGAATAAGCTGATAACTATTAGTTAATTTAACATATTTTTCCTTTAAATAGTAATATACCACCAATTTCTTAAACTTTCTGAAACCGTAAGCTGTTTTAATTTTTACTGAATCATAATTATTTTCTGTAATTAAATGCAATTACGTTATATTTAAAAAGTTTTAAAGGAGTCATTAAAGATTGTATGAAAATCAAAACTTCCGACTACACGTGTTTATACAAACTTTTTAATAAGACAACGCTGAGACGTTGTTGAAGTTTGTTTCTTAAGTCAGGAAAAGGAAGATGAAAGGAAACATTTTGTGACTAACTAACTTGCAAATTTAAAAGTCCCACATCAATGTTGTCACAAAAATCTGGAATCCCCTGTTTTGTGTTTGAAAGGGAATGGGAAGCATTCTCCGCCTTCTGCGAAGCAGTAATGCTCGCAAAGGTGGAGGCGGGACGCGTGAGGGAAGTTCAACGGAGTGGCCCTCACGGCCTCGGCCGCTACCACTGTAGGAGAGACGCGAGACGATCTCCGGCCACCGTAGACCCGGGACTGCGGACGGCGAGCAGTAGGTAGTGTGACGATTATAGACACAGCCTAATTTCAGCGGGTCTGCAGAGGCCTTTAGCTGGCGTTAAGAATATTGGAGAGTCGATGGAATAATTATGCGAGTAGATGTCAATTTTGTTTGATGTGAGAGAGGAGTTTTGCCCTTGCAAGTGGGAACACATAATTTTTTCTGGAATTACCAATATAGTTAATTAAAGTGCCCAGCTCTTTTCTTATCCGCCCGTAGCGAGTTACCCTTTTATGCACCACACTCTCGCGTTGCCAGCGAGTGAGACGTCTGATCTGAAGATACTACAGCGTCCCAGGATCCCTGCAGGCCGTACTGGTGCCTGGTCCTACAGTAGCTCGCCGTCCGATCAGCACCAGGCCCGTGAGTCAACGGCGCGTAGTGTTCCACGCGCTTCTCAAAGAGATTAGTGTTAGCCACCACTGACGGGTCCCATCGTGGCCGGTGCCTGCATGCCTAGGGGTAGCGGGTAAATTTTGAAAATGAGTTACCGCACCCCTGGGCACTCAGGCAGGGAAGGAACAGGGATGGGTTTTAGTCAGTAAGAGTCTGACACGCCATCCCGCTCCACCCAGAGCGGGAGAAGTCATTGCATAGTTTCCCAACCCCCAAAAAAAACTGGTATAGCAGAAGTAAATGGATATTCTATTTTAATTCTCACATCAATGCTGTCTCAAAAATCTTGCATCCCCTGTTTTATATCAGGTTTATTTACAGACCCTATTTGTTTTTCTTTTATTTTTCGTATGCATCATAATTGGGACAAATAAACACTTTTATTACTTTCTTTAACTTACATGAAAAAATTTCCACAGCTTTTTATTAAGTCAAAGTCAAAGATCGGAATCCAATATCTAGTGTGTCCCCCGTATTCCCCCCAATATTCCGAAATCCGAGAATCACGTTTGAGGTGACAGAATTTGATTGATCAAATGAAATTCTTTACACCCAATAAGGAAACTATTTTCTCATCTATTTTTAGACTGCATGGTGGCTTGTTTATCAATGATTTTATCAGTCTGATCAGTGTCGTAACGTTTTATATTTTATTTATGAGTTAGCTATAAGTGGCTGCCAAAAAGTTGGGAATACTAACAAAGGTGAGACGGTACTTCACGCCGGAACAGCTGCTCAAAATTTATTAAGCGCAAGTTCGATCGTGTATGGAGTGCTGCTCTCAGCTTTGGAAGGGATCTGCCAGATACCAGCTTAATGCGCGTGATACAATTGAGAAACGAGCCAAGAGGATCATCGGCAACGATAAGCTCGTTGAGACGAAGCTTCAAAGTCTTGAGCATCGGCGCCGAGTTGCTAGTCTGTCGGTTTTCTATCAGTTGCATTTTGGGAAGTGTGCGTTGGAATTACATAGTTTAATTCCGCCAAGCCCGTTCCATCATCGGACCACAAGACGTACGGCGATGCACCACCGGTACATGGTGGACATCCCACGCACACGCACAAAACGTTTTGGGAACACCAATTCATTGTGCGTACAGCTAATGAGTGGAATTCCCTGCAAGTCTGTGTTTCCTGATATCTACAACTCAGGAGTCTATAAGTCAAGAGTGGATAGGTTACTTCTAGGCAAGCGTGCTCCATCACCACACAGTCACTACCTCTCTCTTTAATCGTTTTTACTAGGGTTCTATGCGTTTTGTTTCATAATTATTAATGTATATATTTATCTATAATGTATTTATTGTATATATTATTATAAATAGTACACCTAAGACTACCTACAGTACTGTATTTCCTTTTTTCTTTAAAATCCATCCAAAGGTTGTCTTGAAAAGATCGCTTTTAGCGATAAGGCCGCCCATTGTGTCACCCTATGTAATGTTTTCCTCATATTTTTATTGTAATTTATATGGTGTACATAATAAAGAGTATTCTATTCTATTCTCCATCTTTAACCACATCATCGCTTACCAACAGGTGAGATAGTGGTCAAACGCATAAAAAAAACCTATTGCCTACGATTTTTCATAATACCTATATTTACTGGATAAAATTGGCTAAGTGCGATTCGGAGTCGCGAGCAAAGTGTTCCGAACAAACAATATTTTTTTAAATGTTATTTTTTAACCATAGACTTAGTGTAGAACTAATTTGTGTATTTCTCTCAAAATTTTAGGCTCACTGGTTTAGAAGGTACGGGTAATTTTCATCTATTTTCTTAAATAACATTTAAACAATTTATGTTAAAATTTTGAAAAAAATACATTTGAAAATCTAGCAATAACACAGTTTAAAAACTTTATTTTTTAATTTTCCGAAAGTGGCCCCAATATTCCAATTTCATTTATTTTGGTAACAAATGTACATATATGTTAAAATTTAAAGCTAAATCAGTTCAGTAAATTCGGAGGAAATTGGTTGTGACAGAATATACTTCCTACCACCTTATTGGGAGTTATGTTTGAGCTATTTGGGGTTCAAACATAAGGGCTATGGGGTTCGAGTGCTCATCCCGGTTTTCGTGACATTACCTAGTATCTAGCGGACTCTTCGCGTGACAAGAGTGCTGGCGTTTTTTTCGGCCAAAGAATCACCATTTAACGTGATAATGCTGCCTGTGCTCTAGGTACTTTTCTCATTTACAGCGATATGTGGACGAAGTTTTCGATGCCCAATGAGTTCTACGCCTCCTTGTTTTTATGCCGCTTGTATATATTTTTTTATTTTTTCATGAGCTGATACATATACGCTGTAATTTATACATTATAAACTATATTATTATATTTCTTTTTAATTTTCGTTGTACTTACGTTATGCTCCCAAACAACTTTATAAGCTGGAGGGTTCGACCGCACCATGCACTCGAAGTACACGTCATCACCTTCTTCGATGTCATTAGGATTCATCTTGGAACCTAGTTGTAGCGTCACTATTGGCACATCTGCGAAAGAAAATAGCGATTTAGTTACAAGTTTGATAAGATTCACTAGGTATTTTGTAAAGTCTAGAATTTTTTTATTAAAAAAATTAATATTTTTCAAAATTCCGACTATAAAAACAACTAAAAGGTTCCAAACAATTCACTTTTCAAGCAGTCTTATGCAGTTGGTGGCAGTGTTCAGTTATTTGATTTCATGCCACCAACGGATTTTTTTGAAAACGTTAAATTTTTTTGATTTATAAATTTTAGTGAGTTACATTTCTGGAATGGCCTCTTTGAAGCCTTTATTTTGATACCCTACTTAATATAGTTCATCGACTTCATTTTTTTTCTTTTTTACAATATGGAGTCTGGTTGTCGCCTCATTGAATTTTGATTACTGTCATATCTTTAGTGTTACTTGCAAGATTAAGACGAATCAATTGACGACAAGAATTATCATAATTAGCCCACGCGTTTGGTCTCTAGAGCGCAACAAAGCAACAAACATACATAGGCTGATAAACACTAATGTGTTTATCACGACTGCGCGACGCACGGAAGGGCACGACGCACCTTCCGTGCGTCGCGCAGTCGGGTAAAACACTAGCGACATGCCCCGGCTCCGCACGAGTAAAAATTATACACACAACCCTTCCTCTTTTATCACTCTTTCTATAAGTGAATACCGCATTAAAACCCATTGCGTGGTTTAGGAGGAGTCAGCGAAGAAAGAAACAGATGTGGAATGCTAATTTGATTTATACTATGTAGAGATAGAGATATTATGACATCTCACAAGATATGCCTGTCTGGCTTTTTTTTCGTACAATATAATTATTAAATCTCATTGTATATTTTTTAGGGTTCCGTACCCGAAAGGTCCAAACGAAACCCTATTGTTATCACTCACGTGTCCGTCTGTATGTCTGTCCGTTGTGTGTCACGCAGGTTTCACAGCTACACGGTCGAAGCTATAAATTCTTCAAATATTCACAGTATAAATATCTTGTGGACCCAAAGCTATACAAATAGTTAAAAATACATTTGGTACGGAACCCTAAATGTGCAAAGTCCGACACGCACTTGGCCGGTTTTTAACCGACGTCGAAAAAGAAGGTTTCATGTTCGACTGTATGTATATTTTTTTTAATTTTTTTTTGGTGTATGTCCACCGATTTCTCTGTCAGTTGTGGACCGATTTTCAAAATTCTTTTTTTATCCAAAAGAATATACTTCCGGTGTAGTCTCATATAATTTTTATTGAAATTGCTTCAGCGCTTTTCGAGAAACTGAACAAAAACGAAAAATATGTATACATAGATGACGTTTTGGTTTCCTCCAATTACGAGTATGTTATAATTCCACGTTCCATGTCATCGGGGTTTTGGTGTCAAATAATGATGAAACAAAATACAAACACTGACTTCCGAAATTAAAGTTATTTTTAAATTTTTAGTGTATTTTCTTTTTTGGAAGTCTGTAGTAATCAGTGTTTAAAATAAGCAAATGTTATTAATTTATATATATATAAAATTCAAAGTCCCGACTGACTGACAAACGGTTGGACCAACAGCTCATTTGGAGCTGTTTGACTGTAAAAACTTTGACAGATTACGTACAGATATACGGACAGACGGACACGTGAGTGACAGCAATAGGGCTCCGTTTGGACCCTTCGGGTACGGAACCCTACAAAATGAGCTCGGTGCTTATTTTAGAGTACCTACAAATGTCAGCTTTTTTAGATTCCCATTAGCCCCTCAATTAAAAAATTAAGCTCAGTGCTTATTTCAGTATACAAATGTCAGGTTTTGTGGGTTATTAGTTTTCGACAGGTAATCCTAAGAGCGAGCTTCGGCTGCTAATTGGTAACCGTATACCAGTTTTAACCAAAATAAACAATAGTTACTCTGTACTGAAAATAGAATTCAAATGCTTTGAAATAAAACGCAATATATCTCATTAAAAATTGGATACTTGTGTGACCTTATTGGGTAGATAACTAAAAAAAAACGGGCGAGCCTCACAGTAATCGCTTATGATGTGTAACATTTGACATCACACCTTGGTAATAAGCAACATTAACATTCTATCCCGAAAATTAAATTAAATAATAATAATAAATAAATACATTTATTTCAGACATATACACACACGTATATTCAGAAATTAAAATACACATAAAAATTACATAATCAATGTCACAATTAATTTTAATATTATAATTCCAAAATCGAAATCAAAATTTAAATCAAAAATTAAATTAAATCAATATTAAAATTAAAATATTACACATTAAAACAATCAATAACAAAATTAGACAAACAATTGAAATGTTTAGTTCCGATTTCATGCGCGCGCTCTACCATCTAACGACCAATTCTACCACCACGCGCGCTCATTTTTCAAATCAAATAGCGCGCGCTTCCCCGGCTTCCTGTTACACACTTCCGTCCCATTTCACAAAATCACTCCCAGATTGCAGAAAAGCGAGAGGAAAGATGTTACATATTAAAAATCTAATTGGTCCATTTTTTAGGAAGTTACTATGACCTCTTTTAAGAAAGTTGTTCATTTCAGTCGGTAATAGAAGTATTTAGAATATTACCATTTCTGTTACACCCTGTAGACAACGTCATCAAATAGGAACCCGTCACGCATTAAAACAACGTAGAAAACTGGTAATCAGTTGATAATGCAAACCTTATTTTCATTTCTTTAGCCCTAATGATATTATATATAAAAATGATATCATGTTACATAAAACACTAGCCAAGTGCGTGTCGGATTTCATACATTAAGGGTTTCGTACCAAATATTGGTATTTGTTAGTAAAGTATACGTAATAATAAACATTATCACCTTTCAAGTTCATAGGTCAATGGAAAGTTGAAAATCTCTTCGTAACAAAATTTTGTGACCGACGACGGACGGACACGTGAGTGTCAACAATAGGGCTCCGTTTAGACCCTTCAGGTACGGAACGCTAAAAAGCGGTAAATATATTTGTACGGTGCAACCACACATTATGCAATTCAGCAGTTTACGTCACACAAACATTTCAACCCATAATATAGTTCAGTTCGCGTTGGGCTATCAAGTCATCCTGTCGTTCTCGTTACAGCTCAGTTTACCTTTAAGTTATTTTGGGACAATACAGTAGTGGTCTAGTACTTACGTTCTTTTATTCCATTCATCTCCCAACTAAAAGTAATGTATGGTCTAGCAAGGGATCACACAATATTTCTAGCGCGCGCATCGTGAAGACTCGAAAACGTCTTAATTGGGACGTTTTTTCATAATCTATGCCTCGAAAAAACAATTCAGGCGAAATCGTTCCCATGATAATGATATCTCTTAATGATTATTCTATTCATTAGCGTAACTTGACAACATGGTGCCAACGCGAACAGATTTTAAACGTTGGCTACTATGAACGTAACGTATATTGTGTACAATATCATTGTTTAGCCCCTCTTGAAGAGGTTTGCTCGCTATTTGTTAAAATACGATCACAATTTAAAGTATACCTATATACACAAATGGCTATCAAAGACCCACCGGCCATAAATCCACAGAAAAGATTGCCTTTCATACATTCAAAAAAAGAAAGAAAAGGGGACTTACAGTGCAAATTGAGCGTGACACTGGTTTCTATTGTGGTGTGCTCGAGTTTGACGTGGGCTGCCCGACATGTGAGCGTCCGGCCATCTTGATCCATGCGGGGCGTCCAGCGGAGAAACGATACGGTCTCGTTTTTGTCGTCGGAGTTCTGTGTAAGGAGAATAAAAACTATTACATGAGTCTGAGTGTCGTTTGTGGATTTTATTTTCTAAAAAAATTAATGCCCCACACTAGGAAATACTCCTGTATCGTTGGTTTTTCAATTGAAAACTTCTTCGCGTTGACCATTTTTGACATGGGAAAAATCAATTGAACTCGAGACACTGTAACCGTTACCGACAGCAGTCGTAGCAGATGCCGTGACCGCTATGAAAGCGTAGCACCGTGCTACGGAGTTACGTTTCCGTAGCAATGAGACCAACGTAGCACTAGTTTCGCTATGACTCAGTAAAAATATGTATAGACAGTAAGGAAACTACGTTCAAACGTTCGAAACGGTACACTCACACAGACGCGCGCATCTACGCTAGCCCTAAGTGATAGTCGCGGTGCGCGCAGTTGCGGCTGCCGTGTCGAGACGAGTGGTCGTGTTATGAACCACGGACCGTTTTAAAATGGCACGAGCGTATTGCGCAGTGTACTGTTGTAATTGAACTCGGCTTCTTTAAATCCGGGGCTTTCGTTTTTTAAACTCCCTGCTGATCTTGAGAGGTACCTAATAATGATTTAATTATGAAAAATAAAGACGTTTTTTAAAATGATAATGGTTTAACATTTACATCACACGCATTTTCAGGTTGAAACGCGGTACGGTGCGCTGCCGCAGGGTTAACTAGCTATCGGCCGAGCGCCGCGCATTTTGACTTCACTTTAACACCCTCGAAAACCATGAAAATTTTTGCGTGACGTGAAAAAAAAGGGTACGAGCCTTTGTGAGATATCTTAATGTTTTTCAAATTGCGCGGCAACTTTGAAGCATCTTCCATATATTTTTTTTCCAAACATTAACAGTGACAACCTAGCTAGGGTTGTAATGGAGCGTAAGTAATTATCTCAACAAATAGGCTTAGTTTCCATACTGTCCATATTTATGCTGTGGCTATGAGTTGATCCACTATGAGTGAGGCCCGTTGGGCATTTTTGGTTAAAGTTTTCAATTCTAACGGCACTCCCGGAGTGACACTGTTTTTTTTACTCCTGATTTGGTGCGTTCACAAACATGTAAATTTACTTACACAAGACAGCCAGACCCGGAACAACTTTCTGTAGGTCATGCAAATATTTGTTGTTCCATGTGGGAATCGAACCCGCAACACGCAGCGTAGTAGCCAATCGCTCAACTACTGTGCCAACCGTGCCGTCAAGAAAAAAGAAAAAGATAGAAAGAAAAATCTTTAGAATTAATGGTAATTTCTGATACGAGATTTGAAATTCCTCTGGCGTTGAATCAGCGTTAAGGCGCAGTTATACGACTTTTAATGGTTTTTAATTGAACATCACGTTTTAACGACTAGCCTTATTTCTTTGAAAAGCATATAATTATGTTACTCAAGACAATTTGGCGTCGTAATTTGATCTGAGATCATTTGAAATTATATTTTTATAATTTAGTAATTAATTTGTAAAGCTAAGTCTAACGCTGATAAAAAATTGAGAATCACGCAAAACTACGAAGCGTATTTTTATTACCTAGTTTCGATACAATCCACGCTAGCCTAGCATATGCTTTAACGCAACGTCTACGCACCGTTTACGTATCGTAAATGCAACGTGAACACCTACACTATACATACGCTTAGGCAGGGCAAAAAAACTCTTATTCAGTATATCTGTTAAAAAGACAAATCACAGAGCTGTTAACTACGCATACTGTACGTCTAACAAAGTAGTTTTGCGCAAAAATTATTGCTAGGAAACGACTTTTATTTTTAGGTATGAAAAATAAAACTATTTTTTATTCCGCGCAATGTAACGTGAACACAGGCAAGTGGAGTTAAACCCCGTCCCTTCGCTCTAAGCCACGTAGGTACTAGTCAGATACATTTGATTTTCATTGCGTTTTTGTAACTGCAAATTCGTAATTTCGAAAAAAAAATCGAAAATTCAGGTCGTGTTTGTTTGTAAAAAAGTTTAGTATTAGCACTTAGAATTCATTTTCGTAAAAAAAGTTAAAAAAAAATTGCAACTTTGACCGTCAATATCTCCAGAACACTGGTTTCCCAGGTATGGTCTAGTGGAAAAAAATGATCCAAATAATGGGTAAAATATGTGGCTTTCGGCTCCGGAAACTGTCTTTTTAAACCCGATATGTCTACACTAGTTGCTTCAAAGAATAGTGCAAACTATTCATTGAGGCAAATAGTGTAGCTTGACAATTAATTAATTACAATTAAGTATTTACTGTTATAATCAATCTACAATGATATTGCTCACATTGTTCATTGTAATGATTTAGGATTCGATACATATTGACTCAATAGTCAGTACCTCGCTTAATAGCTGTACATTATTCAATTATGCTAGGTATGTTGCTGCGGAAGGTAGGTATGTTGAAATCACATATTGGTATAGTAGGTTATGTTGTTTAAACTGCCACCATACTACAGAAATTGTAGAGACTCTTTCATTTGGACTTTTTAGAGGGTTTAGAACTAGGAACTAGACAATGGAAAAAAAAATATATATATATATTGTTTATTTATGGCAACTAGGGCTATTAAGGAATAAGCATGAAAAAATATATTTTTTATCTAACCGGTTTATCGATGAATATACTAAAATAGAGTACGAACAGTGAAAGCAGAATCTAAATTGATGGAAAATTAAACGAGATGTAACAATTTTTAACAAATATATTTGTCCCTCTCTCAAAAACGCTGTTTTCTATGGCAGTTGTATTGGCGTCATTGGGTGTCATCTCCTTTGACGTCAAAGAACACGTCGGACTTCTCTTTCTAATTATCAACTATAAAGCTATAAAACTTCGTCGCTGATGATGATATTTTGAAAATTCCTTAATATTTGTATAGTTAATAAGTCTTCAATTCAACTAATTATACAATATCTTGCATATTCCCTTTTGTTAGTATTTTAATTAATTATATTTATGCATAATTTCAAAATTTCGAATTTAATAAAGCTTTTTGATTTGTAAATACCTACTAGAAGATATATATACAAACTAACAATAATACCTAACATGTACAAATGCGTATGAAAAAACAACTCACTGGGCATCAAAAAATTCATCCACATCGCTGTCAATGGAAAAAGTGCCCAGAACGCTAGCAGCATTGCCACGTTGAATAGCAATGCTGATTCGTTGGCCAAAGAAAAGCCCAGCCCTCTGGTCACGTGAAGAGTCGACTAACAGCTTGCTGATATGCCGGAAAACTCGATGAGCACTCGGACCCCATGGCCCTAGTGTTTCAACCCCAAACGGCTCAAACATGTAACTCCCTATAAGGTTGTTATATTTGCGCCGTTTGAGGTTTTCTGCACCTGCAGCAGCCGCCCCAGCACAGCCTGCCGTGCTAAGAAGATGGGATGGCGCAAGGGTGTCGACACATGTTGCATCCCACACCAAAGGCCTACCCAACTTCCAAGGCATTATGGTCATTCCGTCTGGCCTCTTCCCATCGTCACGTGCTAAGCCATTGGGTTCTAAAACAGCTGGCACCCCGGCGGTGACAAGAGCCCGACGGATGATGTCATTAATGCTGGCGTGCCGTGCTATCCGACCAGCACTCCTACCGCAGGATAGGCCGTGGTGTCCGAGGCGGTCGACTGCTTCACCGCATTGACAACGATGTGGAGCTCCACTCGGAGCACCCAGACGCAAACATGTAGCGATCCGGAAAGTAGCGTCACTCAGCATGGTACCAATGTTGGGTGACGGTAGTGCCTGTAGCCAAAGGCCCGACTCCCACTCACCCACAGCCAGTAGGCGGGCACGCTCAGCAGTATTGGTGGACGTATTAATGAGATTATTCCGTACCAACCTGCAGAGCGGCTCATCCCACTGTCTCTGGGAAGATGGGTTCTCGGGCAACGCCGTGTTCGGGCAAGCCGCTTTCCAGGCGTTCACAGCATCGGTCAAGCTCGGCACCTCACAGTTAACCAGCGATGGGGTTAAAATTCGTGTGGTTAACTGTCGAGTGCTGTGGACCGAAGACAGGAACGCCGGTAGGCTTACACTAGAAATTTTGCGGATGCCGAGCCCACCAAAGCGAATGGGTAGCGTGGCTTGCAGCCATGCTCGGTCATCCAGGGCCACATTTAAGATGGACGTAAGAGTGGAACGAATAATTTGATCGATTTTGTCCAAGAGATGTGGCTGCTTCCATAAAAGGGAAGAGCGAAGAAAATATATGAAATTTGGTCCGAAACAGCAATACCTGATGAGGGTGACCGCCGAATGTAAATTAATTTTGGAAAGTCTATCTGAAATGTCGTTAAAAAGTTTAATTTTGTCGTCGATGAATGAAGAAAAACTGTCTTTCAATATTGGAGAACCTAGGAGGTGTAATGAACTTTTCTCTAAAATTTTGATTTCTGGAGCTATTGCACTAAATTTCTGTATGGTCGATTGTCTGTCGGTATTGTCACAAAGAAATATTTCACATTTGGAGTAGTTAAGGTCAAGGCCAATGGACTGAAACTGGTTCTTTAGGAATTTTAAATCTTCTAAAACGGTGTCCACGTCACCTCCTAGTGTTCCATCATCTAAATACCACAGGTTAAATTTTGAATTTAGTTGTTGAATTATTGGGTGAATAGCCAAGCTGAAAATGACTGGCCCGAGAGGGTCACCTTGTTGGCATCCAACTGCAGATTCCAAAACGTTGTCTTTATATAATAATTTTGATGGATGCCTATAGCATTGCCACAAAAAGCCGAAAATTTCTGGTAACTCTTTTTTTCCTTCAGCCAACAAAGTGTCCCTGTTAACTGAATTGAAGGCGTTTTTAACGTCAACCTTGAGGATGACCTCACCTTTACCAGAATTTAGAAAGGTGGAAAGGGCGTGTACGGCAGCCTCACAGCCCCCTCTGGAACCAAAACCAAGTTGTAGGGGCTGGAATTTGTTGGTCAGTGATTTGCTGTATATTTTGCAACAAATTTTGGCTGCCATACGCCTGTAGGTGCACCCGACGGCAATGGGACGAATGCCGCCGTCCTTCTTGTGCAGGGCACATAGGTTGGCCCCGTACAAGACATCGACGACGGCATCGTTCACGCTGCCGGAGAGCATTAAGGTAACTAAAGCCAAGAGCTCCTTCAAAAGCGACTCACCAGCTTCCCCGGCGCCTGAGCTTAAAAGATCCTTCAAGTGCTGAGGAGTCAGGCCGTCGAGGCCGCCGGCGGAACCGTTTCTGAAGGAGCTCACGGCTGCTAGCAACTGGGGGGCTGTAATTTGGAAAAATGAGGAATCAGGATTAGGGGAGTCGGGAGGGTCAGGGAAAGTGAGGTCATCCGCAGGCGCTGGGTGTTTACTCTCCAGGGCTGAAATTGTTTCTGGAGAGTAAGGCGCCACCACATCACTGCTGAAAAGTAGCCTAGCAGCTCCCCTTATGTCACCATCGCTTAATTTGGATTCCACATGTGAACATAAACCTTTCTGGGGAACGTTATTAAAAGCTGGTAATTTTGGATCTAAAATGTAGGCCGAATTGTTGCAATTGTCTTTAATTTGGGTCGTTAATGTTTTTTTTGTAGCCAAATTTTTTTGAACATGTAGAATCCTATAAGGGAAGGTGAGTAATTCCTCCCAGGCACTTTGTGTGTTCTCCTGGGCCGCAAGACGGACGCATCGTGCTAAACTCAGCGCAACAGACCGTCTTGCGCCCCGGGGAACTCGCTTCAGAATGGGAGTTGAATTTTTTAATTTTGACAGTGTTTTCCAAAGTGATTCGTTATGTGTCTGAGATGTGACTGGTGTTGATGTTTGAGATGTGGCTGGGGGGCACAAAGGTACACTATGTGGTTTGTGAGCCTTGCCATAGTGTATCTTTAACCCCCGTTCACCTTTAAAAAAACGTGCCTGGGAGCAATGGGGACATCTTACCAACTGAGTGTCGAGCGATGTGGCAGGTTGACTGCTACAGTTTCCAGCGTCGCTACAGTCAGCGTTTGACATAAAAAAAGGATTCCACTTACCTATAAATTACACAAATACTATAAATAATTTATTAAAATAAAAAAACACAAACTATAATGTCAAAATATTGTCTGACGGCTTGCACTGACGTGACGGCGCACAGGGTTACTGAGGGCGCTCCTTCGCGACCGTTGCCTCGGTAACGACACGGGCGTCGCGTCGTACGTATATTTACAAAAAAAATTACAGATCTCCATTTGATGAAAGCAATTGATATTGTTGTAGTATTATTGAGTCATCGGGCTAACATTCCACAGATTTTTGCACAAATTTTCGACTTGTTCTTGTGACGTTTTATACATAATTAATTATAAAATTCGAGTTTTTAAAATAATTGGATTGTCAAAAGTGAGTTAAATGTGTTTTGTCAATGAAATAATAATGAATTTAATAATAAAACATATTATTTAGTGTTTCCGTGTTTCTGTAATCACACTCTATAACGTATGAATACGCACACTAGGAGTACCACCGCTGAGCTACCAGTCCCCAGTCTTATTAATATTAACCTGATCGTGTGGACAAAGTTAAATTTAGGTATATTTAGTCCCTCAGTCATATTATAAATTTTCGACAGTCGTTTTTCACTGATAGAATGTCACTCCCTGTTCTGACTCTTCGAGTGCTAATTCTCGTATATTCGCAATCTGTTCTTAAATTTAGTTGATTTCTTAATAATTGACTACCTACAATTTATCTACCTACATCATTTGACGACATGGTTGGCGCAGTATTCAGTTCAGCTGCGCTGCGTTTCGCGGGTTTGATTCCCGTACTGAAAAAATATTTATATGACCCACAGATACTTGTTCCGGGTCTGTGACTCTGGGTGTCTTTGTGTATGTGAGTTTACATTTTTGTGAACACACTATGGGAGTAATGATAGTGAGGGGCAAAGTTTAAAAAAAAAGCTTGACATTGTTTGTTTTATGATTACAATTACATTTTGGACGTTTTGCGATTAGCTTTGAGATGGCCCGAACAAAGCGATGATTGTCAAACAAATATAATTGACAAGCACAGCCTTTACGCGTTACATAGTCAATTCCTAACATTTTAACTTTTAGACATTGCAATTATTTCTGCTGATAGAGTAGCAAACATAGGAAAAAAAACATTTATTTGACGACAGTCAGGTTAACACAAATAAATAAAATATAAAGGGCCAATTTTTATTAAAAATGCTAAGTTACGTTGATTTATTCCGTTCTGTTACCTACAACTAATACCACTGGTATTCGTTTCATTTCATATTTATTTTCTGTTCCGAATGAATACCATTGTTTAAACTTTTACCAAAACATGTTAAAAGATATTTGGTACAGTCACTAAAAATGCTTTGTATGTTGTTATACTACGAGTACTATAACTTTAAATTGGAAAAAAATCTGAACTTGAAAATCTGAAAAAAAATTTTTTACAAAATGTCTAAGAAAATCAACTCCCTGACATAGTTATTACGTACAATTATTTACATTTACATATCTAATAATAACTACGTCAGGTACATTTTTCACAAAAACAAATCCCTTTTAATCTAACAATTGTAAAATATCACAGAAAGTTAACTTTTTGTATAATCAAATCAGTCATTCATCATCTACATAGCAATGAATCAGTAAACCTTTATAAAAATATTGGAATGAAGTGAATTTGGATAGCATTATATTACGATCACATAAAAATATTAGAAAACAAATTTAATTTGGTTTTACTGAGCTGACTGTACCAAATTCAAGTTGTTGGTATTCATTCGCATATTACATTTAATTTTTAAAAAAGTTATATCTGTTTGGAATAGAAAATAAATATGAATTGAAACAAATGCCAGTAGTATTCGTTTTTGGTATTAGAACGGATTAAATCGTTACGTATTAAGACTTCTTTTTTTTTGTTTTATCTATTTAATTTTTTTTTCTCTGTATTACCCAATGGTTCACTGGTAGAAAATGCCTGAGGCATTAAGTCCGCCTCTGTACTTTGTGTGTGTCATCATAATTATCAGCTTTTAATGTCCCCCCTGCTGGGGCACAGGCCTCCTCTCTGTGAGAATAAAATAAATAAATTCATAGTGCTACATTACCTTCTGTATAGCCGCCACAGACATCTGGCGGTCATCCATCCACCATGTGATGACGGCCGGAGGCCTGGCCCCTACGGCCTTGCAGGCTAGCTCGGCTGCCTGACCCACGGAGAGCGGCTGCTCCCGGGCTAGGATCTCCACGAATAGTGGTCGCACTGGAGAACAAAGGTTTGTGTTACATTTATTGTAGTCGCCTGCCTGAATGTCGTTTAAATTATCATACAACTCTACTATTCTGGCAAATTCATCCAAAACAGAAAGTTCAATCTGTTCAGCTATTGAGACGTAAAGAGGTAACAAACAGACAGACATACCTACTTTCGAATTTATAATACTACCTTCTGTTAGCGGGTTTGCCCGCGTGGTATTACAACTACCTCTATTATAAAACTGGTTAAAGCGTATTGGATTTCGCACATTAAGGGTTCCGTTAGCCGGGCCTGTGGACGGCGAGTAGTGGGTAACTCACCGTTAGATCAGCACCAGGCTTGAGAGTCGACGGCGCGTAGTGTTCCACGCGCGCCTCAAAGAGTTGTCAACAAAACAAGACGGGGCCCGTCATGGCCGATGCCTGCCCAGGGGTTGAGGATAAATAATTCGAAAGAGTTACCTCACCCTTGGGCATTCAGGGCAGGGAAGGAACAGGGGTGAGTTTTAGTCAGTAAGAGTCTGACACGCCCTCCCGCTCCACCCTTGAGCGGGAGATGTCATTGGATGATTTCCCACCCAACAAAAAAAAAAAAAAAGAAAGGGTTCCGTACCAAATATTAGTATTTGTTAGTAAAGTATATGCAATAGTAAAGTAAACTTTATCACCAAATTTCAAGTTTCTATGTCAATGGGAAGTTAAATAATTGGGTCTTAGGTCAACAAGATGCTTATACTGTTAAAATTTGAAGACTGTAGCTCCAACCGTTTGGCTGTAAAACCTGTTAGACAGACAGACGAACAAACTGACAAACGGACAAACGGACAAACGGACATGAGAGTAACAGCAATAAAGCTTGGACAGCGTTTGGACTCTTTGGGTACGGAATCCTAAAAAGTGACAAACGCGGCACCCTTATCATCATTAGGCACTGTAAGGACCGCCAAATTTTGTTATATGACAGCCAAGCTAACAAGTCCCCGACCATTACTATTATCAAACTTCAGTACATAAAATGGAAGTTCATTTTGTAAGCCGGTGGCACTGTTGTATGTAAATTATGCTGGTTATTTTATCGTCATTTTGGTAGGAATCTGATTGTCATTAAATTGAAACTAGGGCTGCCAACAAGTTAGTTTTGAAAACTAATTGTGTCAAACCAATTTATACCTACCTGACATCACACCCACACACATATACATATATTAGGTCCCCACCTATGAAATCAGCGTTTTGTATGGAGAATTTTAAAGAAGTTGCATTTTTCATACTAACATTTTCTTAATTTATTTAAATATGAACACTAATGTTTTAAAACTTTTATGCAATAATGTTCAAAAACTAAGATAACGTATGTTACTTAGATTGAGCAACAAAAATAAGTTTTGGTTAAGTTAAAACAAATAGATGTTTCGTTTCTGCTAACAAAAAGAGGAGTCATTTTTAAGGTTTTTTTTTTTGTATAAAACTAAGTTATAGATTTTTTTTACTATTGGCAGTTGTCTATGACGGTCATTATTCGATAGAATATCAAGCAATGAGAGGATCTCGTGGCTAAAGTGATAACAGCCGCACGGGTCGATCCATCAGGTTAAGCTACGCTTGCCGGGGTTGGGCCATGGATGGGTGACCATCTTTACATACCGAGACTCATCCGTGCCTCGGAAAGCACGTTAAGCCGTTGTTCCCGGCTGTCAATCGTAGATCTTTGACAGTCGTTACGGGTCGTCAGAAGTCAGAAAATCTGACAACCAGTCTTACCAAGGGGTATCGTATTACCCAGTAACTGGGTTGTGGAGGTCAGATAGGCAGTCGCTTCATGTAAAATAATGGTATTCAGCTGCATCCGGTTAGACTGGAAGCCAATCCCAAAATAGTTGAGAAAAGGCTACGCAGATGATGATGATCAAGCAATTGATCAATATTTTAATTCATAGAAGTGACAAGATTCTCTATTTGTGAGATAAAAACGCCAATTTCATAGGTGGGGACCCAATACATATAGATAGACAGGTGTATGGTTGTGCACAAAATAATGTTTGTATAGGTGATGCACACATTATTTTGTGCACAAACATACACTATCTTAAAATAAAAAATATCTACTATAATCATATAATAATATACTACTAACTTTCCACGATGTTTGGTCTTTCCCTACTAAAAGTTGCAGAGAATTGCTATAGTACGTCTAGACTCTGTTACTCGGGGAGGAGATCTGCTGACCTGAAACACTGACTTCTAGCCTAACTACGGCACCAGTGTCCCACAATATTATAATGTTTATTTAATAGCTTACTACTAAGTAAGTTGTCCTGATGTAATCTTTAAAATTTTGGAGAAAAAAGTAATCATTTTATTATTATTATTTAAACTAGACTGAGAGCCAACTTAAAAAAATTGCCCCAAAAACGCTCGCACACAACAACACTTCATAGTGTTTTAGCTGGAAAGAAGAAGTGGCGCAGCAAACTCCCCGGCAAGAAAGCGGTATGCCCACCACAATTAGTATTCGTAAATAAGTTTCTTATTTTTTGTATATCCTCTGGTGCGCACTACATAATTAATAACACAAAATCAACGTTAAAACGTTACCTCTGAAAAATGACCTACCAAACAATATAAAGAATCATCAAAATCTGTTCACAAATGGCGAAGTAATCGCGTAACAAACTTACGAAAAAAAAAGAACATACAGACGAATTGAATCCTTCTCCTTTTTGAAGTCGTTTAAAAAATTATGTTACAAAAGGTGGGCTTTTCGCACAGGTCAATCACTAAATAATCGAGACGGGAGTTCCTAAAGATCATAATTCTTCCAAAAATATATTATTTATGTGTACTGAATTTTTTTTTTTTTATTATTCCGTGCATTGTTTGGCAGATATAATTTCCAATTCATATAAAATAGAATACGAACTCGCACGATAATGGACTATCCATTAAAGTTGATCTTTAATTCAATGTTTGAAACGTTTTAAGCCGGAGCTTATTTTTATTGGGAATTTGTTGCGCCAAGCCTACCCCGGAACAGCATGAGAAATTGTACCAAAACCATTAAAACGACGGTAATCCATCAATGCGGATGTGAGCACGCACCGAAAAACACCCACTTTATTTTGACCTATTACCTCTCAACGTAAAAATTACATAATATACATTCATACCTATAATGTTCCAACTGCTGGGACTCAGCCCTCCTCAGGAGAGAGAAAGGACCGCATACCACGCGGACCCATTGCGGGTTGGTGGATGTCACATGTCTTCGAATTTTTGGTTCTAGGACGTACGGTGATGTGCCACCGGTACCTGGTGAACATCCCATCCACACGCCCAAAAAGTTTTGAGAACACATTCATTGTGTGTACAGCTAGGGAGTGAAAGTTCCTGCCTGTTTCCTGATAGCTACAACCAAGGAGTCTTTAAGTCAAGAGTGAATAGGTTACTTCTAGGCAAGCGTACTTCATCTTCGACCACATTATCGCTTACCATCAGGTGAGATAGTCGTCAAACGTGAGTCTATCAATAAAGGAGGACATGACGATTTCTTCACGATTACCTACACAAAGTAAAGCGCCTGCCTGGATTTAAACCCACGACTTACAACTTGAAAGACGAGGCCGATACAACTGGGCCACCACTGCTCCACATGATTATAAACATCAAATTTAAAACCTTTGTCGATTCATAAATCCATCACAAGAATTAGATCGAAGCAGTTTGAACAATAGACAGCTAAAACGCTAATGGACACCATTAACGGCATGGATAGTTGAAAAAGTGTTAAAACAAAAATAAGATCGTTCACTAAAAGCTTTGTTGGAAAAGGTGAGCTTAACGTGCATTACTGAACGAATGACATCATGGGTTATTATAATGGAGAATAATTTCCTGTGCCCCGACGTGGCAACGCCGTCACGACAGGACAATGCTACACAAATAAAAACTAATGGCCCCTTGGGGTGAGCGGTGACAAAAGAATCCTGTCGGCGACGAACCGTCATATTCCCAGATAATCCCAGAGACTAGCGCGGTTGATATAGGTTAATCGCACGGATTTACGTGGATTCAGTCTTGCAATAACAGAAAATGAACGTTTGTCCTCGCGTAATGCGGATGTTATGAAACTTTCCAACTATTTTGCGGCAACCAATGTTGGAAGAATATTTCCGTGAAACTATTGCTCGAGGCAGATTGGGTAACAACTGGGAAAAGGGTAGCACTAGATTTGATTAAATAAAGTGTCCTTATATCTTTTTATAGTGGTGTTTATTTTTCTTGGAGATAAAGTAAAATATTTTTGTGGTAAAAGCAAAGCTTTTGATAAAACAAGACACTATATTCTTTTGTAGCAAGGCAATATAAATAATAAATACAAGTCATTTTGTATATGTGTTTCCTAAATGTGCAGTGTTTGTTATCCAACTACAACTTGGCCAAATGCTCGGCTTTAAAATTTATAATTTTCATTTAGTAAATTGGATTGGCTATGTCGGTAACCTTGGTTCTCTTGCAGCCAAACTGAAGTGGCAGTGGGCTGGGCACATTGCACGCAGAACGGACGGTCGATGGGACCGAAAGGTTTTGGAGTGGCGACCGCATACCGGAAGACGCAGCGTTGGAAGGCCTCTAAAAAGGTGGACCGATGACCTGGTGAGGGTCGCGGGTAGCCGATGGATAGAACCGGTCAATGTGGCGACACTTGGAGGAGGCCTATGTCCAGCAGTGGACGTCTTTCGGCTGAAATAGTGATGATGATGATGATGATGAAATCGGATTTTAGTTTTGTTTTAGCTACGCTTGCCGCGGCTGGTCCGTGGATGGGTGACCATCTTTACATACAAAGACTTCTCCGTGCCTCGGAAAGCTCGCTAAGCCGTTGGTCCCGGCTGTCAATCTTGGATCTTTGACAGTCGTTACGGGTCGTCTGAAGCCCCAAAGTCTGACAACCAGTCTTACCAAGGGTTATCGTCAGATAGACAGTCGTAACATGTAAAATAGTATTCAGCTGCATCCGGTTTGACTGGCAGCTGACCCCAAGATAGTTGGGAAAAAGCTAGACAGATTGATTGATAAGTGATAATGTGGTCAAAATTGGATCATTCTTGCATAGAAGTAACCTAGTTACTCTTGACTGAAAGCCAGCCAAGATATGACTATCAAGAAACAAACTGCGACAGTGAAACCCACTTCTTAGCTGTACGCAAATGTAAGCATTTCCAAAGCGTCACCTAAGTGAGAAATGTTGTTATTATTTTTCCCATTCCCAATCCGAACCCTGCTTACAAAATTGAGCCAAGACCAAATCTTTCCGGCTGAAACACAGACATAATTCCACCCCCTGTTTTATACTCCAACCCCAGAAATAACTTACAGGCCAGCTTCCGCAAATCTTAAGTCACGTCTGTCTTACTTTTTCGCAAGAATCCGCCATGTTTATGTGTTTATCCTCATATATGACTATCACGTACGATGATGTACTGCGCTGTCAACGTTCATAATGTCTCGACGCGTTTAGTCAGACAAATGACGGAATATTAGGCTGGAGACACGTTGGTACGAATATCTTGATAAATTGGGGACCTGTGTTTGGAACTGTGCTGCTACTATACACCTTCAACTAGATATATCAGTGTTTTAAAATCGCTTGTAGCACAGTATAAATATGGACAGTATAGAAACTAAGCCTATTTGTTGAGATAATTACCTACGCTCCATTAGAGAGCTAGGGTTGTCACTGTTAATATTTCGAAAAAAAATCTATGGATGATACTTCAAAGTTGCCGCGCAATTTGAAAAACATTAAGATATCTCACAAAGGCCCGTACCCTTTTTTTTTTCTCGTCACGCAAAAATTTTCATGGTTTTTGAGCGTGTTAAAGTGAAGTCAAAATGCGCGGTGCTCGGCCGATAGCTAGTTAACCCTGCGGCAGCGCACCTTACCGCGTTTCAACCTGAAAATGCGTGTGATGTACTTAAATGAAAAACCATTAACATTTTAAAAAACGTCTTTATTTTTTATAATTAAATCATTATTAGGTACCTTTCAAGATCAGCAGGGAGTTTAAAAAAGCCCCGGATTTAAAGAAGCCGAGTTCATACAACAGTACACTGCGCAATACGCTTGTGGTATTTTAAAACGGTCCGTGGCTCAAGAGATAATACGACCACTCGTCTCGACACGGCAGCCACAACTGCGCGCACCGCGACTATCGCTTAGGGCTAGCGTAGTTGCGCGTGTCTGTGTGAGTGTGCCGTTTCGAACGTTTGTACGTAGTTTCCCTACTGTCCATATTTATACTGAGCTTGTAGTGTCTATCTGTGTGTTCTTCTAAAATACCCAACGGATTTTTATGTGGTTTTTAGGTTGCCGTAGTCCTAACAAGGACAAGGAACCCTTAAATTTTTGGTCTGTCCGTCCGAAGTATAGCGTAGATACCGTTAGTAACAGACAGCTGCAATTTTGCATGGGTATATATTAATTACGCCAAGAAAACGAAACAATACAATTTTCCAAAATATTGTTTTTATGGTACCTAGTACCCGTACATGTAAAGTGGGTATGTTTTATTTTTCTCGCCTATCAATTAGTGTGGGGTATAGTTGGATAGGTCTTTTAAAACCATTACGGGGTTGTGAAAACTTTTTTCGATTCAGTGATTCGTTTGCGGAATATTAAACTTTAAAGTGATTTTTTTTTTCGAGTCGAGCGTCCGCCGTCCCACTAAGAGCTAAACTGTAATCGTGAAAAATTGTTGAATTCGTAACGGTGGTACATCTATCGAACTTTGAAGGAAAACTATCACAGCTAAGTTGTCTCTGCTAGTTTAAGAATAAAATATGGTACAAAACACAATATATTATGAAAAAATACTTAGGTGATATAGTTACATATTTAATATTGAAAACAGGTAGTAAACATCTTTTAAGTACTAGTAAAAACTTTTTTTCGTTGTTGATTTAAACGTTAACCGTGAACTCAAATGAAAAGTTCATAGTGATAAACATAAACCCCCATAAAAAGTCCGCATGTTATAACGGGTGACTACGGAACCCTACACTGCGCGTGACCTGACACGCACTTTGCCGGTTTTTATTATTATTTAGATAATTTCTTTTGATTTCAACACATTAAATAATTATTTGTTTAGGAAGTCGTAAAAACCGTGCAAATCTGGGGCTAGTAGGTGAATTATAAAAATACTATGTGTTTGTTTGTAAGTTTGTTACTAAATAACGGTAAGGCGGTACGGGTTTGAATGTTTCTCATTCAGTACTAAATTACGAACAATTTTAACAAAATAAGTAACTTTTTATCCTGGTTACATAGTTTATCTAGGTCTCAAATGAAATTGAGGGCAAGCAGCTAGGTTTATACCGAAAGCGAAGTTACGACTGTAACTTGGCATGACCTTTCCAAGTTACGTTTTTGTGTGCTTAGTTTTATTGTATAAATTCTGTGAGGTAGACGGTGAAATTGTGGCGCTTGGATAAAACTTAGGAAGGTATTAGCATAATTGTTTTATTAAGATCTACAAACTTCGTAAGCAGTCCTATGTCTGTTTAACAAAATTGTACTTTAGTGATTGATACAAAAATAAATACCTACTATTTTGTGTATGGGTACACACACAAAAATTTATTTTAATCACAAACACAAAATAAGGCCTGACTCATGTTATATCTACCAAACCACGTAGGCCTTTTTTTTTTTTGGGGTGTTGGGAAATCATCCAATGACTTCTCCCGCTCTAGGGTGGAGCGGAAGGGCGTGTGCAGACTCTTACTGACTAAAACCCACACCTGTTCCTCCATGCCCTAAATGCCCAGGGGCGAGGTAACTCTTTCAAATTTATCCTCAACCCCCGGGCAGGCATCGGCCATGACGGGCCTCGTCCTGTTTGCTGACAACTCTTTGAGGCACGCGTGGAACACTACGCGCGGTCGACTCTCGGGCCTGGTGCTGATCGGACGGCGCGTTACCCACTACTCGCCGTCCGCAGGCTCGGGTAACCGCGTAGGGCCTGCGTGAGGGAGTACGCCTCTAACCATAGGGTTAGAGCCGTCTGGGATAGCCTAGAGAAGTGGCCTGCTTCCCAGCATGAATGTGCTTATAGAGATAAATAAATTAAATAATAAAGTCATCAAAAATACTTACAATAAATCTGTATCTGAACATTGACCCTCAAAGGTGGCACCAGCACCGTGTTATCAGCGGTACAAGTGTACACCGCCTCGAAGTAGTCTCGGGACAGCTTGGGTATCCTCAGCTCGAGCAGACTGAGCCGAGACTCGTCATCCACTGGAGCCAAGGTCGCTATGACCTTGTCGTCTCGCCACCAGCGAATACGGGGCATGGGTTTACCTGTAAAAAAAGTTACAAGCATTTCAAAATATTCCTGGGTTAATGGCACAGAAATTTGTGTTTTGAAACCGCAAGACGGGGAGATGATGGGACCACGAAGTGATGGTGGCTTGGATGTCTTTCTAAGGAATTGGCAAGAAGTGTCACAGAATCGGGAACGATAGAAATAAATGGGTCAGCACAGGCTATATATAATAATACCTAGACAAAAATTGAATATTTTCCAAAATGCCCGACGGCAAAAAAATATTTTTTTTACAAAAATGACAACCAACTTCCAAAAAAGAAAATACCCTAAAAATTGCAAAATAACTTTAATTTCGGCAGTCGGTGTTTCTATTTTCTCTCTTCGTTATTTGACACCGACTTTAGAAATTAACGTTATTTTGCAATTTTAGCGTACTTACTTATTTTGTATTTTTTACTTTTTATTTGTTTAAACCAGATATTAGGCAATGTTATGCCCGAATTGATAACCCCAATAACATGGAACTTGAACATAATTAGTGGAAACCAAAACGTCTTTTCTTTCACAAAAAAATTATTAATTTATTAGACTCTGATCATAGTGGACTATTGATCACTATACCAAATATAAACAAATATAAACGAAAAAAAGATATCACTGTTAACCCAAAATCTAAAGGTCGCTTGGAAACATTTAAAACTAAACTCTCAAATAAAATCCCACTTTTGTCAACTAATGATGACCCTAATCAACATTATAATGATTTTTTCAAAATGTATTGCACGCAATTTGATACTACTTTTATTCCTAAGACGATTTCGGTAAATGGCAATACTTCCTTCAGTGACTGGGCCACCATTGGTATTAATAAAAGTAGAAAACGGCTGTATGAGCTGTATGAAGAACGGACTTATATTAACACTGTAGAATTTAATTTATATGTTAAGAATTATTCTAAATTATTTAAAAAAGTATGTTATTTGGCGAAATCTCGCTACTTAAGTTCAAAAATTAAAAATAGTAGTCATGTAATTAAAATGACTTGGGATATTATTAATAGCGAAACGGGAAGGTCTTGCAACCGAAGTAGTGATTACAGCCTTGCTATTGATGACAGTATCATTAAATCAGATTCGCAAGTCGCCGCGGCATTTGAAAATTTCTTTGCAGAGATTCCCGTATCGACTACAAAATCTCTAAATTCATCACCAACTGCTGCAGAAATTTTACTTAAAGAAAACGTTCCAGTTTGTGAATCCCAATTTTATTTCCAATATGTCACTTGTAATGATGTAATCAAAACTTTTAATACTTTAAATGTTAAAAAGACTGCAGATCTATGGGGTAATTCTGTTGACGTTGCTAGGTCTATTATAGACATTGTAGCACCTACTTTAGCAGTAATCTTTAATAATTGTATAGATTGTGGTGAGTTTCCTGATCTAATGAAATATAGTAAAATTATACCATTGTTTAAATCGGGTAGTACATCAGACCCTACTAATTATAGACCTATATCAGTGCTACCTACTTTTAGTAAAATTTTTGAGAAAATTATTTTAGATCAAATTCAAAGATATTTTAATAAACACAAATTATTACACAACAAACAGTTTGGTTTCACAAAGGGTCGTTCAACAACTGATGCTGGTGTTGAACTTTTGGGACACATTTATAATGCATGGGAAGATAAATGCGATGCGTTGGGCATTTTTTGCGATTTGTCTAAGGCTTTCGATTGCGTTCTCCATGATACATTGATCAGGAAGCTGCACTACTACGGAGTCCGGGGCGCCTCTCTGGATCTTCTTACTTCATACTTGGGTAATAGGATTCAGAGAGTTGATGTGAACGGCAAAAGGTCTTCCGGGTCTGTAGTCAGAATGGGGGCTCCTCAAGGCTCAATTCTGGGTCCTTTTTTGTTTCTAATCTATATCAATGACTTGCCTTACCTCATAAAGGATAAACATGATATAGTGCTGTTTGCAGATGACACTTCACTTTTATTTAAACTCAAACGTCAGCAGGTGGTTGTTGATAATGTAAATAATGCTCTTTCAACTGTAGTTAACTGATTTAATGTCAATAATCTTCTCCTTAACGAGAAAAAAACAAAATGCATAAAGTTCACATTACCCAATGTAATACAAGTGAACACTAGTGTGTCAATAAAGGGTGAAGAGTTGAAACCCGAGGATTCCACAGTGTTCTTAGGTTTAACTTTGGATGCGCAGCTTCAGTGGAGCCCCCATATAGATAAACTGTCCAAAAAACTTAGCTCTGCAGTTACGCCGTAAGGAAAATTCGTGGTTTAACTGATTTAGAGACAGCTCGTTTAGTATACTTTAGTTATTTTCATAGTGTGATGTCGTACGGCATTCTGTTGTGGGGAAATGCCGCCGATATTCAGACAATTTTTGTTTTACAGAAAAGGGCTATTCGTGCAATTTATAAATTAAGTCCCAGACACTCCCTCAGAGACAAATTTAAAGAGATTAATATTATGACTGTTCCCTCTCAATATATTTATGAGAATCTCATGTATGCACATAAAAATATTAATCTGTTTAAAAGATACAGTGATATCCATAGCATAAATACTAGGAACAAACACAAATTTATTGTACCAAAAACCAGGCTCAAGAAAAAAATAGGTGGTTCGTTTAGATGTCAATGTATACGTTTCTATAATAAACTTCCTAGCCAAATTCAAGAACTAAGCATAAATAAATTTAAATCATTTATTAAACGTAAGCTATGCCAGAAAGCTTTTTACACAATTAATGACTTTCTTGAGGACAAAAAGGCGTGGGATTGAGCTGCTTCAATGATATACATGAGCCATTGTTTTCATATGTACTACTTACTGATGAAAAATTTTTTATATATATATTTTTTTTAATATTCGTTTTTGACATGAATACTTGTATAGTATTGCATTATATTTTTTATTTTATTTTTTTATTGACATTTTATTATTATTATTATTTTTTTTGACTTGAATACTTTGTTAAGTATTATATTTATTTTTATTTTTTGATTGACATATTATGATTACTATTTTGTTTGACACAAATATTTACTTTGTAAAGTATTATATTTTTTTTTTTTTTTGATTACTTAATTATTGTAAATGTGAGGACTATGTGGGTTATTATTATTATTTTCTCCTCCTTTTTACAGTAATTTTCAACGTTGTCTGACAGTTTGAGTACTTTTGCGGCCTACCCAAATGTCTTTTCTTTGGTATTGTTCGTCATGTCATTGAGCTCCTTAGTGGTTTTTAAGTTGAGCTATTCGACTATTGACAAATGCTTGCACTGACTGGACAGGTCCACTCAAATATGTTTGGTTCTTTCTTCAAAAGACCACTACAGACACTAAGCTGCATGGTCCTCATATAGAATAATGTGAATGCGAGAACTATGTATGTCGTTATATTCATGTAGATTTTATGATTGTCTGGCAGTTTGAGTATTTTTTGCGGCCTACTCAAATGTCCTTACTTTGGTATTGTTCGTCGGTTCGTTGAGCACCTCAGAGTTCTGAGTTGAGCTTCGCGATGACTGACAAATGCTTGCACTGTCTGGACAGGTCCACTCGAATTCGTGTGTTGCTTTCTTCATAAAGCTCATCCCAGACATAAACGTACATGGTTCTCATAGGATCTAACCAGTCCACATTGTATGGATTTGAACACTAAAAGAGACTTTGACCTCTGAGTTTGTTTCGGTGTTTCTTCTCAGGGTAGTCAGCTAGGAAACACCGGCCTCATCTAGCTTAAACTGACAAAAAAACATTGACGTGTAAAAGTGTTCCTTGTAACCTATTTACTGAATAAACATCATTTATCATTTATCATTTATCATTTGTCATCTGTGTAATACATATTTTTTGTTTTTTTTTTATTTCATAAAAAGCGCTGAATCACTTTCGATAAAATTTTTAAAGGACAACCTTAGGAGAACATAGGAGGTTCGAACATGGAACCTCCTCTTTTTTTTGAAGTTAGTTAAAACAAGCTCTCTTTCGTCTCTTTTCAAGCATTCTGGTGCAGTTCGTGGCAGTACATAACTGCCACCGACTAGTTTAATCATAGATTCATCATACCAATCATAGACTAATTTGGAATTTTTCAGTTGTTTGTTGCAGTCGGGTTTTCTGAAAATATTTTTTATTTTATTTAATAAATTTTAGTATGTTATATTTTTGAAATAGTTTCCTAAAGCCCATTATTTTGATACACCACATGACGACGTCACAAAAAAAAAAATTAACAAAAAAAACAACCGACTTCCAAATGTAAATACCGACGTATTTATATTTCTTCGGTATTTGACACCGACTTCCGAAATTGAAGTTTATTTTAAAATTTTTAGAGTATTTTCTTTTTTGAAAGTCGGATGTTTTTTTTTAAGTTTTTTTTTTCTTTTTAGTTGTTATACCCCAGAACTCAAAACCCCAATAACATGGAACGTAGAATTTAAACATACTCGGAATTGGAGACAACTAAAAAGTCATTTATTTATACATATTTTTCGTTTTTGTTCAAAAATTACTGAAGCAATTATGATTATACTGAGTATATTCTTTCGGATAAAAAAAATATTTTGAAAATCGGTCCACAGTTGACAGGGAAATCGGTGGACATACATAAAAAAAAAAATTAAAAAACCACATCGCACGCAACCCAATCACGTCACAGGTCTGCTGAAAGAAATTTCTTTCGAAATAAGCAGCACCTTTGTGCTTTTCTATCTGTATTTGTTGTTTTTCTCTTTTAATGTGTTTGTGTGTGCATAAATAAATAAATATAGTCGAACATAGAACCTCCTCCGTTTTCGAAGTCTGTTAAAAATAAGATCCCTTAATTTTTTTTTTCATAATTCATATAGCTGAAACTTTGACAGTCAAACCCAATATATTGATACCTCATTTGTTGAAATCCATCTAGTCATTTATGCTACAGGCCGTGCTTTAAAAATGAACATACATACATACAAAACATTACCCTCCTTCTAGGGCAGTCGGATAGAACAAAAATATTTTTTCTTTTTGGGTAGGAAATCATCCAATGTCATCTCCCGCTCTGGGTGGAGCGGGAGGGCATATCAGACTCTTACTGACTAAAACCCACCCCTGTTCCTTCCCTGCCCTGAGTGCCCAGGGGCGCGGTAACTCTGTTTCGAATTTATCCACAACCCCTGGGCAGAAAATATAAATCCTTGGATACATAATAATAATATTAAGTTATGACACTTGCCTAAAGGAAATTGCCTTTTAAGTGATAAGAACGGTCTTATTGTATATTATAACGTTTATTTCTATTTTTAATAGGGTCGCGTTTCACCACTATCACACGTAACCAATTACTTCCTAGTTCCTTACACCAATTAACTTGTAGCTCGATCAGGCCATATCACGTATACACAACTAGTTTTAGGTAAATCTATAAAATCACAGTCACCAAGAAACTTACGAAACAAATATTTGGTTGCTAGGGATTTTCCACTCAAGTAGATTCGCAGAATACCTATTATATTTTCCACTGATAAACATCGGGTTTTTAGGGTTCTGTATAAAAATGGTAAAAAGGAACCCTTATGGTGCGACTGCGTCTGTCTGTCCGTCTGTCATAGCTGAATATCGCAAGAACTACTTTTGCTATCAACTTGAAATTTAGAATAGTTTTAGATGATGTTTGCCCAACCATTTTGCAAATAAGAAAGAATTTTTTTTTTTTGCAACCGGGGCTGAAAGGTCTTAAAATTTAGAAGTAGGTTTGATGAACTACGGCATGTGGGGCATCATATAAAAGAGCGCTGTTTGCACATTCTCAAACATTTTTTTTATTTTTTTAGGCTGCGTATACCTTATCTCCAAAGTTTTAATAGAGAAAAATCTAAAATAATTCTATGTGATAAAAGTTTATGTAAAAATGTAGGAAAAATAAAACGATATCTCTAATCATCATTCTCCTGCCCTTATCCCAATTTATTTGGGGTCGGCGCAACATGTCTTTTTCTTCCATACTCCTCTATTAGTCGTCATATCTGTAGTCACCCCCTTTTTACCCATATCCTCTTTCACACAGTCCAACCATCGTTTCTTTGGCCTTCCCCTACTCTTATAGCCATCCACATTCATACACAAGACTTTCCTCACGACATTTTCTTCATTCCTCCGCATCACATGCCCATACCACGACAACCGATTTCCACACAACTTTTCAGTCAGCGGTGGCACTTTCAGACTTCCTCTACACATTCCTAATTCTATCTATGCGCGTAACACCACACATCGCTCTTAGCATTCTCATCTCAGCTACATGCAATTGCTTTTCATTCATCACTTTTATGGCCCAACATTCTGAACCATACAAGACAGCAGGTCTGACCATTATTTTAAAACGATGTCTCTAAATAGCCCAATTTTTCAGAAATCATCAACAAAAATTACATTAGTTCCACTATCGGTCAGGAGATGGCGCTGACTTAAACTGCATTATTCTACACCACAGTGCTAAAAAAAAAAGAGCTATATATTAAGATGGTACGGAACCTCGGTGCGTGAGTCCGACTCGCTCTTTTTTGTTGTTTCTCTGTCTTTTGCGTCATGTTTACTTTTTTTTTCATGATAGCCTCATATGGGCTATGACAATGGTTTTCTTACGTAAGTAGTTACGTAAAAAAACCACTTTAAAAGGCCTCAATAGTCACAGTATGTGATCTTTTTTCTTAGAAAAGGCAAAAATATTACACTAATTCGCTGTTCAGCTCGAAAGTCTAAGTATTACCAAATCAAATATTAATAAAGGCAAATTGGAGAAATTGCTGATTAGCAAATCTTAAGGTTGTTTGAACTCCCTTCAGTAATTTATAATCGAATTTGTTTCAATTATAAAATGAGGCAGATCTTCCAGTTAAATAATTTATTGGACTACTTTACAGTTCGGGGGAAGGGGAATTTTAATACAGTGGCAATATTTTATTTAAAGTCCGACGAGTTTGAGTCGACGGCCGTGGGAGTTGTAATTTGTGTAGGTGGTTGTAACTTTTCTCAGTTTCTCAGTGTAAATACCTATTTTGTAGACTCAGCTTCCAGAACGAAAATGATTGATCATACATTAACTGAGCTAGGATCTTGTCAGGCAATGAATTGCCTGATAAGATCCAGATCCTTTATTCAGATCCGATTATAACAAAAGCAGCTGAAAACTTACGCCGCACAGCTCAACACAAGATATTTCACGCTCTTTTCTTCAAAATTATAGCCCATTCTTTTACCTCCATGGTACACGGACTCAGGTTCCGTAGCTCAAAGGTTCAAGCAGTTTATTCTTTCTAAACTGTACCCTATTTCATCGAGTTAGTCTTCGACGGTCGGCTACAAAGTTTAGTTGTGCACGGTACAAAGGTAACTACGTTAATTTGAACTTTTACTGGGCGGCGTTACTTTTCCCTTGAAAATGTCAATGTTTAACTTTTTTACTTTATTGTGTTTGTGGAAAGTTAACGGGTTTTGACACTCGATCTTGGTGATGCGGCGGCCATTGGCGGGTGAAAAATTTAAGTTTTTTGAGAGCTGTTTTTTTAGAAGCCTATTGCACTAGTTTACGAAGAAGATGGTGGGATGTTTTGGATTCGTTCCATAAGGAATAGGCTCAAATGGCCCTAGATGTCGAGAAGTAGAAGAATAGTGGAGAGGTTTTCAACCTGCAGTGCGAAAATCAAAGCTCAATTACATTAAAACTTGCATTTTTTTTTGTTTTTTTAACCGACTTCAATAAAAGAAGGAGGTCCTCGATTCGACAGTTTTTTTTTGTGTGTTACCTCATAACTTTTTACTAGGCGAACCGATTTTAATTTTTTTTGTTATTTGAAAGCTGTTGTTTTATATGTGGTCCCATTTTAATTTGGTGAAGATCTGATAAAGAACTTCGGAGATAAACAATGGAACTCTTCAATAAATGATAGCAAACCTTCCAGAATTGCTGCAATCGCTTGTCTGTGTATTGTTTTCATCACTTCACAATATTACATCACGCTGATACGCTCTGAAGGGGTATACAGATTTGTACAGTTCACCCTCATACACCCTAATTTCACCAACTATGTTCAAATTCCCTATTTTTGGGGCTATCAATTCGGGCATAACTTTACTATTAATTAAGTTTTAGAATGGGGTACAAAAACTAAAAAGTGAAAAGTAAAAAAAAACTTTTTACAAATAAAATACAACCGACTTCCATAAATAATAAATAAATGCAAAATAACTTTAATTTCGTCGGTGTCAAATAACTATGAAACCAAACTAGAAACACCGACTTCCGAAATTAAAGTTATATTGCATTTTTTTGTAAAAAGTTTTTATTTTACTATTGATAGGCACGCGTTTGACCACTATCTCACCTGATGGTGAGCGATGATGTGGTCGAAGACGGATCTCGGTTGCCTTGAAGTAACTTAATAATAATATCTACTGTAATTTGTGTGATTTAAAGTTCTGAACTCCAAAACGAGAAGAAAAGCAAATAGCTTTAGGAAAGAGCGTACATTGCAACTCGTAAATGGACCCTTACAATATCATATCAATTCCATAAATTAAATTTTATCAGCCCAAAGGACCCGTAATTAACTTTCAAGACCCACTTTATGACATCCAATTAATTATCTATTATTTCTGGCTCTCTTGAGAGTCTGAGAGTCTTAAAAGGTTAATTCTTAGCAACTATATACTATAGTATGTATTATTATATTTGTCCTGAACAGTCCCACTGCTGGGCAAATGCGTCTTTGGAGACAGGCTTCTTCGATTTTTCCCGGTTCCGCGCCACTTTTTGCCAATTCTTAAGGGAGACATCAAAGTTGTCCCGTTTTCTCCTTCGTGGTCTGCGGCAGCCCAGTCTCTTGATTTCAACGCACGGATTTTGTGTTTCACGGGGACACCGCTCAACTGGCCGATGCGGCATCTCCAGCCCAATCAAGCTGCCAGCTTAACGTGGAAGCGCCAGGGTACCCCGCGAAATTCAATTTTTTTTAATTTTTTTGCAATTTGCAGGTCAGTGTCAGGTTGTATCTTGGTCAAAATATGATTCGCGGCCGTAGACCGAACACTGACCTGCAAATTGCAAAAAACGTATAAAAAACTGAATTTCGCGGTCTAACTGACTAAAACCCACCCCTGTTCCTTCCCTGCCTGAGTGCCCAGGGGTGCGGTAACTCATTTTCAGAATTTATCCGCTACCCCTAGGCATACCACCACCGCACGCTCTCATTAGTCAAATCAAATAGCGCGCGCTTCCCCGGATTCCTGTTACACACTTCCGTCCCATTTCACGAAATCACTCCCACAGATTGCAGGAAACCGAGAGAAAAGATGTTACACATCAATAAATAACAAAATGCATTAATTTATCCGCTACCCCAGGCATACAGGCACCGGCTACGATGGGCCCCGTCAGTGGTGGCTGACCTGCCCGGGGGTTGAGGATAAATTAGAAATAGAGTTACCTCGCCCCTGGGCACTCAGGGCAGGAAGGAACAGTAGTGGGTTTTAGTCAGTAAGAGTCTGACACGCTCTCCCGCTCCACCCGGAGGGAGAAGTCATTGGATGATTTCCCACCCCACAAAAAAAAAAAGTGGTGGTTGACACTAATCGGCGCTTCCATCTTAAGCTGCTGCCTTCTGAGCCACGTCAGCGATCTGTGTTTTGGAGCGCAGTATAGTGTTTCGAACGTGATAGAAAATGAAATATTATGTCTTCATGATTTACCTCCACTTACAACGCAGGTCAGCTTCAGACTTGTGTCTTCTATATAAGGTCCAGCCACGCCAACGACTTCTTTGTCGAACTCATCGAAGATCTTCGGCTTTTCTGGTAGTTCTGTAACAAAATAATGACACATAAATAATATTTATTTTGAGGATAATTTTTTTTTAACTATGATGGGCTCGCGCGACCACTATCTCACCTGATGGTGAGCGATGGTGTGGTCACCGATGGAGTACACTTACCTAGAAGTAACCTATTCACTCTTGTCTTAAAGAATTCAGGTTGTAGCTATCGGAAAATACCGATTCCCTTATATCATGTAGTAATTATTCCCAGATAGCTAGATCCTGGGGGTCTTTCTTTAAAAAATGAATGTGAATGTTACTTTAAGGCGAGCGTGTTCGAGTAAAAATACTGGTTATTGGATATTGTTTAAAAGATTCACAGTGGAACGTTTTGTTTCTGATACGATCAGTCCATAGATGAACATATGCTACTGTGATTTTACAAAGAACATTAATTGAAAAAGTGTTTATTACAATCGGTTTAAAAAATAATCGAGCGAGCCTTTACCACTACACGCTTTTTTTTTTTTTTGGTGGGGTGGGAAATCACCCAATGACTTCTCCCGCTCTGGGTGGAGCGGGAGGGCGTGTCAGACTCCTACTGACTAAAACCCACCCCTGTTCCTTCCCGGCTTGAGTGCCCAGGGGTGCGGTAACTCATTTTCAGAATTTATCCGCTACCCCTGAGCATACCACCACCGCACGCTCTCATTGGTCAAATCAAATAGCGCGGGCTTTCCCGGTTTCCTGTTGCACACTTCCGTCCCATTTCACGAAATCACTCCCACAGATTGCAGGAAAGCGAGAGAAAAGTTGTTACACATCGATAAATAACAAAATGCATTAAAAATACTTTTTGTTTTTATAAAAATACAATGAAAGATGTAATATACCAAGTAACATTTATACTTTCGTATTTTACTGCTTTTGCGCTATCATCCGGCAATTGTGCTTGGCAGATATATATAGCTCAATAAAACTTGCATAGAGCAGTTTTCGGATCATAAAAATTATAAGCAATCACTTCTGTTTTCCTTGTTCGCTCGTTTGACAGCCGTTCATGCCATAAAATGTAGCCTTTGAGGCAGTGAAATGTTGAAGGGAGTAATCAAACCATAAACGTTGTCTATTGAATCGTTGGTCTAGGGTTGTCCTGGTTTCAATTCCCAGGTCGGCAAAGGGTTTTTTTGGTGTTTCCATCTAGAATCTCGTTTGAAATCATAAATTTGTGGGTGTGATGGCAATGGGCTTGTTGATGTTTTACAAAAAATCGAAATCAATCTGCCTAGCCTTTTCCCAACTACGAGTATCTTGGGATTGGCTTCCAGTCTAACCGGATGCAGCTGAATACCAGTATTTTACATGGAGCGACTGCCTATCTGACCTCAACAACCCAGTTACTGGGTAATACGATACCCCTTGGTAAGACTGGTTGTCAGATTTTCGGGCTTCTGACGACCCGTAACGACTGTCAAAGATCCACGATTGGCAGCCGGGGCCAATGGCTTAACGTGTTTTCCGAGGCACGGAGGAGTCTCGGTATGTAAATATGGTCACCCATCCATGGTCCAACCCCGGCAAGCGTGGCTTAACCTGATGGATTGACCCGTGCAGCTGTTATTACTTAAGCCACGAGCTCCATGTAGTAAAATGGAATGAAATATAATTGATAAAATGTGGGTAATGATATACATCTATCTCTGCCCACCACTTCGGGGAATGTAGGTGTGATGTTTAGTACACTGATTTCCCTCTGCCAATGTTTTCGATTTCACAGTTACTCTTTACTAGAAAAACAAACTATTTATATTAAGCTGCTAATAAATTTTAAACTTTATTTGTAGACAGTTCGAGGAAAACCAGACCGGTGTAGTTTGAAACATTAATTATTCAGGTTACACAAACCAATGAAATAAAGTTTGCTGAACTATGTTTTGCAATAGAATAGGTATTGACGGACTTAGGTACCGATAGAATTGTCAAGGGGTTGAGGATAAATTCGAAACAGAGATACCTCGCCCGTGGGCACTCAGGGCAGGGAAGGAACCGGGGTGGGTTTTAGTCAGTAAGAGTCTGACCCACCCACCCGCATCCTCCCTAGAGCGGGAGATGTCTTTGGATGATTTCCCAACCCAAAAAAAAAGTGCGTGGTACTGTGTTTAGGCTCAAAATTCGGCACTATTCTGTAATTATAGCTTATTTTAACCTTGAAAATCGCTTTTCTACGTTACTTTTATGTAGCTTCTGTGTTGCCAGTAACGTTAATGGTATGTTACGTAACGTAGAAGTGTTATAAAGGTTAGTGGATGTCGAAGATTATTATTATACTTTTCTACATCTGATTCAACGAGAAGAAGGCTCTAAAGAATATTACCTGAGCACAGATTTCGATATCACCTAATTGAATAATTTCATTAAATTAAGGTAGTTTGTTAATGTACTGACATAATTATGAAATACTAAAGATCTATTTGTGTTGTTTTTTTTTTTAGTTTTTAACATACAAACAATGTGCATTTCTTACTAGAAGTTCTCAATAAAAATTTAAAAAAAATACGATACTCGTATCGTAGTTGTTATTTTCCTAATAATGTTATTTTATTTGGCAAGTGACCAGATTTAGTGTTTCTGTAATATTTTCAAACTGTTACAAATATAATAAAAACTGAAAGCTAACTGTGTGCTCACAGTTAGTGAACTGTATTAAACTATTCATTTCTGACTGAAGTGTGTGGTCCATAGACATCGTTGAACTTGAAACAATCAATTATTAAATATATTTACATATCGTACATGATAATATATAAAATCTCCTCCGTGTTTTGAAGTCGGTTTTAAATATACCTCGTCCTGCCCTAAGGCTTAAAAATTTTATGCGTCATCTCACGTTACTTCTATGTAACCGTAACATAGAAGTGTCTATGTTACTTTATGTCACAAAGTGGCAAAATCTACGGCCTCACCCACCGTTAGAATGGCTAACACACAATGCACATAAACTACTAGAGATAGAATCAAACGTGAAATGTATAAGAAACGAGCTTCTGCCTGCGCCTTCAGCCACGTGAAATGATTACTTCCCCCATTATAAATTATAGCCTATGTGCTATTCCAGACTATAATCTATTTTTGTGCCAAAATTTCATCCAGATCTGTTCAGCCGTTCTAGCATGATTGAGTAACAAAAATCTATACAAACTTTTGTATTTATAATATTAATTAGGATAGTTGGAGGAAGCAGAATATTACAATAGTGTTAAACAGAAAAAATACTCTACTCAATCTGTAAACAGGTCAGTCGATAGATGGGAAAAAAATATAATATGTCATCATTCTCCTGCCCTTATCCCAATTTATTTGTGGTCGGCGCAACATGTCTTGTTCTTCCATACTTCTCTATTAGTCGTCATTTCTGTAGTCACCCCCTTTTTACCCATATCCTCTTTCACACAGTCCATCCATCCTTTCTTTAGCCTTCCTCTACTTTCATAGCCATCCACATCAATGCACAAGACTTTCCTTACGACATTTTATTCATTCCTCCGCATTGTGATGCGGAGGAATGAATAAAATGTCGTAACATGTCGTGGCCCATGCTAGGACAGCCCATTTCCGCACAACTTTTCAGTCACCATTGCTAATTCTATCCATGCGCTCCACATCACAGATCGCTCAAAAAAATATACTATATACTGGCTGAAGTAATGACAGCCGCACGGGTCGATCCATCAGATTAAGTTACGCTTGTCAGGGGTGGTCCATGGATGGGTGACCATCTTTACATTCCTAGACTCCTCCGTGCCTCGGAAAGCACGTTAAGCTGTTGGTCCCGGCTGTCAATCGTGGATCTTTGACAGTCGTTACGGGTCGTCAGAAGCCCGAAAGTCTGACAACCAGTCTTACCAAGGGATATCGTATTACCCAGTTACTGGGTTGTAGAGGTCAGATAGGCAGTCACTCCATTTAAAATACTGGTATTCAGCTGCATCCGGTTAGACTGGAAGCCAATCCCAAGATAGTTGGGAATCGGGAATACGCTAGGCAGATTGGCAGATTGATACCATCCATAAATGTATTCTTGTGCCCTATTAGCTCATATTCGAACCGAAAGTAGGTTTTAATATTTATCATAAATATTTTCGAAAAAAGAAACCACAACGTAAGATCCTTATTTTGATCTAAATCACTTCAAAAAAACATTCTAAACAAAGCTCACTAAAATTAAATTTTCCATTATTTGCGAATTAATTTTCCATGTAATTAAGTTGCTTAAGGCAAACGAAAATTAATAATTAAATAATGAACCTAGCCAGGAATTGTCAACAGAAGTTTCGAATATATAATGTACTCGTAGAAACAAACTTTGGAATATAAGACATGAATTTTACATTGTTTTAGCTCACATGAGATTGACTTAAGAATTTGTACTCTATCCCTTAAAGGTTCAAGTAGATTTTTGAATTGACAAGCTAAATAATAACTAAAAGACTGTTTAATACTCAAATACTACTGAGGAATGACTTCCTAACTCCACATAGCAGAACAGGGATGTTTCTAGGGTAAAGAAATAATAATTATAATATTTATTCTGTAAGTTAGATTTTCAAAAAAATATTAGACACATATTTTTTTACTTTATCAAATCTATGAAAAATGACAAAGATAAAACGCATCAAAGTTTAGATGTAGCGGCTTGTAACGTCACTTTTGAGTAAAAAGTTGTACAATTTTAACTCAAGCGAGACGTTATGCGAAATTTCAACGCACTGTAGGTATCGTCTTCATTTTTTGTTTACGTAAAAAAAAAAAAAATTCGTAATCTAACTGACACACTAATCAGATTTTTTAGCCATCAATCCAATTCGCATATTTTTAAAGTAGATCAAACTTCCCCATAGCCTCATTTTTTTTATCCGATACTCCCATTTTTTTTTTGTGGCTTGGGAAATCATCCAATGACATCTCCCGCTCTAGGGTGGAGCGGAAGGGCGTGTTAGACTCTCACTGACTAAGACCCACCCCTGTTCCTCCCTGCCCTGAATGCCCAGTGGCGAGGTAACTCTTTCGAATTTATGACACGTAATTACAGCATAGTCTCAGCTATCCGGTATTTCAGTGCTCCGCATATACATTAGTTTGGCACGCTCCACACGGGCCTACTCCTACGTTTCCTACATGGTACCATATCGAATTAGGATATTCTAAAATGCTTTATTTTAATTATCATGATTTTTTCGATATATAATCCAACATTCCAATAAACCAGAACCCCCTGGATTTTAATAGGTACTACCGGACTTGTGAGACTCTATGGTACTCCATCGTCATTAAATAAAAATTTGTTCTATTTTACTCTGTTTTAGGGTTCCTTACCCAAAGGGTAAACAACGGGACCCTGTTACTAAGCCTCCGATGTCCGTCCGTCCGTTTGTCTGTCACCGGGCTGTATCTCATTATCCGTAATAGGTAGATAGTTTAAATTTTTACGGAATGTGTATTTCTGTTGTCACTTTCACAACAAATAATAAATTAAAAATTGAAGTGGGGTTCGGGGGGGGGGGGGGGTGGTTTCTAGTAGGTACTAGAAACCTGTTTTTTTGGCTTTTTTGCTCGATCTTAATAATGTCAACAAGTAGACGTGTATAATCTTGTACAATGGTACGGTCAGACTAGCACTTGACCGGTTTATTTACATACAAGTTGGACTTGACGGATTTCACAATGGCAAATATGCAAGCAACCTATCCTTCAAATTAAATTCAAAACTCATAGCATTTATTTCAAATTAACTATTTACAGGCACTTATGAATGGTCAATAAGTCGGTCAGTCAGTAAGATGAATTGCACATTCCAAGGCGTAGATCTCTATAGAGAAGAACGTGCGAGAAACTCCATGGACACTCTTTTAAAACATGTAAAAAAAATTAAGTTACACAAATCCTGGATAAATAAATATATAATATTTGTTTAGAATATCAACCATCATCCTTAACACAAGATAGAAATGGCGGCTAAGTCAGCTTATAAAGAAAAGTACATTTCAAACGGAGTACTTGACTCAAAATGCCCTCCCTGTAGGTACTTTCCAACTTCATCATCACCAGACATCAAAAAGAAATCGACTAAACCTGGTGTCTGAAACACAAAAACCCTTAGGCTCACAAAGACAAAGAGGAAGATCTACAAAAGAGGCTCATCAGCTATAGAATTGGCTAAGTGTCATCGAATTCGACTTTCAGTCGGATTTGACAAGACATAATACCATCTTTCCTTAAAGATTAGAATTTAAAATGTATTATAGCAATAATTAAAAAACTCGCCAAGTGCGTGTCGGACTTTGCACATTTAGGGTTCCGTATAAAATGAGGAATTCAAAGAAAAATCTGATTTATCAATATATTGGTACTTGTTATTAAAATATCCGTAGTAATACCAAATTTCAAGTTCATAGGTCAATGGGAACTTATTCCTCGAAACAAAAATTTTGTGACAGACGACGGACAGACAGACAGAGGCATAGACGGATAAACGGACACGTGACTACGGATTCCTTAAAATGATAAAATTATGTCTGTATACACATACACACATACATACATGTATTATGTGTGTTTGCGTCTAGACGGATTTAATAATGGCTTGTATTATACTTACGGTAATACATTTATATGCCTAGCATTTTCTAAGAAGTTAGTAAATGTGTCGCTAAGCAAATTCTGTGAAAACGGAATATTTTAAACGCGACTTTTATTCTTTTCTTGATATATCTTCTGGGAAATCTGAATTAGGCAGAAGTTATTCGTTATCCGGAGCTATGCGTTTTTTACAGATAGTGGTTCCTGGTCTGGGTGTCTTGTGGTACCTATGTGAGTTTAAATGTTCGTGTACGCACCCACAGTAGTGTGTGGCAACCCATAGTCGCAAAGAAGTTAACCGTATCCGAAATCGGCATGGGATATCATCATCATCATCATCATCACCAGTCTTTTAATGCCCCCACTGCTGGGGCACAGGCCTCCTCTCTGTGAGAGGGTCGTAATTCACCACGCGGGCCCAATGCGGGTTGGTGGATGTCACATGTCTTCGAATTTTTGGTTATAAGACATGCTGGCGTCCTCACGATGTTTTCCTTCACCGTTTTGAGAACAGTGGTGATAAAATAAAATAAATAATTAATAGTTTTCTTCCTTAACGTGTATTTTACAATATTATTCCGTGGCTAGAACTACCCAGGAAGCATGTAGTAATGCTTGTATTGGGTGGTTCTGCTATTACCTAGCGTCAATCTACATATTTTTAGGTAGGTAAATATACAACTACTATAATATGCAACTTTAAAATATTCGTTAATGTGCATTTACAAACTTAATACTTCAGCCAACCTAAACATTGATCATCATTCTTCTGCCCTTATCCCAATTTATTTGGGGTACACACACAACATATCTTTTTCTTCCATACTCCTCTATTAGTCGACATCTCTGTAGTTCCCCCTTTTTACCCATATCCTCTTTCACACAGACCAACCCAATCTTTGATATGAACGTAATATTGTTTTGATCTGATATGATACACTTAGTGTGTAGTTCGAACTTAACTGATTCACTTCTAGGCTTCTCAAAGCATAGTAACTCCGCTTTGCGACAGACTCAGATTTTATTTTCCGTTTTTTTATTGTCTTAATAAAAAGCTTATGATGCAACTGGGCTGTGGTCGGTCAACGGCAACCGTGAGTGTTCAATATTCTACATCGATAGGTCAGACTAAAGCCCACCGCTTATCTTGCGCCGCATGCCCTGTCTCCTGCTTCATTAGGAGGGAAGTGGAAATTATGATTTTCTTCCTTCTCCGCTGTACTTTTCTGATTAATTTAGTTGAGGGACCCACCACGAGTCCCAGAGAAACGATTAAACGAAACGTTTCGCTCGGACTCGTCGATCTTCATTGCCTCGGCGTTTTTTCTCGGCGGCGCCACTGTTGATTCTGACTTACAGGAGTTACAGTGGTTTGGGTATAGCGTGGCGGGCTTGTCCCAAATAACAAAATTCCCTGTCGCCTGTACATGAGAGGACCTTATGGCTGCGTCAGCGAATGCTGTTGCCTGTTGCCATTTGTAATCGATACGCTAAGAAGAAGATCAACCGGTGTTTGACAGTCGTTGCAGCTGATCATCCGTCTGTTTGTCAAGACTAACTAAGGGTATCTTGCAGATGAGATAAGCAGTCTCTTCGAATGAAATAAGTACTATTATTTATCTGTATCTGGTTGGAAGCAACGGGAAACTGGAAGCCCATCGTGACTATTGTATAAATTCAAGTTCTTTAAACTTAACAGGAGTGGTAACGGGCGGGCGTTTTTGGAGAACTGTCTTTATTTAGAACTTTGACGTTAAAAAGTGCTGGCTCTCAGCCTAGTTTGAACGACTATTGATTTTGATTTTGCCCACCCCATCGTAATTGGGAAAAAGTTAGACAGACTTATGACATCGATCGACTCGATAGTAGATCTTTACTAGTTAATTCCAAGTTATAAATCGTTATCGAAGTCAACACCGAAGACAGCCGATCGACAAAACAGATGCCCCAGTCTCAATTTCTCTTAATCTCTATCCATCCCCGCTACCGCTAATCACACCCTATCCTAGGCTTTAAACAGATATTGGCTTACATAAAGGCAGCCAGCGTTGAAGCTAAGCTAGTACACCTAATATTAAAAATCTTAGCTCAGAATACTAAACTGAAACTCGGCTATTAAATATTTAATCTGTACCTATTTCCTTTGCTCTGCGAATATTTGTATCTCATATAACGCTGGTAATTAATGTATAAGGTAGCATATATTAGCAAATAAATGTTATGTTTACTGAGAAGCTAGAATCATGTTGGCTTTGTATACAGGTTAGTTTATTCAACCAATTATAACGAACCAGATATTATAACTGGTATATAATATATTTTGTATACTTCAATATCTAATTCGAGATCATTTTAAAAATTTGGAACAAGGAACTCAATGGTGCCGATTCTCTTGTTCAATAACTAAACTAAAATTAGAGAATCGCTATCTTTTACTAAAAGGCAGTGCGAGAAAAGGACGATTAGAGCTATTAACTAAGTTAGAGATGTCAAACTTGTTTACGCGTTGCGCTTTACCGTGTTTTTAGTCGATATGTTTTAACGTGTAGGTATACTTAATTTGTATGGAAATATTAGTTCAACTAAAGACAGCTCTAATCTACGTCAGTCTCTTTCTTGTTTTATTACAGAGAAAAATATTGCAATTGCCTAAATTAACTTTAGTTTGTGCACAACAGAATCGGCACCAATATCAAACAACGTAAAGTTCAAATTCCATTGGTACTCATATTTTTACTATGACCTGTTTGTAAAAATCGCCACTTATAAAAATCGATTTAAAAGACACAACGCTGAAGTCGATATTTAAGTTGGTAGTGATTTTTTTTTTTTTTTGGCTAATCATCCAATGACTTCCCGCTCTGTGTGGTGCGGGAGGGCGTGTCAGACTCTTACTGACTAAAATCCACCCCTGTTCCTTCCCTGCCTGAGTGCCCAGGGGTGCGGTAACTCATTTTCAGAATTTATCCGCTACCCCTAGGCATAAGTTAGTAGTGATGGAGTCGAATTATCTCGAATTAATTGTATTTACCTACAAGTATAGATAGGTTTAATTCTTCAAAAAGTATATCTATTAAAAAAATTACTGCTTTCAAAAAAGTATTTGTTTGGACTAAATTAAAAACTGGCCAAGTGTGTGTCGGATTTCGCACATTAAGGGTTCCGTTTGAAATATTGGTATTTGTTAGTAAATTATACGTAATAATAAACATTATCACCAAATTTCAAGTTCATAGGTCAATGGGAAGTTAAAAAATTCTTCTTAACAAAATTTTGTGACAGATGACGGATGGACAGAAAGACAGACGGACACGTGAGTGACAACAATAGGGCTCCGTTAGGACCCCTCGGGTACAGAACCCTAGAAAGGTTAAAAAGGTTGTAATTACTTCAGGTGACATTTGAATCGTTAGAAACCGTACTTTGTGATTCGTATGGTTGTTTATATTCGTATTTACCAGTCCAGGTAGGATAAAGAGTGGATTCTCTGAATATGCTCATTTTCGGTCACTCTGTCGGCAGATTACATTATACTTCATTTGTTATCTCATTTTTAGGGTTCCGTACCCAAAGGGACCAAATGCAGTCCTATTGTTGTCACTCACGTGTCCGTCTGCCTGTACGTTCGTCGTCTGTCACAAAATTTTGTTACAACGAATTTTTTAACTTTCCATTGACCTATGAACTTGAAATTTGGTGATAATGTTTATTATTACGTATACTTTACTAACAAATAACAATATTTGGTACGGAACCCATAATGTGCGAAATCCAACACGCACTTTTCCAGTTTTTTTTTTTCATTATAGTATCTCGCTTGACTATCTCATCTGATGTTCAGCGATAATGTGGTCGGCAATGGAGACCGCTTGTCTAGAAGTAAACTATTTACTTTTGACTTAAAGATCCTCAGATTTTAGCTATCAGAAAATACAGACTCTGGCAGTAAATTCCACTCCACAACTGTACGCACAAATACTTTAAATTATCGTTATATTAAATCGAAATTGACGCCAAAAGCACGATGGAAATTTCAAGTCAATCAATGGAATAATACGAGCTTTATAAGAAGATTAGTTAAAATCGATTTGATTCGCCATTGAAAGGCTCTGTATCGAAGGACCTGAGGAGAAATCGGTAGCCAATCTTCTAAAGGAAACCATACAAAAATAACGTGTTAATAAACAGCAAAAGAGCCTGAACCCATAATAACCATCTACCCTCATTCCTGCGTGAGAAAACCAGCAGCTGACCTTATTCCCATTTACTTTTACAGATTGAAAATGTTACATCGAGGAGCAGATGGGGCCGTGTGACGAAAAAAGACACGCACTCCCAAGTACCTCCTATAATTGAGTTACCCTACATTAAACTTACCCTCGGACCGTATATTGCTAAAATAAAAGCCTCGGAAGACATCGTTGATGCAAATTACTTTTGGCCCAAAGCAATCTTTTCATCGTTCGTATTTTCAGGAGGTACTTGTTCTACGATTATGATGTAAGAAATCAAATAACAATACAATAACGGGAATAAGGGTCCCGTAATAGATTTGAGGTTTTTTGTTTATTCGTAATTTGATGTTTTGTTATACCAAGTAAATATCGAAATATTGTAAGCTTACCGAGAACTCGTGATGAACCTATTTTAAAGTGAAGTATTTTATATCGTTAAAGTTTTTATCTATATAGAAACTTTAATTGAAAGGCTAGAACAAAATACAGTGTACATTATTTGGAATTAATATTTTAGCGTTTGAAATCGTGATAAAGACTACGCAGTTGCTACGCCGTAGCCGAGCGCTACGCCGACTACAATTCATATATTTTTACTATTGCGATCTTTTTTAGGATTCCTTAGTCATGACAAGGACAAGGAATCCCTATAGTTTTTGTCTGTCCGTCTGGCCGTCCGCGGCCTAGCTTAGAGACTTTTAGTATTAAAAAGCTGTAGTTTTGCATGGGTCGATAGGTATATTAATGGAAAAAAATGGTATCGAATGAAAGACCATTATTTTTTTTTTTTATGGTACGTCCTGTACATATAAAGAGGGAATGTTTCTTGCCTATTACATAGTGTGGGATATCGCTGAATGGGAGTTGCAAAATCATTGCGGGGTTGTGAATACTATTTTTGGATTTAGTGATTCGTGAACTTTAAAGTGATTTTTTTGTTAGAGTCGAGCGACCTAAAAATTAAATTGTTGGCTTGAAAAATCTGCAAAAGAAAATAGTGATGGTAGTTTATATAACGAATTTTGAAGGAAAACTATCACGGCTAAGTTAACTCTGTTAGTTTAAGAATAATGGTCGTGGAACTTATATGTACCTACTCGGAAAATTTCGTACTAAATTACTTAGGTGAAGTTATTACCGTGTTTTAAGCGGGTAGTAAACGTGTATCATAATTTATGGAAAAATAAAATCACAACATAAATACATATCGTCACGACCTTTAGCCCAAACGGGGTGCTCAGAGACTCTCATGCGCTTGGGTGTTCCAAACATTGAAAGAATCAATGCAAGTTGGATTTTATAACTCCTCCTTCAGTTACCATCGTCCCATTTGAACCCATTTTTAGGGTTCCGAACCCAAAGAGTAACCAACGGGACCCCATTACTAAGACACCGCTATCCGTCTGTCTGTCAGAGCGGGCTGTATCTCTTGATCCGTAATAGGTAGACAGTTGAAATAATTAAAAAAATAAAGCGGCCTCCCCTTCAATTTTTTTTTTTATTATTTGTAGTTATAGCGGCAACAGAAATACACATTCTGTGAAAATTTCAACTGTCGACCTATTACGGATCTTGAGATACAGCCCAAAAAGAGTTTATAGAAAAGTGAGTTTTTCAGTTCATGATAAGGAGCGCTTCATGCGCAAGTCCGACTCGCACTTGGCTGGTCTTTCAACCTTATTGGCCATTATACCGTGAACTCACTTAATATGTTCATAGTAATTAACACAAAGCCCTTTCCTAAGTACGCATGTTGTACCGGGTGACTCAGCAACCCTACACTGCGCGTGACCCGATCCATACCTGATAGCCTTGCGTTTGACCACGATCTCATCTGGTGGTAGCTTGTGCTCAACGTTAGAGCACGTTTGCCTAGAAGTATTCTATTCAGTTTGGACTTAAGATCCCGGCAGGGAGTCTAAGTCCCTTTTTGTGCTTTAACTGCCCCAATGGTCTGGTGGCTGCAACCGTGATTACCAATTATGGGGTCCTGGGTTCGATTCCTAGATTGGGCAAAAATTGTTATTAGGCATTTTCCACTAGCAATTTCTTGAAAGCAGTCCGGATTTTGGAAGTTGGTGGTGTGATCACCCCGTGCCTCGGTGCACACGGAAAGCCGTTGATCCTGTGCGTGATCTCTCCCCGGTCATGGTGCCATGCAAAAGTAGGTGAACCTTTTGCCATCAACCAGGCACAAACGCAGATTCCTGTCATCATCATCATCATCATTTCAGTCGATGAACCCTCAATTTTCGCTAAAACGACCTATCCTGCGCCTTACATCCACTGGATTCTTGCGAGTCTCACCAAGCCATAGATCCACCTTGTGAGAGGCCTTCCAACGCTGCGTCTTCGGGTATGCAATCGAAAAATTACAGAACCTTTCGGCCCTAGTGATTATCTTTTCTGTGAGAAGTGTGTCCTTCTTACTGCCACTTATGTTTGGTGATTTTCCGGGCTTTGTCGGTAACCTATTCCTGTCAGTTATTAAGGAATTGGGTCTTCGCCGAACCCAGGAGCCCATTCAAAGCACTTTAGCACTTGCGACCACTTTATTAACGAATTCTAATCGAATTGAGAAAAACTAGAAAGAAAAAAAGAAGAAGAAAAGAAAGAAAGAAAAACAAAGAAAAAGATGAAGAAAAGAAAAAAAAGAAAAAAATAAAGAATGAAAAAAAGATCAAACAACAAAAAAAGAAGAACCTGCGGGAAAACGTGCGTCTTATCCACGCAAAACGGCCATCGCTCAACATAATGCTGTGACCCTATGCGAAACAGAGCCCCAGCGCTGGTTTTCAGTACCAGCCGGCGCTGACGTAATGACGTCGACCGCTGCAGCAAATAATGAGTAAAGTAAATACAAATATTTAATTATAAATGTAATAAATATAATACTAAAAGTGGCAACATTCCGTTCCGACTGCGACATGACGCACGCGCCGCATGCTTTTATTAATCTGTGCCACTCAGCTGTCAGAAAACTAATTTCAGGTTATTACTGTTCTCTTGCTCACATTCTTAGGTATTGTAAAATTACAAATTCGTAACTGTAGTTTTCGTCAAGAATCTCCTACTAATTTTTCTCCACTTTATATAATAGTTTCAATATACGGTCGGTGAATGTACAGCAATATTTCAGTGTGCCTTGCCGTTTTCACATCAACACATTGTTTAAGAATAGTTTGGCTTGTAGTGGAAATAAATTGCTCGTAATGTTTCAACGTTAGACTGAAAGTAAAGGAAAAAGTAATCTCACCTATTTACTGAAGCAATTGCTTAGATACGAGTAGCTAACCGGTATTTTTTGTGTTAGAAAGAAGTCATATTGGAAGTTTGCGAGCTTATAAAGACGCGGTTTGCAAATGCTAAGTAAGCTAACGGGCAGTAAGGTAATACAAATTAAAAGTTGTATTATTAGATCAAACATAATCCAAATCACTACACAGTACAAAACATGAATGTATTTCCAAAACAATTTTTGCGTATGGTATTGTAGGATATTCACCATTTACCAGTGGTGCATCGCCGTACGTCTAATGGTTCGATGATAGAATTTGGCTACAGATAATCCACGAACTATCCCGAGCACAATGCCAGTATGGAGGCCCTTAACAATATATTCGACATCTCCATTGCTGACCGTCATGCATCATTATGCGACCTGCACCTTTCAGGATTTAAACGAAGACAATGATAGAGTCTGGTGATGCACGGCACTGTCGAAGCCGGCCTAGGAAGCGGTGGTGATACGACCTAGACAGAAACCAGGAGCTGTTTCGAGGTGGCTCACGAAAAGAAAACAGGGAAGGACATGGAAGAGGCCTTTTCTGAGGGGTAGGGCAGTATATGCTTAGTAAAAATATTTTTTTAAATATAGAAGTGTTGAGATAGCTAAAGACTAGTCGGACCAAATTGGATTACTCATCAAGTGAAAGCAGAAGAACGCTGACACAAAGAACACCAAAAACTAAAATCTATTAGCAAATCATCAAACCCGTCAAGTTAAAAGCGCATTAATTCAGACGTATATAACTATTACATAATTCGACAGAGTAATAAAACTAAAAGAATTATTAGCCATTAAAGCCGAGATTGGCCCACTGCCAGCATGCAATATGCAACCACAGACAGCCGAGTAGAATGGCTATATTATTGAGCCGCACTTTTTTGCTTAATCATCTAGATATCATACTTTGAGTTCACGGTATATGTTGACAAGTAGGTGGACAGAGCAGAAGCAAATTAAGAAAAAAAAATGTGGCACTCCGGGAGTGCCGACAGAAGTAAAAACTTGAACAAAAATGCCCAACGCGCATAAAGAAGTTTGCACTTCAATCTGCTACGCATAGCGTCGTAGCACTCGTAGCGGTTCGATGTCGTGCGAGTTCAATAGATTTTTGCCATTTCAAAAATGCCCAACTCGCCTAGAGAAGTTTGCACTTCAAAATAATTCTTGAAATAAAAAAACCGACGAAAGTCTATGACCAGCGCATGTTGCCAGTGATGACATATGGCACTAAAACGTGGTTGCTCACAATGAGCCTCATCAGAAAGCTTTAAGTCACCCAAAGGGCAATAGAGATGGCTATGCTCGGAGACTCCTTGCGTGGTCGAATCAGAAATAAAGAGACATCCAAGGTTACCAACATAGCCGGAAGAATCGCCTAGCTTAAGTGGCAGTGAGCACATTTGTCGCAGAACAGATGGTCGATCGGGCCGAAAAGGTCTGGAGTGATGGAAGTACCCAGTACCCCGTACTGGAAGACCCTGCATTCGAAGGCCTCCCACTAGGTGAGCCGATGAACTGGTGAGGGTTGCGGGTGCCGATGGCTGTTAGACGCAAAGAGCCGGTCGTTGTGGCGACACTTTAGGCCTACCTCCAGCAGTAGTCTTCAACTGAAATGATGATAATGATGAAAAAAGACCAGCCCTTGAAAGTACAACCACTCATTTAAACCACCAAGCTCTTGCTAATTATAATACAGCTAATTTTGGCCAACGGATTACTATATAATTGTATCGAAAATTAACCTACAGGTATGTAGGTACTACAAGGATAAAAAATCCTGTCTTACTTCAAAACAGGGTTCCAAATCCGTTTAGCCGATGAGGCGTGTCTGATTAAAAAACATACAACAACAGTCTTTCATATCTAACAGAGATAAGATATAAAGTGGGATTTGATGACAGGAACCGAAGTTGCTCCACCTTGTTTTTATCCTGTAATTTTACCGCCCAGTTCCTTAAACATGGTGTAACGGAAAGGTGTGGTCATATTTTGAGAACCGGTTCTGCCCATAGAAATTAATAAAATAAAAAATAGAAAATTTTCAAAAAAATAATTGGACAGTCCTTACAAAGTTATTATCAGCTAGTCAATATTGGTGTAGATGGAAAAAAGAATTGAGAATTTCCTCAGGTTATCTTGAAGGAAGTTATTCCTATCGATGGGCAGATGCAGTTGTGTCTTTATATCACTAATAATTACTTAGTCGTTACTTACGTTTTCCATTTCAGCAATAATACCGCATCCTAAGCAACAATTTCCAACCAATATAATATTTCATAACTCCTAAAACGCAACTTCATCATCGCAAGCAAGATGTCTGCCAATAAACCGATACTATTTGGCTGCGTTCCGATACCACACATAAATTTATAACGGACATGGGAACCAGGTGACTTGAACAGTCATAAAATATTGATACACCAACATTTTGTGGTAAATATAGCCTTATTGATAGGCCAAGACCCGTGTATACAGACAATATTATGGAAACTGGACGTTGAATAATTTTGTTAGTTGTTTTCATCATTTGGGTAAATTTTGAATTGTTTATTTGGATCGTCCGTAGTTCACTAATATCATCACTTTGGGTAATTTCGCCTATCCTATTTATTTTTCGTTTATTCAGTGTTTTGCACAGTAGAATTTAGGTCATTATAGAAATTTAGATAAAATTATTATTAATTTCCTTGAGTCTCTAACACTGTACCAAGCTAACCTCGATAATAGAATCTTTTTTTTCTTTCTTACAAGCACTGGCCAGTCAGACTGCTCCAGCGATTGCCATTACTGTACATAAGAAACTTACCTGACATTTTATTTTTATTGTAATACGAAGCAAAATTCTAATTATATCCTTAGAGACAGCGGAATTCTATCTTTTTCTTTTTGTTTCTCGTGAACAGTCCGCAAAATAAAAAGTTCTCAAAAGTTACAAACTTGTTTCGCAAAATGGCTTCACATTTGCACTCTCTGGTTGGATTGAAAAAATTCGTTGTTTGAACTTTTTCTTTGACTTCATTTGGCATTGGTAAACATCATGATTACTTTGTGCTATTTTTACATTTCGATTTGAGTGCCTTACTCAAATATTGTCATGATTAAATTAGTTTGAAATTGCAATACTGTGTTCAAAATGTCAGGAGCTTTTCCGTATCACAATGTCATGGATTCATTAACAGATATTGCGGATATAAATCGAAATCTGCACGCCTCATTGATGACAATCAGTAATGACTTGAACACGTAAAAGCTTTAACGCGACTTCAATAACCACAAATTGACTGTAGAATATTAAAGGCGAGCGCAGTAGAAGTTTGCATTCGAATGCAAATTTGGAATAGTCACTGTAAATGTTAAATGAACGATCCTAGACAGTGCCGGAGCTCAGTGATAGCTGGTTGGGCTATGAATATTGTACAATAACTGTCTACCTAAACTGTCACGGAGTGTAACCTGCACTTAGTAACGTAGTGTTGTGTCAAACGGTGTTTTAAAATTTTAGAGAGATCTTGCTAACATAAGGAGTGCTGCATTTTTTTTATTCTCTGCCGTTTGTCATTTTCAGTCCCAGATGAATAAAACTAGTATTTCTTTAAATATACGTCTCTCTCATCTTGGGCAGTCCACGAACTAACTCTATAATCGTCTTTTTATTTTTACCATGGTATAAGCTTCTTGCCCAGGTCGCGGGTTATTTTTTATTTTTGGGACAAGCCTGCCACACTATTCCACTGTAACTTTTGTAAGCCAGAATCAACAGTGGCGACCATCAGAAAAAATGCCGAGACAATGAAGCTCGACGAGTCCCAGAGAAACGATTAAACTGTATTGGGTGTCGCAACGAAATTAATCAGAAAAGATGAGGAGTAAAAAAAAACAAAATTTCCATTTCCCTCCTAATCAAGCGGGAGACAGAACAAAGCTAGGCCATTAGGCACAAAGGGGGTATTTACAACTGGGATAAGCCCAGATGCCAAGCACCACTGGTTAAAAACACTAACATTAATGGGTCCTAAAATTGTGAGCTGTTACACTTGATACTAATAATAGGTATGGCAAAAACGCTTGAACGCACGGAAATTCGTTCTAGTTTTCACAAGGTCCATGTAATAGACATCTGCAGACGTAGGCTGAATACTATCTACTATATTATTGCGTTCAGTTTGCCAAAAAGTACACTCCCATAGGATATGATGTGCGGATTGTTCGTATTCGCAATGAGGTGTAGAACATTGACATAAAGTTGAGGCAACAAGGTTGAAGGAAAATAATTTACCCTTAAATTTGCTATGACCTGTGAGTGTGAGATCGCGCGATTGTCCGAAATAGTTACCGCGTCCATCAGTTACAGTTTGACAGCCCCTCCCACTCCATTCAGAGTGGAAGAAGTGATCTAATAATTTCCCACCCAAAAAAGAATGCTAGTCCTACATAGTTTCTGTGGATACGAGAAAAGAAGAAGTATCTATGTCATATTTAGACAATGCATATTATCCTAATTGGCATGCCTTCGTTGCATTGAACTGTATTATCTTGTCCAAACGCCTAGTTGACACTTCGCGTTACCTAATGGCTGGCTTTTACCTCGGCCAGAGGTTAAGCATTGCCATATAGCGTAGCAATGCCGCCAGTATTTTGGGCACACTTCTAGTCGACAGCGATTCGGTTAAATTTTTGTACTCCATTTTTAAGTTTGATTTAGTTAGGAGTTTTAATTATAGTAAGTTCGAAATTTTTTTAGTATGTAAATAACAGTATATATTATTAATTTAAACTATAATATTTCATAAAAATAGAAGATGCCTGTCTTGGAGGAATCTAAACATTTCTCCGCGTCATTGAGCTTCTTAGCCTCGGTGCTTTTCTGGTGGTAGACACTGTTGATTCCAACTTTAAGGAGTTGCAGTAGTTGGGAATATAATAATGTGATGGTTTTGTCCCACGAAAAAAATATAACCAAAAACTGTACTCGAAACTGTAAAACTGTAGACGTTGATTCTGTTGAGTGACACTTTCGAAAAGATCTTTCAAAAGTGAAACCCTGACAGAGTCAAGGGTTACAGTTTATATGCGAACGAAGTTATGGTCAACTAGTTATTTTTATATTTGATAAGATCGTTTTTGACCATTATCTCACCTGATGGTAAGCGATGATGTTGTCGACGATGTAGCACGCTTGCCTAAAATTAACCTATTCACTCTTGACTTAAAGACTTTCAGGTTGTAGCTATCAGGAAACACAGACTTCGGCAGGGAATTTCACTGCTTAGCGATATTACGCTAGTATTATACTCGTATGTATTATCTGTGGCTATACGCACAATAAGTGTGTTCCCGAAACGTTTTGTGCGTATTGGTTGGTGCACCGTTGTTGGTTAAACATAAACGCAGTTCTAATAAACGGCGTTACTGTTCATTGATCGTCAAATGTTTAGTTAAGCGAGCACATCGCTGGTGTCTATTAGGACATATTCAACGCCAGTGAGTTTGATCACGAATTCATATGAACAACTAGCGATGAACGCGTCATCAAACTGTTGGGTAGCCATTAACTGAATAATGTTATAACATAACTATAAGCGCGTATTTCTCAAATAGGAAAGCAGATGTGTAAATTTACTGTATCTACACAATAAAAGCAGTGGTGTTCCAGAGGTAATTATCCCGATTTACGAGTATTAGGTTTAAATCCAGGCGCCTTACTTTTTGTAATTTATTTCATTACTACTGCTTTCAAAACGGTGAAGGAAAACATTGTGAGGAAATCAGTATGTCGCAGAACAAAATATTCGAAAACATGTGACATCCACTAACTTGTACTGGGCCCGCGTGGTGGATTACGCTCCATTTCTTCTCCTAGAGAGAAGACTTGAGTCCCGACAGTGGGTAACGCTTATTAGGAATGTTACACAATCTGCTTTCCCATTGTGGAATTTTATGATCGAGGATAATATGAAAGGCATATATATAATATATCGCCCGTTATGTTTAAAGTACCATGTAGTGCTGTATGGTTTGATGTTGTGTAGTGTCGAACATATTGCTAATAAAACTGGCAAAGTGCGTGTTGGACTTCGCACTTTTAGGGTTCTGTACCAAATACATTTTTGACTATTTTATGGGTTTGGGTCAAAAGATGCTTATACTGTGAAAATCGACGGACAGACGGACAGACGGATAGACGGACAGACAGACAGACGGACAGACGGACAGATGGATAGACGGCGACACGGACAGATAGATAGACGGACAGACGGACGAACGAACAGATGGTAAGATGGACACGTGATTGACAGCAATAGGGCTCCGTTTGGACCCTTCGGGTACGTAACCTTAATAACAGAGTACAATAACAGAATAACTCTGTTCCGTTTCTGGGGTTTTAGACAAAGTTACATTTTACGTATTAGTAGTAGCGGTTGTTAAAGGTCTATTATAAATTGGTAACGTGAGATTTCAGTAAAGATTGTTAATCCGATAAATTTTGTAAAGTTTTAAAGATTGTTACCCCTGCTATATCACTTTGTCTAGCTAGAGCCTCTGTTAAGAGCATTAGTAATTTTGTTCGGCAGAAGCACTTGTGCACATAAGGCAGTCTTACTTAGTATTTAAAGTTATTTTGTGTAGGTAATAGGTATTTTTATACATTTTTAGCACAAAGGTTGATGTATAAAGGGGTGGGCTGAAAATGAGTGTTGACAAGTGTTGTGGCTAATGCTCCACAATGCTCAACATTTACTGAGCCCGCTACTTTTGTCACACTACAATCCAGTATTTTGTGTATTTGTCTGTTTATGTCTTTGTTATATTTGTACAGTGTTGGCAATACATATTTCTTCCTTCATTCTTCATGTACGTACAGCATACCATCATTATTATCTTGCGCATAGCCCAATTTTTATGGCGTTTCCTTACTATTGGTGTTTTCGTCTTTCATACTTAATTCTCTATAGTTGTCATCTCAGTAGTCATCACTTTTTTAACCAAATAGCAGTGTTATTATCTTTACATCACTACATATTATAAAACAAAGTCTGCGTCTGTCTGTTTGATCGTGATAAACTTAAAAACTACTGAACTGATTTTCATGTGGTTTTCACAAATAGACAGAGTGATACATGAGGAAGGTTTAAATGTATAATTTGTAGCCGCTAGTGTTAAATATAACATACAACTTACCAATAACCTCCAACAAGATCTTATGGTTCCTCGTGGGCGATATCTTGAAGTCGACCCTGCAGCGGTACATGGCGCGGTCGGTAGGTATGACGTCACGTATCCTGAGAGAGGACGGCGTGGCCGCGTGCCACCGTGCGCGCCCTCCGAGCACGTCATCCGCCCAGTGTGCTGATGGACCCTTGTTGCGGCCATCGTAGCTGGGGACAAACGTTAAAATGAGACTGTTGAACTATGTTGGTACTGATATCATAAACACAAAACTTTGTTACAAAAAATACAACCGACTTCCAAAAAAGAAGATACACTAAAAATTGCAAAATAATTTTAATTTTGAAAGTCGGTGTTTTCTACGTTATTTGACACCGACTCGTCGTCGTATTTTTTATAAAAGTTGTTTTTTTTTTACTTTTTAGTTCGATTATCACATAACTAAAACTAAATTTAAAGTTATTTGCGAATTGATAACCGCAATAACATGGAACATGGAATTTGAACATAATTGAAGGAAAGCAAAACGTCATCTGTGTATACATATTTTATTGATTATGGTAATTTTTTCAAAAAGCGCTGAATCAATTTCGATAAACCTTAAATGGGACTCCTCTCAAGAATGACATATCAAACTAAAAAAGAATCCTCATAATCTAAAATGGCGGTGTAATCGCGTAACAAACATAGGTACAGAAAAATATATAGACGAATTGAGAATATCCTCCTTTTGGAAGTCTGTTAAAAAATTATAGTTAAGGGTCAAAAGAACAGTTTTTTTATTACACTCTACAGGAAAAATTAAAGCTTATGGCAGATCGCAACATTCCGCAGGACGCTGTGCAATAGCAAATTCATGTGACAGCGTGGTTAAGAGGTACTGCACAGTGAAACGCGGACTTCACACAGGACACTAACTTTAAATCGAACTACCTATACCGAAGCTAAAGTTTCTATATTTCTGCATAGCAAAGAGTCAATGGTTCACGATTGATTTAGTTTACAGAATCGTAACTAAATATCAAACTGGTCGTAGCCTCCTGACCTTCTTTTACAAAGTCTTAGTCTTAGGTAGATCGTAACTGCATTTTTGACCCCTGACTGTACAAATACGCCCCATAGTATATACTATGGGGCGTTATTTTGCGTAGAAACGTAAAAATAAGATTGATTATTAAATTAGTAAATATTTTTTTCTTTACTTATCTATACTCTAAATGTTTAGGTATTTAACTAAAAGTAAACAAAAATATCACTTTGTTTTTTTTTGTGGGGATGGGAAATCATCCAAAGACTTCTCCGTCACTGGTGTCAAAACTGTCAATGGCGTCACGTTAACCGACTAAACGTTATACCTGTTACTTCAGTTTTCATACTACGTCACAGTAGTACCCTTCAATTTTAGCTATTTTATGTAATTCGTTGTTTGTCTTTTCGGGCTCTTTACAATAGACAGATTATAAAATAGACTATATAAATGTCCTCTATAAATCACCCTTATTACGATTTGTTTACCTTTAGTTAATTACCTAAAATATAGTGCAATGTCAAGCAGTTTGTCTAGTCACGATGCATAAAAGTATGCCAGCTGTTTTATAAACCTACAGGTAAATATACCTCTTGTATCGAACAATATAAATATGCCTATTACAGAATTAGATGAGAGGGCGTTGTATTTCTGTGTATGCAACCAAGCCAGTTCAAAAAATCTGACTTGAGGAGACAAGAGTTGTGGAAGCGCGCTAGTCGGACCCCTGGCTCCAACTGACCGCAAGTATTGTTTGTAAGCATTTTATGTATTTTCGGGCATAACTCCGTCATATATTCACAGATTTGCAAAGTTCTTTTTTTGTTCGAAAGGAGTTTGTTCCGAAATGGTCCTAATTAAATTTCATATAGATCTGACTACGGGTTTTGGAGACAGATAACAGAACTCTTCAAAAATTGACAGCAAATCAACCGCGATTGCTGCGATCGTATGTCTATGTAGTGTTAACACAGTTTAATAGAGAACCATAACTAAAAAGTGAAAAATAAAAAAACTTTTTTACAAAAAAATTGAACCGACTTCAAAAAATAGTGTAAAATAACTTCAATTTCGGAAGTCGGTGTCAAATAACGAAGACACAAAACCAGGAACACCGTCTTCCGAAATTGAAGTTATTTTGCACTTTTTTGAAGGTCGGTTCTATATTTTTGTAAAAAAGTATGTAATTATTGCTACAAGTAACAAGATAAATACTAGATTATTAAAACAATATTTTGAGTGTAACATAACCGCAATCGATTGGTGACTTTCAACCATTAGGTACTCGAAGAAAACAGAAAAATAATAACACATTGTTACTCTCAAATCCTAACCTCCAACTTTGAACTTTCAAAAATTCAATGCGTTTCCAACGTGCTCCGAAATGAAAACGTTTTTACTCATTAATATTTCATAAGCGCGACCAGCTTAAGACCAGTTCAGCCCTGCCCTATTCTTTTATACAGTCACCAACATAAATCAAAATGGGGGATCAAAGTGTAAGAGGGACGATTTTTATAAATTGCATAATTATGCAGTTTTCCACGTAGAAAAATCTCGCGACAAATTTTTATACTTCGCGTTTTTAGCGAAGTGGGGAGTATCAAAAGCCTGAAATAAAATTGAAAGGAAAGTTCAAAGATGGAGTGTTAGGGAAGGAAGGAAGTATCTTTGGAATGTAAAAGTTTGGTTGGGAAATAACGAAAATTAATTAGATATTTTTCTCCGAAAAGACTGTCTAGAAAAATAATGTATCTTTTGGACATCCGTTCTTAAATTAACGCTTGTAAGGTTCGCAAGGTTAGGTAGGGATGCATCTATCAATAGTACACCCATATTTCGCTTATATTAGGGCAAGTTTATTTCTATCGACCTGGCCAAAATTTGAACTCCGGGTTACTACTGAGAAATTCCTGGTGAAAAAAAACAAGTAATACTTTGCTTAACGCGAACTCAGAACCTGACGCTCAGCTAGTGGTTTAAACGCCACTGCAGAAGGCTCTGTATCGGGGTCGCGGATAAATTCAATATAGAGTTCCCGCGACCCTTGGCACAGAGGTAACTGAAGTAACAAATGTGAGTTTTAGTCGGTAAAAGTCACGCCCAGAAGTAATTGGATGATTACTTCTTATTAGAAAAGGAGGCTCTGTATCAAAAAATACCAATATAATTTATATTAGGTTCTCGTCAAAGCCGAGAAAGATAAGCAAATCATGTATCTTGACTTAGCTCAGCAATCATTATACCGATAGCCGTGTCAGCCAATGAATTAATAGCCAGGAGCCTCGACCAATACCATATGAGGCTCTCAAAGCCATACTGTTAGGTATCATTAAATTTGTCTTGACCGCCGAAGTGTCATTGATTGTAGCAATCGGTTTTTTAGCGCTTCGTATTTGTTGTTTTCTGGAGGCTTTGCTACAATGTCTGCGACTTGCAGTATGGCTTCTTTCGAGAGTTTTGATACGGCCATGAAGTATTTGTTTGTGTCCGATATTTTTTGTGGTGTCAAAACGGCTTCAACTTGGATGAACCACAGCCACGGATTTTCTGTCCAAAAATCTGGTATTCTGTTCGAAACTGATACGGACGAAACAGTAGATAAATCTGTCGCAGATTCTTTTTTTTTTGGTTTTGGTGGTGTGGTCATTTTTGTTTACTAGAGCGACTTGTGGTGTGCGATAATCGTAGCGGGTTATCTGTATGCGTCGAACGCGGGGTCGCTACTGTAATATATTGTGTATCGTGAAGGTTTCGTGTACGGGATAACACAAGTGAAACGCTCGAGAGTCAATTACCAACTTCATTCGTTGTTCTACACTGTGCTTATGTAGCTATGTGTCCCCACACTTACATAAGAATTTTGAAAAATCGTCAGCATCAGACTGCTTGAAACGTGACTTGTTTAAAACTTTTTAGATGTTTTTGTCAGTCGGATTTTTTAAATATTTAAAAATATATTAAATATCTAAAGATGATGAATAAACGAATATATCTAATAGGTTCTGCACCTAATATTTTCTTTTGTAGAAAAATAATAGAAACATAATAATCGATTAATGTCAATAGCTCCGCCTTGTCCCTCGAGATTTGATACCATCATTGTGTCAACTAACTATCGTATGGCATGTTTAACATTATATCTGACTAACCGTCTGTTATTATTGACCTGACGGCTACAAACGACGATATCGTTTATGTGTTGCTTATAAATTAAATATTAAAATGTTGTTGCACTGATCGAAATTATAATTCAACTAGGTTCTCCCGGTGTCTTAACCCGCGTAGTATTAATACTTCCCTGACTATAATCTATCTCTTTGCCAAATTTCATCCAGATCCGATCAGCCGCTCTGGCGTGATTGAGTAACAAACAAACACCCATCCATCCAAAATTTCGTATTTATAATATTAGTAAGAATTTCGTAAGTTATTTTATAAAAAAAACCGGCCAAGTGTCGGACTTCATACATTTAGGGTTCCGTACCATATGAAGGATATCAATATTTTGGTGTTTGATAGTAAAATATACGGAACTTTACGTAGCTGCTGTATGTATTATTATTAAGTATATATCTGTATCTAGTATTTGTTTGTATTTTATATACAAGGTGACTGGTAATTAGTTACCGATACTTAATTACGTGAGTGTATTCATGATAACAAACAACTTTCTCAAAGAAAACTTTTTTATACTCGTTCACTTTTATCACAATAACACAAAAGCCGTACGAAATTCACGCGCGCGCGCCTACCTATCAGCTGTTAGATGCGTGACGCCGTTCTTTCTCACTATATGTTTCATTGGGAAAGTTGTTTGTTATCATGAGTACAATCACGTGTTTAAGTATCGGTCACTTATTACCAGTCACCCTATATATATTCTTTTGTTCCATTTCTCCTTTCGCAGGTATGCTGTGTGTGTGTGTGTAAGAGATTTTTTAAAAATAAGCATAACAAAAAAAAACAGACAAGAAGAAGGAAACAGAGAAATAGGTACAAAGTGTACCTATTTCTCTGTTTCCTTCTTGTCTGTTTTTTTTTTGTATGTGTGTACATTAATTGTTAAATAAATGAATAATACGTTATACTAAGTCAATGGGCAGTTAAAAAATTCTTCGGAACAAAATTTTGTGACATACGACGGATAGACTGACAGATGGACACGTGAGTGACAGCAATAGGGCTCCGTTTGGACCCTTCGGGTACGAAACCCTAAAAACACTGGTGTGATGATCTGGACTCATTCTTTACAGGTTGGGCTGAAAAGAAAAGACATAAAGAAAGCTGAAAAGAGTATGGGACACCTTTTTCTAGCTGTGGGACAACGAAACCGATAAAAAAACAACATAAATATTTTTGATAAAATATAAAACATGAATGATCAACAATAATGTATTATTCCAACTAATTTGGGGTCTTTGCATACTTTGTTATTAGCCGACTTCTCGGTAGAGTAGCACCCTATAATATTTAGCCCAAAATGTCCCAAATCAAACAAGATGTCACAGGGCACTGATATTAGTATTTGCGGTGGAAATATTTATGTACTATTATTAACTACTTACTTCATTTACGGTCTGTTAGTTTCTCTTAATTATAATTGGGCAGATAGCAACACAATTATAACAAAATTGTAACCGATACAAAATAAATAACGAAAACAATCAAATCTCCACTTTATCAGTTAAACAAATTAATCGGATTAATTTGACATTTAAAACTGACAAACCGGTTTTACCGGTCACAAATTCGAATGAAACTGTACGATTGTTTTGTTTTACAATTTACTTTAATGGTATCGCAGTAATCGTGTAAATGACGTTAACGATATAATGTGATTAACAAGCTTTTATGTGATGAACTGCAATTTTTCCAGGTTTGAAGACTCAAAATCAGCGTCAGCGTTGAGCTCAAAATCTTACTAATATTATAAATACCAAAATTTGAATTCATGTATGTTCATTACTCAATCACACCAGAATGGCTAAACGGATCTGTATGAAATTTGGCACAGAGATCCAATTATAGCACATAGCAATACTGGAATAGCACAGCTATAATTTATAGTGAGGCAGTACTAATTTCACGCCAGTGAAGCCACTGGCAGAAGCTATTTAGTAAATAAATAAAGTTGTTTATATCTTTATTCAAAATAAATAAAAATGTATAAATCTTTATTCAAAATAAATAAAAATGTACAAATCTTTATTCAAAATCAGTCAAATCTGAGCTGAGGTTTAAATAACTTAATTGCTTAATAACTTAAGTGTTGTGTGTTTCAATGTTAGAATGAATGAACATGTCTGACTAAGTTCTAGCGTACATTTTAATTTTTTTTTTCGTTGTTGATAGGCACGCGTTTCACCACTATCTCACCTGGTGGTAAGCGATGATGTGGTCGAAGATGGAGCACGCTTGCCTAGAACCTATTCACTTTTGACTTAAATACTCCCAGGTTGTAGCTATCAGGAAACAGAGACTCCGGCAGGGAATTCCACTCCCTAGCTGTACGCACAATGAACGTGTTCTCAAAACGTTTTGTGCGTTTGGATGGGATATTCAACATGTACCGGTGGCACATCGCAGTACGTTTTGTGGTCCTATGATGGAACGAGCTTGACGGAATCAAATAATGTAATTCCGTCGCTCACTCCCCAAAATATAACCGATAGAAAACCGACAGGCTAGCAACTCGGCGTCTATGCTCAAGACTTTGGAGCTTCGACTCAACGAGCCTAGTACATATGATTTCGTCATAATATCTATTGTCTATTGTGGGTTTAATGTAACAAGAATATACTACGGAATAATGGTAATCCTTAATCCCATATTGGTAGGAAGGTATGTAGCAACAATTGCCAAGCCACCAACATTCCAATAATCTTGACGTGTGGTGTCTTTCATAGGATAATTGCAAACACAGTTAAGTTTATGATAAATACAGTAAAATTGTAAACTCTTATTTTCAATAAGAAAATAAGAGTTAGGAGGAGGAGACTAGACGTATAGTCTTATTTAAGTTTTTTTTTTTTTTATTGAAGTTAAAACTTCTATAGCATCGTTGTGATTTGAAAGTCAATGAAACGAAAAAGCGACAGTAAATAGAGACAGACACATAAATTCATAAGATTTAGCGTGGGAGAAAATGAGATAGGAAGCATTATACAGTGTTTTGTTTTTGTGTTTTAAAATGAGATAGGAAGCATTATTTAGTGTTTTGTTTTGTTTAAGCCAAAATTTATGAAGGTTTCACTTCTACCACGTGTGAATTGCACACATGTTTTTTTTTTAGACCTTTGATGATATTTATTGTATTTGAAATTACCTTTTCATAATATATCGAGTGTTTACACTCTCGCAAGAATAATTACAAACTCACAGTGTTTATAAATCCGGTGATATCTATCGTCCGTTGACGAGTGCTGCTTCAATTGATGTTTGTCTCATTATAAACTCAGCTTCTAAACAAAATGTAAATAAATAACATTGCAAGTCGCTGTCGACGCCACATTTATCGCTCATTGATTCTACGTTATCCACGAATGACGTATCCCGCTTATTCTCGATCACTACCCTCGTCTCACTGACAGATCACTTCAACACCATACCGAGAGCAATGTGACCACATCAACAACACAACACACTAATGTCAATATCAAAGCCCCTCTGACATATCCAATGCCATCATAATTCCGCTATGAGAGAGATACCAAGCTTTAAAGGACGAATAACACTCTCTTTTTAACCGACTTCGAAAAATGAAGAAGGTTCTATGTTCGACTGTTTGCGTTTTTTTTATGTATGTCTACCGATTTCTCTGTCAGTTGAGGACCGATTTTCAAAATTCTTTTTTTATCCAAAAGATTATACTCCCGAGGTGGACCCATATTTTTATTATAGAAATTACTTCAGCGCTTTTTGAAAAAGAACAAAAACGAAAAATACGTTTTCATAGATAACGTTATAGTTTTCTCCAATTACGATTATTTTTAAATTTCACGTTACATGTTATTGGGGTTTTTATTTCTGGGGTTTAACAACTAAAAAGTGTAAATAAAAACTTTTTTACAAAAAAACCACCGACTTCCAAAAAAGAAAATACACTAAAAATTAAGAAATAACTTTAATTTCGGATGTCGGTGTCAAATAACGTAGAAATAAAATACAAACACCGACTTGAAAAATTAAAGTTATTTTTTAATTTTTAGTGTATTTTCTTTTTTGGAAGTCGGTTGTTTTATTTGTAAAGAAGTATTTTTTTTACAACAGAATCATTATGACAATGATACATCAAAGCGCAGAGTCCGGCTGGCCACAATATTGTCACACTGCAGAGTAAAGTTCTCGTGTCGTACGAATAAGGATCGAACATTAATCGCCGTGGTTGCTCACTGCGTGTTGGAAATTTAAGACTATGAGTTCGAAGCTCCTATCTTTCTGAGTGCACCGCGGTGTTATCGTTCACGATTACTTCCTGTCCAAGTTTATTTAATTTGCTGGTCGATAAACGAAGGAACTCAACTTTTGTAACAATGACATTCTATCACTGGTAACAAATTTCCAAGATTTCTTTATATTTGACTAACGCCACAGTTAAATTTGTTGTGCCATGTACCTCTAGGTTAAATACTATCAATATACAACGTGGCGGTATAATGGTGACATTTATTTAACACACAGGTAGGGCTAGTGCTAATTAATCATATATAATAATGATAGGTTCAAATAATTTGAAAATTAAAAAAAAAAACATTAAACAAACTAAATAGTAAGAATAACTTTTTTACGAAAAAAATGACAAAAAACAAAGAAACTAAACCAGAAACACCGTTTTCCGAAATTAAAGTTATTTTGCACGTGTTTTGCAAATCGGTACTATTTTTTGTAAAAAAAGTTTGCTATTTAGTTTGCTTGAAATTTTTATTTTTTTTAATTTTCGAATTAGTTTAACCTTTCATAATATATAAGTAAATGATTAATGGGTACTAGCCCTACCCGTGTGTTAAATTAATGTCACCATTGTAGCGCCACGTTGTATAGTACCTACACATAAATGTTCCGGAATACATACTCTAAATCAGGATTTAAAACGCATTAAAACTCAATGTATAGTTCAGAATATCTAAACGGTCACACACACAGACACAAAAAGTATTTTCTTTACTGCCATGAAATAACTAAAAACATTGCGGCAAGTTCACCAATTCAATCAACATCGACACAATATTCGGATACCAGTAGAAAATACATATAAATACATCATAATCCGTCATGGAGACGTGAGAAATGTATCCGAATTTTCTTGAGGCTACTCGTAGTTGGCGGTTCAGATCAATCTTCAGATAGCATTTGTATCGTGTTCGCCACAGAGTACGGAGAGGTTTCGGCGGCCATTGCTACGTCAAAACTTTTCGCATGTAACGTATACATATCAGAGATACGGCGAGCAGTGGGTAGCTCGCCGTCCGATCAGCACCAGGCCCGTGAGTCGACGGCGCGTAGTGTTCCACGCGCGTAATATATATATAATTATTATGTATTTATTATCTGTTTATACTGAATCGTTAAGATTAATTAATGAATTTACTAACCATTCACGCGCCATGGTCGATTTTGTTGCGAAATTAAAACCACTCTCAAGCGCCATTGTCACATTTGTAGACTAAGCGGATTGTTCACTTGAAATCGATTTTTTACTGTGGTCGCATTGTTTGAGTTTTGAGAAGTAAATAAAAGATGGCACTGTATTAAAGTCCGCGTTTTTTGTTCCTGGGCACCCCGCACTATGACATAGAGATTTTTTTTTAAAAATTTTTGAAATGTCGTCCGTCAACAGTCAGTGTCAACAGTCAATTTATGTCAACATTGTGATTTAATTGGAATTTTTGAAAAATCCAACCTACTTGTGTGAAAAACGTTGAAAAAACGTTGTGGATTGTACATTTACCCATATGTCATACCATATTTTACCGTAACATACATTGTACAATTGTTTGTTTTTCCCAAATAAATAAAATAAAAATAAAAATACTTATGTTATCTATCCATAAAATCGGAAAAATTTCAAGGATTACGAATACATAAACTTGTCAGAGGTCCCGTGTGTATTGAAAATGCTAAAATTGAGAAACGGAACATGGAAACGGTGGAATGTTTACGTAATTATATAAATTATGTTTATTTATTTTTTTAGTATTATTAACTTGTTAATCTCTTACAACATCGCTCGTAATGTGGAAAGTAGTTAATAATTAATATTTACAAACACATAAAACAGTAAAATACAACGATAAAGTAGGTCAATATTCCATCTTGTCGTAACTTGACTCGATTTTGGCGGGAAAAAAATGAGAGAAAGGGGTGTTTTGTTTTGGTTTAATGTGGTACCTATAACATATCGTCTAGTGACTTCTAGGTATCAAAAAATTGGTTATATAGTCTAGTTTAATAATAAATGGGTTTTAAAGGTACAAACTACAAAATTATTGGTAAGGACATAGGTTAACAAATATTAACGTTTATTTCTAACGTTTTTTTACGTTTACATTTCATTTGAAGTACTTTAAACACTTTATCATTCTTTAGTTTTCACGTATGTCGATTCTCTATATTATCAGCAATACACACGTATTTTTTGTTTGCATATAGCTCTAGTAGTTTCTGAGATATAAGGCTTTAATTTAGCAACGAGCCGCGCGCTCACGCGGCGCTCACGTGCGGGTGCGCCTACCGGCGCGGGGGCCCCTTGCGGGCGCCTGAATGATGAATTTTTTGAAACAAACTTATTTTCCTATAAGTCAAAGACTGATATTACTCAGTTGTCACTTGTGAATCATACTTGTTTGTTAACGGGTATAAAAGAGCGGCACCTCAGAGACCCCGACACAAAATATCCCCACCCCCCCCCCCCCGATCACCATGTACGATAAACCTATTCCTTGGGAGAAAAAGGCTTAGTACTTAGGTGTCGTACTCGACCAACACCTAACCTTCGCGGAGCACATAAGACAGGCCTCGCGGGCCGCTTTTGCTCAAGGTAGGCTTCATAGTTTCCTAAATAAAAACAGCACTATGTCATTCAAGTGCAAAATGCGTACGTTCACCACGGTCATTCGACCAATCACGCCCTACGTACGCTGGCCCTGTCTTCGCACACGCCAAGCCCCACCTCTTACATAAAATGCAGACTCTTCAAAACCGCTTCCTCCGCAACGCGGCGGGAGCTCCCTACTTTGTCCGTAACGAAGAGCTGCATGTAGACTTCAGACTCCCTACCATCCAGCAGTTCTTGAAACGTCTCACCAAGCGTTTCATGGATACTGCTGAAAAACATCGAAACCCCCTAATCGTATCGGCCGCTCGATACGTACCCTCCCGCATCTCCAAGGTGCGCCGTCCCAGACATACCCTACTCATACCTGATGACCACTACGTATCAGTGATATTCAGTGATACGTTTGGTTTGTATGAAAAGTTTTGTTATTCACTGTTTACTCCATAGACATGTAGAACTAGACTGACCATTAGGCACCGTTTCACCCCAGAATGGGGAGAAGTGATATTAGTAGAAAGGGACAACAAAAAATATTTTTTACAAAATAAAAACCGACTTCAAAAAAAAAATACATTAAAAATTAAAAAAATAACTTTAATTTCGGAAGTCGGTGTCAAATAACGAAGAAGTAAAATACAAACACCAAGATTTTTATTTTTCACTTTTTAGTTGTTATACCCCAGAATTAAACACCCCTATTAACGTCATCGAGGTATACGTATTTTTCGTTTTTGTTCAATTTCTCAAAAAGCGCTTAATCAATTTCGAAAAAATATCTATGGAACCACCTCTGATGTATGACCTACCAAACAAAAAATAATCATCAAAATCTATTCACAAGTGGCAGAGAAATCGCGTATCATACATACAAAAAAAAAAGCATACAGACGAATTGAGAATCTCCTCCTTTTGGAAGACAGTTAAAAAGAATATATGGAGCTTACAAATCTCGGTTTAAAAAAACTTAGTCCAGATCTTTTTGTATATGTTTTACTCACAGACATTGATGGCTCATATCATTCTGACTCTGGCTATGACAGCCGAAGCTTGTGCTAAGAACAGAGCCTAGAACCAGAAGGAGGGTAAAGTGTGTCATATTGAGAGAATGTAATATGTATGTCTGAGTCAGTATTTTAACAAATGAGGTATCACTAGATTGGTCTTGACAGAATGAAGTGTCAAATAATAAAAAATAAAAACTTTTTTACAAAAAAATAGAACCGACTTCCAAAAAAGTGCAAAATAGTGTTCTGTTTTGTGTCTTTGTTTTTTGACACCGACTCCCAAAATTAAAGTTATTTTGCACTTTTTTTGGAAGTCGGTTCTATTTTTTAACCGACGAAAAAAGGAGGAGGTTCTCAATTCGACCGTATATATGTTTTTTTTTTTTTTTTATTAACCGACGAAAAAAAGGAGGAGGTTCTCAATTCGATCGTATATATATATATATTTTTTTTTTGTGTATGTTCAGCCCTCACTCCGTCATTTATGAACCGATTTTGATTATTCTTTTTTTGTTAGATAGGGTATATTTCAAGGGTGGTCCCATGTCAAGGAAGTCAGGATGTGACAATGGAATCCTGATAAAATTGAGAGAAAACCTCGAAAATTGTGGATACGTTTAGCGTTTCTGTATGTATGTTCGGCCCTCACTCCGTTATTTATGAACCGATTTTGATGATTCTACTTTTCTTAGATAGGGTATACCTCAAGGGTGGTCCCATGTCTAGGACATCAGGATCTGATCATGGGATCCTGAAAAAAATGAGAGAGAACCTCAAAAATTGGGCACGAATATTGTTTCTGTTTACTTTTCATAACTTAATCAGGTATTTGCATTTAGGAATCATCACATCCTGAAACTGAGCTGATGATGGAAACTATACCATTCCTACACAATATAAGTTAGATATAAAACTGGTTTTAGTGACAAATACCACATAATATGCTTTGAAGAAAAGACGTCTTTACAATATTGGAGGTAACCTCAAATGGTCAATATCCTGGAAACTTCATGGAAGAATGGTTACATCATCAGCTCAGTGGCAAGAGGAATTATGGAGGATTAGAAATTAGCCTCAGAGTGTTAAAAGATGATGCGAGCCACAAAAAATCATAAAAAAAAACTTTTTAACAAAAAAATTAACCGACGAAAATGAACTAAAAAGCAAAAAATAAATAAACCTTTTAAAGTCTCGAGTAATGAGCATATTTACCTACATAAAATATCAAATTTTAACACATATGTTACACGCGCATTCTAATGAAAAAAGTGACTGTATTCTGTATCTGAAAACTAAATAGGTTCTTTTAAAACTTGACACTAGCTGAATGCACAAAGAGGGATAAACTAAAAAAATAGTAATGGCTTCTCGAGTCGCTGCCGGGACGCCGCGGTTCCATACTCTGTAGTCTTCTCAACGTTATATCTGGCTTTGTTTCTGTATGTATTCCGTTTCTTTGCACGTGTCGAATAGAACAGTACTTTAGGGTTGGTTGACGTTACACATGACATGTGTATCTGATGTAGCTTTGAATACAATTACTTGCTTCTTTTGGTTTTTCAAATAATATTATAAGAAACTGAACTTGAGATATTATGTTGTTTAGAGAATGAAGAGACGATTGATATACCTATAATAGATATAATAATAGCTACCAGATAAACATACCAGAGGCTTGTCCTAGTAAGGATTTGCGTTCTGTCAAGGGTAAATGATTCACCCCTATTACGAGTAAACATAACTGATGATGTGTAATGGGGAATATACATACCTACTATATCTACCTACTATACCTCAGCAAATCCCTTCGGGGAATTCAGATATGATGCCATGTTAAGTTATTAATACGTAGGTAGGTATTTAATCGAACTGGTTCTCATATGAGGTTGATTAGGACTCATCCTACTTCCTATTCTATTTATAATATTATGAATGCAAATTTTTGGATGGATGTGTCAGTGGATGCATGGATATTTGTTACTCAATCACGACAGAATGGCTGGTTGGATCTAGATGAAATTTAGCACAGAAATAGATTATAGTCTGGAATAATACATTAACTTATAGTGGTGGAAGTACTAATCAAAAATTCGCGAAGCCGTTGGCAGAAGCTATATAGTATGTTATTATAAATCTTTAAGATGGGTAATACCTACACTAACTCTTACAAATATACTTTCACACACACACACACACACACAACACGCACAATACACTACACACTCACAGACAAACCATTTTAGTTGTAACATTATTCCTATTTTAGTTTTTAAATATTCTTCTCGGTACGTGAAGGCTTGGATGTTTACAAATTAGTGCTTAATAGTATTGTTTTAAGAGGGTGAGAGCCTGGAGATCTGTCATACAGGTCCAGAACCCACTACAGACTCCAGCTCTCACAAAGGTTACAAATTTCGGTACCTTTTGAGAGAAATAAATCATTATTTATTTATTATTTATCAATAGTTTAAGGGTAACTTTTCCAATTTTTTTTTTTTAAAACGTTGTCCCATACTAGGAATTACTCCTGTATCGTGGGTGCGTTGACAAACATGTATACTCACATACAAAAGACACTCAGACCCGGAACAACTATCTGTAGGCCATACAAATATTTGTTCCGTGCGGGGATCGAACCCGCGACACGCAGCGCAGCAGCCGAACGCTCAACCACTGCGCCAACCGTGTCATCATAATAGTAAGATACTGTGGCGCGTGTACACTCAGCAAACAGACGGCATGTGAAAACCGGTCACTACTGGCTGGTTGGTGTTAGACATTTGAATAGGTATTCAAATAAAGAATAGATTGTGAAGAACGTTGATTTTGATTAAGTCTTCAGTTCAGCTCAGCCCGAGGAAGTGGGCAGACATGTTTTGTTTCAAACTGGCGACCCGCCCTAGCTTTGCACGGGTCCAAATTATACACCTAAACCTTCCTCATGAATCACTCCGTCTATTTATGAAAACCGCATGAAAATCCGTTCAGTACTTTTTGAGTTTATCGCGAAAAGACGTGGCGAGGGACTTTGTTTTAAAATATGTAGTGATAATTTAATACAGTTCGGAGTGCAGTTCCCTCCTCCTCCTTTATTTGTAGGTTTTTTTTTTTTTGGGGGGGTGGGAAATCATCCAATGACTTCTCTCTCTCTGGTTGGAGCGGGAGCCCGTTCCTTCCCTGCCTGAGTTACCCGCCGCTACGCCTAGGCATAACATTACTCATATAGTCAGTACACTTGCATAGACGACACTCTCGCATGCCAGCGAGTAAGAGTGCTCCCAAAAGCTAGAAGCACCCCTGGAGCCCTGCAGGCTCTACAATAACTTACTTGTTTGAGGAATAAATATGACGGTTCAAAAGGACCTGAATGATGCTCAACGAAAAACAGACGACGCTCAAATGTGATCTCTCTCTATCACTCAAAGGTTTGCTGGGAGAAAACTCAACATTGAGTTAAGCTCGCCTTTGTACATTAACTATTTAATCACTGTGTATTATGTTAGTTGTTTGGTGTACAATAAAGAATTAAAGAATTAAGGATTGTGCTAAATGGAAGACCAGGACAAGATAGGCTGACCTCAAATAGATAGATGAAGAAGATACAAGGTCTAGTTGGAAGAAGAAGAAATATGACGGTTTGACAGATTTTGTTTATAGAATAATGTCAAACTGTCATAAATTTTCTTAATAGAAACGGTAGAACAGAGAAGAGCTAACCCCAAATAATAAGATCGGTTAGGCTAGACAAAGAGAGAGATAGAGGAGGATCTTGTGGCTAAAGTAATAACAGCCGCACAGGTCGATCCATCAGGTTAAGCTACGCATGCTGGGTTTGGTCCATGGATGGGTGACCATCCTTACATACCGAGACTCCCCCATGCCTCGGAAAGCACGTTAAGCCGTTGGTCCCGGCTGTCAATCGTGGATCTTTGACTGTCGTTACGGGTTGTCAGAAGCCTGAAATTCTGACAACCAGTCTTGCCAAGGGGTATCGTATTACCCAGTAACTGAGATGTGGAGGTCAGATAGGCAGTCGCTCCATGTAAAATACTGGTATTCAGCTGCATCCGGTTAGACTTGAAGCCGATCTCAAGATAGTTTGGAAAAAGGCTAGGCAGATGATGAGGCTAGACAAAGAGAATAAGGTTAAGCAAAGAAAAATAACAGTTGTATCAATTTTCATACACGGTAACACCAATTGACACACTTTTTCGAGCAGTTAAAAAGGATACTGTCTATTTACGGAAATCATTTTTCAGAACTAAAATACACAGAAGCACTTTGTTTCGGCTTTATTCGCATACCAGTAGTTTTCTATTCGCTTTGAATGCATGATTGATAGCGCAAAGACTAGAATTTATGTCGATACCATCGATTCTGCCTTGTCTATTGGTAGTTGAAAATAAACGACGCAATTCGTGTGTGTCTATGGTTCGTAAAAAGTGGCTGGTAAAAACTAGATGGTCAAATTAGGCTGGTCACAAAAAAGGCTGGTAAACGTAGGCTGCTGAAGCTGGTAAAAAAGCTAGCAAGACGTGGCTGGTAAAGGGAGGCAGTTAAAATAAGCTAGTAAAAGAGGCTGGTAAAAAGTGGATGGTAAAAAGAGGCTTGTATTAAAAGGCTGGTACAAAGAGGCTGAGATAGTTATAATTTATTTAATTAGGAATTTTTACAACAAAACTTTGTATTGAGAAGAAAATATGGCTATAACAGTTTAGTTCACGTTAAAGCATGTTACTTAATACGCCGAACATAGGTGAAATTTAGAGTTTTTTACTAAGTAATTTCTTCAAGTAGACTTTGTTGCTCAACAAATAGGTAATTCTGAATCAAATGCCCCGACACGAACTAGTGTGACAGCACGCCTTAGATCGTTTTGTTTTGAGGAAATTAACTTGAAGTTTCTTTCAGCCTTTTCTAAAATCTTCTGGTACAAAAAGTCAGGGTTTAAAATATATATATGTTTAAAACATAACAAACATCACGCCTGTATTCCCCAAAGAGTAAAGCAGATATATATGAATAGTACACCCAAAGATATTTACATAACACTCGACAAAAACACTATACATAATATATTATATTTATAGTGTTTTTGTCGAGGGCTTTGTGTGTATGTAATGTAGGAATACCCGCCCGTATTATGAACAACATCAGATAAAAGTAACTGCCCATTCTGTTTAATCAGATCATATTTTGGTGACGCTTATTTCTGTCGTTACCAGAGGGCAGTAGCCTACTCAGAACATAGCTACTACTGCAATCACCAAAGGGAATCGAGCATTGTGATTAGGCTTATGTTGCCATCTGGAAATTGGTCAAGATTAAGACCATGTTCTATAGAGCTTGCAGTGTTCTATGAAAAGTCTCTCGTGGTTTCTGGAAAAAAAATATCGTCGCGTCACAAACTCACAATTTATCGTCACGTCACAAATTATCGTCACGTCATAAATTATTGTCACAATATCTTAATTTATTGTCACATTAGAAGTTATCGTCACGTCACAAATTATCGTCACGTCATCAATTATCGTCACATCTTAATTTATTGTCACGTTACAAGTTATCGTCACGTCACAAATTATCGTCACGTTATAAAATATCACATTTTAATGTACTGTCACGTTACAAGTTATTGTCACGATATATATTATCGTCACTTCACAAATTATGGTAACTTTCATCAAGTCAAGTCCATTATAGAACTTTCGTTCCATAACCTGGGCCCTAACAAAAGTTAAAAGAGCATGTTGAAAAAGAACGAATATTGATCCCCACAATTGCTTTCCAGGTAAACTCAGATAATATTTTTTCCATAGATTGGTATTTGGCAAACAAAAGTTTTATAAAATAATTCTTCTGTGCAATAATTACAATATCTAAAACACAAGTATCAGTGTCAAATTACCAGCAGAGTGCTGTACTAATAGCACGACCAGATAAAATTTGTCAGGGCAGCCCTAATTCCATTAAATCTGATCACATTTTGGCATCCCTGACCTCGCAACCTCGCGTGGAAACTAATTTGCCTTTCACATCCACGCCGGTAGGAGTATGCATAACAAATGGTTGGTTTGAGCGATTTATAAAATATGTACACACTGTCAGATTGCGATTTAGTCATGAATCTTAGGTGATTCAGTGGGGTGATAGGTACGGTACACTTAGAATTCACTGCGTTATCACTTTTGTAATTGAGTGTTTGGCGAGTTATACTCAAAAACCTTTAATGGTTTTCGTATGTACTATGCAAACTACACTTGGGCTTGACAGGTAAAACTTAATCGACACTTATCAGTTTCTTTTAATATAATAGAACAATAAAATTAAGCATTTATCATGTTTCACTATAGCATTAAAGAATCACACTACTATTATTAAAGTGAAAGTTGTGTGTGTGTGTGTATGTTTGTTACTCCTTCACGCAAAACAAGCAACACAGGGGTAGCGGATAAATTCTCAAAATGAGTTACCGCACCTCTGGGCACTCAGGCAGGGAAGGAACAGGGGTGGGATTTAGTCAGTAAGAGTCTGACACTGCCCTCTCGCTCCACCCAGAGCGGAAGAAGTCATTGGATGATTTCACACCCGACCAAAAAAAAAAAAAAACAAGGTGGGAAAAACTATTTTTACGCGGGCGGAGCCGCGATTGGCTGCTAGTATTATTACAAAATTCTGTTCTGTTCTGCGATTTCATAGAAAAATAATAAATTAAAAGAAAACATTTTCAAGTCCTATATAAATACCGAGTATGAATAAATAAAGTGACTGTAATTAACTCGTATCAAATTGATGACAAAGATTAATATTAAAAAAAATATAATTACAATAAAATCTGCCCACTAAATTAAAAGAAAAACGAATTAAAAGTCTTGCTTTTAAAATATATAATATATAAAGAATTATTTAATCCCTAAATTAGATCTTTTTAATGATATGGTATACAAATTATAATTATTAACGATGTTACTATACAAATAATTTTATCTTAAAATTAGATTTTAGACCCTAATTAAAATACTAAGTGAAAGGACAAAGTAAACATACATAAAACTTATTATTTTCATTTAGTTTGTGTAGCAGAAAGAAACAGATTGTAATTGAATTTTATAGAATTAAAACAGACTCATTTATTTCACTAGTGCTTATTTTAAGTTTTATAATAAAACTGAGAGAGGTCAGCCTTTCTATGATATTGCGAATAATATCTACATAATTATTTTGTACCAGCCATATTAAAAAATCAAAAATTGAAAAAATCCGTATTGAAAAAATTTGCGCTCCAGCATATCAATGCGAATAGGTTACTTCTAGGCAAGCGTGCTACATAGTCGACTACAAATCAACGCTAAGCTGAGATACCTTTTTTGTTTTGTTTCAGAGACCTTCAAAAGGTGCCTGGACTTTTGGGGAGAAAACCAGAGAGTGTGGGATTCTTACCTTACTTAAACTATCTCGGTGATCATCATCAGCATATGGTACAGACCCGGTTACATCTTAAAATACTGACCCCCTCTGTGCAACGCCTAATTCGCAGTTATTTTAATTGAACATCACGTCTAAATAACTAGTCTCACTACTTTTAAAAAAAAAATATGTTATTTAAAACATTTTTTTGATATATGAATATTTGTAATTATATTTTTAAAACATAGTGTAATTCATTTGTAATTTTATGTCTAACACGGATAAAAAATTGATAATCACGCAAAAATCATTAAGCGTATTTTTACGAAACTTTCACCATTTTTTAAGATAATTAAATTATTTATATTTTAGTATACGTGTTTTAGTAAAATACTTGTTGTTTTATGTATAACAAATTAATAATGCGTCTAATTTCGGACAGCGCTCCTTGATGGGCGAGTCCTATTCCTGGGTGGACGTTACAACGCGTTACGTGAGCTCAGCACAGAACACGCAAGCTAATCATTCAAGGTCGTTGGAATTTAATAGACTAGACTAGACTTAAAACACATCTCCGAAGCAGGTGAATGACGAGCCTATGCAATACACACTTTCAGTTCACAACAACACTAAGCCTCTTTACTGTGTCTCTTCAACAAATCTCTCCCTCGAGACGTTGTCGGGTGAAAAGTTCACAATACTAACTGTCACTCAACAGATAATGAAAACATAGTAGAGGCAAGCGGGTCGTTGTTCCGGCGCCGCACGCCACTACCCATATTACAGAGAAAAAAGAAAAAACAAATGCCAACTAGCTACCAGCCAGTTCCTACGTGCCCCAATACAAAAAGCAATTTACATTTTTCCAACAAAAACTCAAGAAAACAAACGTAGTGCTGAGGTTTTAATAAGAACCGACTGAAAACTTAAAGATCGTTACAAATACGATTGTTCTACTTAGCTGGGTAATAGCCCCTAATCCCAGCCCTTTAATCCAAAATGCATTAATTCACACCCCAATACCAACTCTATTACTCGACAGTTAAAGTTCATTGTTTTGTAACAAACGATGTAGTTTTGACTTTCTGTCAAAACGATAGAATTAAAGTAGCAGGTGGAATTATTTCTATTCTCATTTCTACATGAATCGAATTAAAAAAATAAATAAAAAGCGTTTTCTAATAATAACATTGAACTATTTAAACTCCGACGCAAAAAGAGGGATGTTATAAGTTCAACCGCAATATGTGTGTATGTCTGTCTGTGGCACCGTAACTCTTAAACTGGTGAACCGATTTGAATGCGGTTTTTTAATTTGAAAGCGGGTTTTCTAGAGATGGTTCTTAGACATGTTTTATCAAAATCGGTTCAGCAGTTTCAAGGTCATCAAGTTTTTTGTGTTTTAGGGTTCCGTACCCAAAGGGTAAAACGGGACCCTATTACTAAGACTCCGCTGTCTGTCTGTCCGTCTGTCCCAAGGCTGTATTTCATGAACCGTGATAGTTAAACAGTTGAAATTTACACAGATGTTGTATTTTTGTTGCCGCTATAGCAACAAATACTAAAAAGTAGAATAAAATTAATATTTAAGGAGGCTTCTATACAATATACGAGATTATTTTGCCGTTTTTATAGATTATAGTACGGAACCCGTCGTGCGCGAGTGCGACTCGCATTTTAGTGGTTCTTTAAATGTTCGTTTTTTTAAATGTTCGCTTTTCTTTTTTGCGTTGGGTTTTTTTAAAATTTTTAATTTAATTGATAATCTTGTTGAGTGTTCATATAACTGCGGAGTTATTTTCATTACTTTATTTCGTAATTATAGTAAGCTGACGTTAATTAATTACAGCAGCTGTTGCTTTAAATGTAATATCAAGGTAAAGAATGAAAAAGTTTTATTTCTCTGTTTGTCTTCAGACTTGTAATTAAATATTCGAGATTGTTTGGAAATGTAGATGAAATAATTATATTTATTTGCTAAAGAATAATAGGTATTTTTTATGTCATTGACACTTAATCAACAAACGACTTTACTGTTTGCCACAATATCTTTGCCGTTTTGTTATGAAACTGGGTACCTACGTGTTATTAGGCTTTTCCATTAGGAACTTCTCAGTAGCAATCTAAATGGCAGGTAAATGGGTAATGGCAGGGTACATTGCTCTCAGAACAGATGATCGATGGGCCGAAGAGTTCTGGAGTGATGACCAAGTACCGGAAGCTGAAGAGACTGAACAGGTTACTTTTAAGTAACCGTGCTTTAACGTCGCCCATCATCGCTTACCATCAAGAGGTCAAACGCGAGCCTTTGAATAGTAAAAAATAACACATTTTAGAATTGATCAAACCTTGTTCCAATCACCTCATTTTTCTAGCCTCAAGTTTTATCAACCGGGAGGTCTCTATAATTGCAACTAGGTCTCTATAATTGCAACTAGGTCTATGTAATTGCAACTAGGTCTCTATAATTGCAACTAGGTCTCTATAATTGGAACTAGGTCTCTATAATTGCAGCCATCTACAAAGTAGCCCCTTTCACTTGTAAGAATATCGGACCATAAGCTATATCGATTTTTCTGTGAGCTCACCATGTAAGTTATTATAGGGTGGCCAACATCCGAGTTGACTTTTAGTTATTATTTTTTTTATCTAACGATAATTATCATAATATTTTCACAACTATATTATTTAGGATTTTCAATTTCATACAGATAACAACATCAACCAAATCTTCACCAGTTTCATCATTCTCCTGCCCTTATCCCAATTTATTTGGGGTCGGCGCAACATGTATTTTTCTTCCATACTCCTCTATTAGTCGTCATCTCTGTAGTCATCCCCTTTTTACCCATATCCTCTTTCACACAGTCCAACCATCGTTTCTTTGGCATTCCCCTACTCTTATAGCCATCCACATCCATACACAAGACTTTCCTCACGACATTTTCTTCATTCCTCCGCATCACATGCCCATACCACGACAACCGATTTCCACACAATTTTTCAGTCAGCGGTGCCACTTTCAGACTTCCTCTTATATACTCATTCCTAATTCTATTCATGCGCGTAACACCACACATCGCTCTTAGCATTCTCATCTCAGCTACATGCAATTGCTTTTCATTCATCCCTTTTGTGGCCCAACATTCTGAACCATACAAGACAGCAGGTCTGACCATTGTTTTATAAATCTTCCCCTTAAGTTTTAGGGGAATGCGGGAGTCACAGATAGTCCCGACCTGCCGCCATTCCATCCATCCAGTGTTAATTCTGTGCTTAACAGTCCGATCTATTTCGCCATCGCTTTGCACGAGTGAACCAAGATACCGAAAATCGGAGCAGACTGGGAGAAGCGCGCCATCTAGCACTACAGCTTCAGAACTAGAGAGACCGCCGAAATCGCAGAACATGTATTCAGTTTTGGTTCTGCTGATTTTCAAGCCAACTTTCTCCAGCTTCACCAGTTTGCTGGGTAAAAATACGCTTTTTGCCGTGTTGTTCATTAAACGCATTGGTACTTTGTCAGGTAAAACAAAAAGGTATGTATCCCACCATTGTAAGTAACAAAGATTCTGTTATTAGTGTTCAATATTGACCACAAAACATCCCTTTAAATTCGACTCAAAAGAAAAATTCAAAATCTGTCGAATCTCTTGAGTTTGGGGTCATATGATTAGTTACCCAATAAAAATGTTGACAAACATTTGGTATTTTTTCAATTTACGTTGGAATAGAATTACTGAAGTAAATACAATAGTTATTACAATTTTAGTTGCTTCAGTAATTAAATTAAAAAGAAAAAACATAACAACAGCTCTTTAGCTAAAAAATGGACAACAAAAAATTAGCCTCAAATTTAAATGATGGCAAAAAAATTGCAAAATGTCACCTTATAACGACAAACACCGAAAAATTTTAGTTAATATTGCAAGATTGTAACTCTTATTATCTCTTGACATATTATTACTTCTTTATAATTTCAAATAAAATAATTTTAATGACATCCGATAAATTACATTGTAAAATAAAGAATTTACAATTTCACCGGATTTTTCATAAACGGAGTGTTTACAATTGTATCATCCGACATATACATCGGATTTGGCCACCCTATAGAAATCTTATCCCTTTACATCACATGTATTCATTTTGACGATATTCGCAGAAATATTCCCGATCCAATTTTAGGTTTATTTATTTTCCTTATATCTAGCTGATGCAGTTTTCTGTTGGAACAACTCCTATATTTATCTCTCAACCTATTGGTTTTTAGCGTTCTCTTTAAAACAGTTTTAACAATATTGATAGTGGATTTGGAATCCATTTAACTGTTTAGGCGTGCCAAAAAAATAAATAAACCTACTCTCGAAAAACGGGTCGGGTGAAAAATTATTATAGCTTTAAGTTAAAATTTCATATTTAATACTATAGCGGCAATCAAAAAATAAGGCACTTGAATTGTCAAAAAGTTGGTCAGTCAGAAAGACGAAGTTAATTGCACATTCCAAAGCGTACATCTACATGGAGAAGAACGTGCAAGAAACTCCATGGACACTCTTTTAAACCATGTCTTTTATTACAAATTCTGGTTACCTACAAACGGGGTGAATAGGAACGAAGGGGTCAATAGAAACAAAACTTTGATTAGAATTTTCACTTTGGTAACTTATTATTGGTTTCTAGCAAAGCATCGATTTAGTTTTTACAACAATTCATGAATAAATCGGAGTGCTTAACCCCTGAACGTCCGACGACATACCCGCATGCCGACGGGCGTTCAGGGGTTTATTAAATAACTAAAGATCTTATATCCTGTGGCATGGTTCACATGCATTCTTAGATAGTTATTATATAGTGTTAGAAAAAAAAACGCAACACAAAACGCAACGCAAACGCAGAAACGCAATTTTAAAAAGCCGTTATGTGGTTTTGATTTCGTAATTTGAAGTTTGAGTGTGAATAATAGGAAAATATGATATCGGACTATACAATAAAAACACTGTTCTTAGATTACTTGTCTATTCATAGTGCAACATGCAAAATTTCATGTAAATTGATACAGTGGTTTTAACAACTACCCACACACACACACACTATGCCCGACAAATCGTTGATAACAGAATTTGAATAAAATTCAACTCTTGAATTAAAAGTATTATTTACATGTTATTCTAAGGTCTGTTTATTCAACAACCCAAAAAAGTTTACTTTAAGTGCCTCGCTCCAATAGAAACCTCAGCAAGTAGTTTTTTATGAGCCCGGTCGTAAATATGTCAAACTGCGATAAGAGGCTCGGCGCTTGAGGAGATGCAACAAACAGTTTCTAAATAATGTGAAAAACCCCTTCAAAGTTTTGTTTCTATTCATCCCTGTATTCTTATTCACCCCGTTTTACATATTAAAATATTCAAAGTTCAGTTTGCTAATGCGTTGTTAATCCTATATTAAAACCTACAGTCCAGGTTTATACAACCATATTTGTTCAGTACATGTTTGTCCTGTACTGAACAACTGCCTTTTTTTCGCGATTTCGTGGTTGGTCCTATAGTAAAAGTTGTTCGGAATGATGAGTACAATGACCCCTAGAGAGGTTTAGTATAAAGTAAAAATAGGGTTGTATTCTTCACGTACACATAATAAAAAAAAACCACTCACCTATACAATGGTACATCGTTCTTGTACCAGACCACTAACAGCAACACATCTGAGGCCTGCGTTGAGCGAGTGTCACACGGCAGTGTCGCGTCGCCGCCTGACACCGCTGACACTTTCACCACGTCTAGAGACTCTGCTGTGACACTCGGCGTCGGCCGGAGACCTGTTGACAATCACCGTTTGTGAGGTTATAATGGCTGTAAGGCGCAGTTATACGACTTCTAACGATTTTTAATTGAACATCACATCTAAATGACTAGTCTTATTTCTTTGAATAAAATATAATTATATTATCTAAACAATTTTTTTCGTAATTTGAAATGTGAATATTTTACATATTATTTTTATACCATAGTGTAATTAATTTGTATGTCTAAAACGGATAAAAAAATGAGAATCACGCAAAAACTATAAAGCATATTTTCATGAAACCTTCACCATTATTTAGTTTTATAATAAATTAATAATGCGTCTAATTTCGGACAGCGCTCCTTGATGGGCGGCTCCTATTACTGAGTGGTACGTACGACGCATTAAGTGAGCTCAGCACATAATACGCAAGCTAATCACTCAAGGTATTTGGCAGTTAATAGCGCCTTAATGACATGGGAATTTATAGTTTTTCTATATCACTAAGGCGTATTGGCCTTGAATGTGTGCGTAGGTTCAATATAAATTTCAGTCAATGCCATAATAAAAAAGGTTTACGCACACACAGAAGCAAGGTGCACGTAAATAAACACAAACATCCAAGACCAACCCGACTACGTGGAATAGAATAACTTTATCTACTTGCATAAAGCGAAGTTTGGTTAAGAAACAATACTTGCTGAAGTTGGCTTACATAAACAAATTGTTAATGTACCTAATTAATAAGTTTTGCAGTTAAACCTTAATTATTGTTGTGTGTTTCCGCAAAGTAACACCTGATGACATAACTTAGTTTCTATCCCGGTAAGCTCAGGTTTTCCAAGTAAAGGAGTCTGTTCACTACACCGTATCATACCATGACCATGACCTGACCATACACCAGCAGTGCTATTCTGTAAAATCTCACCGTGAGAACTTAGGTGAAGTGAACGTGAAGTGGGCTGTCAATATCCGTACAATCAAGGTGGAATGACAGATCACTTCACGCTGTTGCTGCACTTGATCAGAATCGGCTGGCTGGACCTGTTAGAAATGTGTCAAGCAAAAAATATTCTTTGTGTTGAGAAATATGAGACTACTAGTTTCTGCCAGCCGAGACTGCGGCTTCGCCCTCATGGAATCAATACTTCCCCCGTTATGAACTTTCAACCCCTTTTTCACCCCATAAGCGTTGAATTTTGAAAACCCCTTTCTTAGTGAATACTGTAGAGACCCAAGCCCTCTTGTGGGCTGTAGGGTTCCTTCCTCAGAAGCACGTCGACGTTAACGGGGGCGTCGCGTAGCACTGCAACTCGTTGGCACGGTGCGAGAGGACTGTGTGGAAGGGATATATTGCGCGGAACCCGAACCGACTTAGTCTGACACAAACGTCAAGCCTAACCTTTCTTCTAATATTTTATATCAAACGGCTTTTCAAGAGTTTCTAGAAACTTCTAACCTGCCAGACGACAACATAAGGCCGCCAACATAAGGTCGTCACATGAGCTACGCCCCTACGGATAGAAGCGCAAACGCTAGTAAGTCTTCTATTCAACTAAATATTTGAAAAACTGATTGACGCCTACCTAATCCTACTGAGAAGGCCCTACCTCTGTGAGGAATTTGTAGCAGCAGAAGTCCATCTATGGATAGCCCATTCTGAACCCCGAGTAGTGTGGTCATCTTTCTTTTTATTAATTTGAGCCATTCGGCGCACCACATGTCCCGGCAATGCACATGGCTTCAGTGAGGCAAAACCACACTAAAAGCCACACTGCTCTGCTAAATTTTCTGACCTAAGATGCCCTAGTTAACATCTACCCAGAAAGGGTTTACAAAAATAAAATTCAAAACTGTAATAGTTTTAACTCCATTGGACGCTTATGAAGACCAGGAGAAAAACGACCACCGTTATGAACACCTACTCACTGTTCCTGAACTTCCCCCAGAGTGCTCCATAAATATAACTTGAAGAATACGCCGCCAACATAAGGTCGTCACAATACCTACTCTTCATAAAGAACACATCCTCCAAATTTCATATCTCCAGGACCAGCAGTTTAGGCTGTGCGTTGATATATTACTCAGTGAGTCAGGACTTTGAATTTTATATATACAGATACCCACTAGAGACAGTTCCGTCACCAACCAATAACGTCGCGTGCCATGTATACGTAGCGCATCGTCAGCACTGGCAAAATACATATGCATGCCAAATCAATGCGGGAACACATACACATTTGTGCACGTGTATGATACGCTGTTGATGCTTTGTAGTGCCCTTGTCGTATTTTTTCCGTGCTTACGGGAACATACCGTTCCTAGCACGGTCATGGTATGATACGGTGTACTGGGCAGATTCTTTTAGAATTGCTTGTCTGCAAGTTTAGACTTAAAACTACACTTCAACAGTTTTTTAAAGTACATTATTGTAAAATGGGATACAAGCACAGCACATAAAGTAATTAATACAGAAAAGAGAATAGTCGGAACGAATCTGAATAAAAATACTGCTATCGAAAGTGTACCCATTGCTGAAAGCGTCACCAAAAAACTTGTAATATAAAAGATACGCGAAATAATCGTTATGAGATTTGTTCCATTATATAAAAAAGACAAGCTTTCGAAAAAAATGTAACATCAACAAGACAATGCAGTATTAAGACATAAACTGTACCGGCAAGAAACGAAAAACGAATAGTAATACTCCATACCGTGCCGATCGAAACTTGGCACAGCACACCACAGGTTTACGTCACCCAGTTAATAACTCTATTATTTTGCTGTCGAAAAAGAAATGAACCTAAGCCGATATGGAACACTGTTAAACTTTTAAACAGTAATAGAAAAATCCTACGTTGTTATTCTGGTTGTAATTTTCCGGTAGTAAATATAATTATGGTTATGAACAAAACTTGCATGTCATTGTGTGTTATTAGTCTTTCTGTAATTGTTGTTCTACCGTGTTGGATAAACGGGTATTGATTGGCTTCGTTAATTATATGGGAAGTGGCAGTTACCATTCAAACAAATATAATAACAAATCAGTTAGTTTTTATTTTTCGATCTGCCAATGTTCAACAGAAGACATGATAGCATTGGTTCAAGAATTTAAAATTAATTAGATTTCTATTTTTAAATCTGACAATGCTCAACACAAATCATGATAGTATTGGTCCAAAAGTTTCAAGCCAGTTCGTTTTCTATTTTTAAATCTGACAATTCTCAACACAAGTCATGGTTCAATTGGTCCATAGAGGTTTACACGAAAAAAATATGGAAATATGGCATCCTGACTTAACAAACGAGAATCATGATCAGCCAGTAAGAATTTCGCGACTCGATTTCCTTTAGAAATCGTTCGCGAAATTCGAATTGTTCGTTCTCGTTGAATACCAAGCGCGATCGTGACAAATGGCCCGATTAACAATCCAGCTTCTGAAGAAGAGATGGTACGACTAACGATGCAATATATCAAAGGATTTTTCTTAACGCTGACGAGTCTCTCAAGTTATTTGCTTGTTAAATATTAATGTGATCATAACCGTAATGCCTTGAAGGTCTTGCTGACGTGGGTATGTGGAAACTGACTTTATTACTTTACTTTCAGTTGACTTATGCATTATTTGAGAAAGGTTTTATTATCTTGACATGTAATGCTACGATTCCACTTCGTTAATGTTATAAATCTGTTGAAACTGTCACAGTCCACTGCTGGACATAGGCCTCTTGGAAGCTATGCCACAGCACCCAGCTCTACACCTTCCGCACCCAGGTCGTTATTACATCTAGCTGTGGGACGTACTTGGTCACTTTTATGAAGCAGGTGCACAGAGTCTCAAAAGCCGATACCAATACAATCGCTAATTATTTAATTAGAATATTTAGGAATTGAATCATTAGTTCACCTTATCATAGTATCAATTTGTGTCTCCAAAATATTACATGAAAGAGGTCACGGAAAAAACACTTAGCAGTACCACTTATAAACCTACGACAGTTTTATGTTCCTTCTTCTATAAACCAGCAAGTACCAATGCGTGCATTCAAAATAAAAATCAGCTTAAATTGATTCATGAATTACGTAAAAAAATAACAGTGGCACTCCGGGAGTGCCGACAGAAGTGAAAACTTGATAAAAAATGCCCAACGCGCCTAAAGAAGTTTTCACTTGAATTAGCTACGAGTGCTACGCGTCGTAGCACTCGTAGCAGATCGCGTAGCGGTATGGGGTTTTTTTTTTGTGGGGTGGGAAATCATCCTATGACTTCTACCGCTCTGGGCGGAGCGGGAGGGCGTGTCAGACTCTTACTGACTAAATCCCACCCCTGTTCCTTCCTGCCTTTGAGTGCCCAGGGGCGAGGTAACTCTGTTTCGAATTTATCCTTAACCCCCGGGCAGGCATTGGCCATGACTGGCCCCGTCTCTTGAACGGTATGGGTAATAATGTCGTGAGTTCAATTGTTTTTTTCCCATCTCAAAAATGCCCAACGTGCCTAAAAAAGTTTTCACTTCTAAACTACCGGAGTCTGTGATGCCTCATAGCTACAACCTGGGGGTATTTCAGTCAAGAGTAAATGGGTTACTTCTAGGCAAGCATGCTCCATTTTTGACCACATTATCAGTTACCATCAGGCGAGATAGAAGTAAAACGCGAGGCTAGCCCGATTTTGAAAGCCACCTTATTTGTAAGTGTCAAAGGTTATACATTTTTGAAATCCATGCAAACTATTTCGCGGGCAAAGTGCTGTAGTCAATAATAAAAAAAAACAGACCTATATCAGTCCATAAGTTGTTAGTGGTTAGTAACAGATTATGCTTGTATGCTATGTTAACGTTATTAGTAGTTAATTTAACGTACATCTATTAAAAAAAATTAAAAACTAAAACCCCTAAAACTATAAAGTACCATTTTCCATCTCCCTTTAAAACATTTCATTAAACTAAACAGCGATTTGATGAACGAAACATGGTAATAAATAACAGCAATTACATTAGCGGCTTCTTTACCGTCAAAACGGTGTAGTTTCCACCCGAAACGCCACCTCTAAAGGAAACTACGGGATCCATATGTACATACATAAAAGCCGACAACCTATTAATAGTCTTAATGGAGTTTCTGTCTATAAATGTCTGTTCTCCTCGATAAACTGGTGATATATATCTGCCTTGTAAAACAGAGGTTGGTATGTACCTATAAAATAAGTGGGTGTATCAATTTAGTGTGGGAACCTCGAGGATTACTGCCAGGTCTCACTGGTGTATGAATCTCGGTTGCGTGTTGCTTGGGTGTAACATTAGAGGTGCTTTGGCGGTGAAATATACGTATCAATATACTTAAATGGACCAGTGGTGAATGAACCTGGTTCTAGTTTCTATTTCGATTTCTGTTATTATTTTTTGCATATGTTTTTTTTTTCTTTTATATTATCTGGGATCTTTAAGTCAAAAAGTAAAGGTTACTTCTGGTTAAGTATGCTCCAACGTCGACCACATTAGCGCTTACCATCAAGTGAGAAAGTGGTCAAACTTGAGCCTCATATACGCACATATGTGAACGAGTGATTCAGTACATGATTCTGGAACTTTGAAATTTTTCGTCGGCGTTTTCCTCAACTTTTTTTTTTTTTTTGCAGTTTTTATTTTATTTTAGACTGTTCAAAATCGTTATACCTATCCAACTCAAGGAGAGTTTAAAAAAAAAAAAAATAGATCGCTAATTACTCTAAAAACAGCAATGTAAATAAAATACGTACAGCTCTTTCGCTAGAGTTCATTCTCGTCACCGTCCTAATACGTAAATACCTACGGGTGGCGCGTCGCGCTCGGTCAGCGCGAGTGTAAGTAAGTAATAGTGCGGAGCGTTGAGATCGCATTATTTACAATAGCGCGCTCAAAAATGACGATTTCTGTAACCAATCATTACCGAGATTAATGACTATCATAATTTTGTTAATGGCAAGGTGTCACCTTTTCGAAGTTTGGGATATCTTGTTCCTTACAGCCTGTATATTGTTATGTTTTTGATGATTGTAAACCTTATTCTTCTACAAAACTATTGTGCTAATGATTTTTATGCTTATTATTCGCCTACCCATATCATAATTTATTTGGTAATGGCGTTACATATCTTTTAAAACCATACTTCACTATTAATCGTCATCTCCGTATTCACCACTTTTTAGGGATTTTCATTGACACATAGTCCACCCATGATTTTTTTGATGTTGTCCTACTCTTGTAGCCATCCACATTCCACATGAATCAAAACGATATTGGTTTTAAAGTTCAAAATTTCCTCTCATTTCGGATCCATCTAGAATGTCAACATTGTCTTTAATGTCCTTAACCATTTAGACAACTGAAAAGCCAAACTAGAAACTATATTAAATTTTGCCTTTACCTACCTCTAAATAACCTTTCAGACCTGATTATTATTGTATGCCGATAAATTTATCTTGACGCAACCCAGATTGTACCAGTCTACATCTATATTTAGACTAAGTGGATTTTGATAAATGTTCTGCCAAACAATTTGTCATGCTCTAAGTTTGACTGTAGGCTTTATTTATTTCATGTTGTTATAGTGCTTAGGCATCTTTGAAGGTTTAATTTTATATGCATGTAAGCATTTGCCCAGCTGGGTCAATGCCCCACATTATCTTCTAGATAAAACATCTCAAAATCATGAGACCTTGGTCCAGTTGGGACTATTGGCATAATGAAACGAAAAAACTTAAAAAAAAAAATAGAACCGACTTCCAAAAAAAAAAAGACGGCCGTGTTAAAAACGAAGAAACAAAGGTTTTGTTTTTTCGCTTTTATTTAGTTTTCACTTAGTTTTCTACTTCCAAAATTAAAGTTATGTTGAACTTTTTGGATTTTACTTTTGAAGTCGGTTCTATTTTTTGTAAAAAGTTTTTTATTTTCCAATTTTTATTTGTGGTTCCCCATTAAATTGTGTTAACAATATATAGATTAACGATTGCAGTAATCGCGAGTCATTTGCTGTTAGTTATTGAAGAGTTACACTGCCTATCTCTGAAGATATTCGTCAGATCCTAATATATTATAACCTTCTTTGAAAAATATGCATTTGATCGAAAACCCCGTCCAAATCGGATCAAAAGTTTTCGAGAAAATCGCGAACAAATATACATACGGGTCGAATATTTTTGAAGACGGTTAAAAATGAGACAAAAGCCGAGGCTCTAAAAAATATTATTCTATCAGTGATTGATCACGTGACATTCGATGGCGCACGTCAATCTAATACCTTTTTGACTTTTTGACAATAGTAAAACCAAAACGATGGCGAGGTGTGGATATTGGGGTATAAAGTTTGATCCTTGTTTGTAGTGCAAACAATCGCAAGATTTAAAAAAAAAACAAGAAATATCATAGCCACTCAACCGTCCGGAATTCCATAGTCATCCAAAAAAAAAGTCCACAGGAACGCCACGATGACCAGAGCGAAAGATTCCTGGCAAAAATGGCAATAAGTACCTGCTTAATTTAACTATAGCAGCCTTGAAAAACCTCCTGAAATTAACAGCATTTTCAACTATTTAAACCCAAACATAATACGTGTAGCAGCAACTCATCAGGTAAACGCTATAGCATGTTCCATTTAAAACGAACGAATTCATTGAATACAGCCAGTCCCGTGAGAGCCGACCCTATTCCAGTACTACATGTCATGGCGAGAATCATACGTCGCGAACTGACGTTAACTCCGACCAATTGTTGTATAAAATGGACTAAGTGTTCGCGAGTTATTTGATATTACATATCGTAGCTGACTTTTAGGAGAACGTGATTTCCTGACACATTTTTTTCTGGTTTCTCCAGTGTTGTGTTGTTTTGTGACTTTTTCGTGTATGATTATACATGTCATTGGAATTTCAGATGTATGTAATGTGAACAAAAAAATTCTAGTAATGTAATTGCCAAAGTGATACGACACTGATGGGAAAACAAATTCAAAAGAGATTATATCGGGTGTAAAAAGATAGTTTCCGAAGCCGAAAGCCACATATTCTACCCATTATTTGGATCATTTTTTTCCACTAGACAATACCTGGGAATCCACTGGTTCTGGAGATATTGAAGGTCAAAGTCGCATTTTTTTTTTTACTTTTTTAGAAAAATGAATTCCAAGTGTTTAACCTGTGAAGCCCCAAAACTCACCGGTCAGTCGGACCAAAAAAAAAAAAATTAAAGAGAATAAAAAAAAAAAAAAATCGGCTGTCAACCCGGGTTGTCCTCGGGGTTTAATTTTACAACCCGGATTTTGCCATGGGGCTTCACAGGTACTAAACTTTTTTCCCAACAAACATTACCTGGATTTTCGAATATTTTTTTCGAAATTTCGAAATTACGCATTTGCAGTTATAAAAACGCAATGAATATCAAACGTATATCCTACGTGGCTTAGTAGAAAGAGGTGGGGTATAACTCCACTTGCCTGCGTTCGCGTTACATTGCGCACAATTTATTTTTTTTCATACCTAAAAAAACTTTTTTACCAAAAAATAGAACCGACTTCCAAAAAAAGTGCAAAATAACTTTAATTTCGGAAGTCGGTGTTCCTGTTTTGTGTCTTCGTTTTTTGACACCGACTTCCGAAATTAAAGTTATTTTGCACTTTTTTTGGAAGTCGGTTCTATTTTTTTGTAAAAAAGTTTTTTATTTTTCACTTTTTAGTTGTGGTTCCCCATTAAACTGTGTTAACAATTCATAGACATACGATAGCAGCAATCGCGGTTGATTTGCTGTCAATTTTTGAAGAGTTCCGTTGTCTGTCTCCGAAACCCATCATCAGATCTTTTTGAAATATAAATGGGACCATTTCGGAATAAACTCCTTTCGAACAAAAAAAGAATCTTGCAAATCCGTCAATATATGACTTTTTGCGCAAAGCTACTTTGTTAGACGTACTGCGTAGTTGATGGCTATGTGATGTGTCTTTTTACACCCTGTATTTGAACGAGGAAAAGCAAAAACCACCCAATTCATAGACTGTTCTGCTCCTGCCCAGGGGTAAATTTGAAACAGAGTTATCGCGCCCCTGGGCACTCAGGGCAGGGAAGGAAAAGGGGTGGATGTTAATCAGTAAGAGTCTGACACGCCCTCCAGCTCTACTCAGAGCGGGTGAAGTCATTGGATGATTTCCCACCAAAAAACAGAAAGACTATTCTGCTAGTCCTGTAAGTTTCAGCCTTATTTCCAGTACTACATTTCATGGCGGGAATCATACGTCGCGCACTGACGTTAACTCCGACCAATTGCTGTACACAATGGACTAAGAGTGCGCGAGTTATTTGATATTACATTTCCTAGCAGAGTTTTGGTAAAACGTGATTTCTGGGTTCATTTGTCATTTGTGTTCCTGTTTTTGACAGTGTTGTGTTGTTTGTACTATGGAAAGTAAAGTCATCAAACTGGGTGACTTCCTTAAGGAAAGAAGAAGCGAAAAAACGTGACCGTTGAAAGCTCATCACAGACTTAAACGTACATGGTTCTCATATGATTTGCACAGAACTGAATTTGCACAGAATTGTATGGATTTAAACACTTTAAAAGAGACTTTGACCTTTGAGTTTGTTTTGGTGTTTCTTCTCATGGTAGCCAGCTAGGAAACACCGGCCTCATCTAGCTAAAACAGATAAAACAAAAAATTATCACGTGTAAAAGTGTTACCTACTTACAAAAATAAAATCATTTATACTCTTTCACGCAAAAAGTACTGGACGGATTTTGATGAAACTTTACAGTAATATAACTTATACATCCGAATAACACAATATATAGGCTATATATACTTAAAACATATATAGTACTAATTCCACTCGGGCAAAGCCGCTGGCGGAAACTAGTATAATTAATGTGATTAGTTAGTAAGGATGCATGTATGTTTGTTACTCTTTTACGCAAAAACTACTAAACGGATTTTGATGAAACTTTACAGTAATATTGAGGGGAAGTAATCCACGCAGGCAAAGCCACTGGTGGAACCTAGTAGTAAGTAATTGCCAAAGTGATAGTTGACAGAGTGAAGGATATATTATGCAACATACAAAATGGGAATAAAATTCGGTTCTACTCTCTTGTGATATACGTCAATAATAAGCAAACTTAAATAGTTATTAAATTTAAATTAAATTTAATGAAATAATCTTTTATTTCAGGACATTTCCATATTAATTACAACATTACATTATTATATTAAAATAATATAAAATAAAATAAAAATCATTAAATAAAATTTTTACCAGGAATATTGACAGCTATAAACAAATAAATAATTAGCTTCTTATATGACTCTCAATATTCCATTGTTATGCAGCATGAAAGTAAAGATACGGATATTAAAAAAGATTTTTAATAAAGCCACTCTGCTATTGGACCCTTAAAACAAAACTACCTACTAAGATCTTCTTGAAACTGTCCAAACCTGTGTTCGTTCTAAAAACTCGAAGCACCTCCTCAGGTATGTCACAAAATTTATTCTGTCACATTTATTTCTAACATAAAAACGTTATTGGAAAAACGTGTTGAAGTTATGAACCTACGTAAGCACAAAATGAAATCCGGACCCGATATTCAGTGCGTTCTGAATTCCCGGACTAATCGCCTCGTTAGTCACAACACTGCACGGATTATCTCCGATGAAATAATACCAGAATACATGCTTTTATGCAATCCAAGTCAATCTTTAGGCCATAGTCCGATGCCATATTTTTTACATGTCAATATCCAAATTTGGAACATTTTATTTCCGATCGCTTTCGACAGTTTTCAGCTGTTATTGACAAAATGTTCGGGAATGTATTTTGAAATTGACATTATTGAGGGTTGCGAAAATGTGAGTTCCGTTTTAGATTTTTATTTATAACTAGCTTCTACTAGTGGCTTCGTCCGCGAGGAATTTTATAAGTCTAAGTTACTCCTTATATAGTCAGTTACCTGCTACTAAAATCTTATTAGAATTGGTCCAGCCGTTTCGAAGATTAGCCGGAACACCAGATAGACAGACTGACAAAAATTTTAAAAACTGGTTTATAGGCGTAGGTATCGTACAAATAACTGTATAAGTTTAAAAAAATATATTATTTTTACATTACAAACAGACACCTCAATTTTATTTATTTGTATTGATGACTAGCTTCTGGCAGCGCAAAAAATTGTCCTTAAGGAACATATTATGTACTTGCGGGATTAAAAGTATCATCTGAGTCTACCCGTGTACCAAGTTTCATCCAAATCCATTCAGCCGTTAAGATGTCACGAGGTAGCATACAAACAGACAGAGTTACTTTCGTCATCATTCTCCTGCCCTTATCCCAGTTTATTTGGGGTCGGCGCAACATGTCTTTTTCTTCCATACTCCTCTATTAGTCGTCATCTCTGTAGTCACCCCCTTTTTACCCATATCCTCTTTCACACAGTCCAACCATCGTTTCTTTGGCCTTCCCCTACTCTTATAGCCATCCACATCCATACACAAGACTTTCCTCACAACATTTTCTTCATTCTTCCGCATCACATGCCTATACCACGACAACCGATTTCCACACAACTTTTCACTTTTCAGTCAGCGGTGCCACTTTCAGACTTCCTCTTAATATACTCATTCCTAATTCTATCCATGCGCGTAACACCACACATGGCTCTTAGCATTCTCATCTCAGCTACATGCAATTGCTTTTCATTCTTTTTTTTTTTGTGTGATAGTTGTGGAATATTATTATTATTTGGTTTATTCATATGTAAATACATATAAATTATATTTTTAAATATTTCAATGAAAAAATAAAAAAAAAAACATTTAAAAATATAAAAAATAGTATCCCACCGGTATCGGGTACAGGGTCCAAGCTACCGGCGGTCAGGGCTCCAGAGAGAGGAACTATTATTATTATTATATTATTATTATTATTATTATTCATCCCTTTTGTGGCCCAACATTCTGAACCATACGAGACAGCAGGTCTGTCCATTATTTTATAAATCTTTCCCTTAAGTTTTAGGGGAAGGCATCGTCCGAAGGCTTGACAGAAATACCGTAATGGTCACTGCAGGTGCAGAAGTTGCGCTCTCGGCTTAAGCGGGTACTACGTTATGAAACGCTGTATTTACCAGTTATTATAATATTATTTACATCTATTTTTGTTACTATTTCAGCCTATTTTGAGTCAACAAACCTACGGAAATAATTCATAATCATGAAATGGTTTTTAATTTTTTTTTTGTTTATAACATGAAAACGAAAAAGCCCAACAATATTTCTTAGGAAACTTTTGTACGAATCAAACGATGCCCATTTGCCACAACAGTCTTTTGTCTGCTAAGTCTTATAAATTGTTACACAATACCTCCTCAAATCAATCACAAGAAATCAAACAATGTTTATTGTGTCATTGTGTCTAACTCATCAAAAAATTTGTCTCTTTTGTGTAGATATTTCACTTTCGTTCCACTTTTAAAAAAAATCTCTTTATATTAATAAAAACCGGCATCATATTCAGATAATATCAAAAAGGTTTAAAAATATTAGTTTTTCCATTAACGCTGAGTCTACGGTTGCCTACAAAATGGACGATATAGTGAATGAACTTCGAAATTTGAATTTTATGACCGTTAAAAGCTAGCGGCCATTTTTACTCATAAAGCAGTAATGGATTTCAACTTAGCGAGTTTATATTTGGAGTGGGTTCATAACATTCTATCACTTAAAAGCGATTATGTCAACCATTTATGATTAAAAATAAAATGGATTCACATTAGCCAATGGATCGACGGACCGTTTATATCATTGTCCTGTTGCTCGACAGCAGGTCAGCAGAGCCGATTTACCATTGTACTCACATGTTGAGAATGTATTGAATTTACTAAGGCACTTTACTCATTGACAGCGATGTGGATGAATTTTTTTTTATCAGTAAAAATATTATTTTTATCAGTTTGTCTGAATACCTATTAATCTAATTATTAGTTTAGTTTTAAAAATATTGAGTAAAATTTACTACACATGATAAACGATTATTTTCATTCATTGGATTGCAGTGCCTTGGGGAGTTTCGAGACAAAGTTTTTCTAATGACTTTCGGCTTTCGGTGGCTTGACTGCTTCACTCCTCTAGCCTATTTCTCGACCACCTGTTCCTTTCTTCTTTACCTCAAGAGGTTAAGGCGCTATTAATTGCCAACGAACTTGAGTGGTTTGCTTGCGTGTACGTCCACCCAGTAATAGGACTCGCCCATCAAGGAGCATTGTCCGAAATTAGACGCATAATTAATTTATTATACATAAAACAACAAGTATTATAATAAAAAACGTATACTAAAATATAAATAGTCTTTAAAATGGTGAAGGTTTCACGCTTGATTTTTGTGTGATTCTCAATTTTTTATCCGCTTTAGACATAACTTTACAAATTAATTACACTATGTTATAAAACATAATTTCAAATATTCACATATCAAATTACGAAAAAATTTTGTAGAGTAACATTTTTTTTTTCAAAGAAATAAAACAAGTCGTTTAGACGTGATATTCAATTAACAATCATTAGAAGTCGTATAACTGCGCCTTAAGAAGAAAGAAATAGGTGACAAGACACGCAAGCGTGTCTTACGGACAGCGCATGGGCCATAGACAACTAAAAATCTATTGTGACTGATAACTAGACGCGCGACGGATTTATAGGTAACTATTACTTATCTCCTACAGTTTAGATTACCTCTAGTTTTTCTCGAAGAAGCAGGCATAGGGTAGGCTTTGCATTGATTTATTAAGTAATTGCTATACCCATATCCCGATGTACTTACATAGGTACCTGTGAAGCCCCGCGACTCACTGGTGAGTCGGACAAAAAAAAAAAAATATTAAAGAGAAAAAAAAAAAAAAAAATCGGCTGTCAACCCGGGTTGTCGTCGGGGTTCAATTTGACAACCCGGATTTGGCTGCGGGGGTTGAAGGGAGTTATTTAAGAAAATAAACACAGAAATAGTTCTTTTTAACCGACTTTTTTAAATCTCTAAGTCTATCTTTACAAACTTTACACCCTTCAACCCCGACGACAACCCGGGTTGACAGCCGATTTTTTTTTTTTTCTCTTTAATTTTTTTTTTTTTGTCCGACTCACCAGTGAGTCGCGGGGCTTCACAGGTAGATCATGTGGGGTATCAAAACAAAGGGCTCGAGGAGGTGATTCCAAAAATGTAACTCACTAACATGTAGAAAAAAAACGATCAAGGTGCGTGTCGAACTTCGCACATTCAGGGTTCCGCACTAAATGAGGTAATTATCAAAGAAATAAATCTGATTTATCAATATATTGGTATGTGTTAGTAAAATATACGTAATAATAAACATTATCACCAAATTTCAAGTTCATAGGTTAATAGGAAGTTAAAAATTTTTCGTGTGACAGATGTCGGACAGACAGACAGACGGACACGTGAGTGACAGCAATAGGGCTCCTTTTGGACCCTTAGGGTACGGAACCAAAAAAAAAGGGTAAGGAACCCGACTGCAAAAAACAATAAAAAGTTCCAAGAGAAAAACTTTTCAAGCAGTCTGATGCAGTTAAAGTTTATGATTGAACTAAAATAATTATTAACTAGTGACGGAGTGTTGTCGACAATGACGAATCGTAGGAAATTCAACTTTAATCCACTAGTATTAAAGTACGTTAGTAGTATTCATTACCTAGTAGTACCAGTGTACTTTAATACTTAAGTTGAATTTCCCACGATTCGTCATTTTCGGCAAAACTACGTCATTATTTTCTGCAAAACGCTAGGAGATTCACCCTACATTCTATTCGTTCTTTTCCCAGTCTGCAGTTCAAGTTTTTTATTCTATTCTGTAGGTATTTGAATCCAGCACTTCTACAAAGTTGCGCCTGTATTTTCACTTATTAAAAGTAGCATTTTCAACTTTTTCTACACAGAAAAACATTTTTACATTTCACGAAAGAGATCTTCATGAAATGTAATTAATTTATATCTTTATACTTTGTGCACATAAAATCCTTTGACGATGACAAATGCAATAATAAAGAGCTATAGTTTTATTATGCACGTAAGTGTTTTGTGAATTAAAGCTTTATAGTTCTATTTATGACCTTTTGTGAACTACGACTTGAGTACATTGTGAACAAAATAAAGGCACACACAACTGGGTAAATAATTGTTACATTATTTAAATAAAACTTTCTTCATAGAGTATAACATTCAGTATTATTAAAAACCTTTTTACAATAAAAAAAAACAACCGCCTATCAAAAACTTTAATTTCGGCAGTCGGTGATTCTAGTTTTGTTTCTTCGTTGTGGAGCCACCGACCAAAATAAGAAAACCAAAAATTCCAAAATTAGAAGAAAGAAAGAAAAATTGTTTATTCTGCACAAACAAAACGAACATAGAGAAAACTAGACCCAAATATTATAAAAAAGTAAAAGTTGAATTAAAGTTTTTTGCATTCTTTTGTGTTTTTAGGACGTCGATTCGGGGCCACTTAAGAAGCACCAGCTTTCAAATAAAAATAGAGTCATCAAAATCTGTTAATTTTAAAGAAAATTCTGAGGTAACAAATATAAAAAAGTCGAATTGAGAACCTCCTCCTTACTTGAAGTTGGTTAAAAATACCTATTTTTTACCAACTCCTTTCCTTCCTTTTTTCGAAGCGATGTAATGAAATTGAATATAAAAGAGTTTTCTAAATAAAGCTAATAATACTTTCGACATCTTTCAGGCAATTTTGTCTTAACATTTTCGAATTATCCAACAATTCTCTCAAATATTTCTATATTATTTGACAGAACTTGAAAGACATTAATGAAACTTCAGCCTACTACCACCTACTCACAAAAAAGCGGCAGTATCTAAAAACTGATTAGCATAACCAGTTTTATATTACACAAATTCGATTTCAACAGTGTGAATGCCTTATAAGTTCGCGTGTGGAATTCGCCGCTTTTTCTCACAAGTATCGTGATACGTGACGGGGCCAAATTGGAGGGGAAAATTTGCCAAGAACACGTAATGTCTGAATTGTGACTTTGACGTTAGTAATGTGGAGCAAAGTTTCGAGTGTTGTCTGGGAGAAATCGATGGCCCTTCACGTTGAGAGTGATCCTTGAATTCCGTGAGCGCAGATCTCTAGATCTCTAGCTTTTCTGTACCTACCTACTTTCCTAGGGCTGTTATTTTAAGATTCCTAAAACACAGAGCCCTTGGCTTGTTCCATTCTGCTTTCATGTCAAGTTTTGCGCAGAAGACTTGAGTCTTTATGTTGAAATTAATGTCAAGTAGACAAATCAATAGCGGTACGAGTTTCATGTTTCTGTCTGAAAGTAATAACGTGCTTATGTTTTTTATTTACATATGTCGCACTCATCAAAACCTTCTTTCTGTTGACTTGAAATTTTATTTGACGGAAAGGGTAGCTCTTGACTTGTGCAAGTCGGACTCGCACACGTAGGGTTCCGTACCATAAGCTGAAAAAAATCTTTTTTACAAAAAAATAGAACCGACTTCCAAAAAAAGTGCAAAATAACTTTAATTTCGGAAGTCGGTTTTCCTGTTTTGTGTCTTCGTTTTTTGACACCGTTAATTAAGTCGGTTCTATTTTTTTGTAAATAAGTTTTTTATTCTTCACTTTTTAGTTGTGGTTCCCCATTCCCCGTTTTAACAATTCATAGACATACGATAGCAGCAATCGCGGTTGATTTGTTGTCAATTTTTGAAGAGTTCCGTTGTCTGTCTCCGGAACCCATCATCAGATCTTTTTGAAATTTAAATGGGACCATTTCGAAATAAACCCCTTTCGAACAAAAACAATATTTTGCAAATTCGTCACTATATGACAGAGTTATGCCCGAACAAACATAAAACAAAAAAAAAAAAAACAAACATCCGAATTGATAATCGCCTCTTTTTTCGAAGTCGGTTAAAAATCACGTTTTTTGTATGGGAGACCCTTTAATTTTTTATTTATTATTATTATTATTTTTGTTATAGCGGCAACAGAAATACATATTATATTCTGTGAAAATTTAAACTGTCTTCCTATTACGGATCGTGAGATACAGCCCGCTGACAGACGGACGGACAGCGGAGGCTATATATAGACTATTTAATAGGGTCTCGTTTATTACTCTTCGGGTACGGAACCGTATAAAACACTACTAAAATCCATTTTATTATTTATATCTACCATTAGTGCCAGCTAGAACATCAGCCAGTATTTTAAATAACTTTACAGGCTATTTCTATAAGTACGCTATATTAGATATATAAACATTATTTTATATATCAACTACCTGACCCGGCGAATTTCATACCGTTTCAAAATCAATAAATAAATCCGATCTCGAAATATCATTCAAAAAACCATTCCATACAAAATGCGTGAAATGATTTTTTTTCACATTTTTTTTTATAGTGGGAATTTCCAATGATTTTTTTAGTTATTCTGCTATTCGGAGTAGAGAAAAATCCGACAAATCGAAAAATTGGACCAACCGTTCTTGAATTATAAATGGTGTAACTAACTCAACATCGTTTTATATATATATAGATTTACAAGCACTTAATATGCGAACTCTGACAGCCGATTGAGCTGCCAATCTTGAACGTGAAATGCTCCGAAAAGCGGAAACAATAGCTTAGACATCACTCAAATTGGATACGGATTCGTGTAATATTTGAATCGCTTTAAAAGTAATTATTTATTTGGACCAAAGATATTTATGACATACTGAAGTTAATAGCTATAAGACGTGTTGCGCTTTTGTGGCGCAGTGGGTACATACATTATATGCATCCGGCTCCGTACGGTGCGTCAGGTGAGCCCAACTAATAATATGAATTAGAATCTGAAATGTACATATTCAATTTTGTGTCTTTTTAACCGACTTCGAAAAAGAAGGAGGTTCTTTGTTCGACTGTATGCATGTTTTTTTTGTATGTCCACCGATTTCTCTGTCAATTGATGATCGATTTTCAAAATTCTTTTTTTATCCGATAGAATATACTCCCTAGGTGGTCCCATATAAATTTTATCGAAATTGCTTCTGCGGTTTTAGAAAAACTGAACAAAAACGAAAAATATGTACACCTAGATGAGGTTTTGGTTTTCTCCAATTACGAGTATGTTTAAATTCCACGTTCCATGTTATTGGAGTTTTGAGTTCTTGGGTATAACAACTAAAAAGTAAAAAATAAAAACAACCGACTTCCAAAAAAGAAAATACACATAAAATTAAAAATACTTATAACTTAATTTCGGAAGTCGGTGTCACATAACGAAGAAATAAAATACAAATACCGGCTTCCGAAATTAAAGTTATTTTCAAATTTTTAGTGTATTTTCTTTTTTTGGAGGCGGTTGCTTTTTTTGTAATTTTTTTTTTTATTATTATTATTGATAGGCTCGCACTTGACTACTATCTCACCTGATGGTAAGCGATGATGTGGTCGAAGATTGTGTACGCTTGCCTAGAAGTAACCTATTCATTCTTGACTTACAGACCCTCGGGTTTTAGCTATGAGGAAATACAGACACAGCAGGGAAAGAAGAAAGATTACATTGTTAAAAAAATGTTAAGTACCTAGTTTTATCTTAGATCATCATATTTTTGCTGCCTATGTAGGTATGTACACTCTATTATATACTATCAGTTGTTAGCATTGATATTCATCCCTTTTCCAGGCATATAATCGTCAGTAAAACCCAAAAAGCTTCCGTCATAATCCGATTACAAAAGAAAAAAAACAAACCAACGTATTTTCTTTATTTTCCATCTAAAATATCTTTTGGATGGAAGCTATCCCTTCTTATTTAACCAAACAAAAAACCCTATAGGGTTACATTTATTATTTCGTAAAACAATGTTGCAAAACCATGTCCTGATACTTAGAAAAAAAGTAAAAGAAGTTCTCATTAAAAATGACGGCGAAGAACCTGGGAAGTCAGTGAAGCACGGAGGAATTGGACGCAAGGGGAACGTAACACGCAGACTGCAGACAAAGAGTGGGTTCACTACATTTTTTATTACACAATGAATCTAAGAAACGTGCTGCACGTTAAACAATAGTTCCGAGTCATTGTTATTGTCGCGTTTCTGTAAATTATTAAGATTTATTGGATAAACTAACATATTAAATACGTTCAGCTTTATTTATAAAACTTGCTAACCATATGCTTTTTTAACGAGTGATTAGGGGATTCTAAATTTGGGACAGCATTATGTCTCGCACATCATATTCAGCTATCTTTAGGACGAAACCTCCTTCAAATGGATTAGTCAGTACTATACCAGCTACATGTATCTTTCTTTCGGGTAGAACATTTTCAAAGAAGATCTTACTAACCCGTGTTTAAACTAATCACATAATTATTTTTTAAACCGACTTCAAAAAAGCTGGAGGTTCTATGTTCGACTGTATGTATTTTTTATGTATGTCCACCGATTTCTCCGTCAGTTGTGGACCGATTTTCAAAATTCTTTTTTTATCCGAATGATTATGAGAATGTACTCTCAAAATGGTTCTACATAAATTTTATCGAAATAGCTTCAGCGCTTTTTGAAAAACTGAACAAAAACGAAAAATACATATTATACATAGATGACGTTTTGGGTTTCTGCAGTTACGAGTATGTTTAAATTCCACGTTCCAACTTTTTTACAAAAAAACGACAGACTTTTAAAATAGAAAATACACTAAAAATTAAAAAAACAACTTTTATTTCGGAAGTCGGTGATTTCATTTCTTGGTTATTTGACACCGACTTCCGAAATTAAAGTTTTGCACTTTTTTATACATATGGGCAATTATCCTGTAACATAACTGAAACCGCAATAAAAAATAAGTTACTGTTTTTAATTTCGGATTAGAATATTCAGAGAGCTCTGTGTCTAAAAGCCTCATAATAATATATAAGCAACCTTTATTTTTAAACTTCATTAAATAGTACATGTGTACATTCCTTGCAGTACCAAGGAATGTACACATTCTTCCAGGCTATGATCGCATAACGCCACTACTCAAAGCTTTACATACCTATAAATATACTCGTAGCATCAATATTATAATTGATGTACCGTAGTTAATTACACGTGCCTATAACGTGTGTAGATTTTACCAAAACCCTTACACTAAGGCAACAGACATACCCATACACCAAGTTGCCTGTTCAATTACATTTCAAAGTGAAGTGAATTCCCCTCTTTGGAAAGGTAAAAGGCAATATTTAACGTAAACCATTCAGCCCAGCTAAGCCGTGCGCAAAAGAGAAAAATCCACTGGAACATTTTACTCCACCCTGTATAGTGGCCGCGTATATTTTAACCCGTTCAATAGATCCCTGACAAGGCTAGTGGTGGGTAAAATTCGTGGTAGGAAGCTATGCGATAGTGTCCTAGATATGATCTCACTTGGAGTGTGCATGTTACTACTGGTGGTGAGATGAAAATTAATATTTCTTTTTTTATTGCATTAGGTAGCAACAGGCAACCATACAAGAGATACTTAAAATTTGTAGCCTATGATATTACTAACATACAATCGGTAATATGTAGTAGGTACATTATTTTTAAAGTAGTTAAAAGTTAACAATGAAGTTAAAAGATAGTTTGCTGCAAAATTAAATGTGATTATCATTTTAACATTCCTGAATAAAAATATAATGCGGGGTGTAGATCGTGTAGGCATAGCATTCGCATACTTATTTGAAACAGCAGGTATCTACTTATCTATATTATAACACTAGCGAACCGCCTCAGTTTCACATGGGTACAAATTATACACAACCTTCTGTCTATTGCAGAAAACCGCACGAAAATCGTTCAGTAGTTTTTGAGTTTATCACGAACAGGCAGACTCGGCGAGGGACTTTGTCTTATAAAATCATGTAGGGTTTAAAACAATATGATTAGGTAGGAGCTATTTTTATACATACCTACTGACTTACCTTGATGTTTAACGACCACCGCCTCAACCATATCCAAATGGGACTAAAATAGATGAGTACTGTTTAAAATTAGAATTTTCTCTCTTACCAAGCATTAAACCGGTTTTGCTGATCCACATACGTAAAAAGGTGCCCAAAATCCGTGCGGCAACGAATTGACACTTTTTATCTTGGGAGAGTAGGTACTGCAATCACTCGGTCCACTGAACGGGTTAATTAATGAAATCTATTAACTTCTCTCTACTCCTTAGGGGCGGGAATTGCTTGCGGATTTTTTGCTCCGTCATCCTATCCAGCCAATTTCCAACTGTACGCAGCTGTGTCGGTTTTCATTTTAAAAGTACCGCACGTAGTGACACAGTGCAACACGGTAACGCTCGCGTCTCCCAATGGGAAGGCTCAGATTTTATTCTGTTGCGATTTCAGTAACTGAGGTTTAGTTCGGATCGGTCCGGAATTGATTGCGGATTTATTTGATGTGGTATTTTTAGAAGGATACTAAACTGGACTCGGTAAAATTCTTCTACTTTTTACTCGTCGATGGATATTTATCCAAGCGCAATATATTTTTTTACAAAACTTAATTCAGTAGAATGGTCTCGGATCTCGTTCTATAAAAAATATAATTTGGAAACGTCTCAAATTTATTTTTATAATCGATTTTTTATTTTTCATTCTAGCTGATTTATTATCAATCTATTTTAAGCTTATCTCCTATGTTTGAGTGTTTAAAAATCAAAAATGTAACACCGTTCTACTCTCAGTTACCCAAAAATATATTTCTCGACAAAATTTCTTACATTGAGACCAAACATTTCCACACCCATTATTTAGTATTCCATCCCCGTTCCAAGATAACATGTAGGTACTCAAAAGGCGTACAAAAGTACAATGTAAACAAGATAAGATTCGCAATTAAAAATAAAGGTTCCTCGTTAATGTAACAGTACATTGATGCGACACTGATATAAATATTCATGGAGGAGTTCAGAGTAAGCGCTGCGGCATGTTTCAGAGCTGGTTTAAACGCTTACATACGTACGTGGTACAAAAACTATAGACAAGCGGGGAAATTAATAAAAATATCAAATTCCTAGAAAGTTAAAAATTGTTTAGCGTGATTTCGGACTATTAAAATAGGTAGGTACATTTTTTAGGGTTCCATACCCGAAGGATCCAAATGGAATCCTATCGCTGTCACCCATGTGTCCAACTGTCCGTCGTCTGTGAAAAAAATTTGTTCCGAAGAATTTATTAACTTCCCATTGACCTATAAACTTGAAAATGTTTATTATTACGTATATTTTACTAAAAAATACCAATATAACAGTTAAACCATATGACAGTTTTTTTTTTAAATTCACTCATTTGGTACGGAACCCCAAATGGGGAAAGTCCGACAAGCACTTGGCCAGTTTTTTTCATTTCACTTCTGTAATAGTGTTGAATTTTACTTATTTGAGAAAAAAGTTTTAAACATATAATATAGCACCTTATCAATCGTATGTATACTTGTTGAGGTCAGTCCGTGTATGGGTGACCATCTATTGCATATCGAGTTTCCACACTACCTCTGAAAGCTTGTTAAGTCGTTGCTGCCGGCTAGCATTTGAACATCTTTGACAGTCGTTCGAAAATCTGACACCAATCGTGCCAAAGGATATTGTATTGCCCAGTTACGGTTGTGAAGATTAGACCAGCAGTCGTTCCATGTAAAATACTGATATCCAGCTCTATCCGATTAGACTGGTAGCCGACCCAAACATAGTTTGGAAAAAGCAAAAATGTTCCCATATTTTTAACCGACTTCCAAAAGGAGCCTCCTCCTTTTGGAAGTCGGTTAAAAATATGGGAACATTTTTGCTTTCTCAATTAATCTGTATGTTTTTTGAAGTGAGAACTTCTTTAGGCGCGTTGGGCATTTTTGAGATGGGGAAAAACTATTGAACTCGCGTAGCGGATTGAAGTGAAAACTTTTATAGGCGCGTTTGGCATTTTTGTTCAAGTTTTCACTTCTGTCGGCACTCCCAGAGTGCCACTCTTTTTTTTTCTTTTTTGATACGCGATTTCTCCGCCATTTGTTAATAGATTTTGATGATATTTTTTTTTTGATAGGCCATACTTAAGAGCAGTGGTGGCCCAGTGGTATTAGCTGCGACTTACAAGTTATAGGTCGTGAGTTCAAACCCAGGCAGGCGCTTTACTTTGTGTAAATTATTTCATCACCACTGCTCTCAAAACGATGAAGGAAAGCATCGTGAGGAAACCGGCATGTCCCAGAACCAAAAATTCAAAGACATGTGACATCCACCAACCCTCACTGGCTCGCGTGGTGGATTACGGCCCATTCCCTCTCACAGAGGAGGCCTATGCCCCAGCAGTGGGGACAATAAAAGGCTGATGATGAGGCCATACTTCAGAGGTTTCATCGAAATTGATTCAGCATTTTTTGCAAAAATCAACATAAACCAAAAATATGTATAGGTACACAGATGACGTTTTGGATATCTATAATTATGCTCTAATTCCACGGGGTTATCCATTTGGACAAAACTTTATTATTTAGTTTTAGTTCTGGGGTCTAACAACAGTAACTAAAAAGTGAAAAATAAGACATTTTTTTACAAAAAATACAACCGACTTCTAAAAACTGCAAAATAACTTTAATTTCAGAAGTCGGTATTTGTATTTTGTTTCTTCGTTATTTGACACAGACTTACGAAATTAAAGTCATTAAAACACAAAAAAAATACCTAACTAAAAATAATCTAAAATATGTCGTCGAAAAATTGGTGTCCAAGGCTGTTGACTACTTCGCCACAGTGGCAGCGATGAGGAGAACAACAAGGAGCGCCTAGACGTAGGGCAACAGCGAGGCGAAAAGTAGTATCGTCGAGCAAGGTGCCTATGTTTGACGACGGTAGTGCGTGAAGCCAGAGAGCCGACTCTCACTCTCCCACAGCTAGTAGGCGCGCACGATCAAGTTATGATCAGGTTTTTTTGTTAGGTAGGTAAAAAAAAAAAAGAAGTACCTATGCCACTATCAAAGTAACTTAATATTCCGCTTTCAGTGTTCAAGATAGATAACAACACGTACCTAAACAAACAAAAAAAACAAACAAACAAAAACATACAAACAAACAAAACAAACAAAAACAAACAAAAAAAAACAAAAAGAAACAAAACAAAAAAAAACAAATAAACAAACAAAAAAATAATAAACTAAAAAAACAAAATAAATAAACTTTTTTCTTTCTTTCTTTTATCTTAAAAAAAAAAAGCCTTTGATCTCGGCTGTCAATTTCTACATGTCTCACCATGTCTTATCGTATTACAAAGTAACTGGGTTGTGGAGGTCAGATAGGCAGTCGCTGCATGTAAAATATTGGTATTCAGCTGCATCCGGTTAGACTGGAAGCCGACCCCAAGTTAGTCGGGAAAAGGCTAGGCAGATTGATTGATCTATGGTTGTGGTAATCAAGTTACCTCCGTCGCCAATAGCTTCTGACTATTTCTGACGATAATTGTGGATTAATGATAAATGATGTTTATTCAGTAAATAGGTTACAAGGAACACTTTTACACGTCAATGTTTTTTGTCAGTTTAAGCTAGATGAGGCCGGTGTTTCCTAGCTGACTACCCTGAGAAGAAACACCGAAACAAACTCAGAGGTCAAAGTCTCTTTTAGTGTTCAAATCCATACAATGTGGACTGGTTAGATCATATGAGAACCATGTACGTTTATGTCTGGGATGAGCTTTATGAAGAAAGCAACACACGAATTCGAGTGGACCTGTCCAGACAGTGCAAGCATTTGTCAGTCATCGCGAAGCTCAACTCAGAACTCTGAGGTGCTCAACGAACCGACGAACAATACCAAAGTAAGGACATTTGAGTAGGCCGCAAAAAATACTCAAACTGCCAGACAATCATAAAATCTACATGAATATAACGACATATCTCGCATTCACATTATTCTATATGAGGACCATGCAGCTTAGTGTCTGTAGTGGTCTTTTGAAGAAAGAACCAAACATATTTGAGTGGACCTGTCCAGTCAGTGCAAGCATTTGTCAATAGTCGAATAGCTCAACTTAAAAACCACTAAGGAGCTCAATGACATGACGAACAATACCAAAGAAAAGACATTTGGGTAGGCCGCAAAAGTACTCAAACTGTCAGACAACGTTGAAAATTACTGTAAAAAGGAGGAGAAAATAATAATAATAACCCACATAGTCCTCACATTTACAATAATTAAGTAATCAAAAAAAAAAAATATAATACTTTACAAAGTAAATATTTGTGTCAAACAAAATAGTAATCATAATATGTCAATCAAAAAAATAAAAATAAATATAATACTTAACAAAGTATTCAAGTCAAAAAAAAAAATAATAATAATAATAATAAAATGTCAATAAAAAAATAAAATAAAAAATATAATACAATACTATACAAGTATTCATGTCAAAAACGAATATTAAAAAAAAAAAAAAAATATGTATATAAAAAATTTTTCATCAGTAAGTAGTACATATGAAAACAATGGCTCATGTATATCATTGAAGCAGCTCAATCCCACGCCTTTTTGTCCTCAAGAAAGTCATTAATTGTGTAAAAAGCTTTCTGGCATAGCTTACGTTTAATAAATGATTTAAATTTATTTATGCTTAGTTCTTGAATTTGGCTAGGAAGTTTATTATAGAAACGTATACATTGACATCTAAACGAACCACCTATTTTTTTCTTGAGCCTGGTTTTTGGTACAATAAATTTGTGTTTGTTCCTAGTATTTATGCTATGGATATCACTGTATCTTTTAAACAGATTAATATTTTTATGTGCATACATGAGATTCTCATAAATATATTGAGAGGGAACAGTCATAATATTAATCTCTTTAAATTTGTCTCTGAGGGAGTGTCTGGGACTTAATTTATAAATTGCACGAATAGCCCTTTTCTGTAAAACAAAAATTGTCTGAATATCGGCGGCATTTCCCCACAACAGAATGCCGTACGACATCACACTATGAAAATAACTAAAGTATACTAAACGAGCTGTCTCTAAATCAGTTAAACCACGAATTTTCCTTACGGCGTATGCTGCAGAGCTAAGTTTTTTGGACAGTTTATCTATATGGGGGCTCCACTGAAGCTGCGCATCCAAAGTTAAACCTAAGAACACTGTGGAATCCTCGGGTTTCAACTCTTCACCCTTTATTGACACACTAGTGTTCACTTGTATTACATTGGGTAATGTGAACTTTATGCATTTTGTTTTTTTCTCGTTAAGGAGAAGATTATTGACATTAAACCAGTTAACTACAGTTGAAAGAGCATTATTTACATTATCAACAACCACCTGCTGACGTTTGAGTTTAAATAAAAGTGAAGTGTCATCTGCAAACAGCACTATATCATGTTTATCCTTTATGAGGTAAGGCAAGTCGTTGATATAGATTAGAAACAAAAAAGGACCCAGAATTGAGCCTTGAGGAACCCCCATTCTGACTACAGACCCGGAAGACCTTTTGCCGTTCACATCAACTCTCTGAATCCTATTACTCAAGTATGAAGTAAGAAGATCCAGAGAGGCGCCCCGGACTCCGTAGTAGTGCAGCTTCCTGATCAATGTATCATGGAGAACGCAATCGAAAGCCTTAGACAAATCGCAAAAAATGCCCAACGCATCGCATTTATCTTCCCATGCATTATAAATGTGTCCCAAAAGTTCAACACCAGCATCAGTTGTTGAACGACCCTTTGTGAAACCAAACTGTTTGTTGTGTAATAATTTGTGTTTATTAAAATATCTTTGAATTTGATCTAAAATAATTTTCTCAAAAATTTTACTAAAAGTAGGTAGCACTGATATAGGTCTATAATTAGTAGGGTCTGATGTACTACCCGATTTAAACAATGGTATAATTTTACTATATTTCATTAGATCAGGAAACTCACCACAATCTATACAATTATTAAAAATTACTGCTAAAGTAGGTGCTACAATGTCTATAATAGACCTAGCAACATCAACAGAATTACCCCATAGATCTGCAGTCTTTTTAACATTTAAAGTATTAAAAGTTTTGATTACATCAGTACAAGTGACATATTGGAAATAAAATTGAGATTCACAAACTGGAACGTTTTCTTTAAGTAAAATTTCTGCAGCAGTTGGTGATGAATTTAGAGATTTTGTAGTCGATACGGGAATCTCTGCAAAGAAATTTTCAAATGCCGCGGCGACTTGCGAATCTGATTTAATGATACTGTCATCAATAGCAAGGCTGTAATCACTACTTCGGTTGCAAGACCTTCCCGTTTCGCTATTAATAATATCCCAAGTCATTTTAATTACATTACTACTATTTTTAATTTTTGAACTTAAGTAGCGAGATTTCGCCAAATAACATACTTTTTTAAATAATTTAGAATAATTCTTAACATATAAATTAAATTCTACAGTGTTAATATAAGTCCGTTCTTCATACAGCTCATACAGCCGTTTTCTACTTTTATTAATACCAATGGTGGCCCAGTCACTGAAGGAAGTATTGCTATAATTTACCGAAATCGTCTTAGGAATAAAAGTAGTATCAAATTGCGTGCAATACATTTTGAAAAAATCATTATAATGTTGATTAGGGTCATCATTAGTTGACAAAAGTGGGATTTTATTTGAGAGTTTAGTTTTAAATGTTTCCAAGCGACCTTTAGATTTTGGGTTAACAGTGATATCTTTTTTTCGTTTATATTTGTTTATATTTGGTATAGTGATCAATAGTCCACTATGATCAGAGTCTAATAAATTAATAATTTTTTTGTGGGTAGGTAAAATATCTGCATAAATATTATCTAGGCAAGATGCAGTAGTGGGGGTTATTCTAGTAGGCTCCATAAATAGATTTACAAGATTGTATGACTGAAACAAACTTATAATTTTAGTGCTTAGGCTAGAAGTTTCTAACAAATTAACGTTGAAGTCGCCACAAACAATGACAGACTTACTAGAGTTACAAATTTTTTGCAACACTTCATCCATTACTTTTTCAAAACAATCATACAATCCTTTAGGTGGTCTGTACACACTTAATATAACAAACTGCTCCAATTCAATACAGGCAATTTCAACTGTCTGTTCAACAGAGAGGCTCACAATATCCTTGCGGTCTTTAAACTTAAGTATATTATTTATGAAAATTAATGAGCCACCATGTATAGCGTTTACTCTGCTGAACGAACTACCAACCTGGTGATTACTATAATTAAACATAATCTGATGGCTTTTAAGCCAATGTTCAGTTATACAAAGAATATCTACATTGTTAAATTTAAGGAATAATTCTATTTCTAAATCCTTGCCCATACAACCATAAATATTTTGGTGCACCAGGTTGATACTATTTGTTGATTTTAAAACATTGTTTTCACCATTCTTTAAATAATTGCTAGAGATTGTCTCTGTTGTCTTAATTTCTAATTTAAATTATTAATAATGTCAAAATTTGATGCCAAGACATTGGCAGAATTATGAAAAATGTCATTGCATTGCTCAATAGAAGCAATTTGTTTAGCCAAATTCTTGGCTGTTATACAAAATAAATATGATAGCGACACAGCTCTATCTATATGATTCCTATCTTTTGTCAAATAAAAACGATTACCAATATAATTGTTAAGGTCAATTAGATGGAATAAGTTATTATTAAATAACAAATTGTGCAATTTTATATTCATATGATATCTAATTTGATTTTCTTCCTGTGGCAAACTTTGGCTATAAGGGAAAGTGAACATCACAATTTTTCTTAAATTAAGGTCAGACAAGGTTCTATAATATTGGAGCAATTCTCCTTTGTTCACGGTACCCCTATCACCAACTAAAATTATGAGTATAGTATCCTGGTTAAAATTACATTTTATAATCTCTTTCATTATTTCCAACAAAGTACAACCAGGCATGCAGTTATTCATTATAGAGTGTCCGGGATATTCATTTATCAAAAAGTGGCCTAAATCCTTTCCAATCTCATCACAATAGATAACTATTTCTTTATTTACACTTTGTTGCGATAAACAATTAGTCATTTCTACTGGCAAACTGGCACAAGACTGCGGTAAGGTGGTATTATATATTGGCAATGAATGGTCCGGAGTAGATGCCATTGATGGTGATTGGCAATGTTCACAGTTTGATTTTTGTAAGCTAACCAGCTCATTCATTGCCAACACATATTCTTTCATTTGTTTCTTTGAGGCTCTATATTTAGTGGTCATTGAGCTTAGTTGCTGTTGTAACCGATCAAGTTCACACTGCAAGTCTTCCGTGTCAGTTTGGTATTTCCTAGTACTTTTCTCTAAGTTCAAAGCATACATATCTAATTGTTTTAATAAATTTAACCTTTCCCTATTAAGTTTTACAGATTAACCATGAAACAATCAGTGTAATTAATTAACAGGTACCACGTGATCTGTCTTGTGGTTTCTGGCGTACCTAGTCAAAATCAAATACACAAAGGCTTCATTGAACAATTTGAACATGAGGTAACTAAGGTACTTGATGGTGTGTACGCCAGAAACTTGAAACTAATATTAAATTTACAATAATTGTAAATTGAATCCATCGCTAGCAACTCAAAAATAGACTTTATTTTGACGTTTATAAAGTTATTAGGGTTCCGTACCATAAGAATCCAAACGGAGTCCTATTGTTTTCACTCACGTATGCGTCTGTCCGTCTGTTTGTCCGTTCGTCCATCGTCTGTCACAAAATTTTGTTGCGAAGAATTTTATACTTGAAATTTTGTGATATTTTTTATTATAAAGTATACTTTACTAGCAAATATCAATATATGGTACGGAACCCTTAATGTGCGAAATCCGATACGCACTTGGCCAGTATTGTTTTTTAATAAATAAATAATTAAATAAAATAAAATAAACTCATAAGTACATAATAATCCCACTGTGAAGATCGCCCAGAGGACACGATGGAGCATACGGCGGAGATCTGCCCCGCTTGGGCGGAGCCTGGCTGCGTCCTCGTGGAGGTGATCGGCGGCAGCGACCTCTCGCGCCCGGCCCTGGTCCAGGCCTTGGTACGGAGCGAGAGAGAATGAGAAGCAGTCTCCTCCTTCTGCGAAGCAGTATTGCTCGCGAAGGAGGAGGCGGCACGGGTGAGGTAGGCTCAACAACAGAGTCGCCCTCACGCCCTTAGCAGCAGCCGCCACATGAGACGCCCTGGGCGAAGGACGTCGTGAGACTATCTCCGGCCACCGTAGACCCAGGCCTGCGGACGGCGAGTAGTGGGTAGCTCACCGTCCAGCACCAGGCCTTAAGTCGACGGCGCGTAGTGTTCCACGCTCGCCTCAAAAAGTTGACAGCAAACCATGACGGGGCCCGTCATGGCCGATCCCTGCCCAGGGGTTGTGGATAAATTCGAAACAGAGTTGCCGCGGCCCTGGGCATTCAGGGCAGGAAATGAACAGGGGTGGGTTTTAGTCAGTAAAAGTCTGACACGCCCTCCCGCTTCATCCAGAGCGAGACAAGTCATTGGATGATTTCCCACCCCAAAAAAAAAGGTACAAAGTGAAGAGCATTGTTTTTCTGGCAAATCTGGTTGCCGGGACGTGCAAATTGTATGTATTAAAAATGACCTAGTAAGAAAATTATAGGTTGAAATGGAATTTAATCTTATGTACAATATATGACAGATAGTTTGTTGTACAACAATTTTTTATTAGGGTAGTTTCCAGGGTATTAAAATAATGATTTTATTTAGTTCTTTAGTTAGATTATCAAAAAATATTGGACACATATTTTGTTTCTTTGCCAAACCAATAAAAAATAACAAAGATAAATCGCTCCAAAATTCAGGAGTGGGGGGCTCGTTACGTCAATTTGTGGTAAAAAGTGTCGCACACCGTGACGTCACGCGAAATTTCAACGCACACACACGCACAGTTTTTTTTGGAAACTGCACAACTATCCTGAATTGTAAATTCAAGTTTATAACAGTTACATTACAACTACCAAAGATTTTTCAGTTTTTTTATTGCGTCAAAAATCAACCTGGAGATTAACAACTCTCGTACCGAATAACGTTCAAAGTCAAGTCGCTTACTAATCTCTGCGACAACCAACGTCAAAAACTTGTCAAAAATGTTGGTGAATTTTTTATTGCTTACGGGTGAATGAAGCGGAGATTAGAATACGAACGTTCCTTAAAAATACAGGCATCGCCTTTCAGGTTTTTCAGTATATTTCACCATCTCGTCTACTATCGTTTTACCACTACCCTGAAAGTGATCTTTTTGCAAAATACTCAGATGAGGCGTGGCCTCTGAGTCCTCAAGTCCACAGTTAAGTCTGAACACAGTCAAAATATAGCCACACATAAAAAAGAAAAATCAACAAACTACCCACATACTTGAAATTCTCAGACCACTGTATAATTAAAAAATACCACGCAATAAAAATGGAGGACATAAAAACAGAAAACTTAATTTAGTCTCGTGATAATGCTTGGTATTTGCGTGTCTCACGTGCCCGCGTGCTTCGGATAAACGCGATGATTCGCTCATTTCACCGGCAATTTGTTGTTCCCTACTACGGGGTGTTCCCGTAGGAGGGTATCTGATAAACACAGCCCAATTTAAGTGGGAAGAGATCTCTATTCAGTAAGTAAAGGACAACGGAGTTTAGGTTGAAAACACAATTAAAGTTGCAGGTATAATTTAAAATTATTAATTATACTCTTTGCGCGTCTAGCGGACACATGGTGGATGAGACACAATTTAAATATATTGTGTCACGGGTTAATCCATCGCCACCAACTCAAATATTGACTTTGTATATTATTGTATATTTTATTAAGTTTAAGATTTTTGTAACCATTTTTATTAAAAGGCCCTAAAAAATTATGGATTGCAATAGAATTTGATTTTGTTTTTTTGACATAAAGTTTGTTTTATATACAAAAATTCAGCTCAATCGAAAACCGGGAAGTGGGTCAAATTTAACTTATAAGATTTTCCTGTATGGTTTCTTTGTTTTGGGTGAAGCTATTAGTAAAAACATGTTAAAATAATTAAAGTATGCAGCACAAATTGATTTAAGTCTGAATTTATAAACAATCAATCAATCAATCAATTTCATTGATTCAAGTGTAATTTTGTCAGTGACAGATCCGGCCATAAAATTGGACCAGTATATTTTCTATTCTACCGTTGCATTGCACAATAAGTTAGCGTCGTTTTCATCGTTGCGTGACCGCACCTCGCTTGTGTGTCTTCACCTTTACAACCCATATTTCTTGATATACAGTAAACGTGCTTGCAATGTGCAGTTATAAAATAAAAATAAATATACACGATGTTTTATGTAACAGTAGTTGGAAAGAGTAGATTTTATTGTAACTTTTGTTCTGTTATTGTTACTTTGTGTCGTGTATCATCTCGTGGAGATACAGCTTCCATAGGAAATGTTCATCATCAAAATTTCAGCCAAAAGACGTCCACTGCCTGGACATAGGCCTCCCCCAAGTGTCGCCACAATGATCGGTCCTGTGCGTCTCGCATCCATCGGCTACCCGCGACTCTCACCAGGTCATCGGTCCACCTTGTGGGAGGCCTTCCAACGCTGCGTCTTCCAGTACGCGGTCGCCATTCCAGAACTTTTCGGCCTCATCGACCATCTGTTCTGCGAGCAATGTGCACTGCCCACTGCCACTTCAGTTTGGCGATTCTTCGGGCTATGTCGATAACCTTAGTTCTCTTGCGGATATCATCATTTCTGATTCTATCACGCAAGGAAACTCCGAGCATTGCCCTCTCCATTGCCCTTTGGGTGACTGTAAGCCTTCTGATGAGGCCCATTGTGAGCGACCACGTTTAGGAAAAGTTATAGTGTGTATAATTATGTAAGTCATATACTTATTGTGTTTTAGTGAAACATGGTTGAAGTACCTATAAGTAAAATCGTAAGAGACTTTAGTAGAGAGTTAGAGCTTTTATTCGACTGTCCAAGAAAGTGGGTAATGTTTAACGAAAGTATGTATGTATGTTGTATCTATGATTGAAATAAAATACATTCCACCGTTTGCATCAGACTGCTTGCAAAGTGGCTTGATTGGAATTTTTTAGTTGATTTTTGTCACTTGGATCACCATCTATCTTTATCTTTAAATATAATTAAAAAAAATTTTACAAAAATAAAAAACAATCGACTTCCAAAAAGAAAATACACTAAAAATTAACTTTAATTTCGGCAGTCGGTGGTTGTATTTTATTTTTTCATTTTTTGACACCGACTTACGAAATTAACGTTAATTTTAATTTTTAGTGTATATTCTTTTTGGAAGTCGGTTGTTTTTTTTTTTGTAAAAAAAGTTTATTTTTCACTTTTTAGTTGTTATAAGTAAGTGTATTTAAAATTTCTAGTAAACTTGTGACTTTTTTTTTAAATTTCCTTGTTTTGTCTTGAAGTCTTTTCACATCCTTTTTCTTTATATTCAAACTATAAATGAGCTGATCAATGTGGCGTTTCATTTTTCGTTTTCTTGGTGTTAAATCTGCGTATTGTTGTTCAAAGCGCTTATAATTTTGTTCATTTTAACTCTGAATTCAGAACTAAAAACCCCAATAAAATGAAACGTGGACTTTAAACATAAGTACTCGTAATTGGAGAAAACCAAAACGTCATCTATGTATACGTATGTTTCGATTTTGTTTAGTTTTTCAAAAAGCGCTGAAGCAATTTTGATAAAATTTATATGGAACCACCTCGGGAGTATATTCTTTGAAATAAAAAAGGAATTTTGAAAATCAGTCCACATAAAAAAAAACACATCGACTGTATGTATGAACATAGAACCTCCTCCTACTTCGAAGTCGGTTAAAAATGAATCCCTATTTCCTTGGTCACGGCATCACGCTTGAACAGCTGGATCGATTTCCCTAATTCTTTTTTTGTTGTGTTTGCTATTGTCACGAGAATGTTCATACGAAAGATAAAATTAAGAAAGTTGCAGAAAATTAAAAAAAATTAGAAAACTTAACGACTATTTAAACTTCACACACACACACACACAGACAGTTCATAGCCAAAGTCAGGACAACAGTCTGGTCAGCTAGTCGTTTATAATTATTAGGTACGTAATACCATTCAAGAACTATCTCACCAAATCCATAGTATTAGTTATCACGCGCCTCAAAAAAGATATTTTATCTACTCGTATCAAGCAGACACGATTATTAAAAGCCATTTATTCGTTCCAGTTTCACTGAAAATCCAATAAAATCTAATATTCTATTTATATTCGTGAATTTATTGTAAAAATGGAATCCCTTGAGCGATTCAAGTGGGCTTGACCCAAACCTTCATTATTTTTCTAGTTATTCTAACTTTACCAGTTAGCCGTTTTGAGGGTTTTTGAGTATTTTACAAGTATTTGACCTCCTTGTTATTTTTTAAATTTAGCTTGGGTTGAAAATGGTTTGAAGAAGAAAATGGAAACGATTTTAATACGATATCATACCAGCGCATCCTTTCAAAGTCAGTAATTTACCTCGAACACGTATAATTAGGATACAAATGATACTCGTAAAATGTTCTAATCCAAGCGATTGTTGAGTGATTATCATCCAAACATAATTATCGTTAACATACAGACTTTCACATTTAGGATTGCTGATTGTTATAGCCAGCAGGTTAGACTGTGCTTTTGTGAAACACTGCTGCAGGGCCGGGCTTGTGACCTGTAGGGTCACAGACCCAGCCCTGCAGCCTGTGGTATTACCAACTGTTCAATAGTTCTGCAATGTCCTGCATTGTTTCGGTATTGTTCTGTATTGTCCTGTAATGTTCTGTATTGTTCTGTATTGTTCTGTATTGTTCTGTTTTGTTCTGTTTTGTTCTGTATTGTTCTGTATTGTTCTGTATTTTTCTGTATTATTCTGTATTATTTTGTATTGTTCTGTATTGTTAATAACTACTGACATATTTTGTAAGTAAATTATCACTAACACTATGAGTTTTGGTAGGTATCAACTAGAGAATAAAATTATTATTTAGTTTCCTTAAAATGTAAGGACGCTCCCTGGTGCTCGTAAGCCAGAGGCCCTACTAAGACGTCTTAAAATCATTATGTTTCCAGTGTGAGAGGGGTACGGAGCTATACAGAACAAACAGCACTATCCCTTTCTCACACAGGAAACATGATTGTATAAAGACGTCAGAGTGCCAGCAGAACATACAATACCAGAAGCTACAGCATGCATATTACCCACTGCAGAGATGACAAAGTTGAACCATTTCATAATCCTAAAATTTCGCAGCATTTCTTTAACCGGAACACAGCAATGTTGGTTAGTGGGCGGGAAATAGTTCGGTATGTTGATAAAATGCTTCCCCGGACAAAGTTTTTCTTCAGTAGCTCTCCCACGACTAATTAAAAGTAAACCACGTTGTTAAAGCAAGTATAATTTTCTCTTGAACAATCTCGGCAAGTTGTAACATGAGATTGTAGAGTTCTTATATTTATTTTATTTTTTATATTTTAAGAAAGCTTATGGACTAATAACATTATTATAACAATAATATATATCTAAATTGGTAATTACAAGCCTCCACAGATAAATACAAAAATTATAACCTCCTTATCCTAAACTATATATCCCATTGTAGCACAGTAAAATATATGGTCTATAAATAAAATAGGTTAGGTAGGTGCCTCAAAAAATGTCTTTGTTAAGAGTTGCCTAACTCTGCTTGTATTGATGCAGAATAGGTCTATGCCGGGTTCGCAAGAGATTTCGTTAAAACTGCGACTGGCTCTCGGAAAGTATGCATTACGCCTATAATTAGTGTTTGCATAATGTACATGTAGATGTGGTCGCTGTCGCAGTCCCATCCGTTAATTTTGATACAAGTTCAGGACAGTCGATTGAACCATTTGCGATACAAGTAACATAATATCATTAATGTGACGTCAACGGTCAAATGGTGGAAATGGTACCTTTTGCATCTGTGAGTATAATCTACAGATACTTGCTTACTTTGCGTAATAAAGGTAATTAAGAATTTTTTTTTGCAAGAAACAGTAGTGTCTAGGTAATAAGTAAAATCAAAAGTTGTGTAGGTACTGTAAGGCAGATGGCGCTTGAGATACGTCATGAAGTTGACAACTGCGAAGGTAGCAACGAGCGGGCGGCGCGCCTTGCTGGTACATTGCACCGAGGTGATTGCTCTCTTGTCTGGCGGACACCGACAGCTTAGCATCTACCTAACTTCTTGTACTACCCTATTACGAGTATTTTTTTTAAATAAATATTTTAATAATCTTTTACCTTGTTTTTCTGAGCTTTTACAGTACTTATTCTGACTGCCTCGTTGGTCTAGTGGTCGAAAGCGCGACTGCTGAGCTTGAGGTCCTGGTTTCGATTCTCGGGTCGGGCAAAAAGTGCTATTGGGTTTTTCCATTAGGAATTACTCAGTAGCAGCCCGGAGTTTGAAAGTTGGTGGTGTGACATCCCCAGTGCCTCAGAAAGCACGTGTCGAAAAGCCGTTGGTCCTAGCAGACAGAACAAAGCTAGGCCATTAGGCACAAAGGGGGTATTTACAACTGGGGTAAGCCCAGTTGCCAAGCATCATGGCTTAAAACACTAATATTAATGAGTACTTAATTGTGAGCTGTTACATTTGATTCCAATAATAGGTATACGCTTAAACGCACGGAAATTCGTCCTAGTTTCCACAAGGTCCGTGTAAGGTGCTTATACTGTGAAAGTTTAAAGACTGTAGCTCTAACCGTTTGGCTGTAAAACCTGTGTGACAAACGATGGACAGACTAAATGTTCGAAGCCCGACATGCACTTGGCCGATTTGTTTTATGTAGGTATATCTCAGTTTTCACTTCCTGTACCAGATCCATCCATTACTACTGCTGATTTAACTTAAGATAAGAAGGAAAAAATGCTAGAGTCCTGACATTCAGTTCAATTTAATCTCTACTTACATTCCAGAAAATAATAACACCAATTTAAATTCAATACACACCTACTCACAACACAAGCCTCTCAACACCCGTTCACATATTCAATTTCAATTAAAACTAAATCATACATACCGCCACTACTCCAATATTGAATTAATCGTATAAACTACAGTGAAGGGGCGTCTTCCATTCACCTAATGAAGATCGATATACGTTCCCAATAAGTACCTGTTACAGGATTGTTTAATTTATTCGGGACCAGGAAATTAGCATCAGTACCGATCCCACCCAACGTTATAATTGGGACTTTTGTTTATTTCGACGTTAGGGATGTGTCTCGGTTTCGGCGATGGCGTACCGAGCAATTCATTTGTACGTAACCTGCCAGTCTTTCCGTTAAAATATTACGTTGAAAATGGCTTGATTAACTTCTAAATCAATTTTCACGGTGACATGTTTCAAACTCCTTTTTTTTTTGGCAGTATAGGAAATCATCCAATGACATCTCCCGCTCTGGGTGGAGCGGGAGGGTGTGTCAGACTCTTACTGACTAAAACCCACCCCTGTTCCTTCCCTGCCTACACACTGCCTGGGCACTCGCCCAGGGGAGCGGTAACTCTGTTAAGAATTTATCCGCTACCTCCAGGCATGCAGGCACCGGCCACGATGGGCCCCGTCAGTAGTTGCTAACAATCATCTCTTTGAGGCGCGCGTGGAACACTACGCGCCGTCGACTCATGGGCCTGGTACTGATCGGACGGTGAGCTATTCACTACTTGCCGTCCGCAGGCCCGGGTATGTTTCTAACTCCTTAACGAACCGATTTCAATTTTATCACTATTAAATTTGTAGACAAGGTCTTTTTTTGTTGCTATCGGTCTGAAACCTTCAAAGGCGTCTGGATTTTGGGGATCAGACCAGGGAGTGTGGATTTTTGTTAGGTAGGAGTTCATCCAATAACATCTCCCGCTCTAGGGTGGAGCGCAAAGGCGTGTCAGACTCTTACTGACTAAAACCCACCCCTGTTCCTTCCCTGCCCTGAGTGTCCAGGGGCGTGGTAACTCTGTACCGAATTTACCCACAATCTCTGGGCAACATTGAAGGGGTTTCATGACCTCCTAAAAGACCATTTTATTTGTAACTCCTTTTGAATTTCTCATCTATTTTAGTTACTCCAAGCTGACAAGCTGTAATCATAAAACTGCTATTTAAGACAATAAAGTGACAATCATTAACACAATAACAAATCTGATTAATTAATGAGTCCTCCTTGCGACCGCTATCTCTGCTACAGGAGCCACAACCCAACCGTTTGTCGAATGATGCTTTTGAATAATGGATTCGATGGTTGACACAGCGGAGCTTGCCATCATGATTGACAACTGAGATTGTAAAATTGATTGGACTTTTGCGACAACAAACGTGTTTTCTGCACCAACTCCTAAAAACTGATGAGCCCGCTCAGCAGTCATCAATCAATTTATTCAGACAAGCAACCAACAAAGAAAGTCTTTTACTTTACACTTTTTCTGATAAGAACCGTGTTGTAAAGAATTTCTTTCAAAATACGGTCTCAGTACAAAATCTATGCACTCTTGTTTTTAATCTTTATTTTTTAATAGAGGGTTTGATCAAACGTAATTGTGCCAATTTCACAGGTCTCACAAAGATTTACGACGTACGCTTAGTCATTCATCTTTATCATCTTCTTCTTCTTTTTTTTTCAGCCGAAAGACGTCCACTGCTGGCCATAGGCCTCCCCCAAGTGTGGGCGACTCTCACCAGGTCGTCGGTACACCTTGTCAGAGGACTTCCAACGCGTCTTGACGCCCCATTGACCATCTGTTCTGCGAGCAATGTGCCCTGCCCACTGCCACTTCAGTTTGGCGATTCTTCGGGCTATGTCGGTAACCTTGGTGTAGAGGATCCGCCATCACCCCGGTGTTGAAAATGGCGCCATCACTCTGACCATAACAAATTATAGCTAGCATAGTTCGTTTTTGTTATGTCCTAAAGTATGCTTTATTATGTCCTAAGTATGTCTTTTCATGTCCTAAGTATACCTTATTATGTCTAAAGTATGCCTTATTATGTCCTAAGTATGTTTTCTTATGTTTTAACTACGTATCATTATGTTTTAAGTATCATAAGAATAAAGGTAAAAACATGTTCAATGTCAAGGTTTATGAGGTAACTTTTTTGTATAGCGCAAGTAGTGCATGCTAAGGCGCTAAAATTGACCAATTGTGTTAAAGTCAGTAGTAAGAAATTTCGGCTAGTCAGCGATTGGTTGATCATATTCATGCTTCTCATGATTGGCTACAGACAGTGGAAAGTTTTCGGAGTCCACCATGTTGTTTTATGTACATATTGAAATACATATGTAAAGTTCCTTTGTTTTTATTGTAGTTTATAGATTTGTGAGAATGTGAATTTAGAATCTATTAGTAAAGTATAACGTAGATTCAGTTTGTCCTTCGAATACATACTTTGAATTATGTATAAATGTCAGTTTTGTCGTTAGAAAGACAAGTAAATATGTAAAGTAAATATGCAGGTGTTCATTACATAAAAGATAAGCAAAGACTTCTCTGATTGTTTGTCATCAAAATGTCAGAATGCCTGTGATTGGTTGAAAGTTAATGTTCAAGTTAATTTGTAAAATTAACTAAATGTATTGGCTGTCCGGGTCGGCATTAGCTACACTACGTGCCCCATAGAATTTGGGTGATATATATAGGCGCCCCTGGTAGTCAAAATTAGTCTCTCAGCGTTAGTGACTCAAGTGAGCTCGTAGGCCTCTGGCTTCGCTCCTATCGCCTAGTACCACACCTTGTACGGCGGTTTAAAGTGTCTTGTACCACTCCTTGTACAGACATTAGTTACTGTCCACTATTGGGGCAGTAATTCATATTGTGTTTAAAGTAATTCTGTGTTAATATCTGTGCTTCATGTGACCATTTACCTTTTATTTTATGTAACAATATACCATTTTTATTTCATCTGTGTATCAATTTCATTGACCCACTTGCTCATATCATCACACGTGAGTGTCGCGAGACAACAATACGCCAGTCACACACAAATCCTTCAACCCTCGCGCCTATCGCGAAAAGCATCGTCAACAATTTGGTCCTTCGTTCGCCGGATTGTGTGTTGTGACTGGGTATTATGAGTGAGCATAGTGCGGTCACGACAAGAAGCAAGTCAAGAAGAATGGCCAGTACAAGACACCTAGAGTCGGACTCGGGCGTGCCCAGTGAGAGGGCGCCCGCTTCACCGTCAATGGCACCAACGACGTCGTCATTCCCCACGCCGGCAATACCTCTGGTGGGTGGTCGAGTTATAGATCACCGTAATGTGCAAGCACCAGAGGTAACGCCACGAAGAGGCCGTGGAAGGGGAGAGTCGAAAGAGCCCAGTGTCGCCGCCTCATCCAGGAGCGGGCAGAGCCACTCCACGTACCTGAGGAAGAAGGCGGAGTACGAGGCACAACGGGAGTTGGTGCGCCTCAGAGAGGGGCTGGTGAGGAAGAAGCTGGAGGTCGACCTAGCGGAAATTGACGCTGAGAACTCATCGGGTACGGACGAGGAGGGGACTACAACCCGACGTGTCGAACAGTGGATGGACACGACTCCACAAATAGATGAACGTCAAGAGTCATCGGAGTGCCGTGTACCGTCCACACTCGCCGTACCTACACCTAGTGACGCGCATGTGCAAGTGACCGCGTCGGCGCCCGCTTCGTACAGCGGAGCGCCCGCGACCGCGTCGGCGCCCGCTTCGTACAGCGGAGCGCCCGCGACCGCGCCCGTTACGTATACCGGTGCGCCCGCGACGTATGTTACACGCGCCGCGACGCCAAGTGCCGCGGTGGCGACGAAAGTTAGTTCCTGCGCTACGACAGCGCCCGTGCTACGGTGTGTGCCCAGTGAAGAAAGACGACCACCCACAGTGTCAGTGCAGTTTGCGGATTCAGTGTTGGCGGCGACAACTCGTGAGGTTGCTGGTCCGCAGACATCAGCAGCAAGGGGGGGCGTAAATTGGGGGCACGAGCCCGAGGACGCGGAGCGCAAGCCGAGGGACAACCGTTTCGACCAGTTGGCCGACGCTATTGCAAGCATAGCTCGGCCACGCCCGGTGCCAAGGCAGGCTTACGAGCTGCCCATGTTTGGTGGCAACCCGGCAGACTGGCTCGCCTACAAAAATATGTTTTGGGAGACGACGGCCCAGTACAACTTCAAGTCATACGAGAACCTAGCTCGGCTGCGAACATCATTGCAAGGCGACGCACGGCGGGCAGTGGAAGACCTGCTGCGCACGTGCATCAATCCAGCCGACATAATGAGGGCGCTCGACGAGGAGTTCGGCCATCCGAACCTGCTGTTAGAATGTGCCATCAAGAAAGTGCGTGCATTACCAAAAGTCACCGACAGTGGACGTGAGTTGCGTACGTTCTCCACCACGGTACGTAATTGTGTGTCGTGATTAAGGAACATAAACGCAAATGGATATCTCAACAACCCACAGCTGGTAAGTGAATTACTTTCAAAACTTACACCTATTCAACGTGCTCAGTACGGGGATTTTGCGATGGGGGTGGCATCGTCACAGGGCATTGATGTCAGAGTGTCACCTAGCCTAGAGTTACTGTCAGAATTTCTAGTGCACCTAGCCAGGGCTACTTCATATTATGTACAATTAGACTTGCCTAGCCCTGGCCCAGCTGTTAATATAAAATCCAGATCGGTTGTACCTAATAAGGGTCAGCAAAATTATAATAAACAAAAGTTGTTCGTACAAGCTGAAGCTGACACAGGAAAAACAGCTGATGCTGACAAACAAGCAGCTGATGATAAAATTGAGATTAAATGTTCATTATGTCAGGAAACGCACACATTACTACAATGCGAGAAATTCGCGAAGTTAAATAGTGAAGAAAGGTGGGGAGATGTAAGAAAGACGCGAGTTTGTTTCAGATGTTTAAGTAAAGATCACCCGCGTATCCACTGTCGGGGCAAAAGATGTACAAAGTGCAACGCGGCACATCATGTGATGTTACACCAAGAGAGACATGAATCGGTAACTAACATGAGAGTGAATGTAGGCAGTGCTCTTTTAAAGATTATGCCAGTAACGGTAAAAGTTGGCGACAAGATTAAGTGTTGTTACGCTCTATTGGACGACGGGGCCACTGTGTCTTTGGTGGACAAGAATCTTATTGGAAATGTAAAAGGCGTCCAAAAACCAATAAGAATCCAAAGTGCACGTGGGATAGAACTATATGACTCCAGTTCGAAGGAAGTTAGACTATCAGTACGCGGAGCTAACAATAAAACGTTTCAAATTATGTGTCGCACGTTACAGGACCTGGACCTGCCGGCGCAGTCGGTGCCTGCTGGCATCATGGAGGAGCATCGCCACCTCCGTGACTTGGGCTGCAAAGAGATGTTGGGAGCCAAGCCGCTGCTGCTGATCGGGCAGGACAATTGGGAGCTACTCGCCAGTGAGGGGACACGCCGGGGAAAATCTGGTAAGCCGGTTGCCTCTCTCACGAAGTTAGGTTGGGTGGTTCATGGCCCTCTAAGGAGGATGTGCACCACCAACAATGTTCAATATGTTAATTGTATGTCCAGCTCATTACCCATGTTGCCTGATAGGGTCGAGCAACAGTTTGACCTGGGGCCAATAGGGTTAGCTCCGGGTAAACACAGGGTTAGTGGGCAAACGGCTGCCATCTTAGGTTCGACACCTAGGGAGTCGACAGATGGTAAGCCATGTGAAGGCATGCAAACCGCTGCCATCTTGGGGTCGACACCTAAGGGGTCGACAGATGGCAAGCCATGTGAAGTCATGCGAGCCGCGGCCATCTTAGGGTCGACACTTAGGGGGTCGACGGATGGTGCGTCAGGCGAACGCATGCCGGCCACTGCCATCTTGGGGTCGACACCGAGTGAGTCGACAGATGGCAAGCCAGGTGAATTATGTAATGTAAAGTGCAAGCTGCGCCGTGATGGTGACTGTGCAGCTGCAATATGTAAGCAGATGGACGGGTCACTCGAGGGGTATACCTCCAAGGTAGGAGGCAAAGTAGGCCATCCAGGATGGTGCCCGTCTCACCATGCTGCCGTACCTATCAATGGTACAAATATTAAATATAAGTATGTATGTCGACGTTTGGTGGGTGGTAACATGGCGGCCAGGTCAGTGTGGCGCCTCACTCGTAGGGAGGAGGTAAGGCCGCGTAGGTCGCCAAAGATACTGGCGCGCTGTGCTGCTGCTCCACCCAACAGTATATCCAGCACAGGGGTAATGAGTTGGGTATACAAACATGTAAATAATAGGTTTGTGTCTCACCATTTGGGTGGTACGTACTCGCTGAGTGGGAGAGGGGACTGGCGCTGGGTTTCTTCGGCGGAGAACCCAGCTGACGTGGCAACCAAGTTGTCATGGCCGATAGGTAGTAATGCGTGGCTATCGGGTCCCGCCTTTCTTTGTTGTCCACAGGAGCGGCGGCAGGCATGTTCCGACTTGGGGTCAGGAGGTGCCGACGCTGAGCGGGTACAGTGTACCCACAGACACAAGCAGCGCTTGCTAGCGAGAGTGCTAGCCCGGTTCGGCAGACGACGCAAGCGGCGTCGGGACGCCACACTCTCCGCAGAAGACCGTTACGCAGTCGAGGTGGCAGCACTTGCAGAGGGCAAGCAGCTGCCACACAGAGTGGAACCGGTGATGTCAAAATGTCAAGCGTGCCGGCCGGCTCGAGATAAGCCGGCGGCGCCAAATTATGTGAGACCTGCCGGCCGCAAGGCCGCAGGTGACGCGACGCGCTTTCGTGCGTTGCGGGGTCGACTGTTTCGGCCCCATGGAGGTCAGCATGGGAAGGCGCCGGGAGACCAGGGGGGGCGTGTTGTGCACGCGCCTCACCACTCGCGCTGTCAACGTGGAGTTGGCGGCCTCGCTGAGCGCCGACTCAGCCATCCTCGCCCTGCGGCGCCTAGTGGCGCATGTACTCTGACAAAGGTACCAACTTTGTCGGGGCCAACTCCGAGCTTCGTGCTGCGCTGCGGGAACTGGATTACACCCGGGTCCAAGAAGGAGCCGTCGGCCGGGGCATAGCCTGGCACTTCAACCCTCCCGCGGCCCCACACATGGGTGGCTGCTGGGAGCGTCTAGTGCGTTCAGTAGAGAACGCCCTCAAGGCGACGCTGCGAGAGCGCGCGCCACGTGAGGAGGTCCTTTACACCCTCCTCACCGAGGCCGAGCTGGTCGTCAACAGCCGGTCTTTATGTTACGTCTCTGACGACGTGAGCCATCCCGTCGTTTTGACACCCAATCATCTCCTGCTGGGCTCAGCCGCGGGGGATGCTCCGTACGTGCGCCCTGATCCGGGCGACATCGACTCGCGACGCATGTGGCGTCGTGTCAGCGCGTTGGCTGTCCTCTTCTGGCGTCGGAGGCTGCGTGAGCTTCTTCCGGCTCTGCAGCGGCGACAGAAGTGGACGAGCGACGTGCCCAACGTCAAGGTCGGTGACGTCGTGCTGGGGACCGACGAGAATAGGCCACGTAACTAGTGGGTAAAAGGTAGTCAAAGATGTAAGTCCCGGGATGGACTCTGTTGTTAGAGTAGTCGACGTGGAAACGACTTCGGGGGTCTTACGTAGACCTGCGGTCAGGGTGATTGCGTCTCCTACCGACGGTAGCGTGATCGGTGGAAGCCTTTCACGGGGGGTGGTATGTAGAGGATCCGCCATCACCCCGGTGTTGAAAATGGCGCCATCACTCTGACCATAACAAATTATAGCTAGCATAGTTCGTTTTTGTTATGTCCTAAAGTATGCTTTATTATGTCCTAAGTATGTCTTTTCATGTCCTAAGTATACCTTATTATGTCTAAAGTATGCCTTATTATGTCCTAAGTATGTTTTCTTATGTTTTAACTACGTATCATTATGTTTTAAGTATCATAAGAATAAAGGTAAAAACATGTTCAATGTCAAGGTTTATGAGGTAACTTTTTTGTATAGCGCAAGTAGTGCATGCTAAGGCGCTAAAATTGACCAATTGTGTTAAAGTCAGTAGTAAGAAATTTCGGCTAGTCAGCGATTGGTTGATCATATTCATGCTTCTCATGATTGGCTACAGACAGTGGAAAGTTTTCGGAGTCCACCATGTTGTTTTATGTACATATTGAAATACATATGTAAAGTTCCTTTGTTTTTATTGTAGTTTATAGATTTGTGAGAATGTGAATTTAGAATCTATTAGTAAAGTATAACGTAGATTCAGTTTGTCCTTCGAATACATACTTTGAATTATGTATAAATGTCAGTTTTGTCGTTAGAAAGACAAGTAAATATGTAAAGTAAATATGCAGGTGTTCATTACATAAAAGATAAGCAAAGACTTCTCTGATTGGTTGTCATCAAAATGTCAGAATGCCTGTGATTGGTTGAAAGTTAATGTTCAAGTTAATTTGTAAAATTAACTAAATGTATTGGCTGTCCGGGTCGGCATTAGCTACACTACGTGCCCCATAGAATTTGGGTGATACGAGTATATATAGGCGCCCCTGGTAGTCAAAATTAGTCTCTCAGCGTTAGTGACTCAAGTGAGCTCGTAGGCCTCTGGCTTCGCTCCTATCGCCTAGTACCACACCTTGTACGGCGGTTTAAAGTGTCTTGTACCACTCCTTGTACAGACATTAGTTACTGTCCACTATTGGGGCAGTAATTCATATTGTGTTTTCAACTGTAATTCTGTGTAAACCTGTGCTTCATCTGACTTTTTACCATTTACCTTTTATTTTATGTAACAATATACCATTTTAATTTCATCTGTGTATCAATTTCATTGACCCACATGCTCATTTCATCACACGTGAGTGTCGCGAGACAACAATACGCCAGTCACACACAAATCCTTCAACCCTCGCGCCTATCGCGAAAAGCATCGTGTACACTTGGTTCTCTTGCGGATTTCATTATTCCTGATTCGATCACGCAAGGAAACTCCGAGCATGGCCCTTTTCATTGCCCTTTGGATGACTTTAAGCCTACTGATGAGGCCCGTTTGATTGTGAGCGACCACGTTTCTGTTCCATATGTCATCACTAGCAACACGCACTGGTCATAGACTTTCGTCTTGAGACACTGTGATATGTGGGACGAGAAGATACCGCGCAGCCTCCCGAAAAGCCTACGCTTAATAGCTAATTTAAATAATTTATAAATCATCTTTGCCTCATTTGACAGAGGACGAACCAGAACTAACCTACCAACTAACAAAGAAAGTCATTTAGTATTACACTCTTTCAGATAAAAACCGTGTTGTAAAGAATTTCTTTCAAAATACGGTCTCAGTACAAAATCCATTCACTTTAAAATTTATATATTATGTTGCTAACAAATTGTCACCGCGCTTAAGCTGCGGTCTCACACGACTATAAATTTAAGTCGCAGCTTCCTTAGATATATTGGGATTAGTGACGTCGTGCTATCAGCAGAAGCAGCTTTCAGAGCCCGGGATAAGCAACAATGGATTTTTTCCCCTATTTTCTACGAGGTAAAGTTGGAAATACTGTGCAATGAACTTAACCATTTCCGTTGCTTTCTAAAAGGAAAATGTGCGGGTAAAATTATTGTTATATATTAATCTAATATTAGGGAGATGTTAATTAGTACGTCTTTGCATTGAGTAGGATGTCTCGTTGAGTGTATAAAATTGCTTATACAACAATTGTTATTACTTTTCCTCGGAGGATTTTGCTGGATCTTCATTTTGAATTAAAGGAATGTTAAACAGAAATTAGGTTTACGTCGCCTTTTCGCTTTATCCTAAACTGTTATTCAGGACGAGCTTGTCTCGCTTGAATACACGTCGACGCAAATTATAAGTAAAGAATGGAATGAATAATTGTACAGTCGTGTTTTCGTTTTTAGGGTTCCGTACCAGAAGGGTAACCAACGCGAACCTGGCCTAAACCTCCGCTGTCCGTCCGTCCGTACATCTGTCTGTCAGCGGGCTGTATCTCATGATCCGTAATAGTTCACAGAATGTGTATTTCTGTTACCATTATACCAACAAGCAAACAATTTAAGGTGAAAGCTCCAGGTTAGTCCACCAAATTCAAATTTTCTTACGTTTTTTGCAATTGGCAGGTCAGTGTCAGGTTGTATCTTGGTCAAAATTTGATTTGCAGCCGTAGCACGAATGTATTTATAGAATTGTAATCATTAAAATCATCAATAAAACTCTTTCAGTAAGAATTGATGTCAAATGTAAGTATTTCATGAAATCATGAAATTTTCATCAATTCCTCGTGCCGTTGTGGAGGTCAGATAGGCAGTTGCTTCATGTAAAATATTGGTATTCAGCTGCATCTGGGTAGACTGGAAGCCGACCCCAAGATAGTTGGGCAATGGCTAGGCAGATTGACATAACATAGCCAACTATCAACCATAGGCCAACTTAAAAAAAGAAAGCCTTAGCCGTATTATGTTCCCACTGCTGGGACTCAGGCCTCCTCTCTAGAATAGAGAATGGGTCATAGGCAGTATCAATACAAAATTCTAGGTACCTACAACTAAAACTAAAAACTGAAGACATGTTTTTTAACTTCAAATTAAGAGGCCGTAGACGAAATTTTGCCGATTTCGCTGATTTACGTGATTTTACAGACGTGATTTTATAGTTATAATAATCTATTTCTAAAAGTTTTAATGCACAACATGATCATTTCAATTATGATCTAATGTATAAGCTAGTTTTTTTATAATAACAACAATGAAATCGACCACAAACCGACGACGGTTTTGTAAATTTTTGTAAGGTTAAAGGTAATAAGGTGTAAGGCTTAAGGTTAAAGGTAATTTCTGTAAGGGGTTTAGAATATCATATAATTACGAATTGTATTGACATCTAAACGGTATAAAAAAATTAGAATGTATTGTTGCAAAAGTCGTCTATGTTATGTATAAAAAATTGAGTAAAAAATATTTAACTTAGTCAAATTTTAGAAAAAATGGGCAAAGAATTGCTTTTGATTTTGGCTCTTTAGAACTCTCGTTCATAAAATCAAAACAGCAAAAAATAAACTTCAGTTCCAATCAATCCGAAAAAATGTAAAAAATACAAACATTTGGCAATAAAAAATCTTTTAAAACAACCCAAAGATCTACTTATAATACGCAACGCAAGCTTCGAATCTAGCTCATTCATTAGATCACAATTGAAATGATCTTGCATGTTGTGCATTAAAACTTATAGAAATGTAAAATCACATCAGTAAAATCACGTAAATAAGTGAAATCGGCCAATATTTCGTGTACGGCCTCTCAACTGACGCTATTTTCAAAGATTAGATCTGTATTAGGTTAAAAATATGCGACTATTACTAAGAGTAGCAACGCTTGAATTGCTTTAACATAAATTAGAATAGTAAGAGGATCAGACTATTATTTTATAACACACTTTTATCAGCTTGTTATTTATCTAAGTATCTATGTACGACTCAGAATCTTTGAACGCGGTTTTCGTCCACTTCAAAACGTCGGATTGAATTGAAACTTCGCACACTTATCAAGGACCGATGACAATACAATAATTTAATAAGTTTGTTAGAACTAAAAAGTAGAAAATAAATAATAGTATAAAAAAAAACTAAAGAAACACGCTTTTGTAACTAGTCGAAACATAAAAATCATTTTGTCGTAAAAAAGCGTGGGGTGCCAATTTGGTAAATATTTTATTAACAGATGTTAGTAAAAATTTTTTACAAAAAAAACAACCGACTTCCAAAAAAAATATACTAAAAATTTAAAAATAACTTTAATTTCGGAAGTCGGTGTTAGTATTTTATTTCTTCGATATTTGACACCGACTTCCGATATTTTTTTTTGGAAGTCGGTTGTTTTTTTTGTAAAAAAGTTTTTATTTTTCTCTTTTTAGTTGCCAGCCCAGAACTAAAAACCCCAATAACATGGAACGTGGAATTTAAACATGATATGCGTATTTTTCGTTTTTGTTTAGTTTCTCAAAAAGCGCTAAAGCAATTTCGATTTTATATGGGACCACCTCGGGAGTATAGTCTGTCGGATAAAAATATTTTGAAAATCGGTCCACAACTGACGGAGAAATGTGCGGACATACATAAAAAAAAAAGTCGAACATAGAACCTCCTCCTTTTTGTAAAGTCGTTTAAAAAGTAAAGTCATTATTATACGCTCTTTTTACATATTAAAAAAAAAAAAAATTCTACTTCTTAGTTCGGCTAGTTACAAAAGCGTGTTTTTTTTATATTTCGATTTAGATACATCAAATCTTCACTGTTGACATGACCAAACACAAAATGACAAACAATGTACAACATTTACTTCTATGTTTCACGTAAACAAGTAACTAAAAAATATCTTTATATAAAACAAACTCGGGTTATACCATAACTCAAAAACGGCTAGACTAATTTTTATGTTCTTTGATCTTTTGGATTTGTCTCCGCCCCGAATAGTAGAATAACTAATAAACATCGGAAAAAAATAACTTACTGATTCTGAGTCGGTACGAAGTTCACATTCACTAAGGGTTCCGTACCATAAACTGAAAAAAAAACCCAACACGTTTCAAGAAGCGTGTTTTTTTTTGGGTTTTTTTTTGGAGTGTATCTCATGATCCGTAATAATTGTATTAAGTTTTTTATTTTTTGTTATAGCGGCAATAGATTTCTGTTGCCGCTATGTGTATTTACACATTCTCTGAAAACTTCAACTGTGTAGCTAGTACGGATGAGATATGGCCCGCTGACAGACAGACGGACAGCGGAGTCTTAGTAATAAGGTCCCGTTGGTTACCCTTTGGGTACGTACCCTAAAATTGAATCCCTATTTCCCTTAGTTACGGCATCACGCGTGAACGGTTGAACCGATTTCGCTAATTCTTTTTTGTTGTGTTTGTTATTGTCAAGAAAAGGTTCTTACGAAAGAAAAAAATAAGAAAGTTGCGCGGAAATTTAGAAAAATTCAGAAAACTTAAGGACTATTTAAACTTCGGGCGTTTGACAGTTCACAGCTATGACAGGACAACGTCTGTCGGATCAACTAGTAACTAAATAAAATATAAAACCCCAAAGCTCTACACAAAGATTTGTTACATTATTGTTACTAATTTTACTGGCGTACGTTGGCTTGTAATACGGTAAAAAAATTAAATTGTCAAAATTAGCCGTGGCCCTACCCGGGCCTGTGGACGGCGAGTAGTGGGTAGCTCGCCGTCCGATCAGCACCAGACCCGAGAGTCGACGGCACGTAGTTTTCCACGCGCGCCTCAAAGAGTTGTCAGCAAAACATGACAGGGCCCGTCATGGTCGATGCCTGCCCAGGTGTTCTGGATAAATTCGAAACAGAGTTACCGCGCCCCTGGGCAGTCAGGGCAAACAAGGAACAGGGATGGGTTTTAGTCATTAAGAGTCTGACACGCCCTTCCGCTCCACCCAGAGCGGGAAATGTCATTGTATGATTTCCCAAACCCAAAAAACCAAAAAAAGCCTTGGCTCTGGTACCCGCAACTGAAGGAACACGGGTGGTTAATAATAATAAGTTTATTTATCACCAAAATTTAACTGGTACAGTACACTATTTAACTAGGTACTATAATAACATAACTATGTACAATTTTAGTAGATACACTATTTTAGCCCTGTCCTTTAAACTATGCAATAATACCTGTATCTTAAGAGACATTGTTCGGCATGTTTAAAGATTGACATTATACATAATTATTTATTAAGGAATATAAGTGGATCGTGTGGACATCGTGTGACGGTTTTGGGGACTGTCTTTATGCAGAACTTTGACGTTCAAAAAGTGCTGGCTCTCAGCCTAGTTTGAATAAATGACTTTTGATTTTGATTTCATCATCTTACTTTGGTGATGGTTATTCGAAGTGTCTGTGTGTGTGTGTGTTTGTGTAAAAATTATGATAGTTATTGTACGATGTATGTTAATAATTATTCTGTTCTATCATAGTTTTTGTTGGTTGTTTATTGGGTGGATTTTACACCCAATAAACAAAAAAAAAAGAGGTAAGTTTGACGATCATGTAAGAGATAGATATCGTGTTGTTTAAAACGTGTTTTGGATATAACCAAGTTCTTATTTCATGTCAAAATTAACATTTAATTTTCCGCAACCTCAAATTAAATGGATTTGGCTAAAAAAGTTTTAGAAAAAAATCTTGAGTATTTTTAAAAACTCGACTGACGAAATACAAATAAAATGTTCCAAACAAGTCACTTTTCAAGCAGTCTCATGCAGTAGTCGGTGGCAATTTTTTTAGTTCAATCACAGATTTCATGCCAACAACTGGGCGTGCCAAAGAAATAGACATGCAAATGTGTGATAATGTACACACAAACTATCAAAAAACATTAGGTACTCTCCTTCTGGGGCAGTCAGGTAAAAACAGGAATTTTTGGGTATTCGCGAATGACATCCACAAATTAATGCAATCTGAAAAATAACATGAAGCATATTCCACATAGCATTTCCACTCAATTTCCCATCGATATGAACATAGAACACGCCGATGCGGTGCTGTTCCAATTAACCCAGCATTCATTAGGGCATCGATACACGCGTTTATTCCTCGGTACAGGTTGTTCCAATGATCTTCTGTGAATACCGCATTATTCTGCGATGCGTACACTGGAATGCGGTCGCAATGTGCCACTAATTTAACAGTAGAATTAATTTGAATATGCGTGTAGCTTCTGTCCTGTTTAGAAATTGATTGGATGGAGTTAGTGCAAGGGTATTTGATAGGGGTCAGAATGCCAGCTAAGCTATTTAAATCGTTTGTTATGAAGATAAAAACATTACATTTTCAGCAAAATAAAACAGAATTCTATTTAAATATTGTCTCATGGCTGCGATTTTCAAGACAAAACCAATTTGGGGAAGCAGCAGCAGAAAATCACCAGCAGCAACGAATCATATTTTTTCAACATATATTTTTTTTCACTCACAGAATTCTTATAGGTTCCTGTAGTCTATAATTAGCTACTTTGTGTATTTGTTTCAAAATGATAAATGCTTAATAGTTTCGGAGATAAAGTGGTAATTTTTTTATCTATTTTCTTAAATAATTTAAAAACTATGGGCCCCTTTTCATTTGATATGTTTAGCTATGTTACACGTCCGTGATTGGGTCTTAGAAATATAATTCATGTGTGTCCCAAATTTCAATTTAATCAGTCCTGAATATTCGGTGCAAATTGGTTGTGACTGACGGAGAGACAGATACACGAGTGGTCCTATAAGGGCTCCTAAAAATATTTCTTAGTTTCACAACTGCAAAATGCAACAAACATAACATAAAACGTGTAATCCGAAGGTTTAGGCAGAGGTTCACCTATGTACATATGAGTACCTATGTGTAGTATATCCAAATTTCACCAGTTATTTTAAAGTTCCATATAATAGAGGCAAGCTTATTCACGACAACCATTAGAAAATCAAGGTACCGTACCTTTTTTGAAGTGAAAACTTCTTTAGGTGCGTCAGGCATTTTTGAGATGGGGATAAAACTATTGCGAGTTCAATAGTTTTTTCCCATCTTAAAAATGCCTCGTGTCACCGTCACCGACCGTCGTAGCACTCGTAGCAGATTTTGTTCAAGTTTTCACTTCTGTCGGTACTCCCGGAGTGCCAATTTTTTTTTAGTTTGATCGATATTCACATGACTTCTCCCGCTCTAGGTAGAGCAGGAGGGAGTGCTGACTAACTCCCATCCGTGTTCCTTCCCTGTCCTGAGTGCCCAGGGGCGCGGTAACTCTGTTTCGAATTTATCCACGACCCCTGGGCGGGCATCGGCCATGACGGGCCTCGTCATGCCTGGTAAGGTACCTGTGCTCATGTTTCATCATTCTCCTGCCCTTATCCCAATTTTATTTGGGGTCGGCGCAACATGTCTTTTTCTTCCATACTCCTCTATTAGTCGTCATCTCTGTAGTCACCCCCTGCTCACCTCTCAAAAGCTCGATGCTCTGCTCTGCTCTGCTGTCACCTGTGCTCATGTTTCTGTGGCAATTAAACCATTCTTCTTTTCTTTCTTATTGTTTTCTGGTTCTTTAATCAAAATCAACGTTTATAACTAATAACTCTAAAACCATTACATATTGTTTGACTGCTGCTACATTAAAATACACACAGCCACACGGGATTCTCAAAGGACTATTTTGCTAGGTATTATTGGTCAGTGAATGTCAATATTATCTTGAGCTGCCAATATTCCGGTATTCAGATCATATAACATATTATTGCTAGCTGATAATTATGATTTGTAGGTAAACTGGTAAACTAGGTTTGTCTCCTTGACTAGATTTGATCTGGTCTGATGACTATCATTGATTATGATCAATACCTACGGGTTAATAGGTGAACAGCATCGCCATCATAATTATTTCTTCTCAGGCTACGTTATTCCACTGCTGGGCAAAGGATTACCCTATATCTATCCAGATCTCTTTATGTCTTGTCCTCGTCGGCCAATCGGACAGGAACGAGTCCAGATTGGAGTTTTTAGGCCTGGTTCGGTGTCGACGCCCGTCTTCAGGCACCCACTGTGTGACGATCCTGGCCCATCTGCTCTCATGTACCCTGTAGGTGTGACCCGCCTAGTCCCACTTCTACTTTGCCGATTTTTGCCGTTGTTACCAATATTTATTCCGGGTCGTCATCTCATTCATCAACTCCTTTCTAACAATTAAAAAATTTAACGGTGAACGAATCATCATTCTGTTTCTGTAATTGTAATTTATTTGAAGTTTATAATAGAGATCGAAGATTATTTAAATAAGTTACGAGCTAAAAGCATTGAGCGATTGGGGTTGCAAGTGGGCTTCAATATTGACTAATTAACTTTTAAGTATCGACATGGGGCCTGTGAGGCCGTAGCAAGTACCTAGATTATTAGTTTTACTTCTTTTCGGTATAGGGTAGTTCCCTACCCTGTAGTAGCTGCGAGTTCTGTTGTAACACCACCATTAAAAAAATTGTGTCAGATAACGCGATTTGACTGATTTCTATCGATTTAAATTTACGACACGGCCTCATAGGCCAGACGTTGATACAACCGTAAGTTTTTTTTGGTATTTTATTTCTAGAGTAAAGTACAAAGTACTTTCGATAATTTTACGGAAAATTTGACTGCAAACAACTTTGATTGGACTAAGGAGGTATTAAACCTATGAGACAGAAAAGAGTTCTATTAGACTTTTTTCTCAGAAGAGTCTAATTATATTGATGTCTAATTCTATTTCTAAGTCTAAGTCATGAGAATCACGGTCTCTAGCAAAAAAATATTGGTTGGTCACATTGAAGATAAACAACGATATAATTAAGTAGGTACTGTGGCGCATGTACACACAGCCTACAGACGGCATGTGGGAACCGAGCTTTGCTGGCAGCTTATAACATTTGGAGAGACATTCAAATATTAAGGTGCAGTTATACGACTTTTGAAGGTTTTTAATTGAACATTCTAAACGACTAGTCTTATTTCTTTCAAAAAAATATATGTTACTCTAGATAACTTTCGTCGTAATTTGATCTGAGAATATTTGAAATAATATTTTTATAACATAGTGTAATTAATTTATAAAGTTATGTCTGACGCGGATAAGAAATTGAGAATCACGCAAAAACTATTAAGCGTATTTTTATGAAACCTTAACCATTATCAAGATCATTTAAATACTTATAATTTAGTCTCAGTGTTTTAGTTTAATACTCGTTGTTTTATGTGTAATAAATTAATAATGCGTCTAATTTCGGACAGTGCTCCTTGATGGGCGAGTCCTATTACTGGGTGGACATACAAAGCGTTACGTGAGCTCAGCGCAGAACACGCAAGCTAACCACTCAAGGTCGTTGGCAGATAAAAGCGCCTTAAGATTAGAATAGTTTATTAGAACATTGCGATTGTTTAAAGTTGCGTTTTAGTTTGGCTCACCCCTCGAAAAGAGCATGTGTATTAATAATCAATATAAAAGTCCAGTGCGCCTCCGTGTTTTTACTCCTCACACTACACCCTTAGCAAGTACACTTGAATACACGACACTCTCAAATGGCAGCGAGTGAGACAGCTCCCCAAAGCTACAAGAACGCACCTGGAGACCTGCAGGCTCTATAGTACTTAACACCGATCGTGGGCCTTGACCTATATTTGCTATCAAAAAACCTATGTATACACAATCATGTCACGTACTGATGAGTTAAAGACCCGTCGATTTAACCTCAAAAACATATTAAATAAATCACACGATTCTGCGAAACTTCCCCGTATCAAACCTTTCAATCTAACAGGACTTATCGAATAAAACTCAGTGTACACTGGCCATAAATTTGGTCGCGAATCTTACAAAGATCACGCACCTTTTTGCCGTCCAAAGTAGCTCTTTCTCATGCAAAATACATATAGAACGCACGCAACGGCCCGGAGCGGTGACACGGAGTATTAGGTTACAGAAGTACCAGTAAATGATAAAGGTCTTTTACAACAATTTCGATCCAATTTTGGTGAAAATTCTCTTACTTTAAATTTAAAAGCAAGTTTTGACAACAAATCTAAACAAAAAGTTTTCAAGCTATATCATCATTCTCCTGCCCTTATCCCAATTTATTTGGGGTCGGCGCAACATGTCTCTTTCTTCCATACTCCTCTATTAGTCGTCATCTCTGTAGTCACCCCCTTTTTACCCATATCCTCTTTTACACAGTCCAACCATCGTTTCTTTGGCCTTTCTTAGTTTTCAAGCTATATAATATATCTATTTTTGAAGTGATATTAATTCTAAGGCTGTGTTCAGTACATGGCTCGTGCTGTCTATTTCCGCCAAAAACAGTTTTAAATTAGAGCCTTTGACCAAGGCATTGCTTTTCAGGCTACCGTACCTGAAGGGTCCAAACGAAACCCTATTGTTGTCACTCACGTGTTCGTCTGTCCGGCGTCTATCGCACAGGTTTTACAGCCCAACGTCATCTTGTTGACCCAAAGCCAAACAAATAGTCAAAAATACATTTGGTACAGAACCCTAAATGTACGAAGTCCGACACGTACTTGGACGGTTTTTAGTACTCGTAACTTATGCGTCGTTGGTTCCGGTTGACATTATGGGTAGTCCGAAAACTGAAAGTTTTACAACCAGTCTTATAGTATTACCCAGTAACGTAACTCCATGAAAATACCGGTATTCAGCTGCATCCGCTTATAGTGGTAGTTGACTACAATGTATGTAGTTGAAAAAAGGCTGGGCAGAGCTAAAATACCTTAGCTACGAGTTATTTTAGCAACTTAAATAACATAGAACTCCAAATCGTGAGATTTTCACCGACCACATTTATAGTTCCATCATTCATAAAACATTAAGTATGCTCCATCTCCCGCTGGCAAACCTTGACCTGGAGTCCACAGCTAGACGTAGAAGTGACATAGCTAGATGGGGTCGTGGCCAGACTGAGGAAAAGGTGGTGGGACGCTTTTGATGGCTTCCTGGCGAATTGGCGTGAAGAATCACGGCTAAGAGAGAAGTGGAAGGAATGGGGGGAGGCCTTAGCCCAGGAGTGGCACAATTAGCCACAAAAAAAGAATTTCTCACAACACATGCAAAGCGGACCTTTTGAGCCTTTTGTGTGCTTCATATTCCTTGGTGTCGATTTATTTTCAAAAGGAACAATGCGAAACAATAAAAAGAGTGGAACGTGCGAACGCCTATCGCGTGACCTTTGTGTAATAAGAGCGGCCTAGCTCCACGCCGCCGATATTTATTGTTGTATGTCATTTCTGTTTTTCTATATTTTTCTGGTCTATATTTTTTAAAATATGTTTTGTTAAAATTAGCTTACGGTTGGGATTTGATTGATGATTTATGATTACCAGGTTAGGCAAATGAAAAGTTGCTGCTGTGATCCTGAAGATAGTATCATATTATATTGTAGATGTTATTATGTAGGTACATATAATAGAGCGGTCTAGCTCAATGCCGATACTTATTGTTGCATGTCGTTTCTGTTTTTCTATAATTTTCTTTTGTTTGAATAAAAAGTGTTTTTTGTAGTTAGCATTCGTGGGATCGTTTTATGATAGGTAATTTAGGTACTTATCAGTAGGCTCGACCTCCGATTTAAATTCTTCCGATTTGCCATGTATATTTTGCTCTATATTTTTGAGGTCTAACTAAAAGATGGTCTGTTAATATAAACATTATTTTGTTAGCCTGAATAGTCCCATTCCTGGGCTTAGGCCTTCCTTCGTTCCTTCCATCTCTCCTAGTAAAATGCTTCATCGCGTCAGTTCTTTAGGGACGCCATTTAAGGCATCACGCCATCTTCTCCTCGGTCTAGCGCGATGTGTGAGGCCTCCAGTCTTGCAATACACCTTATGTGTCTTGTATTATAATATAGATATTATAATACTACCTCCTCTCCCTCCCTACTCCCCCCCTATCTATAACTTTATCTAAATATATTTATTTTTATATATGTATGTATTAAGTATTAAATATTTATATATGTATATATTCTTTTTAATAATATTTTCACAGTTTATGCACTTGCCATGTTATCTCTCGATCACCCTTGGTTGACTGGTAGAGAATGCCTAAGGCATTAAGTCCGCGAGTAAATAAGTTTATAAATAGGTAAAATAATATAAATTCAAAATAATATCGACCTAATTAAATAGATGAAGGGGTTGGCATAGGGCGAATACACATAGATATGTTCTGATAACTTCCCGTAGCCCATAGCTATCTATAGGCTATGGGAAGCACTCAATTCAAAAATATGGACACTTTGACTACTTAAAGTGTCCATATTTTTGAGTTGAGTGCTAATCCTTACAAGTGTCACTCACGAGTGATAGATGAGAATCTTTACAGTCAAACGCAATGCGTGCAATAATTCTTTGTGCGTGTTACAGTCTTTAGCACTTTGATGACCAAGGTTCTCTCCAAGATTTCTTATCAACCCTTTACCTTGCAGTAACACAATATTACGCACTGATATCCTACCTCTTTTTAGGGTTCCGTACCCGAGGAGTAACTAACGACCCTATTAGTAAGCCTCCGCTGTCCGTCTGTCTGTCAGCGGGCTGTATCTCATGATACGTAATAGGTAGACAGTTGAAACTTTCACAGAATGTGTATTTCTGTTGCCGCTATAACAACAAATAATAAAATCGCACGGAACCCTTCATGTGCAAGTCAACCTCGCACTTAACCGGGTTTTTTTTTTTTTTGACGATAGGAAATCATCAGATGACTCCCTCCCGCTCTGAGTGGAGCGGGAGGGAGTATCAGACTCTTACTGACTAAAACCCACCCGTATTAATTAATTCGCTCTTTGCGTCCCAAGACCGCAGTAACTCTTTCGAAACAGATATTCCACCTACATTATTGTATCAAACAATTCAAAATACCAATATACAGACACGCTTAAATGCTCATAACCGACTGAGTTCACAGTAAATAGAGCAAGATTCCACGAAATTGTAATTTATGGCTGATAGGTAGTATCCAGATGACTGGCTGCTAACATTCACGACCATTGCTATTTAATTATTGGCTGCTACTTGCATAAATCTCCATTGTGGAATGTATACTGTAGTCCAGCTAAGTTGACGGTTGAATAACTTGAGATATTTTGGAATAATCATAACTGTATTGACTAGTATTTGACTGTTTTGAAAGCAGATTTTTTGAGAGCTGTGATGGCACAGCAGATACGGCCGCGACTTACAAGTAGTAGGTCGTGGTTTAGGTCAGTCAGGCGCTTTTCTTTGTGTAAATTATTTCATCCCCACTGCTCTCAAAATGGTGAAGGAAAACATCGTGAAGAAAATGGCATATCCTAGAACCAAAACTTAGAAGAAATGTGACATTTACCAACCCGCATTCCCGGGCCTGCGGGCGGCGAGTCCCGGGCCTGCGGGCGGCGAGAAGCGGGCCTGCGGGCGGCGAGAAGCGGGTAGCTCGCCGTCCGATCAGCACCAGGCCCGAGAGTCGACGGCGCGTAGTGTTCCACGCGCACCTCAAAGAGTTGTCAGCAAAGGACGGGGCCTGCCACGGCCAATGCCTGCCTGGGGGTGGAGGATAAATTCGAAAGAGTTACCTCGCCCCCGGGCACGTAGGGCAGGGAGGAACAGGGGTGGGTTTTAGTCAGTAAGAGTCTGACACGCCCTTCCGCTCCACCCTAGAGCGGAAGAAGTCATGAGATGATTTTTCACCCCCCAAAAAAAAAAAAAAAAACCAACCCGCATTGGGCCTATGTGGAACATTTCGGTCCACACCCTTTCACAGAGATCAGGCCTATGGTCCAGCAGTACCATATAGGTTGATTATGCTATCCTATGATTGTTTTGCATAGGTAAGGTAGGTATTTGAATATTTAGACGGCTGGACAAAATCAGTAAAACTAGTGCAACTGTCTTGTTTTTTAAACAACTTCACAAATGTTACCCCAGACATAATCATTGTAAACTCAAGAGATAAAATATTCACAAAGAACACACCCTCCAAATTTAATATCTATAAGACCAGCGGTTTAGGCTGTGCGTAAGTCAGGACTTAAAATTTTTTAATTAAATTTAAGTACTTAGTAATAAAAAACTTTTTTACAAAAAAAAAAAACCGACTTTCAAAAAAAATGCACTAAAAATTAAAAAATAACTTTTACTTCGGAAGTCGGTGTTTGTAATTTACTTCTTCGTTATTTGACACCGACTTCCGAAATAAAAGTTATTTTTTAATTTTTAGTGCATTTTTTTTGAAAGTCGGTTGTTTTTTTTGTAAAAAAGTTTTTTATTTTTCACTTTTTAGTTGTTATACCCCACAACTAAAAACCCCAATAACATGGAACGTGGAATTTAAACATTTGGAGTACACCAAAACGTCATCGAGGTAAACGTATTTTTCGTTTTTATTCAGTTTCTCAAAAAGCGCTTAAGCAATTTCGATAAAATTTATATGGGGTGGTCCCATATAAATTTTATCGAAATTGCTTCAGCGCTTAAACTCGGGAGTATATTCTTTCAGAAAAAAAAAGAATTTTGAAAATCGGTCCACAACTGACGGAGAAATCGGCGGACATACGAGTACGAGTACATAAAACGTACATACAGCCGAACATAGAACCTCCTCCTTTTTCGAAAAGACGGTTAAAAAGGAAGTCGGATCATAATTACCTATCTCCTCTAATATTAAGAAACAATTTCTCGCGCGGTACATAAATAACCCAGATGTTCGCCAATCAACATAAATTCTAGAGAAACGCTTCAAGTGAATTAAAAATGTTTCAAGGAAGTAATAAATGCGGAGAATTTAAAATTTATTACTGTTAGTGAGCAGAGCATTCACACCTTTTACTGTTTTCTACTATCTTACTTCATTGCAAGATATCTAAAAAATTACGACATTCAATCTCAGAAAAAAAAAGATAGAGAAAATTAATGTGTCCTGGCTGTCAAAATCCAATGTTGGCATTTTGATGATCCGCTTGATAAATACATGGTGTTACGAAAAAGGGTGGTCACAATTATTGTAAATATTGGCTTCTGCCTATAGAAATGAGAAACTTTCTCTAAGAAAGTCATAGACATTTCCGAAACAAATCTGATCTCATACAATTTTTTTTTTTGTGTGACATGGGTTTGCTCTTTACTCTTGTCTAGGTCAGAGGTGATAGAGACAGAGGCGACGATGGAGTGAGCCTACCCAGGAGAATTTTGATCAGCTGATGATAATTTTGTACGTAAAAATCAAGTATTTCTTTTTGGGAAATAGAAATGACTCTCTTGAAGAAATTGGTTCATATTCATGGGCAGAAGTAGCATTTAAACATGACCACCCATTTCCTTAATTTTGCCTTTTTACTGTTCCGTACCCGAAGTGCAACCAACGGGACCCTATTACTAAGCTACCACTGTCCTTCCGTCCATCCGTCCGTCTGTCTGTCAGCGGGCTCTAGCTCATGATCCGTAATCGGTAGGCAGTCAAATTTTTCAAAAAAATTGTATTTCTTTTGCCACTATAACAACAGATATTAAAAATAAATTGAAAAGGGCCCTATGTTTTTTTTTAGCTTTTTTGCTCGATCTTAATAATGGCAACAAGTAGACGCTTGAAATGCTGACAGAGTTTGTATTGCTGAATTCGCTAAAAAAATGTATAATAAAATATAATTTGATGGTACGGACCCCTTCATGCGTGAGTCCAACTCACACTTAGCCAGTTTTTATTATTATACAATGTTTTGTTAATAAAATACAAAAAAAAATAACATTCTCAAAAAGGTGTTTTCGGCTAAACAAACACTATTTTTTTTTGGCAGGTTTTCGAGTAATTCACAGATGGTTGGACTGATTCACTGGTCAGTGCCCAACGCAGATGGCTCACACAATCCAATTGTGCCAATATATTCATTGTATTTTTATTCACGACTAGCTGTAGTGCGATTCTGTAAACAACTCACCGTGAAAACTTAGGTGAAGTGAACATGAAGTGAGCTGTCAATCCATACAATCAAGGTCGAATGACAGTTCCTTCACGCTCACTTCACCTAAGTTTTCACGGTGATATGTTAACAGAATCGACCGGCTGTTGCCCGTGACTTTGTGCTCGCACAAAAACCTCTCGTTGATTTATTGATATCCCTGACTTGACATGACGCACTACCATACTAAGTAAAAAACACTAAGTGGCTCCACTTTCCTTTAGCGCCAAAGTTTAAAAAAATTGTACTTAATTACTTAATAAAATTGACATTTTGCCACAGATAATGTACGTTTAGACAAAGCAACAGTGGATTTTAATGGTTTTTAGTGAAAATATTGTGAGTTTTTACTTTTAATTCATTTTTAAATATCTGCTACCTCCAGGAACTCAATTGTTAAGCAAATATAATAAAATTAAATTTAAAAAAGTTGTACTATTTTTATTTACTCTAAAGATAGTACAACTGTCTACTCTCTACTCGTAAGTAACGAAACGTAATCGAATGTAAGATTAGCGCGAAAAAAACGTTTGAAGGGAAGGCTAAAGTCTTTTGACCATATTGCCTAGTCTTACGTAGTGTATTTTTTATTTATTTTTTCCATTAGAATGCAGATGTAACACATTCTAATGTTTTTTGCAGTATAAGGCAATAAATGTGTCGAGTCAGCTTTCTCGGCAAACTTCGCTGAGGTAGTCAATACTACAATAAAATTCTCAGCTCCATTTGCCCGAGATCGCGCCTGTTTCAACGATTGCACATATTGTCCATTTGCGTTGACACTTGAGACACAAAACTACACCAATTTTACATCAGAACATCCAATGGGAATCAATAAAAGAATAATTAAAACAGCCACTGAACTTCACACGACAAAATCCCGCCAAAAACTCCTCGCCTCCCTCCTATTTTTGTTTTAATTATTTCTGTCTTTTTATAAAACTAAAACATTACAATAAAATAAAAAAACGCCGTTGCCCTTCGACGAATGACCTTGACCTTATGCTTTTGAGGTGTTATTCTTGACCTTGAAGATGCCATTGATCGTATTATTGCTTAAATAGCCTTTACACCCATCACGTGATCTTCTTCACCCTTAATTTTTCACCAATTTTGAAAAATTAAAAAAAAAAAAAAATCTCGGTTCCTATGGTTTTGCGCGTTTTGGGGTTTTCAAATTTACACTAAAAAGGGTATCCTCTACTCAAAAAAAATAAAATAAATATCTACTATACATACGCGATTGGCGCTAAATGAAAGTGGTTCCCACTAACACCTTAGTACACCTAAGACTACCTACAGTACTGTATTTCCTTTTTTCTTTAAAATCCATCCAAAGGTTGTCTTGATAAGATCGCTTTTAGCGATAAGGCCGCCCATTGTGTCACCCTATGTAATGTTTTCCTCATATTATTATTGTAATTTATATGGTGTACACAATAAAGAGTATTCTATTCTATTCTATTCTATTCTATTCTATTCTATTCTATTCTATTCTATTCTATTCTATTCTATTCTATTCTATTCTATTCTATTCTATTCTATTCTATTCTATTCTATTCTATTCTATTCTATTCTATTCTATTCTATTCTATTCTATTCTAAGTTCGTCTAATTCATACCACGTATTCATTCGTTAGAAGGTAGTGGTAAGTATACGTCGTTGATATTGCCAGCTTATTGAAACGTATTGATTCAACGTTGGAACTATTTTTTTAAATAGGGTAATTTGAAAAGTATGAGAACTATGGAAGAAAAAGACATCCACCGACCCCAAATAAATTAAGATAAGATATAGAGAATGATGATTTTACAGAAAAAACAAAACTCAAAGAAACAAATGAATAACTAATTTTGGAAAAGGAATAACATGCCTCGGATCATAAGTTTATTTGAACTTATCATTCTAAATTTCAAGATTTTTTTAAGTCAATCCGAAGTTATCGCAACTCAAAGTGAGCCGTTTCAGAAAACTACAACTTCATAGGTCAAGACCTAATATTTAGCAAGCATATTGCTGAGCTTGATTTTATGGATCTACCGTAGTCAACGGAAAAACCTCAAATCAGGCTAGGTACATCATACATGGCGGGAGTATGTGGTTAAATCATAAAATGTAAAAAGCATGGTACCCATAAAAGGGTGTTTACATTTTTATGGCATAATGAGCTTCGTACGCTTCGTGGCATTAAATATTAAAATGTACAACCACCTCTTCAAATGTAAAGCAGGTGTTGTGGAAAAACATGAGGTTTTTCACCTTTTTTATTTGGTCACTGACGTAAAGCTATGAAACTTAGGTGGGTGTGACTAAGCTGACAACACGCGTATCAATTTGTCCAATAAGTTTTGAGAAAATTCTCGTTCAAGAAACCGGTCATTAGAATGGTTAAGGCGCTATTAACTGCCAATGACCTTGAGTGGTTAGATTGCGTGTTCTGTGCTGAGCTCACGTAACGTGTCGTACGTCCACCCAGTAATAGGAGTCGCCCATCAAGGAGCGCTGTCCGAAATTAGACGCATTATTAATATATTACACATAAAACAACAGATATTTAAGTAAAACACTGAGACTAAATTATAAATAATTAAATGATCTTTAAAACGGTAAAGGTTTCATAAAAATACGCTTTATAGTTTTTGCGTGATTCTCATTTTTTATCTGCGTTAGACATAACTTTACAAATTAATTACACTATGTTATAAAAATATAATTTGAAATATTCTCAGATCAAATTACGACGAAAATTGTTTAGAGTAACATATTAATTTTTTTTCAAAGAAATGTAACCAGTCGTTTAGACATGATGTTCATTTATAAACCATTGAAAGTCGTATAACTGCGCCTTAACTGATGCACATTTAACAACTTTTGTTTTTTTTTTTTGACTTTGCTAGGCACGCGCTTGACCACTATCTCACCTGATGGTAAGCGATGTTGTAGTCGACAACCATAGAGGAGAACCTAATTTGTAAAGGTATTCGCCTGGGGAAGTACTACCACTTCTTTTTCTTCTTTATCTTAGCCTCACCCCGATACACGGGGTTAGATTTTATTATCATGCGACGTCATGTGGTTCGTAGACGGGTGTCCTCAATGATGAGATTAAGGCTGTTTATGTCGCTTTGGACATTTTTCATCCAGGTGGTTTGAGGTCTGGCCCAACCCCTATTTTTAGAAGCCATGGAAAGGATCTTTTTCACAAAAAAGTACTACAATCATACTAATTTATATGCCACCAAGCAGTGTTGCTGTGTTCTGCGTTAAAGGGTATATTAGTGGTTGACTTCTGTCAACAGGGACGCCTCCAATAAGTTGACTGCTTGCCTGATTCTCATCCTGTACTTTAACTTAAATAAGGACTAGTTTCAGCCAACGGCTTCGCTCACTTGAAAGTTATTCCCGAGGGAACATACTCCAGGGATGAAAACTATCTATATAACGGGTGTAAAAAGACAGTTTCCGAAACCGAAAGCCACATATTCTACCCATTGTTTGGATTTTGTTGAAGTTATGCTTCTTTAGGCGCGTTATGAAAAAATGATGAGAGTGAAATTTTAAGATGCGCTCGCATCACTGTCACACAAAATTCACAGGTTAAAGTTAGCAAGAACCGACCACCCTGAAGTTAGCTATGGTCTGTGATTCGTGTAGAATGATTGTTTTCCTTTTGTAAACTTTGTGACAGTTTGGTTGTTTATCTTGTTTTGCCAAAGAAGTATAACTTCTTACGTGCGTACATAAGTACACACACACTTTTTTTTTCACTAAACCATACCTGGGAATCTACTGGTTCTGAACAAGTACCTACGTGGCTTAGAGCGAAGGGGCAGGGTTTAACTCCACTTGCCTGGGTTTGCGTTAATTTGCACCCAATAAAAAATAGTTTTTTTTTTTCATCCTTAAAAATAAAAGTTTTGACCAGCACATATTGTATGGACTTGAACACTTTAAAAGACTTTTTGATCTCTGAGTTTGTTTCAGTGTTTCGTCTCAGGGTAGACAGCTAGGAAACATTGGCCTCATCTAGCTAAAACTGACAAAAAAAAAAATGTTGACGTGTAAAAGTGTTGTTAAAACCTACTTACAAAAAAAACAACAGACTTCCAAAAAAAAAAATACCCTAAAATTTAAAAAATCGGAAGTCGGTGTTTGTATTTTATTTCTTCGATATTTGACACCGACTTCCGAAATTAAAGTTTTTTTTCATTTTTAGTGTATTTTTTTTTTGGTAGTCGGTTGTTTTTTTTGTTAAAAGTTTTTTATTTTTCGCTTTTTAGTTGTTATACGCCAGAACTAAAACCCCCAATAACATGGAACGTGGAATTTAAACATTTGGAGAACACCAAAACGTCATCGAGATATGCGTATTTTTCGTTTTTGTTCAGTTTTTTAAAAAGCGCTCAAGCAATTTGGATAAAATTTATATGGGACCACCTCGGGAGTATATTCTTTCAGATAAAAAATTAATTTTAAAAAACGGTCCACAACTGGTGGAGAAATGCGCGGACATGCATAAAAAAAAAAACATACATACAGTCGAACATAGAAAGAACCTCCTCCTTTTTCGAAAGTCGGTTAAAAATAAAATCATTTATCCGATATGTTATTCCATTACATGGTTCATGTCATAGTGACATGTATGTTACTAGCTTTTGCAAACGACTTCGTCCGCGTGAAAGTCAAAAATTATCCCAAGGGAACATGCTCCCAGGATAATAGGTCCTGTTCTATGACCTGCTATAGGACATGGTCTACCCATGTGCCACGTTTCACCCAAATCCGTTCAGCTGTTAAGAGGGTTCCGTACCCGAAGGGTTCAACCGGAGCCTTACTGCTGTCACTCACGTGTCCGTCTGTCTGTCTGTCTGTATGTCCGTCGTCCTGTCGTCTGTCGTCTGTCACAAAAACTTTGTTCCGAAGAATTTTTTAACTTCCCATAGACCTATGAACTTGAAATTAGGTGATAATGTGTATTATTACGTATATTTCACTAACAAATACCAAGATATTGATAAAACATATTTTTTCTTTGATAATTCCCTCATTTGGTACGGAACCCTAAGTGTGCGAATTCCGACACTCACTGGACCGGTTTTTAATATTAGAATGGATATTTTTAGTACGTCGCAAAATGTACATAAGTAGGTGCCTATATCCTTTAAGGAAAAGCCATTACCATTTCTAGCCTTTTTAGAACCATTATAAAAACAATACAACACGCGTCTCCGTAATCTGGCCCTTGTGCGTTTAGATAAGCCGTGATGTATGTTTTCGTTATGTCCCGAAATAGGAATGAAAATAACGAAGAAAACACAGAAAGTATCAAAATGTTTTGAAAAAAATAATGCAAGGTATTTTAGCAATGGTAACAAACAGGGCTCTTCTCAAAAAATAAATGTAAATCCTCACTGAAAACTACCGCAAGCAATTTTTTTTTTGGATTCATACACCATAATTTTATTCAAAATTCTCAAATAAAGTAGAACGCTCTCAAAGAAAACTCCGGATTTCGGGAGTTAGCTAGAAAGTGAAGCGATTTTGGGGAGTAAAATTCCCATCTGGAGTCTATCTTTCCTGATATCTACAACCTGGGCTCTTTAAGTCAAGAGTGAAGATGTTACTTCTAGGCAAGCGTGCTCCATCTTACCACATCATCGCTTACCAGTAGGTGAGATAGTGGTCAAGTGGGAGCCGACCGATGATAAAAAACCAGCATAGTGCGTGTCAGACTTCATACATTTAGGGATACGGATCCCTTTGTTAACCAACTAAAGGAATTATCAAAGAAAAAATCTGATTTATCAATTTCTTAGTAAAATATACATAATGACAAACGTTATCGAATTTCAAGTTCATAGGTCAATGGAAAGTTAAAAAATTCTTCGGAACAAAATTTTGTAACAGACGACGGACAGACGGACACGTGAGTGACAGCAATAGGGTTTCGTTTGGACCCTTCGGGTATGGAATCCTAGAAAGGTATTTTAAATAAATGATTTACTTAGTTCAGAAGTGGTGAAAAACCTTTTTCCGGGTCTAGGCATTGCGATCCTTACACTGCTTCCGATAATGTAACCCCAGAAATACACACTTTGTACTCATATATTTACAAAATCAAGACTTCTAATAGACTACTAGTAATGTTTGAGATACGTTTGAATTCAAAGTCGGTCAAAAGTGTAATTGTGTTTCTCTGTAGGAATTCCCAAAAGACTTCCTCTTATGGGTCTATATCTCAGAAGAACTAGATAGATTCAAACTGTCCCTGCCAAGGCGTGTGTTCATATTTGCAACTTGAAGGGTGTGTCTTGTCTGTTCGTCGTCTATCACAAAGTTTTGTTCCGAAGAATTTTTTAACTTCCCATTGACATATATACGAGTAAGAACTTGAAATTTGGTGATAGTGTTTATTATTACGTATATTTTACTAATACCTACGAAAATATTGATTTGCCTCATGTGGTACGGAATCCTAGTTTTGCAAAGTCCGACACGAGGCACTTGGCCAGTTTTTTTCTCTTTCAAGTGTGGTTCCTAGAACTGACAATTCGAAGACATGTGACGTTCACCAACCTGCACTGCTCCCGGGTGGTATATTACGGCCCATTCCTCTCCCAGAGAAGAGGCTTGAATCCTAGCAGTGGGAACATTATAACACTGATTATGTTATGTTATGTTATGTTAACCTTTCACACTACGACACACTAAAATAAGAAACCTTTCAAAAGCTACTGACGCTCTATACCATGCTCAAAAGTTAAAATGGAAGTGGGCGGGACATGTTGCGAGTTTGAAAGACGACAGATGGACCTAGCAAGTAACAACATGGGCAGGCCCAAGAGGCAAAAGATGCATTTGAAGACCGTACACAAGATGGCATGAGGACATTGCAAAGGCAGCGGTCCCTAAATAGGTACAAGTTGCACAGAACAGGGACAAATGGAACCTTTTGGAGGAGGCCCGAGGAAGGGTTCTTGCAAGCAAATTTAAATAAATTTAACATTAGGTAACAAGTACAAATAATTACTAACACTAAGTAATAAGCTTTTTTTTTCTTTTTCATTAGTTGCAAGAAATAAGTAGGCTTTTTAATTTATTTATTTATAACCTTTCACACTACGGTACGCCCTCGAATCCTGAAACAACATTGTTTACAAAAATATCAACCGACATATAAAATCCAATTCATAAAACCTGTAGAAAAGCAAGCGCAATAATGAAATATCATAAGCTTTCGCGGTGTAAGTGCCAATTATGCGAGAACCAGGGTCTAAATGTTGATTGCGTGCAATTGACGCGTTATGGAAGGCAGGGCCATGGAGTAGGGGGCTCACACATGCGATCGTGTGTACTGGCTCATTTGTTTATCTGTAGCTGTATTTAATCAAATGGTTTAAGCTTTTTAGGGTCCCTTATCCGAAGGGTTCAAACGGAACTATTGCTATTGCTGTCAGTCATGTGTCCGTCTGTCCGTCTGTCTGTCTATCGTCTTTCACAACATTTTGTTCCGATGATTTTTTTAACTTCCCAATCACCTACTTTAATTATGATGAATCAGATTATTTCTTTGATTATTCCCTCATTTAATACGGAACCCTAAATGTGTGAAGTCTGACACGCACTTGCCCAGTTTTTTTTTTTGTTGCTGTTTTCTATATTAATGGCGTGATGAGCGTTTTGCGGCTAAGAGTCGCTGAAGTTCGAAGCATGATTATGTTATCTTATCAGTCATATTTATAAAACTGGGGACCCAAATAATTAGATATTTAATACTGATTAGCGGAGTCTAAATTCAAAACAGCATAAGATCAAATTCAGCAGTCTATATAAATGATAAATGATGTTTATTCAGTAAATAGGTTACAAGGAACACTTTTACACGTCAATGTTTTTTGTCAGTTTAAGCTAGATGAGGCCGGTGTTTCCTAGCTGACTACCCTGAGAAGAAACACCGAAACAAACTCAGAGGTCAAAGTCTCTTTTAGTGTTCAAATCCATACAATGTGGACTGGTTAGATCATATGAGAACCATGTACGTTTATGTCTGGGATGAGCTTTATGAAGAAAGCAACACACGAATTCGAGTAGACCTGTCCAGACAGTGCAAGCATTTGTCAGTCATCGCAAAGCTCAACTCAGAACTCTGAGGTGCTCAACGAACCGACGAACAATATCAAAGTAAGGACATTTGAGTAGGCCGCAAAAAATACTCAAACTGCCAGACAATCATAAAATCTACATGAATATAACGACATTCACATTATTCTATATGAGGACCATGCAGCTTAGTGTCTGTAGTGGTCTTTTGAAGAAAGAACCAAACATATTTGAGTGGACCTGTCCAGTCAGTGCAAGCATTTGTCAATAGTCGAATAGCTCAACTTAAAAACCACTAAGGAGCTCAATGACATGACGAACAATACCAAAGAAAAGACATTTGGGTAGGCCGCAAAAGTACTCAAACTGTCAGACAACGTTGAAAATTACTGTAAAAAGGAGGAGAAAATAATAATAATAACCCACATAGTCCTCACATTTACAATAATTAAGTAATCAAAAAAAAAAAAAAATATAACACTTTACAAAGTAAATATTTGTGTCAAACAAAATAGTAATCATAATATGTCAATCAAAAAATAAAAATAAATATAATACTTAACAAAGTATTCAAGTCAAAAAAAAAAAAAAAATAATAATAATAAAATGTCAATAAAAAAATAAAATAAAAAATATAATACAATACTATACAAGTATTCATGTCAAAAACGAATAATAAAAAAAATATATATATAAAAATTTTTTCATCAGTAAGTAGTACATATGAAAACAATGGCTCATGTATATCATTGAAGCAGCTCAATCCCACGCCTTTTTGTCCTCAAGAAAGTCATTAATTGTGTAAAAAGCTTTCTGGCATAGCTTACGTTTAATAAATGATTTAAATTTATTTATGCTTAGTTCTTGAATTTGGCTAGGAAGTTTATTATAGAAACGTATACATTGACAACTAAACGAACCACCTATTTTTTTCTTGAGCCTGGTTTTTGGTACAATAAATTTGTGTTTGTTCCTAGTATTTATGCTATGGATATCACTGTATCTTTTAAACAGATTAATATTTTTATGTGCATACATGAGATTCTCATAAATATATTGAGAGGGAACAGTCATAATATTAATCTCTTTAAATTTGTCTCTGAGGGAGTGTCTGGGACTTAATTTATAAATTGCACGAATAGCCCTTTTCTGTAAAACAAAAATTGTCTGAATATCGGCGGCATTTCCCCACAACAGAATGCCGTACGACATCACACTATGAAAATAACTAAAGTATACTAAACGAGCTGTCTCTAAATCAGTTAAACAAAAAAAAATAGGACTAAACCTCTATCAAATGATCAACCAGTACTTTTCTAGCCACATCTATTCTTCTTTCAGATAGAAAATGTTCAGCTTGGTGTCGCGGATAAATTCGAAATAGAGTTACCGCGGCCCTTGGCACAGAGACAACTGAAGGAAGGAAAAAACCCTCCCCGGGTTTTACTCAATAAAAGTCTGACACGTCCTCCTGCTCCATTTAGAGCGGGAGAAGTCATTGGATGATTTCCCATCTCCACAAAAAAAAGGGAGATGTTGAAATAAGTATCTGCTAATTAGTTTTTAAACAAATCACATGGTTGTTTTTTACAAGCTTTTTCAAGGTTTATTATAATATTTAACTTGCACTGTCCGATATGTTAGTAAGTTGCCCGTCAAAATTTGCAAGCTGAATCAACCATCGAGATGAATTTTCACATGTGGGTTCAATTCCTATGACAATGCATTTTTATGTTGAGCATGACCTAAATCAAAATCCAGTATTAATTCCAGATGACGAAAGTTTGTGTACGCATTTAATTATGATAAAAGTTTGTTTAAAAAAAGGTTGTTTTTTTTACTATTAACTTATTTAATATTTTAATACTTTGGCTGTGGTTTGATCTCCACGGTTTCTTTTCAAATCAGTCAACTCGTCCCTACACAAAGTGTTTTTTTTTTATTAATAACTTATTTAATACGATGGCACGGTTGGCACAGTGGTTGAGCGTTTGGCTGCTGCGTTGCGTGTCGCGGGTTTGATCCCCGCACGGAACAAATATTTGTATGACCTACAGATAGTTGTTCCGGGTCTGGGTGTCTTGTGTAAGTGAGTTTACATATTTGTGAACGCACCCACGATACAGGAGTAATTCCTAGTGTAGGGCAACGATTTTTAAAATGCATACAATACAAATATATTAATAGTTTGGTTGTGGTTTGATCTCAACAGTTTCTTTTCAAATGAGCCAACCTTTGTCCCTACACAAAATAATGTTTTATCAGTGATGACGATTTTCATAAAGTATGTTTTTTTTTTCATTGAATTATGACTTTTGGGTAGCTCATGTCAGTCCAATACCTTTCGGACCTTTAGCTATAAATTTCGTTTGTAAAATGGCATATCATCATCATCATCTACATCTTCAGCCTTTTTTAATGTCCTCACTGCTGGGACACAGGCCTCTTCTATGTGAGAGGGTGTGGGCCGTAATCTGAAAATCATTGCGGGTTGGTAGATGTCACATGTCTTCGAATTTTTGGTTCTAGTCTGGTCCTCACGATGTTTTTTTGATGAAATAATTTACACAAAGTAAAGCGCCTGCTGGGTTTGAACTCACGACCTACAACTTGTTAGTCGCGGCCGTTACAACTGGGCCACCGTTGCTCTTAAAAAAATGGCATTTGTTTAGACTAAAACGAAATAATTGTTATTGTGAGAATTTCAACATTTAGTCAATTGTAATTTTTAGTTAACTTAAATTCAGTCATTGTTATCTAAAATAACTTGACACGTCTAAGTATAAACGAACTTTGGTAATAGCAAAATTTTCTGCAAAGTATTCCCCAAGGAAAATGCAAGGCGAAATATTTTGTATGTCAAAAGTCTAACCAAATACTCTCGAAGAAATGTAGTTTATGACTCTTTTGCGTCGCAAACTTTGACGTGGAAAGTTTTGTAGCTGCCTCTAACTAACAAACAAATAATTAGACTTTTATGTCTATTAGGTTTTAAATGTTTCGTTAGCTAAGGAGTTTTCTAGCTTTTATAATGAGGTCACGGTAGAGTTACCATCATGGGAGTGCCTCCGCAGCCGGTGACGCCACCCGAAAATAACGCCGTTGGGAACCGGCAGTATCTACTCTTTTCTTTCTTTTTCTTTTTTTTTTAGTATTTAGTCCAATAGCGAGCGTAGCGAGCTTGGGAACTTAAGGCACCTCGACACGGATAGGTTAGGTTCGAAGGGGATGAAAGGGGCTAGAGCGAGCGAGCATAGCGAGCGAATGAAGCCCAGTTCATCACCTTCGTATTAGGTTTCTTTAAACCCTGCAAACAGGAATAGGAGCCCCGCGCTCCGTTGGCTTTCCTTATTTACGCTTTTTTTTTTTTTCTTAGTTACGCTTACGCTAGCCAAGTGGCCGGTTCTAGTGATCCGTACGCTTTATGTTTTTAACCGACTTCAAAAAAAGGAGGAGGTTCTCAATTCGACTGTATTTTTTTTTTTTTTTTTTTTTATGTGTGTTACCTCATAACTTCTTACAACGTGAACCGATTTTGAAGATTTTTTTTTTATTTGAAAGCTGTTGCTTCGCATTTAGTCCCATTTTAATTTGGTGAAGATCTGATGAAGGACTTCGGAGATACACAATGGAACTCTTCAATAAATGATAGCAAACCTTCCAGAATTGCTGCAATCGCATGTCTGTACATTGTTTTCACCACTTCACAACATTACATCACGCTGATGCTCTCTGAAGGGGTATACAGATTTGTACAGTTCACCCTGATACACCCTAATTTCACCAACTACGTTCAAATTCCCTATTTTTGAGGCTATCAATTCGGCCATAACTTTACTATTAATTTATATAGTTTTAGAATGGGGTAAAACAACTAAAAAGTGAAAAATAAAATACTTTTTACAAAAAAAATACAACCGACTTCCTTAAATAATACTAAAAAATGCAAAATAACTTTAATTTCGGAAGTCGGTGTCAAATAACGAAGAAACCGAACTAGAAACACCGACTTCCGAAATTAAAGTTATTTTGCATTTTTTAGTATTATTTAAGGAAGTCGGTTGTATTTTTTTTGTAAAAAGTTTTTTATACTTTTTGAATTTCTTGGTAGTTGTTGTTGAAGATTTTTATGCAAAGAACAGTATTTTTTTATTGTTGTGACTTTTTGGAACATATTGACTTTATATAAGATTGTTTTTTTGTAAACCCCCTTTTCCTATTTTTTTTCAAAGTCAGCGTCCGCGCCGTCTACAATTTCGGGTCGTGGCGCTGGCTGCGGAAGGACTCCTTTACGATCATACTTTTTAAACCGACTTGAAAATAGAGGAGGTTCTCAATTCGGCTTATTGTAATTGTCATAAAAGACGCTCTGGCTATAAATGGTTTTAATGGTTATATTCAATAGGTACAGTTACCTTACTGTAGAAATTGCATACTATTTAGATTTAACTGTGGTGTACCCCAAATAAAAAGTTTAAAATAAATATGTTTTACAAAAAAACACAACCGACTTCCATCTATAAAACAGTAAAAAGTACAAAGTAACTTTAATTTCGAAAGTCGGCGTTTCTGGTTTAGTTTCTTCTTTATTTACCTAACACCAACTCCAAAATTAAAGTTATTTTATACTTTTTAGTGTGTTTTATATTTATTTGTTAAAAACTTTATGCACAAGAAAACACACTGTACAAAGCCGGACTTAATGCCTCAGGCACGGATTATATGGAATTCGGTAATATATTTTGCTACCAAAAAGTGTTGCCATTTTGAGTTTTCAGGTTTCCAGGTAAAATTCCAGTCATAATGTAATTTCAATTTTGTGTTCAAGGTAAATTATCGCGCTTATCGCAAAACTCCTGACTCAATGACAAGTCATTGAACTGCAAAACGAAAATGTGAAAATATTTTGAAACGAGAAATATTTTACACAAAAATAACCCAACGTGTTACTTTTTGTAGTAAATTCGCTGTCGCAGCCACACGGACGAATCACGATTATCTGTATAAAAATACAAACCTTCGCTAAACGTTACTTTTTGGGATCAATGTTACCTATTAAAAACTTGGAAGACTTTTACCTTTGGCTCTAGACAAGTGACATTCTATCAACAAGACCGTCGCTATAGCTAATGACAAAAAGCAAATAATATTTATTTATTTATTTATTTTTGCACATGTACAACAATTAGAAGAGAAAAAAGAACAAAAACAGATAGAAGAGCACAAAGGTGATGCTTATTTTAAATGAAATTTTTTCCAGCAGACCTGCTAATGGAAAGTTGGATGAGAAATGTAGACACAGTGTGTATAAATAGGTATGGAAACTTAAAATAGACTAGAATATATAAGTATTGTTTTCCAAAAAAATAGAACCGACTTCAAAAAAAAACAAAAAGTACAAAATAACTTTAATTTCAGGAGTCAGTGTTTCTGGTTTTGTTTCTTCGTTTTTTGACACCGACTTCCGAAATTAAAGTTATTTTGCACTTTTTGTTTTTTTTTGAAGTCGGTTCTATTTTTTTTGGAAAAAAGTTTTTATTTTTCACTGTTTAGTTGTGTTTATCCATTAAATTATGTTAACAATGTATATCTAGGCGATAGCAGCAATCGCGGTTGATTTGCTGTGTTTTTTGAGGAGTTCCGTTGTCTGTCTCTGAAAACGCATCATTAGATCTTTATGAAATTAATGGGACCATTTCGGAACAAACTCCTTTCGAACAAAAAAATAATTTTGGAAATCCGTCTATAAATGACGGAGTTATGCCCGAACATACATAAAAAAAAATACAAACATCCGAATTGATAACCTCCTCCTTTTGGAAGTCGGTTAAAAATAAATATAACTATGAGATGGTGGAGAGGTAATAATACTCTTTGACTTGTTTTTTAAACTGGTAGATATTTTTAAAATAACAGAAATTAGGTGGAAGCTTCCACAACCGTACCGCATGAAAAGAAAAGGAGTGGGAATAGAAATGGGTTTTTTGGGATGGGAAATTGAGATGATGCTTAAGGCGGGATCTACACTGGGCGTCGGCAGAGCGAGTGAACGAAAAACGATCATGCAGGTAGCCAGGATATTTAAGATTAAAAAGGATGTTGTACAGGAGATATAGTATCCGAATATTATTATAGTTTAAATAAAACTACTAAACACGCTCAGAGTGCTGTCATTTTATTTCGTGCATTCTTCTTATTTGATACCTGTATCATGAGAATACATAAAAACCGGTTAAGTGCGAATTTGACTCGCACATAAAGGGTTATGTACGATTTTATTGTTTGTTTTTATAGTGGCAACAGAAATACACATTCTGTGAAAATTTCAACTGCCGCTAACAGACAGACGGACAGCGGAGGCTTAGTAATTGGGTCCCGTTATTTACCCTTCGGGTACGGAACCCTAAAAGTAACTAGTCCGCCATAGAATAGAATAGAATAGAATAGAATAGAATAGAATAGAATAGAATAGAATAGAATAGAATAGAATAGAATAGAATAGAATAGAATAGAATAGAACTTCATACCGTATTTGGGAGTCCGCCATATTGGATGTAGAATGACGTCACTTAGCTTAACATGGTGGCATGAAATCTATAATTTAACTCAAATAACTGCCACCAACTGCAACAGACAGAATTATTTAGTTGATATTTACAGTCGTGTTTTTTAAAAATATTCATATTTTATGAACGTGACAAAAAAACATAGGCTCAAAATTTTTGGTAATCTGCATTGGGCCCGCGTGGTGGATTACGGCCCACACCCTCTTACAGAAAGGAGGCCTGTGCCCCAGCAGTGGGGACTTAAAAAGGTTGATGATGATGATGAAATGACGGGTCCAATAGATTTTTTAGTCATCTACCCTATTATAGATGATGATCACTTGAGTGAGGTTTGAAATCAACTTTACCGAATAACACTGCTGAAGTCAGCAAAACAATGTCTTAACATAGCCAACTATCCACTTGAATCAATATCTTGCTTCCAAACTTTCTTCCGGTCTGTTTCTAGCTAAGAACCACACGCTAGGTATAAAGATACAAACAGGGGAATGTTACGACGAAAAAGTTTTGTCAGCACGACTTTTGCGGTCGCCGAGCAAAGTTCTGTTGCTATGGTTCTTAGCTTGGAAGTGGGACGAAGAAATTTTTTGTTACTTTACGTCATATAATAATTGAGTATGACAGCAGATTGTCGCAATCAATGTTAGTTTATAAATAATCGCGCGAGATTGAAAACTGGGGAAAAAAAAATTTACAGACCAAGATAATTAGGTTCAGTAAAACGCATGAGAATACGATTGGCAGCTTCATTTAAGTATTCGAGAACTTTATAACAGCTATATTACACCTACTACCTAGCGGGTTAAAAAAGTCGCTTTAGATGAATCATAACATATTTATTGCGCACAATTCATATAGAGGCAGTATACAAAGAGGCCTTTTTAGACCCCAGGGTTTCTGACTGGTACCGCAATGAGGATCAATTTTTACAATCACATACCTTTTAGGGATTTTACAATCTCATACCTTGCAGGGGTTAATCCGAGTTTGGAGCATTGTTTGAAGTTTATATATGAATTATCGCTATCTTTACATAAAACCTGAAGTGGTAACATACAATTTAAAAAAAACTGGCAGTCCGAGAGTACCGACGAAAACTTGAACAGAATCCACTACAGTAGGCTTTGAAATATCAAAAACGTGAGTGACTGACAAGTGCTATAGTAGTGTAACGTGCATTTTAGCATTTCGACAATCGCTAACGCTAATCGAATGACCTTTGTCAAGAGATGTAAAATAGCATAACAAATGAACATCGGAACAGACCTCCAAACTAAAGTTCTCATACTTCAAAATAATTTGCCACCGAAGTTAGGAAAATACTTACCCTTGCAGGAAACGACGTTTACGGACGGAAACCACATGTTTTTACTGTTAAGGCGTATATATGCGACAAGTGGGGCCCTCATTGAATAAAAAATCGTAGCAAAGCGCCAAGAAAAAATGTTTCGTATCCAAAGTAGTAAGCAAAAATGTTAAAAACTGCCGTTTTTGGTACTTTTGCTTACTACTTTGGATACGAAACATTTTGAGTCCTGTTTTAACAACGTAAAAATACCTTATCTTCTTCGTAACAAACGCAACATAGGATTCTTTAATTTTAATTTTCTATGCTTAAGATACGATTTTCTTTTCAATGAGGGCGCCACTTATGCGGCGGTACGCCCTTAAACTGGAGTATTTTATGGGAGGCATGGGTAACGGCCCCGGATATAAGGACTATTTTCTGCTACAGTTTTTATGCTTGGTAACTAAGATTCTGACAATGTATCAGCAAAAGCGACGCTGTAAGCTTTGAAAAGTCAAAAATGTGAGTAACTGACAATTGCTATCGTAGTGTCACGTACATTTTAGCATTTCGACAATCACTAACCCTAATCGAATGACACTGTCAAGAGCAGAGATGGCGAAAGAACGGCACGTGTGCCAACAAAAATAATTCGGGCACGCAAAAAAACAAACATTTTTCAGATGACTCCAGTTCAGTTGCATTTTGCCGCAAAGTATGAGCTTATTATTTTTAAAATATTAAGCCTCAATCCTAATTTTTTGCTTTATACTTTAAACCCAAGATTCTTTGACGACACGCTATGGGCGCTGCGGCCACATTATTATTCATTTTTGTAAAAAATAGCACGATCATCAATAAAGGTTCGCCATCCCTGCCTCACATGTCGGGATTTCGACAATCGCTAACGCTGATCAAATGGCACTTTGTCTAGAGACTCACAACATACAATATTATGGTCCTCATTCGTCACCCTGCACTCAGCCTTATAAACAAACAAGCGGTTCCTCAAGGCTCTATATATCGCGTGTAAATAATAATGTTGTTAATCGCAACACAGCGTTCATTTCCAAGGGCTTTTCCGACTAATGAGTTCAAACGCCGTACAAAGCTTATCTCGCAATTAATATTATGGAAACTGTACTTGAGTTTATATGCAATTCAGCGAACGTGTTTCGTTGATTTGATTTATGTTAATTTGTTGAAGTAAAACTGTTTGTGTGGTATTTGTGTTTTATACCTTGTGTTATTTTTTTTTTAGAGGAGCTCGTGGCTTAAGTAATAACAGCCGCATGGGTCGATCCATCAGGTTAAGCTACGCTTGCCGGGGTTGGTCCATGGATGGGTGACCATCTTTACATACCGAGACTCCGCCGTGCCTCGGAAAGCATGTTAAGCCGTTGGTCCCGGCTGTCAATCGTGGATCTTTGGCAGTCGTTACGGGTCGTCAGAAGCCCGAAAGTCTGACAACCAGTCTTACCAACGGGTATCGTATTACCCAGTAACTGGGTTGTGGAAGTCAGATAGACAGTCGCTCCATGTAAAATACTAGTATTCAGCTGCATCCGGTTAGACTGGAAGCCGACCCCAAGATAGTTGGGAAAAGGCTAGGCATTTGTATTCGATTTTTAGGGTTCCGTACCCAGAGGGTCCCAACGGAGTCCTATTATTGTCAGTCACGTGTCTGTCTGTCTGTCCGTCCGTCGTCTGTCACAAAACTTTGTTACGAAGGATTTTTCAACTTCCCATTTACCTATGAACTTGAAATTTGGTGATAATGTTTATTATTACGTATACTTTACTAACAAATACCAATATTTGGTACGGAACCCTTAATGTGCGAAATTCGACACGTATTTGGCCAGTTTTTTTAGGTTTCCTTAGTCTTAGCAAGGACCAAACCCCCCCCTCCCCCCTCCTTTACAGCTACGTTACACTTTTGACTTGAAAAATCTGAACAAAATCCTGATGGTAGTATACAAGCTTTGAAGGAAAACTATCACGGTTAAGTTGGCTTTGTTAGTTTAAGAATAATAATCGCCCAACTTATAAAATGTATCTACTACAAATATTCAAACAAAACACAAAATCCTTAAAAAAAATGCTGAGGTGAAGTTGTTACTTATTAAAATTAAATATTTAGAACAGTTAGTAACCGTGTAAAATATTGGAAAATTAAAATATATTTTTTAGTTAGTTAATTTGTTGAAGTAAAACTGTTTGTGTGGTATTTGTGTTTTATACCTTGTGTTATTTTTTTTTTAGAGGAGCTCGTGGCTTAAGTAATAACAGCCGCATGGGTCGATCCATCAGGTTAAGCTACGCTTGCCGGGGTTGGTCCATGGATGGGTGACCATCTTTACATACCGAGACTCCGCCGTGCCTCGGAAAGCATGTTAAGCCGTTGGTCCCGGCTGTCAATCGTGGATCTTTGGCAGTCGTTACGGGTCGTCAGAAGCCCGAAAGTCTGACAACCAGTCTTACCAACGGGTATCGTATTACCCAGTAACTGGGTTGTGGAAGTCAGATAGACAGTCGCTCCATGTAAAATACTGGTATTCAGCTGCATCCGGTTAGACTGGAAGCCGACCCCAAGATAGTTGGGAAAAGGCTAGGCATTTGTATTCGATTTTTAGGGTTCCGTACCCAGAGGGTCCCAACGGAGTCCTATTATTGTCAGTCACTTTTTTTAAATCGAAAAAAATATACACACACGTATATTTTTTTCGATTTAAAAAACGTTAAACGTTTATTTTTTTTATTTTTTTTGGAGGGTGGGAAATCATCTTATGACTTCTTTCGCTCTAGGGTGGAGCGGAAGGGCGTGTCAGACTCTTACTGACTAAAACTCACCCCTGTTCCTCCCTGCCCTACGTGCCCAGGGGCGAGGTAACTCTTTCAAATTTATCCTCCACCCCCGGGCAGGCATTGGCCGTGGCAGGCCCCGTCCTTTGCTGACAACTCTTTGAGGCGCGCGTGGAACACTACGCGCCGTCGACTCTCGGGCCTGGTGCTGATCGGGCGGCGAGTTACCCACTACTCGCCGTCCGCAGACCCGGGTAAACGTTACACGTTACGTTACGTTAAACTGTAAACTCAATTAATAAGCTCATGGGGTCCGAGTGCTCATCGAGTTTTCCGTAACATCAGCAAACATTTAGTCGACTCTTCACGTGACCAGAGGGCTGGCCTTTTTTTCGGCCAAAGAATCAGCATTGCCATTCAACGTGGCAATGCTGCCAGCGTTCTGGGCACTTTTCCCATTGACAGCAATGTGGACGAATTTTTTGATGCCCAATGAGCTGTACTTCTACCGGATCTTTTATGCCGCTTGTAATTTATTAGTTTATTTTAATATGTACCTAAATTGTAATCATATGTTCATAGTAATAAACATAAAGCCCCTTTTTTATTCCGTATGTTATAACGGGCGACCAATGAGTTCTACGCCTCCCCTTTTTATGCCACTTGCGCATATTTTATATATTTTTTGTAAGCTTTAGTTAACTTTGTTATTTAATAGTTTGCATATATAGATAGGTGTTCCGTTTCATATCCCATAATTTTAAGGTTACTTGCTATAAGTAAAAATAATATAAAAAGTCCTAGAACAAGTGTTTCAAGAAAAGTAGAGTGTGTGTGTGTGTATGTGTGTGTGTGTGTGTGAGTGTGTATGTATGTGAGTGTGTTGTGGTTTTTTTTTTTTTTAATCATTCAATTAGTTAAAAATTGTCACCCGTATTGACGAATCTTTATTTTGCGAGTAAATCATTTTCGTTCAAACCAATAATTCATTTTTAAACCTAAGAAAATGCGACGTCATCATATTATTTCACGTACGGGTGTTTTAAATGCATAATCGTGACTTAGTCAAATTATTTTTTATGAAAAATAAACACGAAAAAAAAAGATATGCCAGTTGATTCTTTGACATGGTCTCATTAATACCTACCCTAGAGTTATAGGATATCTATAAAAATATGTTTTACTTCAATATCCACAGACGAAGACAATACAAAAGGTGAACCATCTGTAAATTCCAAATTCAAAGTAAGAAACATAACAAATAAACATCGGAACAGACCTCCAAACTAAAGTTCTCATACTTCAAAATAATTTGCCACCGAAGTTAGGAAAATACTTACCAATCAATCTATTTCTAAAATAAAATTGTAATAAAGAGGTTTCGTGTGTAGGAAGAATTTCTAGAACTTCTGCATGAGTGTCCGTTCACACATACTGGCTCGGAGAGAAGGGTACATTTTTATCGCGTTTGAAAAACAGTTTTGTTTCATTGAAATAAGGTTGTATTTTTCATTTCGCTTCTTTTTTTAAATAAGAATGCTTAAGAGCCAACCTAACGCGCTAAGAGATAAACATGTTTTACTTCAATATCCACAGACGAAGACAATACAAAAGGTGAACCATCTGTAAATTCCAAATTCAAAGTAAGAAACATAACAAATAAACATCGGAACAGACCTCCAAACTAAAGTTCTCATACTTCAAAATAATTTGCCACCGAAGTTAGGAAAATACTTACCCGTGCAGGAAACGACGTTTACGGACGGAAACCACATGTTTTTACTGTTAAACTGGAGTATTTTATGGGAGGCATGGGTAACGGCCCCGCAAATAAGGACTATTTTCTGCTACAGTTTTTATGCTTAGTAACTAAGATTCGAATATTGTTCTAAGTCATGCAATCGAGCTTGGTAATAAGGTTTTGAAACCAGTATAATGCTTAAGAGCCAACCTAACGCGCTAAGAGATAAACAATAAGAGGAGCCGATCGGCTGCTGCCATTGACGCGCTCCGTCGCGCTCGCCGGCTCTCTTTGTGCCGGTCTGTGTGAAAAGAAGAGCGCTCGTTCGTTACTCTCCGAGCCGGTCTATGTGAACGGAGCCTAAAAATGTTGATCCGATTACGACACCACACAATTTAGCTCTTTACCCAACTGCCCAAGAAGGAGAATAATGTTTTTGATATATTGCTATTTGAACCATCACTTTGCCAACATTAACTTTAAATAAATAAAGTTCTTTTATTCATGGGAAGACACTCTAATAGTAAGTACCATACAGGTTACTTTTGTCTCGAAAAGGCTCTTGAGCAAAGCCGTGGGAAACCCTGGTATTATCTTATATTATTTGCATCTCTTGGATTTCTCGGAATTCCGATCTTTGGAATCCCGGACCTTTGGAAGGCGTACGAGGGGACGACGCCAACTCGCAGAGGCCCCTTTAGATGATTTTTATAAAAAGAGGTACCAACCGACGATTATCCCTATACACGCTATACAAGTGCACCCAAGGACAAACCCCGGTTAGTGTGATGATATTGCAAGATAAGGAGAAAAAGATATGGTTTTGGGAGGCTAAGGTGGACTGGTTACCGAGAATTATGTAAAAACTATGACCCCTGCCGTAACCATGTTATTAAAATACATCGATAAAAAATAATATAATTATTTACATATTATCCTACAAAATTATAAATGTGAAAGTTTGTGTGTATGTTTGTTACTTCTTCGCGCTCAAACGGCTTGACCGATTTAGATGAAATTTGGTATGTAAATAGCTTATAGCCTAGATTAACATATAGGCTACCTTTCATTTCGGTCTAGGCGGGTGAAACCGCGGGGCGCAGCTAGTTGGTACATATAGTTAAAATAAACGTACATATTGCGGCGTTTATGAATGTGTGGACCCGACTCTACTGGCCGGCTAGATGGTTCGGCGTATGAAAAGTAATTCAAACGTAGAATAGATTCAAATAGGAAGTAATAGGTATTGTGGCGATTGTATACACTGCCTAAGTCCGCGTGTGGGTACCAGTCTTCAGCTGGCAGTTGAGTATATTGAGGAGTCATTCGAATGTGAAAAGAGTAGTTTTTTTTTATGACCAAGATGAGTTTAGCTCTTGGAAGTGGGCACACATATATAATTCTTATAAAACCAATATAGAATTTATCGCGCCCTCAAGTAGCCAGTTTCTACCTGACACACCCCACTCTCGCAGTAAGCAAGCGAGTCCCCATGCAACTAGAGCACCCCTAGAGCCCTGCAGGCCTCACTGGAGCCTTCGGTTGTACAGTATGTTTTGTTTTGGGAGTGATTACAGAGAAGCCCTTCAAAGAGGGCGCATGTTTGAGTTAGCTAAAAATATAACAGTTTCACAGTGCGGTGCCTGTCTTTAATTCCTTACACTGCATACGTACACCTGCTCAGCATTTAACGTACCTCTCGCTGGAGAGTGAACTCTACAAGCTCCTGAACCCCTGAAGCCCCGAAGGCTTCACATTCATTTTCGAAAGTTCAGTCACAACTCCTCTATCTATTTTTTATCCCGCAAGATAGGCCAAGCTGGCAGAAAAAGCTATATACTAATATTCTCAAACAAAGGAGTAAGACAAAGGTGTCTTAATTCCGTCCAAATATTCGGTACACTCGCTTATTTTCTTAGAAGGAGTAATTCACTCTACATAATACAGGAAGTACAATATCGTATAAGGCGGTTGGCAGACACTAAATTAACATAAATAAGCTCAACCCTCAAGGGATGAGTTTCACGAAACATACTGCTCTGTATAAGGGAGCAATGAATAAGACATTTGTATACTGTTGTTTAGAACCTCACTGTTTATGAACTGACGTTCTAGACTCGTGTAATGTGGACTGACGGGTTCTCGCCTTTGATAATTGGGTTAGTACCTCCCAAGATTTATTTTCGGCATAAACTATTACTAAGGAACTTGTTTGCTCGCAAATTGTTTAAAGACCTGTCTAAGCGCCTTGACCTTGACATTCCGCCTGACCCAAGGGCTGGCTTTAAACTTGGACAGAGGATAAGCATTACCATACAACGTGGCAATGCCGCCAGTCTTTTGGGCACATTACCAGTCGACAGCGACGCGGAGGAATTTGTCAATGCCATATTTCAGATTATGTATTTTTATTTTTAGTTAGTTAATAGTTTTAATTTTTTGTTTAAGTGTCTTCTAATGATTTGTGACGATTGCAGGGCGGACTCGCGAGGATTGCAAGGTGGACTCGTGAACGTCACGTCTAAACGACTAGTCTTATTTTTTGCAAAAAATATATGTTACTCTAAACAATATTTTTCGTAATTTGATATGTGAATATTTGAAATTATACTTTTATAAATAATGTAATGTAATTAACAAAACCAGAAACACCGACTTTCAAAATTAAAGTTATGTTGCATTTATATTGTTTTTTATTTGGAAGTCGATTCTATTTTTTGTACAAAATGTTTTATTTACATATAGAAAAGCGACTAGCTCACCAGCGCACTTTTAATACGCTACACTTCTACTAAGAATTCATAAATATAGTTTCACGAAACACTGTTTTAAAATAATCACACACATTACAGCCATGGGAGAAAGTTAGCAGGTAAATTATACTGTAAGTCTCTTGCCAAGGAGTATCGTGTTAGAGTATAGGTTCCTGGGTTCATTAAAAAACTGGTATTATATTACGAATTCGGCTGGATATATATAAAAAGGTGGCTGACTATTGAGAAGACGACTACAGAAAAGTCTGGAAAACCTCAAATAAATTAGAATAGGGGCAAGAAAGTGATGGTCTCTGTTTCCAACACCTGATTCTGATGGATTTCAACGTCCCGACGTGCAATCGAATCAATTAGCGGTCGTGTTCAATAGGAAATTACTACTAAGTAATATTATAATAACTTTAAACAGAAGTGGTATCTACTAAGTAAGTGGTATAATATTCCGGTTTCAAGATATTGGATATTGGAAACTAACTCTGTTTAGAGTTTGGATCTCTGACGCCCGGAGTTTGGAATAGTGTTTCTTGCTGTTATTATGTAACGCAAGTTAAAAAAGGAAAAAGAAAAACAGTTTGTTTTAATACAACATGATTGGATGCGCCAATTGCGCTGGTTTGTTACAAATTAACAAATAAGGTGGCAAATTGATAGGCTAGGCGGTTAAGTTTGGATAAGGGTGTAAAACGAAGGACTTACCGGCCGATGTTCTTCCCCGAGCTCAGAGCAAAGCGCAGCTTCACAATTATCACTTTATCACCACCGAAGATTAGCGAATTATCAAAGTTCTGATTATTTTCCCAGCGCACGCGCAGCTAGTAGTAGGTTCGCACAGCCATTGACTTTACGTCACATCACGACTGTCATTAGAAAATATCACAGCACCTTTTGTAGTCTTCTCACTCACACCCGTTAGATCGGCCAGTAATTATGACAAGGATGGAGCAGGAAAGGAGACCACCAGCGCGATGAACGAATAATATGACAATCGGTGTTGCCAGTATATAATACTTTACAATGTTGAATCCAGCTCAACCATTCCCCCCGGGATTGAAGGGATGCCTTCAAGAATTTAAGGCGTATAACACGGAAATTTATACACTGTAGCATTGCTTAGTGCAATGCAATCAAATGTCTAACAACTAGCATTAACCTAACCTAACCTAAATGACTAAGCTAAACGAACTATTGGTTAGGTAATGGGCAAAGACGCACGACGGGACGCAAGTAAGATCCAGTCGCTGTTTTAACCCGAACGACGCGAGTGACCCCGGTAGAGTCGGGGAAGACTTCCTCTACAATACCTAAAGGCCAATGAAGCGGAGGTGAATTATCGGTAATAAGAATCACGACCGTGCCTACAGTGATCGGGTCCACCGTCGTGTTCCATTTGCGACGCGATTGTAACGTATGTAGATAACTCACTCTCCAGCGTTTCCAAAATGATTGTACTAATTTGTCTAATAACTCATGTCTAGCAACGATAGTTTTCTCGTCGATTTCCTCTGCAGGCAAGTATCGCAAAGGAGTGAGATTCAAAAAGTGTGCTGGAGTCAAAGCTAGTGGTTCAGAAGGGTCACTAGAGAGCGTCCTGCAGAGAGGTCTAGTATTCAACACCGATTCGACCTGAGTGAGCACAGTGCTCAACTCTTCAAACGAAAGGACAGTATCGTTTATGACGCGGTATAGGTGCGATTTTAGAGCTTTAATGTTCGACTCCCAGTTGCCGCCGAAGTGACTGGCTGCGGGAACATTGAGCGACCAGCCAATACGATTTTCCGCTAACAGGCGGCCGTATTCCGTTTTGTAGTACTTTGAACAAAGGAACTCGTGTAGTTCCGACAATTTACGCTTGGCACCTATGTAGTTCGTCCCGTTGTCGGAATAAATCCTACTTACCGGACCGCGTCTCGACAAGAATCTTTTAAAAGCGTTCATGAAACCAGCCGTGCTAAGGTCACCAACAAGCTCAATGTGTACCGCGCGAGTTGTCATACAGACGAACAAACATACATAAGCCTTGGTAGACCGAATCCCTCGACCGCGAGACATAGTGACCTTAAACGGACCAGCGTAGTCCGTGCCGGTGTGGACAAACGGTTTAGCGAATTGAACCACGCGGCAAGGTCTATGATCAGCCATCTCCGGAAAGCTTGGCTTAGGACGAAGGCGGAAACAGGGAATGCATTTATGAACCCTACTCCGGATCAAGTTGCGGGCGGAAAGAATCCAGTACTTCTGCCGCAGGATCGACATCAGCAGGTCGGGACCGGCGTGGCAATTTAATTTGTGTTGATACTCGACTAGCAGATTTAAAAGAGGGTCCTTACTTGGAAGCAAAATGGGGTATTTACCATTGTAGTCTAAATCCGAATTCGTTAAGCGTCCTCCGACTCTAATGAGTCCATCCTTGAGGAACGGCTTTAAATGCCGAAGAGTGGGGCTGCAATTCTTGCCTTCCCTAAGTCTGTCAATCTCAGCGGAGAAGTGAAAGCGTTGAAGCTCACGGAGAACAAACAATTCAGCGAAGTCGTAATCCGACGCTGACATGCGATATCCAATAGGCAAGAATTTCACGAATCGACATATGTAAATTACTGTGCGAAGCAATTTACTCCAGGACGAAATACGATCGACCAATGAAAGGATAAGAGATCTTTCGATTGGTGCAGCGACGATCAGTGAAGATTTCTTCTCTTCGGGTGCTTCGGACACCGATGAAGGGTTAAATGAAATAACAGGCCACTGAGAAACGTCCCAGTGAGCCCATGAAGGACCGCTGAACCAAAGCGGATGGTTGATTATTTGGCCAGGTGTGAGGCCCCGAGATAGACAATCCGCAGGATTGTCTGAACCAGCTACGTGGTACAAATCCTTTGGAGATAAATCTCCCTGAATCCTCGACACTCTGTTGGCCACGAAGGTGTTCCAACGATGGGGTGACGAATGCACCCAACAAAGAGCGACAGTCGAGTCTGAAAAGGCGAATATGTTACGAACCGCAATGCGATCTCGACAAACCGTTATGACATTTTTTATGAGTTGCGCTACCACAAGAACAGCGCACAGTTCAAGCCGAGCGAGAGAGACCACTTTCTTAGGAGAGACCTTTGATTTAGCGGTTATCAACCTAACGATATTATTATCGCTATTTTGAACGTGGAAGTAAACCACTCCCCCATAAGCCTTCTCACTGGCGTCAGCGAAAGCCAAGATAGTGACCACACTATCGGCGACGATCCCAATGTGACGTGGGATTTTTATATTACAGAGCAAAGGAAGCTCTTCCTTAAAACGAGTCCACAGTCGCACTATATCTTCAGGTGGGGTATCATCCCAGTCGCATTCGCACAGCCACAGCTGTTTTATTAGAAGTTTAGCGTACAGGACGACGGGCGCAACAAATCCCATGACGTCCCATATCTTAGCGACACACGACAACATGGTACGCTTAGTGCAACTCTGAGCGGGAGCATTGACCTTCATACAGAAGTGGTCCGACGCAGATGACCAGCACAAGCCCAATACCTTATGCTGATCAGATCTATCAAATTCCTTGACAGCTGGTAGGCGATGCGAGGGGGGTATCGAATCCAGAACGGCTTGGGAATTACTGGTCCATTTGACCAGTTCAAATTGACCCGCCTTCATTAGGCCGATCATTTCCAAAGCGGTGGAAACGCCCTGGTCTTCCGTGGGAACGGAGTGGACAAAATCATCCATGTAAAACCCCGCTGCGACTATATTCCTGGCCTGAGGGTAAGAGCCACCCTCGTCCTCTGCCAGCTGCTTAATAGTACGCAGCGCATGAAAGGGGCTTGACTTAAGCCCAAAAACGACACGATTAAATTCATAAACCTGTAAAGGTTCCTGAGGTGAAAAGCGATACAAAATGCGTTGGAAACGTCGATCAGCCTCTCTGATTCCAATGCTTAGAAACATTTGACGAATGTCAGCGGAAAGCGCGATCAAAAATAAACGAAAACCAATTATAATATTGAACAAGTTCCCTTGTAGGTTCTGACCACCGTACAAGAGATCATTAAGCGAAACGTGGGTGGTAGTTTTACAACTACCATCCAGAACAACACGAAGTTTGGTTGTGACCTTGTCCTCTCGGATCACACCATGATGCGGAATAAAATACGAAACTTCGGAAGAATCCGAATTTGTAGGGGAAATGTAACCCTTTTCCAAATATTCGAGGATGACACCGTCATACGCGGCCTTTAGTTGAGGAGAAGCTTGCATCTTTCTCTCCAAGCAATAAAACCGGCGTTCACTGGCTTGGCGCGAATTACCAAGGGACTCGACATCACCCTTGAAAGGCAAAGCTAACACGTATCGCCCGTCGTTATCTCGAGCGGTAGTACGGGTGTAAAACTCCTCACACAACCTGTCATCCGGGCTTAATACTGGAGGGACGTTCACCTCTTCTAATTCCCAGAATTTCCGGACAGCTGCGTCCAACGGATCCGCGGTACAGCAGTACGAGACGGTCGAGCTGCTGGCCGCACGGACCGGTGATTTACCTACGATAACATAGCCAAGGACGCTTTCCCAAGCGATCGGCGAAACACTCGAAGACCGTCCCTGAACCTTATTTGATAAGAATAAATGCGGGAAAATTTCAGCACCGATTAACACTTCAATCGGTTCTGGTGCAAAGTATCTATCGTCTGCCAACGGTAAATTTTTGAAATTAGTCAAAAGCGAAGTATCAACCGAGGCGGTTGGCAGGCGTTCAGTAATTTTATCAACTACTAATGACTCGACGTCATATTTTATATTTCGATCGAAACGAGAATGAATTTTAAATTCTGCGGAACCCTGTATTGCTTTACTCGAGCCCCCTATTCCCTTTACGGTAGAACAAGCAGGTCGTTTATTCATATTCAAACCAAGGCGCTGACAACAATCGCGAGTTATAAAGCTACTCTGGGAGGCGCTGTCAAGTAAAGCCCGAACGACATGCTCATTTCCACGAGTGTCTACAATAATTATGCGCGCAGTGCCTATTAAAACGGTCATAGGTCCTCGTAGCGAAGGGTTATCCTTATTGAGGACGTGGGACAAAGAACACAACGCGACATCTGTGCGCGCGGGAAGCGTCGAGTCACTCGTCTCCGCCCGATCAGCTGATCGCGCCGGCGGTGGCGAATGCGAGCGTGCTGCGCTCGAATGCGAATTCCTATTATCGGGGCGGCTGCCGAAGCATAACAGAGTATGATGCTTGCGAGAGCATCTTTTACACGTAGACGTAGAACTACATGCTGATAAACGATGACCACCACTTAAACAATTTATACATAAATTATTGGACTTTACGTATTCGAAGCGTTTATTTGGCTTATAATTATTAAAAACCTTACACTTATAAACGAAGTCATGAGTTTCGTTGCATAGAACGCAAGCGGCGGCTTCCGAGCTAGCCGTGTAAGCGACTGTACTAGTCTTACGATCGAAAGGTTTCTTGTTGATGGCCTTAGCAACAGATGATTGCGTACATTCCAACACCCTCATGTGATCCTGCACGAAACTAACTAAATTAGAAAACGAGGGAATCTCAGAACAGTTAGACCCTAACTTATAGCTAGATTCGAACGTACGCGCGGTATCTGAATCGAGTTTTTTAGTAGCGATATATAACAACATAAAGTCAGCGAGGTCGCTTAGCTTCAAGTTTTTTAAGGCGGCCGCTGACGTAGCGAATTTATCTAGAAATAATTCCAAACTACTTGGAGTACCTGACGAGATGGGTTTAAACCCAAATAGTTGGTCTAAATATGAAGTGGCCAACCGCCGTTTATCTTCATATCGTTTGCAAAGCGATTCGAAAATAAGTGGGTAATTGTCAGCTGATAAATTAAGCCCAGAGCACACTGCACGAGCCTTATCTGACAACTTCCCTATTAAATAATATAATTTCTCACTGTCGGTCAGTGAGTTATTATTATGTACGATGTTACGAAAGCTCGCAATGAATATCGGCCAATTTTTAATATCACCGTTAAATTCGGGAATTTCAATTGGCGGCAATCGCGGCGACTGTTTGACCTCACTATGAGGTCGAATTTGCAGTTTTTTCTCGGCACGCCTTATTCGGCCTAGCAGGTCTCCAAACGAGGAAAGTGCCTGATAATTGATGACATAATCGGGATTTAATTTAATCTCATGGGCTACGATATCGTCCAGCACTCTTTCAAAATCCACACGCAGTGTATCTACAGTTTCAAAATCGCAAAGGAATGATTCTCTATCGAATTCCTCTGATTCGATATTTTTAGCTTTATCACAAATACCTTGCATGCGAGAAAATATATTATCTCTTTTAGCTATAAGCTTTCTTAAAGTAGGATCAGTGCGAGACATGATTGTAGCCTATTAATCCACGAAACAATTAGAGAAACAGGTGTTGTAAGTACCTGTTATATCCACAGGCCGACTCTGCGTGGTCGGTAATTCAATAAATTGAACTAACGGGTTAGTTAATATTTAACTACTATAACGCGAGGGGGGGTGAGCGACACCCTACTAGCACGATTACTAGTCAATATTACGAAATTTGCAATCGAAAAAATAAATATGCGTTTGGCGTTAATTCGCTCAGTGTGAATCAAGCCTTAGAACGATATTTTACGAACAAAGAACAAAGAGATATAGATGTACCCACTTATTGCAATAATGAGTGGTGGAATCGATATTCCTAATGTTATAAATAGAACTATAGGATTATCATGCGAACTAAAACAATATATATGTATATATAGCTACGACAAGTATATACCGTGCCTTATATGGCCCGGTATTTACGCGGGACGAGCGAACGTAACTAAATATTTCGATATTTTATTAAAGTACCCTCACTTAGATACTTATGCGGTTACTACGAGAATGTTCGATATACCTAGACTTCGATAAATCTAGGGAATGGCTGGCTGGATGCAATATCCGGTCGAAGGACCAAAATGGATGCGCCAATTGCGCTGGTTTGTTACAAATTAACAAATAAGGTGGCAAATTGATAGGCTAGGCGGTTAAGTTTGGATAAGGGTGTAAAACGAAGGACTTACCGGCCGATGTTCTTCCCCGAGCTCAGAGCAAAGCGCAGCTTCACAATTATCACTTTATCACCACCGAAGATTAGCGAATTATCAAAGTTCTGATTATTTTCCCAGCGCACGCGCAGCTAGTAGTAGGTTCGCACAGCCATTGACTTTACGTCACATCACGACTGTCATTAGAAAATATCACAGCACCTTTTGTAGTCTTCTCACTCACACCCGTTAGATCGGCCAGTAATTATGACAAGGATGGAGCAGGAAAGGAGACCACCAGCGCGATGAAAGAATAATATGACAATCGGTGTTGCCAGTATATAATACTTTACAATGTTGAATCCAGCTCAACCAATGATGTTATTATGATTTTATTCGAAATACGGTAACTGCTAGACATCGATCTCCCATTAAAATAATAGAGATGAATGTTTCTTCATCATTCTAATGTATATCGGGTGTAAAAAGATAGTTTCCGAAGCCGAAAGCCACATATTTTACCCATTATTTGGATTATTATTTTCCATTAGAGCATACTTGGGAATCCACTGGTTCTGGAGATATTGAGGGTCAAAATCGCAATTTTTTTTTTTACTTTTTTACTAAATTGAATTCCAAGTGTTATTACAAAACTTTTTTCCTAACAAACATTACGCATTTGCAGTTAGAAAAACGAAAATGTGTAATTTCAAACGTATTCCTACCTACGTGTACCTACGTGGCTTAGAGGGAAGGGTATATAGGGGCAGGGTTTAACTCCACTTGCCAGGGTTTGCGTTACATTGCGCGCAATAAAAAATAGTATTTTTTTTTTCATACCCACAAAACAAAAGTTCCTAGCAATAATTTTTGCTCAAAACTATTTTGTTAGACGTCCAGTGTGCGTAGTTAACGGCTCTGTGATGTGTATTTTCACAGCCTGTATTTTTAGTTCATCTGCTTCTTCGTGTCATTGGTACGATAAAATTATATAAATTTTGCTGGCCCAAAACTTAACCACTTCTGCGGCATCCTTGGTAGCAATCTTTTCGTAAAAGGAGTAGGTTTTGGGGCACAATATTTCAATTAAATCCGGTTTTAGGTCTCGTACGTGGTTCGCAAGACGTGACTGTTAAAAAATATTATAGGCAGTCAAGTCTCGCTTCTAACCAGCTATCTAATATTCTTACCAAGGCTAGAAATATCGTGTATTTGGTGTAACTCATTCTAAGTCTGAAAGGAGAAAGCATGAAACCAAAAAACTTTTTTCAAAAAATACAACCGACTTCTAAAAATGGTAAAATAACTTTAATTTCGGCAGTCGGTGTTTATATTTTTTGTTTCTTCGTTATTTGACACCGACTTCCGAAATTAAAGTTATTTTACAATTTTTAGAAGTCGGTTGTATTTTTTGAATAAAGTTTTTTATTTTTCACTTTTTAGTTTTTATTTTTTTTGTACACTAGAAGTAAAACACACACACACACTGACACTAAAACTAAATATTACAGCTATGCCCAAATATCGACAATACCAATAACATGGAATTTGAACATTTGAAGACAACCAAAACGTCATCTGTGTATACATATTTTTTGTTTATGTTGATTGTTTCAAAAAGTACTGAAACAATTTCGATAACATTTATATGGAACCACCTCTGAAGAGCTATCAGACAAAAACAAGAATCATCAAAATCTATTCACAAATGGCGGAGATATCGCGTAACAAACATACAAAAAAAAAACATACAGACGAATTGAGAACCTCCTCTTTTTTGAAGTCCGTTAAAACAGGGCCTTATTTTGGCATATAAGGCTTTTTATACGATATTCACGGGTGTAGTTTTATAGTCCAACAAAACATAAAATTAACTAGTTCAAAATATCTGTGTCAAAAACTTAACATCTTTACACTTCAAAATTACAGTGTTTACTACATTTTTATTATGTTAAGTACAAATTGATATAAATAAGCTCTACGTGACATTGCGTGTCAGTTTACACACGGCTAACCTTCATCAACATGAAAATGATAAACTTCATCAAATTAATCTTGTAGGTCGGGAGACAGTCACTTTACAAAGTCCATTTATATTTACCATTTTTATTTTGAAAATATTTACGCTCTTCATTTCTTTTTTGTTACAGGTTTGGAAGTGACCTGGTAACGGTCGCAGAATACGATGGATGCTAGACGGACAGGACCGATCGTTGTGGCAGGACTTGGGGGAGGCCTATGTCCAGCAGTAGAAGTCTTTGATATTTAATTTTTTTTATCAATTACACCGCATCGGCTAAATAGATATAGATGAAAATTCACACACAGGTCAGATCATGACCCGGATTAGGAAGTAAGATTATTACCCGTGGTGTAACTTTCGGCTTTCAGCGCAGGCAATAACTAATAAATTGTAGACAAAAAAAGGTTTTTACAAAGTCAGTTTATTTTAAGACTAAATATATTAAATAGGATATGTAAACTGTCCTAACAAACCACAGTTTATAATTATGTGTACGCAGAAAATCTTATTTTACCTACATCGTCAGGAAACTAATTATTCTGTACAATTTCCCGCGTCAAGTTACTGGGTTAGTTTATGTAGCTTCCTAACTTCAGCAAAATATCTGATACTCAAACACAAGGTGTACACCCATGAGTAAATAAGCTTTACAGAGGCCAAACTTGTATAAGTGAAAAAATGTCTCATTTTGTTAACTAGGCTGTCAAAGATCGGCCAGAGTCGTGGTAGTGTTTTAAGGGTCACCGTGGTCCTGACACAGCCAACTTCAGGAACACGGGTGGGATTTAGTCAGTAAGAAACATGCCTCCCGCTCCACCCAGAGCGGCTGATGATTTCCCACCCTAAAAAATAAAGCTGACACAGAAAGATTTCAAATAATGTTGCCAAATTTTTGATATTAAAATTATAACTTTCAGGTCTTTTATGAAAACGAGTTTATGATGCAGTTATAGTTTTACTGGCTTCTTCTAGCGCTATCCCATGGGAACCTACATCCGGGAAAATAAGTATTCTAAGGCCTATTCCAGGATACTGTCTACCCGTGTGCCAAGTTTCCTCCAAATCCGTTCAGGCATTAAGACGTGAAGAAGTGACAAACAAACTGAGTTACTTGCATTTATGATATTACTAGCGACCTGCGCCAGCTTTCACGGTTACAAATTACACCTCTTTTTTTCTCATGAACCACTCTGTCTATTAGTAAAAAACATATGAAAATCAGTTTAGGAGTTTAATGGATATAGACAGATAGACAGCAAGAGGCGGCGGGGGACTTTGTTTTATAATATGTACTGCGTATGTAATATAGATTGCCAAAAGTAAAGCAGTGAGAAAAATCGCCGAGCGCCGCGGATACTCTTCTCTCAGAACCTCCTTTTTTGAAGTCGGTTAATAAAATGAATGTAACATTGTGTGTGTAAAGTAAAACTTTAATAAACTGCTGTGCAGAATCTGTAGCAGTGCAGCAGCGGATGAAATGCACTATAAAATTTATCAAATTAACTATCGTTTCAGAAACTGAAGGTAAGCTTTTCCTAGAAAAAAGAAAAAAATATTGTTTAATCTGCACAAACTAAACGCACATTAGAGAATAATTAGACTAAATAATATAAACATACAACGAAGCCCAAAGCCTTGTATTCAACCAATTAAAGTCTTTAAATGTTTTTGTTTATTGCCTGATGTCAGGGTCAGCCAACAACCAAAGACAATACACATTTCCTGTGGTAGACCAATTGTAGACTGGTTCTTTATACTCTTAACTCGTACAGTGATAAAATGAAGAATAAGAATAATTAAATAAAGTGTTTGCCTCTGTTCACTTATCTACTCTATGGTTATACTAACTACGGATAAAGTTCTCACAAACATAGGCGTCTCTTAAACTATAAGGAGTGTGGTTTTAGGTACCTATGTAGGTATGTTCATGTTTGATTACGCGTGTTTTGTTGCGAGTGGTTTCATAACGGATAATAAAGGAATTATGATAGGGATATTAGAACATGAGTCGTGTTTTACTTACACAGTATTGTATGAGGCAAAATTTACACATTTTCTACAAGAATTAAATAGTGACTCACCTACATATTGAGCAAGTTAAAATCTAAGCTGACTGTCGAACAAACTATTTTTTTTGTATATACTACTACAATTTATTAAGTAACGTATGTGAGCGGTTAATGAAATCCGGCCAAATGGGTGTCCTTTTTTTTTTTTGAGGTGTTGGAAATCATCTAGTGACATCTCCCGTTCTGGTTGGAGCAGGAGGGCGTGTCAGACTCTTACTGACTAAAACCCACCCCTGTTCCTTCCCTGCCCTGAGTGCCCAGAGGCGCGGTAACTCTGTTTCGTATTTATCCCAAACCCCTGGGCAGATCTACAACCCCTGGGCAGAAATTGGTGTCCTTGACCCTTCTCAAACTCTGTGCCTATGTGGAGCCCATTCACAAGACATGCGTCACCTCCTTGCCTGCCCAGCATGCACAACCACCTGCACCCTGAAAACTAAGCCAATGAGTGATAAAGCTATCCAGGTGGCTAGTTTTTTTTTTTTTTTTATAAATTAAGGACAAGCCCGCCACGCTATTCTCAAACCACTGTAACTCCTATATGCCAGAATCAAAAGTGGCGACCACCAGAAAAAACGCCGACGCAATGAAGCTCGACGAGTCCCAGAGAAACGATTAAACTGTCTTGGGTCCCGCAACGAAATTAATCAAAAAAGAACAGCGGAGGAGAAGGAAAAACTTAGGTGTCTAGATCCTGATCGGAACAAAATTTGAGTCAAAATCGACACGGAAAGAAGAAAATTGCTTAACCAAATTTCTTCCACTTCTCGTATCCAGCAAACTCCAAACAGAGATCATCAGTGCACCTTCGATGTATAATTAAATTCCTTCAGCTTAGGTAGGTCATAATTGTATGAATCATAACTGTGCTATATTCAGAAACATATACAAAATATATCTGATACAAAACTGGCTGAAAGCAGCTATTTTATGAAACAATACAGTCACCCCTTATCGCAAACCCAATCTCAACGAAATCGCGTTCCTAACAAAATTAGAACACAAAGAAAAACCTTGCACAGAATACTGAATGCAGGGGAAATAATCGAGAAATGTAAATTGAAAACCGAGGGAAGTTTTCGTACGCATAAAGTAGTGGGATCACCTGGCGACGCAGTTATATAGGGCTGGCCGAACATATCTTGTTATTACGTGATACCAATGAAGAACGGGCAAAATCGGAGAGCTTCGAGTAACGTCGGCTATGCTCGGTATTGGAGACCGAGTGTTTTAAATTGGCTGTAATACTGAGTGTGTATGAGTATGTGTGAGAGCAGTGGTGGTCTAGTAATATCGGGCGCCACTTACAAGTTGTAGGTCGTGAGTTCAAAACCAGGCAGGCGCTTTACTTTAAGTAAATTATTTCTTCATCACTTCTCTCAAAAACGGTGAAGAAAATCTTGAGGAAACCGGCATGTCCTAGAACCAAAAATTCAAAGACATGTGACATGCACCAATCCGCATTGGGCCCGCGTGGGGGATTACGGCCAACACCCTCTCACAGAGAGGAGGCCTGTTCCCCAGCAGTGGGGACTTTAAAAGGCTGATGATGACTGAGTGTGTGTTTTGGGAGTATCGGGTTAAGTAGTGAAAATATCTCATATTGGTTGCTGATTTCTACTTGTTAGAGTGTAAGGAATGCAAGTTGGATGGCCAGCTCTTGGACTAATTCTTAAAGAAGTAAATAATATGGACACGAATCTTGGGTACCATTCATTTAAAACTAGCTTCTGTCAGTGACTTCACCCGCGAAAATATCAAAAATCGTCGCAAGAAAACATGCTCCTGGGATAAAAATTATCCTATATGCTATCGCAGACTGTATTCTATCTCGGTGCCAAATTTTTAACCGATTTCTAAAAGGAGGAGGTTATCAATTCGGACGTTTGTATTTTTTTTTATGTATGTTCGGGCATAACTCCGTCATATCCTATTGACGGATTTGCAAAATTCTTTTTTTGTTTGAAAGGGGTTTGTTCCGAAATGGTCTCATTAAAATTGCATATAGTCGACACGGTTGGCGCAGTGGTTGAGCGTTCGGCTGCTGCGCTGCGTGTCGCGGGTTCGATTCCCGCACGAAACAAATATTTGTATGACCTACAGATAGTTGTTCTGGGTATGGGTGTCTTGTGTATGTGAGTTTACATGTTTGTGAACGCACCCACGATACAGGAGTAATTCCTAGTGTGGGGCAACGTTTTTAAAAAAGAAAGAAAGAAAGAAGAATATAGATCTGATGATCGGTTACGGAGACAGACAACTTCCTTTCGTCTATGAATTGTTAACACAATACAATGGACAACCACAACTAAATAGAAAAAATAAAAAACTTTTAAAACTTTCTGGTTTTGTGTCTTCATTTTTTGATACCGACTGCCGAAATTAAAGTTATTTGCACTTTTTGGAAGTCGGTTCCATTTTTTTGTAAAAATGTTTTTATACAGATTTGTTTAGCCGTTCGGGCGTGATGAGTAACATCCATCCATCCCAACTTTCGCATTCATAATATTAGTAAGATCTAAGAAAATATAAAATCACTGCAAAACAAATATGCAGTTTTGAATATGATTTTAAAAGCGGGTACTCTACAAGCAACTAAAACCAATTTGTTACGACATAATTCTATCAAATTCTTATCGCTACCATAATTCTATTTGCATTCACGAGTAACACGAAAACTTTATCCAGGACTTTGCCAAAGAGTTTACAGAAGCAACTACTATGAGAACTATTCCCTGTATTCGTTACAGACAATTTCAACTCAAACTATTCCTATCGCACTTCATCCTATGTTGTGTAAAAGAGAGGCAAGACCTATGTGTCGAATATGAAAACGGTGGCTAATAGGTACGTAACATACGTGCTCCGGTATTTGTAAAGGAAAATTTCAACTTGAACCACATACATGTCTCATTCTAAATCATATAGTATGAGTGAGAGAAGAGATCTTTCTGTTGAATATGATCGGAATTTTGGTAATACGATAAGACGAAGTTGTACCCACATGTAATTTTGAATATATCAAACGTATGTAGAATTAATTCGTGGAAACTTAAGTTTATGGGGACGTGTCGTGTCAGTTTCCAACTGTTGGCATTTGTGAGATTAATAGGTACCTATGCATAGCGTGGAAGAAAACTGTAGGTACCTTTATAAAGATTGATTTATTGGAAAGATGTAATAGTAGTTAATAAGAATTATTATTATTATTCTTTATTGTACACATATAACATATAAATAAAACACAAATTAACAGTTAGTTACAAAGGCGAGCTTAACCCAGAATTAGGGTTTTCTTACAGCAAACCTTAGGGTGAAAAATACATTTGCATAACTAGGTAGGTACATCTTAAGTGCACAACAAAAACTTAAAATACAATCTGTTACTTAAACAAACTAAACAAATATGTGATACATAAACATACTAAATACTATGGGTATGGCTAACAAAGAAATCCTTTTAGAAAACATATTACGGGTCATGCCGACAGGAAGTGTTCCATAATTCCTCTCCTAAACACCTCCAACGAAGGGCTAGCCCTAAGAGTGTGTGGAAGAGAGTTCCAAAGGCGTACAGCACGAACAGTAAAGGATCCACTGTAACAACTAGAGGAGTGGGGAGGGAACCGAAGGAGAAGGGAAGATGATGAGCGGCAAGGTTTTCCTCTTGGAAGAAAAGATACTCAAAGCGTTCCCGAAGATACAAGGGGAAGTTGGGATTGTGAAGAACTGAAAAGAGTAAAGAAAGAGTGTGAATGTATCCCGACGCAGCCGAATAGGCAGCCACCTCAATCGCTTCCGAAATTCCGACACATGTTCGTACTTCCGGAGGCCAAAGATGAAGCGTATGCACAAATTCTGCAGACGTTCGAGCTTATCAAGGAGTTCCTCCGTCGCATCAAGGAACCAGACATCAGCATAGTAGTAGCAAGAGTAATTTTGGTCGGAAAAGGCAGGAACTTCTGGAGACGTTTCAGCGACTGAAACGAACAAAACACCCTCCTGCTTACTTCCGCAATGTGAACATTCCAAGATAGGTTGCAGTCCAGGAAAACGCCTAAGCTTTTGACCTTTTGGGAATAGGCTATAGCGATGGCATCGTACAAAACAGGAGGAAGAGACTGGCCACTCAACAGATTTACGAAGTGTCTGCCACCAATAATGAGAGCTTGTGATTTTGTTGGATTAACAAAATCAGTCAGTGGGCTAAAAGTTCTGGACTTCTAAGTCCAGAACTTTTAGCCCACTGACTGATGTTTTTAAGATCATTATTGATGGGATCGATAACTTCAGTAAGCTCTTCAGGTTTAAAATGGCGATATAGCTGCTAGTCGTCTGCATAGAGATGGTAATGTGAAGATAGGACCTTAGTGATAGCGTTAATAAATATAGAGAAAAGAAGAGGAGAAAGGACGCCACCCTGAGGAACACCCGCACCGAGGTTGCACCAGTCAGAGGAAGCCTCCTCCGAGCGAACCGACTGCGAGCGACCCCGAAGATAAGAATTAAACCACCCAATCACAGGAGGAGATATGTTAAGAGAGGATAGGATACCTAAGAGGATGTCAAAATCAACTGAATTAATGTTATTTGAAACAGCTTCTTTTGTTATACGAAATCATGAAATTAGATATTGAATAATTAAGGACGTTTATTTTTATTATAGTAGGTACTCACCATTAAATTGTTTAAGATGATTATCTATTACGTCTAGTCTAGACGTTATGAAAGAAAATACCGAAAATAATTCCTTAATTTATTATTTTTTGCATTTTATTTTGCTTATGTATACTTATTTTTCTTTCTTGTGCTCATTAAGGGTCTACTACCGGCCAAATGGCGCCCTCATTGAATAAAAAGTCGTAACATAGCATATAAAATAAATATAAAAGAATCCTACGTCACGTTTTTTATAAAGAGTATAAAGTATTTTTAAAAACGGTAATTTTTGACACTTTTGCTTACTACTTTGGATACGAAACATTTTGAGTCCTGTTTCAACAACGTAAAAATACTTTATCCTCTTTGAAATAAACGTGAAGTTGGATTCTTTAATATTTATTTTCTGTGCTATGCTACGATTTTTTATTCAATGAGGGCGCCATTTGGCCGGTAATAGGGCCTTAATAGTATACCATCACCAGTATCTCGCCAATCCAAGAACAACATAACAAAATACCTATATTCCCCAAAAGGTTAAGCAGAGGTGCAGTTCCTACTATAACAGTACATCCACATTCTACTAGTACGTCCTACCGAGGTTTTTTTTTCCTGATAGCTACAACCAGAATGTCTTTGACCAATATCTCAGCTGATTGTAAGCGATGATGTGGTCGAAGATGGAGCACACTTGCCTAGAAGTAACCTATTCACTCTTGACTTAAAGACTCCCAGGTTGTAGTTATCAGGAAACACAGACTCCGGCAGGGAACTCCACTCCCTAGCAACTGTACGCACAATGAATGTGTTCTCTGTGGTGGGATGTCCACCATGTACCGGCAGCGCATCACCGTACGTCTTTTATATGTGCCATTGTCAATTCAAAAATTATCTTTTACCTAACTTCATAATAACACCGAGCATAGCTAGCCAACAACCTTTCAAGATCTTGAAATTACACTAATAACATTCCATCGATTGTCAAGCAATCAATATAGTAGGTAGGTAGGTATCTTAGAGGCTCTTAATTAATTACTACCGCCGCCGATCATTTGAAGGAGCGGGCCGTAACACACTTACTTGTTCCTCGATGGGGCTGATTGATTTAGTCACTCGCTATCGTTTGATTGGAGTGAAATTTAACGTTTGTGAATTCTGGTATAATTGATTTTTGGACTTTATTTCATCATTCATCATCATCATCATTTCAGCTGAAAGACGTCCACTGCTGGACATCGGCCTCCCCTAAATGTCGCCACAACGCCCAGTCCGTGTCGCATCCATCGGGTACCCGCGACTCTTACCAGGTCATCGGTCAACCTTGTGGGAGGCCTTTCAATACTTCCTGTACGCGGTCGCCACTTCAAAACTTTTTGGTCACATCGACCATCTATTTTCTTGTTTAATACATGACATTACTACTGTATTCGTACACACAGTTAGGTTCAATGCCCAAAGTATCGGAACAACAAAATTTACAATTCTTCTCACCTGGGTACTAGTACCAGTTTTACTATTGAATCAAGAGAATAATTTATGTGTCACCTCGCGTTGTACATAAGTCCGTGCAAATTCGTCACACATTTCAGGTATTCCAAACTAGCCTGTCAACATTTTTGAAACGCCAACAACGTACAAAATGTCCATAAACTAAAACAGCAAATTGTCAACAATGTTGGCTACATAATTGACGAGCATGCTACTCCACCGTATTTGCTGCATTGCGGATCCCTAGGCCTGCTAATGTGTTTGTGTCACATTTTTTCTAAACGCGGTACCGTACAGTCGTAGCCTCGTAACTTAGTTTGATTATACCGCTTATGAAGGAGTTCGTTAGCTGTGTTTGAGGTATTTAGTGTGACCTTTTTTGCCGGTTTGGCCTGACTTTGACGCTTGGCGAGCATCGGTGACCATTCGTTTCATATTGAGACTCTTCCGTACCTCAGAAAGTTTGTTTAGCTGTTAACCCGGTCTGGCATTTGTAGACCTATATTACTACCTATATATATTTGTAAACACGTCACGTTCCGAGTAATCTCAAAATCGCTATTGCGCGTCAAAAGCAGTTCCGAATCTCCGTACACGCGACCATCGTCAAGCATGACGTCATTGTCGTCGTCACCGTCGACCGGTTTTTTCCGACTGCGCGACGCAAGGGAAAGTAATGTGTTTATCAGCCTATGTTTGTATGTATGTTTGTTCATTTGTGGCACTATGGAGATCAAACGCTGATTTTGATCATTCTTACGTCAATTGATTTGTCTTAACTCTGCGAGTGCTACGATCTAAGACATGACAGTAATCTTGCTTGTATATAATAATCGTGCTCCATCTCCACGTCATCGCTCACCATCAGGTGAGATAGTGGTCAAACGCATGCCTACCAACAATAAAAAAAAATCAAAATGCAATATGGCGACAATCAGACGCCATATTAGGAAATAGAAAAAAAATTGAAGTCGACAAACTATATTAAGTGGGGTATCAAAATAAACGGTTCGAATTTTTATTCAATGAGGGCGCCACTTATGGGGAGGTAGGCCCTTAAGGAATGAAAAGAATTATTAGTTTCATACCCAGTATAATACACTATTCTGATAAATTTACTAAATTTTCTTATAAACTGAAGCTAGATTATGTTTATCACGGGGAGTTAGTAGTATTGAGATGTCGGGGTGACTAAAGAGAAGTACGGAAGAGGAAACTATGTTGCGCCGACACCTAATAAATTCGGTTATGGGCTAAAAATTATGATAATGATGATGATATAATAAAAATAGTTTGCGTAGTTACAAGTTCCTGAATGAGGAAGAATCTTCGAGAGATGTGGGTGAGTGTGTGAAGATTCTGACTACTTCGGGTAATTAATTAACTGATACCTTACACTCAAATTAAGAACCTTTTTATAGGGTGGGTAAAATAACTTCTCCTTTCTGGATGGAGCGGGAGGGCGTGTCACACTCTTACTGACAAAAACCCACTCGTGTTCCTTCAGTTTTCTGTGCCAGGGCCGCTGTAACTCTTTAATCACTCCCGCAACCCGGGCAGATTTTCCTGCTATTTAAAAATGCTTTTATGATTGCATGCCACAGACACGCACAGCTACAGGCCCACACACACACACACACACACAGGTTCCAGGTTCAGGTTCCTTAGGTTACCCTCCAGCCATGGAACCTTAGATGCTTAGTAAAGCCTCGTCTGTCCGTCTGTCTGTAAGTCCGTCCATCTATCTGTCAGCGAGCAGTATCTCATGAACCGTAATAGGTAGACAGTTGACATTTTCATAGACTATTTATTTCTATTGCCGCTACAACAAAAAATAGTAAAATTTGAATATAATTAAAAATGCTCCCATACATGAAATGAGATTTTTTCGGTTTATGGTACGGAGCCCTTCGTCTGCGAGTACCACTCACACTTGGCCGATTTTTATGTTAAGTTTGACTGATGTCGTAAATGTTTTGTTTATATCTACAGCGGTAAATAATATTACAAAACATTTTACGTACATATACTCAAATTTTATTAAGAATGTGACTTTCAATGTTTAAAAATAAAACGCAATATTCAAAGAATCAAAAATCCACCTCCAGCAGCTTGGAAATCAAATCTTTCTTTCAACAATCCCAAAAATATCTTTAAAGTCAAGATGACAATATCGTATTTTATATTCCAAAGCCGGCTTTAACAGTATGGTTCAGCGATTTCATTAAATTTTCTACAAAACCAACTAGAACCTATCTCGGTACTTTTACTAAGTTAGTTATTCGAAACTGACTACAAGTCAGGTTATCGCTTCAAAAGTTTCAGATTTTACGTTTTCTCACGGGGAACCGTGGAAAAATATGCGCAGTATATGCACTGGGGAACGGAGCAAAAATAAAGTTAGAATTTAGAAACTTGCTTGCGCTTGCGTTATAATATTGACTAGTTTAGTTTTGATTGTGATTTTCTGCTCCTGATTCCAGTTTGCGTAGTGGTGTTAGAAGTCTTTATTTGTCTTTTGTATTTGCTGCGAAAATGTTTACTTTTTGTATTTTTTTCAGCAGCTAACAGCCATCTTGTCCTATTATTATATAAATATAATAATTGTGAAAGTTTGTGAGGATGTATGGATGTATGAGTGTGTTACTCTTTCACGCAAAAACTACTGAATGGATATAAATGAAACTTTAAAATAATATAGAACGAATTATAGACTATAATTTGTAACGGGAGAAGTACTAACTTCACGCGGGCGAAGCCGCTGGCAGAAGCTAGTAATATTATAAATGAAGTTTGGATGTATCGATGTTTGTCACTCTTTTAGACAAAAACTACTAAACAGATTTTGATGAAACTTTACAGAAATGTTGCTTAGACATCAGAATAGAATATAGACTATAATATGGGGACTTTGATACGGTTTATACAAATAGAAAGAGCGCTAAAGGAGAAAAAATATTGTAGGTAATTTCGCTAGTTTAAAAATAAACAGCAGTATTAGCCGACAAGTGTTATTTTTTACACTTACAACTTACAATAGAAAAGCTCAATTTGAAGAACAAAAAACTGCTTTAAAAAACGAAACCGGCCAAGTGTGAGTCGGACTTGTACACGAAGGGATACCACAAACTGAAAAATACACGTTTCTAAAAACGTGTTTTTTTGGGGTTATTTTTGGGCTATATCTTATGTTTAATAAATAAAAAAAATTAAAGGAGGCCAGGCCCTAGAGAGTCCTCTTTAATTTTTAATAAATTTTTATTTTTATTATTTTCTGTTATAGCGTCAACAGAAATACACATTCTGTGCAAATTTCAACTGTGTAGATATTACAGATCGTGAGATACAGCCCACTGACAGACGGATGGAAAGCGGAGGCATAGTAATAGGGTTCCGTTGATTACCCTTGGAGTACGGAACCCTAAAAATGGTTTGGTTGGTTAATACAATTTTATGTTCACTTACCACTATTAAGATTATAATCACAAAATCAGTAGCACAGGTTTTATTTACTTACCAACGTACTTAAATAAAAACATGATTGAGTGATAAACAAGTGCTGGAGTTTAAAATATTAACTGAAAAATGTGTTTTTCCTCACCGTATTGAAACAGCAAGAAAATATTTTATTCTACCGCTGAGAACATTAACAACATGCTTGTTAATGTTCTCAGCGGCTGTTGGCACGTTGCCTAATCAAAATTCTAGAAATATTTTCCACGCACTTCATACTCTCCTATGATTTTAAACTTTGTTGCTACTAAATTTAAAGGGGTTAGGTTAGGTTTAGTATGTTATTATTTTAAAACTGTTTGAAAGTTTCATCAGTCTGTTATAGGTAAATATTTTTAATATTTATGAATTTACTTTGTCCGAAAAAGTTTTGCAAAACAACAGACTCTATAGGATATTAAGTTCATTTTTAACCGGCTTCCGAAAGGAGGAGGTTCTCAATTCGTCTGCATGTTTTATTTTTGTATGTTTGTTACAGGGTTTCTCCGCCGCTTGTGTAAAGATATTGATGATTCTTTTTTTGTTTGGTAGGTCATTATTGATACCGAAGCAACCAGAAAATTCCAACATATTATAGTCAACAAAAAATATAAAGGTATTTTTTATTAAAGTCGGGGACACCCACGATTCGAGAATAATGCAAACATACGTTACCATAGAAATTGTTCTATCTACCTAAAGAACAACTCTAACACAATTTTTAAGAAAACGCCTTGTCCCAATGTCGGGTCTGTCTGTGGGATTCTTAAATCAAATGAACTAGTTTGAATAAGTAAATATTTTACTGCAAAGTTCCAATTTCATCTTTCAGTATGAAATATTTGCTTAGCATAAATAAATAATCTCCTTTCATTTGGCATGAACAAATTGCGTAGATTTCAAAGCTAACTTCTATGTTTTTCTTAGTTATTAATTTTATATTCTCATCAAAAGTTGCTTTCGTAGCGAATAAAGTAATAATGATTTTCGTAATCTAATATTTTATGCATGTCTCTGTCTCATCTCAACGATAACCTTTATGTCTGAACAAGAAAAAGTAGATAAGCCTGCTTCTTGTGGAAGCAGCTGGCTGGAATCACGAAATCTTGTGGAAGCAGCTGGTTTTGGGAAGCACTAAGTGCTGCCATAGACGGGCTGCTTAAAACAGTTAGTGCCGACAGTTTGAAGGGGTTGTCTGCAGTTTCAGTACAAAATTGACGATCGCCATACACCAGTTCATTTGTTTTCGTAGCTAAAAATGTACTGACTGCTCCAAGCAGTCCATCTATAGAGGCCCCAACCGTATCACGACTGCTCTCGTGCACACTTTTTTTTTAAATTATTAAAATGCAGATGTAACACATTCTAATGTATTTTTGGAGTATTTGGCAACTAATGTATCGATTCAACCTTCTCGGAAAACTTCGCTGAGGTAGTCAATACTACAATAAAATTCTCAGCTCCATTTCACCGAGATCGCGCCTGTTTCAATGATTTCCCTTATTATCCAGTTGCGTAGACACTTGAGGCACAAAACTACACCAATTTTACATCACAGTAACCACTAGGAATCAACAAACGAATAATTAAAACAGCCACTGAACTTCACTCGAGAAAATCCCGCCAAAAACTCCTGGACGAAACACTAAAACTAATTGAAACTAGTAATATTCTAAATACGAAAGTTTTTATGGATGGATATTCGTTACTAAATGACAACAGAACGGCTAAGAGGATTATGATGGCACAGAGATATATTATAGTCTGAAATAGCACATATGCTTTTTCTTCACTTTCACTGGGGGAAGTCTCATATATATATTAATTAAAAATATCAAAATACTCCAACTATTTCTTTTAGTGTAAATCAAGTATATTTTGATGGACGTTTTAAACTACCAGAACGCTAGGTAAAACACGTTGAAAGATTTTTTAAGACTTTTCGAAAAATCCACTTGAGAGTTTTTTGAACTGCGTCGATATCATCATCAAATTCAGTCTAAAGACATCCACTGCTGGAAGTGGGCCTCCCACAAGTGATGAGCCCTAGGGTTGTGCCCTAACAGGCGTTGCACAGAGGGAGTTTCCACACTCCCTGGTCTTTTCACAAAAAGTTCAGGCGCCTTTTGAAGGTTTTACCCGTGTGTCACCACAACGACTGGCAATGTGCGTCACGCATACGTCGGATTCTCGCGACCCTCACCAGCAGATATATTTTCTAACTCAGTGGATATCAATTTAATAGGCACTATACAGTACATGGCTGTTATGCTCAGTGGACATCGATTATAATAGGCACTACGTAGTATAGTTTTGTTTTCCTATACGTCAAAGCAGCAATGTACTGCATAGTGCCTACCAAATTAATATTAACTGTGTTAGCGAATAGACCTGCCTACGGTCTTTTTTTTTTGTAATGTGGGAAATCATCCAATGAGATCTCCCGCTCTGGGTGGAGCGGGACGGCGTGTCGGACTCTTACTGACTAAAACCCATCCCTGTTCCTTCCCCGCCTGAATGCGGTAACTCTGTTAAGAATTTACCCGCTACCCCTAGGCATACAGGCACCGGCCACGATGGGCCCCGTCAGTGGTGACTGACAATCATCTCTTTGAGGCGCGCGTGACACTACGGCCCGTCGACTCACGGGCCTGGTGCTGATCGGACGGCGAGCTACCCACTACTCGCCATCCGCAGGCCCGGGTACCTTGTCGGCCTTGGATTGGCCTTCCAACGCTTTGGCTTCTGGTACGCGGTCACCACTACAGAACCTTTCAGCTCCATCAGTCGATGGGACCAAATCTCAGTTCTGCGAGCGATGTTCTCTGCCCACTGTCACTTTAGTTTGGCGATTCTTCGGGCTATGTTGGTAGCCTTGGTTCTCCTGTGGATATCTTCATTCCTGATTCCATCACGCAAGGAAACCGAGCGTTGCCCTCTCTATTTGTGAGCAACTCACGTTTCAGTATCATACGAGTTTGTCATCACTGTCAACACGCACTGGTCATAGACTTTCGTCTTATCCACTGACATGTCTAGACTGCACCGTTGCACTTTTCTCCAGTGTCCCCCCTCGCGAACGGGTATTTCTCCGCGCAAGGGCCCGTCGCCATTTCCAAATTAAAAGTTAATATCTAGTAAACTACTGCAACTACATACAAATAAAAAATACGTGTGTATAGCTGAAACTATCGAGTATTGACATATGTAAAAACTTAATTACGATAACTTGTTCTAAGTACTTCAAAAAAAAAGTTTACGCTAACGTCAAACGTTAATATTTGTTTCAACTAAGATTTTTTGTAAATACAAATATACCTTCAGTGATAAATAATGCTACACATTATATCTTCATAACGTGAATAACTAACCATTTCATTCAATGAAACCTCTATATAGAATAATTTAGCAGGTACTTAATAGACCTTCTGCCAAAGGTATTCTGCTACTTTAAATAATAATTATGAAGTAGGTTCCTACTGTGTCTTTGGTGTCTAGTTTTAGGGTATAATTTATTCAGTATTATTGGCCTTGTGCGTAATGTTCTATTTGTTAAAGACAATGAAATATTTAAATGTCTAGACTAGATATCGTTAGTAGCCATCATTATTGAACTTTTTGGTAATGATTTCGATGTAATGGGTACTTGATATGTCTGAGTAGATTAAAATTACTATAGGTCTTGTTAGTGTGGTTCTGCAGTGGAAAATTTATCAATGTATAGGAAAAAAACACATATTTAATAGTGTATTTTTTTAATGGTGATGTTTTCAGTCTGATAAAACAAATTTTGATAATAATCCTTTTTTATATAAATAGAAAAAATACTTTTTTGTTTTTGTTTTAAATTGACAAATGATTCAGGAAAATATTTTTTTGTCTAACCTTTTGATTAAAATCATAATTTAAGTAATGGTGCGGATTCTGTTGCGCACAAGCTAAACATCATGAGTCAATTCCTATCTTTTTTTCTCCAATAAAACAAGAAACTGTGACGTAAGGAGCCTTCGTGGGATAGATAAAAGAACAACACGTAACTCGGTCAACGTTAAATAAATATATTTTAAATAGAGAAAGGGTGTGGGTAGGTCTGCAGTCACAATTTTAAATATTCCCCGGGAGATAGCACGCTACTGCCCTGGCTCAGCCTTGGTGTCTTGGGAAGCCACGTTGCGTTTGCCCCGGAGGTGTTGGTCGACAGGAACCAGGATGGGCCGGCTGGCAGCTGGTCTAGCCGGCTCGGAGACGGCCTGCTGAGGCCACGCGGGTAACTGAATACCCGGCGTGGAGCGTGCCACCGACTCGTAGGTCGACAGGGCCCGGAAGGCGACGGCCGGCAGGTACCACGCGGCAAATCAGCACCCGGCGTAGTGCGAGCCAACGTGGCGAGCAGCCTGGTGGCGGCGGCACGATGTTTTGCGGCGGGATGGCTGCGATAGGGTACGATGTAGGTGGTGCTCGGAGCTTAGGGCTCCAAATCTTTCCTCCGATGCTAGGAATCCAGATGTGGGAATCCGGATCTGGGACCCTGGGAACAATGTCCAGCGTGTCAAGGATGGATGATAAGCTTCTCCGCTGATTTTGACACCTAGGCATGAGCAAAGCGGCTGTACGTGCGCTAACAAGTGTGGTTGTCAAAATCAGACGGAGTTTACATTGGTGAGGAGGAAAAGCATGATGACATTCAAGAGCAGCAGCAGCCACGCGCAAGTCAGCATGTACATAGCTAAGGCTATATGTATGTGCATAGTTAAGCTGATCACGCGGAAGGCGTGATTACAATGTGCGACAGATCTTTTATAGGTTATGAGCCTTGATTATACAATGCTAGGAAATGAAATTAAGGAAGACATGTTCTGGAAAGAATTTATACACAAGATTAGGAACACAGAATGCACAAAGCTACCTGTATGCTGTTCAAACACTCACCCAATTACAGGGGTTGAAGAACACGTAATTAAATTGGCAAATATTTGCCAATGCAAACGTGCGACTGCTAGGATTTGGCGATCGCTTCACGGCTCAAGGGTGTTCGACAGAACAAGAGTGTGAGTCTCACGCCCGCAGCTGGATTAAGATTCGAAAAGGCCTCCACGTTGTACTCGAAGGGTTTTTATATCTACGCCGTCATTGACAGAGGTCATAGAAACCAAAGACAATAGTGTTGTCAGTCAACTAAATTTGTCTATGCCTACCAAAGCCATCACAATGGCTTTTGGTCTCTGGATTCATTCCGCATATTTTTATGTTTCAATTAAGATTGTAACGCCACTACGTTACAAAACAGACATACGTAAATTAGAGCTGTCAAATTTAGTTGAACTAATATTTCCATACATATTAAGGGTACACGTAAAAACATGCACATTAAAAACATGGTGAAGCGCAAGGCGTAAATTAGTTTGACATCTCTAACTTAGTTCATAGCTATAGCCGTCCTTTTCTCGCACTACCTTTTAGTAAAAGATAGCGATTCTCTGTTATGGTACGGCATCACTTTTATGGTTAAAATATTGTAGTTTTATCGTTAAAACTAAAAAATCTGTTTGTTTTTTAACCTTACGTGATCTCCCGGGCGCAAACGCACATTCACGAACTTATTATAGGCTAAATTGCACCACAACTTTTTTTCCTAACCACCTAAAAAAGAATTAAATTATTTTCTACTATAAAAGCTAATCCATTAACTTTGCAACAAAGACAAGATAAAACAAAAACATCGACGGACAAAAACGCTGAGTGCTACTAAAAACTGAAAGCAGTAAAAAAAGATTCCTACGAATTGAGAATCTCCTCCTTTTTTTAAAGTCGGTTAAAAACTTCAAAATAGGCTACTATTAATTCAAGTGAGCTACTAAAATATGCATATGATTGAGCAGTGGTGGCCCAGTGGTATTGGCCGCGACTTACGAGTTGTAGGTTGTGAGTTCAAACCCAGGCAGGCGCTTTACTTTGTGTAAATTATTTCATCACCACTACTCTTAAAACGGTGAAGGAAAACATCGTGAGGAAACCGGCATGTCCTAGAACCAAAAAATTGAAAACATGTCACATTCACCAATCCACATTGGGCCCGCGTGGTGGATTACAGCCCACACCTTCTCACAGAGAGGTGCTCCAGCAGTGGGGCCATTAAAAGGCTGATGTCATCATCAGCCTTTATATTTATTATTTGTGCATATTTTAGTCACCTAAAATATGCACAAATAATAAATATTCATTTTAAGTTTGCTGCTGATTTGGTGTATTAAAGTGTATTCATGTCTATTAAAGTATTTCATAATGTTAAGATTAAAATATTGTTTTTATTGTAAAATGGTTTTTACCTTGACTTTTAACCTTACGTGACCTCCGGAGCTCTAAAGCGAACCTATATACCTTTGCGACCCTATTATAGGCTAAATTGCATCACAACGTTTTCCCAAAAACCTAAAAAAAACTTTAACAAAGCTTAATTTTGCCACAAAAACAACGTAAAACAAAAATATCGACCAACGAAAACGCTGAGTGCACAAGCTCCATTCACTCGAAAATTCACCAACAACCAACGTAAAACTGAAAGTAAAAACTTGAAAATAAGCTACTAATAATTAAGATGAGCTGCTAAGATTTGCTCAAAATACAAATACTCATTTTAACTTAGCTGCTGAAGTAAGTACGTACTTCCATTCATTGCAAAACTGGTCTGATGCAATCAAGGTAATGAGAACAAGCCTCGGTCTGCTTTATAGTAAATATTCTACGGAAATGTAATAGACGATACATACGGGTTCCGTGTTAAACGAACCATTTCATCGTTTGTTGTAAAATGAGGACAAAATATTTCGGTTTGTGGCGAAGGACAGTTTTGCGGTTTTACGACACAAAAAGATAGTTCCTGTTCAAAAGTAACTGTTATATCAATAAACAACGATGGTAAATCTTTGTGTTTTTGTACTTCTTCTTAGCGTGTTGATGGCAAATTTAGTTTTTAGGGTTCCATACCCAACAGGTAACTAACGGGACACTTTATTAAGCCTTTGCTGTCCGTCCGTCCGTCCGTCCGTTTGTTCGTCATCCATCCATCCGACCGTCCGCCCGTCTGTGTGGTCAGCAGGGTGTATCTCATGATCCGCAGTAGGTAGACAGTTGAAATTTTCACAGAATGTGTATTTCTGTTGCCGCTTTAGCAAAAAATAATAAATTCATGCGCGGGTCTGACTCACACTTGGCCAGTTTTTCAATATTTATAATGTTTGTCTAAACATTCAGCTACAGCAGTAGCATTCACTGACGCAGCCATAAGGTCCTGACAGGTACAGGCGACAGGGCATACGACGCAACATGAGAGGTAAGCCAAGTTTGCAAAAAGACGCCGCATAAACACCTTAGATTGGGGCTACCCAATAACCCGAAAACCTGTGGAGGTTATCTTTACTGCGACCGACATAACTTTGGAGTCTATTTAGAGTTTCCAGGTCGGACACGGCAACGCTTGCCCAGGTGGAAAGCACTCCGATGGCTTGATTAAATAGTCAGGTGGACCGAGGGACACAAATCTGCCTAGCCTTTTCCCAACTATCTTGGGGTCGGCTTCCAGTCTAACCGGATGCAGCTGAATACCAGTATTTCACATGGAGCGACTGCCTATCTGACCTCCACAACCCAGTTACTGGGTAATACGATACCCCATGGTAAGACTCATTGACCCGAAGCGACTGTCAAAGATCCACAATTGACAGCCGGGACTAACGGCTTAATGTGCTTTCCGAGGCACGGAGGAGTCCTGGTATGTAAAGATGGTCACCCATCCATGGACCAACCCCGACAAGCGTAGCTTAACCTGGTGGATCAACCAGTTATTACTTTAGCCACGAGCTATTATAATTTACGCTACTGGAACTGCGATGAACATGGTCATGTACATCAAATGGTTTAATAATAATTCAAAAAGAAGAATGTCATAAACAGAGTTGGTCATACTGTTTATGACATTCTTGTTTTTGAATCGAAATCTTTAGTTAACCCTTAAAAATGAAAAATGAAAAACATAATCAACAGTTTTCCACATTTTTAGGAGTTATGCGAGCATTCTAATGTGCATTTTAACAGTTTCGTCACATTTTTTTTCTTAGGGCCGATTTCACCAATTAACTAATCACGATTAGTTAAACTAAACTTAGTTTATGCGTTTAATCGAGATTAAAGCTTCATTTGGCGTGTCACCACTACAAACTAAATTTAAGCTTAACTTAGTTTATATTTTAAACGCCCAGTTTTCGGTGAAACGCAAAATGAAGTTTTAATCTCGATTAAACGTATGAACTGGGTTAAGTTTAAACAAATAGTAACTATGTAACCTAAGTAAATATTGAGTACTATATAGCTTCTGTTAGAGGCTTTACCCGCGGGGAAATAGTACTTCCCCACTATATATTATATGCCTATGTGCTACTCCAGACTATAATCTACATCTCTTTGCCAAATTTCATCCAAATCCGATCAGCCGTTCTGGCGTGATTGAGTATCAAAAATTTATGTATCCAAACTTTCGGATTTATAATATTACCAGCTGACTTACTGAACTTCGTACCGCCTCAGAATCAATAAAAAAACAACCGACTTCCAAAAAAGAAAATACAGTAAAAATTAAAAATATAATTAATTACGGAAGTCGGTGTTAAATAACGAAGAAATAAAATACAAACACCGACTGCCGAAACTAAAGTTATTTTTTAATTTTTAGTGTATTTTCTTTTTTTTAACCGACTTCAAAAAAAGGAGGAGGTTCTCAATTCGACTTTTTTTTTATGTGTGTTACCTCATAACTTTTCACTACGTGAACCGATTTTGAAGATTTTTTTTTTATTTGAAAGCTGTTGCTTCACATGTGGTCCCATTTTAATTTGGTGAAGATCTGATGAAGAACTTCGGAGATACACAATGGAACTCTTCAATAAATGATAGCAAACCTTCCAGAATTGCTGCAATCGCATGTCTGTATATTGTTTTCACCACTTCACAACATTACATCACGCTGATACGCTCTGAAGGGGTATACAGATTTGTACAGTTCACCCTGATACACCCTAATTTCACCAACTATGTTCGAATTCCCTATTTTTGGGGCTATCAATTCGGGCATAACTTTACTATTAATTTAGTTTTAGAATGGGGTACAACAACTAAAAAGTGAAAAATAAAAAACTTTTTACAAAAAAAATACAACCGACTTCCATAAATAAAACTAAAAAATGCAAAATAACTTTAATTTCAAATAACGAAGAAACCAAACTAGAAACACTGACTTCCGAAATTAAAGTTATTTTGCATTTTTTAGTTTTATTTATGGAAGTCGGTTGTATTTTTTTTGTAAAAAGTTTTTTATTTTGTAAAAACGTTTTATATTTTTCACTTTTTAGGTGTTATACCCCAGAACTAAGAACCCCAATAACAAGGAACGTGGAATTTAAACATATTCGTAATAAAACCAAAACGACTCATGTATACGTATTTCTGGGTATTTGTTCAGTTTTTCAAAAAGCGCTAAAGCAATTTCGATAAAATTTATATGGTGGTCCTATATAAAGTCCTCGGAAGTATATTCTTTCGGATAAAAAAAGAATTTTGAAAATCGGTCCACACCTGACTGAGAAATCCGTGGACATACATACGAACATAGAACCTCCTCCTTTTTCGAATTCGGTTAAAAAAGCCGTTCCGTACAAAATGTTTGTGAAAATTTACTTTCTTCATATTTGTTTTTCTTGAGTTTTCCGATATTTTAATAGTTTATCTGCTATTCGGGACTGAGACAAATCCAACAAATTAAAGATCATTAAAATCGGTCCAGCCGTTTTTGAGTTATAAATGGTGTAACTAGCCCGACTTTCAATGATAAATGATGTTAATTCAGTAAATAGGCTACATTTATCAGTTTAAACTAGACGAAGCCGGTGTTTCCTAGCTGACTACCCTGAGAAGAAACACCGAAACAAACACAGAGGTTTGTTTTATTTATAAAGATATTATTATATAGATTAAGATACATATGTATAGTAGGACTTTCTGAGGATAAGTCTGTGTGTTTTGTCAGTCAGTCAATAAAACAGTCAGCCACGGTACTGCTCTATTAATAAAATATAACACAGTTTCAAAAGCTCTAGCACCATTGCTCGACTCACAGAATGCGAGTGAATGCATGCACATATTACCATACTGAAAAGCTCCGTACAGCAAAAATATTCATAGCCATCATTTTGTTAACAGCTGAACATATTGAAATAATCATTATGCATAGCAAGTAAAGGAAGTTGTATTTTTTTTTTCACAAAAGTTTTAAACAACGGTGAACCTTGTCAGTTTATTAATTATCGAATCATAATGTCAGTGTCAATTTCACGTTGCTGTTACAAGGTTAACAGAGATTATTCAGAATTCTGTGTTTCAAAATCAACGTTGAATTCAGCTCCCTCATCATTATGTTATAAAGAAATAGTACCTACATAAATAATGAAACCTGCATAAATTAAATATTCGCAAGAGCACAAAGACTGCCTGGCCTTTTTTTTTGTGGGGTTGGGAAATCATCCAATGACTTTTCCCGCTTTGGGTGGAGCGAGAGGACGTGTTAGACTTTTACTAACTAAAACCCACCCCTGTTCCTTCCTTGCCTGAGTGCCCAGGGGAGTGGTAACTCTGTTTCGATTTTATCCGCGACCCCTGGGCATGCTCGGTACATAGCCTGGAGAATAGAATAGAATAGAATACTCTTTATTATGTACACCATATAAATTACAATAATAATATGAGGAAAACATTACATAGGGTGACACAATGGGCGGCCTTATCGCTAAAAGCGATCTTTTCAAGACAACCTTTGGATGGATTTTAAAGAAAAAAGGAAATACAGTACTGTAGGTAGTCTTAGGTGTACTATTTATAATAATATATGCAATAAATACATTATAGATAAATATATACATTAATAATTATGAAACAAAACGCATAGAACCCTAGTAAAAGCGATTAAAGAGAGAGGTAGTGACTTTTGACCATTGTTTTGAAAGTGGACAAGGATTGAGCACGCCTTACCGACACGGGCAAGGCATTCCATAACCGCACCGCCTGAACCGTAAAAGATTTGTCGTAAAAGCTGGTGGAATGCATCGGCATCTCTAGTCTCAAGTCTAGTCTAGAGTGTAGAGTCTAGTTTAGAATCGCTAAAGTGAAGCGGCAGTAGATACATTGCTCGCAGAACAGATGGTCAATGGGGCCGAAAGGTTCTGGAGTAGCGTATTCATTAGGTTACTGGTCCTTCTACAAGGTGGACCAGTAACCTAATGAAGGTCGCAGGAATCTGATGGATGGATGTTTTTTGGCACCGTTTCATTCTTTCATATGGGGTGTTATGTATGCCTATCATTTGATTGCCCTTGAAGAGCCCTTTCTAAACGTATGCGTTCCTTATATTTTGATTTGGCTTTTTGACGAGTCTAAGCCAACATTTCAAAATATATTCTATTTAAACACTTTATATATTTACTATAACTATTTAAAACTATTATTTTTTATTTACGTAATTGATAAATCTTGACGAGAGCTGTTGAATAAAACTATAATGAACATAACAACAACACACACGTTTCTCAGAATCAAAAGTTATACTAAATGGAAATCTTTAAACACAGAAATGTGACCACAAAATGTCGGTGCTTCTCCCTCCACCGCGCGCGATGTGTCACAGTGCTGACATAGAGTAAAAAAATATTTGATCCTGTACCCAGCAGCAGCTATCCAGTGGTGTAATTAAATATTGGATGGAGATAATAGATATGTAGCTGCAACATCAAACTTTATCCCCCGATTTTGTTTACCCGTTAAGTAGAACACACGGCTGTGTCCAATTAGCGACTGATTTTTTAGCGATTTGTTTATTATAATATATTATTATTTATTTTTAAATGTATATATTTTTTTATTATTTTTTTTATTTATTATTTTTTTTTTATTAGCGACTGATCTTTAACATCCTAGTTAAAACTTGGACATGGAAGCTGAAACTTTCAGTCTCTAACCGGTTATTTAAATTCTAGATTTGATTAGAACTTGCTCGAAATAATAATGTAATTAGAACAGGTATCCTGTGCGTAATAAATTATTCCTACGTTGCTTTTCACGACACCCGCGGGGCTTACTGTTTTAGTAATACAGTTGACACCACAAAGTAAATATTGTGAATGTTACAGATAAGTTCTTGTTGAAACTTTTCATCTAAGCGAAGTTAAAGAAAAGTGGAGAAAAGTTACCAGTTCGGTGCATATTGCGCGCTGGTACTTTCTTCAACTTTCTTGCCGTAAGCACATTCGTCACACATTTTTTAACACACGGTTCTGAACAGTAGTTTAATAAACCTGCCGTTGTAAAAGCGAAATGGTAATTTTTCAAATACTCTTTCAAGTGAGTACAGGCCGTCCTTCCATTGTTTTGAAGTCAAAAAGAACCGGCCAAAAGCGTGTTGGACTTCGCACATTTAAGGTTCTGTACCACGGGCCTGCGGACGGCGAGTAATGGGCAGCTCGCCGTCTAATCAGCACCAGGCCCGAGAGTCGAAGGCGCGTAGTGTTCCACGCGCGCCTCAAAGAGATATCAGCCACCACTGACAACGCCCATCGTGGCCGATGCCTGCATGCCAAGGAGTCGTGGACAAATTCGTAACAGAGCTACCGCGCCCCTGGGGACTCAGGCAAGGAACGAACAGGGGTGGGATTTAGTCAGTAAAAGTCTAACACGCCCTCCCGCTCCACCCAGAGCTGGGGAAGTCATAGCGGTACGGCGATGTGCCACCGGTACATGGTGAACATCCCATCCATAGGCACAAAACGTTTTAGGAACACATTCATTGTGCGTACAGCTAGGGAGTAGCTACAACCTGGGAGTCTTTAAGTCAAGAGTGAATAGGTTACTTCTAGGCAAGCGTGCTCCATTTTTGACCACATCATCGCTTACCATCAGGTGACCACTATCGGGTCAAACACGTGCCTATCAACAATAAAAAAAAAGATATAGTTGCGCCACTTTTTCAGTTAAATCACTCACACATAGAACATAGTGTGGGTTTATGAGAACATCAAAACCAGACTGCAAAAATCTTATTTTAGTTCCATCACGGATTTGATCCCACCAACTGCATCAGACTGCTTGAAATGTAACAGTATCGGAACTTTTTTGTTGTTTTTTGTAGTCGAGTTTTTCATTTCAGTGTCTAGCGGCACACCGGTGTGCCAGTGGGGAAACTCCGTTTACCTTGCCAAAATCCCGATTCACGCGTTTTAAACCGCTATTATTACTATTTCCCAAAGTTTTTAGACCTGTGGCCAGGTTTACACACCCGGAACATGACATAGTCTGTAGTTACACGATGGTTGACTGTCAACGGGGCTTGACAGATGTTAACATTTGACGCACGCAGGGCCTGAGAGTTCTGATCTCGAACGGTCCAAACGGAGCCCTATTGTCATCACTCCCGGCTGTCTGTCCATCCGTCGTCTGTCACAAAATTTTGTTACGAAGAATTTTTTAACTTCCCATTGACCTATGAACTTGAAATTTGGTGATAATGTTTATTATTACGTATACTTTACTAGCAAATACCAATATTCCGTACAGACCACTTAGTGTGCGAAATCCGACAAGCACACACACAGTGTTTGCTATATTTCGTCCGTTGGAACCCTTTATTTTAATAATAACATTATCTTCTTTCTGATTCGTTTGCACCTCTGTCATTGAGAAAAGTGCTCAGAACACCGACAGCTGATAAATAAATAATACCTAACTTTCTAATATCATAAGTCCCCTTACGCAAGGCAGAAACAGGTACACTAGGCCCACCATGTCATAACAATATGTAATGTGATTATAATCGAGCTGAGTCTATTGATTTCAACAACACAATACGTGTATTAGCGTCTCCAATTAAATTCGTATCAAACCATCATGTGGTTTCAGTAATTAATTATTTACAGGCCACAATTTTCAGTGCAGATACCATCTACTTTTTAATTTTGATAATGAAAATAACATGAGCGGCGATTAATTTTACGAATGTAATTATTTTGCAAACATAATATGTCTTAACGTACGGAAAACAATGCTGCGCTTCAAAACCGGAATTATAGAAGTGGGCAAAAAAGGTGCCAGGCTTGGGAGTGGGATTGGAGGGGTCACGTCGGCCGCATGCAATGCCTAGGGGTAGCGGATATCGCCCCGTGGACACGGTGGAGCATACGGTGGAGGTTTGCCCCGCCTGGGCAGAACACCGCCGTGTCCTCGTGGATGCGATAGGCGGCAGCGACCTCTCGCGCCGTGCCCTGGTTCAGGCCATGGTACGGAGTGAGAGGGAATGGGGGGCCGTCTCCAACTTCTGCGAAGCAGTAATGCTCGCGAAGAGGGAGGCGGCACACGTTAGGGAGATTCAACAGAGACCGAGTCGCCCTAGCGCCCCCAGCAGCAGCCGTCGCAGGAGACGCCGGGGGCTGCGAGACGATCTCCGGCCACCGTAGACCCGGGCCTGCGGACGGCGAGTAGCGGGTAACTCGCCGTCCGATCAGCACCAGGCCCGAGAGTCGACGGCGCGTAGTGTTCCACGCGCGCCTCAAAGAGTTGTCAGCAAAGGACGGGGCCTGCCACGGCCAGTGCCTGCCCGGGGGTGGAGGATAAATTCGAAAGAGTTACCTTGCCCCCGGGCGCGTAGGGCAGGGAGGAACAGGGGTGGGTTTTAGTCAGTAAGAGTCTGACACGCCCTTCCGCTCCACCCCAGAGCGGAAAGAGTCATTAGATGATTTCCCACCCTCCAAAAAAAAAAAAAAAAAAAAAGGGGTAGCGGATAAATTCTGAAAATGAGTTACCGCACCCCTGGGCACTCAGGCAGGGAAGGAACAGGGGTGGGTTTTAGTCAGTAAGAGTCTGACACGCCCTCCTGCTCCACCCAGAGCGGGAGAAGTCATTGGATGATTTCCCACCCCACAAAAAAAAAAAAATATGCTGGCCAAGTTTCCACGCAAGGAGTGCCACCGGATGGATGGCGTCACCGTGGCCGACCCCGAAAGTGGTGACGAGGTAACTCAGATGCGCACTACGAAGGCAAGACTTGAAGTAGTACAAGAAAAGAGTGTCTGGAAGGATATTGAGCAGGATTTTGCAAAGCAGTGGGACACTATACGCTAATAAAAAAAAATACATGTCATATCTTCCTGACTTTGTTCCTGGTCACTTGAATTTGACGCAACACGTTTTCTTCTTCTGTTTTACATAGTCTACCATCACGCTGTTATTCACTCCGATCTGACATGATATGGCTTGCGTTTAAAACTCACTTATGCATAGTTTGGACACGTAAGGATATACAAATTTTGTTTGTTTCCTAATTTTCAATGTCTTGTTTTCGTATATAAGCTTTTTTTGCTAATAAATGTTTAAGTGCCTACTACTTTCGTACACATTTTAGTCCAGTACCAATCCAACGTGACTTATGGGGCACGCGACCAAAACCAATATTGAAACGCTTGTCGAAAGAAAAGATTGTGCATTCTGCGTACTCCATCTCCTGTGTCAGGACAAGCTCTTCACAAAGAGTATTACTACCTTTGACACGTATTTAAGTCAGCAATGGTCGTTATAAGTACGTGTGTACGGTCGAACTGTATTGAGAGGCTGTTTCAGTCGAATTCTGCAAAGAGCTCTTAAAACTACACTCAGGTCTGTGAAGGCATCCCGTAAATACTCGCATCAATATAGGACTTACGATAATAGAGAGGTAGGTATTATTAATTTATCAGCTGCCGGAGTTCTGGGCACTGGCACAAGGAGGGCAATTTTTTTTGAGATTTTGTAAGTATGTCTATTTGTGTAAGGTTTTGAACGAGGCATGTAGGTACATAAGTCAGTTTTAAGTTCTGGAAATAACATGGACGCGAGCCAATAAGTCTAGGTACCTTTTAGTAAAATTCTAAGGATTTTCAAATTGTTAAGTGAGCCACTTAAGTGCAACTTGTCAGGGCATTAGTATTCTGTGACTGTCAAAGAACTATAAATGACAGCCGAGACCAACGTCTTAACCATGGTCACCCGTCCATGAACCGAACTCGTCAAGCATTGCTTACCCTAAAAGTTCGGCTCGTGCGGCTTTTATAAGCATTATGTATTTTTTGATGTAGCTAAGGAATTACAATATAGGTATATATTGTTGTCAAGCGGTCGTAATCGGTCGTAATTGAAAGTAGTAATGATGAAAATATAAACATACTATAAAATAGATTAAGCAGCCTTCTCCATCTATTTACAGGGCACTTAGATTTATCATTAGAATCTCGTCACAATTCAGAAGCATTAGGACAATAGTCCTAATGCTTCTGAATTGTGACAAAGATACTGTATTGTTCTTTCGTTTGCAGTCACCATTGCATAATTATATTGCTCTCAAGTCTGGAACCCAAAATATAACGTTTACGTCAATCGTTTGTAAGGCATTCAACGATAATTCTTAAGGTACATTCAATTCCGCTCAAGAATATATTTGCCTAATTATGGCACTCGCTGTAAGAATTTTCATATTCTTTCTCTCTATGAGCGCAGAAATATCGCAGACTTGGCATTTTTGTTCGGCATCATGAACGGATCGGCTGATGTACCAGAGGACTGGTAAATAAGATAGGAGAAAGTGTGCCATGTGCATATCTACGCAGACCTAACCTACTGGCGACAACAGTGGTGACAACTTCTTACAGGCGAAACTCATACCTAATTAGAGCGAGTCGTGCTTTAAATTCGGCGTGCCGGGAAGTTGACATCGATCTTTATTGTACTGGGATTTGTAAATTGAAAAGAACAATAATAAATTGTAATCATTTCTTTACGAGCGTTTCATAACCTTGCAGTTTGGCGTTACAAATGTTATATTTTTGTTAACGATTTTAATTTATTATTGTAAGTATGTGTTTCATTGTTTTTTTTATCTTCTTTTTGTTTTTGAAGAAAACATTAACTTCGTTTTTGGCTGTATAGTTTGATTTCTGCTTTTGTCTACACTATAAGTGAAAACTTGTAATTGACCTTCAATTTTTCTAGAATATATAAGCATGTATATATTCTAGAAAAGTAAGTAAGTAAGTAAGTTTTCCAAATATAATAACAATAATTGTTAAATTTAATCTGTGTATTTATAGGAAAGCTTAGAAAACCGATTTTTATAAAGTTCATAAAAATACGTGCTTGGCACTACTTTGCGAAGAAATTAAGATAAGTGGAGATTCGACTCAGATTAACGTTTTCTATCAAGACTCAGTTCAGTGGGACTGAAAGTTATTACGTATAAATTTTGTATGTGACTTTTTCCTTATTTTTTTATCAATGATAGGCTCGCGTTTGACCTAGTGGTCTCACCTGATGACCAGCTATTATGTGGTCGACGCCATAGTTCAAGGCAAGCGTGCTCCATAGCACGCTTGCCTAGAACTATAACCAATTCAACCTTGTCTTAAAGACTCCTAAGTTGTAGCGATCAGGATACACAGACTCCGGCAGGGAACACCACATAGCCCTACGCACAATAAATAAAAGCTTTGTGGTATATTCTTCAGGAACCGTGTAATTTTCTGGGACTAAAGAAGCCAATGACATTAAGCAATAGTTTGGTTATTTATTAGTAAATTAATTTTTGTAATTAAATCAATATTTTCAGAGATTACCTTTTAGAAACAAATTAAAATTGATAAGATTTAAATTATTCTTTAGACTAATTATGTATGTATTCGATGTAAGATTTTATTTAACTTGAAATTAATGTTCTTCATATATGTATAACTTATCCACTTCAAAGAACATCCGACCTCGTTGGCATACTTACACACTCAAATATTTCAGATAGTATATCACTAACGAGATTCATCACCAGACATTTCTCGTTTGCAATCAGTTACTCTATCGATTGATACTTCTTTTATCACTGGCCGCCAGTAAAGTTCTGTAGATAGTTATATATGCCAGGTCCTATACAAAAATGGTGGATCTTCTTTGCAAACGATTTTTAGACCATGCGCTTGAGTCTATTAAAAGACGAATCGTGAGGATCATAGAAAATTATGCACTCGTTGAGTCGAAGCTCCAAAGTCTTGAACATCGACGCCGAGATGCTAGATTGTCGGTTTTCTATCGGTTGCATTTCGGGGACAGTGCGTCGGAATTGCATGTTTTAATTCCGTCATACCAAATTCATTTCAAATAAACCATTTACAGGTACTTTTGAATTGTCAATAAGTCGGTCAGTCAGCAATTGCACATTGTGCTTAAAGCTAAGGAGTGGAATTTCTGGAGTCTGTTTTCTGATAACCTGGGGGTCTTTAAGTCAAGAGTGAAAAGATTACTTCTAGGCAAGTGTGCTTCATCGTCGACCACATCATCGCTTACCATCAGGTGAGATAGTGGTCAAACGCGAGCCTATAAATAGTACACACATTAAGAGTTCCGCACCAAATGAGAGAATTGTCAATGAAAAATCTGATTTATCATGAAATGAGTATTTGTTAGTAAAATATACGTAATAAAAAACATTATCACCAAATTTCAAGTTCGGTCAATGGGAAGTAAAAAAAATCCTCGGAACAAAATTTTGTGACAGACGGATCGACGGACACGTGAGTGACAGCAATAGGGCTCCGTTTGGACCCTTCGGATACGGAATCCTAAAAACTGGTAGTTGTATGTGTACTGTTGGATTTGGGTTAGCATGTTTTGTTAACATTAGTACTTTCCATTACAGAATATGATGAGATTCTAAAGCATGATTTTAAAAAGAACTTTTTATAATAATTATACATTCATAAAAATACCTACATAAAACACCTGAACTCTAAGGTTACAAGAGGTCACAGACTCACAGAACAAGTAACACAAGTATACATCGCTTATAATAATTTGTCAACTTTTAACATATTCACAAGACAAGAAGCCCTTCATTTGGCTAAAGGCATACGAGTATCTTTGAGAAGTTATTCGACTTTACATCTCCAACATCTTGTTTGAACTCCGTCTTTGAATTAATGGGCTTTGAAGCAACTTCAATCTTCTTTTGAATACGTGTTTAAGTTGAGCAAAAACTGATTTATTATTGTATGTATTAGGGAGGTTATTAATTCAAATAAATTTTTAGTTAGAAAAACTTTTTATGAATCGGGACAACGATTTGCTTGAGATCTACTCGTATTAACAGAGAGAGATCTTTCGAAATTATAAATATTATTGTCTTGTGTTTCTTGAGGAGCTCGTGGCTTAAATAATAACAGCCGCACGGGTCAATCCATCAGGTTAAGTACGCTTGCCGTGTTGGTCCATGGATGGGTGACCATCTTTACATATCGACTCCTCCGTGCCTCAGAAAGCACGTTAAGCCGTTGGTCCCGGCTGTCAATCGTAGATCTTTGACAGTTGTTACGGGTCGTCAGAAGCCGGAAAGTCTGACAACCAGTCTTACCAAGGGGCATCGTATTCCCCCGGAGGGACGCGCAGGACGAGCTCCAGCATGGGCCGAGTCAGCCCCTGCCCGCCGCGGAGAACCAGGTTCTCGATCTGGTGCGGCAGGAGCTGGCTGCCTTCAACAGGCGGTTCTCCGTGCTGGAGGGCATCGTGCTGCGGCCCCCGCTGGCGGCGAGTCAGCCGACGTTGGGCCAGCGGCTACCGGGCTCATTTGCCGCCGCTGCGGCTGCTGCGCCCAAGCAGGGTTCGGTGGGACGGGCCGACAGCGGGTCTGTGCTGAGACCCGCGGGGTCGGCCCCGCCAAAGGCGCCAAAGGCGCCGCCCAAACCGGGTGGGGCGGCTGCACGGGCGGCGAAAGCCCCGAAGGCCCCAGCCCAGGCGGCGAGACGGCCGTCACAGCCTGCCCCGACTTCCCAACCTCCTCCGGCCGAGGCTGCCGAATGGCAAGTGGCCGGGGAGAAAGAAAAGGCGGGAAAGGCCAAAAGGGCGGCCAAACGCTGAGAGAGGCGGAAGCGGCGCAAGGAGCGGGCCGCTGCGGCCAGGCTCCGCGCCCCGAGGTCCGCGGCTGTGGTTATCACGCTGCAGCCGGAAGCGGTCCAGAAGGGCGTGACCTACCGCAGCGTGCTCGCCAAAACCAAGGTGGCGGTGAGCCTCGAGGAGGTGGGGTGTGCCGACGGCGTTCGGGTGAAGGTCACCAAGACCGGAGCCCGGATGCTGGAGGTCCCCGGCGCCTCCAGCGGCCCAGCTGCTGACGCCCTGGCTGAAAAGATCAGGGCGTTGCTGGTCGACGAGGCTCGAGTGTCCAGGCCCACCAAGAGCGCAGACATGCGCATAATGGGCCTGGACGACTCTGTGACGGAGGCGGAGGTGGCGGCCGCCGTCGCCAGAACTGGAGGGTGCCCTGCCGAGCAGGTGAGGGTAGGCACTCTCCGTCCTGATCGCGCGGGGCTTCTCACCGTAACGGTGAGCTGCCCCGTGTCGGCGGCGAGCCAAATAACTGGGAAGGGCCGAAAGCTCTTGGTGGGCTGGGTGTCTGCGCAGGTCAAGCTGCTGGAACCCAGACCTCTGAGGTGCTTCCGCTGCCATGTGGGCGACCACATGGCAACGAGGTGCACCTCGGAGGTGGACAGAGGGAACCAGTGTTTCCGCTGTGGTCGGCCCGGTCACAAGGCCGGCTCCTGTGAGACCGCGCCGCACTGCGCAGCATGTGCGGCAGCTGGCAAGCCGGCCGATCACCGGGCTGGGAGCAGGACCTGCGCCCCACCTGCCAAGACCAGGGCCAGGGGCAGGCCCTCCACCACCACCACCACCATCGCCACCGTCGCAGCCGCTGCCGTCGCCGCTTCCGCCGATGCTGCCCCCACAGCCGTCGTCGCCACCGCAAACATCGCGGTGGCTGGACCCTCGCAGAGGGCTGGGGAGGAGGAGGCTGTAATGGAATGCCAATAACGGCCCCATTACGCCTCCTCCAGGCGAACATCAACCACTGCGCCGATGCTCAGGACCTGTTGTTCCAGAGCATGGCGCAGTGGTCGATTAACATCGCCGTGGTCCCCGAGCCGTACTATGTCCCGCCCAGGGATGACTGGGTGGAGGACCTGGACGGCTCGGTGACCATCATTTCGTCGGCCGCCGCCGGTACCCCGACCCTCGAGGAGGTCAAGAGGGGTCGGGGTTGCGTGGCAGCACGGTTCGGGGAGATAGTAGTGGTAGGGGTGTACTTCTCCCCGAGCCGAACTCTCGCCGAGTTCCACAACTCCCTCGCGGAGTTGAGAGACGTCGTCGTTGGATACCGTTCCCTCCCTGCGCTCGTCCTCGGGGACTTCAATGCCAAGAACTTGGCTTGGGGTTCCCGGTACACGGACGCAAGGGGCAGGATGGTGGAGGACTGGGCTCTGGAAACAGGCCTGGTCGTCCTGAACCAGGGTTCTGTCCCCACGTGCGTGCGGTGGCGGAGCGAATCGGTGGTAGACCTCTCGTTCGCCAGCCCCGCCCTGTCACCACGTGTAGTTGACTGGCGCGTTCTGGAGGAGGTGGAGACGTCTTCCGATCATCGGTATATCCGGTTTGACGTCTCCGCCCAGACCTCCAGCGTGCCGGTCCGACAGACCCCGAGTGGTCCGCGTTGGTCGCTGAAGCAGCTGGACCGGGAGCTACTCCTGGAGGCCTCGATCGTGCAGGCCTGGGTGACATCACCGGACAGACCTGCCGACATAAACGACGAGGCAGAGTGGTTCCAGGAGGCCATGTCCGAGATATGTGACATGGCAATGCCCCAGGTCCAGCCTTGTGCTCGGCGACAGGTGTACTGGTGGTCGACGGCACTTACGGCTTTACGCCAGGGGTGTATTGCCGCGCGACGCCGGTACACCAGATACCGCAGGCGGCTCCGTAACCGCACGCCGGAAACGGAAGCCGTCGAGGCGGAGCTATACGAGGGGTACAGAGCTGCGAGGACCGGCCTCCGAGCGGAGATCTTGCGGGCCAAGAGATTGGCCCGCGAGGAGTCGCTGGAGACTCTGAAGAGACACCCATGGGGGCGCCCGTACAAAGCGGTGCGGGGGAAACACCGCCCATGGGCCCCCCCACTGACGCAGAGTCTCCCACGCCCTCCGCAGATCGTGGAGGGCGTGGTGAGCGCTCTGTTCCCCTAGCGAGGGGAACATACTCCTCCGCCTATGGCTCCGTCTCCTGCGGTACCTGACGCGGACCAAGACGACGACGACGATGCTCCCGAGGTGACCGAGGTAGAGCTGAGAGCGGCGGTGCGTAGGCTGAATGCCAAAAACACCGCCCCAGGACCCGATGGCTTTCATGGGAAAGCCTGGGTCCTGGCCTTGCAAGAGGCTCTCGGGCCTCGACTGAGAGGGCTTTTAAGCGCATGCTTGGAGAGGGGCCAGTTTCCACGTCGGTGGAAGACGGGGAAGCTGGTCCTGATCAAGAAGGTGGGGCGCCCTGCGGACTCTCCGTCCGCTTACCGGCCCATTGTGCTGCTCGACGAGGTGGGCAAGCTCTTTGAAAGAGTAATTGCAGACCGCCTCGTCGGGCAGTTGGTGCGGGTGGGGCCGGACCTGGCGGAGAGCCAGTACGGCTTCCGCAGGGGGCGCTCCACGGTGGACGCAGTCATGCGCGTAAGAGCCCTCACGACGGGGGATGCAGTGGCCCGGGGTAGGGTCGTCTTGGCGGTGTCTCTGGACATCGCCAATGCCTTCAACACCCTGCCCTGGAGTTGTATAGTGGAGGCACTCCAGTATCACCGGGTGCCGCCCTACCTCCGTCGCGTAGTCGAGGCGTATCTGACGGACAGAGCCGTCATCTACCCTGGTCATCAGGGAGTATGGAACCGGCGAGAGATGTCGTGCGGTGTTCCACAGGGATCGGTCCTGGGGCCACCCTTGTGGAACATCGGATACGACTGGGTGCTGCGCGCCGACCTCCCCACTGGCGTCAGCGTAGTGTGCTACGCTGACGACACGCTGGTCTTAGCGCAGGGGAGGTCGCACGAGGCGGCGGCCGACCGTATGATACGCGGGGTTGCGACAGTCATAGGGAGGATCCGGCAATTGGGACTCGAGGTGGCATTGCACAAGTCCGAGGCCATGTGTTTTCATGGTCCTCGGAACGCGCCACCTGCGGGTTCCCAGATCACGGTAGGAGGGGTTCGCATCGGCGTCGAGGGTACGATGAAGTACCTGGGACTCGTCCTCGACAGCCGGTGGAACTTCGTCGAACATTTTCGACGTTTGGCTCCCAGATTGGACAGGGCCGGGGCCGCCTTGAAGCGGCTCCTACCCAATCTGAGGGGGCCAAACGCCTCCTGCCGGAGGCTCTACGCGGGGATCGTGCGGTCCGTGGCCCTCTACGGGGCACCGGTGTGGGCGCGTTCGTTGAGGCAGCGATCAGCTCGCCTGATGAACGCGTCCCAGAGGGTCATGGCGATCCGCATCATCCGAGGATACCGCACGATCTCCCGTGAGGCGGCGAGCCTCCTTGCCGGACTGTCACCATGGGATCTGGAGGCAAAAATCCTCGCGCACCTGTACGAGTGGCGCGAGGAGGCCAAACGCCGGGGCGAAACTCCGCTGCCGCGACAACTCGCGGCTCGGCGGACCGAGCTCCGGCAGGATCTCATGGTGACATGGAGAGAGCGACTGTCGCAACCCAGCGCTGGGCACGCCACCATCGAGGCGGTAGTGCCCCTCTTTGAGGAGTGGCTGGAGAGGCGTCACGGCGCCCTCACCTTCCGCCTGACGCAGGTGCTCACCGGACACGGCTGTTTCGGTAAGTACCTGTGTCGGATGAAGGCGGAGGTGACCCCCGGGTGTTTCCATTGCGAGGATCGCCCAGTGGACACGGTGGAGCATACGGTGGAGGTTTGCCCCGCTTGGGCAGAGCACCGCCGTGTCCGCGTGTATGCGATAGGCGGCAGCGACCTCTCGCGCCGTGCCCTGGTTCAGGCCATGGTACGGAGCGAGAGGGAATGGGAGGCCGTCTCCTCCTTCTGCGAAGCAGTAATGATCGCGAAGAGGGAGGCGGCATACGCTAGGGAGACTCGAACACAGCCGAGTCGCCCTAGCGCTCCCAGCCGCAACTGCCGCCTGAGACGCCAGGGGGTTCGGACGCCGCGAGACGATCTCCGGCCACCGTAGACCCGGGCCTGCGGACGGCGAGTAGTGGGTAACTCGCCGTCCGATCAGCACCAGGCCCGAGAGTCGACGGCGCGTAGTGTTCCACGCGCGCCTCAAAGAGTTGTCAGCCAAGGGAAGGGGCCTGCCACGGCCGATGCCTGCCCGGGGGTGGAGGATAAATTCGAAAGAGTTACCTCGCCCCCGGGCACTCGAGGCAGGGAGGAACAGGGGTGGGTTTTAGTCAGTAAGAGTCTGACACACCCTTCCGCTCCAGCCTAGAGCGGAAGAAGTCGTAGGATGATTTCCCACCCCCCAAAAAAAAAAAAAAAGGGCATCGTATTACCCAGTTACTGGGTTGTGGAGGTCAGATAGGCAGTCGCTCTATGTTAAATATTGGTATTCAGCTGCATCCGGTTAGACTAGAAACTGATCCCAAGATAGTTGGGAAAAGGCTAGGCAGATTGATTGTCTTGTGTTTGGGTGTGACCGACAGTTGGACCAACTCTAAAGAATCGTAACAATTTGTTAAGAACTAATGTGTTTGTATATTGGAAGTCCAATTTGTTTTGGTAATTTACTATGCAATCCATAAAGAAAGTAGTCCATTTACATGAGCAGATGCAGTAACTCAAATATTATGTCTACGCATTTCCGTTACATACTGCAACAATACACCACAACACACCATCACAACACACACACACACAACACACACTTACAACTACACAACAACACACACAACAACACCGTACCACCGTATACAACTTTTTGAAGTCAGTTAAAATTAAATATATCAGCACTTTGGTTCTAAAATATACATCCATTTTAATTAAGATGATGTTCTCACACCTAATATTGATGTCACTTAAAACCCTTTTCACTTAATTATGGAATAATAGCGAGAGGACCTTCTTCCTACGATTTAATATTTTTCATATACACCTGAAATTTAATAAAGAACAGCCTTGACGTAAAATCAGTGAGCAGCCATTTTCTACGTAGTAATTAAATAGCTGTGGAATTTTCGTTCCATGATTACGTGATAAACCTTTTTGCGGTATGATTTATTAGTTTCAGACGTAGCTATGTTTTGGCTTAAATTTTCTTGATCTGTGTGTTTTTTATTTTTTCATACTTTGAGAATTATAATTCTTTGAAAGTATGCCGATTGCAGTCAATAGATTCAATGGATTTTGGCTAACAATATGCAAATATGAAAAAAATATATATTTTCAAAAAAACCGACTATTAAAATTAATTAACTAAAAAGTTACAAACAAGTCACTTATCAAGCAGTCTGATTCAGTTGGTGGCTATTTGTGGTATTTTAGTTCAATTACTGCATCAGACTGCTTGAAAACTTTTTAGTAAATTTTAACAGTCGGAATTTTTGAAAATATTGAATTTATTTATTTTCTACATTTTAGTGAGTTATATTTTTGGAGTCGCATTTTCGTGGTATGGGCATGTGATGCGGAGGAATGAAGAAAATGTCGTGAGGAAAGTCTTGTGTATGGATGTGGATGGCTATAAGAGTAGGGGAAGGCCAAAGAAACGATGGTTGGACTGTGTGAAAGAGGATATGGGTAAAAAAGGGGTGACTACAGATATGACGACTAATAGAGCAGTATGGAAGAAAAAGACATGTTGCGCCGACCCCAAATAAATTGGGATAAGGGCAGGAGAATGATTGAAATATTTTTGGAGTCGCCTCCTCGAGCCTTTTATTTTGATACCCCACTTAATATAGTTTGTTGACTTTTATTTTTCACAATATGGCGTCTGGTTGTCGCCCTATTCTATTTTGATTACTGGCATGTCTTTAATAGCACTCGTAAGGTTAAGACGAACTGCCCGGGGGTTGAGGATAAATTCGAAAGAGTTACCTCGCCCCTGGGCATGTAGGGCAGGGAGGAACAGGGGTGGGTTTTAGTCAGTAAGAGTCTGACACGCCCTTCCGCTCCACCCTAGAGCGGAAGAAGTCATAAGATGATTTCCCACCCCCCAAAAAAATTGGCTCACGTGTTTAGTCTCTATAGTGCCACAAAGGAACAAACATACATACGTACATAGGCTGTTAAGAAAATGGGTGGTCATAATTTAAATACTGCTGCTGCACATGGAAATGAACAATTTCCTCCAAGCAAGATATAGTACGAGTATGTTCAAAAAAAAAAAAACTGTGGCACTCTAGGACTGCCAACAGAAGTGAAAACTTGAACAAAAATGCCCAACGCGCCTCGCGATCCGCTACGAGTTCTACGACGATACGCGTCGTAGCACTCTCGTAGCGAATCGCGTAGCGGAGTCGGTGGTGGTGACGTACAAGTTCAATTGTTTAACGCGCCTAATGAAGATTTCATTCCAAAATTGAACTTTTCGTACAAAGTTATTTTCAGCTGATCAAAAATTGTATGATAGGTCCAATTTTTTTTTCGGGCTTGTTTTTTTTTATTTTTTTTATTGTTGATAGGCACGCGAATGACCACAATCTCACCTGATGGTAAGCGATGATGTGGTCTAAGATAAAGCACGCTTGCCTAGAAGTAACCTATTCACTCTTCGCCCACCCCAGGCGAAGGACATCCATGAGGATTTTCCACCCGGCAAAAAAAAAAAAAAGAAAAGCTGTTCCGGCGTGAAGTACCGTCTCACCTTTGCGAGGATCCCCAACTTTTTGGCAGACACTTGAGCCTTTGCCTCTATGAAGAGACCAAAATTGAGGGTGGATGTTAAAGTAACACCAAGAAAATCAAGTTGGTCGGTTATCGGCACGGTTACACCTCGGAAAGATGGAGTCGGTTGAAATTGGCTCCTCTTAGCGGAAAAAAGACACGCCTGGGTATTAGCAGCATTGAACTTGACCAGATTGGCATCGCCCCATTCTGAGACAGCCTGTAAGGACAGGTTCAAGCACCTAACCATAGCCTCTCGGAGAGACCGGACCTGTTGTTGTTCTTTTCGTTTTTATTTCTTGACGGAGTTGTTGATAATGTCTATGAACAGAAACAGTATATAAAATGCCTAAGTAGGCACTGGCTTTTGCTGGTGTCTTTATTCGCATAAATGTTGAAAATTATACCATGAGGATGATCAGGATATAAAAGTATTGTATTACCCGATCCAAGCCATGGTATACCTACCATAACATGAGCATAATCTTTTTTTTTTTGTATTTTTTTTTAATAACGTTGCCCCACACTAGGAATTACTCCTGTATCGTGGGTGCGTTCACAAACATGTATACTCACATACACAAGACACCCAGACCCGGAACAACTATTTGTAGATCATACAAATATTTGTTCCGTGCAGGAATCGAACCCGCGACACGCAGCGCAGCAGCTGAACGCTCAACCACTGCACCAACCGTGTCGTCAATCAGTCTTTTAATGTTGCCACTGCTGGGACACAGACCTCCTTTGTGAGAGGGTGTGGCCGTAATCCACCACGCGGGCCCAATATGGGTGGGCAGATGTCATGTCTGCGAAGTTTTTGGTTCTAGGGCATGCCGGTTTCCTTACAAAGTTTTCTTTCGTAGTTTTGAGAGCACTGGTGATAAAATAATGTACACAAAGTGGCTGCCTGGGGTTCGAACCTACGACCTACAACTTGTAAGTCGCAGCCGTTACCACTGGGCCACCACTGCTCGCATCGTGCCACTAATTTCACCCAAATTCGTTCAGGCGTTGAGGTGTGATTGATTAACAAACATCCATAAATTTATGTATCTATATAAATTGAAGAAACAGTCTACTTACATTTGTAACTTGTGCTATTTAGAGTTGCCAAGTTTTACAGTAACTACCTTACTAGTCACTTACGCTTCTTAGTTAGTTCTTCCATGAACTATAAGTTCTCAGTTGAAGTAGAAAACTGCATTGGATGTGCACGTACTTGCTCTTTAATGTCTTCTCTTTTTAAACATCTTCATACACCGTGTTTTAAGCAAGTAAATATTATTATTATTATTTAAAAATATAAAAATTGTATCCCACCGGTATCGGGAACAGGGTCCAAGCTACCGGCGGCCAGGGCTCCAGAGAGAGAAACCGAAAGACAATCAGAGCCGTGTCCAGATATAATGCTTTCTGAATCAAGCCTTTGATCCAGCCGCCTAATGAGAGCCTCATGAGGTGTTGGTCGAGGCTCGTGGCTATTAAGCCATTGGCTGACACGACTATCGGTACAATGATCGCTGAGTCCACATTCCACTGTATGTTATTTAGTGAAGTAAGTTCAATTTAACTTTATTTTTTTTTTACATGGTTACAGATGAAGCTCATAAAATGTAAATACCAATTGTTTTCTGTAAAAATACTCGATTTTCTGGTCTACCGTGAAAGAAGCAATGTATTACTATACAATAGACTTGTGAAGTTTTCCAATATTTCGCTTCTGTGTATCCACGCTTTTATTTTTCTCGCGATTGTGATTTTATTCCTGAGAGCTTTTCGACGATATTTCCTTCTGTGAAGTCACTTCATATTTTTAGTTTTATTTGTCTTAGATAATTTAGGTATTTTTCTTATGCTTTTCCCGTATTTTATTAGTAAACCCGCCGTTCGGTACCTACTCAGTCTACACAATGAACTGCGCATTCAAATAACACCCAGTAATGTAAAATATATAATATTGTATTGTGTTCAGCAATCAACCTTAGATTTTGACTTTAACACTCAGTTTCTAAATACATAATTTATAGTTTAGGTGTTAGTCATTTCCTCCTCACGACTCAACCTCGATTCAAATAACAAGCTATAGGTAAGTATCAACTTACCTATAGCTTGTTATTTAGTGAATTAATCGTCCTCGACTCGACAGTTTTTTTCTTTTGTCATAACGAATGAGACATGTGGAGCGGAGGATGATTCTTGCAAAAGAACTTCAATACTTTGATCAGGAGTATTAGTGATTACTATCGTCAGTTTTTCTCAAAATAAGTTAAGGTTCAAGTAATGACCATTTTTTTTTGTAAGTTTACTTATTAATTTCAGATAATAAAATCCAATTTGTTAGCATACATCTTAAAAATAGTGTTAGTACACTAAATTTGATAATTCTTACATCATTCATAATTATAATCTTAGTACAATAATAAATACAAATGCTATAAATACATACCTATAGCATAGACCGTACCACCAAACATCAGTTCAAGGCACGATTTGAAGGCATTACTAGTGTCCTGGTCCAGTTCCTAATTTTTAACTTAGGCACCAGTACACTAGGCCAATACGGCGGAAGGTCTAACGACCTTGGCCACAGTGACCAAGAGGCTGTTAGCGCTGCCCCGCACCCGCCGCATCAGGGAGGCGATACGCTTTCGCATGATTGCATAAAAGTTATCAATACGTGTTTCTGCGAACATCCCTGACCCACTACAGTGTCGTGGCAACCCCAACAGCGCCCTGTATGCGTTATTGTACTGGACGTGTAAGGCGCTATAAGACGTTTGCGTGTAGTCTCCCCATAGACGGCACGTGTAAAATGATTGACATAGATGGAGTAGTGTTTACACCCCTCGAGCACTTTGCAAACATAAAATAATGTACACAAAGTGGCTGCCTGGGGTTCGAACCTACGCCTTACAACTTGTAAATCGCGGCCACTGGGCCATCTCGCATGGTGCCACTAATTTCACCCAAATTCGTTCAGGCGTTGAGGTGTAATTGATTAACAACCATCCATAAATTTATGTATCTATATAAATTGTAGAAACAGTCTACTTACATTTGTAACTTGTGCTATTTAGAGTTGCCAAGTTTTACAGTAACTACCTTACCAGTCACTAACGCTTCTTAGTTAGTTCTTCCATGAACTATAAGTTCTCAGTTGTTAGTTAATTGTTAACTTAGGCACCAGTAAACTAGGCCAATACGGCGGAAGGTCTAATGATCTTGGCCACAGTGACCAAGAGGCTGTTAGCGCTGCCCCGCACCCGCCGCATCAGGGAGGCGACACGCTTTCGCATGATACAGAATCAACATTTATTGCTTCTGACTGACAGAGCCCTATGCTCATAAAGCTCAATGAAAGTCACAGGATGTACTATTTCGCCTTAGTAACTGACGTTTATATTTGTTAGTTGTGTTCTCTGGTATGAAAGTGAATAATTTTCGTTTTGTCCATATTTATTTTAAGATTATTTTCGGTTAACTATTGTACGTATTATTGTATTTATTGTTTGATTGATACCGTGTTCAAAATCATTTTCTTTGTCTCTTTTTATTATTACTATGCTGTCGTCTGTAGTAAAGGGCCTAGGAAACTGCCTTGTGGGACTCCAAATTTTATAGTTTTCGTGCTTGACCTATGTTTTAACTCATTTTGTGTTTTCTGACACATTTGTGTTATTTCTACTCATTTATATACGGAAAATCATAAAAAAACTTATTTTTCTTTATAACATTAAAACTGTTCCTAGCTGTTAATATAAGGGTTAACTGTAAATCCTAACCATAAAAAAAAAAAAAAAAAAAAAAAAAAAAAAAAAAAAAAAAAGCATGGCGATGGCTTTTGACAGAATGACGTCTTCGGGTCAGCTAGTTTCACATAAAAGAATAAACACTTGATGACAACCTTTCAAACCTTTGTTTTAATATTTTCTCTACCGTCATTTCAAACATTTATTTTCTATGACATTTATTTTTAGCCTTGTCGTATTGATATGGGTAGTGTATGTTTCTGATATTTTGACCTTTAAAAGGTATATTATGGAGCTAATATTACAACATTATGTATTGTAATATTATTCTTTATTTTTAGATAAGTGTATATTCAATTTCATTCATGATACTGAAGGTGTTAGGAAAATATTATAAACACAAGTCTACACCGTTAATTAATGGTGTATCAATTTGAGCTACAAAAATATCTAAGTAAACTAAATTGTATCACCTCTAAAATCCCCCTCAAACCGACTATATCACGTGTTCATAAAAGCTCCCTGCAGCCCACCAACTGCCGTGGCCCACCTGAAAATCTCTAAATCGACTACAAAGTCAGGTGGGCTGCTGCAGGTACAACTTAGTCAGATGGGGGTACTCCAAGGAGCCACAATGCGACGCACCAAACAAAGCCTCACCTCTTGTCACGCCCTGTATGCAATAACTACTGCACTTTGAAAGACCTTTACAAGGCAAATGCTAAAGCTGTCGACGTGGCTGAATTTTGGTCAAAAGACATTTAATTTTGGAATAATCGATACAACGAAGAAAAAGAAAAAGCCCTTGGCAAATAAGATAAACTAACGAGCGGTTGACTGTTTAAATTATGTCCATGATCCTTTAATTAAACAATCAACCGCTTGTATTTAAAAACCTATAGTCACTTGTATAGTTCACAAGTTGTTTACAAAAGTTCTTTGTATATAAATAAGAACTGAATCGGTATGTAAGAATTCGTTAAGGTTATAGTAGACATCGTTGTCAGTGATAAGACTGCCATTGTACCCATAGATTTAAGCTCGTGTATTGTTGAGTGACTGTTTTGGTGTACAATAAAGTTTATTCTATTCTATTTTAAGGTTTTGCTCTCCCAATGCCTAGGCAATGCCTAGTATTCGTTATCTGTGCCCAGTATTAAAAATATTTTCAATGAGAAAAGGGACAGTAGGTATCCAAAATTATTATTATATTATGGCTAGCTGGAATTTCAAATCATCTTTTCGTAAAAGTATGTAATAAGTAATAACTTTTATAGAAAAATGACAATATTGTTAGTCTGATTCAGACTAAATTTAGCTCTATTGAATACCATCAAGTAGGTCGGCTATTCCGAATGAAACACGGTCTTAAGAAGCTTATAGTTTCTCAATATTGTTCCTCATATTCTCGTAAATTTAACAATGACAGGCGAACCCTGAATTCATTTGTTGGTCGCGAATGAATACGAACAACCTTGCATAATAATAGTCGAACCCAAATAGTGGTCGTCCGCGGTTCGACCCGAGATTACATGGATCCTACAAAGCCTTAATATTGTATCACTATATATTAATATGGTTGTAATATTATTAATCCAATAACGTTGTCAATCTATTTTGGCTGTTAAAGTGAAATTGTTATTCAGTTGGCATTTTTGTAACGAGAGTTAGGTTCCATGTAATATTAATGTATTACTAGATTTAGATCCGGTGTGATATTAATGAATTACTATATTTAAGTCTCATGTGATATTAATGTATTACTAAATTCAGGTCCCATGTGATACTAATGTATTTCCAGCATTTGGTCCCATTTAATAGTAACGTATTACTTCCTTTAGCGCCCATGTGATATTAATGTATTACTAGATTTAGGTTCCATGTGATATTGATGCATTAATAGATTCAGGTCCCATGTGATACTAATGTATTTCTAGCATTAGGTCCCATTTAATAGTAACGTATTACTTGTTTTGGCGCCCATGTGATATTAATATATTACTAAATTTAGGTTCCATGTGATATTAATTTATTACTAGGTTTAGGTCCGGTGTGATATTAATGAATTACTAGTTTCAGGTCCCATGTGATACTAATGTATTTCTAGCATTAGGTCTCATTTAATAGTAACGTATTACTTGCTTTAGCGCCCATGTGATATTAATGTATTACTAGATTTAGGTTCCATGTGATATTGATGCATTACTAGATTCAGGTCCCATGTGATACTAATGTATTTCTTGCATTAGGTCCCATTTAATAGTATCATATTACTTGCTTTAGCGCCCATGTGATATTAATGTATAAACTTGCTTTATTTATTGTATACTTTATTGTGCACCTCATAAAAACACCGGACAAACATTTACAAAGATTTCCCACCTTAAAAAAAAAGGTTTGTGTAAACCAGTGGAGTCATTGTTTGTAAATGTTTGTGTAGCAGTAATCAAAATATTATAGAATGTGTGTCAACTAAAACCGAACATAATAATAAAATTAATAAAGCTAATTAGAGTTCATTTATTATAAACCTATTGTTTAAATTTGTAGCAAAACATTGTTGGTGGTTCATCCATTGTTGCAAACAGTATTGTTACTGCGGCATAAACTGTACTGTTCATAATAATACGCATTAAGTATCAGTATTTATAATAATCTAAACGTACATATTATTAACTGATAAAATGATTTTTTTTTCTTAAGGTAATTTTTAGAAAAACTGATCCGATTACAAAAAAATATTAACTGATAGAAAGTTACAAAGGGTCTTAAAATGCCGACTTTGATGAATCATAATATTTCGGCATCATCATACATCATCATCATACATCGGCATATATACAGGGTGTAAAGGAAATTTGTGGTCATATTTTAAAACCGGTTCTGCCATGGAAGTTTGACTTTCCCTAAGAATTTTTCCCAAAAAATAGACTCATACAATATTACATAACAGCTGATCAATATTAGTATAGGAGGAAAAAATTTTTTTTTGAGAATTTCCTCAGATTTTCTTGAAGAAAGTTGTTCATATCGATGGGCAGATGCAGTTCTTAAAATATGACCACACCTTTCCGTTACACCCTGTAGAGCGGCAATATAACCATTAAATATAATTCTGATATGAATTTAATTGAGTCCAATTCAGCTATAATTTAGTTTTAATTGATTGTATCAATATAATATTGAATTAACGGAATAAATCTACAAATTGAATTAAATTATTAATCTAAAGAATTAATTTTGATATACTTATTAAGTCTAATAATAATATTTTATCAAACAAAATTTATTGAAGTTATAGGTACTCAGTCGAAGTATAATTATGTTTTGGATGATTTCTTCAAATCTAATTTATTCATGTAAGATTTTTATACATTTTCAACAACTTTCAACTTCACATTCTATCGATGAATGTTACTGGATTTATATGTATAGCTGTGAATTTCACTATATAATTTAACTAAACTACACCTAGGAGATGTAAAGTAAAAGGTTTTTTTTTTAAATTATGTTTTGTTAAATTTAATTTATTTATAATTAACTAAAATGTGGGATAAGCAGCATATATAAGTATGGATCTACTTAGTATAAGACCCAAACATAAATAAAAACACTTCTCACAAATTTATTGAAGAGCTACGCAACAATAAAATTAACTTACCCATTACTCTAATAACTTGAATAAAAGTTCTTTAATGTTTCGCGCCCACAAATTATTACCACAGGTGTCAGGAGACCTAACGAACTTCACGAACTTCGAACTTTAGGAAAAGTTCTCTCCTAAAGAAAGCCTTAAGTGGGCTTGTTTTTATTATCTTGGCTGTCTTAAGGGTATTTGCAAGTATGTCTGGCATTGTGAGCATGCAAAAGTTGTTATTGTAAAAGTATCTCTATGTTCACTAACACAAGTGCTATTCTATGCCAATCATAGATTTGATGCCACCACCTGCATTAGACTGTTTGAAACGGGAATTGTTTAGAACATTTAGTTGTTTATTTTAATATCCCAAAAATACGAGCTTCTACGATTATTTTTTTTTTACAAAATTCTTATGGCCTATGTTACTTCGGCAGTCAAACCCAATCTAGTGATTTTTTATTTATTTATTATTATTAGGCTCTTCAAAATGCAACACTATTACTTTATAATTTTTACATTGCAAACTTAAGTCTGTGCGCCTCATGCACAGCATGCGTTATATTATTATTATAACTCAATTAATTAAAATTATAACAAGTAAAACATAGTTTAGCTAAAACTAAAAAGTAAATGCAATGCTGCCAGTCTTCTTGGCACGTTTAAGGCTTGCCCAGATGACAATGATGTGGAGGAATACTTCGACGCGTAAGTATATTCTGTTTTTTTTTACATATTACTTACTATATTGTATATAGTTAGGTTATAAATAGTTACTTATTAGATAATATTTAGTTAAGTATTTTATAAAATATGTGATTATCAAAAATAAATTATTAAAAGTTCGATTGATTACAATCATCATTCTCCTGCCCTTATCCCAATTTATTTGGGTTCAACATAATTATTATATTAGAATTGATACCTCATTTTTTTTAAATCCATTATTTTAGGCTAAAGGCTGTGCCAAAAATAGACATATAAACGTACGTGCATACATAACACCCTCGAAAAACGTCCTCTTTTTGGAGCAGTCGGGTAACAAGCTGATATATTTTTTTTAGTAGGTGCGTTTACAAACCCGGAACAACTATCTCTAGGGCATCCAATTGTTTGTTCCTTGCGGGAATCGAAGCCACGACACGCAGCTGAGCAGTTAATTGCTCAGCCACTGCGCCAACAGTGACGTCATATTTTTTTGATTAGGAGATAATATCTTTTTTTTTTTGGGGGGTGGGAAATCATCCAATGACATCTCCCGCCCTGGGTGGAGCGGAAGGGCGTGTCAGACTCTTACTGACTAAAACCCACCCCAGTTCCTTCTTAGCCTGAGTGCCCAGGGGAGCGGTTACTCTGTTGCGAATTTACCCGCTACCAAGGAGGTAATATCTGGAAGTACTGATATCATTACAAAAGATCTTCACTGAGAGAAAAATATACTATCCTCGAGTGCCATCGGCTACTTCTTATCTTGGAAAAAAATACAAATTACCAAATTTTCTGTGGAATGGGTCATGGATTCGAAGCAGTGGCAAAAAGGTAGTTTAGTATAATATTATTCAAGAACCAAATGTGTGAGATGGTGGTCAAACGCGTCCCAATAAATGATATAAAAAAAGATCGTAAATAATACCAGGACACCAAGCTCACAATGGGCCTCCTCAGAAGGCTTATAATCACCCAAGGGGCAATGGAGAGGGCAATGCTTGGAGTTTCTCTGCGTGATAGAATCATAAATAATGATATCCGCAAGAGAACTAAGGTTACCGAAATAGCCCGAAGAATCGCCAAACTGAAGTGTCAGTGGGCAGGGCACATTGCTCGTAGAAAAGATGATCGATGGGGCCGAAAAGTTCTGGAATGGCGACCGCGTACCGGAAGACGCAGCGTTGGAAGGCCTCCCACAAGGTGGACCGATGACCTGTTGAGGGTCGCGGGTAGCCGATGGATGCGAGGCGCACAGAACCGATCATTGTGGTGACACTTGGGGGAGGCCTATGCCCAGCAGTGGACGTCTTTCGGCTGAAATGATGATGAATACCAGGACAGAGGCAAGGAAACCGTCATATCCTAGAACCAAAAACTTTGAAAACATGTGACATCCACCAGCCTGCATTCGGTCTGCGTGGTGGATTACGGGCTTGTGGCCCACACTCTCTCATAGGTAGGAGGCTTGTGTATTAGCAGTCGGAACATTAAAAAGCTGACTATGTTAAACACAAAACATGGAAATTATTAGGGTTTAGTCCAGGAGTTGACTGCTATAAACTTTTCAAGATAATGATGAAGGAAGCATAACATGAAACAAAGCAAACCCTCACTTTCAAACTTCAAAAACTGCTATATTATTAAAAACAACCCCAAGAAACTCAAACTTAGTCCAATCCCTCAAACTCATAAGTAACACAGTAAATATATATTTAGTCACAAAGACACTAATATTTAATTAATCCGTCTCTTAACTACGCTTTGTGCTGAATAATTAATATTAATAATTGAAGCTTGACCTCATATCACGTGTGACCTATGTGACCTTTCACATAATCAAACATTCTCCGGTCACAGCCTAACTGAGGGCAGTGTTATTAACATCAACGTTGAGTTATTATAATGGAATAATAGATGCTATAAATCTAAGTGGAATGACTGTGACCTCTGGTGTGAGATATTGCGTGGTAGGCTGTGGCAGGCCTAGTTTTATAGGATAACCCGGCCAAGTGCGTGTCGGGCCACGCACAAGGTAGGGTTCCGTAGACCGTACTTCACTTAAGTAATTTTTATCAAGGATTTTGTACGAAAGGAGAAACCCAAACTCCATAGAAACTTAGGCCTGACGTTACAGGGCTGGAATTTGGCTATAAACTAGAACATATATGAAGGTTACATGAGCCCAATTTTCACGTCACCCAGCAATGGCCAAATTGGTAAAATCAGTCAGTGTTTACATTTTAGGTTATTTTTCGACTTTTGAGGCTTTATTTCCTACGTAAATCTGGAACGGGCACACGGTAGGAAATAATTTCAAAGGGTCATCGTTATTGAAATCTACAAGGAGGACTATATAGTCTGTGCTGCAGCGCCTGCAGCCTATCATGATGTGGTTTTAGATACATAAAAAAGCTTAGGCTTTCAAGTTTCACTTAGAGCTTTAAGGTTTTCAGTAAGAACAATCTGTTAAATCTGAAGTGAGTGACTTCAGATTTGGCAGGGTTCGGTGTCCAATTTCGACTGCACGGTTGGCGCAGTGGTTGAACAATATTGATTTACACTCAATCAATCATATTTAGTAGGGTACTATTGACATAATGCCAGCGTTTGTGAAGTTAGCGACGACGTATAATGAAAAAAGTGTTGTGACGATTTACAAAAGTTGTTAAAAAGAAAAAATTAAAATCTACTTATTTTCTACACTTGGTCATTGTTATCGAGGCTAACATTTAAATGGGTTAATTACGCAAAATAGACGACTATTTTGGTACATATCAGCCCCCCTAGCCATGTTACATTTCTATTATCGTTTACGCTAACGCTTAGAACAAAATGTATGGCAATGACATTACCTGCGTAGATAAGTGTCACGTGACTTATCGCATGTAATGTCATTGCCATATATTTTGTTCTAAGCGTTAGCGTAAACGATAATAGAAATGTAATATGGCTAGGGGGGATTCGTGTAATAGTTAGGCCCAAAAACGGGGTTCTCCTTTAACAAGTAGAAAAAAATTATAAGTTGATTAAACTAACAGAGTTAACTTAGCCGTGATAGTTTTCTACTGCCTTGAAATTTTATAATATCCACACTTGACTCTAACAAAAATTAGAAATTAAAAAAAAAGAATCCCTGAATCGAGAAATGGTTTTCACAGACGCCTAATTTTTTAAATGGTCTATCCAACGACACCCCACACCATGGGATAGACGAGAAAAAAAAAGACCCCACTTTAGTTGTACAGGAGGTACTCTGGATTTTTTTTATTTTCAAGAATTTATTTTACCACTTTCTCGGCGTGATTAATATGTATATCCAATAAGCTAAATTATAGCTTTCTAGTAATAATTCTCTGAGCTAAGCTGCGGATGGACGGACAGACGGACATGGCGAAACTAAAAGGTTCCTAATTGACTACGGAACCCTAAAAATTTTGTAGGAAACGAAATGACTAAAGGTGAAACTGAGGTTTGATTTTATAAGGTGAAAACTTCGTTAGCCGCATTGAGTGATTTTAAGTAGGGGCAAAACTTATGGCTTGGCGTCAACGACATGCTAGTGTTGCACTAGACTTGCGACGCACAGCGGCCTGTGTATATGGAAATATATATAATTATTGCTTTGAGTCCCAATAGATGTAAAAACCAGACTAATGTTAATATTTTGAATTTAAAAATTATGAAATTATAATTATTCATACCATAAACTACTCGTAAGTTAGAAATAAAACAAAAACAGTTGATTCCAAAGTTTTCACTTCTTTCAGCTGTCCCCATGACTATCTATTTTAAAAACTTTTATTTAACTGGAAATATTTCAATGGGACTATCTGCGACACCCGCATTCCTCTTAAACTTAAGGGGAAAATTTATAAAACAGATCAGACCTGCTGCTGTCTTGTATAGTTCAGAATGTTGGGCCACAAAAGGGATGAATGAAAAGCAATTGCATGAAGCTGAGATGAGAATGCTAAGAGCGATGTGTGGTGTAACGCGCATGGATAGAATTAGGAATGAGTATAGAAGTCTGAAAGTGGCACCGCTGACTGATAAGTTATGTTTAAATCGGTTTTCATGGTATAGGCAAGTGATGTGGAAGAATGAAGAAAATGACGTGCGGAAAGTCCTGTGTATGGATGTGATGGCTACAAGAGTAGGAAAAGGCCAAAGAAACGATGGATGGACTGTGTGAAAGAGGATATGGGTAAAAAGGGGGTGACTATAGAGATCTGCCTAGCCTTTCCGAACTATCTTGGGGTCGGCTTCCAATCTATCCGGATGCAGCTGAGTACCAGTATTTTACATGGAGCAACTGCCTATCGACCTCCAAAACCTAGTAGCTAGGTAATACGATACCCCTTGGTAAGACTGGTTTTCAGACTTTTGAGCTTCTGAGGACCCTAACGACTGTCAAAAATCAACGATTGACCGCCGGGACCAACAGCTAAACGTGCTTTCCGAAGCACGGAGGAGTCTTGGTATGTAAAGACAACAGAGACTATAGAGATGACGGCTATTAATAGAGAAGTATGGAAGAAAAAGACATGTTGCGCTGACCCCAACTATATTGGGATAAGGGCAGGAGAATGATGATATTTAACTTGCAATGTTTGTATGTATGTTCGGGTCTAATCTTGCAAACCGAATTAGAACCACTTCCTCTTATCTTACGGAGTTGAATTTTTACGTGAGTTCCGATGACAATGCATTTTATGGTAAGCATGACCAGAATTGACATCCCGGATTAGCTCCAGATAAAGGAACTCTTCAATGCTGAACAGCATGTACACGAAATTTTTTTGTACACATCTAATTGTGATAGTATAAAAGCTTTTCTAAAAATATTTTTAACTATTAACCTTTTTTTTCTGAGGACCTCATTGCTAAAGTAATAACAGCCGCACGGGGCAATCCATCAGGTTAAGCTACGCTTGCCAGGGTTGGTCCATGGATGGGTGACCATCTTTACATAGAGAGACTCCTCCGTGCCTCAGAAAGCTCGTTAAGACGTTGGTCCCGGCTGTAAATCGTGGATCTTTGACAGTCGTTACGGGTCGTAAGAAGCCCGAAAGTCTGACAACCAATTTTATCAAGGGGTATCGGTATTACCCTGTAACTGGGTTGTGGAGGTCAGATAGGCAGTCGCTCCATGTAAAATACTGGTATTCAGCTGCATTCGGTTAGACTGGAAGCCGACCTCAAGATAGTTGCGATAAGGCTAGGCAGATTGATTGAAATTATTTTTGATTTTATAGTTTTATTTTTTCACATCTCGCTGCTCATCAGGTGCTGAATTAGTGGGCAAAAGCCTTCCCGTTCTCCTTTCACACTTCTCTGCCTTGCGAGATCTCTGGCCAAGTTTACCTCACACACAAATGATCAGATTCAAATAAAAAATGTGATTAAACATAACATGCTTAACCGGGTTTTTCAGACAAAAGACTAAAACGCTATAACTATATTATTCTAGTAGAAATAACTTCATTACCATCTTAGCAAAGCTTACGCGTGTCGCAAATTCGTTTAAGGGCTAAATTCGTCTAACAGATGGATTTCTGCCACAACAATAATCCCGACCCTTTGGGTATGGAACCGTGAAACCGTAGCAAAGACGTAACAGGTAGATCCAGTCAGGGGTAATCCTAAAGTGTAAAGACGAAACGATCAAAGGATTTAACTCTTTGTTTTTTGTGTTTTTGATTCCTCGATTACTGCATCCATGTTAGGTCCACCAAAGGATTCCATCCAGATTTCATTAAAACAAACTATTTAGTATCATTATAAAATATTTATATAAGCATGCCCGGCATGTCCTAGAACCAAGAATTCAAAGACATGTGACATACACCAATCCGCTTTGGGCCCACGTGGTGGATTACGGCCGACACCCTCTCACAGAGAGGAGGCCTGTGCCCCAGCAGGGGGAATATTAAAAAGCTAATGATGATAAATCACTGGCTCCTGAAATACAGGTTTTCTAACCTAGCGTAGGAGTCAGCGTCTCACTTTTTAACCGACGAAAAAAAAAGGAGAATTTTCTCAATTTGACCTTACAAATATGTATTTTTTAATGTATGTTCAGCCCTCACTCCGTTATTTATGAACCAATTTTTATGATACTTTTTTTATTAGATAGGGTATACCTCAAGGGTGGTCCCATGTCAGGGAAGTCTGGATCTCATAAAATTGAGTGAATCCTGATTTTATTGTAAACAAGTGTTGTGCGAATAAAGAATTAATTATCATTATTTATCAACAATATCTCCTCATGTACGGTGTGGTCAAATGATTTGGCTCTAAGTTTAGGGGCTAAACTGAATGCAATGGTAGTCCGGCTGAAATACTACAAGGTATCGAAATCACTCAGCCGTAAATATGGTGTTACATCGATTTTCATGAAAACTTTAACTTTTCAGGAACTTGTATCTGTCAACTAAACCTGGGTGGCAGCCTGTTTTATAATCTTACTAGCTTCTGTCAGCACCTTCGCCCGCGGGGAATTAGTTCTTCCCCCATTATAAATTATAGCCTATGTGCTATTATACAGACTATAATCTATATCTGTGACAAATTTAGATACGTTCAGCCGTCCTGGCGTGATTGAGTAACAAATATCCATACAAATTTTCGTATTTATAATATTAGTAGGAAGTAGGATTGTGTTATTTTAATTTCTCTGTTCTTTATATTGGTATTATTTTCAGGCCCTTTTTGACGTAATTTTCCCTATCTACTATTGCCATTAAATCAATTCTTGGTCCGTATCTACTATTGCCCTAAAATCAAGTAGCTTACTAACTTTCCTTTATAATTTTATATAGGATTTTGCAAAATGCGTAGTCCATATTTTGCCCCAACTCGAGCCTTATCCACACGCACCCATAATTCATCTCCAGCACATTATTAACTAACCTAATAAAACGCATTAACAGCATCGTTCATAACTAAATTATACGTTCTCTTTTGATAACGAACGTGTAATATAATTTGATGTAATAAGTGTTGGTATGCATCGTCTAACGTACCTACATGGAAATATATTATTTAAAGGGATTTCCTCATACCAGAATGTCCTTTGAAGTTTGGTGTAAGTTGTCGGCAGTTAGCGATTAGATCAAAAACAGTGTCGCAAATTTATCTGATCAGGAAAGAGATGCCACTACGATACGCAATCGATTGATCTCCTTTAACACAAAGAACGATCATTCTAAGAATGACCACTTGTCTGACAAGTTTGGATCGAAATGGCGGCATCCACAAAATTGCGTTAGTTCACATTGGATATTATGTATACATATATATGTATGAAATGTTCTTATGGAAATTCAAGCGTCGTATTCACGGTACACATAGGTAGTCAAATATTTGGAGAGAAGTTGCCTTCTTCTGTGAGACAGTGGTGGTGCAGAAGGAGGTGGCCGAGCGGGATCCTGAGAGGATTCCTCTCAGAGAAGAAAGCGTCTGAGAGGTAAACGTCTTGACGCCTAACACGCCAAAGCCTCTACCTGCACCATTTGATGGGGGGAGGGGGGGGGGTGCACTTAGAACGGGGACTCCGATTGCCCAACGAGTAATTTCAGGGAATATGGCGGTACTGTGGTCACGTCCTGTCGTGCACAGCAAGGCTTAGCGGAGACCCAAAAATGGATGAAGGAAACAAAAATGGATGTGCCCTAATAGGCGTTGCACAGATTGAGTTCTGGGATAACGGGGCTCCTCACATGTGCTGCAGGTGATCACTGGGGTGTTTTTAGTGAGGTAAGAATCCCACACTCCCTGGTCTTTGCCCTTTTTTTTTGTTTTCTTTTTTTTTTAGTCCAGGTGCCTTTTGAAGGTTTCCGAACGAATTTAGAAAAAGTGCTGCAATATTTTGCGGAAGGGATTAAATACCTACTATCCTAATATTATAAAAAGGCAAAGTTTGTGAGGATGTAGGGGGTAATCTGTGGATGTACTGAACTGATTTTGAAAATTTTTTTCCCAATAGAAAGCCACCACACCACCATAATTATGTTAGTGTTATGACCTAACAATTAAAATCCACGTAGACGAAATCGCGGGCAAAGTGCTAGTGATGTTATAAAGATGTAATATTTTCAGCTTAGCCAGAATTTAAAATTTAGGTTCAACTTTCTTATTATATTTAATTCTAGGCTTCAGAATCCTTAATCGCAAGTAACTTCATCATCGCTTACCAACAGGTGAGACAGTAGTCAAACGCGTGCATATCAACAATAAAAAAACATACTGAACCACCTCCTTAGACGTATATTTAACTAATTGTCATACATCACATCGCTGGCTTGTTAACTTTGCGCCAAACATCAAAATGCTGTCGAGATAAAATCCAGATTCTGCTCCGGTGCGAGCTGGCTTATTATCTACATTCATATAAAGCAAAATAATAAAACGGGTAACTGCCACGTGTGGCTTTAAATGGTGCAACAGAACTTGTGTATGGCACTCTCAAGCGAAAAATATAATATACATAAGGGCAGAAAGTCAGAGGGTAAATACTCGTATAACAAAGCCTACAAAATGTTGACGAGTTAAAAACGTAAAAATCTAATGTATTTTAATTTAATTTCCATCTTAGCCAAGGGGTTTAATTAAATAGCATTTTATTGTACTTATTTAGTTAGTGTCTAACCGCAGCGCAACGCCTATCCTAGCAAATAACACACCTCTCGAGTTTGTCAACCACTACATATACTTAGGAAAACAAATCTCCTTTAGTAAGGAAAGAAACAATGAAGAACTTAACCGAAGAGTGGCGATTACCTGGAACAAGTTCTGGCACCATAAGGAAATACTAAAATCGCAACTTCCGCTACCGACCAAGAAAATAGTCATGGATACAGGACTTCTACCGTGCCTCACCTATGGATGCCAAACTTGGACCTTCGATCTCTAAACCAGGAACAGAATTCAGACTACCCAGAGAAGAATGGAAAGAAGTTGCCTAGGTATAAAACTGAAGGATAAGGTAAAGAACGTTGACATTCGAAAGAAGACAAAAATATGCGATGCCTTAACTTTTGCAATGAAGGCTAAATGGAAGTGGGCAGGCCACGTGGCCCGTTACAAGGACGATAGATGGACTCTACGGTCAGTAAAGTGGTCTGGGCCAAAAGGCACCAGATCAAGAGGTCGACCAAGAGCCAGATGGGCAGACGAAATTGTAGCGTGCGCGGGCGGAAGTTGGCTAGACAGAGCTAACGACAGAGAAGGATGGCATTCCTTGGGGGAGGCTTTTACCCGAACGGGGTCCATGCATTAAATAAATAGATAATTAAAGCAAATAATAATTAAAATAATTACAAAATAGAATTTATAATTAAAATCAAATTCATGTAAGTGTATTGAATGTAATTGATTATTTTAGGTTAAAAAATTACCAATTGTTATCGCGTAATAATATGTACTATGCATGGAATTAAATAAAGCTTTATTATTATTATTTAGTTAGAAGCTGTTAGATATTGCGTCACCAAGTATTTACCGGGTGACACAAAAAAAAAAAAAAAAAACCCGTCTAGTGTCGATCTCAAACACAGGGTGTCAGGCTAATTGCTAGTCAATGGTCATTTTTTTAAGTACTGCTTGTGCCCAAGATCAAGTTTCTTCAAGAAGTAATGAGAGTGGAACTCTCTACTTGCGTCTGTTTCCGAATGCATACAACCCTAATCTCTTCAAAGTTAGAGTAAACAGGTTTCTACTGGGTAACCTCGCTCCATCGTCGACTTTGGCTCTGTCACCTCTGACCTAGAGTCAAAAGCAAACTCATCTATAGTGAAAAAAAAAGTAGGTAATAGGCAATTCCGAAAAAAAAAATCGGGCTCCAAACAAATCAAATGTTTTGTTTCAGGTATTTTTTTAAACTAGAAACTATAACTACTTCAAAATTAAACTTGAAATTTTGTGATAATGTTTATTATTATGTATACTTTATTAACAAATACCAATATTTGGTACGGAACCCTTAATGTGCAAAATCTGCACACGCACTTGGCCAGTTTTTTTTGCAATTTAGATTTATTATTAATTTCTTGAATACTGTTGTTCATTTCTATGCCCACAAACAGTACTTAAAATATATACTATAATTATACTTCATTCTGGCAGCGATTAGGATTTGTGAAGACAACGAAAATATAAAGGATTGACATGCACTAAAGTCGCGTTATCAATCAAACTCTCGACAGTCATTACAGCTCCTATTAACGCAGAAAATGTATTAGTCGTACTGAAAACACCAACAACACACATTACAATCATCAACAAAACTACGAGGTATTACATTCTTTTCCCGTTCTAGTTAAATACGTTTATATTTATACTAACCTGCAATATTACAGCATCCGAGCAGCAGAGTCCACAGGGACAGCACGCGAGTTGGGCTCGCGTGGAAAGAACTCTCCATTTTACATTTTCCGAGGCACTGAACGAATATTCCGACACCTCGCAAAATCTTCAGGATTACATTTAGAATGAAATTTTCGTTTACACCATCACATTTTTCTGTTCTGTAACAAAATAAAATTTTGTGTTAGAATATGTTGCATTTTTGTTTCGGAATATTACGTACTAACATTGTTTGTTATTTTACATGGTATTGTTATTTTAAAGTTTTTCTTGGATATTACTAACATTGGTGAAGGTAAATATTTTAAGAAAAGCTGGAGTTGATGTTTATAAATCGCCAGCCCTCCTGGATCCTTGACCGAGCGTTGTGATTAATCCTCGTGCAGTGGAATAATAACAGGCTGTTCAAATTACTAATTTTTTTGTCATTTTAACAATCGTGTTACATTATAAGGCAAAGGGTCCTACTTTTCTAACACACTGATTTTCATTGGTGATCTCAACATTGTGCATTGCTCTGACCTAATACTGTCGTACACTAATTTTATTCTTTCTAAAAAATAACCACTCTTTTAAGCTTCACCGCAGTCGGTAATATGGGAGCAATGGATTTAGATGGATTTCAAATCGTAAGACATTACAATCAGAAGAGTTATAAACAATCTACATAGTTGTTCGCAAGGTCGCACGTAATGCAAATAAAAAGGTACCATTTATTCAAAGTTAGCTGTTTGAGTTATCAAGGCTACAGTTTAGTGGTCGGGGAGGGGTTACACTTGACTCTAACAAAAATTTAGACTTCAAAGTTGAATATTTTATACGAGAAAAAAGACATCCCCACTTCAAGTGTAAAGGTTATACCCAAAATAAAAAAATTACCGCTTTGTGTTTAACATAATTATAACTATGCAATATAACAGCTTTCTAGAACTAACAGCCTATAAGCTTATTCGCGGATGGACGGACAAACAGACGGACATGGTGTAACTATAAGGGTTCATTGTTATGACTACGGAACTCTAATTAAAACGTAGCATTTATATTCCTATTTGAGTTTAAAAAAGCTAAAACTCATAATTAAACACACAGTTGTTAATTAATTTCAATTTGCGGCAACAAAGTTAATACTGAAAGTTAATTTTAGATTATTTTTCATACAATAGCACGATGGAAAGGCCACGGAAAGGCGAACGAAACCTCGTCACTTTGAACCTCGCCCGTTTACACTATTGACCTGAATTTATCCCTACTACTAGTGGTTAGTATAGGTTTAGAGTTAGGTGGGAATACTTAAATATACGCTACAAATTATGTTGCTTTTAGCCACCACGAAAAATCATGTCTGAGTGGACACCGCAACAGAACAGACTCAGACAGCGTTGAAAGGATTGCCTCGAGGAAGATTTGAGGAAAATAGACAGGAAAACATCTCGGCGATGGGAGGCCTGGGACAGAGCGAAATGGAAGAAGATCGTTAAGGAGGCCAAAGCCGACAAAGGGTTGTAGCACCGTAGGAAGTAAGTATGTAAGTTACACACAACAAAGAAATGCTTGAGCACTAAACAAAGGCAACCTAAATGAACTGATGAAACTTCACAGACTGACTATAACCATAGCTGATTCCAGGGTCAACGACCGCAGAATGTGTGTACTTGAATTTTTATTTGTTTTGTTGTCATATTTAATAATGATAATATGAAGTTTCACCGGTAAATTTAATTTAACCCGTTTTAAATTTAATAATAAACCATCGAGAGAATTTGAGTTGTATAATTTTTGTGTATGTTGCAAAATCAATATCTCTCTGTCTGATTGTTTGTTAGTAAGTCCATAACTTGAAAATTACATACTCATTCAGCTTTTCAATTATTTTACGTTTATTTTACCTTTGCACGGATACAAATTAAAAATTTTAACCTTCCTAATGTCTCACTCTATTTATTAGAGAAATTATTATTATTATTACTAGTTCGTACTGTCCCACTGCTGGGCAAAGTCCATTCCTTTCAACATTCATGATTTTTTGCTTCTTCTTTCCAATTCTTAAGGAAGACATCCAGGTTGTCCCGCCATCTCCTTCGTGGCCTGCCACGGCCCCTGGGGCCACTGTGTCAGGACACAAATCCTGTGTTTTACGGGCCCACAGATCGTCAGGCATGCGGCAGACATGTCCTGCCCAGACCCATTTAAATTGGGCAGCCTTTTGAGCCACATATTAGAGGAGACCTCATGAAAATCCGTTCAGTAGTTTCTGAGTGTATCGCAAATAAACAGACAAACAGACGCGGCCGGAGTTATTTAGTGATAAACTAAATAATACTTACTGAAACTTAATAGCAAGCACAGCAGTAAACAAAGCATAAATCTACATTTTATTAAACGAAATGCTTTAATGCAACGCAAGTTTTCTAGAATAAGTAAATAAAACCGAGGCCGACGACTTGGCCTTTCACTTTAAATTCATTATTCCTGTTATAATCCTATTTTCATTAATGACTCAAAGGTCCTTGGAAGTCATTCTCGTAAATTAAAAAACTCGATAATTAACTACGAGGCTGATTCTACTACGAACTGAGAATAAAAATTGAGACGTAATTTTTGTACTGAGCGATTTTCGTACTTGACATTTCAATTTTATGTTTTAGAAAAAAACAAAGGAAACGTATATTCTATTGCTTTTTTGTTTATTTATGTTTACTTATAGATAAATAAAAGGCCAAACTTTGGAGAGCTGCTATTTCACGGTTAAATATACCTACTTATTAAGTCGCGCAGTAGCAGCTCTCCAAAGCTCTCAAAATAGACACTATGTTAAACTTCTGTTTAGCATAGTGCCTCTATTCATGAGATTACCGTTTTTTTAACAGACTTCAAAAAAGAGGAGGTTATCAATTCGGATGTTTGTATTTTTTTTAAATTATAATCTTCATTTCAGCCAAAAGTCGTCCACTGCTTGGCATAGGCCTACCTCAAGTGTCACCACGATGGCCGGTCATCTGCGTCTCGAATCCATCCATTTATTTTGTATAATTTTATGAAATTATATTGCGTGATTTTTTGACTAACGGGAAAGCTCTCGTAAGTAATACCTACGGTAATCCGGACACAGATGGAAACATAAATTACCAATAACTCAGGAAATCTTAACAATTTCCAAAATAAAAAATAATATTAGGAGTCAACCCGCGAGCATCACTAGTCAACATTATTATAATTTTATACAAACGCTGCTCTTATAGCCAGTCCTGCTGACGATGAGGACAATATGCATAAAATTTTCATTATCCCGGTTTAAGCAGCATCTTTGCTCCCGGGATCAATAGATAGGGCATGCTCCCGACCATCCATCTTCATATTTCCTGAAGACCGTCAGACAATAACCATTCGTCTTGCTAAATTGCTGGCCATGTACCGATTTCTGAGGAACTTTCGGTTTCTATAGGATCGGTAATTTGGGTGACGATAAAATATTGGTAAAAATAACTTAGGATGTGTGTGATGCTCCCATTAACATGTGACGTGGACAAGGTCTTTAACTAATAAATAATGACGATTTAAATCAAATTCCCTCATTCACTGGTAGACAACTCTGAGCGTTAACCACTGAAACTAGAAGCATGAGATTTTGCATGAGAGTTATTTAAATAACGAAAATGGGTCCTGTGTGATATCTTCATGTGAAATCTAAAGATGTCGCATGAAAAGCGAGCAGTGTCAGCAGGCAGATGGTCGGTGAAATATACTTTTATCGGGTTGTGCAAATTTAGACAGGATTTAAAATATGAATAGGCATTTGATAGTTTTTGTAAAAATCAGTTGTGAGCTGTCGATGAGAACAGATTGATTTTACAATTTAAAATATCAATTTTATTATTGTGGTTCGGTGTTTTCTAGGGTTCCGTACCCGAAGGGTAACCAACGGGAGCCTATTACTATGCCTCCGCTGTCCTCCGTCTGTCAGCGGGCTGTATGTCACGATCCTTAATATTTCAGAGGATGTGTATTTCTATTGCCGCTCTGTCTACCTATTACGGATCATTAGATACAACCCAAAAAAAACCCCAAAAAAACACGTTTCTGGAAACGTATTTTTTTGGGTATCAGTTTCAGTTTATGGTGCGAAACCCTTCGTGTGCGAGTCCGATTCGCACTTGGCCGGTTTTTTCATACACATCAGAACCTAAGACTTCTCAAAAAGAAGCACAAACCCGGAGCCCACCCGCCCCAGACTCAACATTACTAAGAAGCACACACCCTGAGCCCACACGCCCCAGACTCAACATTACTAAGAAGCACACAGCCTGAGCCCACACGCCCCAGACTCAACAGTACTAAGAAGCACACACCCGGAGCCCACACGCCCCAGTCTCAACATTACTAAGAAGCACACACCCGGAGCCCATACACCCCAGACTCAACAGTACTAAGAAGCACACACCCGGAGCCCACACGCCCCAGACTCAACATTACTAAGAAGCACACACCCTGAGCCCACACCCCAGACTCAACAGTACTAAGAAGCACACACCCGGAGCCCATACGCTCCAGATTCAACAGTACTAAGAAGCACACACCCGGAGCCCATACACCTCAGACTCAACAGTACTAAGAAGCACACACCCGGAGTCCACACGCCCCAGACTTAACAGTACTAAACTTAAATAGGGTATGGAAGTGTTTATGGAAATTTCGTAACTTTTTCCTATGGGAAATAATAAACGGACAAAAAAATATACCTAGGTACTTACCTCAACCTAGTAAAATTATAATGTTATTAGCTTCTGCCAGTGGCTTTGCCCGCGTGGTATAAGTACTTCCCACCATTATAAATTATAGCCTATGTGTCATTCTGTCAGTCATTTCATTTTTTCGTGTCAGAGTAACAAACTTACATCCTTACAAATTTTCAAATTTATAATATTAGTAGGATTAATGAAAGCTTGTCAAAATTTGTGTTACGAGTATCAAACGCTTTATGATAATAAATACCACCAGCCCTTGTCATTATTACAATAAATTATTGTCAATAAACTGAGAAAGGTACAAGGTCATTTGATAAACGTTTGGTTTCAAAGCACAAACAACTCAGAAATGTAACACCTTCTTTGGTGATGACTTGCTTTCAAACGTAGAAAGGAATCCTAAGATTTACATAGTGAGTGCAAATAAAAATCCGAAATTAGGGACTATCAGAGAAAAGTTTAGACTTTTACCAGGCACGTAGACTAAAAATTATAGAGTTGTAAATCTTAGGGCCGATTTAACCAATTCTAAACGCCCAGTTTTCGACGTTTTTTTTTTTTTATTTTGTGGGGTGGGAAATCATCCAATGACTTCTCCCGCTCTGGGTGGAGCGGCAGGGCGTGTCAGACTCTTACTGACTAAAACCCACCCCTGTTCCTTGCTGCCCTTAGTGCCCGGGGGCGAGGTAACTATTTCGAATTTATCCTCAACCCCCGGGCAGGCATCGGCCATGACGGGCCCCGTCCCTATTGCTGACAACTCTATGAGGCGCGCGTGGAACACTACGCGCCGTCGACTCTCGAGCCTGGTGCTGATCGGACGGCGAGCTACCCATTACTCGCCGTCCGCAGGCCCGGGAGTTTTTGACGTTTAAGCTCGCTACGCGTTTAGCCGCTGTCATAAAGCTGATGAGTTTGTTTGTTTGTTTGCAAATCTCAGGAAATACTGGATGAAAATGAAGAAATATTTTTGTGTTGAATAGTCCATTTATCGAAAAAGGCTATATGCTATATAACATCACGCTGCGACCAACAGGAGCGAAGCATCAATGAAAAATGAGGCAAAAACGGAAAAAAAACCTTTTGAGAGTTTCACTTGCGTGCGCTGCGTAAACGGTTAAAGTTACGCAAAAAATATGTATGACGGAATCGTTCTTCTTTTAAAGTTCTAAAAAAAGTCCGCGACAGCATATGACTATCTTTTAGGGTTAACTCACTATAATCTTTTTTATGGTTCTTACTTTTTACACTAAACTTAGTTCAGTAAAACTTAGTTTATAGAGCGAATGGTGAAATCGGCCCTTAGAATTTACTTACTATTGATCGGGCTTCTACAGTAATACGTTTATAACAAAAATAAAACTAAAAACTTGCTCTCTCCTCTAACAAAATGTAAATAATGAAAGCAACATAATGTGTGGGAAATAAGCACGCCAGCCAAGTTTTAGGGAAGCAGAAACCACGAAGTCCTACGCAGGTCGCTCTGTCCCTTTCTCTATAGAATAGACATAACTTTGTATGTGCTTTGTAGGCCTCGTTTAAGTATTAATAAAAACTTTTTTACAAAAAAATAGAACCGACTCAAAAAAAGTGCAAAATAACTTTAATTTCGGAAGTCGGTGTTCCTGTTTTGTGTCTTCGTTTTTTGACACCGACTTCCGAAATTAAAGTTATTTTGCACTTTTTTTGAGGCGGTTCTATTATTTCATAGACATACGATGCAGCAATCAGCAATTTTTGAAGAGTTCCGTTGTCTGTCTCCGAAACCCATCATCAGATCTTTTTGAAATTTAAATGGGACCTCCTTTCGAACGAAAAAATTATTTTGCAAATCCGAAAGACGACGGATTTATGCCCGAACATAAATAAAAAAAAAAAAACAACCGAATTGATAACCTCCTCGAAGTCGGTTAAAAATACAAAATAAGCCGTGGGTATCTTTGGCTTGTATTAATAAATACTTTGGTTTTAATCGCTAATTTTATATCCTTTTCATCACAAATAAATGAAAAAAAAAAATGTGAGTTCTACAAGTAACAAATACAAAAAATAGGTACACGGATGACGTTTTGGTTTTCTCCAATTAGGTTCAAATTCCATGTTATGGGAGTTATCTATTCTGGCATAACTTTAATATTTAATTTTAGTTCTGAAGTACAACAAATAGAAAGTGAAAAATAAAAAACTTAAAAAAAATACAACCGTCTTCCAAAAAAGGAAATACACTAAACATTGCAAAATAACTTTCATTTCGAAAGTCGCTGTCAAAAAACGAAGAAACAAAATTCAAACAGCGACTTCCGAAATTAAAGTTGTTATTTTGCAATTTTTAGTCTATTTTCAATTTTGGAAGGCGGTTACATTTTTTGTACAAAGGTTTTTTTTATGTTGAAATAGAATCAGACCTCAAACTGGTTAGAAAAAGTCAATCACAATATTTGTAAAGTTAGGTCATACACAAACTGAACCTAACAAAACCCAAAAATAAAAAAAACTGTTAAGTTGTTAAAATATGCAGAGGCACGTCACAGTTTTTAATTGAATAAATTACCCAATGTTTGAAAATATTATCACAATGGAAAGTTTAGGGTGGCTAAATTCGATGTATATAACTTTTTTGGCACTATTACGATATGAGGTCCAGCTTCTTCTCGTGGCTTCGCTCCGAAGACTATCCATGCATACAGGAAACATGCATTTATGAAGATAAAAACTTTTTTACAATAAATACAGCCGACTTCCAAAAAATAAGTTTCACTTAAAATTGAAAACTAACTTTAATTTCGGAAGTCGATGTTTGTATTTTAATTCTTCGTTAATTGACACCGACTTCCGAAATTGTTATACCCCAGAACTAAAAATAAATATTATAGTTACGTCCGAAATTGATAATTTATAACATGGAACATGGAATTTGAACATACTCGTAATTGGTGGAGACCAAAACGTCATCTACGTATACACATTTTTTTAATTTGTTGATTTCTTCAAAAAATGCTAAAGCAATTTCGATACAATTTATATGGGACTACCTTTGGAGTATACTCTTTCGGATAAAAAAAGAATTTTGAAAATCGGTCCACAACTGACAGAGAAATCGGTGGGCATACATAAAAAAAAAAACCTACGTACAGTCGAACATAGAACCTCCTCCATTTTGCGAAGTGGATTAAAAAGTTTGCCTATGTCACCCAGCAATAGTGTAGCTTTTAATCAGTGAATTAATTTTATTGTTATTGGATCAGGGGGTCTAAATCAGCCTCTTTAGTACAATCATATTTATTGCGCACAATTAATATAGCGGCCATATAAACACCTATAAGTCTGATGAATTTAATTGAGTATGATTCAGCTAAAATCTGATTGTCAGCGAATCTCCATACAAAACTGTCACGCGTATTAATTGCAACCAAAAATATTGTGATTTATCTAAAGCAGCATTTTTAAGTACGTTGTCTCTGTGTCTTGTGTGAATATCACTATCGCATTGAATTTCAAAGGCTGCTTTTTGTCGCGAAATAATGCAGAATTAACATAACGTACCTTAAAGATAAGAAATAGATGCTCGTAGCCATGGTCAACGACAGAAGTGGAAATGGGCCGGCAATTTAGCATGACTTAAAGATTATAGATGAAAAAAAAACTGTATTGCAATGGAAAGGCCTACCGGGTAAGCGCTATAAGGGAAGACCGTACACTAGATGGGAAGATGACAACGCGTCAAGCCCCTCATTAGCAGACATAATTAAAAACCTATTGTTGCGTATCCTTATGGATACGCGAGGGGCCTGACGCGTTAAAAAGATCACCGGCCCACGATGGCAACAAATAGCCCAAGACCGGGAAAAATGGCAAACTTTCGAGGAGGCCTTTACCTGGGGTTCCAATAAAATATATAATTAGTACCCTGTTAAAATATCCTTTTTTTTAGACATAAATTTAAAACATAGACCTTAAATACTTTTTTGTTAATTTGAAACACTGGAAATAAAAGGCATTTTTTATTTATTTATTTACCTTCCAAATATTCCCAACCACCAAAAAAAAAAATTTGAAGCCGCATTATAATTCTCAGTTTTGAGTTCGTTTCTCTAGTAGCATCACCTGAGAACAAGGCCGTTCTAAACCTCCGCCAGTTTTCCTCGTATACACAACCTGACTCCCAAACGCAGCTTTAAGCGAAAGATTCACATAATGCTCTTAAATCCGGCCAATTTCTCAAACGTCATTGGCCGTTGTTTCCTCTAGTTCATTAAGTATTTTCATCACAGTTTCAGCGGCGTCGCGTTAAGAGTACCCCCGGGCCACAGTTGGGAACGCCGCTTTTTCTTGAATTTTTAACAGCGCTTTAGTGCTTTGGTACTATTCATAAGCGACCGTGCCATTTAATAATGCACTATATTTACTCGCGTCTTAAGTGCAATTTGCAGCGTCTGGTTGCTGGTAATGCTGCTTGCGAGTTGGTCGGTGAGGTTGGTAATGCTATAAGTTTTTTATGGGGAATTACTCGTATTTCATTGGGGAAGTAAATTGTTTATTCAGTGTACTTTGAAAGAGACTCACATTAATATTTTCTGTCTCCTTCACTTAAAATCTCTTTGTTTGTGAAATGTTGTATGTTATAATTTTTAAATGTTCAGCAAAAGACCATCATATTTTTTTTTAAATACAAGTAAATAATATGCTTTTATCGCCTTTCAATAGTGAAAAAAAAAACACATTAAAATTAGTTTTGAGTTTCCTTTCTGCCCGCTATAAGCTTATGACCTGACCCACCAAAGAATGCGGTGCTATAGATATACATAATGTAAAGATGATGTACTTTGTAAGTAAGATAATGGTCCGTTGTTGGTTGTAATGATTTCTTACGTGAAAATGGACCTGCAAAATATATTATGACAGATATGCTCAGGAACGCTTAGAACCTTTTTAAGGGCTTTTAAACAAGCATAATGCTGGTTCACAAAACATTGTTCGGTACTTTTGTTTGTGAATGTTCTAATTTTGATTTATGGGTGACGTTTTAGTAGAAATAAAGTCACGGTATGTCGTTTTCGGGTGATCATCAGGTTTTTAAATAGCTTTGCTTTTTTTCGGTTGGTGTGTGTTGTTATATCCCAATCCTAGTAATTTTATTGGTCGAGCTCTTATCACCGCCTTCGTACCTGCCGTATAAAAACCAAGCGGCTTGGCACGTGACGATGGGAAGAGACCAGATGGCATGACGTTGGTGCCTTGAAAGTTGGGTAGGCCTCTGGTGTGGGACGCAGCCTATGTTGACACCCTTGCGCCATCTCATGTTCTAAGTACGGCGGGCTGTACCAGCGCTGCCACTGCGGCTGCTTAGACCCTCAAGTGGCGCAAATACTGTAACCTTATTGGTCATTACAATTTTGAGCCGTTTGGGGTCGAAACGCTTTTGTCACGGGGTCCGAGTGCACGTCATCTTTTTGAAGATATTTCTCACCGATTGGTTGACACTTTGTGTGATCCTCGGCTAGCTCGTTCTTCGCCCAAAGAATTAGCATTGCCATTCAACGTGGCAATGCTGCCAGTCTTCTGGGCACGTTTCCGGCTTGCCCAGATGACAGTGATGTGGAGGAATACTTCGAGGCCTAAGTATATTCTGTTTTTTTTTTATATATATTATTATATTGGATGTAATTAGGTTACAATGAGTTAGTTATTAATTGTAAATTAACTATGTACTTAAATAAGTATCTTTACTTCTTTACTAATATTATAATTGCAAAGGTTTAGATGGATGGATGCAAGTTACCCAATCACGCCAGAACCACTAAAGGGATCTGGATGAAATTTGGCACAGAGAATGATTATGGTCTGGAATAGCACACAGGCCCATAATTGATAGTGGAGGAAGTATTCAATCCACGCGGGCAAAGCCCCTTGCAGAAACTAGTCCATTATTATTTTTACTTAACAATTAATTACAGTCTATATATTATACGTAACTAAACTAATAAATAACTTAATAAATGAAATATGTACAAGCGGCATAAAAAATCCGGACTATTTATGAATCAGGGTATGAAACGTTCTAAGATCCTTTTAAATGTATATGTAATTGGAATAACGTTAGTTCTACTAATTAGTCTTAAAAGAGAAGAAGCATTTTCAGTATGTCACCGCGTATATACAACCACTTATCAAAGTCTGTACTAGAAACTGCATCCATCGATGAATTTAAAAAGATTCTTCCTATAGAAATGTTATTACAGTATTCAGGATTATTTAATTGAGGATGTAAGGACATGTTGCTCTCAGAAATATTGTTGTGACATGTGATTATTGCAATAATTAATTATCTATTATTATTACTTTGACATTTATTTACTAATATATCTTGACTTTCTCATTTATTACATGACATTTTAATTTATTTAATTGACATTATTATTTGCTAATGTTTCATTACTATTTTCCATGGCGATATTACCAAAATTGGGTTATTAATTATAAATTATTGTTGCAAGTAATTGTTTAATAATGTTGTGAATTTTGATACAGCCAAAGCTTGAGATTTGCATGCCTTAAGGCGTAATATGGTTGAACTATGCTATTTTTTAACAACTTTATGTAATTACCCATATTAGCAATTAAATGATTTTTGAATTTGATTTTAGAGATTTCTATACTATTCACAATACAAATTATATGTATTTTTTTACAACAACAACTTTATAGAGATCATTAATGCATCATAAAAACAAAGAAGCGAAAATTTGTCGCCGAAATTCGCGGTATTTGAACACCGTATTCATTTAATGAATGCTTCAATTCGTATCGTATATTGTAGACAAAAGAGAACGAGCGATATATTCCCACAGAACACAGTAAAGATAAAAACAAAAAATTGGACTCCGATTAAAAAAATCAATTAATGCAAGCAGATATCTTTTGTCTACATTATTGAATCGGGGAAATGCTGAAATGCATTGCAAGTTCTATGCAGGGAACTGCATTTTGAAGGCGAATAATTGCGTCGCAGCCCCAAGAGGGAATACGAAATTTAATGCGCACTCAGCAAAAATATTGAAGTCTGAAATTTACTAACAATGGAATAAAGCTTTAATATCGATGTGAAATTTAAATAATCCAGTTTTCTTCATACCCTTCTGTGATTGATTCGTCTTTGGGAAAACGTGATTGCACGTCTTCTTGCAAAATATTTGGAGTATGTTTCTCAGTATTGAGATTTGTGATTGCGACATCTGTTTCTTTATTGAGCGTATCTTTCACTTTTATTTTGTAATGAAGTTGTGTTCAAATAATCGAATTGTTTCGCTGATTTACAAAATATAGTACTTCGAATTTTATGTTTACTTTATTTCAAAATCCGTCTGTTATGCTTTTATATTTTATAAAATTGACATGCCTCGTTATTTTTAGCTGATATTTGATGTTTTATATTTTTCAAGACTGGGCTCATTTTAAATAAACATAAAACAACAATCTATAACATGGAAAATTTATGCCCACATAAAACCAATTTCTCATTTTCTGGAAATAGTAGTCTAGTACTGAAAAATAATTTAAATTAAAAATTGGTTCAAAATATTGTTAAATAATGAGATGAAACACACACAAACACACCACACACACGAACACACACACACGAGTGTGTCACACGTGTGTTTCACATGAACTGTGTAATGACTTTATTTTATGTTAAGATTTGGTGTACAATAAAGAATTAAGAATGGATGAAAAAATACCCGTTATAAAATAGCAGATAAACAGCAATAAGACCGGGCATTGTATCCATAGATTTAAGCTCGTGTATAACAATTGTTTGACTGTTTTGGTGTACAGTTAAGTTTTATTCTATTTTATTCTAATATAAACATAGCGTGACTTTACTTTCAGCAGTTCTACACTTCTACCTAAAAACTGTGTTGTTTAGTATCTTTGTTTAAACCTTTCTCTCAAAGTAATATTATTCAAGAAGTCTCCACTTTAGAGCCTCAAAAATAAGATGGGCTACCGTAAAATTTATCTTAATAGGCACCTGCATAAAAATACATTGGACTGAAACCTTTTTTAGATAGCAAACACAGTGCTCGCCGCGTCTTCTCAGTATTATCACTGAGTAGAATCTCTTTATGGGTGGCGGCTATCTGTGCGTTTAATCCACTTTCTCTTTTTATCTTAAGACAAGTGGAATGGGTCGCCGTCCTTTGTCCACGACCCCTGATAACAGGGTGACCTTTTTTCGTCTAAGGTTTATTAAACAAAAATACACCTGTGCAGTGTTGAGACAATTGTGGAGATTTCATTAAATTCAATGGAGGGTGGCGTAATTGGAATTTTTGTCAAGTTTTTTCTTTTTTTTATTATTTTGATGGAAATTAGTTTTCCCCGTGGACCTGTGAGCTCAATGAGTCGCCGTGATAACGGTCCTAGTTGTTACTTTCATGTTTCAGTTTTATGTTTGTTTTTTTGGGTACAAGAAGGGAATGGACATTTCAAACGATTAGACTAAGAACAAGCCGTTTTTAGGGTTCCGTGCCAAAATGGTAAAAAAGAACCTTATGGTGCGACTCAGTCTGTCTGTCAGTCTGTCACAGCTGGATATCTCAAGAACTAATAATGTATGATGAATGGATATGCCAAATTTCAAGTTGATGGAAAACTATCAACTTGAAATTTGGAATAGTTTTAGATGACGTTTGCCGAACAATGTTGCAAATAAGAAATTTTTTTTTTTGCAACTGTGACTGAAAGGGGGTCTTAAAAATTTGGATTGGGGCTACTAGGGCATGTGGGGTATCAGAATGTGCAAACAGTGTGCTTTAATAATATGAAACTCATTATCAAGAGATGGCGCTGACCTAAAACTGCAACTGTACGTAAAATAACGCATCCAAAATATTTATATATTATTATGATGGTATAGAACCCTTGGTGCGTGAGTCCAATTCGCTTTTGACCGGGTTTTTATTTTTAGTCAACGTCCCTTATACAGGGTGTAACGGAAAGTTGTAGTAGTAAAATAAAATGACTTCCCGTACAAAGTTGCCCTATTTTTTATGGATCAAAATAATAATAAGTATGGGAGGTCCAATTATTTTTTTGGGAATTCGTACATTGTGCGTTCTATATTACTTTATGGAACGCACAATGTACGATTTCCAAAAAAAAAAAATGTTTCATATCGATGGACAGAAACAGTGTTTAAAATATGACCACAACTTTCAGTTACAACCTGTATAGTGTCGCATTGGTCACACATACAGTGACTTTCGAGCATTCGAATTTCTTGGTAAGAAAAAAAATAATGTATATGTATTTTATTACCGTCAGTTCTACAAAAAACACTTATCTAAACAGTATGCAGCGTTACAACTAAGAGAAACAGTGTTTTCGATGAACTCTGGCACCAAATGTAAGATTTAACTTGTGTTTAGGGTGCCACCGTCCTCGCCTATAATTTGAAAATAATTATGTCATTAGTTGCAAGACGAGCACACCACACCACACACAGTATATTATTATTAAGCTAACTACTTATTAGTAAATGCAAATATGATGCGGCCTATTAAAATACCTATGTTTATACTTAGGTTACTGCTTTTTTTTTTGGGGGATGGGAAATCATCCAATGACTTCTCCCACTCTGGGTGGAGCGGGAGGGCGTGTCAGACTCTTACTGACTAAAACCTACCACTGTTCCTTCCCTGCCTGAGTGCCCAGGGGTGCGGTAACTCATTTTCAGAATTTATCCGCTACCCCTAGGCATGCAGGCACCGGCCACGATGGGCCCCGTCAGTGGTGGCTGACACTAATCTCTTTGAGGCGCGCGTGGAACACTACGTACCGTTGACTCACGGGCCTGGTGTTGATCGGACGGCGAGCTACCCACTGCTCGCCGTCCGCAGGCGGCCCGGGTCTACGGTGGCCGGAGATCGTCTCGCGACGTCCTACGCCCAGTACGCCCAGTACCTCTACTGCGGTGGTAACGGCCGGGGCCGTGAGAGCCACACCGTTGAGCTTCCCTCACGCGTCCCGCCTCCACCTTCGCGAGCATTACTGCTTCGCAGAAGGCGGACACAGCTTCCCGTTCCCTCTCGCTCCGTACCATGGCCTGAACCAGAGCCGAGCGCGAGAGGTCGCCGCCACCTATCGCCTCCACGAGGGCACGGCGGTGTGCTCCGCCCAAGCGGGGGCAGACCTCCACCGTATGCTCCACCGTGTCCTCTGGGGGAAGGTTACTGCTTAACGAAAGCTCGCATAGTCACCTCATCGCCATTTTGATTTTTTTGCAACGTGCTACGAAAATATCGGCAACGCAAAGCTTCAGTAGGGCACCATAATTTCAGATCATTTGATGTTAGATTTAGGGTCGTCAGAAACCCCAAAGTCTGACAATCAGTCTTATCAAGGGGTATCATATTACCCTTTAACTGGGTTGTGAAGGTCAGATAGGCAGTCGCTCCATGTAAAATATTCAGCTGCATCCGGTTAGACTGGAAGCCGACCCGACAAGATTGTTGGGAAAAAGACTAGGCAGATTGATAAGGGTCCTCTATCTAGACATGGAGCGCCACAACATTGAAGAAAAATCAAATTGGCGATGGGGTGACTATGTCAATTCACTTTTTTTTTGTTTATTTTCGTAAATGTTACAATGGAGCCGATTCTGTTGTACACGAACTAAACTTTATTAAGACTATTGCTATCTTTTTCTCTCTAATAAAACAAGAAAAAGACGGACTGTCAAATTTAGTTGTACGAATATTTCCATACAGACGGTACGTTTGGCGTAGTGGTTGAGCGTTCGGCTGCTGTGCTGCGTGTCGCGGGTTCGATCCCCGCACGGAGCAAATATTTGTATGGCCTACAGATAGTATTTCCGGGTCTGGGTGTCTTGTGTTTAAATGTTTGTGAACGCACCCACGATACAGGAGTATTTCTTAGTGTGGCGCCACGTTTTTTAAAGAGAACAAAAAATTAAGGTTACCTACACGTAAAAATATGTCAACTAAAAGCACGGTGAAGCGCAAGGCGAAAAGAAGTTTGACATCTCTAACTTAGTTCAAAGCTATAACCGTCCTTTTCTTGCACTGCCATTTAGTAAAAAATAGCGATTCTCTAATTTTAGTTTATTGAACAAGAAAATCGGCACCATTATATAATTTACTTATAACTATGTAAAAGTAATAATTACTATAATATATTAGAGCTTAACTTCATTAAACAAACGAAGATTAAGTCAACACCGAAATACGCAGAAATTATTCAGGTTCCGTATAAATTTAAGGCAAAACAAGCAAGTATAATGCCGTCGTATATAACTTGAGGAGTAAACGCAGCATTACTATTGAAGTCATTAATTACTTATGTACAAACATGACAGGAACGAGACAGTGTCAATTAAGCTAGGTTGGGATGGGGACACACTGCAGTATTTGTGGATTAAAGTTGGAGACGGATAATGAAGTTATTATGTTTCGGTGTACTCACGGCACTATTTTAATAACTTTACATTTTTTGTACGTTTTAAAAATCGGCCCAGTCCGTGGCAGACTTCGCACATTTCGGGTTCCGTATCATATGAGGGAATTCAATATTTTGGTATTTGTTAGTAAAATATTCGTCAAAAAAATCAAAACACAAAATTTTGTGACAGACGGAAGACAGACTGACAGATAGACAGACGGACACGTGAGTAGGTACTTTTTACTTTTGATGAACACGCGTTTGACCACTATCTCACCTGATGGTAAGCGATGATGTGATCGAAAATGGAGCACGCTTGCCTAGAAGTAACCTATTCGCACCATACCCTTATACAAAGTGACATTCTATTAACGATAACGACTGTCAAAAACAACTATCACTACATGTTATATAATCAAGTCCCACGCCGCGTCTGTCTGTCCGCGCTAAACCCAGAAACTACTGAATGGATTTTCATGCGGTTTTCACCAATAAACAAAGTAATTCAAGAGGAAGGTTAAGGTTTACAATTTTTACCCATGCGGCCCGGTTCCGCATTTCGCGCTTCGCTATTTCTAAATATTTGCTACTGACCACTCGATATTTTGGTAGCACACGCCAATTCCATGCATTTTGGATTATGACAATGTTTTCTTAAAATTAGAGAATCGCTATCTTTACTAAAAGCAGTGCGAGACAAGGAAAGTTTTAACTATGAACTAAGTTACAGATGTCAAACTAGTTGACGCCTTGCGCTTTACCGTGTTTTTAGTCTACACGTTATTACGTGTACCCTTAATTTGTATGGAAACATTATTTCAACTAAATTTTACAGCTCTAATTAACGTCCGTCTTTTTCTTGTTTTATTAGAGAGAAAAATATAGTAATAGCCTAAATTAAGTCTAGTTTGTGCACAACAGAATCGGTACCATTGTCTAGGCTCTCTTGTAGTTTTATATTGACAGAAGACAATCCGTTGTATTCTTTGCAAATAACTCAGTAAGGTAGATACATCATTCATAGTAGGTATGTAGTCGACAGGAACAACAACAAGTTTTCATTTTCCTAGCTTATTACGAGAACGCCTTTTATATTCTAGAAGTTTTTCATAACAAGTAGTTGTTATGAAAAACTGAAAGGAGCTGTAATTTCGTTGTTCGTTGACTGATTCAAAAGTTTTTTCTTTATTCTTACTATTTTCCAGAACCTCCTTCAGATATTAGTTATGTATAAAAGTTATTTGTATACTAGGCGGTAACCAACGGTTTTCATCATCATCAGTCATTTAATGTCCCCACTGCTGGGGCACAGGCCTCCTCTCTGTCGGTGGAACATACGGTGGAGATCTGCCCCGCTGAGGTGGAACACCGCCGTGTCCTCGTGGAGGGGATCGGCGGCAGCGACCTCTCGCGCCGGGCCCTGGTCCAGGCCATGGTACGGGGTGAGAGGTAATGGGAAGCAGTCTCCTCCTTCTGCGAAGCAGTAATGCACGTGAAGGAGGTAGCGGAACGGGTGAGGGAGACTCAACGGAGTCGCCCTCACGCCCCCAGCCGCAGCCGCCGCAGGAGACTCACTGGGTGTCGGGGCTCGTGAAACGATTTCCGGCCACCGTAGACGCGAGCCTGCGGACGGCGAGTAATGTGTAGATAACCGTCCCCAGAGCGGGAGAAGTCTTTGGATAATTTCCCACCCCACAAAAAAAAGGCCTCTTCTCTGTGAGAGGGTATGGGCCGTAATCCACCACGCGGGCCCAATGCGGGTTGGTGGATGTTACATGTCGTGGGATGCCTACGGTTTTACTTGCATCTAAAAGGGTACTTCAAGTTCTTATAGTAAACGGTGCCGCAGGAGTTTTGGCTGCAGGTGTGTTTGAAAGGGCCACCGTAACCCTGGAATGTAAGGGCAACTGAATAAACTCGTTTGGGTTTTAGTCAGTAAGAGTCTGACATGCCCGAGCTCCAAACCCACAAAAAAAAGGATGTGAGGTAGACAAAATAAAATTGTATAATAATTATTATTAAATGCATAGTGGTGCCGATTCTCTTTTTTAATAACTTAACTAAAATGAGAGAATCGCTATCTTTTATTAAAAGGCAGTGCAATAAAAGGACGGCGATTGCTATGAACTAAGTAAGAGATGTCAAACTAGTTTACGCCTTGCGCTTCACTGTGTTTTTAATCGACATGTTTTTACGTGAACCCTTAATTTGTATGAAAATATTAGTTCAACTAAATTTGACAGCTCTAATTAACGTCCGCCTTTTTCTTGTTTTATTAGAGAGAAACAGATAGGAGTAAGATTAGTTTGTGCACAACAGAATCCTCACCAATATCATACAATATTTAAACATTGTAATTAGACCGTAATGACCAAACGTGTCATACAATGATTGTCATACATACATTTATTATCACATTGAATCTTAGAACTTCAAAGAGATGTATGAAAGTCATAATTATTATGTTTTGTTAGTATCTACTCTTACACGTGATATCATGATATGTAATCAACACAATTATTGTAAATATTATATTTATGTGTTTACTATTGATTTATGACATCATTAGTGCAGCCATGGCTATCGATGAATTTGTACCGAATTGTGTACTTACATGGTTTTTACAATAATTATAATTATTGTTGTACAAGCCGTGTGCCATGATATCCTGTCAGCAAGTTTGACAAATATCTACTAAAAAAACTACTACCTATACTATTCGACTAATATCTATACTATTCTATTCTATGAAGTCTCACCCCCTTTAAGGTATGAATTTACAAAAAATCTTCCTATTATTATTATATTTTTTTTTTTAAAAACGTTGCCCCACACTAGGAATTACTCCTGTATCGTGGGTGCGTTCACAAACATATAAACTCACATACACTTACTTATATTAGTACTGCTTCTAAACGTAGCGTAAATTACTGTGCGTTATTTTTCAGTGACTTAATTTTAAGGGAGATATTCTATAGGTCTGAGAATTTAACACGGCAAAGCAATTAAATAATTAATATTAGAAAGAAAATACATTTATTTGCGGTAAAAATGACGCCAGGACAGAGAAACACAACAAAAAAAGAAAAGGCTGGGGGAAAACATGCGTCACATCCACGCAAAACGGCCATCGGTCAGCATAGATACTGCAACTCAATGTAAGACAGAGCCCCAACGCTGGTTTTGATGTCGACTGGTGCAGCAAACAATGAGTAAACTAAATACTACACAGCATAATAAATATATTTAAAGTGGCAACATTCCGTTCCCTGCAACATGACGCACGCGCCGCCAGCTTTATTTAATCTGTGCCACTCAGCTGTATTCAGCATAGCTTTAATCATTGTTTACAGGCGATATCCAACTGATGTTGCACCTACGCCTAGAAAAAAAAAAAAAAACTTCCTCCCGCTTCATCCAGAGAAGGTCATTTTTTATTTTTTATTATATATAGGCATGCGTTTGACACCTAACGGTAAGTGATCATGTGATCGAAGATGGAGCACGCTTACTTAGAAATAACCTATTCACTCTTCACTTAAAGACTCCTATGTCGTAGCTATCAGGAAACACAGACTCCGGTAGGGAAGTCCACTCCATAGCTGTACGCACAATGAATGTGTTCTTAAAAAGTTTTGTGCATGTGGATGGGATTTTTACCATGTACCGGTGGCAAATCACCGTACGTCTTGTTTATTTGATGATTTACCGCCCTCAGGAAAAGGTAGGTTGTTACGAAATAGACAAATGAAAAAGTCACACTTTATTTTAGCAAGGTTTCTGTCAAAATCACACTAACAACAAAGGCCTGTCCAAATAAAGTACAGAGCACTTGTCCCAAGTCAGTGTGTCACAATCCTTAGGAATTACGCGAAAATTCGTTACGTGAACGCACGTCAAGGCAGAGACGCACCTGTGGTTGACAGTCTCATTTGTTTGCCAGCGTTGAAAGCTTCAGCCCTCCTTTAGCCCTCCTTCAGTCAAAGTACACAGATATCAAACGATACTACCCAAGACTGCGTAAACTCTGCGTAAATTTTGCGTAAATTGGTTCCGCGTGTCTACGCGGAGTGAACGCACTCGTGCTACATCTGTTACTGAAATTGAGGGTAATGGGGTGAGGTGTCTTGTGGTGCCTTAGTTAGGGTGATTGAGAGATTCTTTATTAGAAAACATTGTGTACTTTTTGGGTAAACTTTAACGTATAACCTCTGTTGAGGTTGATTTATGTCTGTTTTGGTTAACGTTCAAATTTAGTGCCAAAATTGGCATGTTAAAATATGGGACTTGATTCTGTTTGTTTACTTGATCAGCATACTAAGTGCTAGTACTAGAAAAATTTATTTATTAATAATAATTTATGCTATGGTCTTTACTTTGACAGTTTGCACAGTACCTAAGTTGATATATATTTTTGTTTCCCCTCAGGTCCCGCGCGCGTCAAATGTCAACATCTGTCAAGCCCCGTTGACGGCCCGTAGTCGGCCATCGTGTAACTACAGATTTTGTCAGGTTCCGGGTGTATGAACCTTGCCACAGGTCTAAAGACATTGGGTAATAGTAATTACAACGGTTTAAAACACTTGAATCGGGTTTTTGACATTTTTTTTGGTAAGGCAGTCGGAATTTCCTCGATGGCGCACATGTGTGCTGCTAGACACTGAAATGTTAAAAAAACGGAATCACGTTTTAAACATGGCAATGATCATACTTACTTACCTCGCCTGATTAACTAATGTAATTCACGAGCCAATTGCACAAAACAACGGTTTTCAAAAATAAAACATAGGTTTCTCAAATAAAGTTTTCAATCGTCGTATCCATCTTTATCGTCCCAAGATATGAGCCTAAAACTTAACCCATAAAACAAACACCAAGTGATACAGAAACATCCTACACAATAATAATCATCATTATACTGGCCGAATCGCCTCATTCGGAAACTCAAAGCACCGTGACGAAACCCAAACATTGACTCACCCCGGATTTACGGACCTACCTATGTACTTTACGATACGCCGGGCGGTGCAGCAAATTAGTGGAATTGCCGGATTTGGTCCGATAAATAGTCACGATTGGCGCACTCCTTATCCTTTGGTAGTTGAACTAAATTGAAACGAAGAGAGAAATTAGTTTGTGATGCAATTATCTGGGGAAGTTAGTCATTACGGGTAGTCAGACGCCACAAAATCTGACACCATTTTTTCTAAGAGGTAATTATGTTACCCAGTTACTGGATTGTGGAGGTCAGATAGGCAGGGATTGGCTTTCATTCTAACGGAATGCAAGGAACAACCTTGCATTCCGTTAGAATGGAAGCCAAACCTAATACCAGTTGCAAAAATGCTAGGCAAATTGATTGTCTTGGTAAGATACTACCACTAACTAGGTATGAGTACCATCACATCTGTTTGTGTTGTAAAGCAGCATGGTAAGTATAGAGGACTACATAGAGCGTCTGGTAGTACAGTGCAGAGTGTAAGATAACAGGCGACGCAGCAGGTCACCGATGAGGTGGACCGATCAGGTTAAAGCCGCGGTTGGTGGTCCTGTAAATGAATGCGCCAGACTATACCTAACAGAATCGGATGGACACCAGCGATTGAACAGAATTCATAGTGACCTCGACCACTCTGGCAAGAGTACAAGAGTAAAGCAAAGAAGAAGAATAAGGTATGGAGGCTCTGTGTAACCTGCTATTTCAGAGCATTAAGAAACATATCAGACCAAGTGGTTTATAAGATAGCAACGCACCTGCGCTGCCTCTTTTTGGTTTTACAAATGTGGGTGTTACGAGGCGAGAGGCGAGTCCTCTGATGGTAAATCCATCAGAGGTAACACAGCCCATGTACGCGTACGTGTTTGTGTGTATTATAAATCTTTTATTTACCATCCAGTGAGATAAAATCGTTTATCATATTGCCTTCCAAAATAAACTCCGATTTATTAACAGAGTAAACACTTCTATTATTCATCACAAAAATGAATTAGTGAAACACTAATGCTTCTTCAAAAAGATTGTTGTTCAAATTGTGGGGTAAGTGGTCCTTTAGGCAGTGAATAATTTATGAAATGTTTCGATGTAGGGAAGTAGCTTTAATATTGTTGATGTTATTGACACAAATTACTCGGAATATCGATTTCAATATGTCTGGGTAACATTTTTTAGAGCTCAAACTAACAGACCTTATTCGAAACTGCACTTTAAAATGCAGGTCTGTGACACTGCTCAATGAACGTAAAGTTGAAGTGGCACTGGTCGGGTTACGTCTGCCGTATGGCAAATAAGCTGTGGGCCAAAATAAAACCTTTTGTGGAGCCCTGACACAGCCTGAAGTCATCGCAGCAGGCCCAGTAGAAGATGGTGAGACAAGCAAGACAAAAGCAACGACTAATTTTCATCATTTGCGCTGGATTGTTGTGGAAGTCATGGGCTGTTGCCCATCAGTGAGATGATGTAGGCTGTTAGTAACAGTATGGTAATCAAAACTTACTGGTAAAACTAAAAGAGATAGAATTTTTTGTTTGCTTTATTTGTAAAAGGTAATCTCATGAAGCACTGATGCGATTACCAAACTTTTCTCACTGACAAAACGCTTCGTTACTATCGCAGAGTATTTATATTTCAGAAAATCATCCTCATCATTTCAGAAAGAAGTCCACTGGTGGACAAAGTCCTCCCCGTGTCCCAAATATCACCACAACGACCGGTCCTGTGCGTCTCGCATCCATCGGCTACCCGCGACCCTCACCAGGTTATCAGTCAACCTTGTGGGAGGCTTCCCAATGGTGCGTCTTCTGGTACGCGGTCGCCAATTCAGAACTTTCGGCCCCGTTGAACATCTGTTCTGCGAGCAATGTGGTTACTGACTTAAACCCACCAATGTTCCTTCCTTGCCTTAGTGCCCAGAGGCGCGGTAACTCTGTAACGAATTCGTCCACGAACCCTTGCCATGTAAGCATTGGCCATGATGAGCCCCGTCAGTGGTTGCTGACATCTCTTTGAGGCGCGCGTGGAACACTATGCGCCGTCGACTCTCGGGCTTGGACCTGATCGGACGGTGAGCTACCCATTACTCCCCATCCGCAGGCCCGCGTCTACGTTGGCCGGAGATCGTGCTGCATCCTCCGACGCCCAGGGCATCTTTTGCAATGGCTGCGGCTGGGGACGTGAGGACCTCTCCGTTAAGCCTCCCTTACCCATTCCACCTCCTCCTTCGCGAGCATTACTGCTTCGCAGATGGAGCAGACTGCTTCCCATTCCGTACCATGGCCTGAACCAGGAGCGATAGGTTGCTGCCGCCTATCGCAACCTTGGTTCCCCTGTGGGTATCTTCATTTCTGATTCGATCATGCAAGTAAACTCCGAGCATAGCTGTCTCCATTTCCCTTTGGGTGACCTTAAACCTTCTGATGATGCACATTCTGAGCGACCACGTTCCCGGAAAAATGCATAGTTCGAATGTGAGTGAAACCGATGTAAAAGCTAGTATTCTAATGAGATGTGACTTTCTTTTGCTTAAGTTATCGTTGGTTTTGGGTGGCGTGCGTATTACAATGACAGTTAGAAGCTAGCAAGTTGAAATGTCTTACATTTTGATTTATTGAGTACCATGTCTCAATTTTGCGCCTGATTTATGTGAATTATCGATTTTGAGACAGATTTTCAGGCCTAGCACGGAATTTAGTAACTTGTCATGGACTGTACGTGATATAGGTAACTACTGGAAATTTCTTTATGGTCCAGAAAAAAAACTTTGTGGAAATTGATTTCGTTAATTCACAGATATGAACCTACCAACTGCATGAGACTGCTTGAAAAGTGACTTGTTGTTTTTTTTTTCAATCAGATTTTTTGAAAGTTTTAATTTTTAACTTTTTCTTCATTTTACTAAGTTATACTTTTAGAAACGTCTCCTCATTATCATCATCATTTTAGCCTAAAGTCATCCACTACGACTACGACATAGGCCTCCCCCAAGTGTCACCACAACGACCAATCATGTGCGTCTCGCATCCATCAAGTTACATAAAAAAATTTAAAAAAAACTTGTTCAGAAAACTCTCTCAGTCACAGTTGGATATGTATATCTCTATTCATAGTTGGGTTATAGCGGTATCGATGCCCTGATTTTCACCTGAATAGCACTTCTACGCCATCGCGTAATAGTATCGCTAGTAATTTTGTATTAATTACGACGGCTTCATTTACTAGTATCGGATATCAGATATCCTGAAATTTCAAAGCTGCTGTGTAACGTTAAGACGTGCGTATCTACCTCATTTATTATTTAAAACCAACAAATACAAATGATTACCAAAATGTTGGCGTAATTCCAACCTAGCTTAATCTGTTTAGTGGCTAGCTTTTTCCCATAGTTGCGCTTCTATGGTCAAATCTATAAGATCCTTGCACATTTCTAAGATAAAAAGTAACCTATGGCACGCTAGTATTATATTATCTGTGCTGTGGCATTCAGCTATAATCTCTTTCTACCAATAAAAGATTTTTTTAATCTGATGTAGATACTTCAATCTGGCAGTCTGCGTTGCCTTTTTCCAACTATCTTGGGGTCGGCTTCCAGTCTAACTGTAGGCAGCTGAAAACCAGTATTTTACATAGAGCGACTGCCTATCTGACCTCCACAACCCAGTAACTGGGTAATACGATACCCCTTGGTAAGACTGGTTGTCAGACTTTCGAGGATTATGCCTAGGGGTAGCGGATAAATTCGTAACAGAGTTACCGCTCCCCTTTTCTTTTCTTTTTTTTTTGTCCTGGGCACTCAGGCCGAGAAGGAACAGGGTTGGGTTTTAGTCAGAAGAAGAGTCTGATACGCGTTCCCGCTCCACCCAGAGCGGCAGATGTCATTCGATGATTTCCCACCCCACAAAAAAAAGGAGTTAGGTGCTTTTTTTGTGTAAAATATTTCATCACCACTGCTCTAAAAACGGTTAAGGAAACCGGCATGTCCTAGAACCAAAAATTCTAAGACACGTGACATCCACCAATCCGTAATGAGCCCGCGTGGTGGATTACGGCCCACACCCTCTCACAGAAAGGAAGCCTGTGCCCCAGCAGTGGGGACATTGAAAGGCTGTAATATTATAAGTCATCATCATCATCAGCCTATTAAGGCCCTTCTCGCGGTCCAGTGGCGCCCTCATTGAATAAAAAATCGTAGCATAGCACAAAAAATAAATATTAAAAAATCCAACTTCACGTTTGTTACAAAGAGGATAAAGAACTTTTACGTTGTTAAAACAGGTCTCAAAATGTTTCGAGAGAGAAGTGCCAAAAACGGCCGTTTCTGACACTTTTGCCTACTACTTTGGATACGAAACATTTTGAGACCTGTTTTAACAACATAAAAATTCTTTATCCTCTTTGTAACAAACGTGAAGTTGGATTTTTTAATATTTATTTTCTGTGCTATGCTACGATTTTTTATTCAATGAGGGCGCCACTGGACCGCGAGAAGGGCCTTCATGTCCCCACTGCCAGCTAGTAAGCTTCTGCCTGCAGTTTTGCCCGCGTGGAAGTAGTATGTCTATCTCTGTGTCAAATTTCATCCAGATCCGTTTGCCGTTCTGGCGTTATTGAGTTACGAGTATAAACATCTATCCATCCAAACTTTTGTAATATTATAAATTAATATTGGTAGGATTTTAGATTGAGAACAAACATAAATGTAAGCAAAAACAAATGCACACGTTCCAATCGCAGATGGCCTTCCCTATCAAAACAAAAAAAAAACGAAAAAAGCTATTTGTTGTTACGCGCTCAATCCATTCTCGTAATAAGCCGATATCTTAATCCACTCAACCTCACGCATTCCTCTCAAAAAGTTACTCTGCTCCGCTCGAGCAATTTATCGATTTATTCTAAAAGCTGCGACATATTTCGCAGCCATTAGGTAACCTCCACTTAAACCGGTGTTATCCTGTCTCAGAGCTTTCTCATTTCGCAAAATAGCGTCGAACGTTCGTTCGGTTGGCAATGCCGACTCCTCGAGACAAATGGGCGTGTCAGCCGCAGTCTCCCCTTGACGAGCGTAAATTGCTTTGATTTTCTAACAAATCCTCCCGAGAAACAGTTGCCGCTTTTATATTTAGATTGCTGAGATTAAGCGTGTTTAGTTTCCTTCGAACGGGAATTCGTTGAGATGCTTCAATAATATTCAGGAGTGGATTGAGGCTAAGTGGCAGCCGTATAGATCGATCGATCAATCTGATAATCCGTTCTACGCTTGCTCAGGGTGGTATATGGATGGGTGACCATGCGTTTCGTTAAGCACCTACGAGTATACGTGCCTGAATACTAGCAGGTCCTTTCGAGACATTAATATGATTAGACAATAAGACATTAATATAATATAAAATAATTTACAATTGACAAGCATGTGAAAATTAATTATAATTTATAAATTATTTAATAATAATACATTTAATTGAAATTATTTACAATATGAGTAATTATGGTATTCTAGTCTTTTAATATAATTTACCATTGCTATGCATGTACAAATAAATTATAATTGATTAATTATTTATTAATAATACAATCAATAACATTATTTACTCGAACTTAACTTTGTATTGTACAGGGTGTAAAAAGACACATCACAGAGTCGTTAACTACGCATACTGTACGTCTAACAAAGTAGTTTTGCGCAAAAATTATTGCTAGGAAACTTTGCTCTAATATTATGCTAATCACAATCACAATGCAAATCCTACTAATACTCGTATTATAAATGTGAAAGTATGTGAGGATGTATGTTTTTTACTCTTTCACGCAAAAACTACTGAACGGATTTTGATAAAACTTTACAGTAGTATTGTTTATACATCAGAATAACACATAGGCTATAATTTATAATGGGGGGAAGTAGGTACAAATACCACGCGGGCGAAACCACGGGCAGAAGCTAGTATTATAAATGCGAAGTTTCGGATGGATATTTGTTACTCAATCACGCCAAAACGGCTCAACGAATATGGATGAAATTTGGAACAGAGATAGATTATAGTCTGGAATACGTTTTGAGAATGATTTTCACATTCACTGAGTGGAATTCCCTGCCGGAGTCTGCGTGTCCCGATAGCTACAACCTGGGAGTCTTTAAGTCAAGTGTGAATAGGTTACTTCTAGGCAAGCGTGCTCCATCTTCGACCACATCATCGCTTACCTTTTTTTTTTTGATGGGTGGGAAATCATCCAATGACTTCTCCCGCTCTGGGTGGAGCGGGAGGGCGTGTCAGACTCTTACTGATTAAAACCCACCCCTGTTCCTTCCCTGCCTGAGTGCTCAGGGGTGCGGTAACTCATTTTCAGAATTTATGATGATGATGGGCCCCGTCAGTGGTGGCTGACACACATCTCTTTGAGGCGCGCATGGAACACTACGCGCCGTCGACTCACGGGCCTGGTGTTGATTGGATGGCAAGCCACCCACTGCTCGCCGTCCGCAGGCCCGGGTCTACGGTGGCCGGAGATCGTCTCGCGACGTCCGACGCCCAGTACCTCTCCGGCGGTGGTAGCGGCCGGGACCGTGAGGGCCAGTCCGTTGAGCTGAGCGCGTGAGGGATCACGCGTCCCGCCTCCACCATCATCGCTTACCATCAGGTGAGATATTGGTCAAACGTGTGCCTATCAGCAATAAAAAAAATAAAAATAGCACATATGTTATAATTGATAATGGGGAAAGTAATAATCCCACTGAGGAAACCATGAGGAAACCGGCATGTCTTAGAACCAAAAATTCGAAGACATGTAACATCGACGGACCCGCATTGGGCCCGCGTGGTGGATTACAGCCCACACCTCTCACAGAGAGGAGGCCTGTGCCCCAGCAGTGGGGCATTAAAAAGTTGATGATGATGACTTATCCCACGCAGTAATATAATATTATTCAGGACATCCGATTTACCAATAGCAACGGTGAAACAAGACTTGGCTTTCACAAATGGCGTGGTACCAGCAGCGACAGGAGATTGCATTGTAGGATTTTATTTACGCTTGTTAGTGTAATACATAAAGCTAGGACGAGATATTTTGAACGAGCAGAAACGGGTCAAGACGAATCGATACAGTTAAAAGTTTTATAAGTGGACGGACCGAACGAGTTGTGTCTGTAATTAGAAGTCTGATTGTAAAAACGCATTCTTGTTTACATTTTTATTTTTTCGAAAAATTGCTCCGCACTAGGAAATATTCCTGTATCGTGGGTGCGTTCACAAATACGTAAACTTACATTAACAAGACACCCAGACCCGGAACAACTATCTGTAGGCCATACAAATATTTGATCCGTGCGGGGATCGAACTCGCGACACGCTGTGCAGCGGCCGAACGCTCAACCACTGCGCCAACCTGTGTCGTTGAATTGGGTTTTTGCCGGGTCTGTTAAACCCCATGGTTGAGCTGATCTCTGGTCGTGGTAACGTCCATATTTGAAAAATTTGTATCGTGTATATTGCATAGTTTTGTTGTTGGTTGGTTGGCATTCCTTGTTCCTCGTTCCTTTCCTTCGCATAAACTGTCTAGTACGTGCGAGCGAGAGGTAGTGATCGTCGCGAGTGTGCAACCCGCTAAAGAACTGTCATCGATACGTCAAAGTAAATGGTTGATAGAACTTGCCGCGTGATGGTCTCGATTCCGCTATTGTAACGAAATATTGGAAAATTCTCATTAAAGTGACAAAGTGAGTCGTGCAAAATCAAAAGAAAACTAACAGGAAGATACAGGTGCGTAAATTTCCTTTAATTTTCCATGTGCCCCCCCTTTTTCCATCTCATTCCAAGCAGCACATATTTTCAGGTTAACCTAACCAAAAATTGGCATAACTGATTTGTCATCGTTGCTTTACGCCGCTTCTCGTTATCACCCCATTTTGCCAAGTTGTGTTTGGAGTGGTCTACCTGGGTGCGCAACTGATTTAACATAGAAGCAGCACGTGAATAATTATTCCTGGGTTTCCGCAGAATGATTTCCGAGGTTCCTGAAATGAAACCGCAGACAGACAGAAAGTGAAAATGTAACAATGACGCGACAATTCTACTAATATCCTACTAATTACTCGTATTATAAATGTGAAAGTCTGTGAGGATGTATGTTTGTTACTCTTTCACGCAAAAAGTACTGAACGGCTTTTGATAAAACTTTACAGTACTATTGTATATACATGCTAATTTTGAAGTGAAAACTTCTTTTGACGCGTTGGGCATTTTCGAGATGAGAAAAATCTATTGCAACTCACGCGCCACCGACACCGCTATTTTGATTGAAGTGAAAACTTCTTTTGGCGCGTTGGGCATTTTTGTTCAATTTTTCACTTCTGTCAGCACTCCTGGAGTGCCACTCTTTTTTATTAACCGACTTCGAAAAAGGAGGAGGTTATCAATTCGGATGTTTGTATTTTTTTTTTTTTTTTTTATGTATGTATGGGCATAACTCCGTCATATATTGACGGATTTGCAAAATTCTTTTTTTGTTCGAAAGGGGTTTATTCCGAAATGGTCCCATTTAAGTTTCAAAAAGATCTGATAATGGGTTTCGGAGACAAACAACGGAACTCTTCAAAAATTGACAGCAAATCAACCGCGATTGCTGCTAACGTATGTTTATGAATTGTTAACACAGTTTAATGGGGAACCACAACTAAAAAGTGATAAATAAAAAACTTTTTTACAAAAAAATAGAACCGACTTCCAAAAAAAGTGCAAAATAACTTTAATTTCGGAAGTCGGTGTCAAAAAACGAAGACACAAAACAAGAACACCGACTTCCGAAATTAAAGTTATTTTGCACTTTTTTTGGAAGTCGGTTCTATTTTTTTGTAAAAAAGTTTTTTTTCAAACGATACCGCCCTGCACTAACCGCGCTGTAGGCACTCTTTAACAAAGAATCAATAAGACCGTCTCGCTCAGGCGGCTTCTTTGACACAAAACTGTAGATGAACTTTGTCGAGGGCTCAGTGTTGCGTTTGATAAGTTTTTCTTTTTTTTAAATGATTTATTATCATTGGGGAAAAACAATAATCTCGTATTCATTAAATGATTAAGTACTAATACCGCGCGGGCCAAGCCGCCGGCAGAAGCTAGTTAGAAATACGAACGTTTAGATGGATAGAAGTTTGTTACTCAATCACGCCAGAAGCGCTTAACGGATCTGGATGAAATTTGGCATAAAGATACACTATATTCTGGAATAGTACATAGGCTATTAATTTAAGCTAGTGGAGGTACTAATTCCACGCGGGCAAAGCCGCTGGCAGAAACTAGGCCTTTATAAAGAAAATCTCAGTAGATGCGACCATTTCTATGAAATTCACAGAAGATGCGACCATTTCTATAAAATTCACGGTAGATGCGACCATTTCTATGAAATTCACAGTAGATGCAACCATTTCTATGAAATTCACAGTAGATGCAACCAATTCCAAGAAATTCACATTGGATGCGACCATTTCTTTGAAATTCACATTAGATGCGACCATTCCTATGAAATTCACATGAGATGCGACCATTTCTATGAAATTCACGTTAGACGCGACCATTTCTTTGAAATTCACATTAGATCCGACTATTTCTATGAAATTCACAGTAGATGCGACCATTTCTATGAAATTCACAGTAGATGCGACCATTTCTATAAAATCGCGTTGTCGCACTGTCGCCTCAAGTTTCTTTGTGCGATCCTTTAGAGCTTCTTCACACAGGTATGACGCGACAATGTTACTGATACAGGTTTTTGCAGTACAAAAAATAAATTTAAAATTGTTTAAAAAAAAAAAAGCAATTAGAGACGTATATTTAAATTTTCTATGAAATATAGTTGCCTCATCGTTGTCGCATTGTAGCGTCACGCCAGTCTGCGCGACCCTTAACCCGTGACCTTTAAGTTTTTTGAAGACGTGGGTCGTACCTTTCTTTCTTTACCCTTATCTTAACAAGGTAACAAGGAAACATTCTTCATCAAGTGTAATTCAGGATAACATTTTTTTTTACTTTATTTCTAGATCAGAGGTAATTTTCTAACGAAAAGTAAACCTTTTGTGAGTAAAATAATAATTATTAATGACTTCACTAAGAATTTATTTCTGGTGAAAAATATATCCAAATAGTTTTTGTTATTGTTCATTATTTAAATTAATTAAATACTATTTAAAATTATTTGTATATTAGGTATATTTATAACTAATTAAGTTTTAAAAATTATAACCAGTGAAATAAAGGGCATTTTTATTTTATTTTTCTTATTGCTTACGCAAGTTTTAGTAATATAAATTTTTACTATCATATTTCCGAACTCATCTCATTTCTTATTTTACCACAGTTTGAGCTAACCATGCATCCCTTTCCCTCCTATCTGATTCCCATACAGCAGAGGGAAAAGAAATGCTAACCGCACGCGCCAATCAGAGGCGCATCTGCAGACTGGCCGGCGGAATCGCCGCCATTATGATTGTTCCTGTTGTAACGAGCCCGCACTGCTCCGCATCCGCGCCGCGCAGATAAATAATACAAACAGCTACTATATATATCCAAAACTCTAAAAACTTTCTATTATCCGTGTTGGCCGACACACGTGTGACATATAAAGACCAAGTGAAGTGGACAGCAGTGGAAGAAGAAAATCAGCAAACAGGTGCTACATCTTCTCAGGCTGTCCATCCAGAAGATTCCTAAGTAAGTCCTTCATTACCTTTTTGCTACCCTGGTCAGCTCATTACTATGTGTCGCCAATATTTCACTCCGCATAAAATTACGTTTCCGTATTGGTCCTTCGAAAGCCGCATGTACTTATCCACCAATTATACTATATAAATGATTATAAAATACTTAACTAAACACAATTATAACAAAAACTCTTTACTAAATCATCATCTTCCTCAGCTTTATAATGTCCGCACTGCTGGGGCACAGCCCCCCTAGCCATATTACATTAAATGTAGGTAAAGCGTTAGCGTAAACGATAATAGAAATTTTCTATTATCGTTTACGCTAACGCTTAGAACAAAATGTATGGCGATGACATTATCTGCGTAGATAAGTGTCACGTGACTTATCGCAGGTAATGTCATTGCCATACATTTTGTTCTAAGCGTTAGCGTAAACGATAATAGAAATGTAATATGGCTAGGGGGCAGGCCTCCTTTCTATGAGAGGGTGTGGGCCATCTACGAAGCGGGCCCAATGCGGGTTGATGGATGTCACATGTCTTCGAATTTTTGGTTCTAGGACATTCCGGTTTCCCCACCGTTTTGAGAGCAGTGGTGATGAAATAATTTACACAAAGTAAAGCGCCTGCCTGGATTTGAACTCTCGATCTTGTAAATTGCGGCCGTTACCACTGGGCCACCACTTTACTAAATAAAACTTAAAATATGGCGGCATTGCCACGTTATAGGGTAATGCTAAACCTTAATCCTAGGCAAAAGCCAGCCCTTAGGCCCTTGGGTCAAGGTATCAGTGTGTTTTTAAATATTTTTAAAGACCTATTTGGTCACAAGGCCTACTGCTGAACTCGAGGTCCAGGAAAAGTGTTTTTGGGTTCTTTCATCCATTTCATTTCTCAGTTGCAGCCGGGACTCTGGATTTATGCCCGGTTGCTGGAAATAGAATCACCCCTTATTAGGTACTTGGGGTATCTACGAAAAAAACATATTTTCTGATAATTTAAGAATTCGGTTGAATGTCATGCAGATGGATAGAAAAGTTCATAATGTGAATGTAGCAAGCTGGCAACATTTGTTACTCTATATTTATTAGTGTCTATGTGTAGTCTATGGTTGCATTGCTCTGTGTGTAATGACGGAAATTCATTATAATGCCAAACGTTATAATCTGCAAGTTGTTCTTAAATAAAGTACAAGAACCAAAATATATGTGTTCTAGACACAGACACAGAGGTGGAGGTGGTGGTGGAATGAACACGAAAATACCTACTTTTAGTACTGGACAGTGGAAATTAAACTACTCATGAGTACTCCTTCATAGCACTGCAAATGCATCTAAAGTTTAAAGCTTAAACCCACTCAAAATGATGCAGACTTAAAATGTGCTTTAATTCCCCGAGTTACAGTGCATATTACGCTAAGAGTTAATCTAATTAGTGTGCGTGCATTACTAAATGATACTTGGCACGAATGGACTGGGGTTGGTGCTTTCACACCGTGTTTCAGTACGTAAGTACTTATTAGGTACCCTATTTATAAATATTAAAACAATGCGTGTTGGCACGGGCCGTAATAATAATAGTAGAATAAGCTAGGTCGTAGTTAAATGATTAATTAGTCGACATTATACGGTGAAGAAAAATCAACATACAATGTTTGGATTTTATTTCTTCGTTTTTTGACACCGACTTCCGAAATTAAAGTTATTTTTTAATTTTTAGTATAGGTATTTTCTTTTTTGGAAGTCGGTTGTTTTTTTTTGTGAAAAGGATTTTTATTATTATTTTTTGTAGTCGTTAAACCCCAGAACTAAAATCCCCAATAAAATGGAACGTGGAATTTAAACATACTCGTAATTGGAGAGAACCAAAACGTCATATTGTATACGCAATTTTCGTTTTTGTTCAATTTCGATAAATTTATATGGGACCGCCTCGGGAGTATCTTCTTTCGGATAAAAAAAGAAATTTGAAAATCGATCCTCAACTGACAGAGAAATCGGTGGATCTGACTTCGCAAAAAGAAGGAGGTTCTATGTTCGACTGTATGTTTTTTTTTATGTTTGACCCATTTCTCTGTCAGATGTAGACCGATTTTCAAAATTCTTTTTTTAACCGAAAGAAGATACTCCCGAGGTTGTCCCATAATTATAAACTTTAATTTCGGAAGTTGGTTTCAAATAACAAAGTAATAAAATACAAACACCGACTTCCGAAATTAAAGTTATTTTTCAATTTTAAGTTAATTTTTTTTTGGAAGTCGTTTGTATTTTTTATAAAAAACTTTTTTACAAATATAATAGGTAAGTATTTTGTTTTTTTTTTTGTAGTGAGAGATATAGAGTGATTTCAAAATATGTGAAAACTATCCCGGTTTTACCCTAGCATAAAACAAAGTTGCTGTCTGATAAAATCAAATATTTTCACTGATAGATAGAGCCATAAACGAGAAAGATTTTTGTATATAATTTACACCCGGGTGAAACCGGGGCGAGTCGCTAGTTCTTTATTTGAGAAGAGACTTGCCCTGTAATACTGCTATTCCACAACCGGTCTATCTATCTAGAGTTGGTTTTCGCACTTAGTCCATGATGGACCACTGTACGTGAGCCGTAGTGTCCTTTATTCGAACCAGCTCAACTCTCTGCAGAAGCAGATTAGGCCTCCCGGTCTATTTAGAGCACCTATGAGGGAATTTGGTGATCCTAAGGTTCGTATGCGTACATCGGCGACACCCGTGCACTCAAGGAGCACGTGCGTGACCGTTCGTTCCGTCTCCATGCATGCCCTGCACAGGAGAGCGATCAGAAACTGCGAAACGAATGTTGGTGCATTTTAAAAATAATAGGGTAATTTACTTAAAAAATCTAATTAGACAGTCAGTTAAATAACCAAAAAATAGTGGACACGTATTTTTTGGGTAATTAATTAGTTTTTTTTAGTAAAATACCCTCTTAAGAGAATTTATTCCGTAAGGTGCATGTGTACTGCCTGGGTCGCGGGTAAGTCACTTTACCCTGGCAGACAACTGAAGGAACAAGAGTGGGATTTAGTCAGTAAGAGTTTAACACGCCTTCCACCTAGAGTGGGAGAAGTTATTTTATGATTTCCCACCCAAAAAATAAAATAATCAAAGGTGTATGTGTAGACCAAAAATTGATATTAAAATAACATAACATGCATGAATTTCTGTGTTTTTTCTTGTCGTCAAGATAACGACAAGACAAAACACACTGAACACTTTAATTATTTTTTTGAAGTGAAAACTGCATTAGGCGCGTTGGGCATTTTTAAGATGGGAAAAAAACTATTGAACTCACGTGACACCGACACCGCTACGAGTGCTACTACTCGTAGCATACAGTTTTCACTTCTGTCGGCAGTCCCCATGACTGCTTTTTTTTTATAGCCTTGCTCTTGATCTTTATCCCACCTGATATTAGAATAGAATAGAATAGAATACTCTTTGTTATGTTCACCATATAAATTACAAAAAATATATGATGAAAACATTACTGTAAAATACAGTTCTGTAGGTAGTCTTAGGTGTACTATTTATAATAACATATACAATAAATACATTATAGATAAATATATACATTAATAATTATGAAACAAAAAGCATAGAACCCTAGTAAAATCGATTAAAAAGGAGGCAGTGATTATTGAGCATTGTTTTGAAAGTGGACAAGGATTGAGCACGCCTTACCGACACGGGTAAGGCATTCCATAACCGCACCGCTTGAACCGTAAAAGATTTGTCGTAAAAGCTGGTGGAATGCATCTCTAGTCTCAAGTTTGCAATGATAAGCAATGATATGGTCAGCGATAGAGCACGCTTGTTTTGAAATAACTATTCACTCTTGACTTAAAGTTGTAGCTACACACCCACTCCACCCAGTACCCCAGGTTGTAGCTATCAGAAAATACCGACTCCAGTAGGGATATCCACTCCTTAGCTGTACAATGAAACAGTTAGTTACTAGTTGTAATCTTTGTGACCTTTTCTTATGATAGCGTTTTGCAACGCACAACGCACTGGGATGAATTAGGTATCGCAAACTACACTATTTAGTCGTCGCCTGAAAGGCTCACCGATCAATCAACACACTTTTTAACCGACTTCAAAAAGAAGGAGGTTATCATTAAGATGTTTGTATTTTTTTTTATGTTTGTTCGGGCATAACTCCGTCATCTATTGAAGGATTTGCAAATTTTTTTTTGTTCGAAAGGGGTTTGTTCTGAAATGGTCCCACTTAAATTGCATATAGATCTGATGATGGGTTTCGGAGACAGACAACAGAACTCTTCAAAAATTGACAGCAAATTAACCGCGATTGCTGCAATCGTATGTCTATGAATTGTTAACACAGTTTCATGGAGAACCACAATTAAAAAGAAAAAATAAAAAAAAAACCCAAAAAAAATGGAACCGACTTCCAAAAAAAGTGCAAAATAACTTCAATTTCGGAAGTCGGTGTCAAATAACGAAGACACAAAACCAAGAACACCGACTTCCGAAATTTAAGTTATTTTGCTCTTTTTTTGGAAGTCGCTTCTATATTTTTTTATTTTTTTTATAGTATTTTTATTCAAATAGATATCTGAAACATTAGCCATAATTATAATGTCAACAGACCTACTAGCATTTGACTGACAGCTCACAACTGACATGATATATTGATTTTTTTGTAGTTTCATGTTATTATCGTAATAGCCGGTGATAATAATGTTATACATAGATTAGTATCAAAATGTTCATGTAATGTCTACTTAATGTGCCTATGACTTGTAATACTAATAAAGACTACTTGGGTATTAGGTATCTAGCTACGTTGATACTGGTAATGTTATCGAAAAGATATTATGTTTTGTATTTTTGAAGTTTTTGTTCTCTTTTTAGTACCGGCAAAATGGGTTGAATCAAAACAAAGGTTTAAACCAGTTTTTTTACTTATATATTTTTAATTATTTATTTCAGTTCCTCAACCTTTGAAGCCTAATCTATCTGAGTGTAACAAAAAGTCGTAACATACGTCTCAGAGACATGCACAAATAAAAGGCAGCCTGTAGGCTAAAATATACTTACACATTATCTACTACTTGATAAATGTCCTATTTTCAACCGACTTCGAAAAAGGAGGAGGTTCTATGTTCGACTGGTTGTATGTTTTTTTTTTGTGTGTCCACCGATTTCTCTGTCAATTGAGGACCGATTTTCAAAATTCTTTTTTTATCCGAAAGAATATACTCCCGAGGTGGTCCCATATAAATTTATTCGAAATTGCTTCAGTGCTTTTTGAAAAACTGAACCAAAACAAAAAATACGTATACCTAGAAAACGTTTTGGTGTTCTCCAATTAGGTCTATTGTAAAATTCCACGTTCCATGTTATTGGGGTTTTTAGTTCTGGGGTATAACAATTAAAAAGTGAAAAATAAAAAACATTTATGAAAAAAAAAACATACGACTTAAAAAAAAACACTAAAAATTAAAAAAAAAAAATTATTTCGGATGTCAGTGTCAAATAACGAAGAAATAAAATACAAAACACCGACTTACGAAATTAAAGTTATTTTTTATTTTATAGTGTATTTTTTTTTTTAAGTCGGTTGTTTTTTATTTGTAAAAAAGTTTTTTTTGAAGAAGATTTTAGGTTGGGGTTTTAAACTTATAATAAAACACAGTTTTATTAATGAAAACTATACTCACAGTTATTTATGACACCTAAATCAAAAATTAGACTCATAATCACAAAAAAACACCTTTTTTTAAATCAACTAAAACATGTTTTCTGACATTAATTCAAATCGTTGTAACATTTCTTCACATCCATTATTTATTCTTAGAATAAAGTAATCAGACGTAAAAAATAATATTTATTTTTAAGAGTAAGGAGAGTTAAAAGTTACACAAAGCCTAAACATACATCTTGGAGACGTGAGACGAGTCCAGTTCTTTTTTGTTTTATGATGTTTTAGGGCCGATTTTTCAATTGTCAGATAAATTTTACCTGAAGATAAAATTATGACAGTTTCACTAAGAATGAGAAATCGGTCCTTAAATGTAAAATTTCAAATCACGAAAACTAGTTTACAAATTAGGAATCAATTCTTACCTCAGACTAGGTATTTTATCTTAGTCCCAGGCGGCACAGGGGTCAACAGTGAGTGATTATGTGGAACACTTGATTGGCACTGTGGCTAAGCAATTTGCCTAACAAATATTGGCTGACCCTTAGATAATGTAGGCACAGTACAGCTTTGTTTGGTGTGAGATTTATGTTCATATAGTACCTTTGTGACTTGAAGGTGTGACTTTGAACATATTTATTGAGTTCACGGTTTAACGGCCAGTAAAGTTAAAAAACGGGTCCTTCATAGGACTGAAGAACGGTTTACAGGTAGAGATTGCCTGGTTGCATTATGTCTGTCTAGATACCACTATTATACATGTTTGGGACGTCTTTGACCACCCTGTTCGGGATAAAGGTCGTTATGTACATTATGTATGTTTTGATGTTATGTTTCCATACTTTTACAAGTTTGTTACCCGTTACCCGCAAGTAACAACTTTTTGTAAGAAAATTTTTTTAGGAATTTTGTATTTGTTCGAAATTTTCCAAGTTTGGTGTTTCTGTAACTAGCAGAACTGACTTAGACGTGGTATTTTGCCTCCTAAATCTGTTATTTACATAATAATTATACTACATGTATTATTTTTTTTCTGATTTTTCAAGCCAACAGTTTAACTTCTGGGGCGGACACACTTTTTTTATTTTTTTTTTACTATAACAAAAACTAGAACTTTAAAATTTAATGTATCGAAAACGAATCACTAAAACTAAAAATACTCTACTATTAACTATTCTACCTAGAACCTACTTTGTCGACGTGATTAATTATAATTATATACCGATGCAAAATTACAGTCCTAACTAAGCTAAACAGTGGACGGACAGGCGGACATGGCAAAAAAGAAAAAACAAAGTTTATTTGTGTTTCGCACAGAAAAAACACAAAATAAAATAAACTATTAACTAGCCATAACAACTAACTAATAGTAAGGATTCCTTGTTAGGACGACGGAACCCTAAAAAAGTGTGTCTGGGCTACTGTGAGTAAAAAAATAGATTTTTGTTAACCGTCACAGAAAATGCGTGACAAAAATACTAAGAGAAATAACTTGCTGGCTAGGTATTGAAAGTAAATTGATGCTCTGCAACTCTGATAATATATTTATTTTCACTCATCAGAATTTTTACATGCTATTGACAGTAAAGATTTACTATTTGAGTACCTCTGAGGAATATCGCTCTTAGTTAAAACAGTTAAATAAGATATTTGAGTGAGTTCATGTTAATACGCTTATAAATAATTCTAAAACCTTCTTGTAAAAAGTATAATACACATACCTACTACTAATTTAATAGAGACAAACAAAAACAGGAACATTAAAAGCAAAAAATAACATAAAAACATTTACAATAACAACCGCTACAATAATTGTGTCGCCCTAATAAAGATAAAAGGTACTGGTATGTATGTACGTGTGTTTCTAATTCCTACCTTATTACCCACATACACACCTTGCCTCCTAGGGGAAAACAGTATAAATACATGGTGAATGTGTGTCGTTATTTGTGTCTATGTTATTTTGAGGCTGCCAGAAACGAATATACCTACTCAGGCTATTTTTAATGTTGATTATTCTTCCTTAATTATGTTCACTTATTTTTTGGTGCCACTTAAACGGTATCTTAGTAGGAAGGCTCTGCCCAGGGGTTGTGGATAAATTCGGAACAGAGTTACCGCGCCCCTGGGCATTTAAGGCAGGGAAGGAACAGGGGTGGGTTTTAGTCAAAAAGAGTCTGACACGCCCTTGTCGTCAGATATGTTGAAGCGTATAAGCAATCATAATAATGGTAAAATATAATGTCAAGTATGTCAAGAAATGTCATTGGACGATTTCCCAACCCCCCCAAAAATAAAGTAGGATGGCTACTTTACCTAGTTGAGTTAAGACTTTACAAAAACAAAACAGTTAATCCGAAGGGTTTAAGGCACCCACCGACAGGTGTGATGCTTCAATGTGACAACGATGGGTTGACGGTTCCTTAAAACATTTGTTCTATCTGGAGAGCATATTTATGCTTTGTTGCGTGACTGCTGTCACGGGGTGCTTTTAAATTGTATTTAGAAAATAATATACATAAGTAGCAGGTACATAGTAATCAAGGTCACTTTCCGTGTCTGTCTGTTTCGCCGCTAAATCCTTCTAAACCACGCAACGGATCTTAATGCGGTTTTCACCAATTGGAAAGCGATAAAAGAGAAAGGTTTTTGTGTATAATTTGTACCCGTACTTAGACGGGGCGGATTGCTAGTAATTTTATAACTATACAACATCACCAAAAAACAACACGGCTCATATGAAAAGATGAATACAAAAACTCATTCGTACTAAAATCTCATATATCAAAAGTACCTACCTCTAAAATAATTCAGTTTGATATTCCGTGCTAGGGAAAGAGAATAAATTAAAAACTCTACTACTGCCTTTATTGGTACACGATAGATGGCGCTTTTGCTCCCCACTAAATCACGTCGAGCAACGCGAAAATCCATACGCAAGGAAAACCGTTTGATTTATTAGAAATTAGTTTCAACGTAATTTCTGAATCTGTTCCATGCGAATCAAATGTTCGTTCGCAGTGACTTTGGTTCGAGTTCACCTTTCCGTGAACATAATTTTATGGTAAATGGTATTTTGGGTGAAAATTATGCGAATTATGATGGCAGTCAATTTGGGACATTGTACGTTCAACTGACGCGCATGGGATTCGTAAAGGGAGTAATATTATATCAATGGCGATTAAGCGCATAAGCTACGAGGTTGTCGGGTTGTGAAATTTTAATAGAATAATAAATATTGAACATGTTTGGTTTGTTTTACATCTTTGAGCTGCAAATTATTTTTGTTATATGTCATTTTGCAACGTATTTTATCAATGATTTCTGCGAATTTTGTTTACGTAGTTGATATAATTATGATCAATTTTACATGTTATTTCTATGACAGTGCGACTTCAGCGTTATTTTTTTTTGTCTTTTGATAAACTTTTATTTCTTATAGATTTTGACAACATGGACTGCTACTGTTTCGTCGCTTCAGTTTGATTATTCTTCGGGCTATATCAGTAACCTTCGTTATCTTATGGAAGTTTTCATTCCTAATTCAGTCACGCAAGGAAACGTCAGCCATAGCTTTCTTCATTGCCTTTTGGATGACTGTAAGTCTATGACGTCACCTACTGAGCCCAAACTGTGTAAGGAGCTAACCAATTCAATCTGCCTAGCCTTTTCCCAACTATCTTGGGGTCGGCTTCCAGTCTAACCAGATGCAGCTGAATACCAGTATTTTACATGGAGCGACTGCCTATCTGATCTCCACAACCCAGTTATTGGGTAGGTAATACGACCCCTTGGTAAGACTGTTGTCAGACTTTCGGGCTTCTGACGACCCGTAACGACTGTCAAAGAATCACGATTGACAGCCGGGACCAACGGTTTAACGTGCTCTCCAAGGCACGGAGGAGTCTCGGTATGTATAGATGGTCACCTATCCATGGACCAACCCCGGCAAGCGTAGCTCAATCTGACGGATCGACCCGTGCGGCTGATTTTACTTTGGCCAAGAGCTCCTTTAGCAAGGAGCTAATTGTCAACCCAAAAAGAAGGAAAAGAAACGTACCTACCTATTATATATAAATTTTATACACTCTTAAGACTCAAATCTACACACAGCCTTACTGAAAACACGTCAAGGTGTCAAAGTGACAACTTACCTCACATTACGAGCAGCGGTTTTGTCAATTAACAAACCAAATGCCAAATTGGTTCCAAGTAGTACTCAAGCTCTAATTGACAACTACTAAATGGTACTTACTCAAATTAATGTGCATACGAGGGTTCGACATAGGATTGAATGCGGATACTATCTTAATGACAGAAATCCTTGAGCTACCTATATTTATGAAACGTGCCTTTTTAGGGTTCCCTACCAAAATTATAAAAATGAACCCTTATGGTGTCACTCAGTCTCTGTCTGTCCATCTGTCACTGCTGGATATCTCATGAACTACGGGAGCTATCAAATTGAAATTTGGAATAGTTTTAGATGACATTTGCCTATTTTGCAATTAATAAGAAGGAAAAAACATTTGTATTTTTTATTTTGCAACAGGGACTGAAAAAATCGAAGTGGAGCTACTAGGGCACGTGGGGTATCATAATATTAAAGTGCGCTGTTTTCACATTCTTGAACAATTTTTTTTCGACTTTCGCTGCATACTTTTCGACTTTGGAAGAAAAATGTAAAAAAACATACCGAGTGGGGGAACGGTATTTTTTTTTTACATTTTTCTCTATGTTATAGAAGTTTATGTAAAATTACAGAAAAAATAAAACGACGTCTCTAAACAACACACTTTTTCAGAAATCACTCAATTCAACAAAATTTAAATTACATTAGTTCCACTATCGGTTAGGAGATGGCGCTGACCTAAAACTACAATATTCATTAAGGTGGATGCTCCAGGGTAGCCCACAAAATTCACAATTCCTTACGCGTTTTGCAATTTGCAGATCAGTGTCAGGTTGTATCTTGGCCAAAATTTGATTCGCAGCCGTAGCAAGTACGTATATATAGAATTATAACCATTAAAATCATCAACACATCTCTCTCAGTTAGAATTGATGTCAAATGATATGATTTCATGAAATACTTAATCTGCAAATTGCAAAAAGCCTAAGAAAATTTGAAGTTCGCGGGCTACCCTGGCCCTTTTCCACCTTAACTGCAATATGTTTTTTTTTGCTGTAGGGAGCATACTTTCAAAAGGGGTATAGACTTTTAAGGAAAAGACCTGGGAGTGTGGGTTTTTTACTTCAGCAAAACCACCCGCTGATCGTCATCTGCACATGGAAACCTCCTCGTTACCTTTTTAAAGACCACTCCGGAACCCCTTCTGTGCATCGCCTATTGAGGCACATCCCTAAGGAGACTAAGGGGGCTCCCCTGAGCCTCGCTGTGCACAGAAGCTTGAGATCACAGTGCTGCCGTATACCCTGGAATCACTCGGTGGGCAATCTGAGTCGCCACTCTAAGCGCCCAAGATCCAGTAGTCCCGCCTGCATAAAACGATGCAGGTGGGGTTAATATCTTGATGGCAGAAATCCTTGAGCTATATTTACGAGTCGTGTCTAGGCCACGTATGATGAAAAGAAAACGGTTCGTTGTTAAGAGTACAGTCAATGGCAAAATGTTTAATAAATAATTAGGGGTGATTTCCGGCTACAAAAATAATAATTATGTATGTAGTCCGTTAGTTAGATTAAATTTTTTGCTTTACCAAATCAATAATAAACAAAGATAAAACACATCAAAGGAGTCGGAGGTGTAATTTTTTTGTGTTTCGTTTTGATGGTCTGTTTGTTGTCATTTGCCAGTGTCGCAGTACAGATTACATAGTATTACGCAATATATGTATTGTCTTTGGTTGTTGGCGGACTCTGACATTAGGCAATGAACAGAAGACTTACATTGATTGAATATTACATTGATTGAATACGAGGCTTTTAGCATTCATGTATGTTTACGTTATTTAATCCATTTTTTCTGTAATGTGCGTTAAATCTGTGCAGAATAAATTATTTTTCTTTCTTTCTTTCTTTCTTAACGTCACTTCTAGGTAAAATATGGTACATTTTTGACGTCATCATCACCATCAGCCTTTTAATGTCTCGCTGCTGGAGCACAGGTCTCAACTGTGTGAGCGGGTGTGGGCCGTAATCCACCACGCGGGCCCAATGCGGGTTAGTGGATGTCACATGTTTTCGATCTTGGAAATGCCGGTTTTCTTACGATGTTTTCCTTTACCGTCTTGAGAGCAGTGGTGATGAAATAATTTACACAAAGTAATGCCCCCGCCTTTTCTTTCTTTTTTCTTTTTTTGGCCTTTGAACTCACGATCTACAACTTGTAAGTCTCTGCCAACCAAACCGAACCGAAGTTCACGACGATAGGCCGTAGGTGGTGATTATACTAAAACTCAAGGACATCCGGGCTGGGTCGCCATGAGATGTTTAGAGTCGTACTGGAAATAGGAAATAACAAGTCAGGCTGGCTGCCAATAGTTGTGGAATAATTGGCTCCTAATTCTAACTTAGATGTTTATTGGAACGAATCCTTAGGCATTTACATTTCTTGTACCAATACATGGCGCTGTTTGAAGTTTTAGAGTTCATCCATTCGCCTCTTTAAAATTTGACAATTCAAAAGTGCCTGTAAATGGTTTATTTGAAATAAATGCTTTGAATTTGAATTTATGCCCAGCAATGGTTGAAATTAGGCTGTGTATGATAATCATCATAACATTTCTAATTTAAACCATTATAAAGCGAGATAAAAAGGCAGATACCTACTGAAAACGAATTTTTCAAATTAAAGAGGCTTAATCTATGTATTTATAAGGAGAAACTGACTGACTGACTGACATAATTATTAACGCACAGCCGAAACTACTGGGACTATGAACGTGAAATTTGCACACGGCTTCCTTTTATAAAGTAGGGGAGCACTGAGAAGGGGCTTTTCAAAACTCGACCTTTAAGGGGGTGAAAAGGGGTTCTGTTTTTTTTTTTTTTAAAAAACCTTGCCCCACACTGGGAATTACTTCTGTATCATGGGTGCGTTCACAAACATGTATAATTCACATACACAAGACACCCAGACCCAGAACAACTATCTATAGGCCATACAAATATTTGTTCCGTGCGGGAAACGAACCCGCGACACGCAGCGCAGCAGCCGAACGCTCTACCACTGTGCCAACCATGCCGTTTGTATGAAACTTCGTCATTCCACGCGCGAAAATCCGCTGGCAGAAGCTAGTTTTAGATATCGGCCCTCAGATAATCATATAACTCCCAAATCTTAATAAATTAAGCAAAATCACACACAAATGGAAGGTACACTAAACAAACCAAGTAAAAGTTCATTTCGAACCATTTTTTATCCATTTAGAAATTCTAATAACGCTTCACTGTACATAAGGTTATGGTGGGTATTTAATGGGGTCAGTCCAATCATGCTAATGAAAACAAGCCATGCGATAGAGCGTTGTTTAGCTTCTGAATATTCAACGGGGTTATTTTCTTAACGGCACTCCAGATTTCAACCCGCGGTCGAAATTAAACCTCATGTACATTGGCGAGTGTGTACGACTTTACCCGACACTAGCCGATGGGTGAAAAGCTGTGGTACCTACCACTGAAAATATATTTACAGAAGGTCGTCATAGATAATTAGAGAATGGAGTGACAATACCCTCACAGTGTCGACTACTCTGTAGAAAGAGAGACTTATCTGTCTCTTTTAACCGACTTCTTAACCAACTTCAAAGAAAGGAGGGTATCAATTGGGATGTTTGTATTTTTTTTTTTTTTTTGTTCGGGCATAACTCCATCATACGAGTAGATTGACGGATTTGCAAAATTCTTTTTTTGGTCGAAAAGGGTGTGTTCCAAAATGGTCCAATTTAAATTTCATATAGATCAGATGACGGGTTTCGGAGACAGACAACAGAACTTTTCAAAAATTGACAGCAAATTAACCGCGATTACTGCGATCGTATGTCTATTTAGGCTAGGGTTTAAGTTAACACAGTTTAATGGGGTGACAACTAAAAAGTGAAAAATAAAAAACTTTTTACAATAAAATATAACCGACTACCAAAAAAAATGTAAAATAAATTCAATTTCGGAAGTCGGTGTCAAATAACAAAGACACAAAACCAGGAACACCGACTTCCGAAATTGAAGTTATTTTGCACTTTTTTTGGAAGTCGGTTCTATTTTTTTGGAATAAATTTTTTTTCCGTAGGTAAAGATGGCGCGGCGATACCGAATCTTTTTCAAAAAAATCGGCAAAGTGCGAGTCAGCTCGCTATCGTATCGCTCGCGAATTTTTCCGAACAAATCATATCTATTTAAATTTTTTGTTTTTTAACTGTAGACTTTTTATACTACAGGTTTCGTTGTTGTGTTTCATTCGCTCGTTGTATGAAGCCAGCCTTCTGTAATTCCTATCCCTTCTGTGATACACCCGTACTAGGTACCAATGCTACTTAGATTGGATCAAGCTTTTGTGATTCCGGAATTGGCACGACGAAATTGCAGTTAGTGGTCGGCATTTAGTATTTTAGGTGTAAAGTTGTGGCGATTTGTCAACGAGTTATGGCAGTACAATAGTTGGGTTTAATTGGTCTTAACCGACTATTTGAAAACGCTTTAACGTTTTTAGTTGATGTAATTGTTTTGTAGAAGGTTGTTAAGTATTTTTTTTTACGCTATTATTTTGTTACTACGAGTACATCATAGTGATGAAATAATTTACACAAAGTAAAACGCTTGGCTGGGTTTGAACTCACGACCTGCAACTTGTAAGTCACAGCTGCTATCAAAACGGTGAAGAAAAACATCGTGAGGAAACCGGTATGTTCTAGAACCATAAATTCGAAGACAATTACCAACACGCACTGAGCCCGCGTGGTGGATTACGGCCCACACTCTCTCACAGAGAGGAGGCTTGTGGCCCAGCAGTGCGGACATTAAAAGGCTGATGATGATGATGATCATGATGATGACTACATTATGTTTTTGTTTTTATTTTTTCTTAAGAGTGTCAATTTTCGACATGACGTCTGACCTGTGCCAGATTATAATTTTATTTTGTAATGCAATCTAAAGGCCAATATGACATGCAGAGAATATGACAGCGATGCGATGACGCTTTGTGTTCTGTCTGCAGAGTAATACTAATTATTAATATTATTAATGCGAAAGTAAGTTTGTTTGTTATTTTACGCCTAAATTACTGAACCGTTTTACATCCAATAAAAGAACTGTTTCCGAGGGAAAGCACAATAACTTTCGATGGTTACAATTGTTTTAGGGAGCTAGATGGCGCTACGAACTACGTGTCCTTTGAACCATTTTTCTCCCGTGCAAAAACGGGGCGGGTGGTAATTTTTTTTTCTGTGCGCATTATTGCGTTATTTGCGATAAGCGTGAAAACAGTTTCAAAGATTTAAGCAATAAATTACCAGTGCCAATGAACGTAGCGCCTCAAAACCTTATAATCTACTTTCCTTCTCCACTTAGCAAAAAAACTAGGTTAACTGTTCCACAAATACGCCGGATACATCGACAGACCTAAACAGTAGCGTTAATTAAAAACTTTTTGCTTTTGTTTCAAATTAAGCCGTTAAGTCGAGGAACAATGATGTTGATGGATGGTTAAAAATAATTAAAATAAATAACAACGGGGTGGTAGAGCCTAATGGCTGCTAAATAAAAATGAGGTATATAATATACAGTTTGAGTCTTTATAATTTGTACATATTGAAACGAAGGAATCTATGCTTAATTTTATCGACGACAAAAATTATAAATAAAAAATTATATATTTTGTTTATATATAAACAAAACGGTTTAACTCAGTATCAACACAAAATCAAAACCTCAATTGAAAATAAACATGTTTTTTAGTAAAAATCCTTTTTTTTCATCTATTTAAAAAAAAAAAAAACAAAATAATTATATTTTTTCCGTCGATAAAATTAAGCATAGATTCCCTCATTTCAATATGTGCACATTATAAAAATTAGCACCTAACCGAAAATTCAATCTTGCTTGTAGACAAAATAAATGTACAATATATTGTGATATCTTGGGACGTAGACTCAGTGGTGTGTACTTCTTGTGTGGGTTTCCAGTGTGTTAGAAAAGAAACACTGATCCCCAATTCTTGCAATTCTTCCTACTAATATCATAAATGCGAAAATTTGGATGGATGTTTGTCACTCATTCACGCCAGAACGGCTCTGGAAAAATTTTCACAGAGATAGATTATATATAGTTTGGAATAGCACATAGACTATTAGTTTTATAATGAGGGAAACCACTGGCAGAAATTTGATTATATTAATTAATTCATGTTGTCCAGTCTTACCAAGGGGTAACGTATCACCCAGTTACTGGGTTGTGGAGGTCAGATAGGCAGTCGCTCCATGTAAAATACTGGTATACAGCTGCATCCGGTTACACTGGAAGTCGACCCCAAGATAGTTGGGAAAAGGCTAGGCAGATATAATGTATGGTGTCGTGAAAACGCAACATAACCGTTTATGTGACTATAAAATAAGAATATGTGCTCAACGCATGTTGTAGTATATTAAGCACAAACATGATAAAAAAAAAAAATTACAAAATATTGTATATAAAATATAGTTTATATTTTTTTTATATTTCTTTAAAAAAAGAGACATGCTTTTAAGGGTTAAAAAACACACTGTTCTTCTCAGCCAACTTTTAACAATTGGATTAAAATGACGACACTTAACTAATCCTGCATTGTCATCCAATCTAAACTTATACACAAAATTTTAGCTTAATCAGAAACCGGGCAGTGGGTCATATTTAACTTGTAATATTTTTATAGTTACTAGTGAAGCAAATTAAGTGTGTTATTAAAATAAATCTTTTTCCATTGAAAACACACAACTGACTCACATAAAGAAAACCTTTCTAATTTTAAATCCTATTCTAAATTTGCATCATCCTTTTAATTCGACTGACCTGCTTGTCTGCTGACAAGGTTCCTTTTACATGCCAAATCTTTTTAGACCGTTGAGTCCCTCTGCTGGGCAAACGCCTCTTACCCTTTTCCATACTCGTTATCTGCCATTGCAAAACATATTTAAAAAAAATGTTCTACCCATAGTAAAAAAATAACTCCATAAAACCATCAAAGTTTTTATAACCTAGGTAAATTGTGCCATAGATAGCTTATAGTAGGTATGAAATAGATAGTTACGAGTAATACAAATAGGTGGGTATATTAAACTGATACTAATCGTAAACTTTGTACTCACATACACGTGCCACAAAATCCAAATCCCCATGATTTTGAGGTGTACATTAAAAGGTGTATTTTGGACTTAAACGTGATGACTAAGAGATAGGCAAGCTTAATCTGTGGGTCACTCCGGATAAACCCCTGTACAAACGTACAGTTGCTCCCAAAAGCGAGATAAATACACATTCGTATATGACGGCATTACCCCCGGACTTCATAAGGAAAACTCGTGAATATTACATGTACGGAAACGCAAGAAGCCAATTTGCCACGGAGATATTTTTGGCTTTTTAGCTATACATATGGCTGAATGTACAAGTCTTATCTCGGCATCACTTCGGTACATCATAATCGTTAAAATTAACGATATTTCAACGTAACGAAATTGAATACGCGATTGCTAATTAAAATTTCTGTTCGAAAATTTAAATAATATTACGCGAAATTAGGCGATTTGACTCGTAACGATAGGCATTATTTATTTATTGAGAGATTAAATTTTATGAAATGGTCATGAATTATTATTTGATTCAAAATTTAATTAAAATTTTCTGTTGTTTTAATGAGGGACGTACTTCACGAGTATACCCGGTTCTCCACTTTCCGAACCGGGTGTTGAGGTGTAGCTTGGGTGAGGCAAATGTCCAGCAGTGGACTGCGACAGGCTTTTTTTTTGTTTTTAGGCTGAGTTGATGATTTGAATTAGAATTTATTTATTTGTAAGAATGTAGTTGTAGGTACATCGTATGATGTCAGGTTCGTTAAACATAACATCTGGTGACAAAAATAATATCATAATAGTGATGCAGATTTGAAATTAACTACAATAAATTTTACTAATGTCAAGATAACATTTTAAATAATATAATCTCAAATAAATGATAAGTAAAATAGGTGTTAAAATTGAAATTGAATATCATAATAAATATAAAAATTGAAATTGTGTGATAATGCATATAAAAATAATGGTAGTCAATGTGAATGGGTTGTCATTGGAAGTCATTACTAATTAAAGTGTCATCTTGATATTTTACTGTTTATTATTTGAGAGATTTGTGGCCAAAAAAACCTCAAAAGAGTCGATTAAACAAATTCAAATTTATGCATTTATTTCAAATAAATTATTTACAGACACTTTTGAATTGTCAACTGGCTAAGGTACTCGTACCTCAGTTAGTACTAAGAATAAAGCATGCATAATCACCTTTGTCTCTGTCACCTCTGACCTAGACTAGACTAGAGTCAAGAGCAAACCTATCTAATATTTAAAATAAAAATAAATTGTTCCCACTGCTGGGACACAGGCCTCCTCTCTGTGAGAGGGTGTAGGCCGTAATCCACCACCTGGGCCCAATGCGGGTTGGCAGTATTAATAACCTAGATTTGTTGAAACGTGAGTAACATCTAGGCTGCCGGCTGCACAAAAAAAAAATGCCGGTTGTCACGAGTAGTGTGAAACATAATACAATATACAATTTAACAATAAAAAACATATAAATTTAATATACAGGCTGTAAAAAGACACATAGCCGTTCACTACGCATACTGTACGTATAACAAAACAGCTTTGCGCAAAAATTATTGCTGGGTAACGACATTTATTATTAGGTATGAAAAAAATAATAATTTGTTGTTGCGCGCAATGTAACGCGAACCCAGGCAAGTGGAGTTAAACCCCGCTCCTTTACTCTAAGCCACGTAGGTACTTGTCAAGTAGTAGTGTTGAAATTTCAAAAAAAAATGAAAATTTAGGTTGTTTGTTTAGAAAAAAGTTTAGTAATAACACTTGGAATTCATTTTCGTCAAAAAGTTCCACTATCTCCAGAACCAGTGGATTCGCAGGTATGGTCTAGTGGAAAAAAATGATCCAAATAATAGGTAGAATATGTGACTTTCGGCTTCGGAAACTGTATTTTTACACCTGATATACAGGGTGTAAGGTACATGACCGCACATACGTGTACTAGTGATAGCGTTATACCTATCTACCCCAAAGACATTTTAAATGAAAAAAATTGATTAATTATTTTTTCATTTAAAATGTCTTTAGATAGATAGGTAGAACAATTTTATACAGTTAAAGTGAAAAAAAAAAGTTTTTTTTTCAAAAATAAGTAAAGGTCGACGAAAAATTCCAACGCTAGGGGGTCCAGAATCATGAACTGAATCACTGGAACACGTATGTGCGTTCATGTACCTTACACCCTATATACTATGTTTTTAGTCGCAAGCTATCAATTAAAATAAAGTCACAGTCGGTTAACTCGCAATCTCGCTGTAAATTAGCGGTAACACTACGAAAACCATACTTCTTATAAGTAAAGGTGCTGTCAATGTCAAAATATTGTTATCACTAATATGATTGACTGTATATTAATAGTCAAACTTAATGACGTGTGTAAAGCAAGCTAAAAGTGCAACTGCGCACAGGTACAGTCATCATCATTCATCATTCAAGCCTAAATACGTCTACTGCTGGATATAGGCCTCCCCAAGTGTCGTCACAATTATCGGTCCTGTGCGTCTCGCATACATCGGCTACCTGCGACCCTCACCAGGTCATCGGTCTACCTTGTGGCAGGCCCTCCAACGCTGCGTCTTCCGGTACGCGGTTGCCACTCCAGAACTTTTCGGCCCCATCGATCTGTTCTGCGAGCACTATGCCCTGCCCACTGCCACTTCAGTTTAGCGATTCTTCGATTTATGTCGGTATCCTTAGTTCTCTTGCGGATATCATCATTTCTGATTCTATCACGCAAGGAAACTGCGAGCATTGCCCTCTCCATTGCCCTTTGGGTGACTGTAAGCCTTCTGATGAGGCCCGTTGTGAGCTCATCACAGGTACAGTCAAGTCGACAATAATTTCGACTATTTAATGATTTTTTAACTATGTGGAAGCTGTGTGAATTTTTTTACCCATTAAGTTTGATACCTGTAAAAATAAAACTCACTACCCGGAAGTGCTTTGTAAAATTAATTTAAAGCTTTGTGTGTAATTATTTACCAAGTAATTCTACTGTCCAACTAATATTATAAAACGCGAAAGTTTGAATGTATGGAAAGATTGATGTTTGTTACTCAACTATGCCTGAACGGCTGAAGGGATCTGGATAAAATTTGGCACAGAGGTAGATTATATTCCTGAATAGCACATACTATGCTATCATTTTTAATGGGGGAAGTATTAATTCCACACGGTCGAAGCCGCTGGCCGAAGGTAGTTAAAAATAAAATAATAACAGGTCTCGGATTTATTTTTAAACAAACGTTGTTGGTTCAAGTTCGTTAACGAAATGGTGAAAGAAGACACACTGTTTTTCTCTAATATTTTTATTTATTATTTTACAAAATGCTGTAATAACTAACTATTAATTATTATTGTAGTGAAAACACCAAAATGAAATATTGAATACAACTCACAGTTGAAAATGTGGTAGGTTTTTAATTTTATTATAGTTTATGGTTTTAATGACCATAAGTATTAAAATTTCAATAACATAAAAATTGGATTTTGTAACACAATTGTGTATTACAAAATCCTATTTTTATGTTCTTTCTAGCTTTTAGTAATATCATTTAAAATATTAAAATCCTAAATTGTTTTTAGAAATTAGGTCAAACCACGATCGATTACATTAAGGGGCTTATTCTTTAAAATGCTCCGGTAGCATCGGCTGTGATTCTGAAAGTTGTATAAACTTAGAATTTTAAAATTGGAAACTGGGTGGCTCTTGTTTTTGTATTTTTTTGTTCTTTAGGCGCGTTGGGTATTTGTGGGATTGGAAAAAACTATTGAATTCGCGGGACACTGACACTGACACCGACACCGCTACACTAGCGCTAGCACTCGTACCGGATCGCGTAGCGGATTGAAGTGAAAACTTCTTTAGAAGCGTTGAGCATTTTTGTTCAAGTTTTCACTTCAGTTTACACTCCCGGAGTGTCACTCTTTTTTTTTGTTGCACGTCATAAAATATCAAGTCAAGGTTTATATTTAATTTTAAGTCCAATGTGACTGCATGTACAGTTTTCAACGGCAATTAAAGATTTAATTTTCAGGGACTTTATGATAAAAGAGGTAAAGCAATTTACGAGGTCATGTAATGGAACAAGAATTTAGTCTGGTGTAAAAGAGAAACCTAAACTAGGCCAAAATAAATTATTACGGAATAGAAAACAAGATAAATAACAGATAAGACATCTAAAAAACAATTTCAATTCAACTTATCTCTCAGAAAATAAAAAAATCTATAGCCCCACAAATACGAACCACAAAAATTTAGCACAGCACTAAAACAAAATAAATAAAAATATATTTTACAAAGAAAGACGGCTCTATAAAAACCCCTGGCTTTGGTCGTTGAAAAAGTGGTTTATTAGCGTACAGGGGAGGTGGAAATAATAAATATAAAGCCTGAAATGACGTCCCAAGTTCCCCTGCCGTGTTCTTTGGCCCTTTTATTTCGTGATAGCGTAAATACAACCGTTAGTAGGAAAAAATTGAGGTAAATAATTCGGTTTACTCAATATCGTTTATGAGGAATTGTAAGGAAAATTGTCTGGCTTGTGCTGGAGAGTTTTATAATAATTTTATGGATGCGAGCATAATATTACTGTAGACTCACTGAACCGGCACTTCAGTACTTCGGAACCTCAGTACCCTCCTTAAATTTATTTCTTCTATACAACTAAGTAACCCAAACATTCTAATAATGCCTCTGTATTCAATAAGTGCCGGATAAGTGAGACTCGGCTGTAATATTTTTTATGTTTGCTGGGTTTTTTTTTTTTTTTTTTGGGGGGTGGGAAATCATCTAATGACTCTTTCCGCTCTGGGGTGGAGCGGAAGGGCGTGTCAGACTCTTACTGACTAAAACCCACCCCTGTTCCTCCCTGCCCTACGCGCCCGGGGGCGAGGTAACTCTTTCGAATTTATCCTCCACCCCCGGGCAGGCACTGGCCGTGGCAGGCCCCGTCCTTTGCTGACAACTCTTTGAGGCGCGCGTGGAACACTACGCGCCGTCGACTCTCGGGCCTGGTGCTGATCGGACGGCGAGTTACCCGCTACTCGCCGTCCGCAGGCCCGGGTCTACGGTGGCCGGAGATCGTCTCGCAGCCCCCGGCGTCTCCTGCGACGGCTGCTGCTGGGGGCGCTAGGGCGATTCGGTCTCTGTTGAATCTCGCTGGGTAAATGCATTCTTGAGATTGCTAAAACTCAATTTTCAATTTTTAACAGAATAATTTCCCTGAATAATGGTCGTCGTATTGGTGTTGAATTGTCGTGTCGCATGTATCTGTGGGAGGCCTAATAGCAATGTTGGTATGACCTCGATTGAGATTAAGAATGACAATGACAGAATATATCACTACTTAAGTTCTAATCGAGCACACACGCTTCGACAAAGTTTTAGTATACGGGCCTCAAAGTTCGAATATACGTATCTGCTGGAAATCAGTGTGGGTTTTCTGGATGGCAAACACGAACGAGTCATTAGCAGCGGTGACACAGCGTGAACCGATGGCTACTCGGTTAGACCCAACGGGCGACGAACAAGATTCGAATTTACTGGATAAATCTCAACTAGTGGAGAAAATGACTAGAAATGTGACAAAGATAGACCAGCAATCTGATGTTCGATTGATCTCAATGGGATCCGAATAAAACCATATCTAAAATAAGGAAAGCCATGGTAGTCAATGCCATAGCACACTAAAACGTCCTGATCCCGGACATAACAGAAAACTCTGCGGATGATAAAAATGCAAAAATCAAAGCCGAAGCCGCGGTCAAAACTAAAGATAAGCAAAACCTTTCAGACCTTGAAAATGTGTCCGTAAAGATTGTACCGACGGGTTCCAAACATGTCTTCGCGATATCAGTATGCCTATCTTCTATATGAACACAGTAACCCTTTCCTTCATAACTTATGCGGGTAGATAAACATCAAAGAATTTGGCTTCCTTCCCAAATCGGCATGAAGATAGTTTACGATACTTTACGTATGTATTGCTTGCAAAATTTGACTATGTATAAAGTGTATCGTCGAATACCATCTTTATTGTATCGTTTACAGTTCAGCAGGTTCTTAATACTGTCTGGGAAATATTGGTTGTAATGATAAGGATCTCGATGGTCTGCTTTCAACTCACACTTTCCTTCTAGGTATGTTACGATGATATACGGGGAAAATAAGACGAATGGTTAACTTTGCCTAAAGATTTTGAGGATAATTATAGTTCTCTTTACCGTATACCGTACAGGTATTGAAAACCTGTTCATATCTAGTGCAGAAGAGCTATAAAGGCTAATAGTGGTGACATGAAAAATCAATGAATTTATACCCATCTTTATTCGGAGTTATTACTGTTTATCATTTCAGCCGAAAGACGTCCATTTCTGGACATAGGCCTCCCCCAAGTGTCACCACAACGTCCGATACTGTTGTCTCGCATCTATCGGCTACTCGCAACCCTCACTCACCAAGACCTTGGTCAACCATGAGGTAGGCCTTCCAACGTTGCATCTTTCGGTACGTGGTCGCTACTCCAAAACTTTTCGACCCCATCGACGAGTAACTACTGCGAGTAATATATCCTGCCCACTGCCACTTAAGTTTTGCGATTCTTCAGGCTATGTTTGTAATCTTGGTTCCGTATAACTAAAACATTCAGATCCAAAAGAAGTGTCTGAAAATCGAGTCACAAAGAGAAATATATTGCGCTGCCAATCTTATGTTTAACAATAGCTACCGCTACTTTCTTGCTATTTAAATGGGTCTTGAAAAAGCCTTGACCTGACCTGACCAAATCACGCGATGACTAGCAGATATAGAGCTACTAAGAATTAATTAACCCTATTGTTACCCCGTCATTGTAAAATTGTGCCGATGTCATGATGTAGTTAATAAAACGAAGTTCGAAGCGTGGTTTATGGGGTAGTATTAAAATGAAGGAAGCTTGCTTTGTCTAGTTCGATAAAAAAGGGTTATGATCAAGGATTGTTACTGGTGGAAACCTAGCGTTTTTTATGTAATTGGGTGAAGAACAGCAGATACGAGTATCATGTTTGATGGTAGTGGCACCTATGCATACAGGCGCCTGCAATAAAATTCAGGTATTCCAAGTGGCTTGCCAACCTAAAATCAGCCATATTCGAATTTATTTCCTTCTCTCGATTAGACCTCGACTCGGCCTATCAAACAAATTGACAGTTATGGCTAGTTATTTATTGAGTCATGACTTCTTGAATCAAGAATAGTAGAGGAACTACAAGGACTTACTAAATCCTTATAAATATCCTATGGGCATGTTATCATACCAGCAATCACACACTTGTAACAAAAATTCTGCAACGACGGTTTACGGCAAAAATAGACTTGATGGCAGCACTTCCCCAGAAAAGCTCCCTCACAAAGAGCTTAATATTTGGAAAAATTACGTAAAGGCACATTATGTGGCATTAGATCCTATCATATACTTCTCCCAAATAAACGATCGTAGAAGGAGGGGTGAGCAAGGGGCGCATAAAGTTTTATTAATAAAAGAATAAGGAACTGTAGGCGAAGAAATACCTCGAACATCCGCACCTCGGCAAGGCTATAATAAAAAGTAAGAGAAATTGATGAGCCAAGCGTGGCTTGCTGGTTAAACTTTGCGCTCAATATTTGGAGCCTGAGCGAGATATATTGCAAGTAAACGCAAAATATGACTATGTTGGCGACTTTGTTATTTAAGCAGCAAAATCAGCCTTTTAATATTCCCTCTGTTGGGACGTAGGCCTCCTCTTTGTGAGAGAGAGTGGGCTGTAATTCGCCACGCGGGCTTAGTGCCGATTGGTAGATGTCACATGTCTTTAAAATGCTGATTGCTGATTTAATCACGATGTTTTCCTTCACCGTTTGATATTTAGTTAGAAAAATAAAAAATATTTATTCAGTACGGGTATAACACAACAGTAACAATCATTAGTAACTGAAGAGAAATGGAACAAGAAAAATTAAGAAAATAAATATGGATATTTTCTTAATTTTTTTTGTTTATGTAACAATAAATTATAATAATTTTAGCTTCTTCTAGCCCCTCAATCCCCAATCCCTTATAAATTTCCAACCTTTTTTTTAAGGGTTGAATTTCGAAAAACCCTTTCGTAGTGGATACTTTCTCTTCACAAAGAACACACCCTTTAAATTTCATGTCTCTAGGACCAGCAGTTTATGCTGTGCGTTGGTATATCAGTCAGTCAGTCAGGTCTTTGAATTTTATAAATACAGATTTTATCTGAGCATGGCCCATACCCAAAACATAACAACTCAGCATTTTACAGAACAACTAAAACAGCGTTGGGCAGTGAAGTTCATCCAGTTTCCCGCTAGTATTATTATTTCTTGCCTATATATGCTTAGCTGCACTAAAACCTCGTTCATTTCTAATTTGTTATAAATTAAAAATTAAAATTTATTTACTTCAGGTAACCCATATCAGAAAAAAAATATTACACAATATGTCGTCACAATTACATACGAGTACATACAATACATTATCAAAAATTAATTAGAATAAATACATCACATTCAATTCATTAAAATTAATTCTTGTATGCGACACTATATGTAACTTGTCTGTCACAGCAGTGTCGCACATAAGGACAGTCCAACCTATTTGCTATCATTTTCAGAACGGTATTAGTGCTGGCCCGCACTCTGCGTACAAGAGACGCGCATCGCTTCCGCATGGTCGCATGGAAACAGTCCGTGCGTGCCAATGCGAACATACCTGAAGCGCTACAGTAGCGCGGCAGACCCAAAACCGCCCTGAAAGCGTAATTAAATAGGACACGAAGGGTCTGTAGTTTTTCTGCGTGTAATTAACCCACAGGCTGCAAGTGTACATAGACGTGCAATATGCTCGGAAAAGAGTTATTTTTACGTCATCCGAACACCGCGCGAACCTGCGAGCCAGCATATTAGCTCTCTTAGATACAGCCCTTCGTTCCCGTTCCAAATCAGCATAATCCCTGAGGTCAGCCGTGACTATATGCCTTAGATATTTAAAATGATTTACCCTGTCTAAGGGTAAATCATTCAAATGTACATGTGGCACATTGTCTGGGCATCTAGCACCACCGGCCTCAAAGATCATATACTGACTTTTCTTAATATTATAAACAAGTCCATGTTTAACCGCATAATCCTCACATGTCGCCATCAACCTCCTCAGGCCCTGTAGACAAAGTAACATCGCTTCGTAGCGAAACGATATCTAAATTCGTCATCGTCTCTGAGATATCGATAAACATTTCCTAGCGTTAGCGTTCCTTCGTTTTCTTTTTTGGCGATCACGCGAACTCTGAAAGCGCTGCTTGTCTACGCATTTGTATGGGACAAACACGATAGCAATTCGTTTCTTTATGGTTTCGTTACGAATTATAACATTGTCTACCAACTTGCGATAACGATGTCGACAGTCGACTGACCACGTGACTTAGCGCGGTTTATGTCAATCTCATACATTTTAGTCTTTTCTAACTTCGTTATCGTTTTTAAATTGTTACTTTGTCTAAGCCCCCAGGCCACAGATTGACGCGCTCAGCAGTACCATGTCATCCGCATCTTATGACGATATTGTACACAGGAACATGTATCGATATTGCCAACTGCTATCTTTCGAATTTCTTTCTCATTTTACTAGAACGCATTTCCTACTTACTAAACCTTATGTATATTTCCGCTGGGTAACTGTAGTGCCCCGTCAGACTAGACACATAGACGGTCTCCCCTCAAAAAGCACCGCCTTTCGTCTGAAGCTGTTTTTGAGATTCAAAGTGCACTCCTTGCACATAACTTTTTCTTTTTGCTTACGGTTGAGTTTCAAAACAATCACCACGGTGAATATAAATTCTCAATTTTCGCCGCTGCAAAAATACTGGATGCATTTTTCGAGACTTGTTATTTTAGAGGATTGTATTTCTTTCTGGTTCATCTCCACAGAATCGACATTCCAAATGTAATATTTTTATATCAATATTTTCTTGTTACAAAAATACTTACCTACATAGTAATAAAACCTGCAATAGGATCGTTACTGTGAAAACTAGTGATTTTTGTTCTTATACGCTTTGAAAACAGACTGCTTCTTTTCTTTAAAAAAACAATCGTTGTATTTGTTCAATGATGAACGCCACCTGTGTGATTTTTGTGGAACATGGCTTAGCAAATAGCCACTTGTCACTTAAACATGGTTATTAAAGTATATTTAATTGGTCTAAAGGTTTTTCATTCTGACTGTACGTTTTTATAGTTTCATGTAGAGTTGGGACTTTTGATTCGTGTAGAGCCAGGATCTTTTAGTAGCTTCATTTTCTTAATTAAATTAAATACACTATTTCTACGTTTTTTATCCAACTCTCCTGTCAGTCATATGTCTGCTGGAAGAAATTTCTATTAAGATGCAGTACCTTTATTCTCTTATGTCTTTATATTGGTGCTTTGTGTTTACATAAATAAAAAATAAGTAACAGAGTTTACTGAAGTTATGTTTTGCCTAGCCATTCCACAGCATGATCACAATCTTCATTAAATAATAAACAACAGTTTACACAAAAAAAATTCTCATCTTTACACCCCGTAATAAACTAACAACTCACATATTATAAAACAACTTGTTAACCTCTAAAAGGTTTTTAAACTCATCGCAAAAACGCCAGACTTTATTAGGTATAGAACGTAGCAATGTAAGGTTAAAAGAGCGCCATTATTAAAATTCCCATAGCCGACAAGCGCCATAACAATATTTCAGGCCAGTAAGCTGAAAAGAAAAACTGCGCTTAAATGGATTTAGCATATTTTATGATAATATTAAGACGTACAAACGGTCTCGGGAATTTTGGAGGTGCGGTCTAATCATCTAGTCAGACACCGCTTCACCGAAAATATTATACCTACGGAAATCCCCCGGATTATTAATGTTCCGTTTTTCATAAGTTTGAAGGGAATTTTCGGGAAAGTGTTTGCTAAATAAATAAATTTTGCATCGACAATTTTTGAAGCATAGCCCGTAGAATAACCTCAGCGAGGAGCTCGTGGCCAAAGTAAAAACAGCCGCACGGGCCGATCCATCAGGTTAAGTTACGCGTGCCGAGGTTGGTCCATGGATGGGTGACCATCTTTACATACCGATACTCCTTCTTGCCTCGGAAAGCACTTTAAGCCGTTGGTCACGGCTGACAATCGTGGATCTTTGACAGTCGTTGTGGGTCGTCAAAAACTCGAAATTCTGACAACCAGTCTTACCAAGTGGTATCGTTTTACCCAGTAACTGGGTTGTGGAGGTCAGTAGCTCCATGTAAAATACTTAGTATTCAGCTGCATCCGCTTAGACTGGAAGCCGACCCCAAGATAGTTGGGAAAAGGCTAGGCAGATTGAGTCCGTAGAATCACTAAACTAGCTGTTGTAATTTAGCGTCAGGCACTAGTTGTCGGGCATTTATGAACTGGGCCTATTTGGCGTAGCCGTGAGACACATAATACTATTTCTGGTTAATGTTTTTTCTGAATATTGTGTACCTTAATATGGATCAAATATTTTTTTCTTTCTTTCTTTCCTTCTGTCTTTTTTCTTTCTTTCTTTTTTTCTTTCTGTCTTTCTTTTTTCTTTCTTTCTGACTTTCTTTCTTTCTTTCTAACTAAAGTGGCAGTGGGCAGGGCACATTGCTCGCAGAACAGATGGTCGATGTGGCCAAAAAGTTCTGGAGTGGGGACCGTGTACCAGAAGACGCAGCGTTGGAAGGCCTCCTACGAGGTGGACCGATGACCTGGTCACGGGAATCCGATGGGCGTGAGACGCACAGGATTGGTCGTTGTGGTAACACTTGGGGGAGGCCTAAGTTCAACAGTAGAGGTCTTTCCGTTGAAATGTTGATGATGATGAGTTTTTGAAGAATTTTATTAGAAGTAATACAACTACTTCTCCCCTAAATGCCCAAACTCGAACCTTGCTTTCTGCTCTCCATCTTTTTTTATTATTGTTGTTAGGCACGCGTTTGACCTCACCTGATGGTAAGCGATGATGCGATCGAAGATGGAGCATGCTTGCCTAGAAGTAACCTATCTCCATGTAAAATTTAACAACTACCTATAGATGCCAAATCACGCACTATGCTCAAAAAGGAATATAAAATATCCTTTACACGTGATAGACTATGAGCTTTACCACTACCGGATTTTTTATGCCTCTTGTACATATTTTATTTATTAAGTTATTTATTAGTTTAATTAGCTATTTTAATTAGATATTATAATAAATGTGTTATCTTAACATAAACATAAACGTGATAGACTTTGTTGATTTCGCTTAGTTTCGTTTCTTGCTATACTACCAAATGCATCAACATCAAGAAACGGGCTAAATATTAAGATCAAGTTTGACAGACTTGCAATTATGATAAATACTCGTATATGCTGCACCGATCCCAATTAGAAAATTAAAATAAAGCCTTCGATAGCTTTCTCTCAGACAAATTATAGACACCCTTTCACCGTTGCCGTAGATTTAACAAGTAAACGTTCTTCTAAAGATGTCTTTAAATAGGTACATGAAGAATATACACAGCAGCGGAGAAAATAAATTATACACAGACATTATGTATGCATGAGTATAGCTGTTCATTATACGGTTCGCTGCTTCTAAGGTAAAAGACGAAGACTTTTGATTATTAGTCTTACAATTAATTGAATAAACGGAAGGAAGAACCAATGAGGGACGTGATATTAGAATAAAACAGGTTCTCTATTATTATTATTTATCTTTATTCAGTGTTATCTTCTCGTCCCACATAACAAAGTGTCTCAAGACGAAAGTCTATGGTACTGAAACGTGGTCGTTCACAATGGGCCTCATGAGAAGGCTTAAAGTCATCCAAAGGGCAATGTAGAGTGGACTGATGACCTGGTGCGGATTGTGGGAATCTGAAGGATGTGAGACGCAAAGGATCGGTTGTTGTGGCGACACTTGGGAGAGGTCTATGGCCAGCAGTGGACGTCTTTCAGCTGAAAAGATGATGACCTTGGTCCGATGGTCTATACAGCATAGGGTTCTAATGATAGTGTTGCTTCTAGTCAGTAAAATTATTTTTGTAATTGGGTCCGGCACTTCTACCGATTTTATACTTTTAACGAAGAATTCTACCTCGTTGTGTTAGTTTAGATTAGAAATTAATTGAGTATATATAAATGGACGGGAAGTATTGCAACCATATCTATTTCCGCCGCCAAGCAACATTGGTCGGTTCCGGTTTGGAGGTAATGGTAGCTAATTATCGATAAAATTACACACACACGTGAGACTTTTCTACTGTATCATAAGGTCGAAAATACATTGGCAATCCTCCTCAGAATAAAATTGGCGTTGAAAGGCAGTTGTGGTCGGCGGAAACTTTGCTGAACTCTATCATAATAAAAAAAAAACCAGGAAACAAGACTTCAGAGAAAGTTTTCTAACATTGCTGTCAGAGTTTCACCGCAATACTTAGTTGTCAGTCATCCCTAATTAATTAGCTGCGTTCTCAAGATTGTTTGATCTTCCAAGTGAAGAGAACAGGGAGTGAAATCTTGTTCTGTGTTCAGCTTTTTAGGGTTCCGTATCCAAAGGATAACCAGCGGGACCCTATTACTAAGCCTCCGCTGTCCGTCCGTCCGCCCGTCCGTCCGCCCGTCTGTCTGTCAGTGGGCTGTATCTCATGATCTGTAATAAGTATAATAGACAGTTGAAATTTTCACAGAATGTGTATGTGTTTCTGTTGCCTCTATAACAAGTAATGAAAATAAATTAAAAATTAACGGGAGCTCCCCTATTGGAAACATATTTTTTTCGGGTTTTTTTGCTCGATCTTAATAATGGTAACAAGTAGACGCGTATAATCGTGTACGATGGTACGGAACTCTTTACGCGCAAGTCGGACTCTCAGTCGGCCGGTTTTTTTACTATATCTTGTAGCAATACCAATGAGTGAATAGGTTACTTCTAGGCAAGCGTGTTCCATCTTCGACCACATCATCGCTTACCAAGTGAGATGGTGGTCAAACGCGTGCGTATCAACAATAAAAAAAAAAGAACACATTAATTTTTTTAGACAATTGTATAGTCCAAGATCCCAGAGACGCCAGACATTATTTCTATTCTGACTGCTAGCTTGGGCGACGGTTAATTTAGTGGTACCAGGTGGTAAAGTTACGTAACAAACATTATTTTCTTTTCATAAAGTCTAAGTATTGAATTTTATGTTTATTTTATAGACTGAGTACGTTCATAACACCCATAGGCCTAGTGGCTCAATCCCACACATTTTGTTAATCAGAATATAATTTATGTCTGGCGACTCTGGGATCTTACTCTATAAGATTGTTTTAAAAATACCATATCCTTGCTCCGTCATACAACGATATCTTGAAATTTTATTATAAACCATCTGTAAATCAATGGGAATGTATCAGTCCCTGGCAGACTGGCTTTCAAAATTAGTTACCTCTGTAAATTGGAAGGATGTCACTGAAGGCGCTATTAACTGCCCATGACCTTGAGTGCGTGTTCTGTGCTGAGCTCACGTAACGCATCGTACATCCACCCTGTAATATTACTCGCGCTGCGCTGGCCTAAATTAGACGCATTATTAATTTATTATAGTCAAAACAACAGGTATTATACTAAAAAACGTATAATAAAATGTATATAATATGTAATGAAATGCTCTTTAAAATGGTGAAGCTTTCATAAAAATATGTTATAAAGTTTTTGCGTGATTCTCAATTTTTATCTGCATTAGACATAACTTTACAAATTAATTACACTGAGTTATAAAAATATAATTTCAAATATTCACATATAAGATTACGACGGCAATTGTTTAAAGTATCACGTATTTTTTTTTTTAAATAAGACTAGTCGTTTAGACGTGATGTCCAATTAAAAATCATTAGAATTCGTATAGATTGTTAAGTGACGAATTGATTACACTTACAATTGCAAACATCCCTTTCCTTTTCATATCCCCCAAAAATATTATCAGAAAGCGACGATCTCTTTATAAAAGAACTGTTACAAGAAGAATGGAAGAATCCATTTAAAAAAACCGACCAGTGTTTTTATCGTCCACTTCCATCGCGACATCTTACCTTTAGGTCTCGCAAAAACTTGTCGAGAGCCTTGTAAGTCACAAAAATACGATATAATACGATTATTTTCCTCTTGTCCCTACTCAGATTAAATTTCTCCGAGTCGAGTGGGGAGGCGACGCGTCGTGTAAACTGGAGGGCACTCGAACCCGGCTTGGTTTGGAGTGAGATCTTGACGCGAGATGTCATTACTATACGTCAGTCACACGGCACGACATTCGACCGGGTTTCGATGGAGCGACATCACTTTATTAACATAAGTGTATCATATCGGCTTGTTTTAAAATTAATTTTTGACGTGAGGGTTTTAGTGTCATCAGGCGGTTTAGATCTCTTCGGTTCTTCAGCTTTTTATTACCCGACTGCGTGACGCAAGGGAGGGTAATGTGTTTATCAGCCTATGTATGTATGTTTGTTCCTTTGTGGCACTATAGAGACCATTCACGTGGGTCGATTTTCATAATTCTTGTGTCAGTCTATTTGTCTTAATCTTGCGAGTACTAAATCAATCAAAACAACATAACACAAGCATAACACTTTTAAAGCAGTCTTATGCAGTTGGTGGCAGTTAGTATAGTTCATTTATTGATTTCATGCCACCAACTTCATCAGCCTGTTTGAAAAGTCACTTGTTTGGAACTTTTTAGTTATTTTTTACAGACCGGTTTTTTGAAAATATAAAAATTTTTATTTTCTAAATTTTAGTGAGTTATATTTTTGGAATCGCCTCGTCAAACCCTTTATTTTGATATCCCATTTAATATAGTTCGTCAACTTAATTTTTTTTCTTTTTCACAATATGGCGTCTGGTTGTCGCCATATTGTATTTTAACCCTTATAAGCCCGATGACAACCCGGGTTGTCATCGGGCGTGAATGAAGAGAGAGGTCAAGATACAGTGATAATACATACAGTTTTTCCGTGGAGAATCCCATTCAGGATTGATAAAGTGCACTTCAAAAGAAGTTATAGGAATCTGACTGCACAGTACACCGTATCATACCATGAACGTGCTAGGAAAGTGCGTGCGTGCTTCCGTCATGGTACGGTCATGATACAGTCATGATACGGTTATGGTACGGTCATGGTACGGTCATGGTACGGTCATGGTGCGGTCATGGTACGGTCATGGTACGGTCATGGTACGGTCATGGTACGGTCATGGTACGGTCATGGTACGGTCATGGTCATGGTATATTATAAATGCGAAAGTTTGGATGGATGGCTCGGTGGGGATGGATGTTTGTTAAATATCAGATAAATACGGCTACTGATTCCTTATTCTTTTCTACCTTTCAAAACTAGTAATCAAGTATAAACTATTTTTAATTTAGTAAGATTTTAAATTAGTAAGAAATTCTAACAACTTATACCTTTACTTATTAGAATTTATTACTATTCTATCTGCCTAGCCTTTTCCCAACATCTTGGGGTCGGCTTCCAGTCTAACCGGATTCAGCTGAATACCAGTATTTTACATGGAGCGACTGCCTATCTGACCTTCACAACCCAGTTACTGGGTAATACGATACCCCTTGGTAAGACTGGTTGTCAGACTGTCGGGCTTCTGACTACCTGTAGAGACTGTCAAAGATCCACGACTGACAGCCGGGACCAACGGCTTAACGTGCTTTCCGAGGCACGGAGGATTCTCGGTATGTAAAGATGGTCACCCATCCATGGACCAACCCCGGCAAGCGTGGCTTAACCCGGTTTATCGTCCTGTGCGGCTGTTATTACTTTAGCCACGAGCTCCTCTCAAGAATTTCTTACTATTTCAAAGAAATCTAATATTTTTATCAACTCTCTGATCTGACCTTCTTTAAAACTGATTTCATTAGTTTTATCTTTATTTTTTTTTGTCATAGGTAAACAATGTTTTAAATATTTCTATGCCAGTCAACGGCAAACCATGAAAGATCACAATATTCATAAAACTTTAAATGTACCCTGTTTTATCCAAATATCCTTATTCTTATTCCAGGAGAAATACTAATTCCACATGAGCGAAGTCGCTGGTATCAATATAAATACCAGTATACTAATTTAATCGGTATCGTGGCCCAAAAAGATTTATACCAGTATAAATTTCAATTGTGAGCTCGCTAGAATTGACAACGTAAGCTTGCAACTGGAGATATGTTAATCCACTTGAAATTAATTATTTTGTCACTATTGGGAACAATGTGTCGTGAGCCACATGAGTTTGTAGGAATTTTAGCATCGATCCTCCATGGTTTCGAACAGTTGTAAATAGATCCAGGCCTTTTTTCAAAACTCGCTATCCTTACCAATTATGCGTTAAATACTGATTAGCAGATTCTAAATAATTAAAACTCTCCAAAGACAATTTGGAATTAATATCCTGCTAATCAGATTTTAACTAATCACAAGCCCATTTTTTTATAGGTCCCTTTATGTTTGTTTTAGAAATAAAAAATAATTTAAAAAATGCTTAAAAAGAAACCTAGCATAATAAATTAAGAATTTATAACTTTTTTATTTTGTAACCTAAGTTTTTAATAAAGAATTTTGTATTGGGATTTTTAAGGATCTTGTATGGTCGGCAATAAATGTTACTTTATTAATATTGTAAAAGGTAATGGACTGCACAGTACAGGTGTGATCTTATGTAGGATAATAATATGAAAGAAAGAAAAATATGTACATATTTGTTACAGAAACTTAAATATACATACATAAGCGTAATAATGTGGGGGTGAGGCTGTTAGTGTTCTGATATCGCGAAAAACCAAAACAGAACAGGCTACCCATAATACCAAACAATTGAATATTTATGTATCATTACTCTCCGTAAAATACTCGAAAATCAAACTTTAATTGATACTAATTACCTACTATAATAATTACCACGTACATTTACATAACATGCATTGCGAACATTGTGGAATCGCTGGTCACACTAATAGTACCTATTGATTAATTTATTTGCATGAATGGCTACCGTTAGCCGAATAAATTGACTCTAACCAAGTATTAAAATGTTGTTCAATTATGGCATTGAATTAACGAGAGCTGGACGCTTTTCGATATTTCGGTATTAAGCCTCTATTTACCACTCTACACATCGGACGTCGAGAGTAAAATCCAAACTAATATTAATTTTTAGAGTTGCGTACCCGAAGGGTCCAAACGGAGCCTTATTGCTGTTACTCACGTGTCCGTCTGTCACACAGATTTTACAGTCAAACGGTTGGAGCTAGTCTTCAAATTTTTACAGCAAAAGCGTCTTGTTGACTCAAAATCATACCTACAAATAGTAAAAAATACATTTGGTACGGACTCCAAAACGTGCTAAGTCCGAAATGCACTTGGCCAGTTTTTTTTTGTTTTCCAGCACTGTCCCACTGTTGGGGAAAGGCCTCCCTGAAGTCCTTCCAGGAACTCTTCACCCATGCTTCCTTACCATCTCTCGCAGTACACGTCCAGGTCGTCTCCACGTCTTTCGTGGCCGGCCTCGGTGGTGCCGTCTATTTTCAGGCACCTATTGTGTAGAGTCTTTTGCCCAGCGCCAGTCGTGACTCGCTCATCCCATTTGAGTCTACGTCTACGTCTACTACTATGCCCGTTTTGAAATACAGCGTCGTGTTTCGAATTCTGTCATTGCTTTTCACACCCAAAATGCTGGGTTCCATCACAATATTATAAAGAAGTAAAATTGTTTTTTGGAGGTAGTCCTTGTTTCTTTTGGACCGAGATATTAAAATTGTTTTATGGAGGTAGTCCTTGTTTCTTTTGGACCGAGATATTAAAAAAAAACTGACCAAGTGCGTGTCGGACTTCGAGGAAATCTCATATAAAAAATCTAGTTAGTTTTATCAATATATTGGTATTTGTTAAAATATACGTCCTAGTAAACAATATCACCAAATTTCAAGTTCATAGGTCAATGGAAAGTTAAAAAATATATCAGAATTAAATTTTGTGACAGACGACGGACAGACAGACAGACGAACAGACGGACACGTGAGTGATAGTAATACTCAGGCTCTGTTTGGACCCTTCGGGTACGGAACCCTAAAAACTAGTCGTTAATATTTTTCTTCTGATTGATGATACATGATGCTCAAAAACGTAATTCCCCAAAATATCGTTCGCAACATAATTACAGGAAACCAAATATGTTAATTTAACATTACGGTCCCACCTGTCACATTTTTCATAACTGGACTTACCATCGAGGTCAGGCCGTCAACGTCTTACCGAAGCGTCCGACCGAATGGCCTTTTTATTTTACGATCCCTAACTTTCTTGATAAACTTGTTCAAGTGTCGCTAGTCAGTAATTCGTTCCCCTCCAACCACTTCCTTATGGTTAGTTATAGAATTTGCGGGCAGCCGACCTGTGGGGCTGTGGCCCAATTTTGTGGGAGCTCTGCCTTCGTGCGTGACCTTTGACTGTAATGGCCAGTCCTCGACGCATTTTCTTATTCAACAATCTCGTATTTTGCCAACGTTTTAGTTAAGTTACCAACAACATGTGGTGTTAGAAGTTCCTTTTTTCCTGTAAGTTGTGGAAGGTTTTAAGGGTGGGTTGCGGTGTTAATATTGAAACGTGTGTTAGACGGTATATGTTTTCTTAAGGGTAGAGTATGTTCTGTACAATAATCAGTTGACTAGGAGATTTTGACTTCATCATCATAACCATAATATCAACCCAGTTCTATTTATTTCTTGCTTTCTCCTTCGGATTCTGGAAAAAAATTATCGACGTCCAACAAATTAAACGGAAGTTAAGAGTTGCGTTTAGCTGTGGAAACTTTAATCAAATAATCACAGCCGTGTTTTACAATTTGTGACATTTAGCATTATCAGCCTTTCAATGTTCCCACTGCTGGGACACAAGCCTACTCTTTCTGGGAGGGTGTGGGCCGTAATTCACCACGTCGGCGTGGTGGAAATCACATCTCTGCGAAGTTTTTGGTTCTAGGACATGCCGGATTCCTCACGATGATTTCTTTCACTGTTTTGAGAGCAGTGGTAATGTTTATTTTGTTATATTTTTTTCATACTCTAGAATATGGGTCTTAGTTTTTTTTTTTTTGATAGGCACGCGTTTGAGCACTATCTCACCTGATGGTAAGCGATAATGTGGTCAAAGATGGAGCACGCTTGACTAGAAGTAACCTATTCACTCTTGACTTAAAGACTGTTAGTCCTCTGTAGCACTTTCCAGTTGTAATAATTATACAGCTATCAGTTGAGTTCTTCAAATTTGGATAGTTTTTTAATAAAACTAAACTTAGGCCCTAGATACACGGACCGCTGAGAGCAGTCGAGACCAACTGCACGAGAGCAGTAGTGTTGCGGTTGGGGTCTCCATAGACGGACTGCTTGGTGCAGTCATCGCCGACAGCTTCAGATGGTCGCTATTGGGCAATCCGTAGTTTTAATACCGTGGCCCGTGTACGGTAGGTCAAGTAGCTTTGTGCTGCCGGCAGCACGGCGAAACTGGACCGCACGCTGACTGCATATTTACCTTTTTTTTTGTGGTGTGGGAAATCATCCAATGACATCTCCCGCTCTGGGTGGAGGTGGAGGTGGAGGGCGTGTCAGACTCTTACTGACTAAAACCCACCCCTGTTCCTTCCCTACCCTGAGTGCCTAGGGGCGAAGTAACTCTGTTTCGAATTTATCCTCAACCCCTGGGCAGGCATCGGCCATGACGGGCCCCGTCATGGTTTGCTGACAACTCTTTGAGGCACGCGTGGAAGATTACGCGCCGTCGACTCTCGGGCCTGGTACTGATCGGACGGCGAGCTACCCACTACTCGCCGTCCGCAGGCCCGGTTCTACGGTGGCCGGAGATCGTCTCGCGACGTTCTCCGCCCCGGGGCGTCTCCTGCGGCGGCTGCTGCTGAGGGCATGAGGGCGACTTTGTTGTTGAGCCTCCCTCACCCGTTCCGTTTCCTCCTTCGCGAGCATTACTGCTTTTCAGAAGGAGGAGAGTGCTTTCCATTCTCTCTCGCTCCGTACCATGGTCTGAATCAGGGCTGGGTGCGAGAGGTCGCTGCCGCCAGTCGCCTCCACGAGGACACCGCCCAAGCAGAACAGATCTCCACCGTATGCTCCACCGTGTCCTCTGGGCGATCCTCACAGTGGGGACACCCGGGCGTTTCGCTCCGCCTTATCCTACACTGGAACCTCCCGAAACTTCCGTGTCTGGTGAGTACCTGCGTCAGGACTGCATATTTAGCTGCGACTGCAAATTGACTGCTTGAGCGGTCCGTGTATGCCGAATGTTAATTTTGTATTGAAACTGCAGATCGCCCAACCGCGGCTACTTGAAGCTGTCGGCTCTAACTGCTCCAATCAGACCGTCTATAGAGGCACTTATACCTCCCAAATGAATAGCAATGACAATTGTTATTTTCTCTCCGAAACAAACAATTGAAATGCAATTGAGGTTAAAGTTATCCGCCATTTTGATTGTAGTCTCTACGGAAATATTTGAAAATCGTGACTATTTCAGGAGCTGACTGTCAATAAGTAAAATAACCGCAACATTAATATTGCCACTGTCATTTTGTGGCTTCACTATTGCGGTTTATCTCTAATGTTTGTTTTAGGAAAATAATATCATATTGTTTGGTAAATGATAGAATAATAGTATGATATTATTAGTAGTTATTCTATTTCCAAAAGTCTGAGTGGTCTTTGTTGTTTATGTTCACGTTCATGTTGCTTCTGTGTACCTATGTATTTTATATGACACCAAGCGCTTTGAGCTTGCGCACACAGAAAACATCCGGCCAAGTGCGTATCTCTAACAGTCTCTACACTTTCCCTCGAACGGACAGATGGATAGACTGAAACTATAACGGTTACTTAGGACTACGGAACCCTAAAAAATTGTACGTGAACCTACACACATTCAAGACCAACCCGCCGTGGTGAGATATACTCGTACACTAAACTATAACTATTAAATACCAGCCTGTTAGTTTAATGCCTTAATACATATAGAAAGGATATGCTGTTATTCAGATATCTGGCCATTTTATACCCATATGGCCCAGAGGATCTCGACAAAGTGACATTTTATCAGCGTTTTTAAAAGTTTAAAAGGTGTCACGTGGTGAATCCCAAACCATTAGGATTTTTGGCAATCCTTATCTCTGATACAACATCACTTTTTCAAGAGCCTTTAGCTTTAAGCAGCTTTCCTTTATCTCATCAGTTAGGTATATTCTAAATATATGTACTTATTGAGTCGAAAAAAAGACCATCTTTTACTAACTTATCGACCATCACGAGATCAAACAAATATTATTACACCACACAAGGTAAGGGGTCAAATAACGAAGAAGTAAAAATACAAACACCGACTTCCGAAATTAAAGTTATTTATAAATTTTTAGTGTATTTTTTTTTGGAAGTCGGTTGTTTAAAAAAGATTTAATAAAACGTGTCCAAGATCCATCGCTAGAAAACCAGCTTTCAAATAAAAAAAAAAACGCATTCAAATCGGATCCTCCGTTTAAGAGCTACGGTGCTACAGATAGACACACACACTCATATTATAGTGGTCAAACTTATAACACCCTTCTTTTTGAGTCAGCGGTTAAAAAGATAGATAGAATGTACTTAATTATGTCCAGTAAGTACCTTCAACACCCGCTCGTCGCTGTGAAAGCCGAATGAGTTGTCTGCGTAAAGTTACTCCAATTGGACTTTGAGATTTGAGCAAGTGCTCTAGTTCTGAGAAAACGCTTTGAACTAGTTGTAGTCAAAGCAAATTAATTTTCCTTTATTAGAAACACACTTTGAGTGTTGTACTCAAAGTGTGTTTGACCAATAACTACATTTTGAAAAAAAACCAGCCAAGTGCGTGTCGGTATTCGCACATTTAAGGTTCCGTACCAAATGAGGAAATTTCGAAGAAAAAATCTGATTTATCATTAATTATATTGGTATTTGTTAGTAAAATATACGTAATAATAAACATCATCACCAAATTTAAAGTTCATAAGTCAATGGGAAGTTAAAATATTCTTCGGAATAAAATTGTAACAGGCTACGGACCTATAGACAGACGGACACGTGAGTGACAGCAATACGTTCGCTCCGTTTAGACCCTGCGCTTATGGAACTCTGAAAAATATCTTTTTCATTTCAATTCATTGGGAATGGTTTGTGACTTATTTTACTGAAATATCTTTTATATTAAGGCCTACGCACACCGGGACGGAATGGTAGAAGATTTAAATTTTTTCCAAAGGAAATTCAAACTTATCTAGTAGGAATACGACATTAATTCCAATGTTTTAAATTGATGCCGTGGCATTGAAAGCGATTTCTTGACATGGCATTGGAGAGCGCGCTGGGGTATGCAACGGCACGGCGAAGGACGCCGTGACATGCCGCAGGGTGAGGCAATGCAAGCTACCCACTTCACTCGTATTTATTTTGAGGCACACGTCGGCGTGACGCGGCATGCCACGGGATGTCTCGGTAGGCCCTCGGAATGCGACAGTATCTAGCGGGTAGTGTGCGCTGATCGGTGACAAAATCTTGTGTCATTCCGTCCCGGTGTGCATAGGCCTTTATTTAGCATGATTTGAAAATTCCCATGACTGATGCCGATTTTTAAAAAACTACACGTCTTTTTAACCGACTTTCGAAAAAGGAGGAGTTTCTATGTTCAACTGTATGTGTGTTTTTTTTATGTATGTCCGCCGATTTCTCCGTCAGTTGTGGACTGATTTTCAAAATTCTTTTTTTATCAGAAACAATATATTCCCGAGGTGGTCGCATAAATATTTTATCGAAATTGCTAAAGCGCTTTTTGAGAAACTGAACCAAAACCAAAAATACGTATACGTAGATGATGTTTTTGTTTTCTCCAATTACGATTATGTTTAAATGCCACGTTCCATGTTATTGGGGTTTTTAGTTCTAGGGTATAAAAACTAAATAGTGAAAAATAAAAATAAACTTTTTACAAAAAAAACAACCGATTTCCAAAAAAGAAAATACACTAAAAATTAAAAAATAACTTTAATTTCGGCAGTCAGTTTCAAATAATGAAGAAATAAAATACAAACACCGACTGCCGAAATTATAGTTATTTTTTAATTTTTATTGTATTTTCTTTTTGGAAGTCTGTTGTTTTTTTGTAAAAAGTTTTTTGCCTAGTACAATAATAAATAAGTTTGTAATCCTTGAAGAACAGAGAACATTATTTTGATAATTTACGTCGTTACCTACTAGCTTTAAAAGTCTTAAATGATTCTATGGCAACATACTTTAATTTGAATAAAAAGTGTCCTGTATTCTAAATCCTGGTCTACCCATGTTCCAAATTCCATTCCTCGCTGAGGTATGCTTGAATAACAAACATCCGAAAGTGTGTGTTCCAATGTGCGTCTGATACGTTCGTTGGAACGAAATGCTGAAAGAAAAAAAGAAAGAAAAATGCGTTTATTGGCATTACAGCAAAAAAATTGTAATAATTACACCTTAAAAAAAAATGAACAGAAAGATTAATAATGCCAAAAGGGCCTCAGCTCAGCATAATGTCAGATCACAACACAAGATGCCATCTGACGCTAATTTTCAGCTGCAACCCACGAGTGCCATACGCTACATATCAAACAGAGAAGTATGCAGACACATACTTCTCTTCGCTTTAAATATTATATTTAATTCATGTAAGTACTCATTTGTATTTATTTTACTGATTGTTTGCTGCACCTGTGGACTGTCGCTGAAAACAGCACTGGGGCTCTGTCTCGCATAGGGTCGCAGCATTATGCTGAGCGATGGCCGTTTTGCGTGCATGTGACGCATATTTTCCCACAGCTTTTTCTTTTTGTTGTGTTTGGTGTTTCTTTGCGTCATGTCTACCGCTAATAAACGTATTTTCTTTCTTTCTTTCACATATATAACTTTTACATGTATCTATAATATTATAGTAGAATAGGAAGTACCCAATGTTCTCAGTACCTAATTCACTTTTAACACCCAACAAAACACTCCAAAATCTCAATTCCGAAGTACCATCCCACAAACACATCTTACACAAAGTATGCCTCACTTGTCAAAACTAGAGCTGTGTTCCTGACATGCGCTATAAGAGGCAAAGATCTCAGAAACAGTCCTCAAAGACCGAGATCATCGTTCTTTGATATCATCGCAGTTGATATGATCCTGTCTGTACAAGTTGGCGGTTGTAGAGGGTTACTTATGCGGAACTAACCCTTCCTTAATCCTGTTTGTATGTTCACTAAGAGCTTGTGATGTCGAGTGTGACTTTGAATGTATCTGTGTAGCTTCGGTTTTTAATACCGTAGATTAGAGTGGTAGTGGAAGGGTTAAGTGTTATTGGTTTGACGTGCATGAATAAATAGATAACAAGAAGTTTGCATTACTTACATGTATTATATTATGTTACTGGATAATTGCGAACACCATTAAGTAATAAAAAATCACGTAAAATCGTAAACCTTTTATTTTCATAAAAACTCTGATATTTTGTAAATTTTCGAATTTAAATGAGATTTATTGTATTTTTACGGATTCTTAATATATATAGCGAGAGTTTATATTCCCGCAAGATTTATTACAATATTACGGTGTTTAGTTTATTGTAATAAATCATAAAATATAAAATTAGTAATCATTGACTTAGTTTCGGCAAAATGGTGTCTCAAATTTTTAATGGGTTACGTCTATTTTTATTAATAATGTAGGTTGACTCAAATAATGATAAGCGACGATTTGGTTGATAATAAAGTACGCTTACCTAGAAGTAACTTATTCACTCTTGATTTAAAGTCCACTAGAGATTTGGTTTGACGTCCTAAAATCATCATAAAACTGATATGATAGCTATCATGATGCTATACGCAGCATTATACTAAGCGATGGCCGTTTTGCGTGAATGTGATGCATGTTTTCCCCTAGCTTTTTCTTTTTTTGTTGTGTTTCTCAGTCTTTGCGTCACGTTTACCGCAAATAAACGCATTTTTACTTTCTTTCACTATCCCTTTCTCACAACGGAATCATGATGATTTTAGGACGTTATGTCGTGTCGTGCTGGCTGGTTCCACTTCATAGCTGTATGCACTGTAAAAGTGTTCCCAAAACGTTTTGTGCATAGCGGTTGGCAGGTCCACTCCTGGCGGTGGTACTTTTAAATTAATTAATCGCATATCTGTGTGTAGCAGTTAGTAGATAAAATACTTTTTCAAGAGAATTGTTCATTCTTATAATGGGAAAACAATATGCGGTGGGTACAGGAAGAAATGCAATCTCGTTTTATTTTCACTACAAGAGAAATCCAATTAAGTGCATTCGTGGTTTAGCTTGCCTTGACTTGTGGAGAACCGCTTGTTTCTCATTTCTTATTTTATAGAGAAAAAAATAACATGGCAATGCCGACAGTCCTTGGGACACATTACTACTCGATGCGGGCGAATGTTTCGATGCCATAACATAGGTTATTTTAGTTGTTTTAGCTTATATTGGGTATAAAAAGACAGTTTCCGAAGCCGAAAGTCACATAGAACATACCTGGGAAACCACTGGTTCTGGAGATACTGAAGGTCAAAGTTGCAATTTTTTTTTTTTACGAAAATGAATTCTAAGTGTTAATACTAAACTTTTTTCCAAACCAACCTTACCTGCATTTTTGTTTTGTTTCTTCGAAATTTCGAAATTACGAATTTGCTGTTACAAAAACGCAATGAATATTAAACGTATCCGACAAGTACCCACGTGGCTTAGAGCGATGGGGCGGGGTTTAACTCCACTTGCCTGTGTTCGCGTTACATTGCGCGGAATAAAAAATAGTTTTATTTTTCATACCTAAAAATAAAAGTCGTTTCCCAGCAATAATTTTTGCGTAAAAATACTTTGTTAGACGTATAGTACGTAAACGGGTAATATTTTTCGATGGCAACATTTTATATTCGTCGTGTTCAGATGTATCGACGCCGTCATTGATCGGCTCGGACGCCTTCATCGTTTTGCATTCTGGCAAATGTTTTACTTTTTATATGAGGTGCTATGGGCATGATTTGATAGCCCTTGAAGAGCCCTTTCAAATGGTGTACTTTCTATTTGGTTTGATTTGGCTTTTTGACGAGTACCTATAGGCGGACATTACAAAATTTATTTTTATTTAAATACTAAATATATTTACAATAACTATTTGAAAATTATTTTGTATGTTTAAAATCGATTAATCTTGATAAGAGCTGTCAAATTATACGAACGTCATAGCTACTCCGAGTCAAAAGTTATACTAAATGGAAATCTCGAAACGCAGCAAAATTTGCTTCAAAATGGCGGTGTTTCCTCCTCCACCACGCGCTATGCGTCAATGTCCTCACTTAGCGTAACCAATTTCTTGATTTTTTAGTTATACAGCAGTGTAATTAAATTTTGTATGGAGATGATAGACATGTAGCTGCAACACCAAACTGTATACCCCGATTTTGTTATCATTCGTTTATTGAATTGCCTGCCTCTATGTAATCAATTTTAAAGACATATTCACGTCAATATACAGGTGTTTATTTAATAACTATTCCTACAAATTGTAGACAATTAAGCTAACTGTTTAAGAAAATCGTTCACATTTCAAAATACCGGTTAATTTCCTCAAGACGGCTTCAAACGGGGCCATTAAAACTAATTTCGTCGCTCGCTGCTCGCGGGTGACGTGACGAACTCAAGTGACTATCCGTGACAAACAAGTTCTGCCACAATATCCGGCTGTGAAACGTAAACTGAATTTTAATGGCCCAACATGACATGGGAACGAATTGATTGTTTTATGTTTTACATTACAATTTCTGGTTTATGAATGTCAAGGTCAAAGATAAACGTAGGTTTTATAAAAAATACAATTAACAAGAAAAGCTGCGAGCTCAAGGCTTTTTCATTTAGAACATAATAATTATCACGCAGCAAAACATTTTTGCTGTTTGACAAAAACACAGGTTCTGGTAAAACACATTTCAGCTTTGACTTAAGTATTTACTAATTTTAGTTGAAAATCTAAAAGTTAACATGGTGTATAAAAAAATTAACATACATAATTAAGCAAATGAAACAAGCTACTTTAAAACACACAAAAATAGAAAACACGTACAAAAAATATTTAATTAAAAATAATTCCTTTTTACCCCACAGTACTTAGAAATACAAAAAAGCACTCGTGTATAAAAAACAAAGAGTTCTAAGTGCTCGCATCATAAAACTAAAAAAAAACATTCCCTTTACGAGTCCACACGCAAATTTCAAATTACGAACTGTCCACAACAAAGGTACAGCGACGCCCGACATTGTGTACGAAACCACAGAACAGTTAAAATGACAGAAATGGCACACGACCAAAACTTTAATGTTTGCCTTTTTCGTGCGGAATACCTTTTTCCTACGTGATGGTACGGAGCCTGTGATGTACGCGTCACGGTTTTGTTTGTGCTAATGTAGGCAGAGAATTAGCGCGTTCCTTTTTTTACGCTGACCCATTAACGTTTTATTTTTGTTTGCAAGATTTTGGAGTGAATACAAATACAAGCTTTTGGCGGCTTATCACGCCGTAAAAGTAAACGGGTTTGTATTAAATTCGTGTGGGGTGATGGAAGGTTGCTTTATGTACTTAGTTAGATTGGCTTTTGTTCATCGTCAAAGCATGTCAACACATAGGCAAAGTTGATTCGTGTTTGTTTTACTCGTATGTGTCTGCTTCACCTGTAACTGACTAAGTATGTATAAAAATCTTAGAATTTTTTGACCCAATTCTCGGTATCCGATAAAGATGATATTTAAATAAATAAAAAGTTCAGTTTCGATGACATCGGTGCCGATTCTCTTCATCAATAACTAAACTAAAATTAGAGAATCGCTATCTTTTACTAAAAGGCAGTGCGAGAAAAGGACGGCTATATCTATGAATTAAATTGAAACTAGTTTACGCCTAGCGCTTTACCGTGTTTTTAATTGACATGTTTTCGTGTACCCTTAATTTGTATGGAAATATTAGTTCAATTAAATTTGACAGCTCTAATTTACGTCCGTCTCTATCTTGTTTTATTAGAGAGAAAAAGATAGCAATAACTCAAATTAAGTTTAGTTTATGCACAATGGAATCGGCGTTTAGTGACGTCATTATAAATTCAATATGGCGGACTCTCAAAGATGGCGGACTAGTTATTTTGTATACATTCCCATGATGTGGGTATCAAAGGAAAAGGTTTGCTGAGAATAACATTACAAGAAAATTTTGTAACTAAATGTGTAAACAAATCTTAGAAGTTAAATTTGACTCACTTCTCGGTATTCGATTAAGCTGTTATTTTGAATACAGGTTTAGTTTGCATGACAATGGTGTTGATTCTGTTGTGCACAAACTAAAATTAATTTAGGCTATTGCTATCTTTTTCTCTCTAATAAAACAAGAAAGGGACGGACGTAAATTAGAGCTGCCAAATTTAGTTTGAACTAATATTTCCATACAAATTAAGGGTACACGTAAAAACATGACGTCTAAAAACACGGCGAAGCGCAAGGCGTAAACTAGTTTGATATCTTTAACTTAGTGCATAGCTATAGCCGTCTTTTCTCACACTGCCTTTTAGTAAAAGATAGCAATTCTCTAATTTTAGTTTAGATAATGAACAGGAGAATCCGTACCAATACCTACACGGTTAGTTTAGTGACGTCATTCTAAATTCAGTATGGCGGACTCTCAAAGACGGTGGCCTAGTTATTTTTTATGTATTCCCATGATATGGATATCAAATGAAAGAGTTCGCTGAGAAGAATGCAAAAAATAAAATAACGTCACTCTAAGGGTGTTTTTTATATATATATATTTTTAATATTTTATTATTTTTTCAGTTTCTGAGCTCAGAACCTGAAATGGAGGTAGGCAGGGCATATAACCACAATGAACGACTACAGATGGACGCTACGAACCACAGTGTGGCTAGGACCCGTAGGTCATAGAAAGAGAGGCAGACCACACGCACGGTGGGCCGACGATATCACGCACACGGCTGGTCAGGACTAGATAAGAGTAGCACAGGATAGGGGCAAATGGCAAACTCAAGCCTTTGCCTGAAAGGGGTTCTTGCACGATTTTATTACATTTACAATTTTAATCTGATTTAATTTAATTTTTAACTATATAATTATGCATACCTACATTTAATTTATAAACTATTATTTAATGTTGACTTTTTTATTTTCATCAACTATTTTCAATTCAATTGTATTCAAATCAATTTAATTGGCAAGAAATAAAAGGCTTTTTTATTTATTTTTATTATATTATTTTTATCTCAAATTTTTATTATATTATTTTTATCTCAATTTTTATTTAAGTGCCTACCTTTATTAACTCTCAGTTAATTGGACGTCAGTGGAAGTTAAAATTTTGGATGTTTAAATTTTTTCCTCAAGGAAAACTCGAATTCTCGTAATTATCCATGTTATGTGATAGCAAATTTTTCCTATTTACAAACATAATGTATTTTAAATATAATTAAACGTTAAGGAGGTCAGTGGAACATTCTAGACGAAAACCGACATTTATATTTTTTTATGATCACATTAAATATTAATGTCAAGACTGACACATTACATTTTCTTTGTATCAAATACTAAGTATATTGAGTGCTTATATGTACAGTCTGTATCTATCTAGAATATTATTGATTCTACGCCCACTTGTGTACATATACATTATTAACGCATCAATCATATCGCTTATCCTACATTAAGGTACCTAAACGAAACACGACATATTTCATAAATACGATATTATTGTATCATTCGGCAAAATTCATATTGTATATCTCCCATCTGTGTGACAAAACAAAAACCATCGGATAATGAAGTGTCCCATATTGGGGTCGTTTCAACCTGTCATTAGGCCACGTTTTTACCAGCTGGCTTAACCGAAAGAGGCCACTGTACTACTGTACTGACTTCAAAAAAGGAGTTTCATATAAACCATTTATAGGCACTTTTGAATTGTCAATAAGTCAGTCAGTCAGAAAGATGAAGCTATTCGCATATTCCAAGGCGTAGATCTCTATGGAGAAGAACGTGCAAGAAACTCCATGGACACTCTTTTAAACCATGATATGTATTACAAAAATCCTGGTTACACATGTCGTGTTGCTTCTAAAATATGACAACAATGTTAAATAATGTTAATAAATAAATAAATATATATGTATTTATTTATTTGTTACTGTCACTTACAATTCAAATAAAATAACATCTAAAATCGGCATTTTATCGGTATGTTTATTTGGATTCTGCGATTTTCTCAAAAGCTGCTCGTCCGATTTGCATGGAGTGTCATCATTTAAATTACATATTTAATACATTGGGATCTGATGCAGATTTTTGGAGACAGATTATGGAATTCTTCAATAATTATCAGTAAAATAATGACTCGTGATTGCTGCATTCGCATGACTATACATATATTATTCACACAATTTCATATTGAAAGCACAACCAAAAAGAGGAAAACAAAACGTTTTTGCAAAAAACAGGTCTGACTTCCAAAAAAAAAAGATAAAATAGATTTAATTTCGGAAGTCGGTGTCAAAAAACGAAAAAACAAAACCAGAAATACCGACTTCCGAAATTAAAGTGATTTTAAAAAGCATCGGATAGAGAAGTGTCCTACATTGGGGTCGGTACAACCTGTCATTAGACCACGTTTACACCAGCTGGCTAAACCAAAAGAGTCCAGTATTTTTCATTGTTCCAAACGACAAAGGGATGCCTATGAAAACCCTATCTGTATTTACAACGACCGTTTAAATAAGGTACTGTATCGTACGATTACGAAAGCTTTCGGTTTTAAATAGCCAAACGAAATTACCCCTAATTCAGCTAAGTATAAAGTTGAAAATTCCATTCACATACGGGTAATTTTTCTTATCAAATTAATAATGAGAAATAATAGGGTCGTTCTGTATTGTTCTGTTTGTATTGAGAAATAGACCTTATCAGTGGGAGTTAGGGTTGATTTTAGTGTGTAGATCGTGGGTAAGTATATCATTTTCAACGGACGCTATAGTTTCGAGTATAGGGCAGTTAAGATTGTACGATAACTGTTTTAATATGAGCCGGAAGTACCGGGGCACGGCTCCCAATAGCCTACTAAGGAAAATAGTGCAATTTGTTTTATTTATTTTTTCGTTAAAACTTGCCGTAAAGCGTTGAGTGATAGTCGCTACTTGTTAATATCGCGATTTTTTTATATTTAGATTATAACGTTAGCTTAGCTAGTACCTAACAGCCCATTTGTAAGTCAAGATTTTATGAAAGAGAGTTATTTGTTGAGAAAACTGACACATAAATGAACGTATGTCGGTCGCAGCCAACTAACTTTATTCACCATTCAGTTACCCATTGAAACACTCTAATGGACTCCTAAATATGCTTTTATTTAGTTGTAACATAGTAAATGAGATTAATCAGCAAATTTTTACTATTCCCTAAAAGCAAGGTCTACATTTGAAATAATCCGTATCAAAAGTTGCGTACTTCGGCTAAAGTAGTACATGATTCGTAGCGGCTACGGCGTAGCAGCTGTGAGCGCTACGCGACAATGCTTGCTACGCCGTCGCTTCCGATAATTGAGCTGCTACGCGTCAAGACAAGATTCGTAGTCAAGTTAAATGTGACGTATTTATAGCGGTTTAAAAGTCGAGTGTTGGTTTAAAATAAAAATTGAGAGTTGAATTTTCAAGTAGTTGCCCACCTGGCAACATTTTGAATCTCCTGTTTCTAGCTTATTTCTCCATAGGCATTGAAAATATGATTAAACATAGTATTTTAAACTTTTTATTCTTTTTCTACGTATTATTTTTATATGATTAATATAAGATTGTTAGCGTTTTACTATCCCACTTTAACCTTTAATTTATAAATGAAAAAGTTTTAATTGAGTTTTAACACTCATTCACGCCAGAACGGCAAAACGAATCTGTATGAAATTTGGCGCAGACGTAGATTATAGTCTGGAATATCACATTGGCTATAAATTATAATGCAGGAAGTAGTAATTCCGCGTGAACAAAGCCACTGGCAGAAGCTAATAAAAAAACAAATTTGGATAATAATAAAATTTTTAGTTAAGTTTAAATTGAATTTTTTTGATACCTAATTATAAAAACGAAAAACCTATTTCGTGTACACAAACCCAATAGTATTATCAGAAATAAACTTACCAGGATAGCATACCTACAATAAGAACCATCTTTATTCACAATAAAATAAAGGAGTTGTTCCAACGCTTTATTAGTACAAAATAACGTTTGTTCTGTCGCGCTACATAAATATCATGTAATACTGAACAAGTCGGTTACAGGAGTGTAATTTACGAATAAAAATATACGTTCTGCTCACATTTGTATGATGTACCGCTAGGCTTATCTTAACGTATTTAACTGTGAATGTGTAGCTAAGAAAGTGGAAATAATAGTAGGGCATGTTGTCTATTATTAAAGTCTCACACTGGTGCCGATTCTCTTGTTCAATAACTAAACTAAAATTAGAGAATCACTATCTTTTACTAAAAGGCGGTGCGAGAAAAGGACGGCTATAGCTATGATCTAAGTTAGAAATGTCAAACTAGTTTACACCTTGCGCTTCACCGTGTTTTTAGTCGACATGTTTTTACGTGCTTAATTTGTATGGAAATATTAGTTCAACTTAATTTGACAGCTCCAATTTACGTCCGTCTCTTTCTTGTTTTATTAGAGAGAAAAGATAGCAATAGTCTAAATTAAGTTTAGTTTGTGCACAACAGACTGGGCACCACTATCTTTATTTTATAATACCACACCAAATTTACCGATATAGACCGAAGACTCGCCAAATTAAAGTGTCAGTGGGCAGGGAATGTGCCCTGCCCACTGACACTTTAATTTGGCTCGCAGAACAGATGGTCGATGGGGCCGAAAAGTTCTGGATTGGTGACTGCGTAACGGAAGACGCAGCGTTGGAAGGCTTCCCACAACGTAGACCGATGACTTGGTGAGGGTCGCGGGTTGCCGATGGATGCGAAACGCACAGGACCGGTCGTTGTGACGACACTTGGAGGAGGTCTATGTCCAGCAGTGGACGTCTTTCGACTGAAGTGATGATGATGATAATGTCACAAAATAATATGAGAACCAGCTATGTGCTGAATGGGATTTTTCATCAGCAAAAATGACGAACTCCCAAACAAACTATAACCTCTTTCAAACCTCTATCGATGAAGAATTTTATAAACCTATCATCGGGAGCACTAAGAAAGCTGAGTACCTTTGGTATACAAGAAACTTTTATAATATTACTAAGACCCAGTTACTTTGGCTTAGCGTTGTCTGTCTGTGAATGAATCTTTTGCTTTCCTAACTTTTTTAATAGTTTGGGCCCAAAAGTTGGCCACATTAAATGCAGCGTCAATTAATGTGAATCAATTAATTAATTTAAGTCTTTTATGAAGTTAAGGAACTGACAGAGTCCTAGCTTGTGAAGCTCTTTACAACTCCAGCTTTGTCCATTTAAAAATATTATATACGTAACCATTTTGAATAAAAAATCTGGATTTTGCATTTTTGGTCCGAAACAGCTTTCGAACCTGTGTTAAATTTCAAGCTGGTGTTCAAAAAAGCGTAACAAAAAAAAATAGCTTACCTATTGGTTTTTGATTGGTCACTCTAAAAATTTAACCTAACTGGAATACCAACTGTTCAATACGGCTACATATCTAACCGACTTCCAAAAGGAGGAGGTTCTAAATTCGTCTGTATGTACATTTATATATTTTGTATGTATGTTATGCCATTTCTCCGCCACTTGTGAATAGATTTTAATGATTCTTTTTTTGTTTGGTAGGTCATACTTCAGAAGTGGTCCCATATAAATTTTATCGAAATTGATTTAGCACTTTTTGAAAAAATCAACATAAACAAAAAATATGTATACACAGATGACGTTTTGGTTGTCTCCAACTATGGGTCGTGGGGCTTTTAGGACCGGCACCGCGATCCCGGATTCCACCTATATTATTTTTGAGTAATATCTTGGGACCACAAGAATAAAAAAATTAAAGTACAGTTAACAAAAAAGCAGATCAAATTCCATATTATTGGGGTTATCCATTCGGGCATAACTTTATTATTAAGTTTTAGTTCTGGGGTACCTGTAACAACTAAAAAGAAAAAAATAAAAAACTAGCTGAAGCTAACCTAACCTTACAGGCCCCCGTGTTAGGGTCGATGTCTGTCGATGCCTGGGTTGCGGATAAATCGCAGGCCCTTGCCACAGAGGCAACTGAAGTAGCAAGGGTTGGTTTAAGTCAGTAAAATTCAAAGTCTGATCTGACGCCCTCCCACTCCACCCAGAGACATTGTATGAATCCCCAATCTCGAATCCTCAAAACAGGCTTTTTTAGCATCTTCCGATAGTTATTATAGAATAACATAATATAAAATAATAATTATTTATACTATAAAAATATTATTTTAAATTAAAAAGTTATTATACTGTTTATAATTATTTATAATACAGCAAATCACAACACTGCACTCCAATGACGACTTCAATTATTTTATTCAGAATTTTAAGTATAACCTTTTATTTAAAAAAACTGTTAATTGAATTATATTTTTACCTTCGTTTGCGTCGGCTTTCAGGAAAATCACTATTATTTCGTACGAGGACTTTAATCTTTCAATTGGATTACGAAAAGTCCATTTTGTTTAATAGCATTCTAATAGCACTATGCTTTATAAAGGTAATTCTGCCAATTGGTCTGGTTTATGTGGTTTAATGGTAGGTATATAGGTACGTAACTAACTGGTGCTCATTGCCCAGTTGCGCTTACGACCATGAGAGCAACAATCTCATGGTCATATATGCACGTATACGACCATGAGATTGTTGGTCTGTGGTAAGTAAATAGTTTTTATTATTGATTTTAAAGTTTATGTAAATATTCCGTGTTATTATGAAATACCTAAACTAAGATAATTGAAACCTTTTTATTATGTGGATTTTTTTTATGGCAGAACAACGTTTGCCGGGTCAGCTGGTAAATTTATAAAATAAATTAGATACTAGCATGTCTCTTCTATACTCTCAACGGAATGCTCATTTAAAGTAGTGAAAATATTATGAAGAAAGTTTCTATACTCTCCAAGGGATCAGTTCTTGAGATGCCTTTTGAGTTATGATCTTCTAGTACTTGTGAATGTATACTTGTTTGTAGCTATGAAGTAATTATTGGAAAAATATTTTCTGACTAAACAAAACCTAGGGTGAGGTTCTGTATTGGGAATTTGAACTTAAGAACTTGTCATAATCTACTTTAAAGCCTAAGTTTGACTGGTAGGTTTAACTTTACTTTTTTTTTAACCAACTTCAAAAATAAGGAGGTTATCAATTCAAATGTTCATATATATATACATTTTTATGTATGTTCAGGCATAACTCCGTCATATATTGACGGATTTGCAAAATATTTTTTTTGTTTATGAGGGGTTTGTTCCGAAAAGGTCCCATTTAAATTTCATGAAAACTTTGACAGCAAATAATAATAATAATAATAATACTTTTTATATTTTTAAATGTTTTTTTTTATCCTTTATATTTAAATATTTAAAAATGTAATTAATATGTTTAAAAAATGAATAAACGAAATAATAATAATGTTAATGTTAATAATAAAATTGTTAACACAGTTTAATGAGAAACCACAACCAAAAAGTGAAAAATAAAATAAAAATTATAAAAAAATTGAACCGACTTCCACAAAAACTGAAAAATAACTTAAATTTCGGAAGTCGGTGTCCAAAAACGAAGACACAAAACCAGAAACACCGACTTCCGAAATTAAAGTTATATTGTGCTTTTTTTGGAAGTCGGTTCTATTTGTTTGTAAATCGTTTTATTATTTTACTCTTGATAGGCATGCGTTTGACCACTTACCTGATGGTAAGCGATGATGTGGTCGAAGATGGAGCACGCTTGCCTAGAAGTAACCTATTCACTCTTGACTTAAAAACTCCCAGGTTGTAGCTATCAGGAAACACAGACTCCAGCAAGGAATCCCACTCCCTGGCTGTACGCATAAATAAATGTGATCTCAAAGCGTTATGTGTACTCAACTTTGAATACTTAATTTAAAAATCGGGGAGAAATTCGAGCACGCAGTACTCTGTATTTAGATCTATAATCATCTGCCAGCGGTTTTTATTGTAATAGTTACAAAATTTGGAGAAATTGTGTGAGGTGCGACATAATAGACGAGGTTCTAAAATCTAAATAATAGCGATTTTTTAAGTGATGAGTTTTTTTTTTTAATTGCCACTCTACGAATGTCTTCGGTATCGTGAGTGCTTTTACAAACACCCAGACCCGGTACAAATATCTTTAGGCCATACAATTATTTGTTTCGTGCGGGACAGCGGGAACCGAACACGCGATACGCAGCGCAGCAGTCACTGCGCCACGGTCCAGGAAACCAGAGCAGGAAGTTGGTGATTGTTAGAGCTATGTTCAATAACTTACTGATTAAGTAAATGGGAAGCTATATAAACTAAAAGGCACCTCGATTTTAAATGTATCATCAAGATGATAAATTGCTGCGTGTCGCGGTTGGCAAGAATATTTCTATACCGAAGTGTAAATACCTAGAATCAGATTTACAGCTTTTCATAGCAATTCAAAAACCGTGTCACATTATTCACCTACACGCAAAGTTACTAAAGCGAAGTTAATCAGCTTATCTTCAGAACCCAAAGTAGGTTAAGAATTTATTAACTAAAAATACAAGTTCGTAAAAATAGGTTCTACTCCATAAGCCCGGAAGATATGCGCCATAAAGCTAAAAACATAAATAAACATTTTAGTACCCGTCGGTAAGAAAGTGTACTAAAAATAAAAATGAACTTTATTTATATGCACGCCGCGTAAATCACGGGCGCGAACAGAGAAAATGACTATGCTATTAATCTTCTTTTCACACTAGAATTTCTCTTCTTCTTTAAAAAACACGCGCTTATTATAAACAAGGTTTATAATTTAACTAGCGCCCCGCCCCGCCGCTTCACGGTTGCAATATTTTTTTTTTCGGTTCCCCAAAATATTCTTTCATACAAACCTTGTCCTGACAACGATGAAGACAACCAAGAAATAATTGGCCATATAGGTGTAGCCATTCCGAAGTGATGTACTTATATACATTCGGCAATTGATTTTTGAAGTGAAAACTTTTTTAGGCGCGTTGGGCAGTTTTGATTTGGGAAAAAAACAATTGAACTCGCTCGCCACCGACACCGCTACGCGATTCGAGCTAGAATAGCGAGGCGCGTTGGGCATTTCTGTTCAAGTTTTTTGTTTTCACTTCTGACGGCACTCCCGGAGTGTCAGGTTTTTTATTCATACAGATATGTATATATAAGATGTATAGACAGATATACATCACGACATTTTTTCCCGAACGGTTAAAAAGAGGAGTAATAATCCTCCCGACCAAATCCAACGAAGTTAAGCCAAGTTCGCAGGATATATTATAGTGCACAAGCGTGACTCTTTGTTCTTTTACTCTCACTGTCCGATGGGACGGCAATCCGACACGACCAGTAAAGATCAGCCTCAGGACTAACGACTTTAAGTGCTTTCTGAGGCACTGGGGATGTCACACCACCAACTTCCAAACTCCGGGCTGCAACTGAGTCATGAACCTTATGGAATGAGCCTTATGGAAAAACCAAATATCACTGTTTGCTCGGTCTTGGAATCGAACTTAGGACCCTACGCTCAGAGCTGTTGGGCATCGGGGGTCGCGAGACGATCTCCGGCCACCATAGACGCGAGCCTGTGGACGGCAAGTAATGGGTAGTTCGCCGTCCGATAAGCAACAGGCCTGAGAGTCGACGGTGCGTAGTGTTCCACACGCGCCTCAAAGAGATGTCAGCAATCAGGACGGAGCCCGTCATGGCCGATGCATGCATGCCAAGGGGTCGCGGATAAATCTGAAACATAGTTACCGCGCCCCTGGGTACTCAGACAAGGAAGGAACAGGGGTGGGTTTTAGTCAGTAAGAGTCTGACATGCCCTCCCGCTCCTCCCAGAGCGGAATCAGTCATAGGATGATTTCCCGCACCCAAAAAAAGATAAAGAATTAAGGACCCCACGCTCTGCAGTCGCGTTTGCGATCACGAGACGATCGAGACAGTGCTGTGCCTGATAGAACACGTCAGTCCTATATAATAGGGGTAAGCCTATTACCGTGAACCAGGTTTAAATCCAGCTTCTGGAATCTAAAACAATCCAGATGAAAATACTCAACACCACTTTTCTCGACCCGGGCATCAATCCTACAACCAGCGGTGGCATTTAAGACCAAGACGGTAAACAAAGTTTTATAACAATAATATGCTTTCTAAATAAACTGCTGTATTGTAGGTGCAGTGGTACCGTCTATGTCAAAATCAACAAACGCCCCAGACTGGAGTCTGTAGGGCATACAAATATTTGTTTTCAGCGGGATGTAGCAAGTAAAGTCAAGCGGTAAGCCAATGTGTCTATAAATTCGTTGAAAAATACTTAAGTGGCTTAAGTATTCGGTCTGCCACAGATTCAGTCAATTCATTATATAAAAAAATACTCACATTATTAAGTTCAGTTTATACTAGTCGATTACTATGTGATATTTGAAACGTGTGTGATAGTTAGTTGTAATTGTACAACATTTTTCAAGCAATCCGACGTGATTTGCCGCAAATTGAGCATTGAAATTATCAAATTTTGATGAAGAATCATCTTTTTCAACAATCTGAACGCTTTGTAGAGGAAATGGGAGGAGTACCTTAAACTTGATGGTTAGTATTATCAAGTTTACGTAATTACGCAGAAAAATATAATTAATTTCATAGGACTTTACTTTCTTGTTTAGTTTTCAATCACCTTGCGTATTTTAGAGTTCACAGTTCTTTTACTATGTGGATAACTAAGTATTTTAGCTGTACCTAAAATCACACATCAACACATGAGATATTTCTTATACAGAAGAACTAATTATTACAATTTTTAATGGTTGGATTTTAATTGACATCTAAAGACTTTGTACACAGTCAAAAATGTTGTAGTAGCGTTAAATAGTCATTCAGACTGTGAAGTACAACCACCAAAAAACACAAGAATATTATCTGCTAGCAATCTCATGCTATGGTAAATAAGACAATCACAAAATAGCCGCGTTTGCGAAGTTTTCGGAATTTTAAATAAAATTATAATTACAAAATTTAGGTCAACTCCCTTGAAGATTGTAACAGAAAGCAAAAACGTCTAAAAACAGTTGTGAAGTTAGTAATTAAGTACGGAAGTAGGTCCGTTAAACCGTTAAGAGTTAACTTGTTGGTTTTCTCTGCCTCTGTCACTTTAATAATAATTTTCCCTTTAGCTGTTTTAGACAAGTTTTGATATTACCCTCTAAAACAAAGCAGTCAGTAAATAATTGAGGGAAATCAACTAACAAATTTTGTTAGTACTGCTAAAATTTTAATTATAATGTTACGAAATAAGGCTGTTTTGTGCAGTTGATTTTTCTCTATGTTTTTTTAAGCGTTTTCGACATGCAATGTTCATTTATTTAATTATTTATCAACACTTCATGTACAAAGGTGCAGTACATCATGGGTGGTGAAGAAATTACATGATATGAAGTTTTAATGTTGAGATACAATTTAATCTTATGAGGTTATTTTAAACATTAGGTTAACTCATGCTCAGTAATTTTGGGTGAAACTTGTTTTGCTGTCAAAGTGGAACATATTGTGTTCCACTTTATTCATCAAAATCGATAGTTTATTACACAATAGAATGGGTTTCCAAAATTTTATTGGTAGGACTATTAGTTTTTTCTGTCATATCTTATAAAAAAACATCTCACTTCAATAAAATTTTTGTTTTGAATTTGACCACAAAGTTATTTAAAATACATTGTTTTATCTCGCATGTATAGTGAACTATACGGATTGTATATAAACAGTGCGTATATTTCACAATTCATCCTTTCGATTTCGCGTCCCGATAAAACTGTGAAACGAGTTGTCAAACCTCCATCAGAATAAATTAATATCATTCTTTTGGAAAAAAAAAGAAATGATTGACAACATTATTGTCATGATTTCTTTTTTACATTTATTTGCTTTTTGTTTATTTTAAACCAGGAGAATTTTGTTTAAAAGTAAATAACATTAGAGGCTTAAAAACCGAATCAGCAAAAATAATGAAATGAAATAAAGTTATGGTAAAACCATGTATTTGTTTCAGATCAATCGCAGATTTAATAACAACAACAGCTGCACTATAAAGCTAGGCTGCTGGGACGTTCGAGTGGTTATCCACTCAAACGTCCCAGCAGCCTAGCTGCTAGCTGCTAGTTTTAAAAAACTGGTCAAATTGCGTATCGGATTTCGCACATTAAGGGTTCCGTACCAAATATTGGTATTTCTTAGTAAAGTATACGTACCTAGTAAATATTATCACTTTTCAAGGTCATAAGGTCAATGGGATGTTAAAAAATTCTTCGTAACAAAATTTTGTGACAATGACAGACAGACGGACACGTGAGTGACAACAATGGGGCTCCATTAGGACCCTTCGGGTACGGAACCTTACAAAAATTTAAAAAGAGGTTATAACAAGATTCACGTTAGAATCTTCTTGATGTACCAAGTAATATTTTTGTACCATCTTAATTCATATCACCAATGCAAGGAGCAAGCGTGTTGATCATAATTATGTTCTCATTGTGATGCAGCAACAAGAGTCAATCGGGTAAGCCTTTTCCCAAATATCTTGGGGTCGACTTCCAGTCTAAGAAGATGCAGCTGAATACTAGTATTTTACATGGAACGACTGCCTATCTGACCTCCACAACCCAGTTACTGGGTAATACGATACTCTTTGGTAAGACTGGTTATCAGACTTTTGGGCTTCTGAAAGCCCGTAACAACTGTCAAAGATTCACGATTGACAGCCGGGACTAACGGCTTAACTTGCTTTCCGAGGCACGGAGGAGTCTGGGTATGTAAAGATCTATGGACCCATCTATGGGCCGACCCCGGCAAGCGTAGCTCCCTATAGACAACATCAAGTGTCTCATAATAATTTATACAGTTTATTCTGACATACCATTTATACAGTCCTTGTTACAATTTTACCACACAACCCTTTCTTTGTCCATATTCCAGAAATTAATTCACCACACATTATCACATGAAAAACCCACTGATTTGCCAGTTTCCGGCCCTTTTAGACACAATAATATATTATTATTTCCCCTATGCCCTTGAAAGCGTCAGTTGGTCAACCCCGCCCTGTATTTCGTGGGGTTCGTGCGTGTTGATACAAAATATTAGCTAGTAACTGGCACGCGAAGTGACCAGCTACCGGGGCATTGAAGATTAAATACGTGGCACTTGGGTACGACAACACCAGTTCTCACGATCCTGACTTATTTTGCCTTTCTATGGTTGTCGTTAGTTTTTATTCGTGGCCTTGCAGCTTTTGCCTGTTAAAATATTGTAACAGCCTTGGCTTAAATATGAGGGTTCCGACCGTTCCGAATGAAGAAACGGAAAGTGTTCCATTTCTTTTATGATCACTCGTGTGTATGTCTGGCAGTCTGTCCATCTGTCACATTCAATTTTCTCTGAAGCTGCTGGACCTATTGAGTTGAAATTTGGTTAACACAATGAGCATCTCATCACAATTTAGAATACGGAGGTATTTTTTGGAAAATTAACAAATAAAGTTTTTCAAACTGTACCCTGCGACATATCAAATGAAAGGGCTAATTGCGAGGGTCTGAAATATATTTTCTTGGCTGGTTTCTTCTAGTCGCCTTCCTTTCCTTTTTCGACTTCTGACAAACTATTACCGTCTACTGAGTGGTGGCCCAGTGGTAACGGCTCCAACTTATGAGTTGTACGTCGTGGGTTCAACAAACCCAGGCAGGCGCTTTAATTTGTGTAATTTATTTCATCACCACTGCAACGTCATCAACATGAGGAGGAAACTGGCAAGTCCTAAAACAAAAAATTCGAAGACAATATGACTTCTACCAACCCGCACTGATGGCTTCGCACGGTGACTGAGGGGCCAATCTTTCTCCATGAGAAGAGGCCTGAGTCCAAGTGAGCAGTGGTAAGATTATAAGGCTAATGTTGCTACTACCGTCTATTATTTCTTGTATGGAATCTGTTCAACTGTGTGCCAATATTTGTGATGGTAGCCTCTCGTTCTGTTACGCAAGACTTAAACAGACCTTGCAGAATGTGGGTGAACTATGGACGAATCTAGCCCTTCGAGGGAAACCAGCGAAATGTTCAAATTCAAGTCATAATCTAAAATCCTAGAGCCGCCGGACATTACGTTTTTTTATGATTACTCTATCGCAATATCATCTCGGCGACAATCAATGTCAAATACTTGTCAAAATGTAGGGAAATTAGAAATGTTTATGACAGATAACAGCGAACGGGATCGTTCCTTTAAATTATTTGAATTCAGACTCAGATCTTTAGAATGTTCCCCTGTAGGGAATAAACACATTGAAAATTTTAAAAAAACCTGACTGCTTATAACAACTAAAAATTTCCAAAAAAGTTACGAGTACTTTGCTCTACACTAGGAACTACTTCTGTATCACGGATGCATTCACAAACATGTAAAGTCACATATACAAGACATCCAGACCCGAAACAACTATCTGTAGGCCATACAAATATTTGTCCCGTTCGGGATTCGAGCTCGCGGCACGTAGCGCACCAGCCCATTGCTCAACCACTGCGACAACCATGCCGTCAAACGATCAATTGTTAGTAGAAGGTGATCGCTGCATATACCTATTGTTGAGTGCCATCATCATCAGCCTATAGCAGTCAATTGCACGCCATTCAGCTCGGTTCTCGGCAACTCTCATCCAGCTGCTACCAGCCACCCTGCGAAGATCATCGCTCCACCTATACTGAGGGCGTCTTACCTTACGTTTGCCGATTCACGGTCTCCACTCGAGAACACGTCTACCTCAACGGTAATCGGTTCTACGGCTAATATGGCCGGCCCATTACCACTTCAGCTTGCTTATTCTGTGAGCTATGTCGACAACGTTGGTTCTTAGCCGGATCACCTCGTTCTGTATTCGATCCCTCAATGAGGCTCTAAGCATAGCCCGTTGAGTGCCGTAGGTTACTTTTATCCTGAAGCGTAGCCACAGGGAAAATCAGTTCCCTAATTTATACAAAAGTATTTTTGGGCAGGTTTAGGAAAATAACCCTTAACACACAAATGCAAAACCAATGATATCCCTAACAACACACAGATCCCTTTGTACCCTTTTTACACTAATAAAACTCACAAAAAAAGCCATTACGCAGTCAACCACTTACGTAACAGACAGAAAACGAGAAACAAAGATTATAAAAACTGCGAAGAGGTCAGAAACCTTTATTACAAAGAGAGTCGTAACTGGATTTCATTCTAGTTCGTATAAATAATAAAACATTTAATTCTACAGTTATTTCAAGCAGACAAAGTGGGCACTTACTGCAATGTTAATGTTGGATAAAAATAACATTTGTATTTTATTTCAATTAAATCCACTACTTTTTAAATGTCTCAATTGTAAAAGCAATGACCATTATGCCATCAATTATTTGCTTTAACTAAGATAAATTGTTATTTTTATTTAATCCTTTTAATTTAATGTTTTTCGATCTAGTTTAGTTAGACGACTTTGTTTTTGGATGCTACAAAGGTACAAGCTATAGGTACGATTTTGCTTCTTGATAATGCAAATCATCATCTTTAATTTTGACAACTCAGTTTGACCGCTGTAAATAACGCTGGGTTACTTTCAGCTAGTCAGTTTGACCGACGTAAAAAATGCTGGGTTACATTTGGCTTCGCTATTTGACCGACGTAAATAATGCATCGTTACATTTAGCTACTTAGTTTGACCGACGTAAATAACGCTGAGTAACATTCGCCTACTGAAGTTGACCGACGTAAATAACGCTGGGTTATATTCGGCTACTCAGTTTGACCGACGTAAATAATGCTGAGTTACATTTGACTATTCAATTTTACCAGCATAAGTTACTAAACACATTTTTGTAAACATTGCAAAAATCTAAAACTAAGCTTTAGCCTAGTGATTTTTAATAAGCAATAGTAAAAAATGTATGAGATTAAAAAATAAGTCACGTGGTCCAATCCATTTTAATGTTTCGACAGTCGTTAACGCTGATGTACTGTCACTTTCTCTAGAGCCTACGGTTGTCACTCGCTGCCAAGATAGCACCTGCCACCTAAATGTAAAGCTCTCTCAGGGCTCGTGTCATTGAGATTGGCACTAACACCTGTACGCTGAAAGCCTTCTTTGAGCACTAGACTAGTTTCAAACCTAAGTTGTGTAACTCCTATGGGACTTGCGTTTCTCTACGTCTGATGGAACGATGGAGCTGTGGCAATTTGAAAGGAGTGAGCCATGACCGGCCGGAGAGACGTGTTTTGTCTTAAATGATGACTTGTGAATCCTCTTGTTATCAGGTAAATTGGTGGTTGCAGTTTGTACTCAGATAAGCAATAGAGTTGTTTCCTGAAAAAATCTAATTAGTCTGCCAGTTAGATTACCAAAAAATATTAGACGCGTATTGTGATGACGTACCTTTTCTCGGTACTATCGATGACGGGTTTGCGTTTACGGGCACATCAGCTGTGGATACGACAGCAGGGGTGTTAAGGGGCAGGCCGTACGGTGGTGTAGCCTTGCTCTGGAGGAAATCTGCGTTCCCGTGCGTAACAGTGATACCGTGTGATAATGTGCGTATTGCAGCCATTAAAGTAGTGCTCAGTGACAGGTCAATTGTGGTCGTATCGGTGTACATGCCCACCGCGAGTGCCGACAATTTAATTGAATTTACGAACCCGAAATCGAGTCTACCTGTGAGCGTTGCGGGCGTGCATGCACCTCGTGATATAGCCAACCTATTTCAGCAACATTTTTGGGTGGAATCTCCTCCGGTAGGCTCGACTGACCTGACACGCGGTGCTGGGATCATGGCAGGGGACGTTGCTGTTCGGTTTTGTGCCAAGGAGGTTGCCTCCGTAATACATAAAATGGTGCGGGGTAAGTCCCCTGGTCATGATGGTCTCAGCATTGAGCATTTAAAGTATGCTGGTTCCCATTTGTCTCGAGTGCTTGCTATGTTTTTCAGCTTATGTGTGAGTCATTGTTACCTTCCGGAGGAACTTACGCATACCGTGGTTGTTCCGGTTGTAAAAAACAGGACTGGGGATGTCTCAGACCTGGCAAACTACAGACCAATCTCGCTGGCTACTGTGATAGCAAAAGTGCTGGACAGTCTGCTTGACAAACACCTGGATAGGCATATAGAGCTTCATGATGCTCAATTTGGATTTAGATCTGGCCTTTCGACCGAGAGTGCTATCATGTGCCTCAAGCAGACTGTGCAGTACTATACAGCCAGGAGTACGCCGGTCTATGCCTGTTACCTGGACCTGTCCAGGGCCTTCGACTTGGTATCATATAATGTACTGTGGCAGAAGATGAAAAATGAAACAGATGTGCCACGTGATGTTATTGCAATGTTGAGATATTGGTACTCGAGTCAAAGGAATGTTGTGCGGTGGGCGGGCTCACACTCGGACGTGTATGGGTTGGAGTGCGGGGTGAGGCAGGGGGGATTAACCTCTCCTCGTCTCTTTAACTTATACATGAACGAGCTGATCGGCGAGCTCAGCAGAACAAACATAGGGTGCCATATAGATGGTAAGTGTGTCAATAATATTAGCTACGCGGACGACATGGTGCTGCTGAGCCCGTCAATCAGTGCCATGCGTAGACTACTTAGTATTTGTGAAAAGTATGCACGAGCCCATGGACTCAGATATAATGTGAGGAAGAGTGAAGTGATGGTGTTTAAGGCTGGTAATAAATCTGTCGCTAATGTTCCTCCTTTGTATCTTTGTGGTGCCAGCTTAAACAGAGTGTCTAATTTTAAGTATCTGGGTCACTGGGTCTCAGAGGATATATGTGACAACCTTGATTTGGAGAGGGAGCGCAGGGCGCTGTCTGTGCGCTGTAAAATGCTGGCCCGCAGGTTTGCACGGTGTACCGAGCAAGTCAAAGTGACATTATTTAAGGCCTTCTGTCAATCGTTTTACACCTGCAGCCTGTGGACTAAGTACACGCAGCGTACATACAGTGCTCTGCGAGTACAATATAATAACGCGTTCAGGGTGTTGTTCGGGCTGCCGCGCCATTGCAGCGCTTCAGCAATGTTTGTGATGAAAAGCGTGGATGGTTTTCATGCTATCATGCGGAAGCGCTGTGCGTCCCTTATGAGGCGCATGCGGGCCAGCTCGAACAGCCTTCTGAGTGTGTTCGTGGACCGCTGGGACTCGCCGATGTGGCGGCACTGGATGAGACTTCACACTGAGGGTGGTCGCGTCCAAGGCCTGGCATAAACTGGCATTCCTGTGCGGTGCCACTTTGTGATTTCTGTGTCTTTTTATTGTATGTACTAACAATAGCTTATAAGGTTTTTTGTGTTACTAACAGTATATGGACTACGTCCGAAATAAATGTCTTATTATTATTATTATTATTATTATTGTTTCTTTTGTTACGTCGACAAAAAATAAAAACGATACAGTGCGTTAAAATTTTGCGTCACGTCGCGCAGTGACGCACACATTTTACTACAAAGTGACGAACAAGCCCCTACTGAACTACTGAACTTTGATGCGTTTTATCTTTGTAATTTTTATGGTTCCGTACCCGAAGGATCGAAACGGAGCCCTATTGCTGTCATGTCCGTCTGTCTGTCTTCTGTCACAAAATTTTGTTCCGAAGAATTTGTTAAGTTCCCATTGACCTATGAACTTGAAAGGTGATAATTTTTATTATTATTACGTAGTTATATTTAACAAAAAAAAATCAATATATTGATAAATCTGATTTTTTCTTTGATAATTGCCTCATTTGGTACGGAACCCTAAATGTGCGAAGCGGTTTTGATTGGTTTGGTAAAGCAAAAAATGTGTGTCCAATTTTTTGGATAATTGAACATACGGACTAAATAGAAAAATAAAGACTTCTGCATTAAAATTACTAATGTTAGAAATATTTTTAAAAGGACAGCTAACGAAACGATTGTCACAGTTTTAGGGTTCCCTACCCGAAGGGTATAAACAGAGCCCTATTGCATCCGCCCTATCACTCACGTGTCCGTCTATCCTTCTGGCTGTCTGTCCGTCTGTCTGTCTGTCTGTCCGTCGTCTGTCAATTTTTTTTTTTGACTTCTCATTGATTTAATAACTTGTTTGGTGAGAACTTTGTTATTACGTAAATTTTACTAAAAAATACAAATATTTCGTACGGAACTCTAAATACATTAGTATTTAGGGTTCCGTACGAAATATTGGTATTTTTTTGGAAATCTGACACGCACTTGTTCGGTTTTTTTGTAAATGTTGTAAAATAGCCGCTTTGCAATTTTCGTGTTAGTAACCTACAACAAAATATATTATGACTAGTAAAAATAATAATTCCATGCCTAGGGAATCCCACTTACCCTATAAAATAGTGATTTAGCATATAAAACCTTTTTACGAGTGATTAGTTTTTAATCTATCAATCCTTCTAAAACAAATTTATAGAGAACTAAATTTATTCTAGCCACTAATTACATATGGATTACCAAAAACAAATTGAATTCTACTGAATATAAAATTTTGAATAACCAATATTATTCAGCGTACCTAACAATAAATTAATCAACAAATTCTAAGTATTTGTTGAATTTCATCGCTTACACGCGGAAAACTTAGGTCATTTAATAATTTATACACAGCTGTTCATGATTGAGTTTATAGTTAATGTTATAAATCAATACTGATAATAGTGGTCTCTGTTTAAAAATAATTCATAAGCTCACCGTCATAAAAAACCGACACCCTGAAGTTAGCTATAGTCTGTGGTTCATGAAATGTTGGATTTCCTTTTGAAAAATTTGTGAAAGTTTGGTTTTTTATCTTGTTACGGTAAAGAAGTATAACTTCTTACTTGGGTACATAAGTACACACACACTTTTATTTTTAGTGTCTGGTTGTCGCCATATTGAATTTTGATTACTGTCATGTCTTTAGTAACACGCTAGATTAACACTAATCAATTGACGTAAGAATTTTCAAAATCAGCCTACGCGTTTGGTCTCTACAGCACCACAAAGGAACAAACATACATAGGCTGATAAACACATTACCCTTCCTTTGCGTCGCGCAGTTGGATACAAAAGTATATATACTTATAGCTTTTTATTTTGATCTTATAATACCCATTTATGAATGTGTGTTGTACACTAATTGTCATTTATTGTGCTGTTATAGTACCTAATTAAATAAAAAATCGTTCAATACAGTACTGACTGTGTAACAAACAACGCACGCTTTGAACCATAGAATATAAAATACCTATAGGTACCATTCGAGGATGGTTTTATAGGACGAATTAGACAATGATATACTTTCGTATTCGTGTTGTTCATTTAACAATAGAACAGACAACCAGATTTGAGTAGAAAACCATTTAAACTAGCTCGTTTCTCATAGAACTTAATTGTATCCGCATGAATCATAGCTTTCCTGTGTACTTGACTACGTTATGAAGTTCCAATTGAAACAAAGTGAATAGAAAAAGGATTCAAGTCCCAAATTGCATTGCGACTAATGAGAAAAAGAAGAGAAGGATGGCAACGTCGCATTGCATTAGGTTATTGAAAAAATGTTAATGTGGGTAATTATATGGTAAGCGACGTTGCCATTCCGACAGGGCTTAACCCGAATTAAAACGATTGTTTTAAACCGATGTAGCTTGTTAAACGGGATTATTTGAAGATAAAATGATTTGTTGTTATGAAATTTAAATATTGGCATTAATATTTAATGATGCAATAGCCACTAGGTTTAAACTAATTTTGACTGGCATGGTAATTAATATTAGGTTTAAAGCCTACATGATTTTGTGGTCACATGCGTTTGAATATTTAAATAATGTGTATAACCCAAAACTGGCCATGGGATCGTAGGCTGATCACGAACTAAGTGGACCGATGACCAGCATGCGTAGCATGACCACCATAGAAATGGGTTTTGTCGACGGAAGAATAAACAAAATGACAGATTGTAGAAAAATTTCTACCGTCCTTAGCATGGCGATGTTAAAACTTAACCCTAAAAAAAAAAAAAAAAAAAAAAAGAAAAAAAAAAACAACTACAACATCCAAATTTAATTAAATGAACCATAACATGGGTCATGTGTGACCCCAAAATAAAAAAAATGATTACTTACAAAATATTAAACTTTAAAAAAATTTAAACAATTATTACAAGGTTTTTTGAATATTGATGGAATGCTTAAGGGAAAAAAATTAGTACAAATCTGAAAATCTAGATACATTGGTGACAAATAGGTAACCTGTGTTGTGCACATATATTTTTGGAGCACTTAACACATTTCTCTCTGCCCTTCCTATCTTTGGCTCTAGTGCATAAATAGCAGCGGGAACTTGAAGTTGATCGAGCTTGGGCTACCTGAGCACTGTTTTCTTCATCTACTCCCAAAACATGAAGCATTATCACTTTAAGAGATTGGGGCAAATTTTTGACCTCATCAAGGCGGCGTTTCACGTAGGGCTGTACTAATTGAAGGCTTAGGTTTCTTACAATCAGACAGAAGAACATCATCATCATCAGACAGAAGAACATCATCATCATCTGATCCAGATTCAACATCAAACAAATCATCTTCATCGGAGTGTTCGGCTATATGTTCATTTTCTGCAGTTTCAGATCCATCTTCGTCCGAAGAACTGGAGGTTTCACCTTCATATTCCTCCAAAAGTTGCTCAATTTCATTACTTTCAAGGGCTCGTGACGTTGAGGCTATATTGAAAGACTATTCGTGAAATAAACGTGAAATCACACAACAGTTAATCACAAAAAAATAGTTTCGATAACCACAACACGGGTCGCGGGCGACCCCAAACTGCAATATCTCCGAACCTAATGAGCGTGCGCACCCCGCCATGCGTCACGGGCCACTGATTACCAATTACGGAAGGTACCTAGACGCACAGTGTTGTAGGTGCAAAACTCGCTAAATTAAAATAAAAATACGTGTGCGTGGGGTCACCCATGACCCAATGTTGTGGTTCTAGGGTTAAGAGAAGAAATGTTTCTATTCTTCAGTCGACAAAAGTCTACAGTGTAAAACATGATGCTCGGGTAGAAAAGATGTCAATTTAGATAAAAAGAACTTTGTCTAATCTTGGTAGATTAGAGATAAAATTGGTCATGCTACACCTGCTGGTCACAGTAGCTCGTAGGTTAGATGCGGGAGGCCCCGGAGCGGATAATTTGGCGGGCAATGGAAGGGACCTACTTAGCATGGGGGAATACATGTTGAAAAAGAGCAGTAGTGGACACTGGGCTACCACTGCTCTTTTGCTTTAAAGCCGTGGGTTCATCCCTGTTTTACTTTTTGTAATTTACTGTATTACTTCAATACTGCTCTCAAAACGGTGAAGAAAAATCGTGAAGAAGCCGGCATGTCCTAGAACCATAATTTCGAAGACATGTGACATCCACCAACCCGCATTGGGCTCGCGTGGTGAATTATGGCCGACACCCTTTAACTGAGAGGAGCTGTGCCCCAGCTGTGGGAAGATTATAGTGTGATAATGCTTATATGCATAAGTAGAAGAAAAAGAACATGAAATGTGGTTAACGTTATTCTATTTTATTTTGGACCAACTTGGGGATACGTCTGTCTCCGATTTAAGGAACGAAACTGAAAAGTTTATAACAGTCGTGACTTCACTAACCACCCATAAAAACCACAGTTGAATCTGGGGTTCCACGAAAACAATACAAGAAGCGTACCTACCTGTAGAGCACTTAAATTGCTTATTTTGTCCATCATTTCATTTCCTACTGTAAAAACTCTTCCATCTGGACCTCTTTAGAGGGTGTAGAACTCATGGTACATGATGAACAAAAGAAATAAATACTTGTACCAGGTTTAAAATAAAGCAGACGATCAGAGAGGAGGACGGCTGACAGGCCGATAGGCGTTAATAAATTTTATAATTATGTAAAAGTAGATGAATAGGAATAATTCTTAGACCTTGCCGCTCATCATTCTCTCTTCTCCTTCGGTTCTCTCCCCACTGCTCTAGTCGTTACAGTGGATCCTTTACTGTTTGTGCTGTACGCCTTTGGAACTCTCTTTCACACACTCTTAGGGATAGCCCTTCCTTGGAGGTGTTCAGGAGAGGAATTAGGGAGCACTTCCTGTCAACATGACCCATAATATGTTTTTATAGGATTTCTTTGTAAGCCATACCCATAATATAAGGGTATCTATTATGTTTATGTATGACATATTTGTTTAGTTTATTTAAGTAACATATTATTTTTTGGTCACTTACGATGTAGGTCTACTAATCCAAAAGTATTTTTCATCCTGAGGTTTACTGTAAGAAAACCCAAATGTTGGATTACGCTTGCCTTTATAACTAACTGTTAATTTGTGTTTTATTTATATTTTATATGTTTACAATAAAGAATAATAATAATAATAATCTACCTACTCGTAATTATTTACGAGTAGGTGGATCTAAGAATTATTCCTAGGCTTATGCCTGTTCCTCGCCCCAGTCCTTATAGTACCATTCCTCCTATAATCCACTCCAGTGAACCTAATAGCAAATCTCCACAGTCACCGTGCTTGTCAGATAGAATGCTAATCGTAAACTGTCCCGACCGTGTTACCCGACAGCAGGTCGATGCAGCCAGACCTCTCGACAACATAATCCTTAAGTCCCCTTTAACGGCGTCCACACGTAAGGCAGGGGTGGCTTTCATGACTAGACTGTCCATAAGTTTTGTTGCAAATGAAGTGAATTAAATCTATGTATTAAAACGAGAAAGAAAAACTTTCAACGCATTTTTACGAAAATGACGCGGACGGTGGTGAATGAAATTTGGCATCGTTAAATTTTATATGGAGAAGGAGTGCAGAAAGCTTATATTTTTATAAAATATGAATTAAAAATAAAATAAATTAATAAAAAAACATTACATACACGCCTTTGACACGTATATTATTATACTCTTTTGTTTATGGTTCGCAGTCATGTCATGTCATATTTATGGTCTTTGACAGTGAAACCCTAAAGCCACGTTCCAATTTTGCAAGTAGCCGGCATGCTAATAAAACCTTGCATGCAAGGTGCAAGTTCTATACATATGTTTTCAATTTATCCATTACTAACAAGTCACTGAAAGACTCAATATCCGTGTCGTTTGAAGCAATCTGTCTTTGAAATTCATTTCCCCATTTTCAAGTCAAATATGTTCAGATCTGGGCTGAAATTCAGAGATATTTTTCAGAAAGCTGCTAAGGTACATTTCTGTTGCACTATTTGAAAAGAAGATCAATGAATGAGATTATGCTCAAAGGCCATAAAAAATAGTATTTTAATCAACAGAACTTATGGCCACACCGTATGCATAAATTCTAAGTAGTGTTATGTGTAGGTTCCTATATCAAGTAAGGTACCCAGACTACCTACTGTACAATGGACCTGCGCCGCTTGCAGCTAACTTGTTGCATAATGTATAGGATTTAAAGTTTGTGACTGCAAGTTCTGATAGGTCACTGGTCCAATGGCTCCGACTGTCACACTAACCTATTTTCTACAGCTTATGGCGTAGAGGCCGAAAGGTGAAATATTTATGTTTTAGAAGTGAAAACTTCATAGAGTAAAAGCGCCAGGGTAGCCCGCGAAATTAAAATTGTAGTAATTAAAATTTAAGTTGTATGTTAATCAAAATATGATTCACGGCCATAACAAGTACGTATTTACAGAATTGTAACCATTAAAATCGTCAATACAACCTTCTAAATTCTTATTCAGGTATGGAATAACTATTTCATGAAATCATAACATTTGACTCGAATTCTAAATGAGAGAGTTGTATTGATGATTCTAATGATTGTAATACTATAAATACATACTTGCTTTTCTTTTTTTTTTTTTTGGGGTTGGAAATCATCTAATGACATCTCCTGCTCTAGGGTGGAACGGGAGGGCGTGTCAGACTCTTACTGACTAAAACCCACCCCTGTTGCTTCCCAGCCCAGAGGCGAGGTAACTCTGTTTCGAATTTATCCTCAACCCCTGGGCAAAATAAATACATACTTGCTACGGTTGCGAATCATATTTTGACCAACATATAATCTGACACTGACTTTCAAATTGTAAAAACGAGGGAAAATTTTAATTTCACGGGTTACCCTGTACATTTCACCTTAGGCCGGGATGAGCGATTTATGATAGGGGAAAAACTTATGGGTTCGCGTCACTGACATGCTAGTGGGGTGTAGTGTCAGACTGGTGACGCGCAGCGGCCTGTGTACATATTGCTTATTTGGAGAAACATCGACGGAACCATTCCAGACCCAAGACACCCCTGGGGGTCACTCCTGAGGTTGCCACAGGAACTTTAATAACTGCTACTTTTTAAATTTTACAGGACAGCGTTTTAAAGTGAATATTTTTTTTTTTGTATTGAGTTACTGTCATATTATGAAGTCCGTACAAAGTTAGCGCTTGCTGATCAAAATTAGTGTGGAAGGTAATTTTTTTTTCTTCGGTATTGACTATGAATTTCTTGAAGAAATATTCATTTCTATGTCATGTCCAAAAGCCGTATTTAGACTACAACAATATATGTCTGCAAAATGCACGCCTTTTGTGTTATGGCTTATTTTTTGTTTTGTTTTAGTAGGCTTGTACCGGTTTTTTTTTGTCCCTTGATTAAATCTGTGGCATCACAACGGGCTCTAACAGAATACTAGCGCTGCGTTATTTATTGCTTTATTGCATAAATATCGCAGCATAACGCTGAGTTGGGAGCCTTTTTGGTCTCACACAGTCTTTTTTTTGTATTTATAGTTACTAAGTTCTTGTTGTGAGGAACAAATAAATATTGTTTCTTTCTTTCTTTATTTAAAATATGACGACGCATTTCCTTTACACCTGTATGAATCTGCCAAGCAACGCTCGTCTCCTATCGAAGACGCGACGAAAGGTTTTTAATTGTGTCTGTTATTCCGGGGCCTGACGGGTAAGCCAGTAGGGGAAGTGTATGCAACAGTTTTATACCACCTACGAGTACCTCATATAGTAAGTTCAAACTCATCTGAAGTCTTCGTCCCACGATAAAAATGTTAAAACATTGTGAATATTTAAATCAAGTGTGCGATATTGTGCAGCAGATTGTAAGATATGCATTTTGAATAATACATTGCAAAGCTTTCTATACGGGAAGCGTGAACGAAATAACTAAGCACTGGTTCCCATTTTAAACTAAGTTTAGAGGTTTTTACAGTTAAAACGTGTTATGTATATTGGTTGAGGAAGCACAACTGATCAATGATTTACCGGAGGATTTTAAGAAATGTGATTGTATAAACATATTTCAGAGAGAACTTAAAAAACATGTATGTACCTTATAATGTCGCCAACATCCCAGAGATAAAATTTATTTTATTATTTAGTTGTTTGGACCTCATTTTAAGTGAACTGTTATTTATTTAAGTTCTTATGAGAAATAAATTCTTTAATGTACATGTTTCCCATTGAATATTCATTGCTATGAAAACATGTTTATGGGATTTTTGCGAATTTTGGTCGAATTATCTGGATTATTTGTGGTTGATTGGTAGTTTATAGAAATAACTATTTGACTGTAAAATGTATTTGAACATATACTCTAGTTGTTTAGGTATTTAGGTACTGTCATTGTCGTCTGGTTAACCGACTACACGTAATACCTGTTACTTCAGTTGTCGTACTATATCAAAGTAGTACTTTTCAATTCAGCATCGTATCTAATTTGCTGTTTGTCTTTTTGGCTTTTTTTTGGTAAATAGCAAAATACATCTTTGACGAAGTACGACAACTGAAGTAACAAGTGTTCATTATCATCATAGAACCGACTTCCGACTTCCGGAATTAAAGTTATTTTACACTTTTTTTTGTGTCGGTTTTCTTTTTTGTAATTTTTTTTATTTTTGACTGTTTATTTGTGGTTCTCCATTATTGTGTAAACAAATGATTGCGAGTCATTTATTGAGAAGTTCCACTGGTTTATCTCCGAAGATCTTCATCAGATCCTAATTTATTATATACTTAAACCTTCCTTGAACAATATGCATTTGAATAACGAAAACCTGATCCAAATCGGATCAGTAATTTTTGAGAAAATCGCGGACAAACAACTATAGGTATATACATAAATACATGCATACGGGTCGAATACAGAACCTCCTTTTTTGATGTCGGTTAATGAAGTCAGAGAAAAATAAACTCTTGCGTAAAATTTCATGTTTTAATTCCCAGCGGTTTAGTTTGTGCGTTGTTTGACAATGAATTAATAATTATAGGTAAGTAAAAGATACAAGGACAAACTGTCATATTAATAGTACTTCCTAAAGTGATATTAAGTACTATAGCATCGATCCTTTTTGGTTTCAACGGACTGGTCGTTTTGTTATACAGTTGAAGTATCATTTCAATGTAGAATAGGTTTAAAATAATAAAAATATATTTTTTTAAATAAGTCAGTTTAAGACATAAATGTAATAGGTTACTTTTCTAAAAAAAAAAAAATTTGTCCTTCAGTTAGACTACCAAAAAATATTGGATACGTATGTTTTCTTTTTTCATGTAAACTAAACATGAAGATGATACAGTGCGTTGAAATTCACAACGCACTGTATCATCTTCATTCTGTATCATCACGATAAACTTTGTACCTACCGTTAAGTGACGTAACAAGCCTCCATTCCTGAACTTTGATTCGTTTTATCTTTGTCATTTTTTTTATTGGTAAAGCAAAACATATGTGTCCAATATTTTTTGATAATCTAACATATGGACATAGAATTTTTATTTTTATAACTAGGAAACATCCCAATATTATACAATTTAATTGCTGTAGGTTTCCGTTAAAACACTGAACAAATAAGGAAGAATACGCCCCCACACATAGGTATACTTATTTCGGTATCCTCACAGTTACCTATATACACATCAACGCTCGACCCGGCACTACTCGGCACACCCACACCAATCAGTTTTACTATGTACCATCGTTTCTGTCTATCTCATATTATATTTCGTGAATTAGCTGCTTACTAAACTAGAGTATATTCTATTTATTATTGGAGGACCATGAAAAAGTTGGTATTTTAATAGTACAGTAAGTCAATGAACCCTGGGTCAAGCTTTCATGGAAATAAAAAATCAATCAGCCTAGCCTTTTCCCCACTATCTTGGGGTCGGCTTCCAGTCTAACTGGAAGCAGCTGAATACTAGTATTTTACATGGAGGGACTGCCTATCTGACCTCCACATTCCACAACTAAGTTACTGGGTAATACAATACCCCTTGGTAAGACTGGTTCTTAGACTTTCAGGCTTCAGATGACCCGTAACGACTGTCAAAGATCCACGATTGAAAGCCAGGACCAACGGTTTAACGTGCTTTCCGAGGCACGAAGGAGTCTCGGTATGTAAAGATCGACCCATCGACGGACCCACCCCGGCAAGCGTAGCTTAACCTGATGGATCGACCCGTGCGGCTTTTATTACTTTAGCTTTCGTGGAAATAATCTTTTGCAAATGAAAACCTTTCAGACGGATCAATAAATAGCTTAATACTTCAATTACAACCATGAGAGAAAATTCAGTCATATTGATTTAACTATCTTTGTACATGTACATTAATGTACAGTTATACAACTAGTTATTTTTTTAATGTCCTCAGGCATAATACGTGTTTCGTCAGTCGTCGGATTTCTATCAGTTGCCCTTTGCACTTGATGCAGACCGGACGCTCAAATTCGACTTGGAAGTCTATAGAGTTATTAATACTCTTTTTACCACACACACACTCACACTGGCCCAGTAGGAGGGTAATGTTTTACGAGATTATGTATGTATATATATATATGTGTGTATGTTTGTATGTCTATTGGTTTGGCACGCGCTGTAGCCTAAACGGCTTGGTGGATTTTAACAAATGAGGTATTATTAAATTGGTCTTGACCGCCAAAGTGATATAGACTATATGAATGTTGAAAAAAAAAACAAAATGGCGACCGCCATTAGGTAAGTGTAGTCGTATTTTTTGTGACCTGGTCATGTGGGGTTTCAAATTAAAGAGCTCCTAGAGACAATTCCAAAAATATAACTCACAAAAATGTTAAAAATAAATGAACTTTATAGTTGTTTTTTATCAGTCGAGTTTTTTTTATACATTTATTTATCTTGTAACTAGCCTTTCTCCGAGGGTTTGCTCACCTGGTATATCTGTTAAAATAAAGCGCCTGCTTGGGTTCGAATCCTCGACCATAAAGCTTTACGTCGCGGCCGTTATCACTGGGCCTACAATGCATTTCTTTATAATAGTATTTTATATTAAACTGAAAAAAATATCCTATAATTTGCTAAATATGAACCAACCTCATACGCCCGAATAGATTGTACGATAATGTCATCAAAGCTGCGTTGCATGACAGTATGAAATTGCAAGTGTTTAGCTATGTAAAGTGATGCCCCTCGCGTGAGTCGTTGCACGCGATATGTTGGTAGTTTGTAGATAAATAGTGCTGAGTTGGATCGTCAACTAACCGGTTCTGAAGAACGCTTTGATAACTTAAAGAGTTTTTTCATGCCCAATTTCGTTCACACTTCATTATCCATTCCTTTTTTTAACCGACTTCCAAAAAGAGGAGGTTCTCAATTCGTCTGTGTTTTTTTTTTTTTTTATTTTTTTTTTTTTGTATGTATGTTACCTGATTTCTCCGGCAGTTGTGAACCAATTTTCAAAATTCTTTTTTCATCTGAAAGAATATACTCCCGAGGTGGTCCCATATAAATTTTATCGAAATTGCTTCAGCACTTTTTGAGTAACTGAACAAAAACGGAAAATACGTGTACCTCGATGACGTTTTGGTGTTCTCCAAATGTTTAAATTCCACGTTCCATTATTGGGGTTTTTAGTTCTGGGGTATAACAACTAAAAAGTGAAAAATAAAAAACTTTTTTACAAAAAAAACAACCGACTTCAAAAAAAAAATACACTAAAAATTTCTAAATAACTTTAATTTCGGAAGTCGGTGTCAAATAACGAAAAAGTAAAAATACAAACACCGACTTCCGAAATTAAAGTTATTTAGAAATTTTTAGTGTATTTTTTTTTTGAAGTCGGTTTTTGTACATGTCTGTTTACCAGTTGTCAGGAGGTGTTTAATTACTAGAATATTCGGATTCAATGGCTTATAATTTTTGGAGTTGGTATTTATATACATTTCCTTTCCATAGCAAGAGGTAGCAAACCAAAATAATATATATTGGCCCATCAAAGATGAGCGGGTAGTTTTGCTATAATTATCGCGCGTTGATAAACATGACGGTAGTTGTATGCCTGTTTTTTTTTTGGGGGTGGGAAATCATCCAATGACTTCTCCCGCTCTGGATGGAGCAGGAGGGCGTGTCAGAATCTTACTGACTAAATCCCACCCCTGTCCCTTCCCTGCCTGAGTGCCCAGGGGCGAGGTGTGTGTTCCGCCTAGCCTTTTCCCAACTATCTTGGGGTCGGCTTCCAGTCTAACCGGATGCAGCTGAATACCAGTATTCTACATGGAGCGACTGCCTACCTGACCTCCACAACCCAGTAACTGGGTAATACGATACTCCTTGGTAAGACTGGTTGTCAGACTTTCGGGCTTCTGACGACCCGTAACGACTGCCAAAGATCCACGATTGACAGCCGGGACCAACGGCTTAACGTGCTTTCCGTGGCACGGAGGAGTCTCGGTATGTAAAGATGGTCGAGGCAACTCTTTCGAATTTATCCTCAACCCCTAGGCAGGACTGTACGGGCGCGGCGGCGGCGCACGGTCGTTGATCCCAGCTGCTACAACTAGTTCAGATATAGCTTAGACTCCTTTATGAGTTATAGACCCAGCTCTATACTCATAAAGGAGGCTAGAATCATAAACAAGTGTTTGTTCTTCAAATCATCTTTTCAGCCGGAATACGTCCACTGCTGGATATAGTCATCCTCCAAGTGTTGCCGTAACGACTGGTCCTGGCGTTCTCGCATCCTGCAAACTGCTGCGCCCCTCACCAAGTCACCAGTCCACCTTTTTTTAATTCTAATTTATTTAGGGTCGAAGCAGTACTTTTTTTATAAGATTTTGTTTAGTTTCACTTGCACTGCACACAAGTTTTAGGCACTACTCGTTACCCGTAAGGTACGAGTACTTACCAATATTATATAATTTAAAAATAAAATCAAGTAAGTATTTGGCGTCTAGACGCCAAATACTTACAAAAACTTATTTAGAACTTTTTAGTTCATTGTCCTAGACAAAAGCTTGTTTTTAGTTATTATTTTCTTTTACTTTTTAACCGACGAAAAAAAGGAGTAGGTTCTCAATTCGACCGTATATATAGATTTTTTTTTTAACTGACTTCGAAAAAGGAAGAGGTTATCAATTCGACCGTATATATAGATTTTTTTTTTAACTGACTTCGAAAAAGGAAGAGGTTATCAATTCGACCGTATATATAGATTTTTTTTTTAACTGACTTCGAAAAAGGAAGAGGTTATCAATTCGGATGTTTGTATTTTTTTTTTGTACTCAAAATTAGTTTATATAAAATTTTATATTTTATGTAGGTAAATAAGCTCAATATTCAAGACTTAAAAGTTTTATTTATTTTTTGCTTTTTAGTTCTTTTTCGTCGGTTGAATTTTTTGTTTCTAAATATCCCTACTTAAAGTCGTCATTACAATAACGTCCCTGATCTTAATTAATAAGACAAATTGACGGTCTACGTTGATATGCTGTAAATTTACAGCCATTTCATAATAAGTACTGTAGAAAATTGTAGTTGTAATTACAAATTAACGATTTCGTAATCGTCAGCTAATTAGTTAACCATAATTATACTATTTAAAGATTGGATAAATCTTTAAATAGTGAATGATTAACTTAGTAGTAAAAAACGCCTAGTTGACGATTCGCGTGACCCAAGGGCTAGCTTGGCAACGTGGCAATGCCGCTAGTCTTTTGGGCACACATCCAGTCGACAGCGATGCGGAGAAATTTTTGACGCCTCGTTTCTATTTTTATTTAGTTACGAGTTTTTGTTCTTATTATAGTAAAAGTATTTTATAATAATGTAATTAGTTTATTGTTTTTATTTGAAATTGAATAAAACTGATAAAATAAATTGTTTTTTTTAATTAATATTTTTCTAAGCTATCATTTTTACTGTTCAAGTACAAACTTGCGCTCTAAAATAGACAACGATAGGAGAACTAACATGTAGTATAAACTTTTATTTGTAAGACAAGAAATAAAACCTAAAGTAGACGCAATTGGAACTAAATTATTTGATGTGGTCACGACTTGCTCCGAGATTACCTTCAACTGATATTGTTAGCCCACAAATCAAATTAAACTGTACTAGCTTTCCTTGTGACTTTGTCCGCGTCGATTCTCCGGAAATAGAGTAAGTTTCGTTTTCCAATACAAACTTTGAAAAAATCCTTTTCTTAGTGCACCTTGCAAGGATTTCGCTTTTAATCTTAGGTTGTTATTTTCTGTGTTTGATGTTGTCGTTTTATATATGTTTTTTATAAAAATAGGAAATTTTAAGTGGACTGTTTTTAATTATTCAAAAGAATAATTCTGTGAGTGACTAGGGAGAAACTAAAAGGTGAGTGGAAAAAGACGCTTATTTTTTTTCAAGGTAAGTTTCTGAAAGAAACAATTTGATCAAAACATTTTTTGTGTCTATAACTGTGGTCCATTATAAAGAAAGACAAATGTTTTTTGAGTTCTGCCCCGCTTGGACGGTGCACCGCCGTGTCCTCGTGGAGGCGATCGGCAGCAGTGACCTCTCGCGCCCCACCTTGGTTCAAGCTATGGTACGGAGCGTGAGGGAATGGGAAGCAGTCTTCTCTTTCTGCGAAGCAGTAATGCTCGCGAAGGAGGAGGCGGAACGGGTGACAAGCCCACCACACTATTCCCAAACCACTCTAACTTCTGTAAGCCAGAATCAACAGTGGCGACCACCAGAAAAAATGCCGAGGCAATGAAGCTCGACGAGTCCTAGAGAAACGAACTGTTTTGGGACCCGCAACGTAATTGATCAGAAAAGACAGCGGAGGAGTAAGAAAAAATGCATGGTCTCTGCGGAAAGGTAACGGGATCAAAGCGGCGGGAAAAAGCTAGTCACACTATAATCACATTAATATTATAAAGGCGAAAGTTTGTGAGTGTGTGTGTTAGTATGATTGTTACTTCTTCACGCTCAAACGGCTGGACCGATTTCGATGAAATTTGATTTTAATATACATTAAGATTTCGTGAACACTTTCAGAGATAGACTGCGGAACTCTTCAATAACGAGAACCTTCAAAACTCGCAAATGACTTGCGATTACTGCGATAGTTTGTCTATGTGTATTGTTAACACAATTGAATGGGAAACCATTCAATTGTGTTAACAATACAAAAAAAGTGAAAAATAAAAAAAAAATACAAAAAATAGAACCGACTTCCGAAATAGTTATTTTGCACTTTTTTGTTTTTTTTGTTGGAAAATTGGTTCTATTTTTTGTATTGTAAAAAAGTTTTTTATTTTAAAGTCGGTTGAAAACTGGCAAGATGCATATATATATATCTAACTATACTAACTAATTTGTCTTGGTGGGTGCATCGTTAAATGCTCCTACTTCAATTAAAATCAATTTATATTTTAAATAATCAATTTATATTATAATAATATGACCTTAATGCCTTAGAAGTTGGGTAGGCCTTAATGTGGGATGCAACATGTGTCGACACCTTTGCGCCGTCCCATCTTCTTAGCACGGTGGACTGTGCTGGGGCGGCTGCTGCAGGTGGAGAAAACCTCAAACGGCGCAAATATAACAAACCTTATTGGGAGTTACATGTTTGAGCCATTTGGGGTTGAAATACTAGGGCTATGGGGTCCGAGTGCTCATCGAGTTTTTCGGCATATCAGCAAGCTGTTAGTCGAATCTTCACGTTACCCGAGGGCTGGGTTTTTCTGTAGCCAACGAATTAGCATTGCTATTCAACGTGGCAATGCTGCTAGCGTTCCGGGCACTTTTTCCATTGAAAGCGATGTGGATAATTTTTTTGATGACAAATGAGTTGTTTTCATACGCATTTGTACATGTTAGGTATTATTATATTATATTATATTATTATTATGTATTTGAAAAGTGTTTTCTACTCGGGACGACTCCCGTTGGTTTTTCCTTGCTCCCGCCCTGAGACCCTCAGGGAAAAGGAGGTTCGGATCCCCCTGCTAACTAGTAACAAATACTGTGTCCCCCAGTACTTTGCTCAAAATAGTAACGGTATGAATGGCTGCTTGTTTTTGAATTATGTGTATGTTTATGCCTGAGTCTAATTTGTCACAATATCTATGAATGATTTTTGCTACTATTCCTGTGGCTCCTATTACTACCGGTATTACTTCTGTAGATGTGTTCCACAATCGGGTTATTTCAGTTTTAAGCAGGTGGTATCTGCTTAGTTTTTCTATCTTTTTGCGTCCTATGTTATAGTCTGATGGTACTATATTGTCTAGTAAATATGTTTTATTTTATATTTTATTTATGTATATGATGTCAGGTCTATTATGAGTAACTGTTACATCTGTCTGGACTGGAATCTCTCACATTAACTTTGCTGTCTCATTTTCTTTTAATAGAATAGAATACTCTTTATTATGTACACCATATAAATTACAATAAAAATATGAGGAAAACATTACATAGGGTGACACAATGGGCGGCCTTTAAATAACTTAAAAGATATTTAGACAAATTAATAATAATATAATATAATTATAGACAAACTAATAATAATATAATATATATATGTTAAATATAATATATATACTAAATATCTTTCAAGTTATTTCTATTAAACTTATTATACTATTTCGAGAAAGTCAAAAATAGATATACAATCCAAATAAGATTTATATTATTAACTTTCGTACATTAGTAAGTAATCAAACCAATTACTCAATAGCATAGCAGTTTCGATGGTAGACCGTTAATCGAATTAAGTTGGAACCAATCTGCTAACATTTATACTGCTTTATTACTACCCAGTCGGGTTCGGATCTCGATCAAAATTGTATTCCAATAAATTTCATAAGAATAGCCTTTATTAATTAAATGAAGATTAGATTGATATTAAAAGGAAGTTTCCTGTTTGCGTATCTGTGTCAACGTTTATTAGTAAACTTTTTCTCCTTGGAACTTCGATTGCAAGTCATTAAGTGAATTCATAAAAAGTTCATTGATTTTTACTTTAACTTAATTTCTTTGTCGACTGTCCCAGAAAGAGAGTAATGTTATTAGAGTGTTTTTTTTTGTCTTTATAGACACGTGTTTGACTGCTATCTCACCTGATGGTAAGCGATGATGAGGTCGAAGATGGATGTTTGTATGTATGTATGTATGTATGTAAATATATGTGTGTATGTTTATATGTCTATTTCTTTGGCACGCGATGTAGCCTAAACGGCTTGATAGATTTTGCTAAATGAGGTATTATCAGATCTTTCTTGACCACCGAAGGGATATATATATAAATATGATATAGTTATAAATTTAAAAAAAAAAAATGGCGACCGCCATTAGGTAACTGTAGTCGTATTTTTAGTGACCTATTCATGTGGGGTATCAAAATAAAGAGCTCGAGGAGTCAATTCCAAAAACTCATTAAAATTTAAGAAATAAAAAAATTGAAAATATCAAAAAAGCCGACAGATAAAAAACAACGGAAAAGTTCCAAACAAGTCACTTTTAAAGCAGTCTGATGCAGTTGATGTCATCAAATCTATGATTGAGCTAAAAATAAAATCCACCAACAGCTTTTTGATATTTTTTTTGTTAACATTGATAGAATCGCACTTGATCACTATCTCAGCTGATAGTAAGCGAACGCATCATGGTCGCCGACGGAGAAGGTACGCTTGCCTAGAAATAACCTATTCACTCTAGACTTAATATTAAAAAGATTTAAAATTGTTGATTACAAGAAGGTCTCCGAGTACTGATCCGATTACGAAATTTCTTCCTTGCTACCTTTTATCCCGAAAAATTGGCAGTCATAGGGACTGCCTCGAGAAGTAAAAACCTGAGACTGGATTAAATTAATTCATCATCTTCCTGCCCTTATCCCATGTTACTTGGGGTCGGAGCAACACGTTTTTTTCTTCCATTCTGTCCTGTCAGCCGTCACGCTATCACTAACTCCCTTTTCTTTCATGTCACTCCTCACACAATCCATTCATATTTTCTCTGGCCTCCCTCTCCCACTCCATCCATCCACATTTATATTCATTACTCTTTCAGCTACAAGTGTTTCATCCCTTCCTTCACATGACCGTACCTAGATAACTTATATATATAAATAACATTATACACCTAATAAAACAACTAATAATTTATATTGCTTGAATAACTAATTAGCCCTCTTCCTCTCTTCTACTTTGCTGTGGCCGACAGGGTCCATATTGATATTTTATTATGTTATACCACCTATTTAACACATATGGAATGCAATAAAGTATTGAGTATAGATAAGCGGCTCCCTTTCCCTTTCTGTCACTGGCGCCACTTTTAACCTACCTTTAATGTACTTATTTCTCACTTTATCCATTCTCGTTACTCCACACATCTATCTCAACATTCTTCATTCTATCCATTTCAACAAAATTAATGATGGTCCGAATAATTAACTTACAGCTACTCCGTGACGCAAAAGAGTGGAGAGATAACATAACACGTGCATAAAAAAGAAGAAAGTACCTTGTATTTTTAAGGAAAAAAATGGCACTCCGGGAGTACCGACAGAAGTGAAAACTTGAATAATGTCCGTGTTGGTGTCGGTTTTCACTTCAAATGAAAACAATTCCCTACGAGTGCTACGACGGTCGGTGTCCCGCGAGTCCAATAGTTTTTTCCCTTCTCAAAAATGCCCAACGCGCCTAAAGAAGTTTTCACTTCAAAAATTAGCCACTGGAACGAAGCTAAGAAAAAAGCTTGAAAGTCACATATGTCATTGGAAAGGTTTGATCATCTCTCAAATCTGAAACTCTCTTATCCACCATTATTGGCAACTATTTTTTAGAGACATATTTATTAAATTGACTCTGAAAATTAAGTACAATGAATATAAAAAGATATCTTAAGAAAAATACACACTATTAAATTACAAAGTACATACAAGCTAATTAAAATAAATAAAATATGAACGATAAAAGTGAAATAGTTTTGAAGATATAAAGGCACTTGGCTACCACTTAAAATATTAATATTGTAGTTACTTAAGTACCCACCGAGACTCAGAAGACCTCTTTTTTATTTTTATATTATATTTTATTTAGATGGGTTTGCTCTTGACTCTAATCTAGGTCAGAACCTCGACTAGAGTCAAGATAAAACCCACGATGACAGAGAGAAAGTCGTCGATGGAGCGAGCTTACCCAGAAGAAGCCTGTTCACTCTAACTTTAAATAGCTAATCTCTTCTCTCTCTTCTTCTCGGTTGTATGCATTTGGAAACACAGACGCAGGTAGAGTGTCCACTCCTTTGCTGTTCACATTATGGAAGACGTTTGGCAATGCTTAGTGAAAATTGATGGAATAGCAACAAGTTAGGGATGGTAACTTGCAGTGTGTCTAGATGTCCGATGGTAGAAGGGGACCGATGGGATGAGGTCGCGTCGTGGAGTTCTTGTTCGTGGCACACTCACCGATGTAAAATCTGTAAAAGATCGACAAGCAGGCAACTTTGCGGCGATGAGCCAAGCTGTGAAGCTTGGCATCCAACAGTTTTACGTCGCCAATGAGCCTAATAGCTCTGCGTTCCAGTGAGTCAAGCACAACAAGTTGCTATTTAGCTGAACCATCCCAGATGTGGCAGCAATACTCCATGCAGTCGTGTATCGTGTATATAAGTATCGCTTCACTCTATTTAGAATGCCTAGTTTTTTGGCTGCAGTCTGGGCTTGTACTCAATGGTGGTGTTGAAGTTGAGATTGGATGTCAATTCCATGCCTAGGAGCTCGAGCCGATTAATTACAGGAACAGATGTACTCCGAAAGGTAGGATTTTGGTCAAAACGACTCCTTATTGCGTTAAAGAGACACGCCTGTGTTTTGGTGGCTTTAAAAGAGAAGATTGTCATCACCCCATTGGGAGACAAGGTTTAAAGTCCAATTAATTCGCCCTACCCTGGCCTCTCTCAAGGAACGAACTTCATCCTCTCTGGTTTTTGCGTTGGTCAAGTATCTCTCCGAAACCGTACTGTCATCTACGTACCCAACAATACCTGGCTGAAGTAGGTCATTGATGTGCAGCAGGAAAAGAGTTGCAGAGAGAACAGACCCCTGAGGAACTCCGGCATCACTAGCCATGAGGTCAGAGGAGCAGCCATCAACGACTCTCTCTCGGATCGATCGTTCACTAAGGAAGTCTGATATCCAGCTATAAAAATCAGTAGGTATGCAATAAGCAAGAAGCTTGCTGAGACGACTTGCGTGCCAGACCCTGTCAAAGGTCTTCGAGAACCTCCTTACCAAACCCGGGGTGGGTTTGGTAAGGAGGTACTGACTGACTCACAAATATATGTATTTTCATAATAATAAAGCACTAAACATCTACAAATATCAAATAATACCTCAAAGAGGAATAATAAGAAAATCTATAAGATTATTCCTCCGTCATTTTCTGTTCAGTACTTATTGTTTTTTCCAATTACAAGACAAGACAAACTTAAGTATGACTTAATTGGATTTTCCTCTTTACTACAAAGTTCCAAGTAATAAGAACTAAGAAACTGTAGTATCAAAATAGTTCTCATTATAATTTTATGAAGAATGTTCGGTATTGTTTCGAATCTTTGGATCTATATTTTTATTTACGTTGCTCCGGATTTCAATGGTATTCATAAATTTTAGATTCAAATTTTCCTTATTTTGAGTGGTTTTGATAAGTTATTATGAATTTTGAAATTAAAATAGTTTAGTTTTTGGGGTGTCGTACTCACCTCTCGCTCCCGGTTCTGGTCCAGGCCATGGTACGGAGTGAGAGGGAATGGGAAGCAGTCTCCTCCTTCTGCAAAGCAGTAATGCTTGCGAAGGAGGAGGCGGAACGGGTGAGGGAGAAGCTGCAACGACAGCCTTGTCCTTACGCCCTCAGCAGTAGCCGCCGCAGGAGACGCCATTAGCTTCCGGCGCCGCGAGACGATCTTCGGCCAACGTAGTCCCAGACCTGCGGACGGCGAGTAATGGGTAGCTCGCCGTCCGATCAGCACCAGGCCCGAGAGTCGATGGCGTGTAGTGTTCCACGCGCGCCTCAAAGAGTTGTCAGCATACATGACGGGGTCCGTCATGGCCGATGCCTGCCTAGGGATTAAAGATAAATTCGAAAGCGTTACCTCACCCCTTTGCATTCAGGGCAGGGAGGAACAGGGGTGGGTTTTAGTCAGTAAGAGTCTGACACGCCCTTCCGCTCCACCCTAGAGCGGGAGAAGTCATTGGATGATTTCCCACCCCCCAAAAAAAAAAAGGTTGGCATACTCGAAGGATCCAAAAGGAGCCCTATTGCTGTCACTCATGTGTCCGTCTGTCCGTCTGTCTGTCAGTACGTCGTCTGTCACAAAATTTTGTTCCGAAGAATTTATTAACTTCTCATTGATCTATGAACTTGAAATTTGGTGATAATCTTCATTATTACGTACATTTTACTAACTAATATCAATTTATTGATAAATAAGATTTTTTCTTTGAAATTCCCTCATTTGGTACGGCAACTAAACGTGCGATGTTCGACACGTACTCGGCCAGTTTTTATTAATACACGTAAGTTCTTCATTGTATTTTTTCTATTACGAAAATTTACAGGCACATAAGACTTCCTCACCAAAAAAAAGGGATGTGCCAACGCAACCTACAGGGCCGCAGAATGAACTTTGAAGAGGTAACGCGGGTTACATGTAATGATGGTGATACCGAGATGCTTTTAGTTTTTGAATTGTTTATTTTACATTGTTCTCATTTAATAGAAGCAACAAGATATATTTTACCAGGATTTTTGATATATATATACAATACACATACACATACTGTGACGTAAGGAGCCTACGTGGGATGAAAAATAACAACACGTACCTCGGTCAACGTTAAAATATATATTTAAAATAGAGAAAGGGTGTGGGAAAGTTTGCAGTCACAATTTTTAGTATTCCCTGGGAGATAGCACGCTACTGCCCTGGCTCAGCCTTGGTGTCTTGGGGAAGCCACGTTGCGTTTGCCCCGGAGGTGTTGGCCGGCAGGTGGCGGCGCCGGCTCGCAGGGTCGACAGGAGCCAGGATGGATCGGCCGGCAGGTGGTCTAGCCGGCTCGGAGACGGCCTGCTGAGGCCACGCGGGTAAATATGCACCCGGCGTGGAGCGGGCCGCCGTGATGAGTGGCCTAGTGGCCGCGCCACGAGGCACTGCAGCAGGATGGCCGCGATGGAGGACGATGCAGGTGCGTGCCCAGAGTGCAGGGCTCCAAGTCCTCTCCCTCCATTTTTGGAATTTGGGAAGCCGGGTCAGGAAAACTGGAGCTGGTAATCCGGATCTAGGACCCTGGGAACAATGTCCAGCGTGTCAATGATGGCTGAATGAGCTTCTCCGCTGATTTTGACACCTAAGCATGAGCAAAGCGGCCGTACGTGCGCTAATTTGTGTGGTTGTCAAAATCAGACGGAGTTTACAAAGGTGAGGAGGAAAAGCATGATGACATTCAAGAGCAGCAGCAGCCACGCGCAAGTCAGCATGTACATAGCTAAGGCTATATGTATGTGCATAGTAAAGCTGATCACGCGGAAGGCATGATTACAATGTGCGACAGATCTTTTGTAGGTTATGAGCCTTGATTATACAATGCTAAGAAAAGAAATTAGGAAAGACATGTTCTGGAAAGAATTACACAAGATTAGGAACACAGAATGCACAAAGCTACCTGTATGCTGTTCAAACACTCACCCAATTACAGGGGTTGAAGTTCACTTAATAAAGTTGGCAAATATCTGCCAATGCAAACTACAGCTGCTTGGATTTGGCGATCGGTACACGGCTCAAGGATGTTCTACAGAACAAGTCGAGTCCACCGCCAACAGCTGGATTCAGATGAAAAAAAGGAACCACGTTGACTGTTAGGGGTTTTTATATCTGCGCCGTCATTGACAGATGTCATAAAATCCAAAGACAACAGTGTTGTCAGTCAACTAAAATTGTCTATGCCTACCAAAACCATCACAATGGCTTTTGGTATCTGGATTTATTCCGTACGTTTATGTTTTCATTAAGATTGTAACGCCACTACGTTACAATACATTCGTATATTTGTTGGTATTGTTTTATTATTGTGATTTGTATTAACGTAATTCGAGATAGTGATGGTATTTTTAATTTTTCTTCTATGTTTTATTAATCGAGTTGTTCTCTTTTTTTTAATGTAACACATTCGGACACAATTTAAATTGTTATTGAATAAATGAAATGGAATGAAATGAAATGTTATAAAAGAGTGTCCGTGAAGTTCCCTGCACGTTCTTCTCCATAGAGATCTACGCCTTGGAATGTGCAATTAGCTTCATCTTTGTGACTGACCGAATTACTGACAATTTAAAAGTGCCTGTAGATGGTTTTTAAGAAATAAATGCTCTGAGTTTGACTAAGAGTCCCACAGTGCCTGGTCTTTCCCCAAAAGTCCAGGTGCCTTTTGAAGGTTTAACCCCGATAACATTTATATAAATAAAACTGTCACCCACCGGTCACCTACCAACAGACCGCTAAGCACAATCTCCTTACAAACGTGGAGTTCCTATGTTCAATATTGTGTATCAGTAGAAACAACACACGAAGAAGACATTACTGAAACGCTAGTGTCTTTCCGTCTCCTAAAATTTATCCGTCGTAAGCTTTCTAATCTACCTAAACTATTTATGTAAGTTAGAAAATGGTGTAGGAGAATTTTATCACGCAAACAAGTAGAGTTCTTTGGCTCATTTCAGGCTTAAAATCTATGTTAAGTCAAAATAGTTTGATATTGTACTGTAGGCAACCGTGTTTAGTATACACGTAAACTATTAACACATGACTTGAAGGGCCTCAGGTTGTAGCAGTCAACAAACACAGAGCCCGGCCGGAAATTCCACTCCTTAACTGTAAGCACACTCTTAACTGTCTGCAGCTGATTATCAGTAATATAGATGGAGTGACTGCGTTTATGAATTCGCAATCCAGTTTCTGGGTAACTGGATTGGGATGGGATTGGTAAAGCTGGTAGCCTTCTTTTTTTAGCCGACTTCGAAAAAGGAGGAGGTTCTATGTTCGACTGTATGTATTTTTTAATTTTTTTTTATGAATGTCCACCAATTTCTCTGTCAGTTATGGACTGATTTTCAAAATTCTTTTTTAATCCGAAAGAATATACTTCCGAGATGGTCCCATATAAATTTTATTAAAATTGCTTTAGCGATTTTAGAAAAACTGAACAAAAAACGAAAAATACGTATACATCGATGACGTTTTGGTTTTCTCCAATTACGACTATGTTTAAATTCCACGTTACATATTATGGGGGTTTCTAGATCAACTAAAAAGTGAAAAATAAAAACTTTTTTACAAAAAAAAAACCGACTTCCAAAAAAGAAAATACACTAAAAATTTAAAAAAAATATCTTTAATTTCGGAAGTCGGTGTCAAATAACAAAGATATAATAATACATACACCGACTTCTGAAATTAAAGTTATTTTATAATTTTTAGAAAGAAGAAAGAAAGAAGAAATATTTATTTTACACAGATTACAAACGCACATTAATTTACAAAAGCCTAGTATCCAAGCAAAAATAAAATAAAACTTAACTAATTGACTAATGCCTAGTGATCTCGTTTCTGGTGTGGTACACCACTACACGCCATAGACGAAACATAGGTCTATGACGCCTCGATCAATGACAAACACATTAGGAAATCACCTCAGCAAACAAAACGGAAGTATAAAAATATTTAGTGTATTTTCTTTTTGGAATTCGGTTGTTTTTTTTTGTAAAATAGTTTTTTTGCAGGTTGGGAGATCATCCAATGAGTTCTCCAGCTTTAGGTGGAGCGTTCCTTTTCTGTTTTCTGACTATTCATTTTATATATATCATTAACAAGTTTATCATTGCATAGAAATCTTACGCCATACTATAACACTAAAATATAAATAATTATTATAATATTATAATTCTGACAACATTATAGTTATAAACAACCACAAAAAAATTGCAGTAAACAAATTGATAATTTCAAAACATATTTGCAATTTCCGTTATACGGTGAATGCTAAATAAATGAAGTCAATAAATTTAATCAAGATTGTTCCTAACGATTGTCGAAGATTTTCAATGACAGCCGGAACAAGCGGTTTAAAGTGTTTTCGGAAGCACGGCAAAACTGAAGGAACACAAGTGGGTTTTAGTCAGTAAAAGTCTGACACCCAGAGCGAGCGAAGTCATTGAATGATTTCGCACCCCACAAAAAAAAGGGTCTTGGTTTGAATAAATAATAATATATAGATATCATTCAAGGACTGCCTTGGTTACTTGGTATTGGATAAATATAAATAAATATATTAAAACAATAGAGTCTGTAATTATCACTTAATAGAGCAAAGGTCTCATAAAGAGATGAAACGAACATAAACGAGAGTTACAGCGTGTTAACGGTTCCAGATCATTAAAAGCTGGTTTTCTTACAATGTTTTACTTCGCTGTTAGTCTTAGGTTAAAGTTCAAAGTATATTGCTTTAACACGGTAATGTTGGTGCATCAGACTAATACAATTATAAATCATCTAATTTATAAAAATCTCGTGTCACGGTGTGTGTGTTTGCACTTATCTTGATATGATCATGTGAAGTGGAGGAATGAAACACATGTAACTAAAAGAGATGAATATAAATGTGGATCGATGGAGAGGGAGGCCAATGAAAAGATGGAAGGATTGTGTGAGGAGTGATATGAAAGAAAAAGGAGTTAGTGATAGCGTGACGGCTGACAGGACAGAATGGAAGAAAAAAACGTGTTGCGCCGACCCTAAGTAACATCGGATAAGGGCAGGAAGATGATGCTTTTGTGTGTGGTTGCACTCCTCCGAAACGGCTCAACCCAACCAATTTTAATGTTATTTTTTTAATATTTGGTAGGTATGACAATAGATCGTAAAGTATTTTTCACCCTCCTACCCCCACCCCCCACTTTTTTATTGCAGATCAACCTTTGCTGGATCAGCTAGTGTATTATAAAGGCGAAAGTGTGTATGTATTAATGTATGTGTGTGTTTCTATGTTTGTCTCACTCCTTCACGCTCAAACGGCTGAACGGATTTGGATGAAATTTTGTTCCAGGATACCTTATATCCTGGATTAACACATAGGCTATAATTTATAAAGGTGGGCAGTACTTATTTTGCGCAAGCGGAGCCATGGGCAGCATATAGTGTTTTAAACTGGGATAAAATGTAGCCTATATACAGGGTGTAACGGAAAGGTGTAGTCATATTTAAGAACCGGTTCTGGCCATCGAAACGAAAACGATCAATATTTGAGTGGGGGCAAAAATTTTTTTTGAGAATTTCCTCACTTTTTCTTGAATAAAGTTGTTCATATTGATGGGCAGATGCAGTTTTTAAGATATGACCACATCTTTCAGTTACACCCTATATGTGTTAATCCAGGGTGTAGCTACATATGAGGAACCGCACCCCTGGGCACTCAGGCAGGGAAGGAACAGGGGTGGGTTTTATTCAGTAACAGTCTGGCGCGCGTCATTGGATGATATCCCACCCCCCAAAAAAAAAAGGGTATAGCTACATACTGAATTTCATCCAAATTGGCACAGCAGATTGAGGGTGAAGAAGTAACAAATATACAAACACACACGCTCACAAACTTTCGCCTTTATAATATTAGTGTGAAAAAGGTAAAATAGTGTGAAAAAGGTCGGACAACGGACCCTATTACTAAGCCTCCGCTATCTGTCCATCCGTCTGTCTTTCAGCGTGCTGTATCTCATGATCCACAATAGGTAGATATTCGAAATTTTCACAGAATTCGTATTTCTGTTGCCGCTATATTTTTTTTAACAAACTGAATAGGAATAAAAACTTTTTTACGAAAAATATGACAAAAAAACGGAAAAACAAAGCCGAATACACCGTCTTCCGAGATTAAGAAAAAAATGATAAAAATGAATACCTATTAAAAACGTTTTTTTTTGGCTTTTTTTGTCTCGATCAAAGGCAACAAGCCAGCGCCATTTACACCTCTCGCTATTATTACCTTTAAAACTAATTACTTTACCTACACAAAAACTACTTCTATCTAAAAGAATAGTGTTCAGGATAGTAAAAAGATAGATAGAAAAGATAGGATAGATGATCCTCAGTAATATGAGCCGCCGCCTCTCCGCTGAAGCCAGTCCAACGAAAATAAGATTTTTCTTTCACACTTTTTCCAATCAACTTGCAAATTAAATGTATAAAAAGTCTCATTACTTTATAGAAACCAATTACATTGAGTGCGATATTGTGGTGGCTATAAAATCAAAAACTCACTTAGAGACCTTGGACCCTTAAAAAAATGACAGTCTGTCAGTAATGACGACAGGCAAAAGTCTACATGAGTTTATAATAATATTGATATATACAGGAGAACCAATGTTACCGATATAGCCCGAAAATCGCCAAACTTAATTAGCAGTGGGCAGGGCGCATTGCTCTCAGAACAGAGACAGTGGCGGCCGCGTACCAGAAGACGCAGCGTTGGAAGGCCTCCCACAAAGTGAGCCAATGACATGATGAGGGTCACAGGAAACCGATGGACGCGAGACATACAGGAGCAGTCGTTGTGGCGATAATTGGGGGAGGCCTATGTCCAGCAGTGGACGTCTTTCGGCTGAAATGATGATGTCGATTCTCAGAAGCCCTTGTCTATTTGACATATTTTGATCATTCCGACAAAAGATATCGATGTTATAATGTTACTTTGTATATGCCTTTAGGTTTCAGGTTCAAAAATGCTAATGCCGCATTGGTTGCTTGGAGAAAATTAAAAAAATTAAAATAAATTTGCATTCAATGTTACCTACAATAAACAACGCTTTGTTGCATTAATATTTATTGTTAAGGAAAATGTGACAAAACTTCTGAATGAATATGCAATAATTGTTCGAGGAATAGTTACTGGAATGCCATTTTGTCGAAAATTTTGTCGGTTAAAAAACTTTGACTTTTGAATTCGGAATAATTTTCAAATTTCGGAACAACAAACTCTATGTCACACACAGTTTTAATACGAATGGACAATTGGTCACTTAAAATACACAAGGCTAAAGTCGATACTTAAGTTTATGGCGATGAATTCAAATTATTTGATCAAGTACACAAGGATCAATCAGGTGAAAGATGCCAGCGCCATCTAGTTTTAAAATTTCGACTAAAATATTTATTATGAAAGTATCTGAAAATATCAACTTACTTTTTCACTTTCAAATATCATTTCATATCAATTTCATTTCATTATTTAGTACATTGAAAGATTTTGTGATAAAGAGTGGCTAATGAAATAAACTAATAGCTTTTAAAATCATAAACACGCAGGGCACAGTGGGAGTATGTATACAGGGTGTAACAGAAAGTTGTGGTCATATTTTAAGACCTGCATCTGCCCATGGATATGTACAACTTTATTCATCAAAACCTGAGGAAATTCTCAAAAAAAAAATCTTTAAGGCCTTTTACAGTCCACTAGCGCCGCCAATCGAAAAAATGTCATAACTCGTAAATAGAATCAAAAATACAAAATGTGGTCTATTATTAGTGTAGAAAAGGCAATAACGTAATTTTATAACACATTGTCAACACTTGAAATATAGCTGTTTAGCTAAATCGTGCATTTGTAACAAAAACGGCCGTTTATGTTTTGAATGCACGATTTAGCTAAACAGCTATATTTCAAGTGTTGATAAGGTGTTATACAATTACGTTATTGCCTTTTCCACACTAATAATAGAACATATTTTGTATTTTTGATTCTATTTACGAGTTATGACATTTTTTCGATTGGCGGCGCTAGTGGACTGTAAGAGGCCTCTTAAATATTTTTATTTTAATTATTTTATTTGTTACTGAAAAATTGAATGAATATTGCAAATGATTGAATTAATGCTGGACAATAATAAATTTACTAAATGTCAATTTAAACCATTAATTGTTTTAAAATATTTTTTTTTTTTGTTAATTTGTTATTCATATATTATAATATATTTTTTTGTAACTTCATGTGCTGTGCCCTGTCAGGGTCCATAACTGTACTGACTTTATAATATGTAACATCTAGAAAATACGATGAAATGCAATAAACGAATATGAATATGATAAATATTGATCAGCTGATGATAACTTTGTACGGAAGATCTAATTTTTTATTTGGGAATTTTCTATTTTTCTTAGAGAAAGTTGTTCGTTTCCATGGGCGAAACCGGTTTTTAAAATATGAGCACACCTTTCCATTACACCCTGTATAATAATAAACAAGTATCTACCTAGATATTTAACGCGTCAAGTCCCTCATTAGCAGACACAATTAAAAACCTATTGTTATGTCGACGCGCGGGGCCTGACGCGATAAGTTTTCAAGGTACAATAAATGATTAAATCAGCTTTCCTTCCTGGTACCTATTTGATTATAATAAAATAATATGTAATTTCGTAAAATGTTGTAAGACGTTTTTTGACGAAAACTCAATGTTGTAAGATATCACAACTGAAATAATATTAGTCGTCGTTCTATACAGGATTCACAGAATAATGGTACATTTTCTATGAAATACACGGTGGACATATTTTTCATTGCACAATATTATTTTTTCACGAAGAACTGTGGCATTCGGATAATATGTAATAAAAGGAAATTCAAAATAATCATATATGCAGACTGAAAAAAAAAATACTTTGGTAGCTTTTCAAACACAAGAGTACAATAAAAACCGGCCAAGTGCGAGTCGGACTCACGCATGAAGGGTTCCGTACCATCGTATAGATATACGTGTCTACTTGTTGCCATTATTAAGATCAAGCAAAAAAACCAAAAAAAAAAAACACGTTTCTAGTAGGGAGCCCCCTTTAATTTTTAATTGATTTTGATTATTATCTTATTATTATATGATTATTATTTGTTGTTATAGCGGCAACAGAAATACCCATTCTGTGAAAATTTCGACTGTGTGCCTTTCACGAATCATGAAATACAGCCCGCTGACAGACAGACGGACGGACGGACAGCGGAGGTTTAGTAATAGCGTCCCGTTGGTTACCCATCGGGTATGGAACCCTAATAATGTGATTGTACTCGTAAGTACAAAACCAAGTTAAAAGTAATATGAAATAGAAATCTCGAAATGCAGCAAAATTACCTCAAAATTGTGGCGTATCTCCCTCCACCGCGCAAGATGTGACACAGTCCTCACTAAACGAATTCTTAGTGGTGTAATTAAATATTAGAAGTTGATGATAGATATGTAGCTGCAACACCAAACTGTATCCTCCGATTTTGTTTAAACATTAAGTAGACGTATTCACGTAAAACACACGGCTGTGTTCACGACACAGCCAACCCCCGGTTTTTTCTTCTGAGACAAAGGCACTAATTTTTTTAATAAAAGTCCATTATTATGACCTAGTTTTACTATACAGTGCATAGAGTAAATAAAATACACAATAAGTGCATACGCCAAGCTCGGCGACGATCGATGTTCTAATTTTAACTCACTAACAACTTGTAGAGGGATTGCATAAACATTTTACCTGAGTTTCCTACCTGACTTAATACCTGGGAGTATTTTAGTTAAGAGTAAATATGTTAGGCAAGCGTGTTCTATTTTATAGGTTACCATCTGGTCAGATAGTAGTGACTCACGAGGTCGTCGACATGTAGGAGGTTGATACAGCAGTCATTGTACCGATACTGGTGACGGCCAATGGCTTAAGGTGCAGTTACTAGTCAGGTAGACTTTTAATGGTTTTTAATTGAACATCACGTCTAAACGACTAGTATTACTTCTTTGGAATAAATATATTTTACTCTAAACAATTTCCTTCATAATTTAATATGTGAATATTTGAAGTGATATCTTTATAACAAATAGTGTAATTAATTTGTAAAGCTATGTTCAACGCGGACAAAACATTGAGAATCACACAAAAACTTTTCAGTTTTATGTATAATAAATTAATAATGCGTCTAATTTCGGACAGCGCTCCTCGATGGGCAAGTCCTGTTACTGGGTGGACGAACGACGCGTTACGTGAGCTCAGCACAGAACACGTAACTCAAAGTCATTGGCAGTTAATAGCACCTTAACAGCAAAGAGCCTCGACCAAAATCAAAAAAGGCTCTCGTTGGGCAGTTGGATCAAAGGCTATAGCAAGAAAGCAGGACTCCTTGAACACAGCACGTATTGTTAGGACATTCCTCTCTCAGGAGCCCTGACCACCGGTGGCTTGAACCCTATTCCCGATATCAGTGTTGTACTATTTTTACATATTTAATTGTTGTTATATTGAAAAATGTATATATAATAAAATAAATGGTTTAATAAAGTAATACACATACACATAGGGTTGGCACAAACGACAGAATATCACCGGTTACGATCTTTACATACTCTTCTTGCTTTGTTCTATTTTTAACTCCCAACGCAATAACACACAAACAAACTTAAAACACCCCTTGTGTTATAAGTTTGAACGCTATGTGTATGTGTCTGTCTATCTGTCTATCTGTCTATCTGTGTGTTTTGGATGGGATGCTATTTATTGTGATTGAAATGATCTATTCATAATATATCACGAGTTTATGCTCCCGCAAGATTTATTGCAATATTATTGTGTTTTTAATTATTCAGTGACATATTTTTTCAACTTTAAATTGAGATTAATTTTTTATCAAACAATATTACCAGATATTTTCAAAGTAATGAGGTATCTTACTATAAAATGTAGCAAATGTTCTACTGTTAGTGTTCAAGATTGACTACGATACGTCTTAATAAGAACCCCACGGAAAAACATCTGGATATGTCGAATCTTGTGAATTTGGTGGTAAATTGAATCATAACCCAAGACAAATGGTGATAAAATTTTGGTCGCTTATCAATTTACGTTGGAAATTCAGAATATATTTACTGAAGTAACAACAGAGGAAATAATCCAATACAAAATTGCAACTCTTTAAACAAAAAATTCGTTACCAAATAACATTGAAAATTTGCCTCAAATCGAAATGGTGCCCCAAAAAAAGTTGTTTGCATCGGTTAACAGGCGACATGTGGGCGTTTACTACTCCCACATATCGGCTGTTATGTTTAAGCCCCACGTTATAAGGAGCTAGTCTACCTAATGCCATCAACCCGGTATCAATAGAGGTGCAAAGAGCTCGAGCTACAACACAAAGAATTCTAGCCTGCATTATGCTTTATGTTGCAGTAAGCTGGTTTGAATACTTCAAATGAAAAAGAATTCATTTCTTATGATTTCTAAGAATTTCATGCTGTTTTTCTATTTTAAAAACACGATTTTTCTTTTCAGGATTTTCTTCTCCTAGTCCTAGAATTCTAACTCAAAGACATTCACTTATCGCTGATTCTAAGATTTGCTAATATAGCGCCAGTTTTTTAAATATAATATTTTAAAATAACTCTTAATACGGCACTTTTCCATCGACAGCGACGTTGGCGAAGTTTTCAATGTTCAAAGAGTTTTACGCCTCCATTTTTTATGCCGTTTGTACATATTTTATTTATTTTTTACCATCTTGTATATACTTTGTAATTTAAAAGTATATACTAACCAATAGTTAGATAAGTTCGTTATTCAATTTCAGAAAACCTTTAATTAATAAAAATAATACAATGAACCAGTTTCAACAAAAAAAAAAAAACCATCTTTAGGAAATGGTGCTGTATTTTTGTAAAAAAAAAACTAAATGCTTTCTTATGTCCTGTGGTGGTCAAGGTTTATGTATCAACATCTTCAGAAAACACAACTGCGAGGCTGTTGTCTGAAGGTGTTGATAAACCATGACCACCATTTTCTTAAAAAATATTATTTGACAGATCGGACAGTGAGCGATGTAACCGATCTGTCAATTAATATGAATTAATAAAAAAATTAAAAGGCCGATTCATTATAAAATTACCTTTAATTTGCAACCTCAAGTCATAATACTGCCTCGGCGACAATTAATGTCAAAAATTTTACAAAATGATAGAAAATTAGAGGTGTTTTTGGCATATTGCGGCTGAGATGCAAAGACGAATGTTTCTTAAAATACGGGAAATGTTCTGCTGTATCATTTTCTATTTATTTAATGAACCCACCTCGCCTCACCCAAACCTACCTCGTTTATCGTTCTTTATATTAGTGAAAACCGCATTAAGGGTTACCCGCTACCGGTTACCCGCCAAGTGGCGCCCTCATTGATTAAAAAATCGTAGCATAGCATAGAAAATAAATATTAAAGAATCCTACGTCACGTTTGAAAAACAGCCGTTTTTGACACTTTTGCTTACTACTTTGGATAAGAAAAACTTTGAGTCCTGTTTTAACAACGTAAAAATAATTGAACGTCACGACTAAACGACTAGTCTTATTTCATTAAAAATATATGTTACTATAATCAACGTCCGTCGTAATTTGATCTGAGAATGTTTGAAATTATATTTTTATAACATAGTGTAATTAATTTGTAAAGTTATGTCTAACGCGGATAATAAATTGAGATTTACGCAAAAACTATAAAGCGTATTTTTATGAAACCTTCACAATTTTAAAGAACATTTAATTATTTATAATTTAACTTAAGTGTTTTAGTTTAACACCTGTTGTTTTATGTGTAATAAATTAATAATGCGTCTAATTTCGGACAGCGCTCCTTGATGGGCGAGTCCTTATACTGAGTGGACGTACGACGCGTTACGTGAGCTCAGCACAGAACACACAAGGTAACCACTCAAGGTCATTGGCAGTTAATAGCGCCTTAAAATCCATTCAGCGGTTCAGGACAGCGGAGAAACAGACAGACATTGAAAGCGTTTTTTTTTGTCTTTATTTTTTTTCTATGCAGAGATAGTGCATCCGTTAAGTAATTGTCGAGTTTTCACGTCAAAAAGAAACATTGTGATTTTTTTTTCAATTCTTCAGTCTGAAAATAATTTACCTAATTAATTCAACCTTCTCACCGACTGAGGCTTTCCCTGAAATATTTTTATTTACGCACACGGTATTTGTCCTTGATGTTACATCATGCAAATAATATAATTCTTCAAGCGTCAGCGGAATCCTGTACAAATATGGGAGCTTTCACCCTCGGATGTCAAATATTGGTCAGGAGAATTAAAGTCCGAAATACTGGGACTCCATGTTTTGTAATAGCAAACAATATGGACGCGTACGTATGTGATGAGGAGATTTGTGTAGAAAATTAGTTTTTGTTTGATCTAATAAATCTGTAATTATCAAGTTCTCTTTTCTTTGATTTAAATAAAAAGTCTTAAATTTATTTGTAATACGAGTAGTATTTCTAGTGAGTCTGTATGGTTGTAGTTAGAATCGAATTTATTGGAATTACTACGTAAGTAATTTATGTTTAAACAATCAAATCTCAGAAAAAGTTGAAATGGTGTTAATAATAAATATTTGCTGATGTTAAATATTTAACTGTATGAAACAATTAATCATAGTTTAAAATTAAGTTATATGAAATTGTGAATAAAATCCACTCACCTGAACTTTTAAAATCCATTAACAAATAAACCACTTACGTATACACTTTAATATTTAGAAAGTTTTCTTAACTACTACAACAAACATCAAGTTAAAATGGCAAGAAACAAACTTCAAAGTTGATCAGACACTCACTAAAATTAATGTTTTATTCCGTACTTAATCATAATTCATATACAGGCTGTATTACACTTTTAAACGTGTCGTTGACAGTTCGTCACGCGCGCGCGAAACGCCAAGAGGCAGCAAAAACCAGCAAGAACCGGTTCGGACTGGACGGCGTACGGCCAATTACTGAGGACCGCACGCAAGCCCGCGCTAAACGTTGCATTGCGCATGCTCGGCTCCGATTGACACCCGCCAAGCTTATATACTAATACTACAGGAGAGAATATTCATAAGTTAGTTTTTAGTTTTGTTTAGAATGTTACTCGCGGGAACCAAATGGGCCGACGAGTTTGCGAAATCAAAACAAACGATAAACTGAAAGGGAACAAGCCCGATTGGGGCCTATTTGTATTTATGCCTTCAATTATTGTCAACGAAATTTTGTTTACGTTGATAAAGAATAGGTTATTTGACGGTATTGGACAACTAGAGAGCTATTTAATTTTATTTTCTCGTAAACAATTTCTAACTTTTTCAGGGAGTTCTTATAAAAAAGCGCTTGTCTTTACTTATGAAATGGGATTGTTGAAGTGAAAACTCCTTTAGGCACGATGGGGATTTTTAAGATTAGAAAAAACTATTGAACTCGCGCGACACCAACCCACTTTTTTTTGTGGGGTGGGAAATCATCTAATGACATCTCCCGCTCTAGGATGAAGCGAGAGGGCGTGTCAGACTCTTAGTGACTAAAACCCACCCCTGTTCCTTCCCTGCCCTGAGTGCCCAGGGACGCGGTAAGTCTGTTTTGAATTTATCCACATCCCCTGGGCAGGATCGGCCATGACGCGCCCCGTCATTATTGCTGACAACTCTTTGAGGCGCGCGTGGAATTCTACGCGCCGTCCACTCTCGGGCCTGGTGCTGATCGGACGGTGAGCTACCCATTACTCGCCGTCCGCAGGCCCGGGGACACTAACCCGCTACAAGAGCTACGACGCGCAGCGTTCCTGCACTCGTAGCGCATCGCGTAGCGGGTTGAAGTGAAAACTTTTTGAGGCGCGTTCGACATTTTTAACCGACTTCGAAAAAGGAAGAGGTTATCAATTCGGATGTTTGTATTTTTTTTTTTTTTTTTATGTATGTTCGGGCATAACTCCGTCATATATTGACGGATTTGCCAAATTATTTTTTTGTTCGAAAGGGGTTTATTCCGAAATGGTCCCATTTATATTTAATTTCAAAAAGATCTGGTGATGGGTTTCGGAGACAGACAACGGAACTCTTCAAAAATTGACAGCAAATCAACCGCGATTGCTGCTATTGTATGTATAAGAATTGTTAACACAGTTTAATGGGGAACCACAACTAAAAAGTGAAAAATAAAAAAAACTTTTTTACAAAAAAATAGAACCGACTTCCAAAAAAAGTGCAAAATAACTTTAATTTCGGAAGTCGGTGTCTAAAAACGAAGACACAAAACAGAAACATCGACTTCCGAAATTAAAGTTATTTTGCACTTTTTTTGGAAGTCGGTTCTATTTTTTTGTAAAAAAGTTTTTTGTTCAAGTTTTCACTTCTGTCGGCATTCCCGTCCATTTTTTTTTTTTGCACATAAAACTAAACGTATTTTTTTAAAGTACCTACAGTAGAGTCTCAATAATCCGACACTTCATTACTTCGGTACATCCATTAGTCCCTCCACCCGGGCGTACCCCACCGCTTCCTTTAACGGTACCTTATTAAATGAGGACATTCTGAAATGCTTTATTTTGATTATCTAGATTCTGAACATTCCAATAATGCGGCACCTCCTGGTTTTTAGGGTTCCGTACCCAAAGGGTCCTGACAGAGCCCTATTACTGTCACTCACGTGTCCGTCTGGTAGTCACAAAATTTTTAACTACCCATAGAGCTATGACTTGAAATTTGGTTATAATACAACAACTACCAAAATATTGATTTCCGTCATATGATACGGAACCCTAAATGTGTGAATTCCGATAAGCACTTGGCCGGTTTTTTTAATACTGCCGAATACGTGAGACTCTGTAGTATTTACACCACAATAAACCTATATGCTTTAATTTACAATAGTAAAAAATAATAAAATACCCAAAAATACCTTATTTAAAAAGCGGCCCACTCAACAAAGAACAACATAAAGACTGTTTAATTCATTGACTTCACTAAATCGGAAATAATACACCCGATGGGACATCTTCAAATCGCTAAAAGCTTAACATCCATCCCTTCTATCAGAACGATTGTAGAAAAGCACTCAACCCTTTAAAACCCCAATCTGAAGTGCGTCCGGTCGTTAGTAGACATTAATGGAATTCAACCGGTTAGTCTGCCGTGAAAATAACAAGGAGGCAGGATTTCATAAGCCCAATCTGTTGTTCTCGTAGTGATAACAATGTTAGGCGACAACATGCAAATTGTACGGAACTTTCGTTTTACAATGAAATGGGATTTAAAGGTTGAAGTGTTTTGGTACTAGTGGATTAGTGATTAACTGCTTGATAAGTTATTCTTTAGTTGTAACTTTTAACCCTGAAAATAACAAAGAGTTGCAACTTATAGTTGTAACAAGGAGTTATGAGTTGTAACTTGTAGCCATGAAAATAACAAGGAGGCAGGATTTCATAAGCCCAATCTGTTGTTCTCGTAGTGATAACAATGTTAGGCGATAACATGCAAATTGTACGGAACTTTCGTTTTACAATGAAATGGGATTTGAAGGTTGAAGTGTTTTGGAACTCGTGGAATAGTGATTAACTGCTTCATTAGTCATTGTTTAGTTGTATCTTTTAACCGTGAAAATAACAAGGAGGCAGGATTTCATAAGCCCAATCTGTTATTCTCGTAGTGATAACAATGTTAAGCGACAACTTGCAAATTGTACGGAACTTTCGTTTTACAATGAAATGGGATTTGAAGGTTGAAGTGTTTTGGTACTAGTGGATTAGTGATAAACTGTTTTATAAGTCATTCTTTAGTTGTAACTTTTAACCCTGAAAATAACAAGGAGTTGTGAATTGTAACTTGTAACAAGGAGTTGTGAGTTGTAACTTGTAACCGTGAAAATAACAAGGAGGCAGGATTTCATAAGCCCAACCTGTTGTTCTCGTAGTGATAACGACGTTAGGCGACAACATGCAAATTGTACGGAATTTTCGTTTTTCAATGTAATGGGATTTGAAGGTTGAAGTATTTTGGTACGAGTAGATTAGTGATTAAGTGCTTCATTCGTCATTCTTTAGTTGAATGGTTTTTTCGTGACATTAAAGATACGGCGTAGTATACGTTTTATTAGGGTTTGTAATCAACCTGTATGTATATATAACAGAGCATAGCATTATCAGCCTGCAAAACATATGGAATTAATTAGCATACGCTAGCGAAAAGTCATGTGATCGAATCCAGTACAATATATCAAAAGTTAATTTTATAATTTTTATTGCTAAAAAAATGAAAATTGATGTTGAGGTCCTTATCCTCGTTTCAGAAAGTACCTTAGCTTTCTTACTATAAAAATAATATTATAAATATATTTTTGGATGGATGGATACTTGTTACTCAATCACGCCAGAACGGCTGAACGAATCTGGATGAAATTTGGCATAGAGATTGATTGTTGTCTAGATGACCACATAGGGAATAATAATATAAAGTGGGGAAAGTACTGATTACCGGGCGATAAAGCTGGCAGAAGCTAACTCAGAATCAATGAACATAATATCCGTTCCATACAAAATGTATGAGAAAATTATTTTTTTTCCGTGATTTTTTCGATGTTTTAATAGTTATTCTGCTATTCGGGGCGGAGACAAATCTAACCAATCAAAGATCACTGAAATCAGTGCAGCCGTTTTTGAGTTATAAATTGTGTACCTAACCCGACTTTGTTTTATATTTAACTAGCGACCCGCCCCAGCTTCGCTCGGGTACAAATTATACATAAAAACCTTCCTATTTATCACTCTATCTATTAAAAAAAACCGCATCAAAATCCGTTGCGTAGTTTTAAAGATTTAAGCATACATAGGGATATAGGGACAGAGAAAGCGACTTGGTTTTATACTATGTAGTGAAGAAGATAGATATAGATGTGAAAATTTGAATTGATGGATGGATATTTGTTACCCAGAAAGGCTGAACGGATCTGTATGAAATTTGGCACAGAAATAGTTTTTTTTTTATTCTTGATAGGCACGCGTTTGACCACATAGGCATATGGGTTTTATAGTGAGGAAGTGTTGATTCGCCGCCTCTGCCACTATTTGTTACTCAATCACGCCAGAACTGCAGATTTATTCGCTTACTCAGTTGATATCAATTTGATAGGCACTATGCAGTACATTGCTGCTTTGACGTCTATGGAAACTAAAACGTACTACCTAGTGCTATTATGTCCACCAAGCAATGTACTGTAAAGTGCCTATCAAATTGATGTCCACTGAGTTAGCGAAAATACCTGCTGGATCTAGATAAAATTTGGCACAAAGATAGATTACAATCTTGAATAATACATAGTTTCCACATAAGCGAAGTCGCTGACAAAAGCTAGTATATAAAAAAAAACAGTTTAAAATAGAAATAAACTACCAAGTTTAAATATTATAATAGCCTAAACGTGAGAAATTGCTGGCCGTCGGGTGTAAGCACCATAGTCATCCATTTTACTTACTCCTTTCTTAAAACTTCTACGGATAGGATAGCTTTTATTTATTTTCATGTTGCACGTGTGTTGGAGGCGGAGGAACTTGTGGCTAAAGTAATAACAGCCGCACGGGTCGATCCATCAGGTTAAGCCACGCTTGCCGGAGTTGGTCCATGGATGGGTGACCATTTTTACATACCGAGACTCCTCCGTGCCTCAGAAAGCCCGTTAAGCCGTTGGTTCCGGCTGTCAATCGTGGTTTTATGACAGTCGTTACGGGTTGTCAGAAGCCCAAAAGTCTGATAAACAGTCTTACCAAAGGGTATCGTATTACCCAGTAAGTGGGTTGTGGAGGTAAGATAGTCAATCGCTTCATGTAAAATACTGGTGTTCAGCTGCATCCGAATAGATTAGAAGCCGACCCCAAGATAGCTGGGAAAAGGCTAGGCAGATTGAATGTAGGTGGCTACCTAAATGATCATATAAACTATTTTATTTAATATTATCTTGATAATGAGCAGTGGTGGCTCAGTGAAAATGGCCGCGACTTGCCAGTTGTAGGTCGAGAAATCAAACCCAGGCAGTCGCTTTACTTTGTATAAACTATTTTCATCACCACTGCTCTCAAAAACGGTGAAGGAAATTATTGTGAGGAAAGCGGCATTTATATATTATATGCTTTATTGTACACCATGTACCACAACAAAAATTTGAAGACATGTGACATCCAAAAATCCACATTGAGCTCGCGTGGTGGATTATGGCCTACACTCTCTCACAGAAAGGAGGCTTGTGCCTCAGCAGTGGGGACATTAAAAGGCAGATGATGACTAAATAAATGCGTCTAAATGTTTGTTAGTCAGTCACGCCTCGACGGTGGAAAGGTTTTTGACGAAACTTAGCACATAATTAGACCAAATCTTGAACTAGGACATCATCATCGTCTTCCTGCCCTTATCCCATGTTACTTGGGGTCGGCGCAACACGGTTTTTTTCCATTCTGTTCTGTCAGCCGTCACGCTATCACTAACTCCCTTTTCTTTCATATCACTCCTCACACAATCCATCCATCCTTTCTTTGGCCTCCCTCACCCTCTTCATCCATACACATTTATATTCATGACTCTTTTAGTTACATGCATTTCATCCCTCCTCTTTACATGACCATAACAAGATAAGCGGTTCTCTTTCAACTTTTCTGTGACTGGCGCCTCTTTTAAACTACCTCTAATGTACTCATTTCTCACTTTATCCAGTCTCGTTACTCCACACATCCATCTCAACATTCTCATCTCCGCCACATGTAATCTTTTTACATCAGTCTTTTTCACAGCCCAAAATGCCGATACAGTACGACAGGTCTAATCACGGACTTATAGATTTTCCCCTTTAACTTAAGGGGCATCCGTCGGTCGCAAGTTGTTCCAGTGACCTGTCGCCATTTTATCCATCCTGAGTTGATCCTATGCGTTACGTCTCGGTCTATATCGCCATCCCCCTGAACAAGCGACGGGAGGTATCGAAAGTCGGAGGAGCCCCCTTGGCCAAAATACATTTCTGTAAACGTTAACGCTAACGCTTCGTGCAAAATGTATGGCAACGACGTTTTGCACGAAGCGTTAGACAGAGAACTGTCACGTGACTAACGCCCAGTAATGTCTTTGCCATACATTTTGCACGAAGCGTTAGCGTTAACGTTTACAGAAAAGTATTTTGTCTAAAGGTTCTGAGCCTTTAGACAAAATACTTTTCTGTATACCGAAAATCGGTATAGGCGTTCCGCTGAGAGCTACAGGCATAGGACTGGAGAGACCGCCGAAATCGCAGAACAGATATTCCGTTTTGGTTTTGCTCAATTTCAGGCCCACACCCTCCAGTCTTTGCCAGCATGCCTCCAATCTGCTCTGAACCTCTAAGCCGCTATTGGCAACCAGCACAATGTCATCAGCAAACAGCATACACCAGGGAGCCTCTTCTTGGATGTCCGACGTCAGTGCGTCCATTATCATCAGGAAGAGGTAAGGGCTGAGAGGCGACCCCTGGTGCAAACCGAACGCTACACTGAAACTGTCAGTAGTGCCCACTGCAGACTGGACTACTACTGTACATCGCTCGGATCAACTGCACATACTTTCCAGGCACACCTTTCTCCTTAAGGGCCCACCACAAAACCTCTCGTGATACCCGGTCATATGCCTTTTCGAGGTCAATGAACACCATGTGCAAGTATTTATGCACAGCTCTGTATTTTTCGCACAGCTGGCGGATAGCGAAAATGGCATCCGTTGTACCCCGACCAGGCATAAAACCGAACTGGTTTTGTGAGATTTCACTCTCTTCTCTCAGCCGCTTTTCAATAACTTTTTCCCGTGCTTTCATACTATGAGACATTAGCTTTATTCCTCTATAGTTATTGCACTCCAGCATATCACCTTTGTTCTTGAAGATGGGCACCAACGAACTGTTGCACCATTCATCAGGTATGGCTTCTTCCAGCAAAAACTTATTGAAGAAGAAAGTTAACCACGTCCATCCATCTACCCGTAATGACTTCATCATTCTCCTGCCCTTATCCCAATTTATTTGGGGTCGGCGCAACATGTCTTTTTCTTCCATACTTCTCTATTAGTCGTCATCTCTGTAGTCACCCCTTTTTTACCCATATCCTCTTTCACACAGTCCAACCATCGTTTCTTTGGCCTTCCCCTACTCTTATAGCCATCCACATCCATACACAAGACTTTCCTCACGACATTTTCTTCATTCCTCCGCATCACATGCCCATACCACGACAACCGATTACCACACAACTTTTCAGTCAGCGGTGCCACTTTCAGACTTCCTCTTATATACCCGTAATGACTTCCACACTTCAATTGGTATTACGTCTGGACTAATTGCCTTACCATTCTTCATTCCATTCACTGCTATTCTCACTTCATCCACACTGACCATTCTCACTAACCCCTCATTTATTGGTTTATTCTCTACAACACCACTCCAGATATATTCCTCATTCATCAATCTTTCAAAATAGCCCATCCATCTATCCTTAATCATTTCATCCTCTGATAGAAGCATTCCAGCTTCATCCCTTACACATCTTATCCGACTAACATCCTTTGCCTTCCTCTCTCTGGCTCTAGCAAGCCGGTACAGATCTTTTTGGCCAGACAGTCCAGTGTATCGTACAGTTTGTCCAGAGCTTTTGCTCTCGCTGTTGCCACGGCTTTCTTAGCTTTTTTCTTTAACGCATCATACTCGCTCTTTTTTTCGGCTTTCAAACTAACATTGTCTAGTTCTACACTCTGCCATTCCTTGAATTTCTTCTTTTTTTCCTTCAACACTTCCTGTATTTCTGTGTACCACCACCACGTATCCCTCTCTATTGTGCCCCTTCCTTTTGTCTCTTCCAAGATATCCTTCGCTGCATCCCTAATACACCCAGCTATCTAATTCTAGCTTTGATTTACACTTCGACCATTCATGTCTCCCATTTCTATCATTTTGTCTACTACTCGCTCTCTAAATTCCTTCGCACAATCATTCTTCTCCAGCATATGCCATTTTATTTTAGGAGGGGGACGCTCTTTGCTTTTTGTACACTGTGTTTTATCGCTAATACCATAACCAGGAGCCTGTGCTGTAAGACCAAGTCTTCTACTGGCAGCACTTTGCAGTCTTTGACGTGCCTAATATGGTTGCGCATAACTTGAAAATAGTCAATTTGGGTTTTGTGGTTACCACTTTTGTATGTGACTAGGTGTTTATCTCTTTTCTAGAACCAAGTGTTGGCTACTGCCAGATCAAATGCGGTAGCAGATTGCAACAGCATCTCCCCCTCGTTATTGGGACTTCCAAAACCCCATCCTCCGTGTACACTTTCATAACAATTTCTCGTTCTTCCTACATGACCATTAAAATCACCTCCAACTATCAATTCCTCATGCACGGGGATGGTCATTGCCGTTGTATCAAAATCTTCCCTAAACTTCTCTTTCACCCTTTCATCACATCCTACCAGCGGGGCATACACACTAACTATATTCATTATCACATTGTCCATCATAACTTTCACAACTATCAATCTATAATTATTAATCCTTTTAACCTCCACCACGCTTTCCTTTAATTTACTATTTAATACTATTCCCACGCCATATCTTTTACCGTCACTTCCACAATAGAAAAACTTGTAACCTTCACCAATTTCTCTCGCCTTTGTTCCCTTCCACTTAGTTTCCTGCAAACACGCTATATTTATTCGTCTTCTTTTTAATACGTCCGCTAACTCTCTGGCCCTTCCAGTCATAGTCCCAACATTCCAACTTGCATACCTCAATCTCACTTCCGAGCTAGCTTCTTACGTTGCCCCCGCCCGGGGTGGTGCAACAACCCTACTCCATCCGGGTGCTGCCCCTGCGCGTCGCCTGTGGGGTAAGCCCTAGCTCTATCGCACATTTCATTTATACCTAACATATTGCTAATGATTTGGCAAATATTTTACAGCTGGCCGCCTGCCTGACACCAGCCCTCCTTGGGAATGCGGTTGCTGATGGTTTACCCGCCACCATGCGGGTGACCTAAGGTGCTGAAATAATGTACGGTCCAAAAATTTCCCTTAGTCGCCTCCTACGACACCTATGGGATAAAATGGGGTGGCAGCATTCGTAAGCCAGAGCCACACGGACAAATCTTGAACTAGGACATAGAATACTTTATCCCGAGTACGATCCTTTTTTTTTTGGGGGGTGGGGGGGGGCAATCATCCAATAACATCTCCCACTCTGGGTGGAGCGGGAGGGCGTGTCAATCTCTTATTAACTAAAACCCACCCCTGTTCCTTCCCTGCCAGAGTGCCCACTCATTTTCAGAATTTATCCGCTACCCTAGGCATGCAGGCACCGGCCGCGATGGGCCCCGTCAGTGGTGGCTGACACTCATCTCTTTAAGGCGCGCGTAAAACACTACGCGCTTTCGACTCACGGGCCTGGTGCTGATCGGACGGCGAGCTACCCACTGCTCTCCGTCCGCAGGCCCGGGTATTCGGTGGCTGGAGATCGTCTTACGACTTCCTACGCCCAGTACCTTTCCTGTGGTGGTAGCGGCCGGGGCCGTGAGGACCCCTCCGTTGAGCTTCCCTCACGCGTCCCGCCTCCACCTTCGCGAGCATTACTGCTTCACAGAAGGCGGAAACTGCCTCCCATTCCCTCTCGCTCCATACTATAGCCTGAACCAGGGCCGGGCGCAAGAGGTCGCCGCCACCTATCGCATCCACGAGGACACGGCGGTGCTCCACCCAAACAGGGTAGACCTCCACCGTATGTTCCACCGTGTCCTCTGGGCGATCCGCGCAGTGGTAACACCCGGGCGTTTCCGCCCGCCTGATTTGATGCAAGAACCTCCCGAAACAACCGTGTCCGGTGAGGACCTGCGTTAGGCGGAATGTGAGGACGCTGTGACGCCTCTCCAGTCACTCCTCAAAGAGGGTGGCGGTGGACTACCGCCGCGATGGTGGCGAGCCCAGCGCTGGGTTGCGACAGTCGCTGTCTCCATGTCGCCATGAGATCCTGATCCCGAGTACGATCCATTAGTATAATTTTCGACATTAATGCAAGTGAATCCGCTGGTACATGTAGTATCATCCCTAATAGCATTTATTGTTGAACCAACAATAAAATGATAGCATTTATTGTTAACTTAACCAAATGCCAACACCTGCTATTAGGGATAGAGAGAAATGTTAATTTCTGTCACGAATCCGCTGTAAAGAAAAGATTGTGTTAATCGTTCTGTATAGCTCATTCACACACTCACGCAGCTCGCTCATTGTGAGAGACAGACGAGCTATACAGAACGATTGGGTCATGATGGCTTTGACATGTTATATTTTTGGGAGCCTGATCTGATTCCAAACACTCTTTCACTGATCGAAAGCTATCATTCAGTATCCCTTTAGGCTAAACGGGTGATATTCTGATGATTTTTTTCCAAAATTTTAGACTAACAATAGTTTTGGAAATAAAATGTGTAAATTTCTAGTTTTTTTTTGAAAAAGAAAAGATTTATACATAATATAATGTTTTTCATTTGTGTCGCATGGTACAGCTTTTTTTTTAATTTTCCATGTGCCACCAAATGATTTGTTTTTTCATTCAGATGTTCGGAAACATAAATAAGATAACATAAAAAAAATTATATCTGTGGCAGACTGGATGCGGACATCTTCCACATCCAGCCTGCCACAGACATCAATTTTTTTTTGAACAACGTGTTGTGGTGTAACTTGAGAGAGGCTTCTGCTCGTGTGGACTACTGTTAGTAACATGGATTGATTGCAAAAACATCGTAATTATCAACGCTTTCCTTGTTTAAAAAGACCGATTGTTTATTTGTTTTCATAACACTGCTACGGATTCTGTTAAGCAACAAACTAAACTTAATTTAGGCCTTTCCTATATTTTTCGAGACGGACGTAAATTAGAGCTGTCAAATTTAGTTGAACTAATATTTCCATACAAATTAGGGGTACACGTAAAAACATGTCGATTAAAAACACGGTGAAGCGTAAGGCTAGTTGAACATCTCTAACTTCGTTCATAGCTACAGCCGTTTTTTTCTCGCACTACATTTTTGTAAAAGATAGCGATTCTCTAATTTTAGTCTAGTTATTGAACAAGAGAATTAGCAGCACTAGCTGCGCTCCGCAGTTTCACCGGCGTAGACCGGGATAAAAAGGAGCCTATGTGTTAATCCAGGATATAAGCTATCAACAGACCAAATGTTAGCCAAATCGGTTTAGCCGTTTAAACGTGAAGAAGTAACATACATACAAACACGTGAAGCGTGATACACAGTTTTCCATTATTATTTCGCAAAAGAAAATAAAACTAACAATGCCCTTGACAAGTTAACAACGGGTCCCTAACCAAAAGTCGCCTGTATCTTGGTGAGGCAGTTCTTTGAAGAAAGTGAGCCACAAGCTTACCATGTTCGCACAACGACTTATGGTTGAATCAAATAATTACCACAATTTCATGATTCAAAATGGCAATAAGCTAACACGCTGTCACCCGTCATGGCTCATGTAAAAAAAACCGAACAAGTGCGTGTTGGACTTAGCACATTTTAGGGCTCCATAGCAAATGAATGAATTATCAAATAAAAAGTCTGATTTAACGATATGTTGGTATTTGTTAGTCATCACCTAAGTTCATAGGTCAATTGGAAGTTACAAAATTCTTCGGAACAAAATTTTGTGACAGACGGCCAGACGGTCACGTGAGTGACAGTAATAGGGCTCTGTTTGGTCCCTTCGGATACTGAACCCTAAAATACGTTGCTCCATGTCCAACAAACGTCAAAAAGTTAAATTTTAACGAGCGCTAGCGTGACTTACATATAACTGGTAACATGTTACGGGTCGGTTCTTGACGACTAATAGAGGAGTATGGAAGAAAAAGACATGTTGCGCCGACCCCAAATAAATTGGGATAAGGGCAGGAGAATGATGAGAATGATGATGTTACGGGTCGGTTCTTGTCCTGAGCAAGTATTATGAGAACGGCGATACATCCTACTAATATTACAAATGCGAAAATTTGGATGAATGTTTGTTACTCAATCACGCCAGAACGGGTGAACCAATCTGGATGAAATTTGGCACATTAATTTATGAGTCTGGAATAGCACATAGACTATCTTACTAATATTATAAACAAAAAAAAAACCTGTCCCGGCGAACTTCGTACCACTTGAGAATCAATAAATGTAGTGTTAAATTTTTTCGTTCCACACAAAATGTATCAGAAAATGAATTTTCTTCATTTTTTTTTCGTGATATTTTTTCGATTTTTTTGAAGATATTCTGCTGTTCGAGGCGAAGACAAATCCTACAAATCGAAGCTCATTAGAATCGGTAAAGCCATTCTTGAATTATACAGGGTGTAACGGAAAGGTGTGGTCATATTTTAAGAACTGCATCTGCCCATCGATATGAACAACTTTCTTCAAGAAAAGCTGAGAGAAATCACAAAAAAAAATTAACCTCCCATACAAATATTGATCAGCTGATGATAACTTTGTATGGAAAGTCCAATTTTTTTTGGGAATTTTCAGTTTTTTCTTAGAGAAAGTTGTTCATACCCATGGGCATAACCGGTTCTTAAAATATGACCACACCTTTCCGTTACACCCTGTATATGGTGTAACTAACCCGACTTTGTGAGAATGTATGTTTGTTACTCTTTCACACAAAACTTTACAGTAATATTACTTATACATCAGAATAACACATTGGTTATTTTTTATAGTACTAGTACCACGCGGGCGAAGCTGCTGGCAGAAGCTAGTAATTTTACTAAAGAATTAGTACTTTAATAAAACTATTTTTTTAAAGTACTTAATGTCTGGGGAAGTAAAAGTCTAAACATTATGCCACAAGGTAAGGCCCACGGCGAGACACGTGTAAAATATTTCATTTCCTTGAGAATGTTTCAGTCCCTTTGTAGTCCATACCTATTATTGGAATCAAGTGTAACAGCTCACAATTTTAGGACCCATTAATATTAGTGTTTTTAACAAGTGTTGCTTGGCAACTGGGCTTACCCCAGTTGTAAAAACCCCCTTTGTGCCTAATGGCCCAGTTTTGTTCTATCTCCCCCTTGATTTTCTATCTCCCCCTTTTTTTTCTTCGACTGATGTTTCGTCGTGCGCGGACGCCGTGACGGATGTGTTGCGGCGGGGAATGGAGTACTATATTCCATTCTCTGACGTAACAATGTCTGGCAGGGCTCGACCATGGTTTGGTGCCGAGTGCAATCGCGCTGATGCGCTTAAACACGCGGCCTACCTGGCATGGGTCGACGCTCGGACGCGTAAAGCGAGTGACGTGAGTCAGAAGAAGAGAGCCTTCAACAGGGCTGCCAAGTTCTGCAAGAAGGTGTTGCGGAAGGCTCGGTTTGACCACATTGGGCGAATTGGGAACAAACTTGCTTCTTACCCAGCTGGTAGTAAGGCGTTTTGGTCCCTGGCTAAGTCGGTTGAATCGAACTTCTGCCGCCCCTCACTACCTCCACTGCTGAAACCCGACGGGTCGCTGGCCCACTCCGCTGAGGAGAAAGCAAGCTTGTTTGCCTCTCTGTTTGCGGAATCTTCGCGTCTAGATCCTGGTGGCGCGAGGCCACCTGGTTCTCTTGGTGGATGCGAGTCGATTATGTCAGACATTCGCATTCATCAGAAGGATGTCCGGAAGGTACTGCGTAACCTGGACGTGAACAAGGCTAGTGGTCCCGACGGGATACCGGCAATTGTACTGAGGACTTGTGCGCCTGAGTTGTCTCCGATCTTGACACGCCTATATCGCCTTTCGTTTGAGACTGGAAAAGTGCCGATGGCTTGGAAGCAAGCTAACGTGCAACCCGTACCCAAGAAGGGTAGTCGAGCTGACCCAGCAAATTACAGGCCCATCTCGGTAACTTCCGTTCTCTGTAAGAGTATGGAACGTATACTGAATGGTAAGCTCCTAGCATACCTAGAAGCTAACGATATCCTAAGTGACCGACAATACGGCTTCCGCCGAAATCGGTCAACGGGAGATCTTCTAGCGTATGCCATTCACATCTGGAGTGAGGCCATCGACAAACAAGGGGAAGCCCTTGCGGTCTCCCTTGATATCTCGAAGGCCTTCGACCGGGTCTGGCACGACAGCTTAATTGGCAAGCTTCCTTCCTTCGGTCTGCCCGCTGGATTGTGTGATTGGATAGCAGATTTCCTGAGGGATCGGTCTATCCGAGTAGTCATAGATGGCTGCTCGTCCGGACTGCTGGCTATTAATGCCGGTGTTCCTCAGGGGTCGGTGCTCTCGGCAACATTGTTTTTGCTGCATATTAACGATCTGCTAAAACCCGGTACCTTTGGGTATGCAGACGACAGCACTGCTGCCGAGAGATACGTGCCAGACGCACGAGTTGGTGGGTCTCAGGTCCGGTCTCTCCGAGAGGCTATGGTTGGGCGCTTGAACTTGTCCTTGCAGGCTGTCTCAGATTGGGGCGATGCCAATCTGGTTAAGTTCAATGCTGCTAAGACCCAGGCGTGTCTTTTTTCTGCTAAAAGGAACCAATTTCACCCGGCTCCATGTTTCCGAGGTGTAACCGTGCCGATAACCGACCGACTTGATCTTCTTGGTGTTACTTTAATATCTACCCTCAATTTTGATCCCTTCATAGAGGCTAAGGCTCAAGTGGCTGCCAAAAAGTTGGAGGTCCTCGCAAAGGTGAGACGATACTTCACGCCGGAACAGCTGCTCCAACTCTATCAAGCGCAAGTCCGATCGTGTATGGAGTACTGCTCTCATCTTTGGGACGGATCTGCAAGATACCAGCTTGATGCCCTTGAGTCAATTGAGAAACGAGCCAAAAGGATCATCGGCAATGATAGACTCGTTGAGTCAAAACTCCAAAGTCTTGAACATAGACGCCGAGTTGCTAGCCTGTCGGTTTTCTATCGATTACATTTTGGGGAGTGTGCGACGGAATTGCATGATTTGATTCCGCCAGGCCCGTTTCATCTAAGGACCACAAGACGTACGGCGAAGTGCCACCGGTTCATGGTGGACATCCCATCCATACGCATTGAGAAAACATTCATTGCACGTACAGCTAGAGAGTGGAATTCTCTACCGAAGTCTGTGTTTCCTGTAAGATACAACCTGGGAGTCTTTAAGTCAAGAGTGAATAGATTGCTTCTAGGCAAGCGTGCTCCATCTTCCACCACATCATCGCTTACCATCAGGTGAGATAGTGGTCAAACGCGAGCCTATAAAACATAAAAAAAAAAAAAAAAAAAAAAAGATTAGGAGGCAAGTGGAAATTATGTTTTTCTTACTCCACCGCTGTCTTTTCTGATTAATTTCGTTGTGGGACCCAAGACAGTTTAATCGTTTCTCTGGGACTCGTCGAGCTTCATTGCCTTGGCGTTTTTTTCTGGTGGTCCACTGTTGATTCTGACTTACAGAACTTACAGTGGTTTGGAAATATTGTGGCGAGCTTGTCCCAATACAACAAAAAAAGTCCCTTTGTAGTATTTACTAAGCATACTTTTAAAAGAGGTTTAGCTGCAAAAACCGAAATGTCGAGCATTTCTGAGTAACAATAAAAAAACATAAATATAAATAATTTAATTTATCTCTTTGCATTGTACAAAGTTACTTTATTCTATTTTGATGTCACCTCAACATCTGTTAATTTTTCTGACATAAATAAAATATTGGGAGAAAAAAACATCGATTCATATTATCTCGGAAAATGTCAACTGCTTAACTTGGCCCCTGAAGACATCACTGGAAGGAAAATTAATAATTTCGTCAAAAAAAAAAAGAAATAAAATGTTTATTCCGACTTGTTGTATTGGAAATACATTATGATTGAAGTAAGAAGATAAAGCTGCTCTCTTTAATTTATTTTCCTTTAAGGTACTCATTTAGTAATAGCCATAACCTTGCGGTGATGAGCCAACCTTCACAACTTGGCTCATCGCCGCAAGGTTGCCTGCTTGTCGGTTTTCTACAGAATCTACTTCGGAGGGTGTGCCCAAGAACTCCACGATCTCATCCCACCGGCGCCCTTCTACCATCAGACATCTAGACGCACTGCAAGTTACTATCCCTACCTTGTCGCTATTCCACGAATTCGCACTAAGCGTTTCCGAACGTCTTTCATAATGCGCACAGCAAAGGAGTGGAACTCTCTACCTGCGTCTGTATTTCCGAATGCATACAACCCTAATATCTTCAAAGTTAGAGTGAACAAGCTTCTTCTGGGTAAGCTCGCTCCATCGTCGACTTTATCTCTCTCATCTCTGACCTATACTAGAGTCAAGAGCAAACCCGTAAAAAAAAAGCCATTTAGGTAAAGAAAATGCTAATCGATGTAATACCTAATACTTAATTGATTGCTTTACAAACAGACAGCTGTTTTCTTCAACATAAAACACACGTACGGAAAACATACTCATAATACAATGACTTGATTGATCGATTATATATTCCGAGGGCTTTTCGCTGACTGTGTCGTTTCCATTTACATAATACATATTTAATTCGATGAAAAGGTATACATACATTACCCAGAGGTTCGAGACAGGAAAAACCAAAATAAATTTTAAATATTTTGTTCTGAATTTGGATGATTATTAAAGAGTAAAATTGAAATTGGACTGTAATTAGCATATATGAAAATGTATTAATTAATAAAACAAACTTTGAGGTTCTGTGAGAAAAATTTTTATGCAGTTATTTCTTCGGTCTGGTGTATTTTAAAGTATGTACTTACCACGTTGAATTCTGACGTGGATGTTGTAGCAATCTCTTGGTGAATAGTTTATGTATGGATAAATAACTCTATCAGGGCCCTATCATGACATCTTAAAATAATATAAATAATGTCAAACGTTTATTATCTTATCACAAAGTAGGTCCATTAATGCTATTGCTTGTTTACAATCCAAGGACTTTGTGAGAGACTGGTGCCTGAAATAGGTTTCTAAAAGATCCTGAATTACTGGTCACCAGGTCCCACCCGCGGTCAGCAACCGGCTAGGACATATTTTTTACGGCTTATATTATAACAATAGTTCAGGCAGTTTAACTTTAATAGACATTATGAAAAGAAAAAGATTTAGAGAAAATCCAAGGTGTGCATGAAGGAAAAAGATTGTGTTTGTGTGTGTGTGTGGTTATGAGTTCGTTGAGTGAAAATATTTCATGAGAAAGAGGAGCGAGTATGCGTAAAGATGAAAGCAGCTGAGGAGATGTTTCGTTGATCGAACTTCTGAAGTTATCTTAACGGGATCAACAATGTCTCGGTTCCCTTATAGTTCAGGCTTTTAAGATAAGTGGTTACTGCGGTTTTGCATTTGTGATAAGTCAGGGGGTAAATGTCGAGGATATTATTCAGTTTGTTATATACGCATGGTCCAAGGAAAAAAAAGAAATTATGTGAGGGCGCAGTTTTAACTGTTTGAGTCTGACAGACCCTACCTTTCCGACGCCTATCCATGTGCAATTTTGGATTGAATTGCATTAAGGAATGTTCTTTAAGCACTGTGCGCAAAACGAAGGTTTGCCTAACCGTAAGAACACCCATTCCTTAAAAAGGTCGACGGTAGGATACAAGTAAGGGAGACCGGCGTCAACTTTGAGAATGGCACGCTGCGCCCTCTCAACTTCAATCAGGTGAGTCTTGGCAGCACCTTCCCATGATGAAATGCAATAATCGATCAAGGAATTACACAAGGCATCATACACCATCTTAGTGACCCGTCGGTCTGCTGCGTATCTCAGGGTTTTGAAGACATAAATTATTTAAAATCATCATGGTACTATGATGATTTTAAATAATTTATGTAGTGTGTGTGTAGTGTTAGTGTTTTTTTTTTTTTGGGGGGTGGGAAATCATCCTATGACTTCTTCCGCTCTAGGGTGGAGCGGAAGGGCGTATCAGACTCTTACTGACTAAAACCCACCCCTGTTCCTCCCTGCCCTACATGCCCAGGGGCGAGGTAACTCTTTCGAATTTATCCTCAACCCCCGGGCAGGCATTGGCCGTGGCAGGCCCCGTCCTTTTGCTGACAACTCTTTGAGGCGCGCGTGGAACACTACGCGCCGTCGACTCTCGGGCCTGGTGCTGATCGGACGGCGAGTTACCCACTACTCGCCGTCCGCAGGCCCGGGTATAGTACCTGTGTGAGTGAGAAACGGAGCAACACAAATCATAAATAGCACTATCCCTTTCTCACACCGTATCTTTTTTTTTTAATTATTGCAAGGCTCGTGTTTGTCTACTTTCTCACCTGATGAAAAGAATAAATTGATGTGGTCGAAGATGGAGCACGCGTACCTATAAGTAACCTATTCACTCTTGACTCAAAGACCCCCAGGTTGTAAATATCAGGTAGACCTTTAATCTGAAACGAAAGTTGATAACTATACCATTTAACCTATAAAATACATATAATACTTTGTAATTTCATAGTTCGTCTTTGTAAATAAATCAATAAAAATAAGTTTATACTTAATAAATATTTTTTTTAAACAAGCTTCTATACCGGCTATCTCAAATTAAATGTGCCCGGTGGGGTTATGCAGTGGCCACCTTCCAGCTTCATCATCAGACCCTGGATATTATCTAGGCGTAAAATGCTCCTCAAGACAAATCAATCGAGCCCAGACTCGATGTGTTTATCTTGTTTACTTCAGAAGTTTCTATGGCCATCTTCCGTCTCCATCACCAGACCAGCTTCATGGTACCATATCATTATATACACCAAATTTGAGTCCAATCAGACATAGGGAATTGGGTCTAATTTGAGTTGCAAGATTCCACCCGAACAAACATAGTTACATACGTAATTATATACATCCATTGCAAGTTAAATAAAAGCATGTAATAACTAGGTATGAATACCTTAATTAAAAAATATGTAAAACAAGACACTGAAACTGGCCATATTCTCTAGACACCGAGAAAATAACAGTTTCCGCTGAAGCGACACAGACACACATGCCTTGTTATGATACCTAGCTTATAATAGGACATAGCGCATAGACAATAGGCCAATTTACAATCAGGAAACATACGAGTTTTGGATACTGAAATATAACGCTGGGAAGATGTGTTCAGAAAAGTGCTGCAAGTCTTTGGAGGAGGCTTTTGTCGAAGAACAAGCTGGTATTGGAAAAACTGATTGTCAGTTACGAATTTAATACCTACTCATATATTGTATTATAATTTTATTGTAAATTATTTTCAAAATGCAAGAAAGGCTTATTTTATTTACTATTTATTTTAGTCTTCCGATAAGCCACCGATTTTACGCATGTCTGAATTTTAATAACTTTTACAACTATTTTTGTCTCGTTTATTTATTTTTCTTACTTAATAAATACATTTTTAGAAAAAAAAAAAAATAGTACCCCACCGGTATCGGTAACAGGGTTCAAGCTACCAGAGTTCAGGGCTCCAAAGAGAGGAACCTCCTCACAATACGAGCCGTGTCCAGAAGTACCGCTTTCTGAATCAAGCGCTTGATCCAACCGCTTAACGAGAGCCTCCTGAGGTGTTGGTCGAGGTTCAGGGCAATAAAACTATTGGCTTTCACGACTATCGTTACGGTACAGTGATTGCTGAGTCCACATCCCACATGTCGACAAAATTGCAAGCCAACTTTTTTTTTTTTTTGCGGGGTGTGAAATCATCCAATGACATCTCCCGCTCTAGGGTGGAGCGGGAGAGCGTGACAGACTATTACTGACTAAAACCCACCCCTGTTCCTTCCCTGCCCTGAATGCCCAGAGGCGAGGTAACTCTTTTGAATTTATCCTCAACCCCTGGGCAGGAGTCATGACACTTAACAACTATAATTATTACTTTTTTCCGATTTCAAACGACACAAGATTTCTGTAAGTTCCTTCTCAACGTTGTCTGTCTGCGCTAAACCTTGTAACTAAAGCACTAGAAGCTAAATGTACCACCCATTAACAAGTTAAGTGTAGAAGGTACTTTCTGTACTCGTGTGTAAGAACAAGATTATAAGCGTGGAGTCTCATAGAGACCTAATTTTATGGAAGCAAACGTTACACGCGTGGCTTGATAAACAGTATAAAGATGAAATGTAAGGCTTTGTTGCTATGTTTTTATTTACACTGTTCTTTCATAATAATATCATGCCTGGGCGGGTGCTGATATTTTATACAGGTTCAAATTCATTAATACACAACACAAACACAAAAAACAACAAAACATATAAACATATTATTTGGAACAAAAAGTAAGCAAAAAAGACCTGTTTTAAATGTCATCATCAGCCTTTTGATGTTCCAACTGCACAAGCCTTCTCTCTGTGAGAGGGTGTGGGCCGTAATACACCATGAAAAAAAAAATTAAAAAAAAGGTTGGTATTGTACATAAACTAACATAATCCAAAACATGTTATCTCTGATAAATCGCCTTTTTTAACAAACAGCACTAAGAATTTCTTACAAGTTTTAGGTCATGAGTTCAAACCCAGGCAGCCGCTTTACTTTGTGTAAATTATTTCATCACCACTGCTCCCAAAACAGTGAAGTAAAACATCGTGAGGAAACTGTCCTAGAATCAAAAATTCGAAGACATTAAATTTAACATCCACCAATCCGCATTGGGCCCGCGTGGTGGATTACGGCCCACACACTCTCACAGAAAGGAGGCCTGTGCCCCAGCAGTGGGGTCATTACAAAGGCTGATGATGACTAAGAATATATTTATTGACTACTTATTACTCATTATCTCATTAATTTAGAAAATTTTTATTTATTTATTTTTATTATTTAACAATACAAGAAACTTATTTTATTATGTAGGGTTTACCGACCCAAATTTTTAAATTGAAGTAATCCACCCCCCTTTTTGTCGCGGAAATTGACACGGTTCGGATCTGATGTCAAATCCGTGCTGCTACGGGTGCGAAACGTGAAAGTTCACAAAGGACATCTCACGCCAAATCCGAGTCTTCGTGAAACGCTGCCTTCGTCACATTCTCGGAATCAACAAGCCCGAGACAATCTTTAAGGTTTTTTTTTTGGGGGGGGCGTGGTAAATCTTCCAATGACTTCGCCCGCTCTGGGTTGAGCGGGAGGGCGTGTCAGACTCTTACTGACTAAAACCCACCCTTATTCCTTCCCTGCCTGAGTGCCCAGGGGTGCGGTAACTCATTTTCAGAATTTATCCGCTATGCCGCATGCAGGCACCGGCCACGATGAGCCGCTTCAGTAGAGGATGACAACATCTCTTTGAGGCGCGCGTGGAACACTACGCGCCGTCGACTCATGGGTCTGGTGCTGATCGGAAGGCAAGCTACCGTGGGCGGAGATCATCGCGCGACGTCCTACGCCCAGTATGTCCAGTACCTCTCCTGCGGTGGTAGCGGCCGGGGCCGTGAGGGCCACTTCGTTGAGCTTCCCTCACGCATCCCGCCTCCACCTTCGCGAGCATTACTACTTTGCAGAAGGAGGAGTCTGCTTCCCATTCTGCATTCACTTCCAAGTCTGCATCCACGAGGACACGGCAGTGCTCCGCCCAAGCGGGGCAGACCTCCACCGTAACCATCTCTAAGGAAGAGCTGTTGGAAAAATGCTGCGAGAACCCAATTGACTGCTACATCAAGTGTCGCAAATGAAAATGGATTGGCGACACACTGCGTAAGGATTCCTATCCCATACCCAAGCAAGCATTGTACTGGAACCCCCAAGGGAAGAAAAGCGTTGGCGTCCCCGTCAAAACTGGCATCGCATCGTGTTGGCAGAAGACCAGCAACGAAGTTACGTGGAGCGAAGTGAAGCATAAAGCTCAAGACAGTTCGCGATGGAGGACAACCTGTGGACGCCCTCTGCCCAATGTAGCGGACATATGTAGGATATTCAGCCAAGAAGATGCTCCTTTCTATAAAATATTATTATTTTACGAATTTACTCGGGTTCGAATTAATTCAGCTAAAGTAATGGTATGGGTATTGGTATTCAGTGGTGATAAAACAAACATAAATATTCTCTGAAATCTAAAGTTGAAGTAACATCACTATCAGTGGTCATTGCCCCGTTAATAAGCTGTCTTCATCATTATCATTTCAGCCGCCAACGTCCACTGACAAACATAGGCGTCCCCCAAGTGTCACCACAACGACTGGTTCTCTCTCGGTCTCGCATCCATCAGATTCCTGGTGACTCTCGCCAGGTCATCGCTATACCTTGACTTAGAACTCCCAACGCTGCGTCTCTCGGTATGTGGTCGCAACTTCAGTGTCAAGGGCCGCGGGAACTCTATTTCGAATTTATCCGCGACATGTGTGTTGCCCAGCTGTAATTACTTTGTCTAGGGGTTGAGGATAAATTCGAAAGAGTTACCTCGCCCCTGGCCATTCAGGGCAGGGAGGAACAGGGGTGAGTTTTAGTCAGTAAGAGTCTGACGCGCCCTCCCGCTCCACCCTAGAGCGGGAGAAGTCATTGGATGATTCCCCACGCAAAAAAAAAAAACTGTAATTACTTGGAACTATGATTTTTTCCACTTTTTTGGGATGTAAAATTCGTTCTATTGTTTTTTATTATCGTTTAAAAAGGCAGACCATAAAAAAATTAATGAACACCTCATTTATCGAAACTGGCTTAATAGTATTTTGGCGCTTCGGTGGAACATACATAAATACAAACAAACAAACAAACAAACATAGACTGCTAAAATCAGAGCACTTCCTTGAGGTTATGTTTTAGTCAGATAAAAATGCCACTTCCTATAAAATCTATCAAAGATTCACGAGTAGGTAAATTTTAATAAAGTACAAGAAACAACGTGGGCTCCGTGTGGAGTCTGTTTTTCTCATCTTCATTTTTTATTTTTACATTTTATTTTCTCTTACCTCGTCTGTATTATACTAAGAGTTAATTCCTTCCTTATCCTATTTCCTGCTTACTCCGCCATACTACGTAATCATCTTGCTGCTTTTTCATTTTTTGTTGAACCTGTTTTTCTAAGTTACTTTGTATTATTTTATTGTATTGTCTTAAAGTAGAATATTATTATTAAAAACGTTTTTTTTTTAACCTAGACTAGTGTCAAGAGCCAATCCAACTCAAATAAAAAAAATACTCACATACAAGACACCCAAACTTGGAACAAATTATCTGTCGGCACAAATATTTTTTCCGCGCGGGAATCGAACCCACGACACGCAGCGTAGTACCTACTTTTTTTTTTTTTTTTTTTTTGTGGCTGGGAAATCATCCTATGACTTCTCCCGCTCTGGGCGGAGCGGGAGGGCGTGTCAGACTCTTACTGACTAAAACCCACCCCTGTTCCTTCCTGCCTTTGAGTGCCCAGGGGCGAGGTAACTCTGTTTCGAATTTATCCTCAACCCCCGGGCAGGCATCGGCCATGACGGGCCCCGTCTCTTGCTGACAACTCTTTGAGGCGCGCGTGGAACACTACGCGCCGTCGACTCTCGGGCCTGGTGCTGATCGGACGGCGAGCTACCCATTACTCGCCGTCCGCAGGCCCGGGTCTACGGTGGCCGGAGATCGTCTCTCGGCGCCGGAAGTCCCCGGCGTCTCCTGAGGCGGCTGCTGCTGAGGGCGTGAGGGCGACTCCGTTGTTGGTGCTCTCTCACGCGTCCCGCCTCCGCCTTCGCGAGCATTACTGCTTCGCAGAAGGAGGAGACGGCTTCCCATTCCCTCTCGCTCCGTACCATGGCCTGAACCAGGGCAGGGCGCGAGAGGTCGCTGCCGCCTATCGCATCCACGAGAACACGGCGGTGCTCTGCCCAAGCGGGGCAAACCTCCACCGTATGTTCCACCGTGTCCTCTGGGCGATCCGTGCAATGGAAACACCCGGGCGTCACCTCCCGCTTGATCCGAAACAGGAACCTCCCGAAACAGCCGTGTCCGGTGAGGACCTGCGTCAGGCGGAAGGTGAGGGCGCCGTGAGGTCTCTCCAGCCAAGCCTCAAAGAGGGGCACTACCGCCGCAATGGTGGCGTGCCCAGCGCGGGGTTGTGACAATCGCTGTCTCCATGTCGCCATGAGATCCTGCCGGAGCTCTGTCCGCCGAGCCGCGAGTTGTCGCGGCAGAGCGTACCTACTACTATAGGAAAAAAGGGGTGAATAGAAACAACACATTGATTAGGATTTTCACTTTGATAACTTATTATTGGTTTCTAGCAAAGCATCGATTTAGTTTTTACAACAACTCTTGAATGAATCAGTGTACTTAAATGCTACAAACAGTTTCTAAGTAACGTGGAAAATCCCTTTAAAATTTTGTTCCCATTTGCCCCTGCGCACCATCCCGTTTGACGGTAATTTGTACCCAAGGGTTTAGACAAATCATCATTCAATTAGCGATGAAGTCTGAATTTGTCCAGATTGAACAATTAAAAGACCCAGGAAGCGTTGGAATGTGTCCGGATTGAACAATGAAAAGACCCAGGAAGCGTTAGAATGTATGCGGATTGAGTAATGAAAAGACCCAGGAAGCGTTGGAATGTGTGCGAATTGAGCAATGAAAAGACCCAGGAAGTGTTGGAATGTGTCCGGATTGAGCAATGAAAAGACTCAGAAAGCGTTGGAATGTGTCCGGATTGAGCAATGAAAAGACACAGAAAGCGTTGGAATGTGTCCGGGTTGGGCAATGACAAGACCCAGGAAGCGAAGGAATTTATGCGGATTGAGCAAAGAAAAGACTCAGAAAGCGTTGGAATGTGTCCAGATTGAGCAATGAAAAGACCCAAGAAGCCTTGGAAGGATTGTGTAGAGGTAGATATAAGGTAAATAGGCCGGAAAACATTTTGGTAAAGGGAGGAAAGAGACAGAGAGAGATGGAAGAAGATCGTTAAAGAGGTCAAGACACACAAACGGTTGTAGCGCCGAAATAAGTAAATGGTGCCGATTCTCGTGTTCAGTAACTAAACCAAAATTAGAGAATAACTATCTTTTACTGAAAGGCGGTGCGAGAAAAGGACAGCTATATCTATGAATTATGTTAGAGATGTCAAACTAGTTTACGACTTAAGCGCAAGTCGTAAACTAGTTTGACATCTCTCACCGTCTTTTTAGTCGACATGTTTTTACGTGTACACTTAATTTGTATGGAAATATTAGTTCAATTAAATTTGACAGCGATAATTTACGTCCGTCTCTTTCTTATTTTATTAGAGAGAAAAAGATAGCAATAGCGTAAATAAAGTTTATATTATGCACAACACAATTGGCACCAGGGTCAGGATTGTCATTCGTTACCGAAATATCAAGTGGTCAAACGCGAGCCTATCAATTAAATAAAAAATACTTTATACTTTTGAGAGCAGTGATGGCCCAGTGGTAACGGCCGCGACTTACAAGTTGTGCGTCGTGAGTTCAAACCCAGGCAGGCACTTTACTTTGTGTAAATTATTTCCGTCACCACTGCTCTCAAAACGATGAAGAAAAACATCGTGAAGAAACAGGCATATCCTTGAACCAAAAATTCGAAGACATGTGACATCCACCAACCCGCATTTGGCCCGCGTGATGGATTACGGCCCACACCCTCACAAAGAGAAGGCCTGTGCCTTATGCCCGAAGTCATGATGATCATACTTTTTACAATTGTTATCACTGAAAAAAATCTGCTTATTTGGAGTCCTTTATAAAATTTTGGACATTGTGATCACTAACAATAAGAATTAAATTTCCGTGGCCGCGTAACATTGCTACGAATCTCGTAGGCGCGTAGCACTAACTACGAATTTCCGTGAATACAAAATAAACTTCGTGTCCGTAAAATAATAATTTACTGAATGGCTACCCACGTTATGTTTTGCGTACATTAACCTAGAATAATATTCGAAATACTTTTTCAAGTTCTTAAACCTTAATTACATTTAAAATATAGTTATACTACTACTTATTAATCCATTTCGTAGAACAGGGATGGCGAACCTTTATTGAAAAACGTGACCTTAAATATTTATAAAATAATAATATAGCCAATACGTGCCACATTAGAATCTTGACAGTTGACTTTGTGATTTAATTAACAAAAAATAAAACTAAATCCTATTAACTCTTACTTTGCAACCCGAAATTCTTACAGCGATCATCATAGTGTTTACAGTCGTATGCTATGTTTATTTTAATAGAGAAAATCAGTGTGATTTCTGCTATTGCATATTATCTAGATTTTAAATATCTTACACTAGCATGCCCGAATTATTAAGCCATGTGCCACTGCTGGCACTCGTGCCATAGGTTTGCCATCCCTGTCTTAGGAGAACAGATTACTTGGACAGATTATTAGGAGTTGAGGCGGGTTGTTCTTTGATGTATGTGTACGTGTAGAGACCAGTGCACATTGTTTCTGTGTATGTAAGCTATTTTCTTAGACACCGAGCGCTCCGAGCTAACGCACACATCCAAGACAAACCCACCTTTTTGAGATAGAACAACCATACTTTTTCATCGAAAAGTTCACAAAAAGGTTATTTTACAAAACTTATATCATAGAGAGGCATATGTTTTGGCAAAGACATTTTTCAATCAATCTGCCTGCCTTTTCTCGACTACACTGGTGTCGTCTTCCAGTCTAAACGGATGCAGCTGAGTACCAGAACTTTACGTGGAGCGACTGCCTATCTTACACTCCACAACCCAGTAACTGGGGAACACGATACCTCTTGGCAAGACTGATTCCTCTTGACAGTTGCGAGGCTTCTGACTACCGCAACGACTGTCCATGATCATTAAATGACAACCGGGTCCTACAACACTACATAAAGGATTTTTAATCCAAGGCGTTGTACAGTACAGACTTATTTATAAACCAAAAAAAAAATTACATTATTAAAACACATTGTAATAGAAATATTTTTTAAAGTGATAAAAGATTATTAAAAAAAATACTTGTCATTCATCTTCTCACAAAATCTTGTTGAAAAGCTGGATGTGCTGATGGATGTGTTTTTCGAGGCACGGAGGAATCGGTATGTAAAGATTGTCACCCATCCTAAGATCGACCACGGCAAGCGTTGCTTTACCTGGGATATCAAACTTGTGTGGCCGTTATTATTTCAGACACTACCTCCTCCGTAATAGACTAGAGATAGGTCAGATTTGAAACAGAGTTACCGCGCCCCTGGGCACTCAGGCATTGAAGGAACAGCTGGGGTGGTTTTTAGTCAGTAAAAGTTTGACACGCCTTCCCGCTCCGAATAGAGCGGGAGAAGTCATTGGGATCACCCAACTTTGCGGGGTGGGTAATCACCCACCCCGCAAAAAAAAGGGTAAAAACGCGGGAAAAACAAGTAAATTCAAAACCTTTTGTTAGATCGCCATAATTATCTTCGTATTTCTAAAAAAGACATTGTTTCTTGTTCTTTATTTAGTAACTAGTTTTACCTTATTGAGGAAAAATACATTATTGTGTTTCTATAATTCAATTAGAACTGTAATCCTCTCTACCCGTATGTTTGTTCTCAGCTAAGAATAGAAGACGTCCACGTGGAAGACGTTGAAATTCAGCTCAAGCCTTGACGACGGTTACTATTATATACTTGGTAAAGAAAAGAAGAAAAAATATTGAATTGTTAGAAAAAACAAGATTATATGTATGTACTTGGATTGTACGTACTTGTAAAGGTATTACGTAATTGATTTTTAAGACTACTAGTCTAGTCTACTTAAACAAGTACGTAATACTAAAAGTATTACGTATACTAAGTAAGTAAGTATTAGTATACTATTCGTAATACTAAAAGTATTACGTATAGTAGATTTTTTTTTTTACTACTAGACCGGGATAAAAAGTAGCCTATGTGGAAATCCAGGGTATAACCAATCTACATATCAAATTTCAACTAAATCACTGATGCCGTTTGAGCGTGGAAAAGTAACAAACATACAAACACACTCACAAACTTTTGCCTTTATAATATTAGTGTGATATAATGTGACTTAGTCTTCTTTTTCGTCGTATCGATGATTCCAAAATTAAATCGCTTTTGGGCAAAATTCAGCCACATCTGCAGCGTTAGCATTTGCTTCGTAAAGGTCTTTCAGAGTGCAGATGTTTTATACAGAGAGCACAAGAGGTGAGGCAATGTTTGGGTAGCAATCGCATTGTGGCTAGTTGGAGTACCCCCATCCGACTAAGTTCCGCCTGTAGAGGCCCACATTTTTTTTGTGGGGTTAGGCAATCATCCAATGACTTCTCCCGCTCCGAATGTGGTCGGGCTTGTCAGACTTTTACTGACTAAAACCCACCCCTGTTCCTTCAGTTGCCTGAGTGCCAAGGGCCGCGGTAACTTTATTTCGAATTTCTCCACGACCCCAGACGATATCGGCCTGACGGGCCCCGTCAGGTAATGCTGACATCTCTTTGAGGCGCGCGTGGAACACTACGCGCTGTCGACTCTCGGGCCTGATCCTAAACGGACGGCGAGCTACCCACTACTTGCCGTCAGTAGGTCCACGCCTATGGTAACCCCGTCGCCTAACGGCCTAGCCACAGCTTTTGCCAACGGCGACGGCGGCGGCGACGGTGATGGGGTGCCACAGCTCGACTAGTTGCGACCGCGGCGGCGTCAGCGGTGGACGTATTTAGTACGTAAAAAATGTCGCTATCGGAACTGGCACGCACGGTACTCCCTTGAAACAAGTGCGTTCTTCGCTCAAAATATCATTAACTTAGATAGGTACTAAATACCTACTTACTTGCCACTACTACTAGGAAATTGTTGTTTTATTTCGTCATTCAACATTTGTCTGTACTTATGTTGAGGATGTTTCAACATCGAAATAGCAGGTTTACTAAGAATTTCACTTATAAATTGTTCCATAATCATTATTATAAATGATACAACGCGCGAAAAAAACAAAATGTTTAGTTTCGGTCGCGCGGTGTCGAATGCGTCCACTGTCGCCACCGCGCGCGCCGCTCTGAGCTGTGGCCGCCTCTTTACGCGCTAGTACATTTGTTTCATTCGCTCACCTCGCGCGCCACCGCCACTGCGTCTCAATATAAACGTTCGAAACGGCACACTCACACAGACGCGCGCATCTACGCTAGCCCTAAGCGATAGTCGCGGTGCGCGCAGTTACGGCTGCCGTGTCGAATCGAGTGCTCGTGTTATCTACTGAGCTACGGACCGTTTTAAAATGCCACGAGCGTATTGCACAGTGTACTGTTGTTTGAACTCGGCTTCTTCAAATCCGGGGCTTTCGTTTTTTAAACTACTTGCTGATCTTGAGAGGTACCCAATAAATATTTAATTTTGAAAAATAAAGATGTTTTTTTAAATGTTTGGTTTTTCATTTACATCATATGCATTTTCAGGTTGAAACGCTAACTAGCTATCGGCCGCGCCTTTTTACTTCACTTTAATATCTTCGAAAACCATGAAAATGTTTGCGTGACGTGAAAAAAAAAGGGTACGGGCCTTTGTGGGATATCTTAATGTTTTTCAAATTACGCGGCAACTTTGAATCATCTTCCATTGATTTTTTTTCATTGTTTTTTCTCTCTAATGGAGCGTAGGTAATTATCTCAACAAATAGGCTTAGTTTCCATACTGTTCATATTTATACTGTGACTGCGTGCCGCTCGACTCACACAGCGCCGCTAGTCGCTTCGCAATTCGCACCGCCGCGCGCCGGTAACTATGGCATACTTCATAGAATTTCCTACATTTGTTTTCGCCGCTCACCGCTTTTCGCGCCTCTCGCCGCGCCGCAATTCGCACCGCTGGTGGCTGTGGCCAGGGGGAAGGCGTCTGCTTAGGGGTTGAGGATAGATTCGAAAGAGTTACCTCGCCCCTGGGCATTCATGGCAGGGAGGAACAGGGGTGGGTTTTAGTCAGTAAGAGTCTGAGTCTGACACGCCCTTCCACTCCACCCTAGAGCGGGAGAAGTCATTGGATGGTTTCCCACCCCAAGACAAAAAAAAAGACGTCTCCTGCGGCGGTTGCTGGTGGGCGAAAGAGGTCGCTGCCGCCGATCACCTCCACGAGGGCACGGCGGTGCCCGGCCCAAGCGGGGCAGAACACCACCGTATGCTCCTCCGTGTCCTCTGGGCGATCCGCACAGCGCACGTGCATCCTACCTCACTTCGTAGTCTATTTAGAGATTTCCAGATGGGCCACACCAGTTAGAAAAGCTTTTTTGCAAGCTCAACATAATCGTTTGGAGAGGGATGTCTGAGGAGCAACAAGTTTTTCTTTGGTTTATTGGGTTTGTCGACGTCGAAAAGCTGATCCGGCTCTTTAGCCTGCCCTTGGCTCCTCCACATTCTTAAGTTACACCTACTTTACTATAGGAAAGTACAAGTTTGCCTTACTGTTTGAGGATTACAGGCTCCAGATTATGTTAAATTTTAATCGTAAATTTATTACAGTTATGTAGAGGTAAGAAGGCACAGTATTTTTTATTATTACAATAATATAATTTACAACCATTTAACGAACATAATATCACCAATATACAGTCCCAAACTGTAACTAAAACTCACATTTCACTACAACACATTTTTAAACAGACCTACCCCTCGAAATTTCCAAACTAGGACCGGCACACAAACTTAAAATAAAGCAATAAAATATTCAGACACGGGAACAAGGGGGTTATCTTTCCGTTTAACCAAGTGTTGAGTTCGGAACGATATGTTATTTTAGGCCGCTGCTACCCCTACCGGCTAAAGTACCGACCGAGGCGCGATACGTAAAATTAGATTTAGAGACCCTCTGTGCACTGCAATTGGATTACTATCGCCTGCTGCGGAACCCGCAGCTTTGATGTTATGTAATATCATTTATTATGATGTAATTTTGGGTGTTAAGCGGCCTGTGTGTGATGTCTTGATTGATGGGACGTTTCGTAAAATGCACGACTGGTTTTAAATGTACGGTCAAAGAATTCAAATGTTAAGAACTTAGTGGTTATTTTTAGGAATAAATTTTTAATGACACGCGACAGCGTTGGGGTTGTTTTAATTTAATTGGTATCAATTAAATAAAAAAAAACCAAACGCTCAAACGAAAAGTCAACATAAAAAAACAAAAAAGAGCTGTCATTTGAAAGATCAAAAAAGAATTTTCATTTAATTGTATTAGACTACCAGAAAGTATATTTATTAAAACAAAAAAAAAAGAAATATTTATTAAAACAAAAAAATAAAAGTTAAATAACATTATTATTCAAAATTAAAACTAAACATTCAAAATCCGAAAGAAAACTAAAAATAAATGTATATTTACATTCTGAATTTTATGAAACTTACGAGTATCAAACCGAAGCCATAACTCAGTAAAAGTAAACTTTGCAAAAGGTCTTTTACAATTCAAAGCAATCTTAACATATTTGCACAAGGAAACGATATTTTAACTGCATCTGTGTTAATATAAACACTACATCACTACATATTATAAAACACACAACTTCTCCGCCACGTTTGTCTGTCTGTCTGTTCGCGATAAACTCAAAATTACACCAGTTTCGATTAATTGGGATAGTATTGCTTATAAAGAAATCGTAAGATAAATAAGTGAATGGAAATGCCGCAATTTATTAATTTTGTGATTGATTTTGCTCTTTGTAACATCTTCCGTTAGCCTAACATTATTCTAAAGAAAAAAAAAGACGACGACGACGACACGAGACGACACGAGACATGACATGACACGACACGACATGAGACGAGACGTTTTTTTTTGTCTTGATCGCTTTTGACCTCTATCTCACCTTTTTTATGATGGTGGGAAATCATCAAATTATTTCTCCCGCTGTGGGTGGAGCGGGAGGGCGTATCAGACTCTAACTGACTAAAACCCACCCTTGTTCCTTCAGTTGCCTGTGCCAAGGGCTGCGGTAACTCTCCTTCAAATTTATCCGCAACCCCAGGCCTTAGCGGACACTGTCAGTTGCTGCTGACTACTCTTTGAGGCGGGCGTGGAACACCACGCGCCGTGGACTCGGGCCTGGTCCTTATTAAAAATAAGTTTTGGCTAAATGTAAACAAGTATAGTGGTAATTTCTGCTAACAAAAAGAGCATTCATTTTTAAGGTATTTTTTTTTTGTTTATAAAACTATACTATTGGCAGTTGTCTATCATGGTCATTATTCGATATAATATCAAGCAATTGATGAATATTTTAATTCATTGAAGTGACGAGGTTCTCTATTTGTGAGAAAAAAACGCCAATTTCATAGGTGGGCACCCACAATGCAGCAGGGAATTCCACTCCTTAGCTGAAACCACAATGTAAGTATTCCTAAAACATTTTGTGCGTATGGTTGGGATGCTCACCATGTTACTGATGTGGCATTGCCGTACATCTTGTAGTCCGACGATGGAACTAGGAATTAATTATTTTTAATCTATTAACTGCAAAATATCGATAAAGTATTTGATTAGTGCCTGATTTTTCAACAACCAGATAGTATATATCAGATGACTATATGGCGGTTAAAAAATCGAACTTAAATCAGTTGTAAGACTAACGCGTCTTTTGACTATACGGAATGGGTTTCTAAAGTCCACTATGGACCCAGGTCTTGTCGTAGCACAGAGATACGTCGTAGCACAGAGCTACGTCGTAGCCACCAAATTGTAATTTAAAAGTCCTGTTCGTACATACTATAAGAATATATACATATATTTTGATCCTCATAATGAATGAATGTAGTTGCTGTCTGAATGTCTCTAAGGAAGGAAGCCGTCAATACAGACCGGAAAGTGCTGGCAAGACAACTTGGACGCTTTTCTAAGAGATTAGCTGGAGAGTAGTAATAACAATTTTAAAATAAAGGATAGCAGTGTGATAAAGAATAGTCAGGCCCTTTTAAGAAAACCTTTTATTTCTTTATTATTTTTTAGTCAAATAGTAATTGCAATAACAATAAACAAAATGCCAAATTACCTACTATATTATTGTTCTTCAAATAATCATCATAGTCATTGTACCTGATCGGGTTGTTTGTGTATGTTGGTTTATATGTTTGTCAACGCACCTCAGATACTTATAAGAAAAATTCTTTGTGTGCAGCAAAGTTTTTTTTAAATTAAAAAATATATATTTATAAAAATATCACAAAGTAATTTTCAAAACCACATATTGAAAACATTTCTATTCTATGATAAAATAAACGTTGATAATTATAATAATTTTATCAGTACCAGCACAATATTTCTAAATGAAAATGTTTAGTAACAATATATTTAAAGAACAACATTCTAAAAAATGACATAATATTTCTACGGCATATAAATAGTTTCCTTTATTGGGCAGATGCCCAATAAAGGAATCTATTTATATGCCGTGAGTAGATAGATATCTACTCATACAATCGTATCACAATAAATGTTACTAATGGTATAATTAATTTACTAATGGACTCTTTCGTAACTTTCCATCAAGTATATATTTACTTGATGAAAATTTGGGGAATATACCCAAGTAAGTAAATAATGAAGAATATACTATGACAAGTTTTATGTGACCAAGTAATCAGTTTAGAGCTGTCTCAAAAGTTTCGTTTTATTTTCCCTTGAGATGCCACTGATCTCAAGAAAGGTCTAAAAATTGTTTTTTTTTTTAATAAAAATTTAAATATTTTATTAAAATATTTGAAATAATATGAAACGTTTTATTCACATTTTTAACCGACGAAAAATAGGAGGAGGTTCTCAATTCGACCGTATATATATTTTTTTATTTTGTGTATGTTCAGCCCTCACTCCGTCATTTATGAACCGATCTTGATGATTATTTTTTTGTAAGATGAAGTATACCTCAATGGTGGTCCTATGTCAAGAAAGTCAGGATGTGATAATGGAATCCTGATAAAATTGAGAGAAAACCTCAAAAATTGTGGGCACGTTTAGCGTTTCTGTACGTATGTTCGGGCCTCACTCCGTTGTTTATGAACCGATTTTGATAATTCTTTCTTTGTTAGATAGGGTATACCACAAGGATGATCCCATATCAAGGACATCAGGATCTGATAATGGGATCCTGATAAAATTGAGAGAAAACCTCGAAAATTGGGCACGAATATTGTTTCTGTTTACTTTTCATAACTTAATCAGGTATTTGCATTTAGGAATCATCACATCATGAAACTGAGCTGATACTAGAAACCATATCTTTCCGAAACAATAGAAGTTAGATATAAAATCTGGTTTTAGTGACAGATACCACTTAATATGCTTTGAAGAAAAGACGTCTTTAGAATATTGGAGGTAACCTCAACTGGTCAATATCCTGGGAACCTCATGGAAGGATGGTTACATCATCAACTCAGTGCCAAGAGGAATGATGAAAGATTAGAAATTAGCCTCAGAGTATTAAAAGAGGATGCGAGTTACAAAAAATCATAAAATAAAAAACTTTTTAACAAAAAATTAAACCGACGAAAAAGAACTAAAAAGCAAAAAATAAATAAACCTTTTAAGTCTTGAGTATTGAGCTTATTTACCTACATAAAATATAAAATTTTATATAAACTAATTTTGAGTCAGCGCCATATCATAATTAAAACCCAAAAAATTAGAAGACTTTTTTTTCCTTTTTTCTAGGATTCATCAATACGATGGACCCTAATCTTATTACAAACTAGACTAATAAATAGACTAATAAGTAATTAAATTATAACCTAAACTATTAATAGAAGACATGTGAGACTAGTTGTCAGACTTTCAAGCTTCTGACGTATCAGAAGCTTGAAAGTCTGACAACTAGTCTTACCAAGGGGTATCGTAATACCCAGTAACTGGGTTGTGGAGGTCAGATAGGCAGTCGCTCCATGTAAAATACTGGTATCACCTCAAGGCCCTGCGTCGACGAGAGGCGACAGCAATCAACACCGTCGTCGAGCCCCGCCTCGCCATAAGCGGCGGCAGTTTCGCGCGCTTTAAAACTCTATTATTACTAATAAGGAACGATTTTACTCCGGCAGAGCTGATCCGGCGGTGCTCCGGCGGTGCGGGGCGACAGTGTTGATCGCTGTCGCCCCTCATCGACGCAGGGCCCTGACGGGGTATTCAGCTGAATCCGGTTAGACTGGAAGCCAACCACAAGATAGTTGGGAAAAGGCTAGGTAGATGTATGTATGTTTGTGACATACACCAACCCGCGCCCGCATTCATTGCGCGTACAGCTAGGCAGTGGAATTCCCTACCGGAGTCTGTGTTTCCTGTTAGCTACAACCTGGGAGTCTTTAAGTCAAGAGTGAATAGGTTACTTCTAGGCAAGCGTGCTCCATCTTCGACCACATCATCGCTTACCATCAGGTGAGATAGTGGTCAAACGCGTGCCTATCAACCATGAAAAAAAAAAAAAAATACTAATTCCGCGTGAAGGATTTCAGTCCTCTCACTCTCGCCGTACCAGCAGTCACCCATGTACCAGCAGTGAGCCCATTACAGACTGATAACGCTGTGCTATTATCAGTCCTCTGGTGCACATAGGCCTCTCCAATCACACTTCTGCTTAACTGCTACCAGCAACAATGCAAAGATCGTCGCTTCGTCTTCTTCTTTCTGAGAGTGTTTCCCACCTTACATTTGCCAACGGAACCAACGGAGCCCTATTACTAAGTATCCGCCGTCCGTCCGTCCATCAGTCTGTCAGCGGGCTGTCTCATGAACCATAGGTTTAAAGTTGAAATTTTCTGTGATTGTGTATTTTTATTGTCGCTTTAAATGATACATAAATGATATTTATTTGCAAATTGGTTGTAGATAATGCTTTTACACGTCAATTTAAATTAGATGAGGCTGGTATTTCATAGCTGAATGTATAAATTATATTATAAACTATTTTTTTTTATTATTAATAGGCTCGCGTTTGATCACAATCACACCAGATGGTAAGGGTTTTTTTTTTGGGAGGGAGGTAAATCATCCAATGACTTCTCCGGCTCTGGGTGGAGTGGGAGGGCTTGTCAGACTCTTACTGACTAACACCCACCCTTGTTCCTTCCCTGCCTGAGTGCCCAAGGGTGTGGTAACTCATGTTGAGAATTTATCCGCTACTCCTAGGCATGCAGGCACCGGCCACGATGGGCCCCGTCAGTTGTGGCTGACAACATCTCTTTGAGGCGCGGGTGGAATACTACGCACCGTCGACTCACGGACCTGGTGCTGATCGGACGGCAAGCTACCCACTGATCGCCGTCCGCAAGCCCGGGTCTACGGTGGCTGAAGATCGTCTCACGACGTCCTACGCCCAGTGCCTCTCCTGCGGTGGTAGCGGCCGGGGCCGTGAGGGCCACTCCGTTGAGCTTCCCTCACGCGTCCCGTCTCCGCCTTCGTGGGCATTATTGCTTCGCAGAAGGTGGAGACTGCTTCCCATTCCCTCTCGCTCCGTACCATGGCCTGAACCAGGGCCGGGTGCGAGACGTCGCCGCCACCACGGTATCGCATCCACGAGGACACGGCGGATTCTCCGTCCAAGCGGGTCAGACCTCCATCGTAAGCTCCACGGTGTCCTCTGGGCGATCCGCGTGATGGTAAGCGATGATGTGGAAATTTGTAAAAAAATTACAGAACCCTTCGTACTCGAGTCAAACTCGCACTTGACTGGATTTAATCAATCTTGAGACATTAACTCTTGCATCCATTGGTTGTTTATTAAAACGTTGTTTTCTTTAACGTCACTAACGGTATCCTAACTGCAATACAGTACTGCGGCAAGCAGCGATTTCCTAACAGTTCCAATGTGAAATTTAACAGTTCCTACGAACACAGGAGCGGGTGTTCCATTTTTTTAACTTTCAGCGTTTTCTTTAGTTACACTTCTGTTCCGAACTTACCTACACTCAATAAGACGTGAAACTATCTTCGAACCAAAGTCAACCTTAGCTGTAGTAATATTGAGTTCAGTTTCCACTGTGGTTGCGACCTTCTTTGATACATAGAGTACCTACCTTTGTGAATTCGAGAACACGGACTTGGTGGAAAGTTAAAAGTAACAAAGTTTATTGGACTTAGAAAATTATCTTCGTATTATGTTACGTTGGAGCTTACTTAAACGTGTTTGTTATCGGTTGTGACACAAGCCACGATGTATTTTGTACTGAGAACTAAGTATTGGATATGTTGTTTTGTATCAAATCTTGAACAAGTTAGACAATATCAGTTTCTACCTAGGTTGTCTGATAGAAATCGCCCGGAGTGATATGACTTTTGTACATTCGAATTGAGATATATTTGAACTTCAGACTTCTTTCATCGAACCTGAAGCATTTATTCCAACTAAACCATTAACCGGCTATTTTGAATTTGTCAAGAGGCACTAAACTTAGTGCTCTTCTATCAACAAAAGCGTCTTTCGAAATATAGTATGTGATCAATCTCAAAACCACTTATTAATTATTTCGTAAGTGAATTTGTATATATATTCGATCTTACTTCTAAACTAATATTACAAATTAGTAAGATTTTTTCGTTTGTTTGTACCGAATGAGCTCCGAAACTACTTGACCGATTTTGACGATTTTTTCACCACTAGAAAGCTAAATTATTAGCGAGTAATATACTTTGTATCCCGAGACAACCGACTTAAAAAAAAAGAAACCAAAATTTAAAAAATATCTTTTATTTCGGCAGTCGGTGTTTGTATTTAATTTCTTCGTTATTTGACACCGACTTCCGAAAAAAAGTTATTTTTAATTTTTAATGTATTTTTTTTTTGGAAGTCGATTGTTTTTTTTTTGTAAAAAAGTTTTTTTATTTTTCACTTTTTAATTGTGTATAGTGAAAACTCCATAACTGAAAACCCCAACATCTAGGTATACGTACTTTTCGTTTTTGTTCAGTTCTTCAAAAAGTCGCTGAAACAATTTCGATAAAAATTATATTGTACCACCTATGGACCCCGGGAGTATATTCTATCGGATAAAAAGAGAATTTTGAAAATCGGTCCTCAATTGACAGAGAAATCGGTGGACACACATAAAAAAAAAGAAACATACAGTCGAACATAGAACCTCCTCCTTTTTCGGAGTCATTTAAAATTAAACAGTTCCCTTGGGATAGGTCATGGGAGCGAAGTCGCGGGCAAAGTGCTAGTAATATTACAAATAACAAAATTTTGGATGGATGGATATTTGTTACTCAATCACGCCGAGACCACTGAACGGATCTTGATGAAATTTGGCACAGAGATAGATTATAGTCTGGAATCTACAGCTATAATTAATAGTGAGGGTAGTACTAATTCCACGCAGGCGAAGCCGCTGTCAGAAGCTAGTTTTATGTAATCAGTACGACTGGAAGTCAATTACATCGATTACGTATGTCAATTCAATTCAATTTGACAATATGGCAATCGTTTTCGCTTATATCCCTTTGTCTGGAGGCCATAGAGTCGATCATTCAGAAAGATGGAGTTGGTTCATCATCTTTTTCTTTTTTTTTTTTTTTTTTACTCCTGTATCGTGGGTGCGTTCACAAACATGAATACTCACATACACAAGACACCCAGACCCGGAACAACTATCTGTAGGTCATACAAATATTTGTTCCGTGCGGGGAACGCGACACGCAGCGCAGCAGCCGAACGCTCAACCACTGCGCCAACCGTGTCGTCTAAATCTCGTGTCGTCTAATCATCATCATCATCAGCCTTTTAATGTCCCCACTGCTGGGGCACAGGCCTCTCTCTGTGAGGGAGTAGGCCGTAATTCACCACGCGGGCTCAATGCGGTTGGATGTCTTCGAATTTTTGGTTCTAGAACATGGCGGATGCCTCACGATGTTTTCCTTCACCGTTTTGAAAGCAGTGGTGATGAAATAATTTACACAAAGTAAAGCGTCTGCCTGGGTTTGAACTCACGACCTAGAACTTGTAAGCCACGGGACTTTACCACTGGGCTGGACTGGACTGCTCTCCACAAGTTGAGTGAGAGTTGGTTACTCATTCCAAAATGTAGGTTCCTATGGACGGACTGCTTGGGGTGGCGGATTAATTCGAAAGAGAGTTGCCGCGGTATTTGACACAGGCAACTGATGGAAACAGTGAGGGGGGGGGGGGGTTAGTCAGTAAAGGTCTGACACGCCCTCCCGCTAAGCGAGAAAAGTCATTGGATGATTTCAAAACCTACAAAAAAAAAATCCTATGGAGATTGTTTTGTAACGAAGTGTGTAAAAGCAAACAGCAACTTAGTTAATCACTAGGCTCATCGAGTTTCTCCAGAACAGTTGACCCGTACGTTGACAGAGCTGACCTTTTTTCTAAAAATCAACCACAACATGGCCATTCAATGTGCAATGATAGTGATCGGGGCACTTTTCCCATTGATATTTTATATTAGCTTGTGCATATTTTTTTATATAAATGGTAACAAAATAAATATGTACTTTGTTATTTATTAGTCCATATTATAGTTGCAATAGAAAGAAAACTTAATATACCAGGCACCTTTTTTTGTTTTTGGGGGGAAACTTTCAAATGGCGCCTGGACTTTTAGGTCAGAGACCAGGGAATATGGGATTCTTCCCTCACCAAAACCACTCCGGTGTTCACCATCAGCACATGAAAGGGGCCCCGTTACCTTTTAAAAGACTACTCCTAGACCACCTCTGTACAACACCTGTTAGGGCACATCTGGGCGTCGGGGGTCGCAGGACGATCTCCGGCCACCGTAGACGCGGGCCTGCGGACAGCAAGTAATGGGTAGCTCGCCGTCCGATTACCACCAGGCCCGAGAGTCGACGGCACGTAGTGTTCCACGCGCGCCTCAAATAGATGTCAGCCACCGCTCACGGGGCCCATCATGGCTGATGCCTGCATGCCAAGGGGTCGCGGATAAATTCGTAAACAGAGTTACGGCGCCCCTGGGCACTCAGCCCAGGAAGTAACAGAGGTGGGTTTTAGTCAGTAAAAGTCTGACAGGCCTTTCACTCCACCCAGAGCGGGTGAATTTATAAGATGATATCCCACACCAAAAAAACAAGGGCACGTCCTTGAGGAGACAGTAAAGGGGTCTCCCCTGAGCCTCGCTGTACACGGCAGTATGTGATCACAGTGACGCCGTATTCCCTGGAATCTTTCAGCGGGTAATCAGAGTCCCCAATCTGAGCGCCCGTGATTTCAACATCCAGACCATGCACCTCTGCCCGGGGTTGAGGATAAATTCGGAACAGAGTTACCTCGCCCCCGGGCACTAAGGGCAGGAAGGAACAGGGGTGGGTTTTAGTTAGTAAGAGTCTGACACGCAGCAGCAGTCATTGGACGATTTCCCACCCCACCACAAAAAAAAAGAAAAAAAGACCATGCACCTACTATTATATTGCAATGATTCGTCTTAGAGTCTTTCCCAAGCAACAAGTCCACCCTATGTATGTTTAAAAACTCCAAGACGGTCGATGTTTTCATTCTACCTGCATGGATAAAGTTGAAAAGTTAGTCCCGAGCTTTTGTAAGGACAAGAGCTCGGTAGGTAGATAGGTATGTATACGTATATTAGCAGGATGACTGCGAGCTTAGAAGTTTTTAAGTAGCATTAGATTTGATCGCGAATCTTACCGCGGCTATCAGAAAACATTATCCCACTAATTTTATAAGGGCGAGAGTTAGGATAATTGGATGTATCGATGTTTGTTTGTCACTCAATCACGCCAGAATGGCTGAACAGATCTGGATAAAATTTGGCACAGAGGTAGATTATAGTCTGCAAAAGCATATAGGCTATAATTTTTATAGTACTAATTCCATGCGGGCAAAGTTTCTGGCAGAAACTAATAGGTTCGTTAATATAATATGATTGTACTTCATTTTATTGATTTATTAGCTGATTTTAGAGAAACGGAATGACTATGAACTGGAAGAGAGTAAAAATGCGAGAATGCGGAATAGAGAGGTGGTAGGAAAATCTGGTCTTCTCTCAAAAAATTACAAATAAGTTTTGGTCATTGCGCGGATAATTAGACGGCAATCTATTCTCTTGTTATTGTTTTGTAACTTGAATAGAGTATAGTGGCTTAAAAAAGACTTAAGACGCAGTTATACATCTAATGGTTTTCATCTAATGGTTTTTAATTGAACACCACGTCTAAACGACTAGTCATATTTCTTTGAAAAAAATATATCTTATTTTAGACAATTTTTTACGTAATTATATATGTGAATATTTGAAATTATATCTTTATAATATAGAGTAATTAATTTGTAAAGATAAGTCTAACGCGGATAAAAAATTGAGAATCACGCAAAAACTATAAAGCGTATTTTTATGAAACCCTTCCTGTTTAAAGGTTATTTATTTATTTATATTTTAGTATACATTTTTTAGTATAATACAATAATGGAAAATAAATTAATAATACTGATGGGCGAGACCTATTACTGGGTAGACGTACGACGCGTTACGTGAGCTCAGCACAGAACACGCAAGCTAACCACTCAAGGTCATTGGCAGTTAATAGCGCCTTAATCATTTTGCCTATCCTTTTCCCAACTATGTTTGGTGTCGGCTTTCATTCTAACCTGATGCAAATGAATACTTACAAAGAGCAAGTACCTATCTGCAGGGAGCCCCTCAGGGCACATTTCTCGCAAAACAGATGGGGACGATGGGGCCGAAAAACTCTGGAGTGGCGACCGCGTAATGACGTAAGACGCTGCGTTGAAAGGCCTCAAGGTGGGCCGATAACTTGGTAAGGGTCGCGGATAGACGCTGGATGAGAGACAAACACGACCGGTTGTTGTGGCGATACTATTGGGAGGCCTATATCCAGCAGTGGACGTCTTACGGCTGAAATGATTGATGATAAACCGACCGTATGTGATCTTGGCCGGTGTATCTGACCTCCATAACTCAGTAACTGTGTTAATACAACATTATTATCATATCTAACTTTTTTTGATAAATGATGCAATTATTTATATCCAAAACCATACTACAAAAAGAAGACAACCTCACGTTCTGTGTATCCTTTTAAAACTTGCAAGGATCGTCACGAAACGAGCAACAGCTCAGCATCCACACCTTTTATCCGGAGCCATCCTTATAAACTTTTAACTCGGTAACCTCAAGCGAGCCTCGTAAACGCTCCCCAACATGTTTTAAACTTTTTAATAAAGCTGCAAAAAAGAAATTTTTAATAGTTTCACTTTAATAAAGAAAAAGGCGATCCGTCGGCGTTATTTTTTTTTCAGTGTGCCTTTAATTATTAATTAAGACTGCGGTGGAAAAAGGAAGAAATGGAGGTGGTGAAAAATAGAATGAAATTGTGGAACTTCTCATTTTGGACGTTGAGTCACTGTGTATTTTCTTTTTGTTAAGCTGTACAAAACTACAGACAGCGAGAACAGTGGTGGCCCAGTGGCAACGGCCGCGACTTACAAGTTGTAGGTCGTGAGTTTAAACCCAGTCTGGCGCTATACTTTATGTAAATTATTTCACCACCACTCCTATCAAAACGATGAAGGAAAACATCGTGAGGAAACAAGCATGTCCTAGAACCAAAAATTCAATTACATGTTTTTTTTTAATTCGTGATAGGTACGTATTTGACGACTATTTCACCTGATGGTAAGCGATGATGTGGTCGAAGATGGAGCGCGCTTGCCTAGAAGTAACCTATTCACTCTTGTCACATGTGACACCCACCAACCCGCATTGGGCTCGCGTGATAAATTACGGCCCACACCCTCTCACAGAGAGGAGGCCTGTGCCCCAGCAGTGGGGGGATTAAAAGGCTGATGATGATGATGTACAAAATTAAATGCCTGTGCTCTCCGTTAAGGTGTATTTTTTGTTGATTTTTTTTTTGAAAAGTTCTAGAGCAATTTCGATAAAACTTATATAGGACCAGTCTTTCGGATAAAAATAAAATTTTGAAAATCGGTCCACAACTGAGCAATCGGTGGATATACATAAAAAAAAGAAAAATATATACGTACAGTCGAACATAGAACCTCCTCCTTTTTGCAAAGTCGATTAAGAATACATACACATGTCATTTAAATCAAATGAAATATAAAATACAAGCACATGTCAAATCCAATCAAATAGATTATAAAATGCATACACGTGACATTCAATAAAAAAATAATAAAGAAATGTCAAGATGAATTTAAAAAAAACTAAAAGAAGAACAAACAAAAGTTAAATCAAAGTTTAGAATTAAAACCCAATCAAAATTAACCACACACATTTAAGTGTTATCAATCCGTATCAACATTAAACATTAAACCGAAATTCCGTTTGACATAAACTCAGCCAACAGAATTAGTATTAATGCAATATCGAATAACGATTTTAGGTGTTATTTGTGTTTCCAAAGATAATTGGTTCGGCAAACACTGGATGCGGTTAGAATATCAAATGTATGGCCAGTTTCACAATTTTGTTGACTTCTAAATATATGCCAATTTGTAACTAATAATAGATTTGATCTTTACTGCAAATGTTGCAATTGTGTGGTGTATAATCTTATTAGTATTAGCTGGCATTGTACTATTGAAGGAGTCTACCCACTACACCGTACCATAACATGAACAAACCATGACCGTACTAGGAACGTGTCAAGCAAAAAATATTCATTGTATTAGAACGTGTACGTGAACTATGGCCTCTAGACTCGTAGCATTATACGAGTATCTTGCTGGTGCCAATATGCTCCGTACATGGCATGCGACGTTGCCAAACCGGTAAGCATACGGGTTATAACCGCGTATGATGACCGTTCTAAGCCCGTTAAATGTCGTCGTATGATTTTTTTTCATCGTATATAATAATATTCACTTGGGTACAACTGGTAGAACAAGAACGGACAAGAGAAGCGGATGATACGGGGTTGATATGCGGATGATACGCGGATAATTTCTGTGTCAATAAACAATTTTTATTTTATTTATTTATTTATAATACGAGAATGTTACGGTCACTAAACGCGGTATGATACGCTGTTGATACGTTCTAGTGGGTATAGTAGTTGTTAGCACAGTCTTGGTATGATACGGTGTACTGGACAGAATCCTTGATTGTGAATTGATTGGAAAATGGCTATTAGTTTGTAATGAAGTTGCTGACGTTAGATGGCAGTTTAGCCGTATATTTGTGTAATAACATTTATTTAAGTTGCATTAATTTGGATTGAAATATAATTTGTGTAAAATATTTGGTTTCTATAGGTAGTTTTCCCATTAGTAGATATAACCTATCTTTAAATTCATTAATTACGTTTTGTCCTCAACTCAATGGGAGCTCCGATTTGGTTCGTACTAACTAGTGCGATAACAAAAAACAGTCGTATGCAGTTGGTGGCAGTTATTTTAGTTCAATTATTGATTTCATGCCACCAACTGCATAAGATCGCTTGAAAAGCGACTTGTTTGGTACTTTTAAGTTGTTGTTTACAGTCGTTTTTTGAAAATATTATATTTTATTGTTTTCTACATTTTAGTAAATTATATTTTAGGAATCGCCTCCTTGAAGCTTTATTTTGATACAATACTTAATATAGTTTTCCGGCTTTTATTTTTTTCTTTTTCACAATATGGCGTCTGGTTGTCCCCATATTGTATTTTGATTACTGTCATGTCTTGACTTACACTCGCAAGAATAAGACGAATATTATCGACGTAAGAATTATCTAAATAAGACCATGCGATTGTTTTCTAAAGCACCACAATGGAACAAACATACATACATAAATATATGTTGATAAACACATTACCCTCCCTTGCGTCGCGCAGTTAGGTTAATTAATACTTTACTTTATTTTGTTTTTTTGCGTGTGATTAGCTCAACTAATAAACATTTTTTTTTAAGAAATACAAAGTAAGTTATTTTTTTTGTAACCTAAGTTGCAGTTTTTTGTCCGTATTTATCTGAAACAATAGTTAAAAATAATTATTAAATTACACTAAAATGTGTATATATATTCTTTTCTTATTTCTTGGCTAATAGTTACAAGCTTACAATTGATTGAAAAACGAATTTTATCGATATTTAACAATTAGTTTCTATTTGCGAATACTGGTGGAGTAAACTACGTCTCAAAAAACTGGCCCTAAGTTGTCAGTTTAATCCACATTTAACTGTAACGTGAACCTAGATCACTTTTAAAACCAATATCTCTGTTACCAAAGTAATGAAACAAAAAATTCTTCATAAAACGAAATAATATAAAATATTATAATACTGAACACAGAACAATATAAATCAGATTACGTCCTAGACAAATGAAATCGGCATTGAAACTCGTTCTGATATACGACGGAGCCCGGCGAGGGAATTCTAATGGCTTTTTTTGTTGAGTAGAAAGGAAAGCAGATTTCGAGTTGTGTCAGTCACCGTGGCTTGGTTTTATATACAGGATGTAAAGGAATTGCTTGGTCATATTTGAAATACTAATTCTGCCCTTTTTTTGGGTGTAGGAAATCATCCTTTAACTTCTGCCGCTCTAACCTCTAAGCTCGCAGCGGGAGGTCGTGTCAGACTTTTACTGACTAAAACCCACCCCTGTTTCTTCGTTGACTGAGTGCCCAGGGGTAACTCTGTTGCGAATTTATCCACGACCTCTTAGCATGCAGGCATCGGCCATGATGGAACCCGTTAGTGATGGCTGACATCTCTTTGAGGCGCGCGTGGGACCTTCGGGCCTGGTTCTGATCGGACGGCGAGCTACCCATTACTCGCCGTCCGCATTGACCTAACAAATGTTTTTTTTTTTGAAGAAAGTCATTTATAAAAAATATATTTACAAATTCATAGTCAATTTCGAAAAAAAAACTGTCCAAGTGTTAGTCAGAAACGTGCATGAAGGGTTCCGTACCATAGATACGCGTCTTGTTGCCATTATTATGATCAGGCAGAAAAACCTAAAAGAAACAATTAATTAAACACACTATTAATTTATTTTTATTATGTGTGTTATAGCGGCAACAAAAATACACATTATTTGAAATTTTTAACTGTCTACCTATTACGGATCATGAGATACAGCCCGCTGACAGACGGACGGACAGACGGACGGACGGCTGAGGCTTAGTAATAGGGTCCCGTTGATTAACCTCCATGTCTAACTTAAAAATGATCCTTCCAAACTAATTTTGTTTAGCTGATAATAACTTTGTATAATTGGAAATTATCGTGAAGAATGCAGGCATGTCCTAGAGTAAAAAATTCGAAGACATGTGACATCCACTAATCTGCACTGGCCCGCGTGGTGGATTAATAGGCCGTACACAAATTTTTGCCGATTTCGCTGATTTACGTGATTTTACAGTTAAAATAATACATTTCTATAACATTTAATACACAACATGAGAGATCATTTCAATTATGATTTAATGTATGAGCAATTTTTTTTAAATTTTTTATATAATAACGATTAATCGACCACAAACCAACAACGGTTTTGTGAATTTTTGCTGTAAGGGGTTTAAAATATCACATAATTACGAATCGTTTTGACGGTTAAACGGTATGCAAAAATTAGAATGTATTGTTGCAAAACTCATCTAAATAATGTAAGAATCACTTTTTACCACTTTCCTATAAAAAAATTGAGTAAAAAAATATTTAACTTTGTAAAATTTTAGAGAAAATGGGCAAAGACTTGCTTTTGATTTTGGCTATTAAGAACTATCGTTCATAAAATTAAAACAGCATAAAATAAACTTCAGTTCACCATCAATAAAAATTACAAAAGATTTTTTGTTGACAAATGGCAATAAAAAATCTTTTAAAACAACCTAAATCTCGACTTATACTACGCAACGCAAGCTTTGAATCTAGCTCATTCATTAGATCATAATTGAAATGATATTTCATGTTGTGCATTGAAACCTATAGAAATGCATTATTTTAACTGTAAAATCACGTAAATCAGTGAAATTGGCCAAAATTTCGTGTACGGCCTCTTAAGGCCCATTCCCTCTCACAGAGAGGGGGTCTGTATCCCAGCAGTGGGAATGTTAAAAGGCTGATTATGGTTACGATTAAGAAAGTCAAAAATGTATAGGATTGAAATGCGCTCCCAAAATATGACGTGAACAATGCCAATCATTTAATATTTTGACTTTTCGATAGTCGTTACAGCTGATAGAAAGCCACTTTGTCTATAGTCTAAAAAAGACGAGTAGTCTGTACGTCTGAAGTGCCTCTGGGTATCTGAACTTTGGCCTTTTCTAAATGAAATTTCATAAGCTGTGTTTGTTTCTTCAAAAACTTTTTCGTAGCACTAGTGGGAGATCTCCTTCACACTTCGAAACTCTAGTGTCAATATGGTCTTAACAACCATATGTTTCGGTTATCAGCAATCACTGACTTTTCCGTAAGCCGAAACCACGATCCGAAAATCCGGATATTGCCTTTATTTTGGTTGCGAAGGTCGGGACATGGTGTAAAATACCGCATGTTGTTATACCTTCCACATACATTTATTTTTTCGCGGGAAAAACAAGAGTCGCAATACAAATACTTATAGAAATAATGTTATTTGTTTCACCGTAAAGCAATAGTTCTACTGCTTTACAATATAGAAGGGAAGTGTTCACTTTTGTGTTTTCCGAAATAGTGTTTTCAAGTCACCATCAGTATTTTGTTTAAAACTGTAGCTGATTAATATTAAAATTAATCTTTAGGTAGGTATAGAATCATTTGCTGGTTTAGACTGACCACAATCGATGTGAATAGACAAGAGGACCTCGACTAATTGACGCGTCAGCGAAAATAATTTAAAAAAAATTGAAAATTTTCAATATCTCGTCTCAACAAAACAACTAAAAAGTTCCAAATAAGTTACTTTTCAAGAAGTCTGATGCTGTTAGTGGTATTTATTTATTAACACTTTATGCAACAAAAGTACAAAGGCGGACTTAATGCCTAGGGCATTCTTTACCAGTCAACCAAGGTTGGTGGAGAGATAATAATGGCAGGTGCATAAAAAAAAGACAGTAATATGAATATATAATTAAAAACGGGTACGAAAATAAATATTTAAAATAATAATAACTATACATGAATATTTAAATTATTATTTATTTTATTTAACACCAGCTCCTTAAGACTTTACTGCTTTTTATTGAGTTTTATTTTTGAAATCGCCTCATACAAACCTTAATTTTGATAGCTCCACATGACCATGTCACAATAAAGCGACCGCACTTAGTTATAATGGCAGCTGCCATTATTTTTTTTTTCAAAATTCTTATAAGCCAATGTCACATCGGATGTCAAGATAAATCTAATAATACCTTATTAATTGTTGTAATCCATCCATCTGTTTAGGCTGCAGGATGTGCCAAAGAAATTGTTTTTTTTTATTGTTGATAAGCACGCGTTTGAACACTATCTCACCTGATGGTAAGCGATGATGTGGTCGAAGATGGAGCTCGCTTGCCTAGAAGCAACCTATTCGCTCTTGAATTAAAGACTCCCAGGTTGTAGCTATCAGGAAACACAGACTCTTGCATGGAATTCTACTCCAGCTGTACGCACAATGAATGTGTTCTCAAAACCGTTTTGTGGGTGTGGATGGGATGTTCATCACATGGTGAACATCCCATCCGCACGCACCACCATGTAAGGCGATGTAAGGCGATGAGCCACCTACCGGTGGCGCATCGCCTTACATCTTGTGGTCCGATGATGGAACGGGAGTGGCGGTCTCAAATTATGCGATTGCGTCGCCCACTTCCCAAAATGTAACCGATAGAAAACCGACAGGCTATCAACTCGGCGTCTATCATATCATCAAGACTTTGGAGCTACGACTTGATGAGTCTATCATTGCCGATGATTCCCTTAGCTCGCCACCGCTGGGACTCAGGTCTGCTATCTAATCAGTATTTAAACTAAGCATAATGTTTATAACGTTCCCACTGCTGTGACTCAGGTCTCCTATGTAATCAGTATTTAAACTAAGCAAAATGTTTATAACATTCCCACTGCTGAGACTCAGGTCTCCTATCTAATCAGTATTTAAATTAAGCATAATGTTTATAACGTTCCCACTGCTGGAACTCAGGTGTCCTCTCTAATCAGTATTTAAACTAATTACAATGTTTATAACATCCCCACTGCTGGGACTCAGGGCTCCTATCTAATAAGTATTTAAACTAAGCACAATGTTTATAACGTTCCCACTGCTGTGACTCAGGACTCCTGTCTAATCAGTTTTTAAACTAAGCACAATGTTTACAACGTTCCCACTGCTGTGAGTCAGGACTCCTGACTAATCAGTATTTAAACTAAGCACAATGTTTATAACGTTCTCACTGCTGGGACTCAGGTCTTCTATCTAATCAGTATTTAAACTAAGCACAATGTTTATAACGTTCCCACTGCTATGACTCAGGACTCCTGTCTAATCAGTATTTAAACTAAGCACAATGTTTATAACGTTCTCACTGCTGGGACTCAGGTCTCCTATCTAATCAGTATTGAAACTAAGCACAATGTTTTTACATACACACTAATATACATACTATTTCTCATTTACCTTCCTTCTGGAGCAGTTGAGTTAAAATTAAAAAAGAAAGGAATTGATGTGCACGACCATTTCTTTTAAGCTTAACGTAGTCAAAAAGAATTACTTTTTGATAACCTTTGTCGCTGACGGAATGTCACTCCACTCTATCTCAAGCCTTAGGTATAAACACTGGTCCTTACTTACCAGCCGATAAAGCACGTTCACACTAGTTTATTTCGGTTCTGTCTGACTAAAGGGATGGTTATTATTGCCATTACGGCGCCTCGGTCGGGTACTCAGCCTATGGCTCTACAGAGCGATGAAAATGATTCCCATTCCGTGTATTGTATTTTCGTAATTTCAACATCCCAAATTTCTGTGTATTGAACAAAATACACCGAAAAATTGTTGAGATAACAAAGGATCATTAACGTTTTTTATCCTTTAACGTAATATTGTGTGGGTGAAGTACCTAAATACAAGGCTTTTCATACAAAGGTAGATAATGAAGTTAATTTTATGTCCTGGGAGCAGATTTTCATAAATCACTAGATGTGCCCTCCGGCTTAACCCACGTGTAAAGTTTTTTAATTTTCCGGTATGAACAGTAACTCCCTGAAAAATATCATTAAAGCCGTGACCAAAACAGAACGACGGCCTTCACTTTTATGTTAATATTATTTTATCGAAAATGATACAGGGCAAACGAGGTTAAAATATTAAACGATATTCTTTTTTGAGGAAGCATTTTGGGAAGTCAAGTTACTTCGCTTCGAATTAACGTTACTGACGAGTGTACAATTTTACAAGGGCTATAGATGAGAGAAGTAGAAGATGAGGAAACTTACATTCGAGTTGCTAGGGAGTTTGTTGCACCACTTCTTCTTCCCAGCTAAAATACTAGGAGGTGGTGACAGGCGGGCCCTTTTTTGTGGGACTGTCTTTAAGTTGAACTTTGACGTTAAAAAGTGCTGGCTCTCAGCATAGTTTGAATAAATTAATTTTGATTTATTTCGAGTTCTTCGATAGTTTCATGGCAGCAAGTATCTTATAGTTTCTACATTTCTGGATGCAAGACTCTTCCAAGTTGCCGTTAAAAGACGTTTGCCTCAATTACCATTTTTTGGTACTTCTGGTGGGTACCTAATAAAAAACAACCTGTTGCATTTACTTGTCCTACTCACTTTCTGGGTAGGTTTGTAGCACTCCTACTTCAATTTTCACTTGTGTTCTATACGTAATACAGTCAACAGCCCAAAAAAGAGCGCCAACACAGCTCATCTTTCAGAAATTTAAGCTTCAATTCTGACAATCTAACTTGTTTATCAGTACTAGCTTCTGCCAGTGGCTTTGCTCGCGTGAATATCCTATATAATTATCCCAAGCGAACATATTCTCGGGATAAAAAGTGTTATCTTATATACCTACTATTCCAGACTAAAATCTATCTCTGTGCCAATTTTCATATAGATCCGTTTAGCCGTTCTGTCGTGATTGAGTAACACACATCAATCCATCCATTTAAACTTTCGCATTGAAAATAGTAGTAAGATTCATAAAAGTATTAAGATTCATAAAAGTAGTAAGATTCATAAAAGTAGTAAGATTCATAAAAGTAGTAAGATTCATAAAAGTTAGAGTGCCAGAAACGAAGCTTGGCAGCATTTATTAATTGTTTTATAGAAATCGTCCCACCGTATAAACAACCGTGTGACCTACAAGAAACACTAACCAAGTTACCACCTCCACAATTCGTAAGCCGTGTCCGCTCACTACTTTATTGCATATAAGCCAACCGACGCAGATGTCCCGGCGCTCTGTAATTGCCACTGTTCCTGTCCACACCCAGACGTGGCAGATGTTTACAAGTACTGTCTTGTAAGACGCCCACCAGTTTAGTGCGCTGTATTTTTTCTTGAGAAAGGATTTATTGAGGTTCATATCTGTTGGTTTTGGGTTTGGGAGTTTGATTTTTTTTAGGAATGTTTTGATTATTATATAATTATACTATATATATGTATTAGATATGAGTATATAAGAGGAAGTCTGAAAGTGGTACCGCTGACTGAAAAGTTGTGTGGAAATCAATTGTCGTGGTGGTCATGAGATGCGGAGGAATGAAGAAAATGTCGTGAGGAAAGTCTTGTGTATGGATGTGGATGGCTATAAGAGTAGAGGAAGGCCAAAGAAACAGACTATGTGAAAGAGGATATGGGTAAAAAGGGGGTGACTACAGAGATGACGAATAATAGAGGAGTATGGAAGAAAAAGACATGTTGCGCCGACCTCAAATAAATTGGGATAAGGGCAGGAGAATGATGATGATATATATGTCATCATCTGCCTAGCCTTTTCCCAACTATATTGGGGTCGGCTTCCAGTCTAACCGGATGCAGCTGAATACCAGTATTTTACATGGAGCGACTGCCTATCTGACTTCCACAACCCAGATACTGGGTAATACGATACCCCTTGATGATGATATATATGTATTACATTATATATATTTTTGATTTCAATGTTTGGATGTTTGGAGTTTCATTCCGGGTGGATTCCGCCAAGCAAAATACCTAGAAGAAGAACCAGGAAGCGTTGGAAGGAGTGTGTCAACGAAAATATGAGGAAAATTGTCAGGAAAATATCTTGACGAAGGGAGGCCAGAGACAGAGCGAAATGGAAGAAGATCGTTGAGGAGGCCAAGACCCACAAAGAGTTGTAGAGCTGAACAACAGATGACATTCTCCAGACTTCTGTGGTTTCTTATACTCACAGAAAAATAGAAATTTCTCTTTCAAAAGATTTTAAATAGGGTATTTTACTAAAACAAACTAATTAGTCTGTTAGTTAAATAACCAAAAAATATTGGACACGTATTTTTTCTTTGGTCACGTAAACAAAAAATGAGGGCGATACAGTGCGTTGAAATGTCACGTGACGTCACGCGGAGTGACACTATTTACCACAAAAGTGACATAACGAGCCCCACACTCCTGAACTTTGACGCGTTTTATCTTTGTCATTTTTTATTGGTTCGGTAAAGCAATAAATACGTGTGCGATATTTTTTGGTTATTTTACTGAGGGACTAATTAGATTTTTTTAGTAAAATACCCTATCACCAGGATGACGATATCATTTTCATCTCCTTCTTCATCTTATATCTCGAACTTCACAAATTGTTCGTAAAACATGTCATCAGGCTATAGTAAAATTACCTTAACACCTCAAGGCCCTGCGTCGACGAGAGGCGACAGCAATCAACACCGTAGTCGGGCCCCGCCTCGCCATAAGCGGCGGCAGTTTCGCGCGCTTTAAAACTCTATTATTACTAACAAGGAACGATTTTACTCCGGCAGTGCTGATCCGGCGGTGCTTCGGCGGTGCGGGGCGACAGTGTTGATCGCTGTCGCCCCTCGTCGACGCAGGGCCCTGACGGGTTAAATCCCAGAAAACGTCAACTGCTGGATATAGGCCTCCACGACGCATCGTTTTCACATCCAACAAACTTCCGTAGCCCTTAACAGGTTTACCTTGTGAGAGGCCTTACAAAGCTGCATCTTCGACTATAGGATCGCCACTACAGAACCATAAAAATGTAAGATGTTTTGGCTATTTACATCTTTTGTTTTTTTTTGTGCGTCACTGCGGGGTGCCAACTGAAAACCAGCGCTAGGTGTCTGACGCCTAGCAAATGCTGAGATGGTAACCCTTTCGGTTTGGGCACGCTCGTTGTGTCTGTGTCGAATAAATGATATCTATTCTAATCTATTCTATTTACCTACATATGCTATACGTGTATTGAAAGATCAAATTCCAAAGCTCTATCAGAATATCATAGGAAATTCAATTCCAAAATTGAATTTCCGTTCCATTCCAATATATTTAGATATAAAAGCTAGCAATTTAGGTCCTTTGATGGACTCTGGCAGGCATCGTAAGCCAACTGCTCTAAACGCGAGTCAGATTGAAACCTCATGGGAGAGGAACGTTTGCTCCTGCCAACGCTCGACAACAGCCCTGTCGTGCAACTTGATATATTATGAAATTCAGGAAGCTGGACAGTAGAATGCAGATGTTTAAATTGGATCACAGTAAGCGGATATCATTTGCGCTTTTATTTTTTCATGTTTTTTTAACAGATATTGCAAAAGATTTTTTTGCAGGTAGCGAAAAAAATATATTAATTTTAGTTATTTTTTGAGCGCACAGGACGGACTACAAAATAAAATTAATAACTAACAACATAAGCGAGGCCAGCAGTCTCCTATTTTCTGCCCGGGGGTGGAGGACTGCCCGGGGGTGGAGGATAAATTCGAAAGAGTTACCTCGCCCCCGGGCACTCGAGGCAGGGAGGAACAGGGGTGGGTTTTAGTCAGTAAGAGTCTGACACACCCTTCCGCTCCACCCTAGAGCGGAAGAAGTCATTGGATGATTTCCCACCCCCCAAAAAAAAAAAAAAAAAAGCAGTCTCCTATTTCAGTATAATAATGATAGAAAAAAGAAATAACGCAGGGCTGTTTTTCTGATTGTAACTGTGATGTGGACGCACTTACGGAACATAGACTAAATATTATACAGATCAAAAATAAACATTATAAACACAATAGACAGGTATCCTACTGAGATCATAAGTGTGAAAAACCTGTGTGATACAATATTTGCTTATCCATTATGCCTTAGGACGAATATATATGAAACATACAGGTCATACAGTATTCCATACTTTTTTTAAGGTAGTACGTTCACCTTTCACGCGCATACTGGGAAAATATGGATACAGAGACCAAAATAGCAAATTATTGCTGAATTCGAATAAATAAATATTGCCCAACTCAACTCCTTCACACTTCATCACCCCGGCAGTACATCTCCCCCTAGACGTGAACTGACGTTGCCAATTTAAAAAAAATAATATCTTAAGGCGCAGTTATATGCCAGCGAACTTATTTTTTTTTTTTAATTAGGCTTTTCCCCACACTAGGAATTACTCCTGTATCGTGGGAGCGTTCACAAACATGTACACTCACATACACAAGACTCCCAGACCCGGAACAACTATATGCAAGTCATTTAAATATTTGTTCGCTGCGGGAATCGAACCCGCGACACGCAGCGCAGCAGCCGAACGCTCAACCACTGTCACACAGTCGTACGTCCACCCAGTACCAGGACTCGCCCATCAAGAAGCGCAGTTCCAATAAGACGCATTATTAATTTATTTTACATAGCACAACAAGTATTATACTAAAACACGTATACTAAAAAATAAACAGTTTCAATATCTTTAAAATGGCGAAGGTTTTATATAAATACGTTTAGTAGTTTTTGCGTGATTCTTAATTTTTTGACCGCGTTAGATATAACTTTACAAATTAATTACAGTATGTTATAAAAATATAATTTAAAATATTCACTTCAAATTTCGAAGAAAATTGTTTAGATTAACATCTCATAAAAATATTTCAAAGAAATAAGACTAGTTGTTTAAACGTGATGTTCAATATAAAATCATTAGAAGTCGTTTCATTGGTTAACCATGTGCGAACCCAGGTTAGTTGCTGCACAAATAAAGGCTTCTTGGATGCATCTCAAACACAGAGCCAGTGTGGAACCCCTTGGTGTTATTACAACAATCGATCGATCTTCTATCGATACCATCGATTGATGGTAGAATGGACGAGTCGACGTCGATCAATAGTTTCTACTACACCGATAGATCGACGGTCGACCGATGGTAGAATGAATTAACCTACCAACGATCGTGTCGATCAATGTCGATCGATGGAAGAATGAATTAGTCGACCAACGATCGAGTTGATCAACGTCGATCGATGGCATCGATCGACGATCGATAGATTGTTTTTCGACCGGTATCCGTCGTTCAGCTAAAGTTATCACATCAATCGATCAACGTCGATCGATAGATTGTTTTTGGACCGGTATCTATCGTTCAGCCAAAGTTATCACAGCAATCGATCAACGTCGATCGATAGATTGTTTTTCGACCGGTATCTGTCGTGCAGCCAAAGTTATCACATCAATCGATCAACGTCGATCGATAGATTGTTTTTCGAACGGTATCCATCGTTCAGCCAAAGTTCTCACACCAACGTCTATCGATTGGTGTAATAAACCCTCACAGGTCTTGCGTCACTTGATATGCTGTCCTGTCCTGCACATCCTGCACAACCTTCCTGGATTTATACAAGGCCAATGATAGAGCTGTCTAAGTTGCTAAACCCTGGTCAAGCAAAAAAATAATTTGAGCTTCTCCACACGAAGACGTAGAAGAAGAATAAATATTGCGTGTAACCTTCACGTTTATTCACTACCCTGCATACCAAACATTTTTGTTGACTGTACACAGTGTACACAGGTATTAAATTATACAAAGTTGGGAAGAAAATTTACTTACTACGAAACAAAAGGTTTTCAACCTTATCAATTCCCTATACACGTATTCATGTGAGTATAATTTATCGTAAGACACGTCTACGATCTTCTTTGTACTTCCCGTCTTCCCCACACAGTCAGTTTGGTTTTAACCAAAAATTTTGAGCAAAAGGCATAATGAAGTACTTATATAAGTTTACAATCAAGACTTTAATGTACTAAAGTTATAGAAAATTCACGAAACTTAATATTTAATCATTTTGAACGGAGTTTATTGTTAGGAAATTCAAGACTTAAGAGGAAAGTTTCAAGTATTTAGTTATAACAATGAGGGCCAACTTTGTATAGGTACTTTTATGTGAATTTTAATAATGTTGTAGGAAATTTTGTATCGGAAAATGTTTTGCTACATCGGGTTTCGGTATCAGAAGCGTTTTAACATTTTTAGTTAGAAGTTGAAATTACACATTTTGAAGAAGAAACAGTAACTTTTTAGAGTTCCGTACCCGAAGGGTCCAAACGGAGCCCTATTGCTCTCACTCACATGTCCGCCTGTCCGTCGTCTGTCACAAAATTTTGTTCCAAAAAATTGTTACCTTCCCATTGACCTTTGAACTTGAAATTTATTGATAATGTATATTTTACTAACCAATACCAAAACAATGATTTCCCTCTTATGGTACGGAACCCTAAATGTGCGGAGTCCGACACGCTCTTGGCCGGTTTTTAAGAAGGTTCACACTCATTGTACAAAAGGAGTCATTTGCTGCCAAAGGAGTGGAATTCCCTGCTGGAGTCTATAATAATAATAATAACTCAACAACTTAGATCCCTCTGCTCAACCGAAACCTACAAGTATTTGGGTATGTCGGAAGCATAAGGCATCAATACTGCTGACGTGAAACAGTCGTTGAGGGAGCGCTTCTTTGGCCGCCTGAAAAAAAGTACTAAATAGTCTTCTATCAGGCGGGAACAAGGTGCGCGCCTTCAACGGTTGGGTCATGCCGGTATTGATGTACTCCTTCGGCATACTCAAATGGACTCAGACAGAACTTGACGCCCTGGATAGGAGGGTCCGCACACTGCTGACCGCAAATCGGATGCATCACCCACGATCATCGGTGATGAGGCTGTATATCCCGCGGAAGTGTGGTCTTGGCTTCTTAAATGCTAAGACCCTACACAATCGCGAGGTATGCAGCCTTAGGGAATATTTCCTAGAAACCGACGTGGGTATGCATCGAGATGTGGTCGCTGTGGACAAGGCCCTCACCGCGCTCTTCTTGGCAAACGAAATCTGGCGCAAACTTAAAGTACTGGATACTAATGACCGCAGGGAAGTATGGCAGAGCAAGGAGCTTCACGGACGCTTTTACCGGGTCCTACATGGACCCAATGTAGATCTCTTAGCGTCCGTATCCTGGCTGCGCTTTATTGACCTATTCGGGGAAAGCGAAGGTTTTGTCTGTGCGATTATGGACGAAGTTATGGTGACGAATAACTACCGGAAATATTGTGAAGGACGGTACGGTTGACATCTGTCGGGCATGCCACCGGCCCGGGGAATCAATCCGATACATTATTTCTGGTTGTTCTCGTCTAGCTAACGGAGACTATTTGGATAGACACAACCTTGTAGCCAGGATTATCCACCAGCAACTTGCTCTTAAATACAATCTTGTGGCATCTGAAGTACCGTACTATAGGTATGAGCCCGACCCAGTTCTCGAAAATGGCAATATCACGTTGTGTTGGGATCGATCTATCATCACTGATAGGACTATTGTTGCCAATAAGCCTGACATAGTGGTGATAGATTGACAAGAGCGTCGCACAATGATTGTTGATATAGCTGTCACTCATGACGAGAACCTCGTGAAGGCTGAGAAAGATAAAAAAACAAAGTATCTTGGTCTGGCTCGCGAGGTTGTCGACATGTGGGAGGTGGATACAGCAGTCATTGTGCCGATAGTGATGACGGCCAATGACTTAATAGCCAAGAGCCTCGACGAACACCTAAGGAGGCTCTCGTTGAACAGCTGGATCAAGGGCTTGATCCAGAAGGCAGTACTCCTGGACACGGCGCGCATAGTTAGGAAGTTACTCTCTCAGAAGCCCTGGCCACCGGTAGCTTGGACCCTATCCCGATACCGGTAGGATACTATTTTTTTAATTTTTAAATGTTTTTATATTTTGATATTTTAATATTTAAAAATGTAAATTGTATGTATATACTATAAAATAAAAGGAATAATAACATTTATTTATTTTCTCCCACAAGTAATAAATGATATACAGTTCGTGAAGGGAACAATTTGAAGATGGGAGACAGGAGCCCATACTAAGTAAAACCTGTGCTATGGGTCACCTGGTCTCCTTATCTCGAATGCATGTAAAGATTCATAATAAAGATATAAATTACTGTAGTAGGGAGCGCTCATAGCTCATCAATGATAAAAATTTGAATATAACATTTAAATAAAAAAAAAAATATAATTATATTAAGGCATTAACATAATGAAAGGTAAGTTTGTGAATTTATTGGTGGGTGTTTAATGTTTGTATAGTGTTTTGTGTGTGTGATATATGAGTTGTGCTAGTTAGGTTTTGGGGGTGTGTATGTATTGCATGTTTGTTATACTTCTCTGTTAAAGCAGTTTCTCCGTCTCGTCATAGGTAAGAGTTAGGAGCCAATTTGAGACCTTGCGCCTGCATTCCAGTTTCGTTGACGAATATAATGACAGCTTCCTGTTTGCAATTTCATATAGACGTGGCCCTTGAAAAAAGAAAAAGTATCGGCTGAAACTTGTCTTAGCTGGTCTTACTTGACACACTTGATAAAAACGCCTTCTTTTTAGTATAGTTCAAGCTTGAATGTTGCCTAAGTTTGGTAGCAAGAACATATAGTTGTCTCACCGTTAAAACTTCAGCTTGCTGGTACAGTTCCGTCATAGGAAAAAGCCTCGGTTTGAATAGGCTGACCTTAAGAATAAGTCTTTGAGCTCTTTCTAGTTCAACCAGGCGCGTTTTAGCTGCCCCGCCACATGAAAAGATACAGTAGGTGAGAACAGACCGTCAGAGCGCCAAGTACACAGTTCGCATGACTTTAGAGTCCGCTACATGTCGAAGGTTTTTAAAAACATATGTAAGTTTACGTATTCTCTTGGACACATTACCTGTATGTTCGTGGAAGTTTAGATTGTTATGAATTGTTACACCTATTTAACGGAACTTGAATAATTAATATGTGGACAGTTGCAAGCTGTGGCCATTTGTTGAAGACAAGAATATGTGATTATTTTGTGTGATGGGATGGGAGTGTTACGAGTACGTAATAAAAAGTAAGAAAGTAGGTTTTAGTGGCATTTAGCGTTAACAGTTTTTTTACTCTCCAAGAAATTTACAAGTCTTTTATTAATAATCCTTTCTAAGATTTTCGATAGCGATGGTAGGAGTAAAATTGGGCGGTAATTATTGATACAGTCTCTCCCCCCACCCTTGTGTATAGGAATAACTATGGATTGCTTGAAACACACCCAGCCTGAGACAGTTGTTAAAGAGCTCAGTGAGTGGCGGCGCTATGTATTCCTTAACGAGTTTCAGAACTCTGGTTGATATGCCATCCCAGCCTACGCTGCAGTCCGATTTCAGATTCTCAATTATACTGGCAACTTCCTCACAGTCCGTGTTCATAAGAACAAAGGACGTGCGGTGAGCACTATTATAATTACTGTCAGAAATCGGAGGAGTCGTCAGTATGTTATTCGCTAAATTGGAGCCTATAGTTGCAAAGAAGTTATAGTCTATGTTTCTTGATAGTTACAAGCTTTTTTTTTGCATGTTAGACTTTGACTGGCTAAAACCCACCTCTGTTCCTTCAGTTGCCTGAGTGCCAAGGGCTACGGTAGCTCTTTTTCGAATTTATCCACAACCCCAAGCAAGCATCGGCCTGACGGGCCCCGTTAGGTGTTGCTGACATCTCATTGAGGCGCGCGTGGAACACTACGCGCCGTCGACACTCAGCCCGTCCTGATTGGACGGCGAGCTACCTACTACTCGCCGTCCGCTGGGCCCCCGCCTACGGTGGCCGGAGATCGGTTTGCAAATACAACCTGGGGTTTTTAAGTCAAGAGTGAATAAGATATTTATACGCACATCATTGTTTACTATCAGATGAGATATCACAAGGACAAGCTTAACAATGATAAAAAAAGTTTTGAAATAAAAATGATGGTTTCGGTTCTAAAATTAATAACTAACATAAAACAAAATGTGTATCTTTGTGACAAATGAACCTGCTGAATTAGAAATGAAAGAAAATTAATATTTCTCTAGTTACAACTTAGTTATAAGAATTAAATATACATATTTTTTTTATATCAGGCTTATTATACCCAATACTGTTATATATCTATATTTATAAAATTCGAAGTCCTGACTGACTGACTGATATATTCACGCACAGCCTAAGCCGCTGGTCTTAGAGACATTCAATTTGGAGGGTGTGTTCTTTGTGAAGACTAAATGATAAATGATGTTTATTCAGTAAATAGGTTACAAGGAACACTTTTACACGTCAATGTTTTTTGTCAGTTTAAGCTAGTTGAGGCCGGTGTTTCCTAGCTGACTACCAAGAAGAAACACCGAAACAAACTCAGAGGTCAAAGTCTCTTTTAAAGTGTTGACTAGGTATCCACTTAGAGAGGGTTTTTCGGAATTCAAACCTTAAGGGGGTGAAAAAAGAGTTGAAAGTTTATAACGAGGGAATCACTAGTTCCACACGAGCGAAGCCGCTGGCAGGAGCTAGTACCGACATTGTATACCTGAGAGTTAAAACTAAATAACGTTTTGTCAACTGGCGTCTTATTTAATAAAAATCATAATCAAGTGTTTAATTGATAAGATTATTATATTATACATTGATAAGAAGGTTCTTATTTCAAAATTCCATCAACATTCTGAGTTTAGAATCCGCTAATCTGTATTTGAACTGTGTGGTTCCGTTCTGGCCCGGTCACGATGCTGCCAAACAAGGTCATGGGACTGCTAGGACTCAGGTCTCCTATCTAATCAGTATTTAAACTAAGTACAATGTTTATTATAACGTTCCTACTGCTGGGACACAGGTCTCTTATCTAGGAGTGGTAATAGGCTGTATCCACCACGCGGGCCTAGTGCGGATCATATTTGTCTTTAAATTTTGGTTCTAGGTCATACTGGTTTTCTCACGATGTTTTTCTTCTCCGTTTGAGAGTCATTCATCAGTCAGTCATTATCAGTCATCTTTCTTCTTATACTATAATATAATAATCTCTTGTCACGGTGTTTGTGGTTGCACTCCTCCGAAACAGCTCAACTTATTTTAATTTTTTTTTTGTATTATTGGTAGGTATGAGAATAGGTCTGAAAGTATTTTTCACCCATCTACCCCCACCCCCCATTTTTTAATCGCAGAACGAGGTTAGCTGGGTTAGGTAGTACTAAAATAAAATATTATAAATACGAAACTGGATGGATGAATCGCTGAACGTTTGATAGGTACTCAATCACGCCAGAACGGCAGCACGGATCTGGATAAAATTTGGAACAAAGATGGACCAAAATGTATGCAAACAAGCCAGAGCAAAGAATCCGACTTGCGGAGACAAGAGTTGTGTGAAGCGCGCTAGCCGGCCCCTGGCTACAACTGGATCGCAAGCTCTCTGCGATGCGCATAGCTAATCGAATAACCTAAAAATGTTTTACAAGACTTACCCAAGGTTCCTGAAGTCTTTTGTCCGGGGACCAAACCGGCCATATGTGTGTATGTCCTGCGCACGTCAAATTTTTATCTATTTTTTATTTATTTAATTAATGAAATTACAATAAAGAGGTGTAACTTATTTTAAAACTGGCCAAACTTTTGCGTTTTTTTTTTTTATTAAATACGTTGCCCCACACTTTCACGTTTGATGGCGAGTCAACATCTGTCAAGCCCCGTTGACAGTCGGCCATCGTGTAACTACAGACTTTGTAATGTTCCGGGTGTATAAACCTTGCCACAGGTCTAAAAACCTTGGGTAATAGTAATAATAGCGGTTTAAAACGCGTGAATCGAGTTTTTGGCAATTTTTTTGGCAAGGCAAACGGAATTTCCTAGGTGGCGCACATGTGTGCAGCTAGATACTGAAATGATGAGAAGTGTAGTGTTTGTTCAGTAGGTATACCAGATTATAGTCTGAAATAGCACATAGCATACTTTTCAACCCGGTAGTCGAAAATTATCCCAAGGGAAGATCTTTGGGATAATTTTCGACTGTCATTTTTCGACTTTCATGCGGGCGAAATCGCTGGCAGAAGCTATCTTAGTCTTTTATGGTATCACAAATATATATATATATATAATCAGACATATTATTATCGCCTTTACATACTAGGTAGAACTTCCGTTCTCCGACGCAGGAAACTGTAATTTCCTTGTGAAGACGTACATATATACCGGGTGTTTTATCACGATATTTTCACCTAGTTTGCACTACGAGTCGAGAAGACATCCGCTTGTATTGGAAGTGCTCGTTATATCGATAGAAATAGAATCTCGAGTGAGACATTATGTAACATTTGTCGTACTAGACCTGGTTATCAATAGAAGAGAGTTTTTATAGTACATTTTTATTAACTCGAGCCAAACAAAAGAGGGGTGTTATAAGTTTGACCGCTGTCTGTGTGTCTGTCTGTCTGTGGCATCGTAGCTCTAAAACGGGTGAACTGATTTGAATACGATTTTTTTTATTTGAAAGCAGGTTTCTTAGCAATGGTTCTTTCTTATTATGTTTAATTAAAATTGGTTCAGTCGTTTCAAAGTTATCAGCAGCTGTTCTAGCTTTTTTAACACAATAAAGCTAGAACAGCTAGCAGCGGAAAAAGCTAGGTGACTTAAGTAATAAAATCCGCACGAGTCGATCCGTCAGGTAAAGCTACGCTCGCCGGGGTTGGTCCATGGATGCGTGACCATTTTCACATACCGAGACCCCTCCGTGTCTTGGAAAGCACGTTAAGCTGTTGGTCCCGGCTGTCAATCGTGAATCTTTGACAGTCGTTACGGGTCGTCAGAATCCCGAAAGTCTGACACCCAGTCTTACCAAGGGGTATCTTATAACCCAGTTACTGGGTTGTGGAGGTCAGATAGACATTCGCTCCATGTAAAATACTGGTATTCAGCTGTATTCGGTTAGATTGGAAGCCGACCCCAAGATAGTTGGGAAAAGGCTAGGCAGATTGATTTATTTGTAATTGCCAGGAAAAAATATGCATTTAAGAGAATTTAGGGAAATCAAAACCAAAATCAAAAGTTGCACCCGTCCGGGGCTGGGGCGGGACTTTAGTCTGTATTTTCTGCAACAGGTATAAGTTTCCCCTCTACCTGCTCATTGGTAATTTTATAAAATGGCGTTGGTAGGTACATGATATTGATGAGTATTGGCGAAATTCAGATTTAATTCAAGGTCAGGCTGATGAATGTACTTACTCCGGCATTACATATTACTAAAATTGGAACAATACAGAGAAGATTAGCATGGCTCCTGTGCAAGGATGACACGAAAAATCATGAAGCGTTCCACATTTCATGCCTATAGGTAGCGGATAAATTCGTAACTGAGTTACCGCTCCCCTGGGCACTCAGGCAAGGAAGGAAAAGGGGTGGGTTTTAGTCAGTAAGACACACCCTTCCACTCCACCCAGAGCGAGGAAAACAGGCTGATGAAGAAGGCATCATTCGAGTTGTGCAGAAGAAGAAGAAGCCTGCTTGTCGCAATCAGTGCGGTACGCATTGACAAGCCAGAACTTAATGCTGCGTCCCGCTATTCCATCGACGCAGCTGTACGTCTCACGTCTGCATCACTCCACGAAGGTAGAGGTCGTGGAGTACATCAAGATGAAGACTAAGTTCACCCTGAGAGTCGAAAGGTTGGAGTCGCGCCGCAAGATTAACTTCAAATTTTTTGTGGTGCGGGTACCGACTCACTATCTAGAGACCTTCACGAAGGAGGAATTTTGACCGTAATTAAATAGATTAGTTTTAATGTATTTTCAATATTATGTATTAGTTTATTATGTTTTATGTTGTGTATTTTACCTATGGGCCTTAGTTGCCTATAAATAAAGAATATTGTTATTATATTATTATTAACACTTTACTTTTTGGGTAAACAGAGAAAAATATTTTGTTTTCACATGTAAAAATCTATTATGAAGTGTTTATTAAAATAAATACTTAAGTTAAAGCTATTTAGCGAGGTTTCGACTACATGACCTACAATAACCTTGCATTTATTTAAACTTCATGTACACTATAGGTACATAGGCGGCCTTAATCTGACAATCCACTCTCTACCAGTTAACTTTTGGGTTAAAGAGACTACTTTGTTGTAGGTATACAAGAACAAAAATAAAAAAAACCGGCCAAGTGCGAGTTGGACTAGCACACGAAGGGTTCCGTATCATAAACAAAAAAAAATAACTTGTTTCTGTAAACATGTTTTTTGGGTTTATTTTTTCGCGTATCTTTTTTTTACTGTTAATAGGCACACGTTTGACCACTATCTCACCTGATAATAATAATAATAATATTCCACAACTATCACACAACGCCATCTAGTCCCAAGCTAACCCGAGCTTGTGTTATGGGTACTAGACAACTGATAAACATACTTATATATTTCTAAATACATACATATTATAGATAAATTACACCCAGACACAGAACAAATGATCGTGCTCATTACACAAACATTTGTCCTGGGTGGGAATCGAACCCACGACCTCCGGCATAGCAGTCAGGGTCACTAACCACTAGACCAACAGGCCAGTCAAAATCAATCAAAAATTAAAGGGGGCTCCCTGAGCCACCTTTAATTTTTAATTTCAACTGTGTCGCTATTACGGATCGTAATATACAGCCCGCTGAGAGACAGACGGACAGCGGAGTCTTCGTAATAGGGTCCCGGTGGTTACCTTTTGGGTACGGAACCCTAAAAATGTTTAAAATGGAGATTGCTAACTATACTATCCTCTTTATTTTATTAGTTTTGAACTACGTACAAATATTAAACGAGCGACAGCTATATCCTTCATTGTGTATTTCAGCGTATCTAAAGACCGTAACCCAAATAAGTGTTCCCAAGAGACTAACAAAATAGTGCGTAGTATTACACATACCGTAACAAACAATAATTAATTAGCAACTGTTCCAGACGTACCTGAGGGTGTGGTGGGTATTAATCACTCTATAGACTGATAACGTGATAGATTGATAGCCTGATATACTTCTAGTCTGATGGCCGACAGGAACAACTCTTTGCGATCGCTGTGAGGTAAGGTTGATTGATTGAGAGGAGTTGAGCACGTGTTTTATTATTATTATTCTTTATTGTACACATATAACATGTAACTAAAACACAAATTAACAGTTAATTACAAAGGCGAGCTTAACCCAGCATTTGGATTTTCTTACAGCAAACCTCAGGGTGAAAAATACATTTGCATAAATAGGTTTTTTTTTTTTTTTTTTTGGGGGGGTGCGAAATCATCCAATGACTTCTTCCGCTCTAGGGTGGAGCGGAAGGGTGTGTCAGACTCTTACTGACTAAAACCCACCCCTGTTCCTCCCTGCCTCGAGTGCCCGGGGGCGAGGTAACTCTTTCGAATTTATCCTCCACCCCCGGGCAGGCCTCCACCCCCGGGCAGGTGCATAAAATAGGTAGGTACATCTTAAGTGCACAACAAAAACTTAAAATATAATCTGTTACTTAAATAAACTAAACAAATATGTGATACTTAAACATACTACATACTGTGGGTATAGCTTACAAAGAAATCCTTTTACAAACATATTACGGGTCATGCTGACAGGAAGTGCTCCCGAATTCCTCTCCTGAACACCTTTAACGAAGGGCTAGCCCTAAGAGTGTGTGGAAAAGAGTTCCAAAGGTGTACAGCACGAACAGTATAGGATCCACTGTAACAACTAGAGGAGCTTGGTTGTGTGTGTGTGTTTGTTGATATTTAGTGATATTCAGCTTTATTTATATGAATTATAATTATGATTAGTCTAAATACTGACTATCAGATTCAAAATTCAAAATCTATATTTGACGAGAATATAATAAAAATATTTATCATTTCAAAACATATAAGTTATTATATCGTAAGCATATAGTTAAGATATCTTAATAGAAATAACTTAAAAGATATATATACAAACTAACAATAATACCTAACATGTACAAATGCGTATGAAAAAACCACTCACTGGGCATCAAAAAATTCATCCACATCGCTGTCAATGGAAAAAGTGCCCAGAACGCTAGCAGCATTGCCACGTTGAATAGCAATGCTGATTCGTTGGCCAAAGAAAAGCCCAGCCCTCTGGTCACGTGAAGAGTCGACTAACAGCTTGCTAATATGCCGGAAAACTCGATGAGCACTCGGACCCCATGGCCCTAGTGTTTCAACCCCAAACGGCTCAAACATGTACGCCCTATAAGGTTATTATATTTGCGCCGTTTGAGGTTTTCTGCACCTGCAGCAGCCGCCCCAGCACAGCCTGCCGTGCTAAGAAGATGGGATGGCGCAAAGGTGTCGACACATGTTGCATCCCACACCAAAGGCCTACCCAACTTCCAAGGCATTATGGTCATTCCGTCTGGCCTCTTCCCATCGTCACGTGCTAAGCCATTGGGTTCTAAAACAGCTGGCACCCCGGCGGTGACAAGAGCCCGACGGATGATGTCATTAATGCTGGCGTGCCGTGCTATCCGACCAGCACTCCTACCGCAGGATAGGCCGTGGTGTCCGAGGCGGTCGACTGCTTCACCGCATTGACAACGATGTGGAGCTCCACTCGGAGCACCCAGACGCAAACATGTAGCGATCCGGAAAGTAGCGTCACTCAGCATGGTACCAATGTTGGGTGACGGTAGTGCCTGTAGCCAAAGGCCCGACTCCCACTCACCCACAGCCAGTAGGCGGGCACGCTCAGCAGTATTGGTGGACGTATTAATGAGATTATTCCGTACCAACCTGCAGAGCGGCTCATCCCACTGTCTCTGGGAAGATGGGTTCTCGGGTAACGCCGTGTTCGGCCGCTTTCCAGGCGTTCACAGCATCGGTCGAGCTCGGCACCTCACAGTTAACCAGCGATGGGGTTAAAATTCGTGTGGTTAACTGTCGAGTGCTGTGGACCGAAGACAGGAACGCCGGTAGGCTTACACTAGAAATTTTGCGGATGCCGAGCCCACCAAAGCGAATGGGTAGCGTGGCTTGCAGCCATGCTCGGTCATCCAGGGCCACATTTAAGATGGACGTAAGAGTGGAACGAATAATTTGATCGATTTTGTCCAAGAGATGTGGCTGCTTCCATAAAAGGGAAGAGCGAAGAAAATATATGAAATTTGGTCCGAAACAGCAATACCTGATGAGAGTGACCGCCGAATGTAAATTAATTTTGGAAAGTCTATCTGAAATATCGTTAAAACGTTTAATTTTGTCGTCGATGAATGAAGAAAAACTGTCTTCCAATATTGGAGAACCTAGGAGGTGTAATGAACTTTTCTCTAAAATTTTGATTTCTGGAGCTATTGCACTAAATTTCTGTATGGTCGATTGTCTGTCGGTATTGTCACAAAGAAATATTTCACATTTGGAGTAGTTAAGGTCAAGGCCAATGGACTGAAACTGGTTCTTTAGGAATTTTAAATCTTCTAAAACGGTGTCTACGTCACCTCCTAGTGTTCCATCATCTAAATACTACAGGTTAAATTTTGAATTTAGTTGTTGAATTATTGGGTGAATAGCCAAGCTGAAAATGACTGGCCCGAGAGGGTCACCTTGTTGACATCCAACTGCAGATTCCAAAACGTTGTCTTTATATAATAATTTTGATGGATGCCTATAGCATTGCCACAAAAAGCCGAAAATTTCTGGTAACTCTTTTTTTCCTTCAGCTAACAAATTGTCCCTGTTAACTGAATTGAAGGCGTTTTTAACGTCAACCTTGAGGATGACCTCACCTTTACCAGAATTTAGAAAGGTGGAAAGGGCGTGTACGGCAGCCTCACAGCCCCCTCTGGAACCAAAACCAAGTTGTAGGGGCTGGAATTTGTTGGTCAGTGATTTGCTGTATATTTTGCAACAAATTTTGGCTGCCATACGCCTGTAGGTGCACCCGACGGCAATGGGACGAATGCCGCCGTCCCTCTTGTGCAGGGCACATAGGTTGGCCCCGTACAAGATATCGACGACGGCATCGTTCACGCCGCCGGAGAGTATTAAAGTAACTAAAGCCAAGAGCTCCTTCAAAAGCGACTCACCAGCTTCCCCGGTGCCTGAGCTTAAAAGATCCTTCAAGTGCTGAGGAGTCAGGCCGTCGAGGCCGCCGGCGGAACCGTTTCTGAAGGAGCTCACGGCTGCTAGCAACTGGGGGGCTGTAATTTGGAAAAATGAGGAATCAGGATTAGGGGAGTCGGGAGGGTCAGGGAAAGTGAGGTCATCCGCAGGCGCTGGGTGTTTACTCTCCAGGGCTGAAATTGTTTCTGGAGAGTAAGGCGCCACCACATCACTGCTGAAAAGTAGCCTAGCAGCTCCCCTTATGTCACCATCGCTTAATTTGGATTCTACATGTGAACATAAACCTTTCTGGGGAACGTTATTAAAAGCTGGTAATTTTGGATCTAAAAAGTAGGCCGAATTGTTGCAATTGTCTTTAATTTGGGTCGTTAATGTTTTTTTTGTAGCCAAATTTTTTTGAACATGTAGAATCCTATAAGGGAAGGTGAGTAATTCCTCCCAGGCACTTTGTGTGTTCTCCTGGGCCGCAAGACGGACGCATCGTGCTAAACTCAGCGCAACAGACCGTCTTGCGCCCCGGGGAACTCGCTTCAGAATGGGAGTTGAATTTTTTAATTTTGACAGTGTTTTCCAAAGTGATTCGTTATGTGTCTGAGATGTGGCTGGTGTTGATGTTTGAGATGTGGCTGGGGGGTACAAAGGTACACTATGTGGTTTGTGAGCCTTGCCATAGTGTATCTTTAACCCCCGTTCACCTTTAAAAAAACGTACCTGGGAGCAATGGGGACATCTTACCAACTGAGTGTCGAGCGATGTGGCAGGTTGACTGCTACAGTTTCCAGCGTCGCTACAGTCAGCGTTTGACATAAAAAAAGGATTCCACTTACCTATAAATTACACAAATACTATAAATATTTTATTAAAATAAAAAAACACAAACTATAAAGTCAAAATATTGTCTGATGGCTTGCACTGACGTGACGGCGCACAGGGTTACTGATCGCGCTCCTTCGCGACCGTTGCCTCGGTAACGACACGGGCGTACTGGTGGTCGGCGGCGCTTACGGCTTTACGCCAAGCGTGTATTGCCGCGCGACGCCGGTACACCAGGTATCGCAGGCGGCTCCGTAACCGCACGCCGGAAACGGAAGCCGTCGAGGCGGAGCTATACGAGGGGTACAGAGCGGCGAGGACCGCCCTCCGAGCGGAGATCTTGCGGGCCAAGAAATCGGCCCGCGAGGAGTCGCTGGAGGCTCTCAACAGAGACCCGTGGGGGCGCCCGTACAAACAGAAAACCGCAGCTCGTGGAGGGCGTGGTGAGCGCTCTGTTCCCCTCGCGAGGGGAACATACCCCTCCGCCTATGGCTCCGCCTCCTGCGGTACCTGACGCGGACCAACCCGACGACGACGACGTTCCCGAAGTGACCGAGGTAGAGCTGAGAGCGGCGGTGCGTAGGCTGAACGCCAAAAGCACCGCCCCAGGACCCGACGGCTTTCATGGGAAAGCCTGGGTCCTGGCCTTGCAAGAGGCTCTCGGGCCTCGACTCAGAGGGCTTTTAAGCGCATGCTTGGAGAGGGGCCAGTTTCCACGTCGGTGGAAGTCGGGGAAGCTGGTCCTGATCAAGAAGGTGGGGCGCCCTGCGGACTCTCCGTCCGCTTACCGGCCCATTGTGCTGCTCGACGAGGTGGGCAAGCTCTTTGAAAGAGTAATTGCAGACCGCCTCGTCGGGCAGATGGTGCGGGTGGGGCCGGATCTGGCGGAGAGCCAGTACGGCTTCCGCAGGGGGCGCTCCACGGTGGACGCCATCATGCGCGTACGAGCCCTCACGACGGGGGAGGCAGTTGCCCGGGGCAGGGTCGTCTTGGCGGTGTCTTTGGACATCTCCAATGCCTTCAACACCCTGCCCTGGAGTTGCATAGTGGAGGCACTCCGGTATCACCGGGTGCTGCCCTACCTACGTCGCGTAGTCGAGGCGTATTTGACGGACAGAGCCGTCATCTACCCCGGTCATCAGGGAGAATGGAACCGGCGAGAGATGTCGTGCGGTGTTCCACAGGGATCGGTCCTGGGGCCGCCTTTGTGGAACATCGGATACGACTGGGTGCTGCGCTGCGACCTCCCCATTGGCGTCAGCGTAGTGTGCTACGCTGACGACACGCTAGTCTTAGCGCAGGGGTGGTCGCACGAGGCGGCGGCCGACCGTATGACACGCGGGGTTGCGACAGTCATAGGGAGGATCCGGCAACTGGGACTCGAGGTGGCATTGCACAAGTCCGAGGCCATGTGCTTTCATGGCTATCGGAACGAGCCACCGGCGGGTTCCCAGATCACGGTAGGAGGGGTTCGCATCGGCGTCGAGGGTACGATGAAGTACCTGGGACTCGTCCTCGACAGCCGGTGGAACTTCGTCGAGCATTTTCGACGTTTGGCTCCCAGACTGGACAGGGCCGGGGCCGCCTTAAAGCGGCTCCTGCCCAATCTGAAGGGGCCAAACGCCTCCTGCCGGAGGCTCTACGCGGGGATCGTGCGGTCCATGGCCCTCTACAGGGCACCGGTGTGGGCGCGTTCGTTGACGCAGCGGTCAACGCGCCAAATGAACGCGGCCCAGAGGGTCATGGCCATCCGCATCATCCGCGGATACTGCACGGTCTCCCGTGAGGCGGCGAGCCTCCTTGCCGGACTGTCACCGTGGGATCTGGAGGCAAAAATCCTCGCGCACCTGTACGAGTGGCGCGAGGAGGCCAAACGCCGGGGCGAAACTCCGCTGCCGCGACAACTCGCGGCTCGGCGGACAGAGCTCCGGCAGGATCTCATGGTGACATGGAGAGAGCGACTGTCGCAACCCAGCGCTGGGCACGCCACCATCGAGGCGGTAGTGCCCCTCTTTGAGGAGTGGCTGGAGAGGCGTCACGGCGCCCTCACCTTCCGCCTGACGCAGGTGCTCACCGGACATGGCTGTTTCGGGAGGTACCTGTGTCGGATCAAGGCGGAGGTGACCCCTGCGTGTTTCCACTGCGAGGATCGCCCCGTGGACACGGTGGAGCATACGGTGGAGGTTTGCCCCGCCTGGGCAGAACACCGCCGTGTCCTCGTGGATGCGATAGGCGGCAGCGACCTCTCGCGCCGTGCCCTGGTTCAGGCCATGGTACGGAGTGAGAGGGAATGGGGGGCCGTCTCCAACTTCTGCGAAGCAGTAATGCTCGCGAAGAGGGAGGCGGCACACGTTAGGGAGACTCAACAGAGACCGAGTCGCCCTAGCGCCCCCAGCAGCAGCCGTCGCAGGAGACGCCGGGGGCTGCGAGACGATCTCCGGCCACCGTAGACCCGGGCCTGCGGACGGCGAGTAGCGGGTAACTCGCCGTCCGATCAGCACCAGGCCCGAGAGTCGACGGCGCGTAGTGTTCCACGCGCGCCTCAAAGAGTTGTCAGCAAAGGACGGGGCCTGCCACGGCCAGTGCCCGCCCGGGGGTGGAGGATAAATTCGAAAGAGTTACCTCGCCCCCGGGCGCGTAGGGCAGGGAGGAACAGGGGTGGGTTTTAGTCAGTAAGAGTCTGACACGCCCTTCCGCTCCACCCCAGAGCGGAAAGAGTCATTAGATGATTTCCCACCCCCCAAAAAAAAAAAAAAAAAAACGACACGGGCGTCGCGTCGTACGTATATTTACAAAAAAAAAATACAGATCTCCATTTGATGAAAGCAATTGATATTGTTATAGTATTATTGAGTCATCGGGCTAACATTCCACTGATTTTTGCACAAATTTTCGACGTGTTCTTGTGACGTTTTACACAATCCAAACTGTTTCTTGCAGCGCATATGGTTTCGTAATAAATTTTAAGTTTTTCGCACAATTAAGGCACTGAAGCCTTGGATAACACTTCCACTGGTTAAACGTCCTTCTAGCTTCACTTTGATGACAACAATATATTGTTGTTTACGTAAATTTATTTTTAATCAATTAATAAAATACGGAGCTGTTAAAATTAAATGTTCACCTAGTGGCGCCACCTGGCCATCCCTCAAAACAGGGTGTAAGGTCCCGGAAACCTCCAATAAAAGGAAGGATCCTCAAACAAGAATGGTGTTTTGTGTCTGGTCCGGGCAACTGCCCGATGGTTGATTTCAGACTGTTGTATAATATGTTCAAATCGCGCTGACAACTCTGCTTGCGTGGTGCATGATTTGACTTTAGTTCGTATGTGGCAACAAACTGATCACATACCTACTTTTTTATTAATAACCCTTTGATAATAGAGTTAAAAAACCCGACCGCAAAAAACGACAAAAACATTCCAAACAAGTCACTTTTCAAGCAGTCTAACGCAGTTGTTGACCTTTATTTTACGATTAGCTGACCGGACAGACGTTGTCCTGAAGCGTGAACTGTCAAACTCGCGAAGATTAGTCTATAAGTTTTCTGATATTTGCCTATAATCTGCGCAACTTTCTTATTTTTTTCTTTTATAAGAACCTTCTCCTGACAATAACAAACACAACAAAAAAATAATTAGCGAAATCGATCCAGCCGTTCACGCGTGATGCCGTGACCAAGGAAACAGGGATTCATTTTACAAACGGAGCCCTATGGTTGTCACTCACGTGTACGTCTGTCGTCTGTCACAAAATTTTGTTCTTAAGAATTTTTTAACTTCCCAATAACTGAACTTGAAATTTGGTGATATTACATAAACTTTACTAACAAAAACCAATATTTGGTACGGAACCCTAAAGGTGCGAAATCCAACACACATGGCCAGTTTTTATAATTATATAGATCAGTTCAATTACAGATTTGACGTCACCAACTGCATCAGACTGCTTGAAAAGTAACATGTTTGGAACTTTTTAGTAGTTTTTTGCAGTCGAGTTTTTTGACATAAGCATTTTTTTTTATTTCCTACAATTTATGTGAGTTAGTTTTCAGGAATCTTTTCGTCGACTTCTTTATTTTGACACTTCACAAGACTATTTCACAAAAAAAATATGACGTCACTTACCTAGCGGCGGCCGCCATCTTGTTTCTTTTTGTAAATTTATGTAGCTAAAAAATCTAATCAAACAACAAACAGCAAACCAACAATCAAATGATATCTCGTTTATTGAAATCAATCGTGCGAGACGTGCCAAGGAAATAGGTAGACATTCACACATATTACATACCTATCTTGCGGTGGGCTTCCAGTCTAACCGGATGCAGCTGAATACCAGTATTTTACATGGAGCGACTGCCTATCTGACCTCAACAACCCAGTGACTGGGTAATCCTACGCCTTGGTAAGACTGGTTGTCAGAATTTCGGGCTTCTGACGACCTTACGGGTCGTCAGAAGGTATGTAAAGATCGTAGCAGGTGGGTTTTTGCAATTTTTTTTTCTTCCGCCTCCTCCTTCGCGAGCGTTACTACTTCACAGAAGGAGGCGACTGCTCCCATTCCCTCTCGCTCCGTACCATGGGCCTGGACCAGGGCCTGGCACGAGAGATCGCTGCCGCCGATCGCCAACATGAGGACACGGCGGTGCTCCGCCCAATCGTGGCAGATATCCACCGTATGCTCCACCGTGTCCTCTGGGAGATTCACACAGTGGTGTAGCCGGGCGTTCCCGCCTTAAACCGCCCGCGTGGTAGATTGCGGCCCATTCCCTCTCCTAGAGAGGAAGCCTGAGTCCCATGATAACATTATAAAGGCTGAGTATGCTTATACTTAACCAACGACCCTTCCTCACATTGCTTATTATGTACTTAAGTATCAAAATACCTGTCATGATAAAATCAGACATCTGCTGTAAACCAAATCTAAATCCATCAAGTGGTTTCAAAGCCATCCCAATACATACACATACGAATGGACGACTACATTACACTTAAGGTGGTTTTACACCGGTGAGACGAGGCGTGGATGGGATGGACGAGAATTGAAATAATGCTTACCTTTTTACAAATAAAGACGTCTCGCGATGGCCATCGCTACCTCGTGCCATCTCGCACTTTCACGCGCCTACTACGTTTTGTGGAGAAAGAGCCAGTATTGTGCGATTAACGTTCGGCGGTTTGGCTTGTGCCATGTTTCGTCATTCCTTATTAAATAAGTTAATGGAGGAAGAAGAAAACATGTAAGTAGCACTGGAAACTGGAGTGTATAGTATGCAGCTATGTCTCGCGATAGTCGGAGCGAGCCGGTGCATGCCAGCGTGAGACATCGCGAGATAGCGCTTAGAAAGACCGAGCGGGTCCTCGATGGCCCTTGCGAGATTTGTATATCAGTTTTACAAGTAAAATACTCTATTCTTAGAGCAATAAAGTTCAACATTGTACTAAAAAATATTTCGAGTCTCGCCTTGCACATCCTCGCGCATCTAGACCTTTTACACCAAAGATGGGCAGAGCGTGGATAGAAATTTTGCCATACATAATTCAATTCTCGCCCATCCCATCCACGCCTCGCCTCGCCAGTGTAAAACCACCTTTAGTCATACTATTTAGACATAAAGGTGCACTCAGCTCTACCCGCATATAAAGTTTTAATTTAATGAAAAGCATTCCCTCTATACACCTGACTCTATATCGGAAAGTACTGGCAAGGTAATTAATTAATTCTGTAATCAATTTCTGAGAAAGGTATCAGGAACCTATTCCTTGAGGCAGGTATTATGATTCTTGTCTTTGCTCATAATTATTCTTTAAGTAGATGATCAGAAGAATATTGGTACCACTTCAGAATTAATTATATTGTGATACCAAGAAAACAAAAGAACACTAAGGCCCGTTTCCACCACAAATCACTAAATATGTTTACGAGTAACATATTATTATATTATTCCCACTACTGGGTTCAAGCCTCCTCTCTAGGATTGGGAACGGGCCGTAATCCACCACGCGGGCCCAAGCAGATGGATGTCACAGGCATGTCTTTGAAGTTTTGGATATGCCGATTTCCACCTGGTGTTTTCCTTCACCGTTATGAGAACAGTGATGATGAACTAAAATATACAAAGTACAGCGCCTGCCTTGTTTTATTTTTTATTTTCTGGGTTTGAACCTACGACATACAAGTCGTAAGTAGGGGTCATTACCACTGGGCCACTACTGCTTTTTTTTTTGGGGGGTTGCAAATCATCCAATGAGTTCTCGAGCTCTAGGTGGAGCGGGAGGGCGTGTCAGACTGTAAATATGTTTAGCAATAAATTAATTTCGAACATCGTTAGTGCCGATCGGTTGCAGTTATGAGAAAATGAATGATGTTTTAAATGAGAACCTCCTCCTTTTTTTTCGTCGGTTAAAAAAAAATAAGGCTGAGCGCATTTAGTGATTATATTGGTGACTTGGTGTGGACAAGTCGCTCCATGTAAAATACTGGTACCTATTCAGCTATATAGGTTAGACTGGAAGCCGACCCCACGATAGTTGGGAAAAGGCTAAGCAGATTGATAGGTAACTTGGTGTAAGTTTTATATTATAAGGTAGGTATATATATTATATTATTTTTTTAATTATTTGTTTTCGAGCAAAATTAATAATTCTTCAAAACGATCTTTTACAGAACGTACTAATTCGCCATATTTTTATTAGTATAAGTAATAAAGATTTACATAGGTAGATATAAATAATAAATACTTTAAAACTAAATAGACCTGTGTAAATATTAGATTATATATTAAAGTGAATTCTAAAAAACTATTTTACTTAACTATTCATTAAGGAGATAAGTAGTTAAGATTCAGGGCTCTTTCAAAATTATTTTTGTTGCAAAAAAACTTAATTAGAAACCTTCTCTTCTTAAAATTGTTATAGTTCTAGAGATTATATCGTAGTTAATTAGTTTTTCCATTCCCTGAAATAGATTCCTGATGTTATTCCGAAAAAAACAGCCATGGTGCGAATCGAACTCGCGCACAAAGAGTTTCGAACGAATCATATTTTTTCAGCATTTTTTTTAAATTATAAAGGCTTCGTCTGTTTTCCTGTAATCTTTAAGTAAAGAACTATTTTTTTTTTTCAAAGATTTGGACTTAGAAGTCGAAATCTTTGAAAAAATATAGATAATTGTTTCAAACATTCTCATATTTTTTTTTAATTTAAAACCTTATTTACCAAAATAAAAACAACCGACTTCCAAAAAATAAAATAATTCTAATTTCGGAAGTCGGTTTTTGTATTTTATTTCTTCGTTATTTGACACCGACTTCCGAAACTAAAGTTATTTTTTAATTTTTAGTGTAGGTATTTTCTTTTTTGCAGGCCGGTTTTTTTTTTTTGTAAAAAAGTTTTTTATTTTTCAATTTTTAGTTGTTATACCCCAGAACTAAAATCTCCAATAACATGGAACGTGGAATTTAAACATACTCGTAATTGGAGAAAACAAAAACGTCATCTAGGTATACGTATTGTTCGTTTTTGTTCAGTTTCTTAAAAAGCGCTGAAGCAATTTTGATCAAATTTATATGGGACCACCTCGAAAGTATATGCTTTCGGATAAAAAATCGGTCCACAACTGACGGAGAAACCGGCGGATAAATAAATAAAAAAAAATACATACATACAGCCGAACATAGAACCTCCTCTTTTTTCGAAAGTTGGTTAAAAAAGTACGGTACAGTTCGAAAAACTTGATTTTTTAATTTACTGATTTTCACCCTAAAAGTGACCCCTTAACCCAGATTCACTTTTTTACGTGAGGTTTACAGATATTCATGTGTATGCCCAACTCAATTGATCTAGCAGATTCCAAGCAAATTGGTTTTGACAGACGAACAGACAGACGCACGAGTCATCCTATAAGGGTTCCGTTTTTACATTCAGATCTTCAAAACCCTAAAATTGTATCGCAATTTCCTTTCCTTCCATTTCAGTTCACTTACGAAACCTCCATATTATTATTGAGTCATAAAAACATCCATAACGGACAATTTTCTTCATTACAACATCTGTATTTTCTTTAATACTGACGGAGAAATACCGCCGTTCAGTCATCGCTCAGTGCTCACCCGAGTGTAAGAGCGTACATTAATCCTAAATCACCCACATTATGTACTACTGCAAGAGAAAACGATCGATCTGTCACCGCTTATCCCCACCTAAAGCAACTGTAAATAATGATAATGGATTACTTTGTTTTCTCTTTTTATTAGAAGAGATTAGGAGGACAAAAACGATAGCCCGTTGTTTTTTCGCGCAATGGTCGAATTCCTATTAACATTTTCGAGACCGACCCCTCACCGTGGCCCACCCTTTTCCAATATTGTTAACCTTATTATTTTTTAAACGAGTGCTCGCCCTAGGACGAGATAATCGTCTACTCACATTATTTTTTATTAACTGTGTTAAAAGTACAGTTCTGGTAATGGTTACTCCTACCTTTTAAGGGTTCCGTACCCAAAGGGTCCAAACGAAGCCCTATTGCTGTCACTCTTGTGTCCGTCTGTCAGTCTGTCAATCTGTCAGTCTGTCAGTCTGTCAGTCTGTCAGTCTGTCAGTCTGTCAGTCTGTCAGTCTGTCAGTCGGTCTGTCTGTCGGTCTGTCGGTCTGTCGGTCTGTCAATCTGTCAGCCTGTCAGCCTGTTAGCCTGTCAGTCTGTCAGTCTGTCAGTCTATCTGTCTGTCAGTCTGTCAGTCTGTTAGTCTGTCAATCTGTCAGCCTGTCAGCCTTTCAAGTCAGTCAGTCTGCCAGATTCTCAGTCCATCAGTCTGTCTATCTGTCCGTTGTCGGTCACAAAATTTTGTTTTGAAGAATTTTTTAACTTCCCATTGACCTATGAACTTGAAATTTGGTGATTATGTTTATTATTACGTCTACTTTACTAACAAATACCAAAATATTGATTTCCCTCATATGGTACGGAACCCTAAACGTGCGAAGTCCGACACACACTTGCTTGATTTTTTTTTGCTTTTTTTAAAGAAATAATAAGTACTGTGTTGATGTTTCAAGATTTCAGTTGCTGATTTCAAAGAAATTTTTAGGAACGCTTTACTTAAACAAATTATAATTATCATGTTACTTGTAACTAAGTAAAATAAAAGAAACACAGCTTAATTAATTGTATGAGTATTTAGATATTTTAAATTGGTTCTATTATTTTCATAAACCTTGACCGTGACATTGTTGTTTTAATAATAACAATTACTTTCTTTTTATATCAAGGACGTTTTCAGAAAAGGTTACTTTTTGTAAGTATCAATGATACTTACCGGACCTTTCTTTAAAACCAACTAAAATAGAATTTGGTTTCTTTGAACAAAAAAAAAACATTTTTTTAAACTGAATGGAACAAAAATCTTCAATCTTATTATTTTGCCGAATTAGTTTTACATAGTTTTACAAAAATGTAAAGAAGTCACCGCGGCCCTTGAAGGCAAGCAACTGAAGGAACACGAGTGGGTTTTAGTCAGTAAGAGTCTGACACACCCTCCCGCTCCACTCACAGTGGGAGCATTACGGGGCAGATAAACGACTTTTAATGATTTTAAATTGAACATCACGTCTAAACGACAAGTCTTCTTTGTTATTGCTAGTATTCTTGTTTGAAAAAATATATAGTATGTTATGCTAGACATTTTTTTCATAATTTGGTTTGTGAATATTTGAAATTATATTTTTAAAACATCATCATCATCATCAGCCTTTTAATGTCCCCACTGCTGGGGTACAGGCCTACTCTCTGGGAGAGGGTGTGTGCCGTGATCCACCACGCGGGCTCTATGCAGGTTGGTGGATGTCACATGTCTTCGAGTTTTTGGTTCTAGAACATACCGGTTTCCTCACGATGTTTACCTTCACCGTTTTGAGAGCAGTGGTGATGAAATAATTTATGCAAAGTAATACACCTGCCTGGGTTTGAACTCACGACCTACAACTTGTAAGTCACGGCCGTTCCCACTGGGCCACCACTGCTCTAAATTGTAACTAATTTGCAAAGGTATACCTAACGCGAATAAAAAATTGAGAATCAAAAACTAAGCGTATTTAATTTTTATTAAACTTTCAATTTTTTGAAGATAATTTAATTATTTATTTTTTAGCATGCGTGTTTGTATAATACCTGTTGTTTTATGTATATTAAATTGATAATACGTCTAATTTGAGATAGCACTGCTTGATGTCCTATTACTGGGTGGGCGTACAACGGATTGCATCAGCTCAGAACAGAACACATAAGCGAACCAATCCAGGCCATCGTCATCATTCTCCTGCCCTTATCCCAATTTATTTGGGGTCGGCGCAACATGTCTTTTTCGTCCATACTCCTCTATTAGTCGTCATCTCTGTAGACACCCCCTTTTTACCCATATCCTCTTTCACACAGTCCAACCATCGTTTCTTTGGCCTTCCCCTACTCTTATAGCCATCCACATCCATACACAAGACTTTCCTCACGACATTTTTTCGAACCAATCCAGGCCGTTGGCATTTATTGGCGCCTTAAAGGCATACCTTCCTATAAGTGGTGCTCTCATTCAATAAAAATTCGTATCAGAAAATAATGATTAAAGAATGCTATGTTGCGTTTGTTACACATAAGATAAGATATTTTTACGTTGTTAAAACAGGACTCAAAGTGTTTCATATCCAAAGTAGTAAGCAAAAGTGTCAAAAACGGCCGTTTTTGGTACTTTGCTTACTACTTTGGATACGAAACACTTTGAGTCATACTTCCACAACGTAAAAATACCTTATTCTCTTTGTAACAAACGCGACATAGGATTCTTTTATCTTTACTTTCTACGCTTTGCTACGATTTTTTATTCAATGAGGGCGCCACTTGGCCGCGATATACGCCTTAAGTAAGTTATCCAACCTGTAATACTTCTATTCAGTCTCTTTCTCATTTAGTTTACAAGTAAAGAACAAGATACTTATTTTTAAAATAATAAAGCCAGTTTCCAACATGTAAGACTAAAATGACCGTAATCTGCAAATTAGAATCTAAATTTTGCATATAATTTTAAAAGCAACATTCGGAAGCGCCACGCATTGTGATAAGAATTTACGAGAACCACCCATACATAAGAAGGTTATGTACGAACATTTCCTTTGCTACACAACGTAAATGTAGGAAATTCGGAGTGCGTGTTCACCAGTGGCCCGACCGATAAGAATCTGACCTTGACCCTGAAACGTCCTAATAAACCGTTTTTTATCGTCCTGAGTACTAGAAAACTTTTAGTTGTTGCAGATAACGAGTTGCTATGATGGAAATTGGGTCTGGATTCATTATTTGATAGTACTAATTATGGAACTGAAACCAATTACTGTTGCTATTTATTTTAAGGCGCAGATATACGACTACTTCTAATGATTTTAAATTGAACATCACGTCTAAACTACTAGTTATATTTCTTTAAAAAAAATATATGTTACTCTTGACAATTTTATTTGAAATTTGTTTTGTGAATAGTTGAAATTATAGTATTATAACCTAATGTAATTAATTTGTAAAGTTATGTCTAACGAGGTTAAAAAAATTGAGAATCACGCAAAAACTATTAAGTATATTTTTATACATAGTTTACTATTTTAAAGAAAATATAATTATTTATCTTTTAGCATACTTGTTTCTTATAATACTTGTTGTTTTATGTATAACTAGCTGTGCCCCGCGGTTTTACCCGCCTAGACCGGAATAAAAGGTAGCCTAATTTATGTTAATCCAGGCTATGAGCTATGTACATACCAAATTTCATCCAGATCGGTCCAGCCGTTTGAGCGTGAAGAAGTAACAAACATACACACTCACAAACTTTCACATTTATAATATTAGTAGGATAAATTAATAATGCGTCTACTTTAGGTCTTTAGGACATCGCTCCTTGATGAGAAAGTCCTATTACTGAGTGGACGTAAGACGTGTTGCGTGAGCTCAGCACAGAACACGCAAGCTAACCACTAAGGGTCGTCGGCGCGTTAACTGCTAAAAATATTGCCATTTTAGAAATGATTTTAAATTTATCGATTTAATTTATATTTTATTTGCACTTTTACTTTTTAATTTTTAAAGTGTTCCGTGATGCCACGAACATACATCACAGACACCAGCCCTATCAGAATACCAGCGCTGCGTTATTTATTTTATAAATATCTCAGCCTATGCGATAAGTGCTTTTTAGCCTCGAACAGGCTTTTCTATTTTATTATTATCTTGTTTTATTTATATTTTTTATTATTAATATGTACCTACTTTTAAAAAGCCTTTTTGTTGCATATTGTAAAATGCCTTGTAAAATGTTTGCGTTTTTCTGTGCGAGGCAGGAACTAAATTTTTTCTTTATTCTTTCTTTTCTTTCTATTTATCCTTCACATTCGTAAAAAGTTGGCAGTAGGTTCTTCACAGTGCTAATTTGTTGTCCAATTATCTGTTTGTATCTATTGAGTTTATTCTTATGAGTATACTCTTAAGTATTTATTTTATAGTAGTAGTATCTTTGTATTATAGTAAATATTAATCGCGTTTTATTTTCTATATTGCATCAATTGACTGGTAGAAAATGACTGAGGCATTAAGTCCGCTTCTGTACTTTTGTGTGCATAAATAATTAAATAAATAGGTATTCTTAATGTACGTGCCTATGGCTCCAGTCTTGGTTAAACAAATGCTCATCATCATTGTCAGCCTTTTTATTGTCCTCACTGCTGGGGCACAGACCTCCTCTCTGTGAGAAGGTGTGGGCAGTTGTCCACCACGCGGGCCCAGTGCGGGCTGGTGGATATCACACGTCTTCGAATTTTTGATTCTATGACATGCTGGTTTCCTCACGATGTTTTCCTTCCCCGTTTTGGGGGCAGTGGTGATGAAATAATTTACACAAAGTAAAATGCCTGCCTGGGTTTGAACTCACGACCTACAACTTGTAAGTCGCGGCCGTTACCTTGTAAGTTGGGCCACCACTGCTCAATTATTAAACATTATTAAACATGCTCAATTATTTCAAATATTAAATAATGAAAAGTTTTACTATCACGCAACCTGTTTTTCTGAGATTTCATTCGTTTATCTCCAGTCTGTTTTATTTTGAACATTGTTTAAAATTATTTAATGTTGCGGGTAATTAATTTCATAAAACTAGTAGTTTTAATATCGCGAAATGCATATTTTAAGTAGTAGTTAAGTACACAGAGTTAAGCTCACATTATGTTAAGCATTTATGTTCGAAATATCTTTTTCACCATTATGAATTTCGAACTTACATTATGTGGCCACAAAAATGTGGTTTTCGTGAATTTAAACGAACAAATTCATTCGGCACTTTTGTAAAATATATTCACTCACTTTGTTAATACCATCTCTATTTAAAATAAAAGATAATAACAATACGAAATCATGTAGGGTTTGAGTATGTTACGAAAGATATCAGATGTCTTAAAAAAACCGGCAAAGTGTGTGTCGGTCTTCTCACATTTAGGGTTCCATACAAAATGAGGGAATTATCAATATTTGCTAGTAAAATATACGTAATATTAAACATTATCACCAAATTTCAAGTTCATAGGTTCATAGGGAGTTAACAAAATCTTCGGAACAAACTTTAGTGACAGACGGCGGACAGTCAGACGGACACGTGAGTGAAAGCAATTGGGCTTTCAACCCTTTGGGTACGGAACCCTAAAAATAGATTTGGCAAACCTAGTAAAAGACCTATAAATAATACTATCCATCAATAGTTACAATTTCATATTCTTTCCAAACTTGCAAAAGCTTTTTCGCAGACTCGGGTTAGTACAAGTATTTGTTTTCACAAACCTAGATATTTGTTTAAACCTGGGAACACAAGATGGAATTGAGTGAAACCCCGTGTTTTATTCAGCCTTTCATTTATTTACACACATGGTTGCACATTTTGTGTATGTGTGTCTCTTTTTGAAGGACATCGAGATATTGATGTAGATTATTAAAGTTACGTTTTTTTTAAACTTTGCCCCACACTAGGAATAACTACCGTATCGTGGGTATGTTCACAAACATTTAAACTCACATAGACAAGATACTCAGACCCGGAACAAAGTGGACTGCGATAGGCTGAGTTGATTGATACGACAAGACTGAAGTAAAACAGGTAACATGTGGCAGGAGCATTGGGATGTTTTAAAGGTGAAATGTATTTTGCAATTTGCAGGTCAGTGTCAGGTTGTATGTTGCTTAAAATATGATTTACGGCTGTAGCAAGTACGTATTTATAGAATTATAATCATTAAAATCATCAATGCAACTCTTTCAATTAGAATTGATGTCAAATGTCATGATTTCATGAAATAGTCATTCCATACATCAATATGAACTTAGAAGCTTATATTGATGATTTTAATGATTACTGTTCTGTAAATACTGTGACGACCTTATGTTGGCAACCTTATGGTGGAGACTGGCACGTTGGAAGTTTGGAATATTCTAGAAACTCTTGGAACGCCGATTGAAAATTAAGAACAAAGAAGACTTTTGTTTTTGGGTAGACTTCTGCTAGCTCGTCCGAAGAGAGCACATGTATTATTTTTATTATTCAATATAACGTATCAATTCGCCAGTCCTCTTTTCTTTATCACACAACACACATAAGCAGTCACTCTCGTACACCACACTCTCGCACTGCCAGCGAGTACGACAACCCCCAGGAACGTATAAGGATCTCCAGGGACCTACACTAAGAGAAGGTGCTCCAGGTCCCTATAATACGTACTTTCTACTGCCGCAAATTGTAATTTTAATCAACATACAATCTGATACTGACCTGCAAATTGCAAGCAACGTAAGAAAATTTGAATTTTGCGGGCTACCCTGGCACTTCCGCCTTAAGCATACATGTCATGTCAGATAAACAAAAAAATACAAAACTATTTATTGGAACAAATAACAGTTAGTATAGGATATACAGGCATATGTTAGCAATGTGGTCAGTCGTATACAATTAGTTATTTCGCTTTTAGTAAACCCAGTAGGAATCTAAAGAAAACTCCTTTCTTCTTAAAATAAGTAATTCGAAGGTACATGCAAAAAAAAGGTGACTTAGTTTCTCCTCTTTCCATGCCCTCTCAGACCACATTTTCTCTAAATCCCATTCATTTGCGCAATATACAACCCAAATAAAAATCATGACCAAAGCCTTGCTTACATTTTGCCTAATTCTGTAACAAACTGGCGATAGCAATTAATAAAAAAATTACGACCACTCTGGCCTTAACAGCACATACATCTAAACTCCGGAAAGCCTTGAATATTTTTTGTTCAAAAATAAAGGCAACTTAGAGACCCTTTCATTAAAATAATTCATTTCGTTAGTCCAGTTAGACACGCAAGGGTGTTTTTAAAAATTTAATTACAGTGAACTCAGTCCGTCGCAGGACAAACAGAGTGAAACAATTTCAGAATTAAGTTTAAAATTTTCACGTCAAACGTTCGCAATATTTTCTCTTTTCGTTTCTTCTTCAGATTATGAAGATTACGCTTAGGAAGGGAATGTGTTTGTCACAAAAACAAAGCTGTTCTTAGTTATTTTGTGGGTCTTGTTTGTTTTTTTAGGGCCACTAGTATATATTGTAGAAACATGTAGGTATGTGCATTTTCATCACTGAAACAAAAAATATTTCAAAGCAGGAGAGAGTACTTTTCCTGTGGGTACCAATAAATATGCTCTTCAGAACAAAAGACGCTTTTCGATTCCACAAAAATATGTATTCTTATTCCAGGAAAATAAAGACATTATTATTGTAACCGGAATCATACGACATCCGTTTTAAGATCAATTTCCGATATCCTTGAGAGTCTGAAGTCAAGAGTGAATAGGTTACTTCTAGGTTAGCGTGCTTCAACGTCGACTATATCATCGCTTACCAGCAAGTGAGATATTGGTCAAGCGCGAACCTATCTATACTTATATTATAAAGAGGTAATATTTGTTTGTATGTAGGGGGTAATAGAGTAAGATCCCAGAGCAATCAGACATAACTTATTTTCACACGGATGAAACCTGAAGTTTTCAGTAGCGTCTCGTGTGCTTTGAATACCTACGCGCTTTGTGGAACTTGCCGAGTGACACCTGGGCAGGTACCAGGTGAGAAAGGTAACTAAAAATAAGAATTATTTAACTTAAATTCACATGACTGATTTTTATATGTAGAATATTATTTTAAAGTAATATCATAAGTGTCAGACACTTTTGATGGACAAGAGCTTTTTTCAGACGCTTTTAAGCTTCCCAAAAAATAAATGAACTTTACTTATCTTTACATGTCTGATTTTTTAATATGTTATTGAAGTATTTATTTAAAAGTTCTATTCAATCAGTCAGACAAATTAGAGTGACCAAACATCCCCTAAGACAAAAATTATTCAGCCAGAAGTATGAGGGCGAGAGCACTATGCATGCGCTTCAGAGTGAGTGAGACGTCCATAATAACTCGGTTCCTCTTCTTAAACTCACCATCTGTTCCAATCTACTGTGTATGTGCTGTTTGTGTGTAATATAACTTATAGTATACAGTATAGTTCGAGCCTGCGAGAGCACATGTTTTTGTTGTTTACATCAGGTTATTTGTGAGTGTTTTATGAAGTTGTTTGTAATAGTGATAATCATGGAAGTAGAGAAATTGAAATGTACATTTTGTAAAAAATCTCATGATCATCATCTCTTTTAATATTCTCCGAAGAAATATTGAAAAAGTGCAAAAACATTTTAAAACAGCGAATAATCCATAACTCAACTGATTCTAAGTCAACACTTGATTTCACATTTGGTTTTTTTGTTATTTTGGCTTATTTGCTTTTTGCTTATTTGCTTTTTTGCTTTTTGGCTTATTTGCTTTTTTGGCTTTTTGGCTTTTTTGCTGTTTGCTTTTTGGCTTTTTGCTTTTTGCTTTTTGCTTTTTGCTTTTTGCTTTTTGCTTTTTGCTTTTTGCTTTTTGCTATTTGCTTTTTGCTAGTTGCTTTTTGCTTTTTTGGCTTTTTGGCTTTTTTGCTGTTTGCTTTTTGCTTTTTGCTTTTTTGCTTTTTGCTTTTTGCTTTTTGCTTTTTGCTTTTTGCTTTTTGCTTTTTGCTTTTTGCTTTTTTGGCTTTTTGGCTTTTTTGCTGTTTGCTTTTTGCTTTTTGCTTTTTGCTTTTTGCTTTTTGCTTTTTGCTTTTTGCTTTTTGCTTTTTGGTTTTTGCTTTTTGCTTTTTGCTTTTTGCTTTTTGCTTTTTGCTTTTTGCTTTTTGCTTTTTGCTTTTTGCTTTTTGCTTTTTGCTTTTTGCTTTTTGCTTTTTGCTAGTTGCTTTTTGCTTTTTGCTTTTTGCTTTTTGCTTTTTGCTTTTTGCTTTTTGCTTTTTGCTTTTTGCTTTTTGCTTTTTGCTTTTTGCTTTTTGCTTTTTGCTTTTTGCTTTTTGCTTTTTGCTTTTTGCTTTTTGCTTTTTGCTTTTTGCTTTTTACTTTTTGCTTTTCCCTCTTCAGAACGACGCAAGAACCACCAAAAAAAACCATCCCAAAAAAAACAATAGAACCATGAAGACTAGTTCCAAAAACAAAAGCAAAAAAAGCAAAAATCAAAAAGCGAAAAGCGAAAAGCAAAAATCAAAAAGCAAAAAGCAAAAGCAGTGTTCAGAAGAACAACTACTCTGTGGTCTATGGTATGGTAACTCTATGGTCTCGCTCTTTTATAAATACACTAATCAACTTATAGAGTTCTTACTCTATAAGTTCAACGTTCGTTAAGTTCTGTGTTCTCTCTTCCGACATAACTTATTTTCACACGGATGAAACCTGAAGTTTTCAGTAGCGTCTCGTGTGCCTTGAATACCTACGCGCTTTGTGGAACTTGCCGAGTGACACCTGGGCAGGTACCAGGTGAGAAAGGTAACTAAAAATAAGAATTATTTAACTTAAATTCACATGGCTGATTTTTATATATGTCATGTAGAATATTATTTTAAAGTAATATCATAAGTGTCAGACACTTTTGATGGACAAGAGCTTTTTTCAGACGCTTTTAAGCTTCCCAAAAAATAAAAAAAGTGCAAAAACATTTTAAAACAGCGAATAATCCATAACCTCAAATTCAAAGATGTATTTTTACCGGATGACTTGTATGACAGTGGTTACCATCGAGAATGTTATAAAAATTTTACTGCTCTGCCAAAAAATATTTTTCCGTCATACCAGAAAAACCAAAAAATGCTGAAAAAAAATCATCGAGTATTGTTAAAAATTCATTACTTGCATCGACATCAAGCCAACCTTGTAATCTTAGTACTAACGATGATCTATGTACAGCGTCTACCTCAAGTCAACAAAATAATTCAGCAGTTCCAGATTTAGATGTAGTGTCAAACTCAAGTCCAGCTAATTCAATGCCTGAACCAGGTGTTGAGCCAAATGTGAAGTCAAGTGTTGACTTAGAATCAGTTGAGTTATGGATTATTCGCTGTTTTAAAATGTTTTTGCACTTTTTCAATATTTCTTCGGAGAGTAATATAAGTTTATCATGAGATTTTTTACAAAATGTACATTTCAATTTCTCTTCTTCCATGATTATCACTATTACAAACAACTTAATAAAACACTCACAAATAACCTGATGTAAACAACAAAAACATGTGCTCTCGCAGGCTCGGACTATACTGTATACTATAAGTTATATTACACACAAACAGCACATACACAGTAAATTGAAACAGATGGTGAGTTAAAGAAGGACGTCTCACTCACTCTGAAGCGCATGCATAGTGCTCTCGCCCTCATACTTCTGGCTGAATAATTTTTGTCTTAGGGGATGTTTGGTCACTCTAATTTGTCTGACTGATTCAATAGAACTTTTAAATAAATACTTCAATAACATATTAAAAAATCAGACATGTAAAAATAAGTACCTAAAGTTCATTTATTTTTTGGGTAGCTTAAAAGCGTCTGACAAAAGCTTTGGTCCATCAAAAGTGTCTGACACTTATGATATTACTTTAAAATAATATTCTACATGACATATATAAAAATCAGCCATGTGAATTCAAGTTAAATAATTCTTATTTTTAGTTACCTTTCTCACCTGGTACCTGCCCAGGTGTCACTCGGCAAGTTCCACAAAGCGCGTAGGTATTCAAGACACACGAGACGCTACTGAAAACTTCAGGTTTCATCCGTGTGAAAATAAGTTATGTCTGATTGCTCTGGGATCTTGGACTATAATAACGTAACCGTAACGAATGATACAAATCTAATTTTTTTTCACATGTAGAAAGCTTCATTTTTTATGGGTGCTATAGGCTATCATTACCATCATCATTAGCCTTTTGATGTCCCCACTGCTCTGTGAGATGAGAGGATGTTGGCCGTTATCCGCGGGCCTAATGCGGATTGGTTGATGTCACATGTCTTCGAATTTTTGGTTCTAGGACATGCCGGTTTCTTCACGATGTTTTCCTTCACGGTTTTGAGAGCAGTGGTAATGAAATAACTTACACAAATTAAAGTGCCTGCCTGGATACTGGGAACTCACGACCTTCAACTTGTAAGTTGCGGTTGTTACCACTGCTCTCTATAGGCTATACATTATATTTATTTTTGAAATCCAGGCGGACGAAGTCACGTACGAAATACTATCAAAGATAAAAATACCTTTACATTCTTTTTCCAAACTTATTGACACATAATATACCTAGAGTACTAGCTGCAGCTTCAGCAGCCTAAAGATAATTCTTTCAACGGGGGGGGGGGGGGCAGTACTAATGTACTTTCCCCGTTTTCACCCCCTAAGGGTTAAATTTTGAAAAACCCTTTCTTACTGGATACCGAATCTGTACAAAAACACACCCTCTCAATTTCATATCTTTAGAATCAGCAGTTTAGGCAGTGCGTCGATATAGGTATCAGTCAGTCAGTCAGGACTTTAAATTTTATATATACAGATGCTTGTGCACATATATACCAAATTCAAACTAATTTATTAATTTTGTGAACATAGGGTAATGTAATACGGATATTAAATAAATATAAAAAATGTTGGTCCATACTATGTCCCGTCAAAAGGCATACAAAATAGTTAAAGGTAATCAAATGTCAAATACACAAAATAGAAACAAAAAATAATGTCAATAGGTAAATAATAGATGTCAGAATTTCATGCCCCACGCTAATACTTAATAATAATTATGTCAGTAAATTAAGACAGAACACAAACAAATAGTAATTATCTAGTCACAATTTCGTAAATAATAAATTTAATAATAAGCAAAATTTAAGCATATTACATTATATAAATATTATTTTAATTTGTCATCAAGATATTCATTAACAGAATAATACGCCTTTTCATTCAATAATTTATATAGCTTACGTTTACGCATTGATGTTTTTGTACCTCTCAGGAACTGCGGCGTTACCGTTCGGTAACGCGTAAATAGGTTTTAAAAATAATTAATATTAATTATAATTTGTAATAATAATAACATTGTTTTCGCACGGCCTCACTGGTGAGGCGTAGAGCGAGTACAGAAATAGCACGATCTTCGGCTAGGAAGAGAAAACCAGTCTAAGTATCAGGTGTCCCAGTTGAAGTCAGGTAAAATAAGTAGGTCACAGCTACGACAGTACTAGCTCCCTAAGTCCTGTTAACTTTGGAATTGGAGATGTAACAGCAGCAACTACTAGGACGTTTTTAAAAATGTTTCCTCTGTTTTACGAGCTGTTTTACAATAAGGTTAGTTTAGGAGATGTCTGTGTTTTTCAATTCAGAGGCATGACGGACCTTATTTATTACACATAGGTACAGCAGAGTCTCACTAATCCGACAGTAAGTATTAAAACCAGCCAAGTGCGTGTTGGACTTAGCACATTTAGGGTTCCGAACCAAAATTATTAATTTACAAAAATATAATTATTTGATGATTTTAATGATGAGTGAAATCAATGTTTTGGTATTTGTTAATAATCATAAACATTATCACCAAATTTCAAGTTCAAGTCAATGGGAAGTTAAAAAAATCTTCGGAACAAAATTTTGTGACAGACGTTGGACAGACAGACAGACAGACAGACGGACAAACAAACAGACGGACAGACGGACAGACGGACAGACCGACAGACGGACAGACAGACAGACAGACAGACGGACAGACATACAGACGGACAGATGGACAGACGGACAGACAACAGACGGGCAGATGGACAGACGGACAGACGGACAGATGGACAGACGGACAGACGGACAGACGGACAGACGGACAGATGGACAGACGGACAGACGAACAGACGAACAAACGCACAGACGGACAGACAGACAGACGGAAGACGGAAGACGTACAGATGCACAGACTGACAGACGGAGAGAAGGACACGTGAGTGACAGCAATACTGTTATAGGGGCCGTAAGGAACCCTAAAAACTAGGGGTGCTGTATTATTGGAATGTTCAGATTATTTGATTTTAAAAATCAAGATAATTAAATAAAGCATTTGACTGGATAATGTGTTAATCTAGACTTGTATATTAAGACTTACTCACATATTTGAATCACTCTTCAAAAGTCGAACATTCTGCCCGGGGGTGGAGGATAAATTCGAAAGAGTTACCTCGCCCCCGGGCGCGTAGGGCAGGGAGGAACAGGGGTGGGTTTTAGTCAGTAAGAGTCTGACACGCCCTTCCGCTCCACCCCAGAGCGGAAAGAGTCATTGGATGATTTCCCACCCCACAAAAAAAAAAAAAAAAAAAAAAAAAAACCGGCTAGTCGTTTCAGGACGATATTCTCATCACTCTCATCGACGCCGCGGTACCATACAGGATGCGGTAGAGTAGGCCCGGGCCAATGACTATAAAGCCTCTAATTTTCTCTTTCTTTGGCTCGAGTGGAGGGGGTCGGACTAATGGATGTGACAGATCTGGCACTTCAGTACTCCGGGTACTGAAGTGCCAGATCTGTTAGACTTTACTGTAATGACATATTTCATCACACATACTTTTATTGATCCGAACACGAATGTCACTTTCACTGTGTTTAAAAATAAACAGAATAATGGAGATTTTGGCGTTATTTTATCTAGTGAAGTTCTGTGCCTGTTTTACTAATTCACAATTTGATACGTAGTGGATTCCCTAATAGCACTTGGTTGGGCCAACAATAAATGCATCATTTTATTGTTGGTCCGACAGTAAATGATATTAGGGTTCTCTCTCTCTTCAGTCGTGCACTCTTGACAGAGTGGTCGTGGCTTATGATGTTGTTGGACTGTTACGGTTATCCTCTGCGAGTACGGCAGCCCTCGCAATGCGTTTCCAACGCGTTGCGTTTGCGCAATAATAGGGTTATGTGATGTAAAATAAATGTAGTTTTGTGTCTCAAGTGTCGACGTAACTGGACAATATGGGATATAACACAATCGATTAAACTTGGTGGACCACAAGACATACGGTGAAGTGCCACCGGTTCATGGTGGACATCCCCTCCATACGCACAAAGCGTTTTGAGAACACATTCATTGTACAGACTGTTGTCAGCATTATCTGACCCACCCTAAAATCAAACGACTTTGGACCCTCTGCATGTAACATTAAGGTTTATTTAATTTATATGAGCTTATCAGACAACTGCTCGAGGATTTGATGAACAAATACAATAATAATATAGACACGCAAATTTGATCTTTAAAACGTTAGCATTAGGTTATATTTTATAACTATTTGTTATAATATATGATAAGTGTAATGGTAATATTTTCACATAACTTGTAATAAGTGGGCAGTTGAAAAATAAATATTCGTATTCATTATAAAGAACTGTGAACTTAAAGTTTTTTAAATTACACACCCGTTTACAAGATAAGTTATTAAGCGAAAATCATATTGTATTGCAAGCAATATTGTAGAAATGAAAACAAATTAAAAATGAAACTGATGTATAGGTGGACTGTGTTTTCGAACCCAAATCCAGTTCGTCGTCAATCCAGCATCAAACCGCTAAGCCACAAGAACTTGTTGGGAATACGCAAAATTAAAGATTGGGTTGTAATTATGTAGTGTGACTTAAAAGCTTTTCAACTTTAATGTTAACGAGATAATGATTAAAACAGCTTAACAAAAACATATATAATGCCGGTGGCTCCGACTATGTTGGGTGGGTTTACCTTAACGTTACGTGTTAAAGATCAAATTTGAGTGTCTGTGTTATTATTGTATTTTTGTTCATCGAGTCCTCGTGCACTTGTGTGATAAGCTCATATAAATTAAATAAACCTTAATGATACAGGCAGAGGGTCCAAAGTCGTTTGATTTTAGGGTGGGTCAGATAATGTTGACAACAGTTTATACATACAGCTAGGGAGTAGAATTCCCTACCGACTCTGTGTTTCCTGATAGCTACAACCTGGGAGTCTTTAAGTCAAGACTGAATAGGTTACTTCTAGGTAAGCGGGCTCCATCTTCGACCACATCATCGCTTACCATCAGGTGAGATAGTGGTCATACGCGTGCCTATAAACAATAAAAAGAAAAAAACACTGCCGAATGAAACTTAAACGAACGTCATAGCCGCTCAGAGTCAAAAGTTATAACTAAATGGAAATCTTGAAACGCAGCATAGTTCTCTACCGCGCGCGATGCGTCACAGTCCTGACTTAGCGTAACAAATTCTTTGATCCTTTAGCTATCGAATGTTGTAAATAAACATTGGATGGAGATGATAGATATGTAGCTACAACACTAACTGTATCCCCTGATTTTGTTATGATTGAATTTTTTAGATTGCCTTCCACTATGGATGCCATTTTAAAGACGTAATCACGTCAAAAATAAAAAAATCCGACTGCAAACTTTTTTTTTTATATGATAAGTATGTTCTTGCTATAGTGTTCTTGAAGGATTAAATCCTTGTTTCGGATACGTCAGGCCCCGAAATAACAGACACAATTAAAAAACTATTATCGCGTCTTCGATTGGAGACGCGCGGGGCCTGACGGATTATGCAAAGAAATCGATCGATATTCTAACTAAACTCTGTTTACTCAGTCTAGCCAGAAACGTAGTACGCCTATCCGCATTGATCCGGTAATGTGTTCAGAACCGCAATATCCAAGCTGCGCGGATGCTTCGGAGAAATTAATTGACACGATTCAATCCGTAGACTGTGGATTGACTAGGTAGACATTCACCTGGCAATTTGCCGAAGGATCGGCTGACGGTTTAGGAACTTTAGGAGATAAAGGGGTCTTTGTCCTGGATCAACATGCGATGGAAAGAAAGTTGTCACTTAGACAGATCTTAAAAGTGCGACTAGATTGCGGACGGTCGACTTCAATCAATGACATCAACTGTTGTTGTTTGGTGTCGATTATTTTCACCACAATGTTTTTCGAGAAAAATATAACTCACTAAAATGTCGAAAAAAAAAACTGAAATTAAAAAAAAAAACCCGTTTCAGAAAAAACAACCAATAAGTTCCAAAGAAGTAACTTTTCAAGTAGTTTGTGGCATAAAATCTGTGTTTGAACTAAATATAAATTCCACAAACTGCATCAGACTGATTGAAAAATATATTTCAAAAATCCATATGTTAACCTTTTTCATAATATATAAACAGGATATAAGGAAAATGCTTCGGAAAACGAAGAGAGGTGATATGGTTAGTGATTTTCGATGCGATACCATCAAAGAATGTGGGAAAAAAATTACAATTTTACCTAATTTTTTTAGCATTCACCTGTGATAACAGTTAAATGAAACCGCTACTTGCGATTAAAGACACTTTTTTTCTCTACAAGCTTGACATGCAATGTATTCGTAAAATATCAGCTGACGCTCGCAGATTACCTCGAGGAGAGTGCGCGCGCGCTTGCCGACAGCTGCGCGGCCAACGACCCGACATCCGCGCGCAACGCCGACATCTTTGAAGAGTGGCTGGAGAGGTGCCACGGCCTGTTTCGCATAAGGCGGGAGGAAACGCCCCTGTGTTTCCATTACACGGATCGCCTAGAGGACACGGTGGGGCATACGGTGGAGGTCTGCCACGCTTGGGCGGAGCACCGCCGTGTCGTCGAGGATGCGTTAGGCTCCTGCGACCACTCGCGCCCGGCTCTGGTTCAGGCGAGTGGGAATGGGAAGCTGTCTCCTCCTTCTGCGAAGCATTAATGCTCACGAAGAGGGAGGCGACATGGGTGAGGGAGACTCAACAACAGAGTCGCCCTCACGCCCTCAGCAGCAGCCGCCGCAGTAAACGCCTGGGGCTTCCGGCGCTGCGAGACGATCTCCGGCCACCGTAGTAGAGAGAGAGTAGAGTAATAAGTAGCTCGACGTCCGATCAGCACCAGGCCCGAGAGTCGACGGCGCGTAGTGTTCCACGCTCGCCTCAAAGAGTTGTCAGCAATAATGACGGGGCCCGTCATAGCCGATGCCTGCCCCCCTGGGCAGGCATCGCATTATTGTGGATAAATTCGGAACACGTGTTACCACGCCCCCGGGCACTCAGGACAGGGAAGGAACAGGGGTGGGTTTTAGTCAGTAAGAGTCTAGAGCGGGAGATGTCTTTGGATGATTTACAAAAAAAAAAAAAACGCAATCCCGACGTAAAGCGAAAGGTTACGTAAGTATAAGTTTGCATTTACGTTGTATATAATCTACGTTCTGGCTTCGGAAGCGTTACCCTTACACCCTGTATTATGGCAGGTTACACGAAAACTCAAACTAGTAAAGCAATAAATACTAGACGTCAGTGAGTGTTCTAAATTTTAGTAAAGCAAAATTATAAATTTTATCCTAGTATACAAACTGAAAATAGTTAATTAATCATAATGTCAACTGTAATACGGCGGGCCGCAGTACACTGGTCGCTAATTAGCTACGTACCATATCAGCAGTAAAGCCAACTAGTCCTGCCTTTCATCATCGTCATCATTTCAGCCAACAGACGTCTCCTGCTTGACAGATGCCTCCCCCAAGTGTCGCCACAATGACCGGTCCTGTGACTTTCGCGTCCATCGACCACCTGCGCCACTCACCAGGTCGTCGGTCCATCTTGTGCATCTGGTTTATTACTATTATATTATTTATTCAACATATTAATTGAGTTTAGGGTTTTACTTTTAAACTATAAAAAACTGGCCAAGTGCGTGTCGGACTCCCCATAAATAGGGTTCCGTACCAAATAATGTAATTTCAAAGAAAAAATCTGATTTTTGTTATTGGTATGGTATTTGTTTGTAAAATATACGTAATAATAAACAGTATCACCAAATTTCGTGTAGAGAAGTTAAAAAATATTTCGTAAAAATATTTTGTGGCGACAACGGACACGGACACGTGAGTGACAGCAATAGAGCTCCATTTGGACCCTTCGGGTATGGAACCCTAAAAACGAATTCCAATAAAGCTTAACACTTTGCAAAAGGTTGTTTGGTCCTTTGTAATCGCAGTAGGAAGCCGGTTTTACGGTCATTGACACAACTAATCGGGCGTACTGCGATAGCCCTGAGCTAAGCCAGTCGTACGTGCTAATCATCTATTAATTAGGGGATCCCAACCATTTTTTATGTTGTCAATCTGGATCAGAGACAATGGTCTTATCAGTGTCGCGCACAATCGGAGAACATTAATTTCTTCAGTGAATTGACGGTGTCTAGGCTTCGATTCTCTGGAATGCTGGTCACACGACAGTTTTTAGGGATCTTTAATATTTTTGACGATAACGTTGATGCAGTGGATTCGATTCCTTATAAAAAAATATTCAAATATTTGTATGACCTATAGATAGTTGTTCCGGGCCTGGGTGGCATGTGTATGTGAGTGTATATGTTTGTAAATACACTCTCTCTTCGCCCGCGCCTTTTCCCAACTATCTTTCTTGTATATATTTTTTTTTTGTTGGGAAAGATAGTTTTCATATTTTTTGTCCACATTTGACAGCCGGGCCCAACGGCTTAACGTGCTTTCCGAGGCACGGAAGAGTCTTGGTATGTACAGAATGTCACCCATCCATGGACCAACCCCGGCAAGTGCAGCTTAACCTGATGGATCGAACCATGCGTTGTTGTTGTTTGTAAATATACTCACGACACAGAAATAATTCCTAGTATGAAACAGAGACATTTATGTAACCAGGGTTTTGTAATGTAACATAACATGGTTTAAAAGAATTTCCATGGAGTTTCTTGCACGTTCTTTTCCATAGAGATCTACGCCTTGGAATGTGCAATTAGCTTCATCTTTCTGACTGACCGACTAATTGATAATTCAAAAGTGCCTGTAAATAGTTTATTTGAAATAAATGATTTGAATTTGAAAGTTTAAACAAAAAAAGTTTTTTCCTCACTGGACAAAAAATAAAACTAGTAGAACAACACTCGAAAAGAGACAAAATTGATTTTATGTAAACACAGATATTATACTAATGACCACACTAAAAGTTTTATTTACCACTTTTATCGTCATAATATTCATTGACAATAATATTACGTTGAAGTACCAGATAAACTTACGAGTACATCATGGTTTGCAAAACAATATTTAAAGATAATACCACAGTACAAGATGATGAATTATGATGGTCCATTGAGAATATAAAAAACCGGTCTAGTGGACTTTGCATATTTAAGGTTCCGTACCAAATGAGGGAATCATCAAAGAAAAAATTACTGATTTATCAATATATTGGTATTTGTCAGTAAAATATACGTAATAGTAAAAATTATCACCAATATTTAAGTTCATCTTAACAAAATTTGGTCTCCAAATTTTTAAAATACTTTTGTGTAACAGATTCATCTACTAAAACAAACTTCCTAGAATGAATAAAACTGATACCTACACCGTTTCATTTATACCTATTCCATCTAAATGAGAAAATCGAAGTGAACTCCAAACATTCGTCGAAGTTCGGTTCAGGAACCTTTTCTCCTTACTCTAGCACCAACTTTGACTAGTGAAGCTCATTAAACGGGTCTTGAGAAGAAAATTAATCATAGTTCTTGAAGAATAGTTGAAAAGATTCCTTTAAGTTGTAGCTTTGGTGCAGATATCAATGGATTTGTAGCACTTGCACATTTTTGTTTTATTTTTAGGGTTCCGTACCCGAAGGATCAAAACAGAGCCTTATTGCCGTCCGTCTGTCTGTCAGTCTGTCTGTCTGTCCGTCATCTGTCACAAAATTTTGTTGCGAAGAATTTTTTTACTTCCCATTGACATATGAACTTAAAAGGTTATAATGTTTATAATTACGTATATTTTACTAACAAATACCAATAAATTGATAAAACTGATTTTTTTCTTCGATAATGCCCTCATTTGATACCAATGGTACGGAACAATAAGTCGCGAATTTTGAAGTCATTTAATAAATAATCAGAAAATAATTTTCAAAACTAAGTTACAGCAACAAGGATGACAAGCTAGAAAGACAGATATTTAATAATAATTACAAATATTTTGACCACAAACCAATTAATTACTGACCAAAAAAATTGAAGGCACCCACTTTAAAATAAATATTATTATTATCTCTGTAGGTTATACGGGGTGTAAGGAACAATCGCTGCTCAGTAATTTCTGCAGCTATCCTAAGAAAACAGCCGGCATAACCCGACATAGTTATTTCTCTAATATTATTGTATTAGATGGAAAACGACCCTAGTGTTTTGATACTGTAACGAGATTGCCCAAGGTCTAGCTTTTGTAAGACAAAGTAAGACGGATATGAGGACAAGGTACTGTGAACTTGAACTTTTGAAAAGCTATTGCCCACTTCATCGTCAGTTTGTTGACATATTACGCTCAAAGTGAGTAGCAAAAATGACTATAGTTATTTATTCATTTATTTATTGAAGTTGTAACGTTATTCTATGATTCTAAACATTATCTAAAAAAATAACTTAAAAGTAATTTAAATCGTGGTCATCTAGAATTAACATAAATCGTCAAGTCACTGCAATATTGTTCCAACCGTGGGTACATACCCGGGCCTGCGGACGACGAGTAGTGGGTAACTCGCCGTCCGTCCGATCAGCACCAGGCCCGAGAGTCGACGCCGCGTAGTGTTCCACGCGCGCCTCAAAGAGTTGTCAGCAAAGGACGGGGCCAGCCACAGCCGATGCCTGCCCGGGGGTGGAGGATAAATTTGAAAGAGTTACCTCGCCCCCGGGCACTCAAGGCAAGGAGGAACAGGGGTGGGTTTTAGTCAGTAAGAGTCTGACACGCCCTTCCGCTCCACCGTAGAGCGGAAGAAGTCATAGGATGATTTACCACCCCCCAAAAAATAAAAAAACCGTGGGTACATTCATATTCGCTCCGGTATTTGGCTCACTCGCTCACGTTAGAAGTAACTAGTTTAGTTCCAACTATTTAAGCGCTATCGCCGCCGCCAACAAGCTCAGTTGAGACTCGCGTTCACATACTACATATTAGTGCGTGACATCAAACGTGAGGTCTCAAAAGAATATTCGAGGTTTTCTTATTCCTAACTTAATATCTATAAAATATTAGAGTGAAAAATCTTAACAACTAAATTAATAACTGTGCTATCCCCGTATTGGGTAAGTGTTGACAATTAATTCACGCTTTGCTAGCTCATATGTAGGTATAGGTATAACCAAAATGTGTTTCATCATCTTTTTTCCACCTCGATTTGTGTTACCTTTCATCGTCATTATTCACATCATGCTAGTGCTTCACACTGAACGTGCGTGACCTTAACACACATTCGCTTTAAGTGCAATAGTACATCTGCCTTACGCTTATGCTTACGCTGCCTTGGTCACCGTCAGGAGAGGGTTAGCAGAGGACCTCACATTTACCCACTGGACATAATTCCAAGGTTCCAAGTTCCGGCTACATTCGCCCAGGGTAGCTGCTATGGGTCATCCTCCAACCCGGGTCAACGCCTTGGGCTGCTGCGTGTACGGTCACCAACTTCGCGTTAAGCCAGGGCAGCTGTACTAGTTGCGCCTAGCTCCATGGGAAATTTTTTATTGTGGCGGGCCTTTGTTCCTACGACCTAATAATTTATTATTGATAGTGTTAGTGTTGTTTTTATTTTCTTTCGAATCCGAAAATAGAACTATCGTAACTCACACGCTTCAAAGTGATAACGTCTTATGGGAGAGTAAACCGCTTCGTAACGTTAACGCATTACGGCACCGTAGCACTAGTCAAAGTTCAAGTTTTCACTTCTGACGACACTTTCGGAGTGCCACTGTTTTTTTTTTTATGTACACACAAATATAGAGGTGAAGTTCATGCCTCTTAAGTTATCATAGAATAGAAGAATAGAATAGAATAAAACTTTATTGTACACCAAAACAGTCACACAATTGTTTTACACGAGCTTAAATCTATGGGTACAACGGCGGTCTTATCGCTGAACAGCGATATCTACCAGACAACCTTGGGATGGACTGAAAGAACTTAAAATCATAGTATAGGTATAAATAGTTAATTGTATTAAATCTTTATTAGGTTTCAGTTTGCGAAAAATTAGTCTTACATAAAATACGTACTGGTCTCATTGCTAGAGCACAGGACTCAGCCTGCATTCTGTGAAAAAGCACGGGCTGTATTCACCACGCGAGCTCAATTTTTTGAAGAGAGGACTTCTTAGGTCACGTTGAGCGATTTTTGATTTAGGTAACTTAAGAGTTCGCATCACCGACACGCTAGTGATGTGTTGCGCCAGACTGGGGACGACCAGTATTCACTTTTGTCGGCAGTACCAATATCTGCATGTTTTTAGGGCTCCAAAAGTCCGAATGAAAAAATCGAACACTTATAGGATCACTTATGTATCTCTGTCTGCTTGTCTGTCACATCCAATTTGCTCCGAATCTGCTGGACCGATAAAGTTGAAATTTGGTACACACATAAATATTTGTGACCTAAATACGAAAGTGTACCCTTAACAAATTAATTTAGATTATGAGGGTCATTATAAATTGTGGTGAAAATCGGAAAATTTAAAAACAAAGTTTTTCAGACTATGCCGTGCGACATATCAAAAGAAAGGGCACAATGTGATGGTCTCGAATGTATTTTATTCATAATTTTAAAATGTACCTATAGTTTTAAAGTTATTCCAGAAAATACCACCACCACTCTTATCTCCAAAACAACGGGGCCAAAAATAAAAAATCAGAATTATTATAGATTACAGGAAATAAAAAGGCTTTTTTATTTTTATTTTATTTTATTTTACAGGAAAACCTAAAAAAAAAGTATTAAAAAAAACCGAATAATTATTTGTTTGACCGACTGGCTCTTGCCCGATTACCCCACAAACTACAAACTCGCAAGTCGCGGAAGTCGCGCTCGTACCACTAAGCCAAATTTAATGTTCGATGTTCATTTGAGGACGTCAGATTATATTATTGAATAATCTTTTAAACCCCGATGCAAAAAGAGGGGTGATATAAGTTTGACCGCTATGTGTGTGTGTCTGTCTGTGGCACCGTAGCTCTTAAACGGGTGAACCGATTTGTGCGAATGCGGTTTGTTTTTAATTGAAAGCAGGTTTTCTAGCGATGGTTCGTTTCAAGTTTATCAGTTCTTTTATGTTATTTAAATGTTCACTTTTCATTTAAGCGTTACGGGTTTTTAAAATTTTTAATTTAATTGGTATCTTGTTTATTAATTTAGATTATTGCAATACTTTTTTCAAAATATCTCCAGAATGTAAAACCTGCCCGATATTGGATCAGTTACAGTCCAACTTATTTCCAAACACAGAAGTTGAATGCTCCAACGCGATAGTACTCGTACCAAACGTAGCAGAATATTTGTTTAAATCCAATATAGAGTTGATGTTTAGTTACCAATGGAGTCTCCAGGATAATCTTAGTAAATCTGTTGGAAGCCGATAAGCCGGTCAGATGTGGAATTGTAAGACTTCACCCTGCATACACCACGATTTGCTTCAACCTGTATTCTTTTACAGTTCATGTGCAAGGATTTGATTCTGTTTCAAAATTGGACATTAATAGACCAATGTTTCGAGGGATACACAGGTTAAGTCAAATTTTCTGTTACAAAATAACAAAGTGAGTATCAAAAGAAAATATTATATATATAGAAAATGAGCCAGCGTAGTGATAATCTCGTTAGATTGTTGTATGAAAAAGATCTTGGATATTAGAAAAAGTGACATAACATCTAAATACATAAAATTGAATCCCTATTTCCCTTGGTCACTGCATCAAAACGGCTGGATCGATTTCGCTAATTCTTTTTTTGTTGTGTTTTATATTGTCAGGAAAAAGTTCTTATGAAATAAAAAATTAAGACAGTTGCTCAGAAATTGGAAAATTTCAGAAAACTTAACGACTATTTAAATTTCGCGCGTTTGACAGTTCGCGCGTTAGGACAACGTCTGTCGGGTCTAGGGCTAGTCAGCGATTAAAATTACCAAAAGGCCTATTATTAGTACGTTGTTTTTATTAGTACGTTGGCTTTCAAAAATTTACCTGTAAGTAGTACAGGTTTTTTTTTTTAAGTTTACGTTTAGAGGGAAGTTTGACGATCATTTCTATTGAGGGTTTTATTTTTCAATGTGTTTTGGAACAACCGAGATCTCAGAAATATAGTCAAAATTAACATATAATTTTATGCAGTTTCAAACTAAATAGATTTGGCTAAATTTTTAATAGAAAACCAGCAATTTGTGTTTTTGCGAATGACAGCGTCGGAATAGAATGTCAGAATCGGCATTTACTAACTTACTTTACTGTATGCCAGATCCTTAAAGCGCTATTAACTGCCAACGACCTTGAGTGGTTAGCTTGCGTGTTCTGTGCTGAGCTCTCGTAACGCGTCGTACGTCCACCCAGTAATGGGACTCGCCCATCAAGCAGCGCTGTCCGTAATTAGACGCAATATTAATTTATTATACATAAAATTACAGGTAATGGACTAAAATATAAATTTTTAAATGATCATTAAAATGGTGAAGGTTTCATAAAAATACGCTTTATAGTTTTTACGTGATTCTCAATTTTTTTTCCACGTTAGACAAAAAAAAAGAGACATAACTTTACAAATTAACTACACTATGTTATAAAAATATAATTTCAAATATTCACTCAACAAATTACGAAGGAAATTGTTTAAAGTAACATATGTTTTTTTTCAAATATATAAGACTAGTTGTTTAGACGAAGTTTAATTTAAAAATATTAGAAGTTGTATAACTGCGCCTTACACGTAGCTAAACCCAAATGTCAGTAGACTAACCCCAGTCTCAGCTCGGCTGGCACAAAACACATGTCACAGGATAAAAGAGTACCAACGAGGTGTCGTAAATCTGACTAGCCGAAAGCGTTAGCCCAACAGTATTGAAAAGAATGGGCAGTGCGGTGATGTTTCCAAATACAGAGGTGTATTTCCTGCATGGGTCTAATGGAAATTAAAAATACTAGATGTTGATAATGTTCTTTCTTAATTAAACAGCAAAATCAGCGTTATTGTCGATGAATTAAAAGCTCATCATCATCATCTTCCTGCCCTTATCCCATATTCCTTGGGGTCGGCGCAACACGTTTTTTTCTTCCATTCTATCCTGTCAGCCGTCACGCTATCACTTACTCCCGTTTCTTTCATATCACTCCTCACACAATCCATCCATCCTTTCTTTAGCCTCCCTCTCCCTCTCCATCCATCCACATTTATATTCATAACTCTTTTAGTTACATGTGTTTCATCCCTTCTCTTCACATGACCATACCAAAATGAGCGGTTCCCTTTCAACTTATGTTCGCACGTAAGAAGTTATATTTATAGCAGCAGTGATTTGGTAATAATTTGTAATCCAAGCGACTGCTGCAGGGTAATACAATATTGAATGACTGGGCGGCATTGATTGCTTGCACCAGTTAGTTTATTCAGCGACGAGCCTTATAGTCGATGCTATGGTTGGTTGTTTATAGTTGGTTGTTGGTTATTGGTTGTATAATGTTTATTGTTTTAAGTTGGTTGTTTATTGTTGATTGTTGGTTGTTTGTTGGTTGTTGGTTTTGGCTGTTGGGTGTTGGTTGTTGGTTGTTGGTTGTTGGTTGTTGGTTGTTGGTTGTTGGTTGTTGGTTGTTGGTTGTTGGTTGTTGGTTGTTGGTTGTTGGTTGTTGGTTGTTGGTTTTTGGTTTTTGGTTGTTGCTTGTTGCTTGTTGGTTACTGGTTATTGCTTGGTTGCTGGTTGTTGGTCGTTGGTTGTTGGTTGTTGGTTGTTGGTTGTTGGTTGTTGGTTGTCGGTTGTTGGTTGTTGGTTGTCGGTTGTTGGTTGTCGGTTGTTGGTTGTTGGTTGTTGGTTGTTGGTTGTTGGTTGTTGGTTGTTGGTTATTGGTTGTTGGTTGTTGGTTGTTGGTTGTTGGTTGTTGGTTGTTGGTTGTTGGTTGTTGGTTGTTGGTTGTTGGTTGTTGGTTGTTGGTTGTTGGTTGTTGTTTGTTGGTTGTGATTGGTTGTTGGTTGATAGATTAATATTTTTTTTCCTTTTTGGTATTTGTTTACTTATGTTTGATAAACAATCTAAGGCACGACGCTTATTTTGTGCCAAAAAAAAGGCACAAAATAAGCGTCTCAGCTCATAATGTCCTTTCTCAGAATGTACTTTCTCAAAAGGTCATCAAAGTTAACCCCAAAGCCGAAATAATTTTCCATCATTATTATTTCCACCGAAAGACGTCCACTGCTGGATTTAGTCCCTATCCATTATCAACAATTTCAAAATCGTTCACTTGGACTTTTATATCTGCAAATCCTATACCAGTACAATTTTTTTTTAAATCGTTGTCAGTTTCGGGTTTGAACATTATCTCAGCTGATGGTAAGCGATGGTTATACTCGAACATGGAGCACGCTTACCTAGAAGGAACCTGTTCACTCTTGACTTAAATGCTCCCTACAACCTGGGAGCATTTAAGTCAAGAGTGAACAGGTTATCAGGAAACATAGACTTCGGCAGGGAATTCCACTCCTTGGCTGTACGCACAATGAATGTGTTCCCAAAACGTTAAAAACAATCACAGTCTTAAAAGTCATAGCCATCAAGCGCTAGCAAAAATATTCCCATAAAATTGAAGTCGCGTCGCAGTTGTCACAACGACTAGATAGTGGATCGTTCCATGTCGGTACAAAAACATAGGCCTGCAATTTGTCCGTAACATACTGATTGATTGACCGACACTTTTTTACTTTATTTTCATACCACAATTCGACAGCAAACAAAACTACGGCACACAAAAAAAGTTGGCGCAAAATTACGAATATAGTCGGATGTTGAGGATAAAAGTTTCGAAAATAAATTGGAATTTCCATGCGTTTTCAGAGAAGTTGCTGGTTGTGAAAGCCAAAATGAGAACATATTTTGTATTTGAAATTTTGGTAACAGTGATTTTTGTTTGGCTGACTGTTTTGAATGTATTTACAAATAAATACAAACTATTAAATAAAATATGAACAAGCTCCTTAAAAATGAGAGGTGAAGAATTCATTGGGCATAGAAAAATTCATCCACATCGCTGTCAATGAGAAAAGTGCCCAGAATACTCACAGCATTGTCACGTTGAATGACAATTTTTTGCTGATTCTTTGGCTAAAAGAAAAGCCAGCCCTCTGATTATGTGAACAGTTGACAAGTCGTGTCGTCGTCAGTTTGCTAATGTCACAAAAAACTTGATGAGCATGTGGACTCCATGACCCTAGTGTTTTAACCCAACAGTAATTATTGTATGATTGTAATGTATTCTTTGGTATTGTTCGTCGAGACATTGAGCTCCTTATTAGTTCTAAGTTGAGCTATTCGACTACTGACAGATGCATGCACTGACTGGACAGGTCCACTCAAATATGTGTGGTTCTTTTAAAATATCATTACAGACACTTATCAGTATGCTCCTCAGCATATTGTAAGTCGTTATACTAACGTAGATTTTATGATTATCTGGCAGTTTAAGTAGTTTTACTTTGGTATTGTTCGTCGGTTCGTTGAGCTCCATAAAGTTCTGAGTTGAGCTACACGATAACTGACAAATGCTTGCACTGTATGGACAGGTCCACTCAAACTTGCGTGGTGCTTTCCTCACAAGCTCATTTCAGACATTAACGTACGTGGTTTTCTTAGGATTTCACCAGTAGGTACCTATTGTATGGATTAAAACACTTTAAAAGAGATCTGTGAGTTTGTTGCGGTGTTTGTTCTTAGGGTAGTCAGATTAAACTGACATATAGCATTGACGTGTTAAAGTGTTCTTTGTAAACAATTTGCATAAAAAACATAATTTAATAATTATCCCAGAAATTATGAGTGCATATCTAACGCTATAACCTGTTACTAAAAAGTGTCAAGTGGTACAAAACATGGTTTCAAAAAAGACCATAATAACTATTATCGCAGTTATAAACACCGTTTAGATACGACTACCACAAGGAATACTATTTCATTTTATATGTCTGACGTAAGGTGTAATAACCTACGAAATATTAAAAAGACAGGGCGGGTCTATCTTTATTATGTTTAACAGTTATGCACCAATCATACTAAAGTGCCATTCGGTAACTTACTAAAGGTAGGTTAAACTTTATGCCCCTAAATTGACTTTTATATTTCGTTTTGCAAACGTAAATATTAATAGAGTAGCAATTCCGGTCTATGCATATATATAATCAGCCTTGAATGTCCCCACTACTGAGACAAAGCCCTCCTCTTTGTGAGAGGGTGTGGGCCGTAATCCACTACGCCGGACCCAATACAGGTTGGTGAATGTCATATGTCTTCGAAGCTTTGTCATAGAATTAAAGCTTCGAAGAACATCTCAACACCGGTTTCTTCACTATGTTTTCCATCACTGTTTTGAGAGCAGTGGTGATGAAATAATTTACAGAAAGTAAAACGGCCTGCCTAGGTTTGAACTCACGACCTACAACTTGTAAGTTCCAGCCGTTACCACTGGGCCATCACTGCTCTACGGAAAACCTACTTGAGTGCGACAGCCGTATCAACGAATTTTGTTTCTTCGAAAACCTTTAAACGACATCTCTATACTGCGACGCCTTGTTAAATCGACGTCTTGTTACTGCGATATTTCGTTACATTGAAAAACTGTACTGCGAACGATTTTACTGCGTAAATATCATACTGCGAAACCTTGTTCAATCGACATCTTGTTACTGCGATGTTAGTTTACTTGGGAAAGCATACTTCGGATGATCTTACGGCGATAACAAAATACATCGATTTTCTTTTTCAAAACAATTTTTATCATATTTCTTTAAAAGCAGAAAGCGCCATCTGTCATGAATATCAGTGTTTAAGTAAAGATTATAGATTATTGTAAAGTTCGTTTGAATTTATTTCTAGCTATAAATGATTGACATGGAGAGAGCGACTGTCGCAACCCAGCGCTGAGTACACCACTATTGCGGCGGTAGTGCCCCTCTTTGAGAAGTGGCTGGAGAGGAGGCGCCACGGCGTCCTCACCTTCCGCCTGATGCAGGTCCTCACCGGACACGGCTGTTTCGGGAGGCAAGAGGAAACGCCCGGGTGTCACCACTGTGCTGATCGCCCAGAGGATACGGTGGAGCATACGGTGGAGTTCTGCCCCGCTTGGCCGGAGCACCGCCATGTCCTCGTGGAGGCGATCGGCGGCAGCGACCTCTCGCGCCCTGACCTGGTCACCCACTATGTAAATAAAACTAAAAAAAGAAGTTGTTACAAATTATGGCTGTGGACAAAAGTCACTGGTTCCAATACTATCCCGTATTTACTATGGAATACTGTCTACCAATTTTTAGCAACACCCGTATAATCAAAAGTTTTTAGTTGTTGTTTTTAATAGCACTGAATCCACCAGCAGTTTTAACGCCAAATGATTTTCACACTGCAATGTCCGTTGAGTTTAGCCGTAAAACTTTTTGTTTCATGTGCAAGCCAAAATCTAACTTTTGTTTGCACACAATTCTGGCGATGTTGACTTTATACTGTAAACCATAGAGGGCAGCTGCCGTATTTCAAATATTATATTGGCTACGTTGCTATTATTTGTTTGAAATCTCAAATATTTTTACGGCGTCGAACTGTCCATTTCAGAATATGCTGTCTTTCAAGCGTAGTGAAGCTACGGAATGAGATTGGACCGTTATTTGTTTTATTATTATAAATTAATGGCGATTTTGTGTTATTTTACTATTTGGAGAAGGAATATAAAAAGGTAACATCTCTTTCATCTCAGTATTCACCCTCTTTCCAGCAATATCATCATTTAAACGTGAACCCCCGCTGCAGGGTCTCGGCTGGGCCGGTTACCTTATACAGTTAGTGATGTCACTGTTTTTCAATTGTTTTGTAATGTCCTGTATTGTTCTGTGTCTGTCTGTATTAGTCTGTGTCTTTCTGTATTGGTCTGTGTCTTTCTGTATTGGTCTGTGTCTTTCTGTATTGGTCTGTATTGGTCCGTATTGGTCTGTATTGGTCTGTATTGGTCTGTATTGGTCTGTATTGGTCTGTATTGGTCTGTATTGTAATGTATTGTTTTGTTTTGTGTTATTTTTTATTATTTTATTTTATTAAGTTTATGTATTGTTTTAACTAAAAAGAAAGGATGGATGGATTGTGTGAGGAGTGATATGAAAGAAATGGGAGTTAGTGATAGCGTGACGGCTGACAGGACAGAATGGAAGAAAAAAACGTGTTGCCCCAACCCCAAGTACTCGTATCATGGGATAAGGGCAGGAAGATGATGATGTATTGTTTTAACTAACATACATAGTTTGTAAGTAAATTATTACTAACACATAGTTTTGGTACTTGATAATAAAGTCATTATCATTTACATAGTCCATTCATCGTTTAAGGAGTCTTTTCTTACTCTTACAACCATCCAATGATGCTAACAGTAAGGAATCATTAGTCTTCATGTCGATTTACATGATTAGAACAATGTACAGTTTTGTCAAAGTAAACCTTGTATTAAAGAAAATAATTAATAAAATATTTTAGTCAGTTTCTCAAAGAAATCCGTTTTAAAATACCTTTCAAAACAATTTCAACCAAAACCAATAATATTACATATGAAACCTCATGTCTATACCCCTCAACAGTCAGGATGTACTTACACATAGAAAGCACGCCTCAAATAAATGGAACCAATAAGATTGTTCACCTCCAATCTTTGTATCACAGGCCTATACGTCTCCGGTAATGCCCAATATATCTCGGTAGGAAGTCGGTGCGACTTCGACTTCCATTTAATGATACAATGTAGCGTCACTCGTTACGGTATTGTTCGAGCGTGCGGGGAATTCCGATTACTTTGACAAAAGACGTGAAAAGGTATGTCACACCCTTAAGTGGGAGAAGGGATATTATTGTCTAGTAAATTGTTTATAATCAATTTGTTGTATGTTTCCCTTTGTCTCAAAAAGGGTTGAAAAGTTCAATGACCGACTGACTAGTGTTGCCAAGCTTGAATAATACGGTATTTTCTTGCAAGTGTGATACAACAAACAATACTTAACAGCAAAATGAAGCAGCGATTAACATTTTACATCATACCTAAAATATTATAAATGTGAATGTAAGTTTGTTTGTTACGCTTTCACGCGAAAACTACTTAACCGATCATCATGAAACTTTGTACAAATATTTTTGGAGGTATTAGAAGTAACATAGTATACCTTTTGTGAAAAAAAAATACGAAACGTGGGTGAAACCGCAGGCACAGCTAGTATTGATATAAGGAAGAGCGGTGAAAACATCTCGCTATCTCTTTCGTGCACATGTAACCTAATTGCGGTAAAGTCAAACGTCAGTGTTTGAACACTTTTTAGGGTTCCGTACCCGAAAGGTAACCAACGGGACCCTATTCATAGTAATAGGGTCCCGTTAGTTACCTTTTAGGTGGGCCCGCTGACAGACGGAGGGACAGAGCGGAGGCATACCCCCGTCCGTTCGTCTGTCACCGGGCTGTATCTCACGATCCATAACATCACAGTTGAAATTTCCACAGAATGTGTGTTTCTGTTGTCGCTATAATTATCGACAAATAATAAAAATAAATTAAAAATTAAGTGAGGCTCCCTAGAGAGCCAACCCTACGCGCCCTACGCAGTACGAATCCCTTCGTATGCGAGTTCGACTCGAACTTGGCCAGTTTTTTTGTTACTTGACAGTTTCCCACTAAACCAGATTTGAAACGTTTCTAACTTACTCAATTTTCAAAGGATTTCAAAAAATTCTTTCTTTTTTCGATTTGCGATACAGTTACATTCAGATACAAATAATAATAAAAATATGAGTCAACTACCCTAATGAATAAAGAAATGGAAAATAAAACAAAACACTCCATATAATATACCCTACCCTATAAAAAGAATAAGCACCACACTTTACTATCTAATCGTAGGTGGTTTACCATCAGATATTGGCCGCCTGTTTGTTTGACACTCTATGGCATGAAAAAACAATATCTTTTTCAAGTCATTTATACTTATGTTATGCAATTCACACAATTTTTTTTTTTATTTATTTAAAAACAATAAAAACTTTTTTACAAAAAAAATAAAACCGACTTCCAAAAACAACAAAAAGTGCAAAATAACTTTAATTTCGGAAGTCGGTGTTTCTGGTTTTGTTTCTTCGTTTTTTGACACCGACTTCCGAAATTAAAGTTATTTTGCACTTTTTGTTTTTTTTGGAAGTCGGTTTTATTATTTTTAAAAAAAGTTTTTATTTTTCAATTTTTAGTTGCGTTTCCTCATTAAAATGTGTAAACCATGCATATTTATGCGATTGCAGCAATCGCGGTTGATTTGCTGTAATTTTTTGTTCCCTTGTCTGTCCGCGAAAATCATCGTCATATCTACATGAAATTTAAATGGGACCATTTCAGAACAAATCCCTTTCGAACAAAAAAATAATTTTGGAAATCCGTCTATAAATGACGAAGTTATGCCCGAACAAAAAAAAAATAAAAATACAAACATCCGAATTGATAACTTCATCCTTTTTGAAGTCGGTTAAAAAGTTTAAGTACATATTCTCAACCTAAATACTACATTCTACATAAATTTTATTATGACAGATAATTAGCACGAGTTTCAGTGAATGGCATAGCAAGACCTAACCCGCGCTAGAAATTAACCTGTGTAACTGGCACTAGGCCTAACCCACCATCACACTAAAGCACTCTTACAGTTATTAGAGTAGCCTCGAGGAATTTGACTCACTGATTTCCCAGTTTAGGCAAGCCTGTTTATAGGGAATCAGTAAAAAATACTGATGTACTTATCGTTCTAATCTCAAGTTATTTATTAGGTAGCTGCTTTATTAAATTGACTAGTCCCGCTAGGGCATGGGCTCTAGCGGGACTAGTCAATTAAATAAATGTACCTGGTAGGGTCGCGGAAATGTTTGAAAGAGTCGATGCGACCCTGAACGCAAAAAGCAACTTGAAGAAGATAGGTGGGTTTTAGTCAGTAAGAGTCTGACCCGCCCACAAAAAAAAGTAACTGCTTTATATAACACATCTAATAAAAGAACACAATCTATGAACTGTAACTGGGATTATCAATGCTAGGTTCAACATCGAGAGTCAAAAATACAGTGCGCTTTTTCTAAAGCCAGAATTTCGGAAACATCACCAGCCGATGTTTGAGTTATAAAACCGATTGGTTTACGTGTGAAAAGTTGTTCGACTAAAACTATGTGTTTTTCAGTTTCCTCGCGATCTTTTATATGAAACACCGAAATGGTGATTCCAGGCAAGTTGTTTTTATGGAAATCATGTCATACGTTTTTTACTTTACCATAGACTGCGTATAGTTAAGGAGTGGAATTCCCTACCAGAGTCAGCGCTTCTTTATTATTAGCGCTTATTTTAAACTTATATTGTAATTATGTGTTGACTGTAGTAGACATTACTTAATTATTTTTGACATTATTGTACTCTGACGTTATTTATTTATTCATTTTTTTATTTATTTTTATTAAGTATTTTATTTTTTATGACATTGTTTATGGTATTATTTTGTATTTATGACAAATTACAACGTGCATTTTTTTTTTGTGCGTGCGTTTGGTTGTTGGCGGACTCTGACATTAGGCAATGAACAGAAGACTTACATTGATTGAATACGAGGCTTTTAGCATTCATGTATGTTTACGTTATTTAATCCATTTTTCTGTAATGTGCGTTAAATCTGTGCAGAACAAATTATTTTTCTTTCTTTTCTTTCTTTTTCTTTCATTTTTTGACATTTCATAATTTATTCATCTAAATTTCTGACATTGTATAGGGTATTAATTGTAACTTAAGAATAAACGTATTGGAATCCATGACATAATTTTAATTTTAACTATAATTATGCATGTCTGAATTGGTGCAACACAGTGAACTGCGCATTCACATGACATCTGGAAATGTATGATTATGTACTGTGTTGAGCAATAAACATTTGAAATTGAATTTGAATTTGAATTCTTAATAGCTACAACTTGAGTCTTTAAATTGAAAATGTTACTTCTATCTACGACGTGCTCCATCGTCGACTACATCATCGCTTACCATCTGTCAGATGAGAAAGTGATCAAGCGCGAGCCTTTTAAGGCCCCTCTCGCGGTCCAGTGGCGCCCTCATTGAATAAAAAATCGTAGCATAGCACAGAAAATAAATATTAAAAAATCCAACTTGACGTTTGTTACAAAGAGGATAAAGAATTTTTACGTTGTTAAAACAGGTCTCAAAATGTTTCGTATCCAAAGTAGTAGGCAAAAGTGCCAAAAACGGCCGTTTCTGACACTTTTGCCTACTACTTTGGATACGAAACATTTTGAGACCTGTTTTAAGGACATAAAAATTCTTTATCCTCTTTGTAACAAACGTCAAGTTGGATTTTTTAATATTTATTTTCTGTGCTATGCTACGATTGTTTATTCAATGAGGGCGCCACTGGACCGCGAGAGGGGCCTTAATTGTAACAAACTGGCCAAGTGCATGTCGGACTTAGAACATTTAGGGTTCCGTACCAAATGAGGGAATTATCAAAGAAAAAAATCCGATTTATTAATATATTGGTATTTGTTAGTAAAATATACGTTACACATTATCACCAAAATTCAAGTTCATAGGTCAATGGAAAAGTTAAAAAATTCTTCGGAACAAAATTTTGTGAGAGACGACGGACACGTGAGTGACAGCAATAAAAAAGTTGATTTTTCCTATGACCTACCACCGGAACCGTACCATTTTCCGGGATAAAATATTGCCAATGATGCTAAGCGATAATTAAGAATCTTCATTTTTAATTTGGCCAGTATTTCTGCAGACAGCCAGTTTACAAACTTTATCAACAATCAAACAATTTTTCCTCTGTACAGGGTGTAACTGAAAGGTGTAGTCATATTCAAAGAACTCCATCTGCCCATTGATATGAACAACTTTCCTCAAGACAACCTGTGAAAATTCTCAAAAAAAAAAAATACCTCCCATACAAATATTGCTCAGCTGATGGTAACTTTGTATGGAAAGTCACATTTTTTTTTCGAGAATTTTCTATTTTTTATTAGAGAAAGTTGTTCATTTCCATGGACATAACTGGCTTTTAAAATATGACCACACCTTTGTGTTACATCCTGTATAATACCAGAGGATAGATTATACCCATTCTATATTTTTAACATAAGCCAGATCTTCAAAACAGTTAACATTTTAACTCTGTTGCTGTTTTAACATTAGATGAAGACTCAATTCTTGGAGCTAAACCAATTATGGAGTAACAAGGGTTCTTCTAAACTAGGTTCTCATAACAATCTACCTGCTAGTCTATTAAATAAACTGAGATACATTAAACAGGAATATTAATTACTCCGACATCTAAGGAGGTCACTGGAAAATACGAACCTTGTCAGTAGACAGGCTGGCTGGTCAAATATACTTTTAAAAGGTAGTGCAAATATTTTTTTTTTTGTTTCTTTGGCGCAAATATGACCACGTATCTGAATTTCGTATTAAGCTCAAGTGGCTGCCAATCCGCCTTCGCCGGAATGCCCATGTTTTGTCATTACTCTACAGTGTTCTGTTTATTCCTACAACCCCCTCTTATCTCAAAGAACGTTTTAAGTTCCTTCATGACACACATTCTAGACACTTGAGATCATCGGAGAACTTGATACTTTTGATGCCCTCGCATTCCACCAAATTTTATGACAAATCATTTGCAGTTCAAGCTGTGCGATTGTGGAATGCGTTGCCGATGCCAGTTAGACAAGCCCAGTCACTCACTTCTTTTAAATATCTAGTAAAAGACCATAATGCTATCTCTCAAATGCCGTTCTGTTTATATATATTCTCATCTCTTCCATAATTAGTCCTCCTTTTATTCTTTGTTCTCCTTTTTTCTCACCTCCTACGAAATTATGTAACATTTGATATGTATGTATATATGTATGTATTTTTAATGTAAAATTTTGACATCTATTTTTATTAGCAGTACACCACAGACTACCCCTTTTAGATTTTAAGTTCTTTCAGTCCATCCCAAGGTTGTCTGGTAGATATCGCTGTTCAGCGATAAGACCGCCGATGTACCCATAGATTAAAGCTCGTGTAGAACAATTGTGTGACTGTTTTGGTGTACAATAAAGTTTTATTCTATTCTATTCTTACATTGTGTCCCAATGCTAAGCAAAAGCCTCCCCTTTCGCTGTCCAAACCTCTCTGTTTGGGCGATTTCTGGCCAAGTTTGCCCCGCGAACATGATCAGATCGTCACACCATCTGCACGGTTGACGCAGTGGTTGAGTATTCGGCTGCTACGCTGCGTGTCGCGGGTTCAATCCCCGCACGGAACAAATATTTGTATGGCCTACAGATAGTTGTTCAAGGTCTGGGTGTCTTGTGTATGTGAGTTTACATGTTCGTGAACGCACCCACTATACAGGAATAATTCCTAGAGTGGAGCAACGTTTTTGCTTTAACGCTTTTTGAGAAACTGAACAAAAACGAAAAATACGTATAGATTGATGACGTTTTTGTTCTCTTCAATTACGAGTATGTTTAAATTCCACGTACCATGTTATTGGAGTTTTTAGTTCATGGAAATAACAACTAAAAAGTGAAAAATAAAAAACAACCGGCTTCCAAAAAAAAAATACACTAAAAATTAAAAAAAAACTTTAATTTCGGAAGTCGCTGTCAAATAACGAAGAAATAAAATACAAACATCGACTTCCGAAATTAAAGTTTTTTTTTTAAATTTTTAGTGTATTTCCTTTTTTGGAAGTCGGTTGTTTTTTTTTTCTTCAAAATTTCCTAAATTAGTATGTCACGTCGGTAGTCAAATCCAATCTAATGATACTTTATTTGTTGAAATCAATCCAGCCGTTTAGGCTACAGAGCCTGCCAAGGAAATGGACATACATACATACTCTTGAAAAGCATTACCCTCCATCTGGTGCAGTCGGTAAAAACTTACGGACACTGATGCGGAGATGCGATTTTCTGCAGAAGTTCCGCATTTGTGTTTGCGAAGGACGAGTACCGTTACAACCCTTACACACACAAACACACATATACTCGTACCTAAGTACATCTAGTTCCATTGTACACCCGTAGGCGAAAGCGTACGTACTTGGCAGAGCACTGTACTTACATTAAGAAGAAATGGCTTCCTAGTCCACTTTGGAGCCATGCGGTGAACTGTTTTCCTTCCAGCGTTAAAGTAAATATTATAAATTGTGGGATTGCTGCTCTTGTATGTGTATAAAAGCTGCACATATAGGTTTCTATGTAACTGTAAGTTACATAAAACGGTTTACGTCGTCAAATTGTTAAGAGACTACTTCAGTTAGTGTTGACTGGGAAAAGACTGTTTTGAAAATTGACAATTAATTGTTATAATATTTGTCGTATATTCAAATTACAGTTGCCATGATCACAGCAAAACTAATGCGTCAAAAACTTATATATTTCAAAATTCCTTGACCTTTCTCTACTGATTCCAAAAGCAGGTCTTTTACTAAACAACTGCATACGAAATAAAAATTGTTTATTTTCGTTTCGTTCCAAACGATATTCTAAAAATTAGAATTAAGAAAAGCCATCACCATATTCGGTCAACGGTTCACGAATCCCATTCTCGGCGGGAACGCCCGAAGAATCCCGAGGGAGATCGGGAGCCATCGCAACTGCAACCGCCACAGAACAAATTCGATTTTGTTCGTTGTCGTATTTGCCCAGTCCATTTTGGTATTGCCAGATAGTCAAGACTGATAGGAGGGAAGTAGATTTAGTCTGCGACACAAAGAGATTTCTCGCAATGGTTTTTAAGTTACATGTTTTATTTCAAGAGGTAGCTTAGGGAGCACTCTAGGTAATCTATGAGCATTATGGGCTGCGCTTTTTCGAATAAACCGTTTTTTTACTTTACATGAATGAGCACTTCGTCTAGTAAAAGCCTATCAGGGGACTACAATGCTAGAATAAAATGTGAAATTTATCTTGAGGCGTGTAATGTGTTTTTGAAAGTAGAAACTTTAATGCTTTCTTGGAATTTTACCTCACGAATGTGTTTTACTCTAACAATACAACGTGTTAGCTGTAATAGAAAAATATAAAACTGGAAAATAAAGTTAACCACTCGGTTTCATGATTCATTTACGGATTTACAACACCAGTAGATATATCTAAAACAAGTATATGTTTTTATCCGAGGCTAAAATCTGCCGGAATATCCAAGAAAGCCGCACTCAATCCTTTACCAAAAGTCAAGTACAGAACTACTCGTACCTATACTAAAACAGATTCATCTCCCAAAACCGGCTTGAGTCGTTAACACACAAGTTGGCCACCTAGTTGATGAATAAGTAACGTTATTGCCAACAATTATGTCACACAAGAAATTGATCCTCCGTAATAAATAATATGGCCCGAAGAATTGAGAAACTGAAGTGGCAGTGTACAGGGCACATTGCTCGCAGATTGGCTGACTGATGGGGCACAAGGTTTTGACGTGGTGACCGCATACCAGAAGAAGCAGAGTTAGATTGCCTTCCAAAAGTTGGGCAAATGATCTGATGGTGGATGCAAAATGCATAGGACCAGTCGATGTAATTATAAAAATAAATACAAGAAATTCTTTGATTCTCTTCGAAAATGCATTATCCTGTTTAAATTTCGTCCAATTTCTAATTTGCACTGACGGGCTGCCTGACCCACGCCGGCGACGGTTTGTAATATCTTAGCTATTATTTATTATCTACCTCATAATGTTTTATAAACTATGTTTTAACCATAATCATTGATATTTCGTTAGTAATAAGATTGCTTTCTAGTGTTTCAACATTCTGATAAACCTTTTGAGGATTTTGTGATATTTCTGTTTATATTTTATTTTGTTCCATATTTAATAAACAATAAAAAAGTAAAAACAAAGTGACGACGTTTGAGACAGATCTATGGGAGAAGTTATCAAATGACTTCTATCGTTTTGGGTGGAGCGGGAGGGCGTGTCAGACTCTTACTGACTAAAACCCACCCTTGTTCTTTCAGTTGCCTGTACCAAGTGCCGCGAAGACTCTCTTTCAAATTTATTCGCGACTCTAGGCAGGCATCGGCCTTAACGGGCCCCGTCAATGTCTTCGTGCTGAAATGATAATCAGTATAAACAACTGTGCTGTGACCCTTGATCAACGTCAAAAACCAACCCAAAAACAATTTAAAACTGATTTAAGAAAAGAAATGAATATTCAAATGTCACAACGAAAGTAAAATCTTCAATTTTAATGTAAATAACGCCGACTATACTGCAAGCCGAGGCTTTGTGGTGGCATTAAAAATAGAAAAGAAATCAGTCGACATCTGCAAATAAGGAAATTATGAAACCACAGCAAACCGTCGGCATTCACCCTTTGTTTCTTCAACACCTTTATTCAACGCTCCGGAGTTTTTAATCAAAAACTCATAATTATTTTATTTTAAAATATATTTTAATTGCGTTTTCGTTAAAGATGTGTCGTTGGTAGAGATGATGTTGTTGTATTAAATTGTGAATTGAGTTTTGTATGCTTTGTATGACTATCGCAACTGTTTCAAGTCACAAAGAATACCTTTTTAACCGACTTCAAAAAAGAGGAGGTTCTCAATTCGTCTGTGCTTTTTTTGTTCGTTTGTTACGCGATATCTCCGCCATTTGTGAATAGATATATTGATCCTTTTTTGTATGGTAGGTCATACTTCACATTAGGTGTTCCCATATACATTTTTACGAAATTAATTGAGCACTTTTTGAAAAAATCAACATTAAAAAAAAATATGTATACACAGATGACGTTTGGTTGTCTCCAAATGTACAAATTCCATGTTATTGGTGTTATCCATTCGGGCATATTTTTAATAATATTTAGTTTTACTTCTGATGTACGAAAACAATAAAAAATAATTAAAAAAAAACTAAAAGGTGAAAAATAAAAACTTAAAAAAAAAATACAACCGACTTATAAAAATTGCAAAATAACTTTAATTTTGGAAGTCGGTGTTAAATAACGAAGAAACAAAAAAAATGTATACACCGACTTCCGAAATTAAAGTTATTTTACAATTTTTAGAAGTCGGTTGTATTTTTTTGTTTAAATAATTACTCAACTGCAAGGAAAGGGTTATGTTCTTCACACATACTCTAAAAAACTGTCATAATACAGAAAGTTCCTTACTATTCTTGTGGATACCGCTAGGTCACCCGCGTAAAGGAATCGTGCAATGTTCCTTGTTTTGGGCTAATCATTTGTAATAATCATTTGTAAATGATAAACAAAATGTGAGCCATCTACTTAAGTCTCACAATTTTATTAAGTTAAACTATAAATCGCCAGTTGCGCAAAATTTCACCCAGAATGCATATGAAAATGATTGCCTGTTAGACCTATTAATTTAGCATTCTACTGCCAAAATAATTGAACAGCCACGCAACTCCAACTCACACATGAAACCTACATAACGTTAGAACTTATATGCTTAGTGGACCAATGTAATCTTAATCTGTTTTGCATAAGCTCTCTCATTGCTCCGTATGGCGTAAACACAGCAATGTGGATTAGAGGCTCCACAGCTTAAATAAACACACTCATGATAGGATTTCAATCGCCGTAACAGTTACTGTGTGCAATTTCTATTTGAAAATACCGTTCACAGTTTAAGCCTGATGAAGTTTTTAATTGGTACAAGGAAGTTAGATGGGATTGTGTGATTATTTTGTTTGTTTTAGCTTCGAGATTTTATTAAGAGTCTGCTGAATAAGACTGTATTTTTAAAAGACAAAAGTTTGTTATTGAAAATTTATGTTGGTGTGTTTGACAGCTGATTCTTTTGGTTGCCTATTATATTACAATTTTTTATAGGTTTAAAATAAGAGAACTGTGCAGTTTTAAACTTCAGTGTATTTTTGTACGTAATTGTTATGTTCTGACGTTATGTCAAAACAACTAATAAAATATTTTGACATAATTTAATTTTAAGTAATTTCATTTTTGGAATTTATTTACTTATCTAGGTATAAATCAATCAGCCTTTTAATGTTCCCACTGCTGGAACACAGGCCTCCTCTCTGTGAAAGGGTGTGGGCCGTAATCCACCACGCGGGCCCAATGCTGGTCGGTAGAAGTCACATCTAATGTCTTCGAATTTTAGGTTCTAGGACATGCCGGTTTCCTCACGATGTTTTCCTTCACCGTTTTGAGAGCAGTGGTGATGAAATAATTTACACAAAGTAAAGTGCCTGCCTGGGTTTGAACTCACGACCTACAACTTGTAAGTCGCGGCCGTTACCACTGGGCCAGCACTGCTCCCGGAATACCCAAATAAGGTAACTGTATTAACAGTTACCAATTATAAAATTTTTCATCAAAATGTTTAATGTAATTTTTATGTATTTTTATTTAAATTATAGACCATTCCTTTATTCTATTAGAGAAAAATTTAGGTACTTAATTATTAAAAGAAGCTATATTTATTTTGTATTGTCTTCAAAAATAAGTCTTCTTTGTAGTTTCTCTGGCGACTGAATGGCTTCTAAGGTAGCTTTTATAGTATTTTGGTTTAAAAAATTTAAGTACATTGACAATAATTAAAAAGAATGTACAATCTATAAGAAAATAAATAAAATAATTTGTACAAGCAGCATAAAACAGGGAGTTGTAAAAATCATTGGGCATTAAAAAAATTGTCCACATCGCTGTCAATGGGAAAAATGCCCAGAACACCTGCTGTATTGCCACGTTTAATGGCAATTAATTTCTTAAACTTCAACTTAGAGCACATCACATCATCATCATTGCTTGCTGCATTGCATATTATGCATTGTTCTCTATGGTTTTGGGGTTTGCACTCAGAGAACAGAGACTGCCCTGGTTGCCGCAACAGCTACAGTTGAGACTGATATCTTGGGTTCGATTTACGAATCTTTGAAAGTAGGATTACATTTTACCATCTGGTGTATCTATCTGGAATTGGTTTCCGTACTTAGTCCATGGTGGTGTAGTTACATAGGATTTGTTCCCAAATCGTCAAACTTAAGTAGCAGTGGGCAGGGTACACTATTCATAGAACAGATGCGCAAACTGGAAGACGCAGCATCGGAAGGTCGCTCAAAAGGTGGATCGATGACCTGGTGAGGGTCACGGGAATCTGAGAAATACGAGACGGACAGGACCGGTCGTTGTGGCCACACTTGGGAGAGGCCTATATCCAGCAGTGAACGTTTTTTGGCTGAGATGTTGAATGATTATCATAATAATGTTCCCGGTTGATAGTAATAGACTCAACATAAGTGGCATAACTTAAGGCGCATATACACGACTTCTTATGATTTTAAATTGAACATTGCGTCTAAACCACTAGTCTTATTTCTTTGAAAAAAATCTACGTTACTGTTGACAATTTTTTCGTAATTTGATTTGTGAATATTTGAAATTATATTTTTCTAACATAGTGTAATTTATTTGTAAAGTTATGACTAACGGGGATAAAAAATTGAGAATCACGCAAAAACTATTAAGCGTATATTTATGAAACTTTAACCATTTTAAAGATAATTTAATTATTTATCATTTAGTATATGTGTTTTATTATAATACTATGAAGGATCATTTCAATTATAATCATAACAAAATTTATTTTCAACAGACTATAACTACAATACATATTATACTAAACTAATAAATAACTTAATGAATAAAATATGTACAAGAGGCATAAAAGATCCGGTAGGAGTACAATATATTATAATACTTGTTGTTTTATGTATAATAAATTAATATTTTTTTATGAGCGAGTACTATGTAACATATATACTAGGTGGACGTACGGCGCGTTTCATGAGCTCAGCACAGAGTAACATAGATTTTTTTCAAACAAATAAGACTAGTCGTTTAGACGTGATGTTCAATTAAAAATCATTAAAAGTCGTATATATCTACGCCTTAAACATTGACTTTTGCTCTTGCGCGTCTCAAGACATATAAAATTCACAAGCCATCTCTATTTTATCCTTACCACCTTACATAACATGAACTGCTTGTTAATTATATGATGCTGTAGGTCCGTCCGTTAACCTAAATTGGACGGGCTGAGTGGACAGTGACAGTGTAATCCCATTGCACTGATTATCACCGACATTGATGCGAATTAGTAACTGGATAGTATGTGCTAGTTATTGCATGAATTAACGCTGTTTGACTTTAAATTAGACTTCGATTGAAGTGGTTGCCCATTTTGTTTTGCAGTTGTGTGAGTGATATTTGGTATTGACATTGTGTGAGAAGTTATGAATTTTAAATAAGTATTAGATACGGTTCCAAAATGTTCAATTCTAAAAGTATTTCGTATTTTGTATGTCTTAGTAGTGTACACACTGTATGTGTGTGTACTTTATTTATTAAAATCTCCTCGCGTTTGGCCACTGGCTTACCTTATGGTAAGCAATTTTTTTGGTTTTTTTACCATAAAAACAAGCTCTAAGGGTTTTTTCAAGTAGAAGTGATGAGAAGTTGATGTCATAAAATATTTTAAGTTACACGAAATAGCTGCCTTAAAAGTATTAAGATTTTTTCCCAGAGACATTTAAGAGTAGGTATTCGTATTGAAAATTTTCACAGTTTAGCCTTGTACGTATTGCCTGTACCCTTAGGGTGTGTCCAGATATGGCGAATGAAACAAAACGTTCGTGAAAACGTTCTGAATGCAACTGCGCTAAAGAGGCGCACCAAACAATTGCAGTAACTGGAGGCGTGCAGCTCGCGAGTGGCTTGCGACGACCGACTCGCGAGTGGCTCGCGAGCGACGCATTCGCTAGATCTCGACACACCCTTACATGCAAAGAGGGGACGTTACAATTTTTGATTTTTTTATGTTATACTGGTAACACATCTATCTTATGTGTCAGGTTATTTTATTCTTAACTACTAGTTTTCAACATAAATGTCGCTATAACTGTATTACTGCATACTTTGATCTCAATAAAAATAATACAATGCGTTTTTCACATAATCAGTTCGTTCATTCTGTCATTTGCCTGTAGCCTTCTAGTGATGTTAATAAAATATATCTACCAGCTGCCTAAAACCGTCGTCTATTTCTGTATTCTCGAGCCCTGCCTAAATTCGTACAGTGTGTTCTTAAACCGTTCAGGGGTGGCTTGAGTTTCTGAACCGTGATACACTGGGTACTGTTTATACTGCTCTGTGGCTTGCATTCACGGTCCAAGAAAGATTTTAGCTAAGGTGCAGTTGTTGCATTTTAGGAGCGCATGACAGATTATTGCTGTACTTCGGAATTGTTCTAGTCATTTGTTTACTGCTAAATAAATTGATTTACATTTTTATTTTGTATTATTTGTAACCCTCGACGCAATAAGAGGGGTAATATAAGATTGACCGCTATGTGTGTATGTCTGCCTGTATGTTTGTCTGTGGCACCGTGGCTCTTAACGGGTGAACCGATTTCAATGCAGTTTTTTTATTTTATTTGAAAGCTTTTCGCTCGGTTTTCTAGCGATGGTTCTTAGACATGTTTCATCAAAATCGGTTTAGAAGTTTCAAGGTTATCAGCTCTTTTGTTTTTTTTTTAATGTTTGCTTTTATTTTAAGCGTTGGGCATTTCTTATGTTTTAAATTTAATTGGTATTTTGTATTTAGTGTAACTTTAGACTCTGCTTGCCGGGTGTTCTTCACTTTTATTTTATGTTAATGTAGTTACAGACTTCAAAAAGGAAGAATTATCAATTCGACTGTATGTTTTATATTTCTGTTTTGATAATACTTAGCAGTTAGTATTTCTCGTGGCCAAACTTTTCCATCCTCGTGAAAAAAAAAATGTTGACGTGATATACAATTTTTTCCCAAATAACTGTTCACCTGTTATTGAAAACCATCAACCTCATCCCCTTCGTGATCCCAATTTATTTGGGGTCGGCGCAATACGCCTTTTTTCATCCATCTTTATAAGCCGTCATCCGAACGTTTACTCACTTCTAAGGAGCTCGGTCCATGGTGTAGGTACGGTGGGGTAAGGTGTGGCATGGCGTAGTTTCGTATCCATACTATTGTAATACTACTAGTTTTGTATCCATACTATTATAATACACTTCTGCTAGTGGCATCGCCCGCGAGAAATTAGTATTTCGTTCATTATAAATAATAGCCTATGTGCTATTTCTTAATTATTTATTATAGGCGTCTATTTGTTGCCATTATTAAGATAAAGCCAAAAAAAAACACTTTTTAAATTTTTATTTATTTTTATTATTTGTTGATAGAGCGGCAATAGAAATACAAATTCTGTGAAAATTTCAACTGTCTACCTATTACGGATCATGAGATACTGTCCGCTGACAGACAGACTGACGGACGGACGGACAACGGAGGCTTAACAATAGGGTCCCGTTGGTTACCCTTCGAGTACGAAATCCTTAAAACAGACTTAATGGCCTAATATTGGGCTCACATAGGCAATTCTTGGTGATTTCTAGCAAATCTTTAAACTGATGTGAATTGACCGATAGTGCCGAGGCGTTAAAGAAATCATGTAAGTAATGTCGTATTCACCCGTTTATGTGCAGTTTTAAAACATCCTTAAAAAAATATTTACCTTCCTGAAAAAAGAAATATTTAACACCGTACTCTGAAAATACTCGTACCTTTCATTAATTCACTTGTCCCTGAGTGTATGAAAATGAGCTGCTCACACAAAGTAGGCCACGTTTTAAACGGTTGCATTAAATAAAAACACGATACGGGCAATGCCGCCGCATTTGTATCGCACGCACGATTAAACTGTCGCTGTCGTGTTCAGATACAACAAATAGCGATTCTGTTGCATGTACCTACCAAAAATATTGCATCTGACGGGAGTGGTGAAAATGGTAAATCTCATCTTTTAGGGTTCCGTACCCGAAGGGACCAAACGATGCCCTGCTGTCACTGATGTGTCCGTCTGTCCGACTGTCTGTAACAAAATTTTGTTCCAAAGGTTTTTTTAACTTCCCATTGATCTGTGAACTTGAAATTTGATGATAATGTTTATTATTACGTATAGATTACCAACAAATACCAACATATTGATAAATCAGATTGTTCTGTGATAATTCCCTCATTTGGTACGGGACCCTAAATTTGAGAAGGCCGACACGCACCTGACCGGTTTTTTTTAGGGTTCCGTACCCGAAGGGAACAAACGGATCCGTATTAATAATAATCATTTTATTTCAGAAAATTCCATAATTTGTTAGTAATCATTAACCTTAATAACTATGTTAGTATGTATACATGCAGGTTGGACAAATAATGGACGAGCGGGCAATCAAATTTCCCCGCAATGACACTCAGGAGACTGTTCGAGCTGCCCCGGACCCTCTGCAGCAGCGAGGCGGCACGCTTACGTCTGATCGCTGCGAAGCCATCATCAAACATTCCCGAAGCACTGCAGAAGCGTGGCAGCCCCAGCAGCATCCTGAATGCACTGTTGTATTGAACTCGAAGAGCATTGATGGCTTTCTGCGTACAACCCGTCCAGAGGCTGCACGTGTATTGCTGTGACTCATGTGCCCGTCTGTCTGTCACAAAATTTCGTTCCGAAGATTTTTTTAACTTCCCATTGACTTAGGAACTTGAAATTTGGTGATAATGTTTATTATTGCGTATATTTTACCAACAAATACAAAATATGTTTATAAATCAGATTTTTTGTTGAATAATTCCCTCATTTGGTATGATATCCTAAACGCGCGAAGTCCGATACACACCAGGCTGGTTTTTTATTTTATTTTCTTGGGTATTTTCCTTCGAAATTCTTCTGGACTTTTGGGGACAAGGCTTTTTTGATAAGAACCACCCCGGTAATCGCCATCGGTACTTGGATGGGCCAACCAGCACTGGGCCTGCGTGGTGGATTTTGGCCTATTCTCTCTCCCAGAGAGGAGTCCCAGCAGTGGGCACATTATAAGGCTTATGTAGTGTTATATCATTAGGTCTGCCTGTACAGGTAGACCTCTCTGGCAAACCGGAGCGTGTAAGGCGACCACAGCATGGATGAGGCCCCTGTTAAATTGAAACTGTAATAACCATTTTCGTCTTAGACCAAAGCCGTGAATACCTTTAAAAATAAATGAAAAGAAACATACTTTTATTTCCCAAAATACTAAAACAATCATGCAAAATTCTATCATACTTCATACATCCTTTGAGAAGGTTTAATGCACGGAACTGGTTCACTCTTTTCACCGTACTAGTACGTGTATATACTGTATTACTATGGAACAGTTTTCCTCGAATTCCGCGCAGTTATAAGAGTATTACACTTGTGACAAAATCACTGCCGCCCTGCAGCAGCAGGAGAAGTTACTTGATTAATTCCCACCCTATGAAAAAAGGGTAGGTAAACATCAAATAGTAGAATTTATTTTATGTCTTTATAGTTAGTTCTTAAAATTTACACAATATTCCTACGTAAAATATTTCAGTGCTGAGTATGTAAAATTTTTTTAATAAGATTTTGACCTAGTTTTTATCTTATGATAAAAATAAGGTTAAAATTCAATTTACAGCATTTTTAGCATCATCAATCTTTTATACGGTGTCATGTTTTATTTTCGCCTTGATTAAAATAGGATATTAAGACACTGTTAACTGCCAACGAACTTAAGTGGTTAGCTTGCGTGTTCTGTGGTGAGGTTACGTAACGCGTCGTACTTCCACCCAGTAGTAGGACTCGCCCATCAAGGAGCGCTGTCCGAAATTAGACGCATTTTTAATTTATTACACATAAAACAACAGGTATTATACTAAAACACGTATACTAAAATATAAATAATTAAATGATCTTTAAAAATATGGTAAAGGTTTCATAAAAATACGCTTTACAGTTTTTGCATAATTTTCAATTTTTTATACGCGTTAGACATAACTTTACAAATCTATACACACTATGTTATAAAATTATAATTTCAAATATTCACAATTACATATCAAATTACGAAAGAAATTATCAAGAGTAACATAAATAAATAAAAAAAAAAAATATAAATATTTTTTTCAAAGAAGTAAGACTAGTCGTTTAGACGTGATGTTCAATTAAAAATCATTAGTAGTCGTATAACTGCGCCTTAAGAGATTTTTTTTGTACTACATTTATTGGATGTGGTAAGTTTACTTAGTAAATAATTAGTTATAATTAAATTAGAATACTCCATTCTAATCTTAGTCTCAATCTATCAATTTCAGACGATTTTTGACTTTACTCACCGGGATGAGATTGCGACATGAGCATAAGCATAATCATTAATCAGCCTTTTAATGTTCTCACTGTTGACACATAGACCTCCAATCTGCAAGAGTGGCTGTAATCCACCACACGGGCCCGATGTGGATAGTATGCGATGACATGAATATTGATGGTTTTTAACCGCTTTCAACAAAGGAAGTTCTGTATTCAATCCGCATGTATGTATGTGTATATGTATGTATGTATGTATGCTTGTTTCTCTGCGATTTTCTCAATAACTATTGATCTGATTTGGATGGGGTTTTCGTTATTGTAATTCATATTTTTCGAGGAAGGTTTTAGTAGAATATTATAATACATTAGGATCTGATGAAGATCTTCGGAGATCGACAGTGGAAATCTTCAATAACTAACGTCAAATGACTTTCGATTACTGCGACCAATTGTATAGATATTGTTAACACAATTTAAGTTAGTGTAAAATATCGATATCAAAAAACGAAGAAACTAATCCAGAAACATTGGCTCGATTCCGAAATAAAATTATTTTGAACTTTTTTGGAACTCGGTTCTATTTATTGTAAAAAAGTTTTTTTATGTACGAAAAACAGCCTTCAAGTAAACAAAGATAAATGTCAGCAAGCGGTGTATGTAGCTGAATTAGTATCGGTTCAATGTAAAAACAACTGTATTTGCCTTCGATACGCTAAGAAGAAGATTAAGAGTAAAGAGTAAAAGAGAGTATATTGAGTAGAGTAGAGTGCAGAGTGTGTGTGTGTTTGTGTGAAGTGGAGTGGGTATGAATGTGAGTGTAAGGAGTAGAGTCGTCTCGAAAAACTTTTCTATTACTTTATTTATTATGTAGTATTATATTAAATATTTATGTATGTTCCATTTATTTAATTTTATGTATGTTTATTATTAGTATTTCAATATTTTCGATCCCGTTTTTAATTATTATTACATTGTTTTTTTTTTCATGCACCTGCCATATTATCTCTCCACCACCTTTGGTTGACTAGTAGAGAATACCTAAGGCATTAAGTCCGCCTTTGTACTTTTGTTGCATGAAGTGTAAGTAAAAATAAGAGTGCACTAGATAAAATAATCACAATTTTCATATTTACTTAGAAAATCAATTTGCCGAGCTTTTTCTTACTATCTTGGGGTCGGCTTCCAGTCTAACCGGATGCAAATGAATACCAGTATTTCACACGGAGCGACTGCCTATTTGACCTGCACAACCCAGTTACTGGGTACTATACTCCTTGGTAACACTGGATTTCAGACTTTCGGGCTTCTGACAAACCGTAACGACTGTCAAAGATTCACCAACGGGACCAACGGCTTAACGTATTTTTCGAGGCACGGAGGAGTCTTGGTATGTAAAGATGTTCACCCATCCATGGACCAACCTCGGAATCGACCCGTGCTGCTGTTATTACTTTAGGCACAAGATCCTCTTTAGCCACAAGCTCATCATATACATTATACCTAGAAAATATTATAAAATCCATATATACCTATAAAAGCCCAGCTTTTATATCTCAAGGTTTTCAACAAGAATCGGTTGGTTTTATTTCAGTCTCAAGTTTTTTTAACCCACTTAGATACACGTGCTCAAAAGAATGATAAAGGGGTGGACAGAGGAATCGATATTATACCTTTTCCTTAAGCGACTTAAGTATAAAGAAAACAGTTAGATGAATGGTAAATAAGTTTGAGTCCCTTAAAATACTCTTATAAGTTTTGTTGCCTCTGGAGGTTTTAAAGTCACCCAAAAGGAAAATTTATAGGAAAATGTACTTGCACTGCATATTTACCCCTAAGGTCACAGTACACTATCATTAACTTTAGTTAGTACAATGATGTGACAGAGCAGAGCCTTCTAACACAGGCATTTTTTTGATTAAAAGGAGGCTCCAAACACGTTTAAATGTAAATATATATTAGTATTTTTCTATTACAATAAACTATTTTGTATTTGTAAAAGTCAATGCAGAAATCAAAATCAAAATCATAAGTCATTTATTCAAAAAAGGCTGAGAGCCAGCACTTTTTAAACGTCAAAGTTCTACATAAAAATAGTCCCACGGAACGCCCTCCCGTCACCACTTCCTAGTGTTTTAGCTGTGAAGAAGTGGCGCAATAAACTCTTCAGAAAGAGGGTTATGCTCGAAGTTTCCTGGCGTGAACGAATTGGGAATTAAAACATCCGCGCAGGAGAACCAAGGTAACCGACATAGCCCGAAGAAACGCCATACTTAAGTTGCATTGCTCGTAGAACAGATGATCGATGGGGCTGAAACGTTCTGAAGGCCACAAGATGGACCGACGACCTGGTGAGGGTCGTGGGAATCCAATTGATGCGACACGCACAGGACCGGTCGTTGTGTCCAGCAGTGAACGTCTTTCGGCTCAGATGATGATAATGATATATCCTACAAAACCTCGTGTCTAAATAATAGCCGTTGCACGGGTTGATTTTTATCAAGTTCGGTCAATGAATGATGCCTAGGGGTAGCGGATAAATTCGTACCATAGTTACCGCTTCCCTGCGCCCCTGGGCATTCAAGGCAGGGAAGGCACAGAGGTGGGTTTAAAAAAAAAAAAAAAAAAATTGTTTATTTTGACCAAACACTTCTGCACATTTAGTTACACCCACCAAACTGCAACAACAACTGCTGCAACTGCTGTGTTTTAGTCAGTAGTTTTTGGGGGCCGAGTCACCCGCGTCCGTAGGAGTATACCCATTGAGTCCCTACACGTGGTCCCCGGGTGGTGCTAATCAGGTGACACAAACTGGTGGTAGGTTTCGACCGATGGCTTGCGACCACCCACTGGGCAAAGACGTACCGCCAAGCGGCCTGGCCGTGTTCCGGTACGATGCTCAGTGTAGCCAATCCAGAGGAGTTGGGTCGAAATAGTTGTTCCATTGCAGGCAGACCAACCGGGCTCGCGCTGATATGGATGTATCGGGAGACTAGTCGCGGAGGGTAGCGGGATCCGAGGCACGGTGCGCCGCTGGCCGACCGCAGTTAGTAGGGGGCCCAAGTAGTGTACTAGCCACACACGAAAGGCTGCCCCGCCAACTGACGAAAAATCCCGGAATGCACCATCGTGCTGGTTGGCGACCAGACGAGAGGGCCCGATGGACATTCCCGGGGGGGCTCGGGCATCCCCGCAGTCTCCAGACTAGTCCCCCAATGATACCGTCCTGTCAGTGCGTACCTGAAGGTAGTCAGCATGGAACCTCATTTCACTTCCTTCTCCTCTCCTTCCTTCACTCTTCACAATAATGAAAGGCAATAAAAAGAAAAAAGCTGTACAGCGGCAGCACTCCCTCTCACACAAAGTGCACCTATCCAACATTCGAGGTCTACACTCAAATCTCGCCGCAGTCCACCACCACCTAGAGACTGAGAAACCAGCTCTCTTATTCCTTTCGGAGACGCAGATCGGATGTCCGTCTGACGTGGCGTACCTATCTTACCCAGGGTTTACCCTGGAGCACAATTATAAGCCACGCGCTGGTATATGCATGTACGCCCGGGACGACATCTGCTATCGGCGTCTCCGTAACCTTGAGGACTCCAGGTTCTCAACTCTTTGGGTCCTAGTGGACACAGGCCTAGATAAAATTGTCTACGCCTGTGTTTACCGTTCGCTCAGCGGTGATCTGGAGGCAACTGGGTTCACACAACACCTGAGTAAAGCGGCGGATGTGGCTCAGCAACGGTACCCTTCAGCCCAATTGGTGTTACTGGGGGACTTCAACGCCCACCATCAGGAGTGGCTCTTCCCATACCAGTACACAGACCATGCTGGACAAGAGACGTATAAGCTAGCGCTGGCGTTAAATCTTACCCAGCTGGTCCAAGGGGCAACGAGGGTGCCGGATGTTGATTCGCACACAGCCAATTGCTTGGACCTTCTGCTGACAACAGATCCAGACCGTTACTCAGTGCCGATTTCTTCACCATTAGGTACTTCCGACCACTGTCTGGTGAAATCTGTATCCGTCTACTACCCGCCCGATCCTAGCCCTAGAGGCACCAGGCGGGTTTGGCGATACAGGTCAGCAGATTGGGATGGCATACGATCTTTCTTCGCATGTTATCCTTGGCGGCCCACTTGCTTGTCTTCGACTGATGTTTCGTCGTGCGCGGACGCCGTGACGGATGTGTTGCGGCGGGGAATGGAGTACTACATTCCATTCTCTGACGTAACAATGTCTGGCAGGGCTCGACCATGGCTTGGTGCCGAGTGCAATCGCGCTGATGCGTTTAAACACGCGGCTTACCTGGCATGGGTCGACGCTCGGACGCGTAAAGCGAGTGACGTGAGTCAGAAGAAGAGAGCCTTCAACAGGGCTGCCAAGTTCTGCAAGAAGGTGTTGCGGAAGGCTCGGTTTGACCACATTGGCCGAATTGGGAACAAACTTGCTTCTTACCCAGCTGGTAGTAAGGCGTTTTGGTCCCTGGCTAAGTCGGTTGAATCGAACCTCCACTGCTGAAACCCGACGGGTCGCTGGCCCACTCCGCTGAGGAGAAAGCAAGCTTGTTTGCCTCTCTGTTTGCGGAATCTTCGCGTCTAGATCCTGGTGGCGCGAGGCCCCCTGGTACTCTTGGTGGATGCGAGTCGATTATGTCAGACATTCGCATTCATCAGAAGGATGTCCGGAGGGTACTGCGTAACCTGGACGTGAACAAGGCTAGTGGTCCCGACGGGATACCGGCAATTGTACTGAGGACGTGTGCGCCTGAGTTGTCTCCGATCTTGACACGCCTATATCGCCTTTCGTTTGAGACTGGAAAAGTGCCGATGGCTTGGAAGCAAGCTAACGTGCAACCCGTACCCAAGAAGGGTAGTCGAGCTGACCCAGCAAATTATAGGCCCATCTCGGTAACTTCCGTTCTCTGTAAGAGTATGGAACGTATACTGAATGGTAAGCTCCTAGCATACCTAGAAGTTAACGATATCCTAAGTGACCGACAATACGGCTTCCGCCGAAATCGGTCAACGGAGATCTTCTAGCGTATGCCATTCACATCTGGAGTGAGGCCATCGACAAACAAGGGGAAGCCCTTGCGGTCTCCCTTGATATCTCGAAGGCCTTCGACCGGGTCTGGCACGACAGCTTAATTGGCAAGCTTCCTTCCTTCGGTCTGCCCGCTGGATTGTGTGATTGGATAGCAGATTTCCTGAGGGATCGGTCTATCCGAGTAGTCATAGATGGCTGCTCGTCCGGACTGCTGGCTATTAATGCCGGTGTTCCTTAGGGGTCGGTGCTCTCGGCAACATTGTTTTTGCTGCATATTAACGATCTGCTAAAACCCGGCACCTTTGGGTATGCAGACGACAGCACTGTTGCCGAGAGATACGTGCCAGACGCACGAGTTAGTGGGTCTCAGGTCCGGTCTCTCCGAGAGGCTATGGTTGGGCGCTTGAACTTGTCCTTGCAGGCTGTCTCAGAATGGGGCGATGCCAATCTGGTTAAGTTCAATGCTGCTAAGACCCAGGCGTGTCTTTTTTCTGCTAAAAGGAGCCAATTTCACCCGGCTCCATGTTTCCAAGGTGTAACCGTGCCGATAACCGACCGACTTGATCTTCTTGGTGTTACTTTAACATCTACCCTCAATTTTGGTCCCTTCATAGAGGCTAAGGCTAAAGTGACTGCCAAAAAGTTGGGGGTCCTCGCAAAGGTGAGACGATACTTCACGCCGGAACAGCTGCTCCAACTCTATCAAGCGCAAGTCCGATCGTGTATGGAGTACTGCTCTCATCTTTGGGACGGATCTGCAAGATACCAGCTTGATGCCCTTGAGTCAATTGAGAAACGAGCCAAGAGGATCATCGGCAATGATAGACTCGTTGAGTCAAAACTCCAAAGTCTTGAACATAGACGCCGAGTTGCTGGCCTGTCGGTTTTCTATCGATTACATTTTGGGGAATGTGCGACGGAATTGCATGATTTGATTCCGCCAAGCCCGTTTCATCTAAGGACCAGAAGACGTACGGCGAAGTGCCACCGGTTCATGGTGGACATCCCATCCATACGCACAAAGCGTTTTGAGAAAACATTCATTGAACGTACAGCTAGAGAGTGGAATTCTCTACCGGAGTCTGTGTTTCCTGTAAGATACAACCTGGAAGTCTTTAAGTCAAGAGTGAATAGGTTACTTCTAGGCAAGCGTGCTCCATCTTCGACCACATCATCGCTTACCATTAGGTGAGATAGTGGTCAAACGCGAGCCTATCAAACATAAAAAAAATAAAAATAAAAAAGTAAGAGTCTTACACGCCCTCCCGCTCCACCCAGAGCGGATGATTTCCCACAATACAAAAAATAAAATAAAAAAAATTGATGAGTAGTCACCTAAAGCTTACGTGACTCCATTCTTATTCAGAAAGCACGTTAAGCAGTTGGTCCCAGGTGTAATTTGTTACTCTTGGCAGCCGTTACGGGTGGTCAAAACCCAGCAACTAGTACCTTACCACGGAGTATCGTGTTTATTTGTAAGTAAATAGGTTTTATAATAAAACACGTGGCTTCCTTGACAAGGAAAAAAAAAGAGAAAAGAAAAAGAATCATCAAAGTCGGTTCGAAAACAGAAAACACATTTAAATAAAATACATATGTACGGTCGAATTGAGAACTCTCTTTTTTTTCTTCGGTTAAAAAGAAGGAAAGACTTTATTATTACTATTGTAGCGGCCGGCCTATGGCATATTTATGCCGGCCACATACGGACTAAAAACCTGACCTCGCAGAAATCCTACATAGCGCGATGGAAGTTCTTCGCGCGATTCTTTTGAAATAAGCAGCACCTTTGTACTCTTCTTTCTATAATCGTTCTTTTCTCTTTAAGTGTTTTGTGTAGACATAAATTTAAAAAATAATAACAGCCAACAATAAGCCATCGGGAAGTTACCCACGCCAAACACAAAACACGCCTGGTCGCAGGGACCAGGCGTGTGTTACCACTTCACGATACATTATATGTATTCTCTCGTTTCAATGACGGTTTACGGGACTTTCCACCCTGTCCCGCATACTATTATGACGCATTATATTATTTTTGCTAGCCTGTACTATTCCACTGCTGGGCAAAGGCCTCCCTCCATTTCTTCCACTGATCAAAATTTTTTACTTCTTCTTTCTAATTCTTAAGGAAGACATCCAGGTTATCCCACCATCTCCTTCGTGGTCTGCCACGGCCCCGGGACACTGTGTCAGGACACCAATCCTGTGTTTTACAGACCCACAGCTCGTCAGGCATGTGGCAGACATATCCTGCCAAGTCTCATTTAAGTTTGGCAGGCTTTTGAACCACGTCTACGATTTGTTTTATTTTATTTTCTGGGTTTTTTGATCACTTAAGCAGTCACCATGTAAAAAATGGTACCAAATAAAATGCATCCGGTTAAATGGACCGTCTAGGCAGTGCAACCGAGTACTCAGACTGTGTGACAGCGAGTCACCGGTTAAACATTATACAGAGTGTACCTTTTTTTTGGGATTTTCCTTTGACTTTCTTGAAGAAAGTTTATGGGCAGAAGCAGTTTTTTAAATACGATCACCCATGCAACACCTTGTAGATAAAAATAGTCTAAGTCAATACGGTTTCAATAGAGGTGAGCAAAGCTTCACCTCCCTAGAAATAATTTAAAATTCAAATCTATTATCTTTTCTTTGACGGCGGCGCTTCCTTTTATTATGAAAAATTTAATAATAACTTACACATTAATTTCCTTTGTCATTAATTTCCGTTATATTAACTTTTATATAATTTTCACTACGAATAATCTGTAGCGAACAACAATCTATTAAGAGATTAAGAGATTAAAAATATAATAATATTACAATATTACTCTACGTGAACGTGAACGTGAAATATGAATTCCCCATTATTGTTAAAAACACACAATTCAAATTATACTTAGCAAGTCCTCGAAATAAATATTTTAAAATTAATATTTAAAGCAGTTGAGATGCACTTTTACTTTGATAATTAAATTTTATATTTAACTTGAAAAAATCTTTCGAGATTATTTCAATCCAGCGTCGCCACTAAACCCGGGCCTGCCGACGGCGAGTAGTGGGTAGCTCATCGTCCGATCAGCATCAGGCCCGAGAGTCGACGGCGCGTAGTGTTCCACGCGCGCCTCAAAGAGTTATCAGCAATCGTGACGGGGCCCGTCATGGCCGATGCCTGCCCAGGGGTTGTGGATAAATCTGAAACAGAGCGACTGGCCTGTTGGTCTAGTGGTTAGTGACCCTGACTGCTATGCCGGAGGTCGTGGGTTCGATTCCCACCCAGGACAAATGTTTGTGTAATGAGCACGATCATTTGTTCTGTGTCTGGGCGTAATTTATCTATAATATGTATGTATTTAGAAATATATAAGTATGTTTATCAGTTGTCTAGTACCCATAACACAAGCTCTGCTTAGCTTGGGACTAGATGGCGTTGTGTGATAGTTGTGGAATATTATTATTATTATTATTATTAATTACCGCGCCCCTGGGCACTCAGGGCAGGGTTTTAGTCAGTACGAGTCTGACACGCCCTCCCGCTCTACCCAGAGCGGGTGATGTCATTGGATGATTTCCCACCCCTAAAAAAAAAAAGCGTCGCCACGAAATCAAATATTGACTTTAACGTTATGTATTTTAATAAGTATTTTGTGACGATTTGTAAAAATATGGGTTCCAATTTAATTTGAACTCTGTTTGGTTTGACTTTGAGCTTTTTGTACTATTGAAGACAAAAGTGCATGGAGAGCCTAAGGTCGACTTTTGACTGTGAGGTTTTGCATTACGTATCATGACTTTCATGAGACGACTAGATGGCGCTGTTCAATAATGAAAATAACACTGCAAAGCTTATAAACCTTATTATGCAGAGGCAGATAATAAGGTTTTTAATACCTAAAATAATTACTAAGTAATAATAATATATTTATATTCAAATAAACAAAAATTACTATATTTTCTTATTTCCGAGTACTTAATACAGCGCCATCTAAACCAAACTAAATAAGCGAATTGGTATATCGGTTAATTCGACTACAGATGGCGTCGATCATAAATAATAAAAATCCCTACATTCACAAAGTAGCTCTTATTTTCACGTTCCAGAATAAATAATCAGTAGCTCAGGTGGATAAGCATGGCAGAATAACATAGATCGTTCAACAGGGCACCGGTTCGCAACCCAGCTCTCTGTCGACTTTTTTAAATTTATTTATTATTATACATAATTTACATTCTATTTTTTGTATTTTTAAACGTTTCTATTTTATTTTTTGTTATAAATAATATAAAAATATGAGGTGTTAACGCCATCTATCGGCGCAATACAAAGGATGCAATACGGCACACCATCTAGCGGCGTGTATGCGCTCTTCTAATACGTCATATACTTCATCGAATACGTCATGAGTGAACGAGGACGGCGCGGCGAGCGGCGGTTGGTCGGCGGCGAGCGACTCGCGCTGCATTCGGTCCGTTCGGTCTCCGCTTCTTCGTCATTCATCGGACACGGCTTTGTGGTCGGCCGCCAAAAATTGTAAGTCGATGGTAGTCGGTACACCACGACAACAAATTCTTTCTGTAAAGTAATAAACGTTAAAACTGTTAAAAATAATAAAAGAATCATCATTGAAGAGAGCCTGACCTCAACCCTCACACAACTAAATTACAAAACATATTGGTCCTACGAACCGAATCGGAGCGGCTTCGAGAAGAAGTACAGAGCGTACACTGGAAGTCGGCAACCACAAAACGGTCAGGCCATTCAGTATTCCTATCCAAACCCATCCTCAAGGAGCATTTGTGTTAATATCGTGTTTGTATTGTGCAATATTTCAGTTCCCTAGTCCGGCCACGCGCCCGCGTTTGAAAACCTACCTACCGCCATTTTGAGCGGCGTGGTTTCGAGTTCGATCGAGCAGTAAAAACGTGTAAGTACTTTCTTTTGTCTCTCATAGTCTCCCAAAATGCCACTCGACGACTATAAAGATTTAATTAAAAAACGAGGTGTAGTTAAAGGAAAGTTTACGGTATTCGTTAAACATGTGCAGTCGTTACAAGACATAGAAGTCTCCGATTCTCAAAAGATAGCCTTAGAAGATCGTTGTAATAATGTTATGTCCCTATTAGTAGATTTCTCAAAAATTCAGGATGAGATAGAATTTCAGCTTCAAGATTCTGAACCAGAGTTAGAAAAACAATTAATTGAAAGAGAACTCTTTGAAAATCTATTTTATGATGTTACATCTAAAGCGAAATGCACGCTAAAAAGTAAACAAGTTGTTGATAACGGTTTTGAAGTCAACAGTAAAACATCTAGCATTAAATTACCTACTATTTCATTACCTTCCTTTGACGGTTCATTCGAAAAGTAGTTGGAGTTTCGAGATACCTACATATCGTTAATTCACAATTCTAATACTATAGACGATATTCAAAAGTTCCATTACTTGCGTTCCGCGCTCACGGGCACTGCTAGTCAAATAATAAAATCGTTGCAGTTTACTGCTGAAAATTACGTAATAGCCTGGAGTTTATTAGAGAACAGGTTTAATAATAATAGATTACTCGTCCAAAACCATGTTAAAGCTTTGTTCTCCTTACAGTCTTTGCACAAAGAATCCGCATCTCATATTCGTAAATTTATAGATAATATATTAAAAAATATTCGCGCTCTTAAAAGTTTAGACGAGCCCACCGATCAATGGGATACTTTAATAATATACCTTATTGTCACTAAGATGGACTCAACTACAGAGAAAGAGTGGGAAAGTCATAAAAGTGCACTCTCAAAATTGCAAAGTCACGTTAATAACAAATTAACATTAAACGATTTAATTACATTTCTTACCGATAGGGCGGACATGTTAGAATCTATAGGTACTCATGATTCGGGTAAGAAAACGTCCGATGGTTCCGTAAAGAAATCATCCAATCATTCAAAGCATGCTAGCTCACACAGTTACGTTGCAACGCGTAATAGTAATAATAAATCGTCTCAAAAACTTAATTCGAACGATTCAAAACGTTACCAAAGATGTAACATGTGTAAAGAAAACCATCCTCTTTATTCGTGCGGTAAATTCATTGACCTTCCTATGAAGGACAAATTATTATTCTTAAATGAGAACAAACTCTGTAACAATTGTTTGCGTGCTGGACATACAGTGTCTCATTGCTGGTTCGGTGCATGCAAGCTATGTAATCGTAAACACCATTCGCTTCTTCATGGTGAGTGCTGTGATAGCACGTCAAAGTCGGTAGCGCCACACGACGCGGAAGCGCCGGTGACGTCACAATCCTGTCGCAAGTCCGAAGCAACGGGCAACGCACACAGTACAGCACTACACAGTGCGTCAACTTCAACGCGTCAACAAGTTGACAGTGGGTATTCGTTTCAGAAACCCGTTATTCTTTCGACTGCATTATTAGAAATTTCTGATCGTGATAACAACTATCACACTATTCGTGCTATTTTAGATAATGGTAGCCAACACTCATTTATCACAAAATCGTTATGCGATAAATTAAAAATTCGTTTGATACAGTCCACAGTACAAGTCGCAGGGGTAGGTAATTCGGTAACCCAATCTACACAATCATGCAAAATGCAGTTGCGATCTAAAAATAGTGAATATAGTACGTATTTAAATTGTCTCGTTCTACCTTGCATTACCGCAACGTTACCGTCCGTTACTCATAATATCGCGAAATTTATGATTCCAAAACACGTATCACTCGCCGATCCTGATTTTATGATGTCGAATAAAATCGACTTATTAATCGGCGCGGATAAATTTTGGGAACTTTTAAGTGAAGGTTTAATTCGACTTGCAAACGGCCCATACCTACAAAATACGAAGTTAGGTTGGGTGGTATCTGGTGTCGTACATAATACAAAATGTTCACGCGTTAATCGAGTCCAGTGTAATTTTACACACACGTACGACAACTTAGATTTACAACTCTCAAAATTTTGGGAATTAGAGGAGATAAGTTCAAATAATATTAGTATGTCTAAAGAAGAACATGATTGTGAAAATTTATTCGTAAAAACTACTACGCGTGATAATCATGGTCGTTTCTCGGTGCGTATGCCTCTCCGCAAATCAGCTGATGTACTAGGCGATTCATACTTGCAAGCCGAGAGTCGATTCCTCGCGCTCGAACGCAAGTTGGGCCGATGCACACCGAGTTATAAAAAAATATATTATGATTTTATGCGGGAATATTTGGAACTCGGACATATGACTAAAATAGATAATTATAATACTATATCTCCACATTATTTCTTACCGCATCACGGTATATTTAGAGAACATAGTACAACTACGAAATTACGGGTAGTATTTGACGCAAGTGCTAAAACTACTTCCGGTCAATCTCTAAATGACATCCAATTAATTGGTCCGTCTTTACAAAATGATATTGTTGCTATTTTATTAAGATTTCGACAATATACCTATATTGCCTGTGCCGATGTCGCAAAAATGTACAGACAAATATTGATTCAACCTGACCAACAATATTTACAATTAGTTTTATGGAGAGAAAACTCGTCAGATGCGCTCGGTGTGTATCGGCTTAACACGGTTACCTACGGTACGGCGTCCGCGCCATACCTAAGCATGCGATGTTTACGTCAGCTGGCGTCGGAGTGCACAGATAACGAGATCGCTAATATTATTTACAAAGATTTTTACGTTGACGATTTAATCACGGGTTGTGATGATAAAAAAGAATTAATAGATATTTGTAATAAAGTTTCTACGGTATTACAATCGGGTTGTTTCTGTTTACGAAAATGGTTATTCAATTTCGATTTATCAACTTTAAACGCGGCAAAGAATTTATCACTAGGTGAAACCTGTCAAAGTAAAACGTTAGGTTTAGGTTGGTTCGCAAATACAGATGAGTTATATTATACGACTAAACTTGAATTAACCGGTAGTCATGTCACTAAGCGCATTATGTTATCGGCAATCTCACAAGTTTATGACCCGTTAGGTCTATTAGCGCCAATTATAATACTTGCAAAAATATTATTACAAAAATTATGGACGTATAAAATCGGATGGGACGATCCGGTACCTCATGATATTTTAATACATTGGCAAAAATTCGTTGACACTCTTGGTTGTTTAGGTAAATTACGTATACCACGTCAAGTCATAAATAGCAAAATGCAATATATTGAATTACACATATTTACTGATGCCTCTCAGAGTGCTTACGGCGCTTGAGCTTACGTGCGTTTGTATTCGGATGATAATAATACCAATGTATCCGTAGCTTTATTATGCGCTAAGTCGAAAGTCGCGCCAGTCAAACCAATAACTATACCGCGTTTAGAGCTGTGTGGGGCATTATTAGGTGCGAAGTTGTACGCAAAAATTATAAATTCACTTCGTTCAAAATTTACAAATATTTATTTTTGGTCCGATTCCACAATCGTGTTGGGATGGCTACGAATGTCACCTAATAATCTTAAAACATTTGTACAAAACAGGGTGGCTCAAATTAATGAGCTCACTGGTAGTTTACCATGGTTACACGTAGGAAGTAAATCTAACCCAGCTGACTTGGTGTCACGCGGGGTCACGCTGGACGCGCTGCAAACAGCTGATATTTGGTGGTACGGCCCGGCATTTTTGCACGAACGACTGTGTAATTTTAGTTATGATCATAGTTGTCATAATATTAATTTTAACGAATTACCCGATATTAAAACTACCTCACTGTTAGTTAATAAAAAATATAAGAATACGTTTTCATTTGAGAGATTCTCTTCTTTTACTCGTATGAAGCGTGTCTTTGCTTACATGTTACGTTTTATTAATAACGTTCGTAATAAAATAAAGTTAAATCGGAAATACGGCCCGCTTCAAGTAGATGAGTTAAATAAATCTATTATTAAATTGACTCAAATGTCACAAAACCAATCGTTTCCTGATCTCGATATTTCCTCAAAGGGGAATGTAATCTTAAAGGCTACGCGTACTATTGCGAGTCTTAATATATTTGTTGATAAGGATAACATTATTAGAGTTGGAGGTAGATTAAATAATTCTTTAAATTTTTCATATAATAAAAAACATCCCGTCCTGTTGTGTAGTAAACATATCTTTACACGTTTGCTATTTGAATATGAGCATAGGCGCCAGCTTCATGCAGGTCCTCAATTATTGTTAGCCAGTATACGAGACAACTGGTGGCCCCTCAGAGGCCGCAATCTGGCTAGAAATGTTGTACATACATGTGTGACATGTACTCGTATTAAAGGTAAAACTGTTTCGGTTCAAATGGGTAACTTACCTACAGAACGACTGGAACCAGGTTATCCGTTTATAAGGTGCGGTGTAGACTATGCTGGACTCATGTTTATTTTGAACCGTAAAGGGAGGGGCGCTAAACTGGAAAAATGCTATATTTGTTTATTCATTTGTTTCTCAACGCGTGCAATTCACTTAGAATTAGTTACTGATTTAACTACTGATGCTTATATATTAACTCTAAAACGGTTTATGTCTCGACGGGGTAAACCCGTTGAAATATTTTCTGACAATGGTAAGAATTTCGTTGGTGCAATGAAGGAACTTACACAATTTTTAAAGAACAATAGTGATAATATTATAGAGATTTTAGCTAATGATAATATAAAATTTAATTTCATACCTCCATATACACCGCATTTTGGGGGATTGTGGGAGGCAGGAGTAAAGTCTTGCAAATATCATATCCGTCGTGTTATTGGCAACACGAACTTAACTTACGAGGAGTTTAGCACGATATTAACTCAAATCGAGGCCGTCCTAAATTCTCGACCTATGTACCCACTGTCCGCAGACCCAACTGACCTTCTTCCTCTCAGCCCTTCTCTGTTTCTGATTTCCCGGCAACCCTATTTGCCAGAAAAACAATGCTCTTGAGCGTTATGGCAAACGCGGTTGCCAGCTTGGTTTGTTCACTTTAAATGATTTTTTTGCTGTGGTTGCGTTGATTGAGCTTTGAGAAGTAAAAAAAAAATGGCACTGTATTAAATTTCACATCTTTTTTTCACTGGGCCCGCAAAGATGTATCAAACAACTCTGCGTAATATCTTGTTGGTGTAAAGCCATTTTCCTCATAACCTTGCACCATAAGTTGACGCTGGTCTGAGTCAATATGGCGTCTTCTGCCAGATCTACTGCGGTGTTCCAACGAACCCTCTTCTTGAAACCGCTTTGTCCATAAAGTGACAGTCTTTACCTATAAGGGAAATATATTATTTATTATTTTCGTGTATCGATAACCATGGATAATAAAATAAATAACGAACAGTGATTTTAAAACATTACTTACGTTTAAGCCAGTTTCTCTCGAAATTTCAGAATAATTTAGGCCTTGAATAATCAAGGCCTAAATTATTCTGAAATTTGCAATGCTATTATTTGGACCCTCGTAGCCATATCAATATTAGAACGCGAACTCATGGTAAAGATAAATATTAAAAAATTGTTAAATGCAATCGTAACTGAACTCACTCAAAGATAGTAAAGAACGTTATGATTGAACAAAAAGATTTAATTTTTATACAGTCAATATTAAACTACCCTCAATTCTTTTGAGATTTATGATACAGGTTAAAGTCGCTAAACAACTTCGATATAATAAAGAGTAGGATAATTTCAACTCATTACGTAATGACGCAATAGTCCAGTGGCTATGGTATCGGTAAATTTTATGCCACCGAGTTCGAATCCTAGTTATTACGAGCTTTGCTTTATAAGGTTTGTAATGTCGTAGGAGAATTTGTGTTAAAATTAAGTAATATTGTAACTAGCAAAAAACAAGATAATGTTCTTTAACGAGAGATGTATATTTTCCAATCCAACTACTATACTAGCGCCATCTATGTCGTTCAAGACGTATTATTAAGGCGATGAAACCCTGTACAAACGATTTTGGTTTGGAACTCTCCATGCACTTCTGTTTTCATTAGTACATATTATTAAAAATATAGTGACAATATTATTTAACCTGGAAAAGTTTCTAGATGTTTGGGGGAGGCAGCTACCCAGAAGTGGAAAATTACATACTATTTATAAAATGACTTTGACAGGTGCATTTGACATCTCAAAATAATGCAACAGTTTGTTACTGCGGTCCTGATTTAATATTATGCCTTCTCGGTTAGTGGAATTCATGGCTGAAACAATGTAGAATGCGTTTGCAGTAATTAATTTCTTGCTACAATACAGTTCTCAGAGACTGCAATTATGTAATTATAACTTTATTAGAACGAGAATTAATTAACGTGTTCTAGTACCTAACTTAGTTCATGATATTCAATGTTTTAATTTTTTTGTCTAAATTTATAGATAGTACCTATTATTTTGATGATTTGTACCTTTTTGAAAGCAGTGGTCCCGGCCGCGACTTACAAGCTGTAGGTCGTGAGTTCAAATCCAGGCAGTTGCTTTATTTTATGTAAATTATTTCACCACCTCTCTCAAAACGGTGAAGGAAAACATTGTAAGGAAGCCGACATATCCTTGAACCAAAAATTCGAAGACATGTGACACCCACCAACCCACATTGGGCCCGCGTGGTGGATACGACCCACACCCTCTCAGAGAGGAGGCCTGTACCCCAGCAGTGGATACATTAAAAGGCTGATGATGATGTAATTTTTCGCACCGACTACTTATGCTTAAATAACATGTTGCGAGCCTTTTTCCTAACCTAGACTCCGGGCCGACACAAATAAATTTCAGATAATAAAAATCCAATAAAAATTTCCCGACCAGAGAATCGATCTCAGGATCTCAAACACAGCAGTAGTGTTTGCGAATACTAGACTATCGAGGCAGATTCGATATTCGAATCCTATTTATTTTATATTTTTCTGTACTAGCGACCCGCCATTAGTTTCGCACGGCTACAAATTATACAGCTAAACCTTCCGCACTCTATCTAGTAATTGGTGAAATCCATATGAAAATCCGTTTAGTTGGTTTAAGCTTATCGCGAACATACAGACAGACAGAAGCGGCGGGGGACTTTGTTTTTTAGTAAATATTTAGTGACAATCCGTTTCTTCAGATTTTTTTTTTTTTTTTTTTTTTTACTATCAATTGCCAGCATTCAATAATAAATAAATAAATAATAAAATTTATTTCACCACAAGTACTTTAACAATAACATATTAGATGACTTGATAGGCTTATTATACAAGTTTTTAAAATGGAATCCTCTGTTTATATAATTAAAATGTTTTGAATTTTTCGCATGACACTAAAAAGACGAAAGTTTGTTAGTGTTTGTGTTTGTATGTTTGTTACTTCTTCACGCTCAAACGGCTGGATCGATTTAGATGAAATTTGTTATGTAGATAACTTATACCTTTTTTTTTCGGGGGGTGGGAAATCATCCAATGACATTTGCCGCTCTGGGTGGAGCGAGAGGGCGTGTCAGAATCTTACTGACTAAAACCCACCCCTGTTCCTTCCTTGCCTGAGTGCCTAGGGGAGCGGTAACTCTGTTACGATTTTATCCGCTACCCCTGTGCATGCAGGCACCGGCCATGATGGGCCCCGTCAGTGGTGGCTGACAATCATCTCTTTGAGGCGCGCATGGAACACCACGCGCCGTCGACTCACGGGCCTGGTGGTGATTGGACGGCGAGCTACGTCCTATGCCCAGGGCGTCTCCTTTTTTTTTTTTTTGATTAACACTTACTAGGATACTTGCTATTCCAGTCTTCATGGAGATCAAGATCAAGTAGTGAGCGCAGTTAGTTATGCTATAAATACTGTTACGCGATGCCACAAAAATCATAATTATTGTAGATACTATAGATTCATACCATATCGTGTAAAATAAGAATCAGACCAAATTGAGGCTTCAAAAATTATAAAGAAATTGATTTCCAAATACCTAATACAAAACATATGTTCTTCATACGTTTTAGACGCATAGGTACAAATCAGCTTCTGAATTTCAGTCTGATTATTATTTAACAGCCAGTTTGCTTTGAGTATGAATGTAGTGCCCATAAAAGGAAAGTAAGACCAAAAAGTTCTGACGTAACACAATAAAAAAAACAATCGAATTGAGAGCCTCCTCTTTTTTTTGAATTCGGTTAGAAAAGGATCCATCGTATCGCTTATTGTCTTTGATGACTAATAGAGAAGACTTTCCACACGAAGAAGAGATCATGTAGCGCTGGCCACAAATAAATAGAGATAATTCCTGGCACAAAATAATTATACTATTTAGTCGGTAGTATTTTTGGATTACCAAATCAATAAATACTGATACAGATAAAACGCATCAAAATTCAGGAGTGGAGGCTTGTTATGTCACTTGTAGGTTGTAGTTAAAAACTTGAACAATTTTTACGTAGATGTGACGTTACGTGAAATTTCAACGCACTGTATTGTCCTCATTTTTTGTTAACGTCACCAAAGATACACTACGTGTCCGATCGATGCCACTGATCGACGTTGAGCGATTGGTGCAATAGCTTTGGCTGATCGACGAATACCGGTCGTTTCATCAACGGACCAGTGACAAGACGTACGGCGAAGTGTCACCGGTGGACATCCCATCTATATGCACAAAGCGTTTTTGAGAAAAAATTCATTGTGCGTACAGCTAGGGAGTGGAATTCTCTCCCGGAGTCTGTGTTTCCTGATAGCTACAACCTGGGAGTCTTTAAGTCAAGAGTGAATAGGTTACTTCTAGGCAAGCGTGCTCCATCTTCGACCACATCATCGCTTACCATCAGGTGAGATAGTGGTCAAACGCGTGCCTATCAACAATAAAAAAATACTAACTATCGGCCGACGTCGACTAATTTATTCGATCGATAGCATCGATCGACGATCAATCGATTGGTGTAATAGAAGATATTGATTGACGTCGACTAATGCATTCTACCATCGATCGACGATCGATCTATTGGTGTAAATATAACACCCTAACTGACGATGGTACCAAGTAATTATTTTTAGGCTTTTGAGATAAATACAAGTGAATGATAATAAAATTTTGACAGTCTAAAATGCCGCCTATGGGTATCACAGTTGAATAATTATCTATTAATTATTTACATTCCTCCCACGCGAAACCGTACGCATCATTGATTTTTGTATTTCTTAATTTAAACGTGGGAAGAAGAAATTTTAATTAATTAATGAAAATAGCTGACGCCTTTGATGCCCACTAAGCTATTTAATTTTATATTTACATTTCAGTACTGGCATTTAGAGTTAAGACGATAAATAACTCCAATACATTAAAGCGAAATTATTTAGTACAATCCTAACAACTCTTTAAAGACAACTTTTTTCAAATATTCATTGAACAATTAAGTTTAGCAGACCCTTTTGAGCAGTTTCATAGTAAAAATTATTCAAGCATGAATTGGAGATAATTTTGTACCTACTAAGAACACACACACAGACAGACAGACAGTTGAGTAGACAGTTGTACCAACTTTACACTGAGAAAAAAAAACTAAAGATGTAGATCAAAGTTTAGCGTAGATAGTTATGATTCGTAATCTCGGGTAGTGTGTGAGAAGATAAATAAAAAGAGTCGTTACACTTACACAGAGGTCCAAAGTTTATTAGCAAGGTAGAAAATAAGTACACAACACTAACGAAAGTCAAGAGCACGAAATATGAAGAAGGAGTACACAGAAACAGATGGAAAGCACAGAGTGTAGATAGGATACTTCAACAATAGTATACAAGCGGGTAGCGTAATAAATAAGCGAAAGCGTTAGCGCGTCGGCAAGCTCGACAACACAGCGAGTGCGTGCGTAGCAGTAAAGCGACTGGTCGGCCGGCCAGCGCGCGCGCTGCTCAAGCAAGCGAGCCCCACTTCGCGCGGTAAACAATGGAGCGCCCGGGCGGCCGACCCGTCCGGTAACTAATAACAAACGTGGTTCGCTTGTCCATACGCTTATACAGATTTATAAATTATTTCTTACATATTAATGTTATTGTTATTTTATTAATTGTATGTATGTAACATAATAATACAATTCGAATAGCAACAAAATCTACGCCACATCACCCCCCTCCAGAGACCGTCACTACGGGCGATAATAGTCGGGATAATGAACCTTACGCCCCGATCTTGTCGTTTTGATGTTATTTCCGGGGTTTTTAGGTAATTTGGTGGTGGGTGTTGCTTTATGTAGTGTGGGTGTTTGTATGTTTGTGTGTGTGTTTGTGCTTGGGTCGTGTAATATGTAGGCAGGTTTGAGCCTGTCAATGGTAACTGAGACAGTTTTGCCGTTGATGTTGAGCTTGTAGACCTTGTCCCCGTGTTGCAGGACTTTGTGTGGTCCCGTGTACGCTGGCTTTAGCGAGCCAGATGTCTCGTCTTTGAGAAAAACATGACTCGTTGTACCAAGTTCCTTGAACACAAATGTAGTTCTGCTGCCATGACGAGATGCCGGTGATGGTTTTAGTTTCCTGGCGAAGGTTTTCAAACGTGCCACGTAGTCTGGCATATCAATTGTGTCCTCGATCTGTGGCTGTAAAAATTCTCCTGGTAGCCGGAGCGTTTCGCCGTAGAGAAGTTCGGCTGGTGTAGCCCCTAGGTCTTCCTTGTACGCGTTCCTGATTCCTAGCAGAACTAGTGGCAAGGACTCGACCCAGTTTTCTTTGGCGTGGCAAACAATTGCTTTGCTTTTAATTGCCTGTGAAACCTCTCAATGAGGCCATTGCAGGCGGGGTGATAAGCCGTGGTGCGTTTGTGATGAAACCCGACCATCTCCGACAAGTATTTGAAAATTCCCGACTCGAACTGTCGTCCGCGGTCCGTTACGATGTCAATGGGACAGCCGAATCTGGAAATCCAACCACTCACTAGGGCCCTTGCCACTGTCTCTGCTGTTATGTCTGGTATAGGTATCACCTCAGGCCATCGCGTGAATCTATCGATGGCTGTGAGGCAATAACGATAGCCTTGAGATACAGGCAGCGGTCCGATCAGGTCAATGTGAATGTGATTGAATCTCGCTCTCGGCAGCTTGAAGGTCCCCAATGGTGAAGAGTTATGGCGGGTCACCTTTGAACGCTGACACATTACACATGAACGGCTCCATTCTCTGCAGTCTTTTTTGACTGATGGCCAAACGTATCGTTCTGTTACCATTTTGATTGTTGTGTTTGCGCCAGGGTGACTCCACGAGTGTACGCTCTCGAAAACTCTGCGGCGGTGTTCCTTTGGGACATATGGTCGAGGAATTTTGCTTCTCTCATCGCAGTACAGTTCGGTCTCTGTACCTGGCAGTTTTACCTTGGTCAGACGTAAGGCTGTGCTGCTGTGGAGCAGCTGTTCTAGCTCGGTATCGTGCTTCTGCGATTCTGCTATCTGGTATAGATCCACAGGTTGAGCAATCTCCTCGATCCGCGAGAGGCTGTCAGCGACGACGTTGTCCTTACCTGATATGTGCCTTATGTCTGTTGTGAACTGCGAGATGTAATCTAGGTGCCTGAACTGTCTTGGTGAGCAGTTTTCTTTCCTTAAGTTGAACGCGAAACTAATAGGTTTGTGATCGGTGTAAATCACGAAGTTTCGGGCTTCGACCATATGCCTGAAGTATTTGATTGCTTCGTAAATCGCAAGCAGTTCTCTGTCGTAAGGCGAGAATTTCTTTTGCGCTGGGCTGAGCTTGTGGGAATAGAATGCCAGTGGTTGCCATGGTTCCCCGTCCTTGCGCTGCTGTAATACTGCACCTAAGGCTGTATCTGAAGCGTCCGTCACTAACGCCAGTTTGGCTTCGCAGTCGGGATGGGCCAGCATCGCGGCTTTGCAAAGTCCTTCTTTGCTGGTGTTAAACGCTTCCATTTCCTGGGTTGTGAAATGTACTGGATGGGAGCCCTTGACTGAGCCTACCAACAGAGCATTCAAGGGGGCCTGGTGTTGAGCTGCGTCGGGTATGAATCGCCTATAGAAGTTTAACATACCCAAGAATCTGCGAAGTTCTCGAACTGTTTTGGGCGCGGGGTACTTAGTGATGGCTTCGACCTTCTCTGGTAGTGGACTGGTGCCGCTGGCTGAGATCCTGTATCCTAGGAAAGTAACCTCCTTTACCCCGAATACGCACTTACCAGTATTGATCACCATTCCGTATTCCTGCAGCCGGGTGAAAAGTTGGCGAAGGTGGTCTTCGTGGGTCTTCTGATCTTTCGAATAGATCAAGAAATCATCGAGATAAGCATAGCAGAAGTCCAGCCCTCGCAGCATTTCGTCAACGAACCTCTGAAATGTCTGCCCCGCGTTACGAAGACCGAATGTCATAAACGGAAATTCGTAGAGTCCAAAAGGGCGTGGTGATGGCGGTCTTGGGAATATCTTCTGGGCTGACTGGGATTTGATTATATGCTTTTACTAAATCTATCGTGCTGAAGACTGTGGACCCTGTCAGGTTATGTGAGAAGTCATGAATATGCCGTATTGGATAATTGTCAGGTACTGTCCTGGCATTGAGCATTCGATAGTCACCACAGGGTCGCCAACCGCTGTTTTTCTTGGGGGCCAGATGTAATGGCGATGACCATGGTGAACTTGAGGGTCTGGCGGTGCCGTCTTTCAGCATCGCTTCAAACTCATCTTTGGCTATTTTTAATTTGTCTGGGGCTAGGCGGCGTGGTGTACATGAAACTGGTGGTCCAGGTGTGGTCTGTATGTGATGGACTGTATTGTGTGATGATGTACGGTGTATGCCAGGTGGTCGAGTGATGCCAGGAAAATCCTTTAGTATGTTATGGTATGTGGTGTCACCAATAATTACCTTAACCGAGGAAATGATATCTGACGAACGTGCAGGTGAAGCCGGGGTCGCAAGGGTTGTATAGTTATCGATAAGGCGCTGGTTCCTGCAATCAACAACAATATTATAATGAGACAGAAAATCCACGCCTATTATCGCCTTTGTAACATCGGCTACAATAAATTGCCAAGTGAAGTCACGGCGCAACCCCAAGTTAAGACTTAAACTAATGTACCCGTACGTTTTTATGGGCGTACCGTTAGCCGCACACAGTTGGTAATCCGAAGTCTCAGGCCGTCTTTGCAATGCTGATCGTGGGTAAACACAAAGGTCACTGCCGGTGTCAACTAAAAATTGCGTCTTCGATCGTCGATCGGTTACAAATAAGCGACCTGAGCTCTGACAATCGTCGGCCGCCATTACTGATTGCCCTTTGCGTTTCCCGCCGGCTGGTAATCGCACGGTTTGATACACTTACGCGCTCGTTCCCCGAACCTGTAGTGGTACCAACATTGTGGGAATTGACTGTGGCTCGACTGCGACCTCGATGAACTGGAACGATGACGTGAACGGCTACTCGATCGGTCTCGCAGTCGCGACATCCGCTCGACTTTTGCTGTCAGTTTTTCTACCTGCCTGGTCAGTGCCGCTATTTCAGGATGCACACTGGTTGGTGATGCTGCTTGGGTGATGGCGGATGTTGATGCTACCTGCGGCCCGACGACGTCACTGATGCGGTCTGCTAACTCCGCCAATTCCCCCATGTCGGCCTTGGACTGCGAGGCGATAATAGCCTGCGTCCCGTTGGGTAGTCGGCTCGTCCATATGGTGCGAAGAAATTCTTCTGGAACGCCTGGTCCGGCGAGATTTAGCAGGTGGCGGTAGAACTGCGATGGTTTTCGATCGCCGAGTTCCTCGTGCATGAGTAGCTGCTTCAACTTTTTCTCGCGCGACGCTGACATTCTTTTTATCAACTCTGCTTTGAGCTTTTCGTATTTGTTGGTGGCTGGAGGGTTTTCGATGATTTCTTGTACCTCAGAGGCGTACAGTGGGTCCAAGTGACCAGACGTAGTAGAACTTGGTGTCGTCTGCTTTGATGTTCGCCAGTGCAAATTGCGCTTCCATTTGTGCGAACCAAAGTGTCGGTTTTTCTGGATAAAACGGTGGCACGCGAAAAGTTTCCTGATGTCCACCATCCTCGCCTGCAGCGGCCACGTTGCTAGCACCTTTGTCTGTCATCCTCGTGTTCTTAATCGGGGTCACCAGTTTAGCGTAGATAGTTATGATTCGTAATCTCGGGTAGTGTGTGAGAAGATAAATAAAAAGAGTCGTTACACTTACACAGAGGTCCAAAGTTTATTAGCAAGGTAGAAAATAAGTACACAACACTAACGAAAGTCAAGAGCACGAAATATGAAGAAGGAGTACACAGAAACAGATGGAAAGCACAGAGTGTAGATAGGATACTTCAACAATAGTATACAAGCGGGTAGCGTAATAAATAAGCGAAAGCGTTAGCGCGTCGGCAAGCTCGACAACACAGCGAGTGCGTGCGTAGCAGTAAAGCGACTGGTCGGCCGGCCAGCGCGCGCGCTGCTCAAGCAAGCGAGCCCCACTTCGCGCGGTAAACAATGGAGCGCCCGGGCGGCCGACCCGTCCGGTAACTAATAACAAACGTGGTTCGCTTGTCCATACGCTTATACAGATTTATAAATTATTTCTTACATATTAATGTTATTGTTATTTTATTAATTGTATGTATGTAACATAATAATACAATTCGAATAGCAACAAAATCTACGCCACAAAAGCAAACGTGGCTATTAACAAAAATAAATTTAAAATATTAATCTAGATACCATTACTGCCATAGCTAAATTAAATATATTTAAATTTATGTATTTATAAAATTAAACATGTACATAATTATGTTATAATAATAAAAAATAATAATAATAATTATGTACCTAGTGGTGATAGATCGACAAGAGCGTCGCACAATGATTGTTGATATAGCTGTCCCTCATGACGAGAACCTCGTGAAGGCTGAGAAAGATAAAAAAACAAAGTATCTTGATCTGGCTCGCGAGGTTGTCGACATGTGGGAGGTGGATACAGTAGTCATTGTGCCGATAGTCGTGACGGCCAATGGCTTAATAGCCAAGAGCCTCGACGAACACCTAAGGAGGCTCTCGTTGAGCAGCTGGATCAAGGGCTTGATCCAGAAGGCATTACTCCTGGACACGGCGCGCATAGTTAGGAGGTTCCTCTCTCAGGAGCCCTGACCACCGGTAGCTTGGACCCTATCCCGATACCGGTGGAATACTATTTTTTATATTTTTAAATGTTTTTACATTTTGATATTTTAATATTTAAAAATGTAAATTATATGTATATATTATAAAATAAATGGAATAATAATGATGTACCAACCCGCACTGGGCCCGCGTGGTGGATTAAGGCCCACACCCTCTCACAGAGAGGAGGCCTGTGCCCCAGCAGTGGGGTCATTAAAAAGGCTGATGATGATGATAATTATGTATATTTATATAAATACTTTCGTACCCATTTTTCTCTTAATAATACTTTGTTTTTTTTTGTGTTCTGTTCTCGTCGGGATCCTGCGAGGCTGCCGAAGGAAGAGTCAGGTACCGCTTTGTTTTACTCGCTTAGAGTTAGGCCACATACGCCGTCTACTGCCAACCACTCCTAACTTGAAGTTATACAGACAAATATAGGCAATTTTGGGCCAGCATTCAATCCAAGTGTTTGGCCGTAACAATGTCCTTCATCCTGCAGAGAACCACAGCTATTTACACGCTTGGGCAACTCCAACCCGAATTGTTCAAACAGAGCCCAAGTGCTGTCACTCACGTGTCCATCTGTCTGGCTGTCTGTCGTCTGTCATAAAATTTTGTTCCGAAGAATTTTTAAGTTTTCATTGACCTATGAACTTGAATTGGTGAAAAGTAATGTTTATTATTACGTATATTTTACTAACAAACACCAGTATTATAGATAAATCAGACTTTTTCTTTGATAATTCCCTCATTTGGTACGGAACCCTAAATGTGTGAACTCCGAGATGCACTAATTGCTATGTTTTCTCTCCAGGTACGAGTACCATAAGTTGACTGGTAGAGAATGTCTAAGGCATTAAGTCAGCGTTTGTACCTGTGTTGCATAGTTTTATTTAATAAATAAACAGTGAAAGTTTAAAGGTCTTATTTTCAGGATTTTATGTAACAAAAGTTAAAGTTTTGTTTACTGTAATACCAGGACAAGCCGATAACGTTAAAATGAAGATTCCTCAAAAAATATTATTATGACACAATATACTAAAGGGTGTAAAAACACACATCACAAAGCCGTCACCCACGCACACTGGTGCACATCTAACAAAGTAGCTTTTCGCAAAAATTATTGCTGCGAAACGAATTTTATTTTAAGATATGAAAAATTCAGGTAATGTTTTGGAATTCACTCTCGTAAAAAAGAAAATAAAAATTAGCGACTTTGACCTTCAATATCTCCAGAACCAGTGGATTCCCAGGTATGGTCTAGTGAAAAAAAAAGATCCAAATAATGGGTAGAAGTGGCTTTCGGTTTCGGAAACTGTCTTTTTACACCCGATAAATATATCTGTTTAACGTGGTTTTAATAACTAACATCTCGTCAAAAACGCAATACGAAGCTAAATCACTATCACTAAAAATTATACTCGTAAGTAAAATAAAGTCCTCCACCGTGTCTGTTCGCGATAAACTGAAAAACAAAAGAACGGGTTTTCCTATGGTGTTTACCAGTAGACAGAGTGATTCACGAGGAAGGTTAAGGTGTATAATTTGTACCCGTGCATAGCTCGGGCGGGTCACTAGTATACAATAAATTAAAGAATATCATTAAACTTTATATCGGTCACTGTAGGTATAAAATTCACGGAAATCAAGGCAGGTTGTTTCAATCCTACGTTCGCAGGGAAAGGTTAAGATAACAGAAGTTCTCGTTCAACTCGAAACACCCACAGGCTTGTATCAAGTTGTTGAGATAGTAAACTTTCTAACAAGTCGACTCTAAACAATAAATTAAACAGCAACTGTTATAGATGAATAACAATTTTGATTTCAGTGACGGAAATAAACTTAAGCGTCTGTGTTGCTAGGTAGAATGAAGAAAAATGAAGATGCTAAGAATATTTTTGACTATCAGAAAGATTCTTTGCAGCCCCATTTTTGCTTCAAAATAAACTAGTGTCTGTGTTGCTAGGTACAGTAATTATAGTCAAAAAGATTATTTGTAGCTCCATTTCTCCTTCAAAATAAACTAAAGTGTGTGAGCTGCTAGGTAAAATATAGTCAAAAAGATTCTCTGCAGCACCATTTTGCTTCAAAATAAATTAAAGTGTGTGTGTTGCTAGGTAAAATATAGTCAAAAAGATTCTTTGCAGCTCCATTTTTGCTTCAAAATAAACTAAAGTGTGTGTGTGTTGCTAGGTAAAATATAGTCAAAAAGATTCTTTGCAGCACCATTTTGCTTCAAAATAAACTAATGTGTGTGAGTTGCTAGGTAAAATATAGTCAAAAAGATTCTCTGCAGCACCATTTTGCTTCAAAATAAACTAAAGTGTGTGAGTTGCTAGGTAAAATATAGTCAAAAAGATTCTCTGCAGCACCATTTTGCTTCAAAATAAACTAAAGTGTTTGTGTTGCTAGGTAAAATATAGTCAAAAAGATTCTCTGCAGCACCATTTTGCTTCAAAATAAACTAAAGTGTGTGTGTTGCTAGGTAAAATATAGTCAAAAAGATTCTCTGCAGCTCCATTTTTGCTTCAAAATAAACTAAAGTGTGTGAGTTGCTAGGTAAAATATAGTCAAAAAGATTCTCTGCAGCACCATTTTGCTTCAAAATAAACTAAAGTGTGTGTGTTGCTAGGTAAAATATAGTGAAAAAGATTCTTTGCAGCTCCATTTTTGCTTCAAAATAAACTAAAATGTGTGTGTTGCTAGGTAAAATATAGTCAAAATGATTCTTTGCAGCTCCATTTTTACTTCAAAATAAACTAAAGTGTGTGTGTTGCTAGGTCAGTCAAACAGATTCTTTGCAGCTCCATTTTTGCTTCAAAATAAACTAAAGTGTGTGTGTTGCTAGGTAAAATATAGTCAAAAAGATGCTCTGCAACACCATTTTGCTTCAAAATAAACTAGTATCTGTGTTGCTAAGTAAAGTATAGTCAAAAAGATTCTCTGCAGCACCATTTTGCTTCAAAATAAACTAGTATCTGTGTTGCTAGGTAGAATATAGTCAAAAAGATTCTCTACAGCACCATTTTGCTTCAAAATAAACTAGTATCTGTGTTGCTAGGTAGAATATAGTCAAAAAGATTCTTTGCAGCTCCATTTTTGCTTCAAAATAAACTAAAGTGTTTTTGTTGCTAGGTAAAATATATTCAAAAAGATTCTTTGCAGATACTTCAAAAAGTTTTGATAAAAATAACTAGGCGGGACACGCTTATTGCATACTGGACATACTGAGGACCTCACTGTAACAGATCTAGTGACTTTTTTTTAAGTGTGGGAAATCATCAATCAGATGACTTCTCCCGCTCTGTGCGGAGCGGGAGGGTGTGACAGACTCCTAGTGACTAAAACCCACCCGTTTTTTCAATGGCCCTTTGCGTTCTAAGGCCGTGGTGAATCTTACGAAAAATCTTTAGTACTTTACAATACTGGAATACAATACTATATATATAACAGATCAAATAGCTATTTTTAAGTTTACGTACCCGAAGGGTCCAAACGGAGCTTTATTGCTGTCACTTACGTGTCTGTCGGTCCGTCTGTCTATTCGTCGTCTGTCACACAGGTTTTACAGCCAAACGGTTGAAGCAACAGTCTTCAAATTTTCACAGTATAAGCACCCATCTTGTTAACCCAAAGCCATAAAAATAGTCAAAAATAAATTTGGTAAGGAACCCTAAATGAACGACCGAGCGAAGTGTGTGTCGGACGACACGCACTTGGCCGTTTTTTTTTTTTGTTGTTTTCGGGGGGAAAACTTTAAAAGGTGCTTTTTTGAGAAAACACCAGGGAGTAGGGGACTCTTGGGTGACCACCCCAGTAACTACCGTCAGCACATGGTGCTCCGTTACCACTTAAAATACCACTCCGGAACCCCCTCTATGTAACCCCTGTTCGTCTTCTTCTCTGTCGTGGCGCTCTTAGCAGAGCGGTTGTGGTCACGTAGAGGCGTTAGGAACCGCTTATCTTGGTATGGTCATGTGCAGAGGAGGGATGAAACATATGATACTAAAAGAGTTATGAATATAAATGTGAATGGATGAAAAGGGAGGCCAAAGAAAAGATGTATGGATTGTGTGAGGAGTGATATGGAAGAAAAGGGAGTTAATGGTAGCGCGACGGCTGACAGGACAGAATGGAAGAAAAACGGGTTGCGTCAAACTCAAGTAACATGGGATAAGGGCAGGAAGATGTATGTAACAATTGTCAGATCTTTTGACGAACTAAAGACCTCACTAAGCACTTGCAAACACTAGGCTAACGAGGCAAACGGGTCTGTCTATTCGTCCTGCATTTCTTAACGAAATCTTCATCCCAGAGTCAGTCTAGTCAAACAGAAGGTACAGCACATTTCATTTCGTAACATTATTACTACACCATACGTATTCTTGCACTAAAACGCAAAAAAGTAACAAACGCATCAGCGTGAACACATCGAGCGCGCACAATTTTAATATCAGGGTTTATTAAATCTTATGGTGACGGTAAAGGCGGCCTAAATATGACACAATTTGTTGGCTGACGAACAGAGAATGGCCAAAAACTTGGCATGGGTGTTGTCCAACGTCAAGAAAAAATCTGATTTATCAATATATTGATATTTGTTAGTAAATACGAGTATACGTCATCATAAACATTATCACCAAATTTCAGGTTCATGGGAAGTTAAAAAATTATTCGGAAAAAAAAATGGTGATAGACGACGGACAGATGGACACGTGAGTGACAGCAATAGGGCTCCGTTTGGACCCTCCGGGTGTGAAACGCTCACCCTCACGATATTTTGAAGAAATTTCGTGAGTGTTCAACAGTGACATGGCGTCTAATGGTGAAGAGCGCATATTAAACATAGTTGAAAACAGCTCATCTCTACATTTTGCCAAGAAACTATAATGTCATTTTTTTCGCAACCAATGGTATAACTAAATTAACACAGTAAGTGCCATTCTATAAAAAAACATTCATCCCACTACCATCCCATAGGTACCATTCTATTAACCACATTCATCACACATTCATTCATCGCACATTATGTTTCGTATAACATTAGATTACACTTCTCGCACTAAATTGCAAGTAAGCCAAAAACGAATCAGCGTGCTCACGCCACGTTCACATCACATCAGGGTTTATTAAATCGTACGGTGAAAGTAAAGAGGCCTGTAGACGACGCGACATGCTGCCCGACCAACTGAAGATGCTGATTACGAAGACTTATTGGCCAATTTAGTCCAACGCTTGAAAGCGAAATTGGCCAATAAGTACTGATACTAATCTAATACTAATACTAAAGTATGAGAATTTTTTAGTACTGTCTACATCGTTGTAGGACAATTACGGAAAACTGTATCTGCTCATATATTTTTGACCACAAAATTACATTTGTATTCCTAGAAGGAAACGGAATTGAACCTCTGGTACATGTCAGGAACCCCTCAAAACTCTAGACTTCGGACTGCAACTGAGAAATTCCAGTAAGAAATAACGTTTCCCCAACCCGGGAATCGAGTAAACGACCGCTCAGCTATAGCGCTCACTTACAAGCCATGGCCAGTATTTAGTTTAAAATTATCTCAAAATAAAAAAAAATATATGTTTTCAAAAAACTCGACTTTAAAAAACAACCTAAAAGTTCCATAAAAGTCACTTTTCAAGCAGTCTGATGCAGTTGGTGGCAGATAGTTTAGTTCGATTATTGATTTCATGCCACCAACTGCATCAGACTGCTTGATAAGTGACTTATAATTTGATTGAAAAGATTTAGGAAAGAGTTATATTTTTGGAATCCCCTCCTCGAACCCTTTATTTTGGTACCCCTCTTAATGTTCGCCGACTTTTATTTTTTTCTTTTTCACAATATATCGTCTGGTTGTCGCCATTTTGAATTTTGATTACTAGCACTCGCAAGATTAAGACGAATCAATTGACGTAAGAATTATCAAAATCGGCACACGCCTTTGGTCTCTAAAGCGCCACAAAGGAACAAACATACATAGGCTGATAAATACATTACCCTCCCTTTCGTCTAACAGTCGGGTAAAATCAGTTTTTACCCGACTGTTAGACGAATCAGAATTAACATAAATATAAAGAAAAAGATACACGAAATAGAAAAAACTGACAACAGCAGTCGTACACCTATCTGTCGAAAGAAATTGGAAGTTGGATAATTCTGTCGGTAAATCTATTGCCGAACGCCAACGGTTAGAACCAACCTATTCTCCCGACAGATCGTGATGTCTATGGGGTGCCTAAGCGTACCCGCGCTTACGGCAAATACAGAGCGCTTAATTTCTACGGCTTTGCTGAGAAACGAACACGGGAATCATTGTGTGAACTGCAGTTGTGCACTACTATTAGTTTTAGAAGAGCTTTGCAAATGAAGCGTTTCAGTAATGAGTTACCTACTTCACAAACGAAGTTCTTGAGTAAGTTTCAGTGTAATGATTACAATGAAATAATAGTACTTTGTTCTTATAGAAACAGTTCAACAGTAATATGTAATTAGTTTTATTTTCGGTAATACCTACATTTTGAGAAAGGTTTTGTTTGTGGATCGAAGGCAGCTCCGTTATTCCAGCGGTCGTTAGCGCTATTATTGTGTATGAAGTCCTCATTTCCAGGGCTAAGTATGTGCATTTGGGTTTTCCAATCTGGAATTTCTCAGTAGCCGCCTTGAGTCCAGATTTGTGCGTGGTTGGTTGCAACAGGCTTGGTTTCTATTTAAATTAATTTTAATTATTTATTCATTTCAGACAACACTAAAGTTCATTTTTAACATACTTCCAAAAGGAGGAGGTTCACATTCATCTGTATGTTTTTTCTTTTTGTCATCTGTTTTTTTTTTTGTAAGTTAAGCGATTTCTTCGCCACTTGTGAATAGATGTTGATGATTTTTTTCGTTTGGTAGGCTATACTTCAGAGGTGTACCCATATAAATTTTATTGAAATAGATTCAGGACTTTTAGAAAAAATCAATTTATAAAAGAAATATGTATACACAGATGATGTTTTGATTGTCTCCAATTACATTCAAATTCTATGTTATTGGGGTTACTCATTCGGGCATAACTTTATTATTAAGTTTTAGTTCTGGGGTACCTACATCAACCAAAAATTGAAAAATAAAAAACTTTTTTACAAAAAATACAACCGACTTCTAAAAATTTCAAAATAACTTTAATTTGAGAAGTCGGTATCAAATAACGAAGAAACAAAATACAAAAATCGATTGCCGAAATTAAAGTTATGTTGCAAATTTTAGAAGTCGGTTGTATTTTTTGAAAAAAAATTTTTGCTAATAAAACTTTAACTAGTAACTGTGTTAGTAATAACAAACAAACTAGAAACACAGACAACATTTTACTATCCGAAGCAGGTTGTGCAGAGAATGATCACGTACGCGAGTTCATACTCGCTTACGTGATCTCACTCTCGTGATCTAATCATACACATGCTTTATAGCTTGTGTATGATGAGTATGAAGCCTAGGAGTATACCAGCATAATTCCTAATTGACCATCCCCCACAAATTGCCTCAGAAAGGGGCTTCAGCTGAAATGTTCCGTCGTAAGATGGAAGTCCGCTGCGTGGGGCTCCTACTTCTGTCTACAGGGTTTAATGGATCCTAAACAGTCTGTGTCAGGGTGCTTAAAAATTGATTTGGTAGGGTATATACCAAAATTTGCTCAGGGGTTGAGGATAAATTCGAAACAGAGTTACGTCACCCCTGGTCACTCAGGGCAGGGAAGGAACAGGGGTAGGTTTTAGTCAGTAAGAGTCTGACATGCCCTCCCGCTCCACCCAGAGCGGGAGATGTCATTTATAATGATGGGTAGCGGATAAATTCGTAACAGAATTACCGCTCCCCTGGACACTGAGGCAAGGAAGGAACAGGGGTGGATTTTAGTCAGTAAGAGTCTGACACGCCCTCCCGCTCCACCCAGAGCGGGAGATGTCATTGGATGACTTCTTACCCCGCCAAAAAAAAAAAAATGATATAATATTTAATACAATGCCTAGACAAGCTCGATTTTATATAGAATGACGTGCATTTCTGCTCAACCGTTTGCGGAATACGGACTGTTATGTTGAGCTAAAGCTAACAATAAACTATCACACTACTCCTGTGATTGATAAAATCGCCAAAAGTGGAATTAAATTACGTATCTTTTCTCAATCCAAAACATCACTTATTTTATGAGTTCCACTTAATTCATTCAGACAATTTTCACACAAACACACTCCAGTGACATGTTTCAATAGTAGCGGCAATTGTTCAACGGCACTAAGCATTGTGTGAGCGCAGCCAGCCGTGTATTTTGTACCTTTTGACTTGCAGCCATATTGGCGTAGCGCGTTTATATAAAATGTTTATACTGTTTTAGTTCACAATACTGTATTGTTTTTAGATTTCTATGACGGTTAGGTTTTTATGGGGCAATGGAGTCAATGTTGTTTTTTAGGGTTCAAACGGCCGAATGAAAAAACGGAACACTTTCAGGATCACTCGTGTGTCTGTCTGTCTGTCCGTCTGTCACAGTCAGTTTGCTACAAGTCTACTGGATCGATTGAGTTTAAATTTAGACACACGTGAATATCCGTGACCGAAACACTGATATAACGTAAATAATCACGAAAATGGGGTCACTTTTGTGGTGCAACTAGGAAAATAAAAAATAAAGTTTAAGAAACTGTTCTGTGTACACATATCAAATGAATAGTGGGGTGTATTTTTAATCACAATTTTTAAATAAATGGTTTGAAAGTAATTAAAGAAAAAATATTTTTTACAAAAAAATAGAACCGACTTCCAAAAAAAGGACAAAATAACTTTAATTACGGAAGTCGGTGTCAAATTTTTTTGTATAAAAGATTTTTATTTTTCACTTTTGAGTTGTGGTTCCCCATTAAATTGTGTTAACAATACATAGACATTAGATCGCAGCAAGCAATCGCGGTTGATTTGCTGTCAATTTTTGAAGAGTTCCGTTGTCTGTCTCCGAAACTCATCATTAGATCTATATGAAATTTAAACGGGACCATCTTGGAATAAACCCCTTTCGAACAAAAAAAGAATCTTGCAAATCCGTCAATATGTGACGTTGTTATGCCCGAACATACATAACAAAAAAAAAATACTAACATCCGAATTGATAACCTCCTTCTTTTTGAAGTCGGTTATAAATATATGAAAATTTAAAAGAACACGAAGCTTTTAATTTTAAGCCTAAAATACTATTTATATTTTTAATAATAGCGACTTTTTGAAAAAACACAAAGAAAAACCTACCAAAAAATTATTACACTAGGATTATTTGCCCGACAATTTATTTCGCCGCGACATCAACGTAACTGAAGGGATCCTGAAACATTTAAACATTTTTTTTTTCTTGAATGATCTGAGAGGAAATTACTTTGCTCGTTTTAGTGGCTACTTGACGGTCACCGTAGGTACTAGCGACTCCTTCATTTCCCGTCTTCAATATAGAGATCATTCTTCTGTGAAATATTATTTTAACTTTACTTTTATTAACGAAGCTGGAATATGGTTCGCTTTTACTGTTTTAAAGGGTCGAAGCGTTTGATACACACCGGTTTTTGGCTTTTTAACTGAATGTAAAAAAAACTTTTTACAAAAAAAATACAACCTACTTCTATAAATAATACAAAAAAATGCAAAATAACTTTTATTTCGGAAGTCGGTGTCAAATAACGAAGAAACCAAACTAGAAACACTTCTTTTGTAAAAAGTTTTTTATTTTTCACTTTTTAGTTGTTTTACCCCATTCTAAAACTAAATTAATAGTAAAGTTAAGCCCGAATTGATAGCCCCAAAAATAGCGAATTTGAACGTAGTTGGTGAAATTAGGGTGTATCAGGGTGAACTGTACAAATCTGTATACCCCTTCAGAGCGCATCAGCGTGATGTAATGTTGTGAAGTGGTGAAAACAATATACAGACATGCGGTTGCAGCAATTCTAGAGGTTTGCTATCATTTATTAAAGGGTTCCATTGTGTATCTCCGAAGTCATTCATCAGATCGTCACCAAATTAAAATGGGACCAAATGTGAAGCAACAGCTTTCAAATAAAAAACAAATCTTCAAAATCGGTTCACGTAGTAAGAAGTTATGAGGTAACACACATAAAAAAAAAAAGTTTGTGAGGTTGTAAGGGTAATCTCTGTATCTACTGCTAAATCCACGTTATTTGTTAGTGTCATAGGCTATACATTTTTGAAATCCACGTGGACGATGTCACGAGCGAACTCTTAGTATAATTATAAAAACTTTTTTACAAAAAAAACAACCGACTTCCAAAAAAGAAATACACTAAAAATTAATAAATAACTTTAATTTCGGAAGTCGGTGTGTGTATTTTACTTCTTCGTTATTTGACACCGACTTCCGAAATTAAAGTTATTTATTAATTTTGTGTATTTTTTTTTTGGAAGTCGGTTGTTTTTTTTTGTAAAATTTAGTTGTTATACTCCAGAACTAAAAACCACAATATAATGGAACGTGGAATTTAAACATTTGGAGAACACCAAAACGTCATCGAGGTACACGTATTTTCCGTTTTTGTTCAGTTTCTCAAAAAGCGCTGAAGCAATTTCGATAAAATTTATATGGGACCACTTCGGGAGTATATTATTTCAAATAAAAAAAGAATTTTGAAAATTGGTTCACAACTGACGGAGAAATCGCGTAACATACATCCAAAAAAAAAAAAAACATACAGACGAATTGAGAACCTCCTCCTTTTGGAACTCGGTTAAAAATGGTGTTATACCTGTAGCTTTTGCATTTTAAAATGGCGGTCACATGCCACACCTACATTTATTGACCTCATGTTATTAATTTATGTATTTGACGAAACTAGGATTTCTTGTTAGATATAAGGGTTCTTTGTTAGAATATGGGTTCGTTTTTAATAAATAATAATAGATTAAGGGACATGACACGGTATAACTGTAACGCTAAAACGAAGCAACTGTGGTTACAATAACATGTTTATTTTTTTTCGTCTGTGTGTCGAAAAGTACTTTTAGCAGTAACGCTACCGAGAGCGGGAAGTACCCAGAGCGGGCGAAGTCATTGGATGATTTCCCACCGGCACAAAAAATAAAAAGGAATAATGCTCGCGAAGGAGGAGGCGGGACGCGTGAGGGAAAGAGAGGGCAGTCCTCATGCTTTCACGTCTCTTGCCACCATAGGTGACGCCCTGGGCGTCGGCGGTCGCAAACCGATTCCCGGCCGTCGTAATGCGTGGGCCTGCGGATGGTGAATAAAGGGTAGCTGGCCGTCCGGTAAGGACCAGAGCCTTTAGACAAAACACTTTTCTGTTAACTTTAATGTTAAACCTACTGGGCGTGAGTCACGTGACAGTTCTCTCCGCAGGTAATGTCCTTGCCATACATTTTGCACGAAGCGTTAGCGCTATTATAAAAGTTATTTGGCTAAGGGGGCAGGCCCGAGTCGATGGCGTGTAGTGTTCGACGGGCGCCTAACAGAGATGTCAACAACAACTGACGGGTTCCGTTAGGACCAATACCTGTCTGGGTCGCGGATAAATTCGAAAGAGTGTTACCGCAATCCTGGCACAAGGAACTGAAGAAACAGGGGTGGGTTTTATAACATAGTTGGGAGAAGGCAAGGCAGGCGGGTTTTTTTTTTCATTACGAAATATTTACTAAGCAAAGACTTGATCAGTTTAGGTAGGTTAATTTGAGTAGGAGTAGAGGGAGTACCTTTCTATTTGCGTCTTATATCTTAGTAAGTATCTACTTAAATTTAATCTATGAAGTTAGAATATCAATTACCATCGTACATCAATTACACGTAAATGGCAAAGATAAGTAGGCATCACTTTTATAGGAGTAGCGCGTTATAATCGTCAAGAAGATATAAAAATTTAACATTAATTTTGTTTCAAATTTAGTTTCAGCAAAGTTTTTCCAAAACCGCTCATTGTTACATAAATGATAAATGATATTTATTCAGTAAATAGGTTACAAGGAACACTTTTACACGTCAATGTTTTTGGTCAGTTTAAGCTAGATGAGGCCGGTGTTTCCTAGCTGACTACCCTGAGAAGAAACACCGAAACAAACTCAGAGGTCAAAGTCTCTTTTAAAGTGTAGTACCCGAAGGGTCCAAACGTCTGTCTGTCTGTCCATCCGTCGTATGTCACAAAATTTTGTTCCGAAGAATTTTTTAACTTTCCATTGACCTATAAACCTAAAATTGAGTGATAATGTTTATTACTACGTATAATTTTCTAACAATATTTGGTACAAAATCTTTAATGCGCAAAATCCGACACGCACTTAGACACTTTTTTTTTTTAAATTTTTTTAAGTGTGGTATATTATCCAATGACCTCTCCCGCTACTTTACTGATTAAAACCCACCTGTGTTTCTTCAGTTGCCTGTGCCAAGCACCGTGGTAACTATATTTCAAATTTATCCGCAACCCCAGGCAGTCATCGGCCCTATAGGGCCCCGTCAGTAACTGCTGACATCTCTTTGAGGCGCGCGTGGAACAGACGAGATAGATCTTGCAGGTGCCGTTCTTTTTCGGGATACATTTTAGCCTATAACATTAACCAATTACTGAATTACAAATTTGAAGTTGAATATATTATAATATATTCATTGACGTGTAAAAGTGTTCCTTGTAACCTATTTACTGACTAAACACTAGTGTTGCCCAAAATCGGTCTTGGTCTTGCAGTCTTGGTCTTGTTCTTGCATTTTCGCAAGACCAAGACCCAGACCAAGACCGCCTTATTGTAGCAAGACCAAGACCAAGACTGAACCCTGCAAGACTTGAGCAAGACAAGACTTAAGCCTGCAAGACTCTTGCGTCTTGCAGTTAAGACAAACTGAGATTTGGGCGTTATTAAGTAGGTATTTGGTTTCAATCCTGATTTTGAGAGACGTTCCCCAGTATCAAAACCGTAGGTATCGTCATAACACTAAGCTAAGGGCTGCAGTTGTATCTGCAGTAGGCAACGTGCCGCTCGTCTGAAAGAACCCTAGAAGGTTGTATTGATTAGGTAGGTAAGTACTTATTATGTTTCAACTATTTGTTAAGTAGGTAGCGTGTTAATACTCACAAATCTGTTCCCATCATCCCATGTGATGAAATGTACCTAGAATACCTTGTAGGTATCTAACTATAATAAAATATTATGCTTGTTTATGTCTAATGTGCAGATCTAACGTTAGTACTCGTAGTTTGGTATGTGCTTAAAATTATAGCCAACAAAATTATATAAACATTATGTGGGTACCTACTTATGTTTCAAAGTTTATATTATTCTTCTATTCAGCAAAATTTAAAACTAACACAGAGTCGAGTAGGTCTAGTAACAGTTTCTACGGCAGCCAATGTTATGGTACAGACGCCGACACACAGCTACTACAATCTGTCAAATTTCTTTAACAGATTTTCAACTTTATCGCTAAAGAATTAAGATTCAAGGTTGATTGGGAAAATGTGACGTTATAAACTGTTGGGCTGTCGGTGTATTATATACCTACTTATTTGATAATTTACCGACAAAGACGCCGCGGTTTGCAACAAGTGTATCACAGCATTTGACACTGTTTGAGCGCCGCATTCGCCGACAAAGAGTACGGACAGAGGCACACAAAATTGTTACCTATGTTGGTAGGGTTGGTACAGAAGGATAAAATTAAATGACCTTGAAGATGTCTCAGCAGTAAGTAGGTATAAATTGAATGCTCTGAGTTTCTTGTATAAATACATTCACACACTGGCTCGAATTCGAACACTACAGCGTTTAAAGCTGTCGGGCGAGATGATAATAATTAACTAAGTAGGTATTGCATCTATTGAATTGCGAATATTTTGATTTCGAAATAATTCATTGTTAATATCGGTAAATGATAGATAGTGAGTGATATACCTAGGTACTAAAATGTGAGCAGCAAGATTGAAAATTGATATTTAAAGGTCGAGGAATGAGTTTGACCTTGAAAAAGTCATTTTTTTTAAATAATTCCTCGACCTTTATGAACTTGGAGGGTTGTATTGATGATTTTGAAAATTATAATTCTGTAACTACATACGTCTTACAGCGCGAATCATAATCTAAAATCTACACTAACGTGTTCAATAAATAGCAATAGGCTAATAGGTATTTGCAAGACTTGCAAGACTTGCGAGACTCTTGCTGCAAGACCAAGACCAAGACCAAGACTGAGAGCGCAATACCAAGACCAAGACCAGGTGTATTGACGCAAGACCAAGACCAAGACTGGCCTAAGTCTCGTCTTGGTCTTGCATTTGGGCAACACTACTAAACACCATTTATCATTTCACGAAATCTCTCCCACAGATTGCAGGAAAGCGAGAGGAAAGATGTTACACATCAAAAATAACCACGAGATTAGTTTAACTGGGTTCTTAATTCAAAGTGTTTTATCCGCAAGAATGGTAGACGTCAGTGGAAAAGTACTGACTGATCACTTAAAGGAGGTTTGTTCCTATAGACAGCTGAATTTAGAACTATGTCATCTTGAATTTAGAATCCGTTGTTAGAATATTTTAAGCATGCGGTTAGTGAGTTAATATATCAGGCTGTTTAGCTGAATCATACTCAATTAAATTCATATTAGAATCATACTTGGTTCTTTTATGAAATAGGGTATTCTCCTGTATTTATTTTTGTACAATATTTTATATAAAACAGTAAATAACACTAAAAAGGAATCTTTTTCTGAAAACAGCAACAAAATTGGTTATTAAATGAAGCAGTAATTATTATTTATTTATTTATTTCACACAAATAAGTACAACATCTTACAGTCGAGACCAAGACGATGTTATACATGCATTAAATTATTTAAATATTTTATTATATATTACTAACTTATGCATAAAAACTCAACAATAACATTAAACACTAACTTGTATGCCTACTTCAATGCACTTTTGTGCTCCTGATACAAATTTCGGCAGGCAATCGAACACATCTTCCGACGTCATATTATTTATAATACGTGCGGCCCTTGATAATGGGGTTATCATTTCAAATACTGGCATAAGGAAGAGTGGGAGCGTGGTGGTGACATCTCGCTATCTCTTTTGTACGCACGTAACCTAATGGCGGTGACGTCATACTTATGTGTGTGCATCTTTTTTCTGTTACCGTACTTGAAAGTTTCCACAAGATTTGGAAGGTTTTCTAACTTGAGACTGAATTTTGAACGGATTTAAAAAATTGTTTCGATTTTGCAGTGGCAATGACATTACATGCGATGGCAACGACATTACATGTGGAGAAAACTGTCATGTGACTCACGTCCAGTAATGTCATTGCCATACATTTTTAACCGACTTCAAAAAAAGGAGGAGGTTCTCAATTAGATTGTATTTTTATTTTATTTTTTTATGTGTGTTACCTCATAACTTTTTACTAGGTACACCGATTTTGATGATTTTTTTTTATTTGAAAGATGGTGCTTTACATGTGGTTCCATTTTACACAATGAAACTCTTCAATAAATAATAGCAAACCTTCCAGAATTGCTGCAATCTCATGTCTGTGTATTGTTTTCACCACTTCACTACATTACATCACGCTGATATGCTCTAAAGGGGTATACAGATTCTTACAGTTCACGCTGATACACCCTAATTTCACAAACTATGTTCAACTTCCTCATTTTTGGGGCTATTAATTTGGGCATAACTTTACTATTAATTTGGTTTTAGAACAGGGTACAACAAGTAAAAAGTGAAAAAAAAACTTTTTACAAAAAAAAAATACAACTGACTTCAATAAATAATACAAAAAAATGCAAAATAACTTAAATTTCGGAAGTCGGTGTCAAATAACGAAGAAACCAAACTAGAAACACCGACTTTCGAAATTAAAGTTATTTTGCATTTTTTTGTATTATTCATTGAAGTCGGTTGTATTTTTTTTTTTGTAAAATGTTTTTCTTATACTAAGCGTTAGCGTGAACGCTAACATAAAACGTAACTTTTTTATACAACTAATAAAAACAGTTGATTCAAATACTAGTAGGTACTATACTACTGTGCAGAAAGAAATATTATGATTCATCTAAAGCAGCCCTTTAGATCCTCTGTACTTCCATACCTCCTTCTGTACCATTTAAAAACAAACAATTTTTTAATTTAAAAAATAGCCGCTTTTATCCGACTCCATCACAAACAGTAACACTCTTTATTTTAGAATATCCAGTTCCTAGAATCCTGCATTGGTTTACTTGTTAATAGAATAACGCTGCTCTTCCGCTACATAGAATATTGAGCTCGGTTCCCGTTGAACGGCAGCCATTTTAGTCCCAGTTCATACTGGGAGTTTTAAAATAACATGGAACGTTCGGTGTGTGTAGGTAAATAATATATTCTGGCTTGAATGTGTATTGATTTGATTTAATTTTATGTTTCTGTAAGAGCAGTTCAAGTAGCATCTTTATCTGATGATGACAACGTTGGTATGGGACCATTAATAACTGTCAGAATTACGAAAAACATCATGACTATTGACTATTTTAGGAACATATTTATTGTGCGTACAGCTATTATAAGGAGTAGAATTCTCTACCGTAGTCTGTGTTTCCTGATAACTAAAACCAGAGAATCTTTAAGACTAGAGTGAATAAGTTACTTCTAGGCAAGCGTGCTCCATCGTGTCGTCGACCACATCATCGCTTACCATCATTCAGGTGAGGTAGTGGTCAAGATCAAGCCTATAAATGTTAGCAAAAAAATTCAAGCCTGTGAGGCAACTTTTGAATTGAAAATTTAGCCGCATTGAGCGATTTTTGGTAGCGGCAAAACTTATGGGTTCACATCACCGATATGCTAGTGATGTGTTGCGCTACGCTGGCGACATGCAGCGGCCTGTGTAATGTTTAAAAGTTTCAAGTTTTTACGTCTGTTGGCAGTCCTTATTACCGGCTTTTTTTTTGAGTAATTATTTTCTTTTGACTTTGTCTTAACGACAGCTGAACGTTTTTTTATTATTTTTGGTGGTTCAGCTTTTTCCAATTGTTTCTTTCGAGAGCGAGCTCTTAGCTTTCCTAACCGTTCTTAATGTTCGATTGGTCTACATATTATGCCCTTCTCTGGTTTGGTTCAATGCAACTTTCATAACCAAATCGAGAATTACCAGTGGTACTACATAAAATAAGTACATGATAAGTAAAAAAAAAATAAAGTGTTAAGAAATATAACTTCGAACATTTGACCTAAAACCAAAAAGTGAGGCAAACCTTTTGAAAATACTGTGACGTTATTTTTTCATGCATATTCTGACACGGATTTGTTGTGTTTGATTTTTAGGATTTTCATTTTTTTTATTTTGAGCTCAAATATAAACTGCAACATTTGATTCTATGAGTGGACTAGTTTCAGTAGTTTAACAATCTCGGATTTAATGTTATTTTTTTTGTAATAATTTATTTAAATCATCGGAGGTGGTCATACACCACCTCCGATGCTTTAATGTACTGACGAAATGACTGTACCAACTCTGTCAAATCCTTCGGGAAAGTTAGGCGTGATGTTGTGTTGTGTTATTACTTTTTGTAGGAGTAAAATTTCCGTTGCCAGATCGAGTTGAATATTACAGTTATAATCAGCCTTCTACTGTTCCCACTGTTTGGACATAGACCTCCTTTCTGTGAGAAGGAGTGGGTTATATCCACTCAAACATCTACGCACGCCGAGCCGCTGCGTTTTTCCCCTACTATAGTAGCGCGGACGTTTGATGCCATCCAAATACATAAATACAAATAGCTGGATAACTACATAACAAGTATTATCAGTCTTTTGTAATTTTACCATTGTTGGGACACAGGCCTCTTCTCTGTGAGAGAGAGTGGCTGTATCCACCACGCAGGCCCAGTGCAGATTAGTAGATGTCACATGTCTTCGAAATTTGGCTCCAGGACATTCCGGTTTCCTCACGATGTTTTTCTTCACAGTTTTGAGAGCAGTGGTGAGGAAATAATTTATAAAAAGTAAAGCGCCTGGCTGGATTCGAACCCACGTAAGATTTTTTTTTAACCATTGATAAGCTCGCGTTTGACCACTATGTCACCAGAAGGTAAGCGATGATGTGGTCGAAGATGGAGCACGCTTGCCTATAAGTAACCTATTTAATCTCGACTTAAAGATCCCCAGGTTGTAGCTATCAGGAAACACAGACTCTCACAGGGATTCCGCTCCTTAGGCGTACGCGCTATAAATGTATTCCCAAAAAGTTTTGGTACAGGTGACAGGGCATGCAGAGCAAGATGAGAAGTGGGCCATGGTCTGCGGAGAAACGCCGCACAAGAAGCGAAGATCGTAGCCACCCGAGAACCCCCACCTGTGGAGGTTGTCTTTACTGAGTACGGAGTCTATTTAAAGTTGTCCAGGTTGGCCACGACAGCACGTGCCCAGGCGGAAGGCTCTCCGATGGCTCGATAAAACAATCAGGTGGACCGAACGTCTCTCGCCAGAGGTGGCATGTTTCTGAGGCGGATTTGCCATCAGATGGACTCACGCAACTAGAATGCGTGAGTCCATCTGATGGCAATTCCGCCTCAGAAAAAAATTGAAAAGTCAACAACTGTGACGTCAGCAATGCTGACGCATTTAAAAAACACTACAGAGGTTCTTCCTCCGTCATATATAATTCCTTTATTCCGATTAAAAGAACTTTTAGGTACTCGTACCTAATTTTTTAAAGAAGCTATATTTATATTAGTTTGTCTTCAAAAATAGGTCTTCCATCTAGATTTTCAGACGACTGAACAGCTTGTAAGGCTTGAAAGCCCTGAAAGGTAGCCTTTATAATTTTTTGGTACAAAAAAGTTTGCCGTTAAATTAACAAGAAAACTGAGTTTTATATTAAATATCTATTCAATAGATTTGAAAAAGATAAACTCACTTTTTTTGTTTTATTATCTAGAACCTGAGTTGGTAGGTACAAATGACTGTTTGCACAGACCAATTAGATGTAATTTCATTTGCCTGTAATAACCCATATAAATAACAATACGGACACCACGGCCTATCCTGCGGTAGGAGTGCCGGTCGGATAGCACGGCACGCCAGCATTAATGACATCATCCGTCGGGCTCTTGTCACCGCCGGGGTGCCAGCTGTTTTAGAACCCAATGGCTTAGCACGTGACGATGGGAAGAGGCCAGACGGAATGACCATAATGCCTTGGAAGTTGGGTAGGCCTTTGGTGTGGGATGCAACATGTGTCGACACCCTTGCGCCATCCCATCTTCTTAGCACGGCAGGCTGTGCTGGGGCGGCTGCTGCAGGTGCAGAAAACCTCAAACGGCGCAAATATAACAACCTTATAGGGAGTTACATGTTTGAGCCGTTTGGGGTTGAAACACTAGGGCCGTGGGGTCCGAGTGCTCATCGAGTTTTCCGGCATATCAGCAAGCTGTTAGTCGACTCTTCACGTGACCAGAGGGCTGGGCTTTTCTTTGGCCAACGAATCAGCATTGCTATTCAACGTGGCAATGCTGCTAGCGTTCTGGGCACTTTGTCCATTGACAACGATGTGGATGAATTTTTTGATGCCCAGTGAGTTGTTTTTTCATACGCAATTGTACATGTTAGGTATTATTGTTAGTTTGTATATATATCTTTTAAGTTATTTCTATAAATAAAAATACGAATGATAATATCGTCATTCACGCAATCCGTCCATCGTTTTTCAGGCTGTGACAAATAATTATTTATTTTTATAAACTATTTATTATTACATCTTTTATAACTATGGTTCATATCCTAAGTAAATAACTAAATATTTATATGCACATAAGAAACTTAAATATTAACGAACTAGTTGTACTAATGTATTTACATACACAAATAAAATACACTCAGGCGTCGAAGTACTCCTCCACATTGCAGTCATCCAGAAACGTGCCCAAAAGACTGGCAGGCTGGCTTATAATATCCCCACTGCTGAGGCACAGGCCTCCTCTCAATGAGAGGGTGTGGTGTGTGCCGTAATCCTCCAGGCGGCCCCAATGAGGGTTGGTGGATGTCACATGTCTTCGAATTTTTGGTTCTAGGACATACCGATTTCGTCACGATGTTTTCCTTCACCGTTTTAAGAGTGATGATTTTTTTTTATTTTGTGGGAGTGGGAAATTATCCAATGACTTCTCCCGCTCTGGGTGGAGTTGGAGGGCGTGTCAGACTCTTACTGACTAAAACTCACCCCTGTTCCTTCCCTGCCTGAGTGCCCAGGGGTGCGGTAACTCATTTTCAGAATTTATCCGCTGACACTAATCTCTTTGAGGCGCGCGTGGAACACTTCGCGCCGTTGACTCACGGGTCTGGTGCTGATTGGACGGCGAGCTACCCACTGCCCGCCAGGCCTGGGTAAGAGCAGTGGTGATGAAATAATTTAAAAAAAATAAAGCGCCTGCTTTTTTTTTTAAGAGTCTGACACGAGAGAGCGTGAGAAGTCATGATGGATGATTTCCCACCCTCCACAAAGAAAAGCGCCTGCCTGGGTTTGAAATAACGACCACAACTTGTAAGTCGCGGCCGTTACCACTGGGCCACCACTGCTCTCTGCTGTCTGTCTGTCTTAGTTTTGCAGAATTTGCGCTTAAAAAATCTTGAATTTATGTGCAAAAAATCACAATCATAGTGTCAGTCATCAATACAATTACTATCGAAATCATTTTGCCCTCCTACGAACTTCACCAGAAGTCGATCGTGTGTATGTGCACACGGCTTTAACGAAACTGGAGGTTTTCATTTCGGGAAACGATTCCATAGTTTGGCGTGTGTGTGGCTTTACCTGCACTTACAGTGCTGTGTGGAAGGCGATTCATTTTGGTCGGAAGTATTGGAACTTTTAATTGGGCTTCTTTCTCGAAGCATGTTGTTTGTTTGAAATTATTGGGGTAAGCAAGCCTAATAGTATAATGGGATATATGAAGCATGATAAGCTAATTAGGAAAGATAAATAGATAAATACGACAGCCAATATAAACATAAATACATAAAAAATAACAAAAAATATTAAAAATGTTATAAGAATTTCATAATAATTACTTACAATTAATAGCAATTTAATATATCTATATACGCAAACGTTATATATGTAAGTAATATTATATACCCAATAAAACACTACTAATTATTTATATAGCTTGAATAACTACTTAGCCCTCTTCCTCTCTTCTTATTTGCTGTGCCCGACAGGGCCCATATTGATATTTTGTTATGTTATACCACCTATTTAAACACATATGGAATGCAATAAAGTATTGAGTATAGTATTGAAATTTTTTTTTTCATCATCATCGTTTCATAAATGTCCACAGCTGGACATAATCTTCCCCAAGTCTCACCACAGCGACTGGTCCAGTGCATCTCCCATCCATTGGTTTCCCACGACACTCACAAGGTCATCGATCGACCTTGTGCGAGGCAATTAAACGCTGTGTCTTTCGGTAGTCATACACACATTTAACAAATTACAATTTTAATTGATTTAAGTATAATAAGCAATTCACAAAAAAAACTTTTGCCATTAATATCATTAGGTGAATGGTTTAAGAATGTATTTTTAACACTCGGCTTAGTTAATAATGAACGAAGTGCTTAGTTAGAAATGAAGTTAAAAATGCAGTAGTGCAATAACTGAACGTGTTAGTGACATTTGGCATAAGCTTACTGTTTTAACATTAAAAGAAACTATCGTTCTAGTGTCTCACATATTTTATCAAAAACATACATCGTTTCAGTGCCTATCTGAAACGATTTTGTGTTATTTACGTATACCCAATACGCATATTTCCAAATACTGTCACTAGAACCGGTGTAACTATCAAGCTAACTTGTTTGCCGTATTTGAGTCGTACGGCTGAACATAACTTTGTTACTTTGCTACGGCTTGCTACACTGGAGTCTACGGTGCTACGTGCTACGCCGTAGCCGCTCAAATGTAGGTAATGAAATATGTGTATGATAGAACTGTATAAAGTCAGTGCTAGATTTGCTGACTTGCAGAGTCTACATAGTAAAATTAGGTCAACAGTCTTTAGCTTTGTAGTGTTCATAAGTTATTAAACAATTCAAGAAGCATAGATTGTACCTCTATAGTCTATAGAGGTACAATCTATGCTTTTGTAAAACGATAACATGATTTCCGTAATAAAATTTTACACCATCGCTAAGTGACATAGACTTTTTTAGTTTTCCAAAGAACTGCCCGTATAAAGATTAATGGCCAGTATTCAATAAACGATTTTCGTATTTGATTGGGGTAGATTTTAAAATAACCCTCATTTCACAAAATCAAAATCTAATGTTATTTTTCTACTGTTCATTTTAAAATCAGGGCACCTATTTTAAGTATTTTTAAGCCGGAATCAACAGTGGCGACCACCAGAAAAAACACCGAGGCAATGAAACTCGGCAAGTTCCAGGGAAACGATTAAACTGTCTTGGGTCACGCAACGAAATTAATCAGAAAAGACAGCCTAGGAGTAAGAAAAACATAATTTCCACTTCCCTCCTAATCAAGCGGGAGACAGAACAAAGCTAGGCCATTAGGCATAATGGGGGTATTTACAACTAGGTTAAGCCCAGTTGCCAAGCACCACTGGTTAAAAATACTAATGGCTCCTAAAATTGTGAGCTTGTTACATTTGATTCCAATAATAGGTATGGTAAAAACGCTTGGACACACGGAAATTCGTTCTAGTTTCCACAAGGTCTGTGTAATAGACAAATCCAAACGTAGGCTGAATACTATCCAACATAATATTGCGTTAAGTTTGCCAAAGAGTACACTCCCACAGTATATGATAAGCGGATTGTTCGTATTCGCAATCAGGTGTAAAATATTGATATAAAGGCGAGGCAACAAGCTTGAAGGAAAATAATATACCCTTCAAGTTGCCATGGCCTGTGAGAAATTAGGCAACACAGTGCTCCATCACTAGCCATGTCCTAGCCTGCCGCTCACGAACCGATGGGAAGTACTGGTGGAGGTGTCGGCCTTTTATGGAACTTTCTCACCTATATTGCCATTCGAATAAATGATAAATGATTTTATTTTTGTAAGTAGGTTTTAACAACACTTTTACACGTCAACAATTTTTTTTTATGTTTGATGAGGCCGGTGTTTCCTAGTTGACTACCCTGAGAAGAAACACCGAAACAAACTCAGAGGTGATAGTCACTTTTAAAGTGTTCAAATCCATACAATATGTACTGGCCAAATCAGAGAACCATGTACGTTTATGTCTGGGATAAGCTTTTGAGGAAAGCAACTCACAAGTTCGAGTGGACCTGTCCAGACAGTGCAAGCATTTGTCAGTTATCGTTGTACCGTAGTGGTGTTACAATCTCAATTAAAATTAAACATAAGGAAAAAACAACAACGACCAAAAGCCACTAATTCAATTTTGAAAAAACATAAACAATATTAGTTTGCTGACATCATTATTGTCTTTGGATTCGTTGTCATCTGTCAATGACGGCGTAGATATATAAAAGCCGTTCAGGCGGCGTGGCTTTTTCTTTTTTTATTCGAACTGCTGGCGGAGTATTCACCTTCTCTTGTTCTGTCGAACACTTCTGAGACTTCACCCGTGAACCTCCCGCCGATCCTGGCAGTTGCAGTTTACATTGGCAAATACTTGTCAACCTTAGTAAGATGGGGAAGATTTGGAGCCCTACGCTCCGAGCACGCACCTGCATCGTCCTCCATCGCGGCCATCCTGCCGCAGTGCCTCGTGCTGTCACCACTAGGTAACTTACCACGGCGGCTCGCTCCACGCCGGGTACTTATTTACCCGCGTGGCTTCTGCTAGCCGTTTCCGTGCCGATCCGACCACCTGTCGGCCGATCCTTCCTGGCTCCTGTCGACCCTACGAGCCGGCGCTACCACCTGCCGGCCGACATCTCCGGGGCGAACGCAACGTGGCTCCACCGAGTCTTCCGTCACCAGGCTGAGCCAGGGTAATACCGTGCCATCTCCCAGGGAGTGCCGGAATCTGTGACTGCAAACCTTCCCACGCCCTTTTCTCTATTCAATATACAGGGTGTAAGGTACATGAACGCACATACGTGTACTAGTGATTCAGTACATGATCCTGGACCCCCTAGCGTTGGAATTTTTCGTCGGCCTTTTCCTAATTTTAGAAAAAAATTTTTTTTTTTAAATATTAATAATTTTTTCACTTATTTTTTTTTTTTTTCACTTCAAACTGTATAAAATCGTTATAGGTACCTATCTACCCCAAGGACATTTTTAGGTATAATGATTTTATACAGTTTAAAGTGACAAAATTTTTTTTTTTTAAGTGAAAAAATTATTAATTAATTTTTTTCATTTAAAATGTCTTTGGGGTAGATAGGTATAACGATTTTATACAGTTTAAAGTGTTTTTTTTTGTTTTAAATTAGGAAAAAGCCGACGAAAAATTCCAACGCTAGGGGGTCCAGAATCATGTACTGAATCGCTAGTACACGTATGTGCATTCATGTACCTTACACCCTGTATATTTTTTTATGTTGACCGAGGTAAGTATTGTCATTTATTGCTTAACTCAGAATTTTGAGGAGCTCAAATCAAATCAAATCAAAAAGTCATTTATTCAAACTAGGCTGAGAACCAGCACTTTTTGAACGTCAAAGTTCTACATAAAGACAGTCCCCCAAAAAACGCCCGCCCGTCACCACTTCCTAGTGTTTTAGCTGTGAAGAAGAAGTGGCCAACAAACTCCCCAGCAACACATCTGTCTGTTAAGTTTTAAGAACTTGAATCTATATAATTCTAAGCAACAATCTTAACATTATGTAACTCAACGAACCGACGAACAATACCATAGTAAGGACATTTGGGTAGGCCGCAAAAATACTCGAACTGCCAGACAATCATAAAATATACATGAATATAACGACATACATAGTTCTAGAGAGTAAAAGTTCTTCCCTGACAATTAATATAATTAAAATGGCACCTCTTTAATGCTAACTCCAAGTCAAACTTAATACCAACACTATAAGATAATAGAAAACTTGTTCAAAATAAAGAAACTTTCCACCATATTGCCCGACATCTATACCTAACTAACATAGAGTAGAAACAAGACTGAAAGTTAGACGGAACTAAGGCGCTCTTTGATCAAACACCGACTCAGCTTCTTTGTAAAATTTAAGAAGATTCGCACGCCTACAGACTATGTGCCGACTATATGCACACTCTACTATATGCCTACTCTATGTGCTTACCCGGTCTTGTGCATACAGTTTGTTCATGCCGACTCGACTGTGTTAGATCGTTCAAATAGGTTGGAAGATAGCTTGTCTGTATGCTGTTGGTGTACTTAGTATGATGATAAGTTGTGATATGGAGTTATTAACAAAATTGTTCTATAAGTAGGTAGGCCACACGGTGGAGCATACGGTGGAGGTCTGCCCCGCTCGTGTCTTCGTGGATGCGATAGGTGGCGGCAACCTCTCGCGCCCGGCCCTGGTTCAGGCCATGGTACGGAGCGAGAGGGAATGGGAAGCAGTCTCCGCCTTGCAGTCCCTGGCGGGACACGTGAGGGATGCTCAACGGAGTGCCCCGCCACGGCCCCGGCCGCTACCACCGCAAGAGAGGTACTGGGCGTACTGGTATGACGTCGCGAGACGATCTCTGGCCACCATAGACCCGGGCCTGCGGACGGCGAGCAGTGGGTAGCTCGCCGTCCGATCAGCACCAGGCCCGTGAGTCGACGGCGCGTAGTGTTCCACGCGCGCCTCAAAGAGTTGTCAGCAAACCATGACGAGGCTTGTCATGGCCGATGCCTGCCCAGGGGTTGTGGATAAATTTGAAACAGAGTTACCGCGTCCCTGGGCACTCAGGGCAGGGAAGGAACAGGGGTGGGTTTTGGAAGTAAGAGTCTGACACGCCCTCCCGCTCCACCTAGAGCGGGAGATGTCATAGGATGATTTCCCAACCCCAAAAAAAAAAAGGAGTCAAAGCTGTGTTTGAAAGAGTAACCGCGGTCCTTGGCACCGAAAAAACACGAGTGTGTGTTAGTCGGTAAGAGTCTGGACACGCCTTTCCGCTCCACCCAGAGCGGGAGGAGTTCATTGATGTTTTCCAACCCAAAATTGTAAAGAGCTGTGAGTGATGGTACACAATTAATTTAACTAAACACATTTACGTATGCTTGACAAATTAACCCATTAATTTTGAAATAATTTCCAATGGAGAAATAGGTTATTGTGTAAAGTTAAAATAAACTGGCCAAGTGCGTCAATCATTAAAGAAAAAATCTGATCTATAAATAATTATATTGGTATTTGTTAGTAAAATATACGTAATAACAAAACATCAACATTTTTTTCTAATTACAGCACAACTCTCACACACATCCAATCTCTAACATCCAGTCACAATCATCATCCTATTTTAGTTTTGTTTTAGATTATCCCTCTTTATGTTAAGTTATTAAAATGGACGCATACTTCTCCGTGTTTTATATTTAGCATAAGGCACTCGTGGGTTGCAGCTGAAAATCAGTGTCAATTGGCATTCTGAGTTGTCATCTGACATTATGCTGAGCAGAGGCCCTTTTAGCGTTATTAATCTTTCGGTTTTTTTTTATTGCTTGAAGATGTAATTATTACCAATAAACGCATTTTTCTTTCTTTCTTTCAAAACATTATCACCAAATTTCAAGTTAACAGATCAATGGAAGTTAAAAAATTCTTCGGAACAAAATTTTGTAACACATGACGGAGATACAGACAGAAGGACAGCTGGACAAAAAAAAAAAAAAAATACGGATACGTGAGTGAAAACAATAGAGCTCCGTTTGGACCCTTTGGTTACGGTAACGGTTATGGTAACTGTAAAAAAGGTAGGTAATAATAAGAGATGTTTGAAGTGAAAACTTTTTTAGCAGCATTGAGTGATTTTTGGTTGCGACAAAATTTATGGCTGACACTAACATGCTAGTGACGTTTTGTGGCAGACTAGGACTTCAGGTTTTTCACGATTTCAGGGTTGGTCCTATAGTAAGAGTTGTTCATACTGATGAGTATTGGCAGTGCTTTCATTTTTTGCCGTTATGTCGTTTCCACCTCGTATACATTATTTTTGGAAGTTATGATGTACTTAGCTTCTGCCATCGGCTTCGCCCGCGTACTATTAGTATTTCCCCTCATTATAATTTAAAACTTTTACGTTATTCTGATGTATAAGTTATATTACTGTAAACTTTTTTCAAAATCCTTTCAGTAGATTTTGCGTGAAAGAGTAATAAACATACATTTTCACAAACTTTCACATTTATAATATTAGTAGGATTTTGATTATCTCGACGGCACGATTGGCGCAGTGGTTAAGCTTTTGGCTGCAGTGCTGCATGTTGCATGTTCGATTCCCGCACAGTACAAATATTTGTCTGGCCTACTGATAGTTGTTCCGGGTCTGGGTGTCTTGTGTATGTAAGTAATACATGTTTGGGAATGCACTCACGATACAGGAGTAATTCCTAGTTTGGCGCAACGTTTTGTAGGGTTCCGTACCCGAAGGGTCCAAACGGAGCCTTATTATTGTCACTCACGTGTCCATCTGTCTTTCCGTCCGTCGTCTGTCACAAAATTTTGTTACAAAGAATTTTTGAACTTCCCATTCCTATGAACTTGAAATTTGGTGATAATGTTTACTATTACGTATACTTTACTAACAAATACCAATATTTGGTACGGAACCCATAATGTGCGAAATCCGACACGTACTTGGCTAATATTCCTTCCAGAAAGTTCTAGAAAAACAACCAATTCGAATCTCATTAAATACACGTGTTCTCCCAAAATTCAGGTGAACTATCAAAAATTATTCCTGGAATAAATTCAATAATTTAAGCTAGAGAGGGCCCCGAGAACTCGATATCATTATAGGTAGGCTCTAGCTATTGAGATCGGAGGGCCCTCAGTCCCTCATACAATGACACTCCAGTCAAGAGCTCCAACGGAGAAAAATGGAATCGTTTTGTATTTATAGATTTTTTTCCACGGTTTGTTTCTATGGTGACAAGGGACAGGAGTGCCTTTGGTTTTTGGATTGTTACCTAATTATTATTTACAGTAATCTTTAAAATGCTTTGCAACTGTAAACCAACTACATAAATAGCAAAAATCTCTAAGCAGAATTTCAATTAAAATTCTGTTTACAGGAGCTAAAATGTTTTAAGAATTTTGTGAATTCTCAGAAAAATTGTTTATATTTTGTTTCAAAATCAAAAGTCATTTATTCAAACAAGGCTGAGAACCAGCACTTTTTAAACGTCAAAGTTCTACATAAAGACAGTCCCCCAAAAAACGCCCGCCCGTCACCACTTCCTAGTGTTTTAGCTGTGAAGAAGAAGTGGCCAACAAACTCCCCAGCAACACATCTGTCTGTTAAGTTTTGAATCGTCTCGTATCGTTTGTTTTTTAAACCTTGCCCCACACTTGGAATTCCTCCTGTATCGTGGGTGCGTTCACAAACATGTATACTCACATACACAAGACACCCAGACCCGGAACAACAATTTGTAGGTCATTCAAATATTTGTTCCGTGCTCCCCGCACGGAACAAATTCGAACCCGCGACACGCAGCGCAGCAGCCGCACGCTCAACCACTGCACCAACCGTGTCGTCGCACGGTTGGCGCAGTCATAATATTAAACCTTTGTTTATTTATAATTTACGTAAATAACACCTAAAAAGCTATACCGCCAAAACAGTGTTATTATCACAAAGATATACATATATGTTACATCAAACTTACACTGACTACCGAAAATATAATATACGAGTATAATATTACAAAGAGGTAAAGTTTGTGAATTTGTGAGTTTGTAGGAGGTAATCTCTGGATCTACTAAACCGATTTAGAAAATTATTTTACCAGCAGAAAGTCACATTATTTGTGAGTGTCATAGGCTATAAATTTTTGAAATCCCCGCGGACGAAGACGCAGATGAAGTGCTAATTAAAAATTCAATTAAAAATACTTACAAAAAATACAATAAAAAATTCAATCAGAAATACAATATTATCTTATTTGCACTTCTTGCAGTCAAACTTAATATCCATATACTAATTTTTATGTACTTTACTCACAATATCTTATATACCACCAGTGACCCGCCCAGCTCCACACGGGTACAAATTATATACACAAACCTTCCTTGTTTAATTGATCTTTCTGTTAGTGAAAACTGGATTAAATAAATAACCGGATTTATCCGTTGCGTGATTTAGAAGGAGTTAGCGGAAAAACAGACAGACACTGAAAGAGACTTTGATACGGCGATATTATGTAGAGAAAGAGGTAGACATACATGTATTTACAAACACAGATTAATTAATAATGATTAAATTAATTTTGATTTAAATAATTTTGGTTTTATAATTTTAATTTTTAATTTTATTTCAATTTTTTAATTAACTATTTTGATATAAATAGGACATTTATTATGATTACAATTTTAATTTTATTTGAAATGGAATGATATGAAAAGGATTGAAATAAATGATTTTTGAATTTGAATTTGATATTTAACCTCAAGTCATCATCATCTCCCGCCTTTTTCCCAACTACCTTCGGGTTGGCGGTCTACCCGGATGCAGCTGAATTCCAGCATTTTACATGGAGCGACTGTCTATTTGACCTCCACAACCCAGAACAACTGGGTAATACAATACCCCTTGGTAAGACTGGTTGTCAGACTTTCGGGCTTCTGATGACCCGTAACGACTGTCAAAGATCCATGATTGACAGCCGGGACCAACAGCTTAACGTGCTTTCCGAGGCACGGAGGATTCTCGGTATGTAAAGATGGTCACTCACCCATGGACCAACCCCGGCAAGCGTAGCTTTGTAAGTGCCGACGAAATGACGTAATTGTGAGTGCTGTTTTGATTTGTGGGATACCTGTATGTTTATATATCCTCAAATAAAGCCAGTTTAATATAATGTTCATTCACACAATCACTCGATAGCTTTCATTTTATATTCAAATCTAACCACTAAGTAGAAAAGACTGAATCAGCTTTTAATTTTGAGATTGAAAACGTACATGCAATTTCAAATGCATTAATATTTAATTTAATCATTAGACGAAGCTAATTTACTATGTTTAATGCGCACATAAATCTCAAGGCATGTAATATTCATCAGATACTAAGAAGCTTAAAATACTAGTATTTATTCAGTAAGATGAAACATCTAGGTATACCTTTTGGGAAAAACAGCACTTTGTAAACAAAAAAGGTTATCCTAGAGACTCCTATTTGCCTAATTAGCCAAGCATACAAATCTAATTAATTTAACGGTTGAAAAATAATTCGTAACGTAAAAAAGAAAAATAGTATAAAATAAAATTTTCAGTGCTTAAAATCGAGATTTCGGGAAAGATAGCTCAACGAACTATAAACGGCATCATTAAAATCCTTGTTTCCTAAGTATGAATACTCTAAGAATATTCTCAGGCTTTGGTATTATTTCAGATATGGTGATATTTTTAGGGTATATTCAGGATTGAATTCTCTAGAAATAGGTACCAATCTGAAAAAAAAACAACTCAACAGAATATACGAGCGACTGGACAAACATCGTAAAATAAAATGGCGAAAACTTATTTGGAGAAGCAAGTTTATTGCCTTTATCATGACATAGCTGATCCCTCATAAAAATATGTATCGGTATTGTAAGAAAAATATTACTTGAAACTTATGTTCACGACCTCTGGCGGGGATACACGCGAATATGAACATTCAATTCGCACGTTTTATGGGTACGATAGGGGCAATATCGCGTGGCGTGCTGACTCAGGGATATTGAAATACAGGACATTGTGCAAAGTACAGGTGTGTTCGAGGGCGTCATAATTTTGTTTGCAGGTCGGTTTTGTGTCAGGAAGTCTAAGGGACCACTTGAGCATTCAGGGGCATGTAATTCAAATAACCTCAGGTCAGTGGAGCCTTCAGCGATAAATAAAGGGGTCCTGTGACGCAATATGGAGGCAGTTCATACCCCCAGTTTCTCGAACAAAGGATATCGCAATGATTGTGGCTTATTGTCCAGTGCGTGTAAACAGCTGTAAGAGATGTTACACAATTAATTTAACTAATTACATTTACGCATGCTTGACAAATGAATCCATTAATTTTGAAAAAAAAAATCTGCCAAGTGCGTGTCGGACTTCGCATATTTAGGGTTCCGTACTAAATCAGGGCATTACCAAAGAAAAAAACTAATTTATCAATTTATTGACGTAATAGTATCGTAATCTATACATATAATAAATCTGTAGAAAAGTCATTTTTGTACATTGAAGAAATTGAAACAAAAAATAGCCAGCGTGTGAAAAGATAAGTAACAGAACCCATTTCCATCATTTCTGAAATTTTTGTCTGTTTGTCTGTTTGTTTGTGCGCACATCACGTAAAATCTACGAATTCAATGCTGACAATGTTTATATACAAAAATTATACGCAACTTGAGGATTAACTTAGTTTTTGTTTCATCGAAATCGGTTCACTCTATCAAAAGATATGATTAATTTAGTGAGTTCAAGAAGTAAAATATTACGTTACGCAATTAAGTATAGTACTTGCAACGACATCTTAAGACTAAAAATAGAACTAATGTTGATAGTTGAAATCTAAATCCGATAGATGGCGTTGTGCAAATGACGTCATTTTCTGAATCGCGGTGTTAAGATTTTCCGCGCGAGGATGACGTCCACCGTGTTTACTAGGCAAATTGGGTTTCGTTAGGTGTCTTAAAAGTTCTTGCGTGTGTCGTAAAAGTTCTTTGGTTGCTTGGTTTATCGATTTTCTAAATTGGTCGAAAAAAAAGTATTTGCTTATCTTATTGGTTTCGTTTGGTCAACTTTGGTCATTGGTTTGAAGTACGAAGTAAAGATTGTATTTGATTTACTTCGTAGTTTGAATTCAATAGTGCCAATCGTTATACAGTAAGTTAGTGTTGCCAATTCGTTGAGTCACGACCACGAACAGACGATACGTTGTCACACTAGACTGTTCGACGCACCGATCTTTTAAGTTTGTAGGCTATTCAGTCATAAGTGTTGTTAGTTTTGTTTATTGCTTTAATTTTCCTTGAAAATGCCTCAAAGAAAAAAAACTAACCTTTCGCTGCGTAGCCGAAATGCGAAAAGGATGAGACTTTGTAGGTCTCAGGAATCGGAAGAAGATCGTGAAGCACGGTTATCTGCTAACCGAGAGCACATCGCTCTTTCACGTGAATCGGAAACGTTCACCGAAAGGGAGTCACGTTTAAGTTCACAAAGAACACGGACCGCGACTTTGCGGTCTCAAGAGAGTATCCAGGAACGCGAAGACCGGCTGTCTGCTGATCGGGAGCGCCACTCTCTCTCACGTGAGTCAGAGACATTCACAGAAAGGGAGTCGCGCTTAAGTTCGCAAAGAACTCGGACCGCGACTTTGCGTTCTCAAGAGAATATCCAGGAACGCGAAGTTCGGCTGTCTGCTGATCGGGAGCGCCAGTCTCTCTCACGCGAGTCAGAGACTTTCACAGAAAGGGAGTCGCGCTTAAGTTCGCAAAGAACTCGGACCGCGACTTTGCGTTCTCAAGAGAATATCCAGGAACGCGAAGTTCGGCTGTCTGCTGATCGGGAGCGCCAGTCTCTCTCACGCGAGTCAGAGACTTTCACAGAAAGGGAGTCGCGCTTAAGTTCGCAAAGAACTCGGACCGCGACTTTGCGTTCTCAAGAGAGTATCGAGGAACGCCAAGCACGTCTGTCATCTGACCGAGAGCGACACGCTCTCTCGCGCGAGTCTGAATCTCTCTCCCAAAGAGAAGAACGATTACAAATAGCTAGACATAACTATGTAGGTGTACAAAGAAACAATGAAAGTTATCTTGCATCTGAAAGGGAAAGAATAGATGAACTAAGACGAGCAGAAACAGCAGAACAACGTCAATCTCGCCTAGAAATAGAACGAGCTCGATACCATATGAATAGAGAAACAAATAGCGGAGCTGATGAGTCCATGGAAAATGACGATGCAAATATTTTATTACCTTGGGACAATAGGGAAAAATCAGGGTTCACATATTCATCTAGAATTAATTATGCTGGCTTTACTTTCGTGGGTGACATTAGAGAAATTTGTAATTTTTGTCATGCTTTGAAATGGAGGAAAGAGACAGATGGAATGTGCTGCTCAAATGGAAAAATTGTTCTTCCAAATTTCCAAGATCCACCACACTTACTTAAAAGTCTCCTGAATGGCGATCATCCCCAGTCGAACCGTTTTTTGGATAATATTCGTTTATATAACAGTGCTTTCCAAATGACTTCCTTTGGGGCAAAACAAATAACGGAAGGACCGTTCATGCCAACCTTCAAAGTACAAGGTCAAGTTTATCACCTTATTGGATCTTTGCTGCCAGAAAATGAACCCAAATTTCTCCAAATTTATTTTGTATCCGATTACACGCAACAGCTCAATGTTAGAAATCACAATTTTCCCCAGCTCAATGCTGAGCTTTTGGGTCAACTTCAAGAATTGCTGCATCACGTTAACCAGTACGTTCGTGAATTCAAAGCTGCATTGGAGTCAATTCCACAAGGCAGCAATGATTTCAAAATTGTTATAAGTGCCGATAGACGTCCTGTGGGTGAACACCGTGGAAGACACAATGCACCCGTCGCAGATGAAGTTGCAGTTGTTTTAGTCGACCAGGAGTGTGAGAGACGTGATATCGTGTTGCGTACACGCGACGATCGCCTTCAACGCATTTTGGAAACCCACCGAGCTTACGACGCCCTGCAATATCCACTAATTTATTGTCATGGTGAAGATGGGTATAATTTTGGGCTGTACCAAGTGAACCCTACTACGAGAGTCACTAATTATCAAAAAAAAATATCTGCTCAACAATACTATTCCTACCTTTTACAAATAAGGCAAAACAGTTTCGTATATTTGCAACGATTTCGTGGTTTGTTCAGCCAATTTATTGTGGACATGTACGCAAAAATAGAAACTGAACGTTTAGTGTATATTCGCACTAACCAGCGACGGTTACGCGCTGAAGAATACGTGCACTTGCGGGACGCCATGCAATCAGATAATAACGTCGAAAACTTGGGTCGATTGGTTATTTTGCCATCCAGTTTCACAGGCGGTCCGCGGTATATGCACGAACGAACGCAAGATGCTTTTTGTTACGTCCGTAAATACGGCCGGCCGGACCTTTTTATAACATTTACAACAAATCCAAAGTGGACGGAGATTTGCCAGGCACTTCTCACAGGACAGGCGTCATACGACAGACATGACATTATTGCTAGGATTTTTCATTTAAAACTCAAAGTCTTGATTAATCTACTTACAAAGGAGAAAGTTTTCGGTTCAACTCTTTGTTTTATGTATAGCGTCGAGTGGCAAAAGCGTGGTTTACCCCACGCGCACATTCTTCTGTGGCTGGAAGAAAAAATTCGTCCCGATGCTATAGACAGTGTCATAAGTGCAGAATTTCCGGACTATAATGCAGATCCGATTTTGCATGACATAGTAAAAACACATATGGTTCACGGGCCATGTGGCCTCTTAAACAGGGAATCACCGTGCATGAAAGATGGTCAATGCTCAAAAAATACCCCAGAGCACTGAAAGAACTAACTATGGCTGGGGAAAATGGGTATCCGCAATACCGGCGAAGATCACCGTCACAAGGTGGTTTCACAGCTACTGTCAGATTCCGTGGACAAGAAATAATTCTAAATAATAGTTGGGTGGTACCGTATTCTCCAGTTTTGTCAAACGCTTTTCAAGCACACATTAATGTTGAAATTTGTAATAGCGTCGAATCTATAAAATATACATGTAAATATGTTAATAAAGGTAGTGATCAAGCCATGATAGCACTAAGAAATAACAACCAATTTGATGAAGTGACAAGGTATCAATCTGGCTGATACATAAGCTCTTCGGAGGCAGTTTGGCGCATTTTGAGTTTCCCTATTCATGAAAGGTATCCGCCAGGCACCTGGAAGGCGGGCAGCGAGTTTACTTTCAGCCAGAAAATGTGGCAGAAAGAATGAACAACCCAAGACAAACCACCTTGCTCGCATTCTTTCGCCTTTGCGAAAGAGACAATTTCGCTAAGTCTCTGTTGTACAATGAAGTGCCACATTATTATACTTATAACAAGCAGCAAGGTGTTTTTAATCGCAGGAGACGTGGAACTGCTGTAGAAGGCGAGTCCGGCATTTTTAAAGAACACGTGATTGGAAGAGTATACACGGTGCACCCAAATAATGCAGAGTGTTATTATTTACGCCTTCTTCTTCACACAGTGCGAGGACCTACTTCTTTTGCTGAGCTCCGCAAAGTGGACGATATAGAATATCCCACATTTCAAGCTGCTTGCCGCGCACGGCATTTATTAGATGGCGATCAGCATTGGGATGATGCTTTAGCCGAAGCATGCGTCAGTGATAGTCCACATCGTTTGCGCCATTTATTTGCCATTTTGTTGACATTTTGTGGCCTATCGGACGCTGGGCAGTTGTGGCAAAAATATAAAGACGCGTTTGCCGAAGATTTTTTGAGACAGCAAAATATAAATAGTGAAACTTCTGACCAAGTACGTGAAAGCTGCCATAATAGGGCTTTGCTGGCTATACAAGATATAGTTACAAGTATAGGAGGGAACCCCCTCAGTCAATACGGCTTGCCGACACCGACAGTTGGTGGGGAACGAATTAATAGGGAGTATACATCTGAAATAAATTACAACCCCGAAGAGTTAGCAGAAATATTGCGAAATGGCTGTTCAAATTTGACGACAGAACAACGTCAAATCTTTGATAGAGTATGCTGTAGTGTAGAACATTCATTAGGAGAAATGCTGTTTTTAGATGCACCTGGTGGAACAGGTAAAACTTTCCTCACTAAAGTTATCTTGGCTCAAATAAGGAGCCAAAACAAAATTGCCCTTGCCGTCGCTTCCTCAGGAATAGCTGCCACTTTATTACCAGGAGGAAAAACTGCACATACAACATTTAAAATACCAATCGACTTGGACCGCACAGAAAACCCTGTTTGCAACGTGTCTCGCAATAGTGATAAAGCAAGGGTTTTACGCGATTGCGCCCTTATCGTTTGGGACGAGTGTACGATGGCAAATCGTAAAGCTGTGGAAGCTGTAGATAGAACGTTGCGAGATATAAGACAAAATGACCGACCGATGGGAGGCTTAACGGTGCTATTCTGTGGAGACTTCAGGCAGACACTCCCTATAATACCCAGAGGAACGAGGGCCGATGAAATAGGTGCCTGTTTAAAGAGCTCTATTTTATGGCGTAGTGTCATATTAACTAATTTGAGCTTTAATATGCGAGCATATTTGGGAGGTGACGCAAACGCGCAGGTTTTCTCAAATTTACTACTTCAAATTGGTAACGGCACATACCCGACTCAAGAAGGAGGTAAAGTAACTTTAGTCGAAAGCCTGTGTTCTTCTGTTGCCTCACAGCAGGAACTCATTTCCTCTGTATACGGAGATCCATCAGAGATCTCGAACCATGACGCTGCTTGGCTATGCCAACGAGCTATTTTGGCACCTCGCAACGACCAAGCAGCAGCAATAAACTCTCAAATATTGGTACATGTTTCTGGAGAAAGTAGGGAATATTTATCTATTAACACGGTTTTAGAAGAAGGAGATGCCACCCACTATCCAGTAGAGTTTTTAGACTCTCTAAATACACCAGGTCTTCCAGCACACAAAATTTATTTAAAAGTCGGAGTACCAATCATTCTACTCAGAAATTTAAGCCCACCAAAACTATGCAATGGAACTCGGTTGAGAGTAACAAATCTCCAACGAAATGTCATCGAAGCCGAAATCTTAACAGGTTGCGGCTCCGGTGATGTTGTTTTCATTCCCAGGATACCCATTATCCCCAATAATTTTCCGTTTACTTTCAAACGTGTGCAATTTCCTGTAAGCCTCTGTTACGCTATGACTATTAATAAAGCCCAAGGCCAGACGTTATCCGTTGCGGGTGTAGACCTTACTTTTGATTGTTTTTCACACGGCCAACTCTATGTTTCTCTATCACGTGTTAGCAACCCAAACAACCTTTTTGTATATGCTCCGGGTAATTCCACCGCTAACATAGTATATAGAGAAGCATTAACGTAATCAACTATACCAAAGTCAGGACTCTTATCTAAATCATCAAAAAGGTGATATACTCTTATCTAAACGACGTTGTTTTGTTCTCGACAACCACGCGAACGAAGTCGCTGGCACAGCTAGTATATCACTAAATTTCAAGTTCAATGGGAAGTTAAAAAATTCTTCAAAACAAAATTTGTGAAAGACGACAGACAGACAGACGTATAGACGGACACGTGAGTGACAGCCATAGGACTCTGTTTGAACCCCTTGAGTACCTACAGAACCCTAAAAAGCCTCTTATAGCTACAGCATCAGCAGTTGACTATTAGTACGAATTAGTTTGTTTACTAGGCTGAGCTACATACGAAACACATGTTTGCAGTTGTTTCTTACTATTAGGCTAGGTTCGCATTTGACCACCATCTCACCTGATGATAAGCTACAATACGGTTGACGTCGGAGCACTCTTGCCTAGAAGTAACCTTTTCACACTTGACCTATAGAAATCCAGGCTGTAGCTATCAGAAAACATAGACTCTGGCAGGGAATTCCACTACAAATCTCCAGCATATAGTATTCATAGAAATGAATACTTGCCTGCGATGTTAAAATAACTATAAACATCTAGAATTTCTCCCCCATCAGTTATACCAATAAAAATTCTCACAACCAATAAACGATAAAAAATATCGTATCGTCGAATAGTTGCAGCACATCGTTCACACGTCGAACCATTCGACGCAAACTGACAAAACATTCTACCAAAAGCAAACAGCAAGTCGTCTCGAAAACGAGTGTTGTAAATAATTCCAACAGTTTGGATTCGGTTCATACTCTAAACGGTTGGAAAATACGTGGGCGTGTTGTATTTGTACGCGCTGCCATTTTATATTGAGTTCAGTGAGTGTTTTCAAATGTGGCTAAAGAATTTTTTTTTTAAATTTCATAGTGTCAAGAAGTATTTAGGTACTTATGTATTATATTTTTTTGGGCCTAAAGTTTGAAATCTCTCTGCAACTCTTGATTCCTCATATTATGTAATGCTGAGTATAGGTCTCCTGCATTGCAAGCCATATCACTGAGTCCTTTTTTTTTTTTTTTTTTTTTTGTGGGGTGGGAAATCATCCTATGACTTCTCCCGCTCTGGGCGGAGCGGGAGGGCGTGTCAGACTCTTACTGACTAAAACCCACCCCTGTTCCTTCCTGCCTTTGAGTGCCCAGGGGCGAGGTAACTCTGTTTCGAATTTATCCTCAACCCCCGGGCAGGCATCGGCCATGACGGGCCCCGTCTCTTGCTGACAACTCTTTGAGGCGCGCGTGGAACACTACGCGCCGTCGACTCTCGGGCCTGGTGCTGATCGGACGGCGAGTTACCCACTACTCGCCGTCCGCAGGCCCGGATCTACGGTGGCCGGAGATCGTCTCGCGGCGCCGGTAGTCCCCGGCGTCTCCTGAGGCGGCTGCTGCTGAGGGCGTGAGGGCGACTCCGTTGTTGGTGCTCTCTCACGCGTCCCGCCTCCGCCTTCGCGAGCATTACTGCTTCGCAGAAGGAGGAGACGGCTTCCCATTCCCTCTCGCTCCGTACCATGGCCTGAACCAGGGCAGGGCGCGAGAGGTCGCTGCCGCCTATCGCATCCACGAGGACACGGCGTTGCTCCGCCCAAGCGGGGCAGACCTCCACCGTATGCTCCACCGTGTCCTCGGGGCGATCCGTGCAATGGAAACACCCGGGCGTCACCTCCCGCTTGATCCGAAACAGGAACCTCCCGAAACAACCGTGTCCGGTGAGGACCTGCGTCAGGCGGAAGGTGAGGGCGCCGTGAGGTCTCTCCAGCCAAGCCTCAAAGAGGGGCACCACCGCCGCAATGGTGGCGTGCCCAGCGCGGGGTTGTGACAATCGCTGTCTCCATGTCGCCATGAGATCCTGCCGGAGCTCCGTCCGCCGAGCCGCGAGTTGTCGCGGCAGCGGAGTTTCACCCCGGCGTTTCGCCTCCTCGCGGTCCTCATAGAGGTTCGCGAGGATTTTTGCCTCCAGATCCCATGGCGATAATCCGGCAAGGAGGCTCGCCGCCTCGCAGGAGATCGTACGGTATCCTCGGATCATTCTGATCGCCATGACCCTTTGGGACGCGTTCAGAAAGCGAGCAGATCGCTTCCTTAGCGAACGCGCCCACACCGGTGCTCCGTAAAGGGCCATGGACCGCACGATCCCCGCGTAGAGCCTCCGGCAGGAGGCGTTTGGCCCCCTCAGATTGGGCAGGAGCCGCCTCAAAGCAGCCCCGGCCCTGTTCAGTCTGGGAGCCAAACGTCGGAAGTGCTCGACGAAGTTCCACCGGCTGTCGAGGACGAGTCCCAGGTACTTCATCGTCCCCTCGACGCCGATGTGAACCCCTCCTACCGTTATCTGGGAACCCCCCGGTGGCGCATTCCGAGAACCATGAAAACACATGGCCTCGGACTTGTGCAATGCCACCTCGAGTCCCAGTTGCCGGATCCTGTCCACGATTATCGCAACCCCGCGTGTCATTATGTTGGCCGCCGCCTCGTGCGACCACCCCTGCGCCAGGACCAGGGTGTCGTCAGCGTAGCATACTACGCTGACGGCGCTAGGGAGGTCGGCGCGCAGCACCCAGTCGTACCCGATGTTCCACAGAGGCGGCCCAAGGACCGATCCCTGTGGAACACCGCACGACATCTCTCGTCGGTTCCATTCTCCCTGGTGACCGGGGTAGATGACGGCCCTGTCCGTCAAATACGCCTCGACTACGCGACGGAGGTAGGGCGGCACCCGGTGATACCGGAGTGCCTCCACTATGCAACTCCAGGGCAGGGTGTTGAAGGCATTGGCGATGTCCAGAGACACCGCCAAGACGACCCTACCCCGGGCTACTGCATCCCCCGTCGTGAGGGCTCGTACGCGCATGATGGCGTCCACCGTAGAGCGCCCCCTGCGGAAGCCGTACTGGCTCTCCGCCAGATCCGGCCCCACCCGCGTCAGCTGCCCGACGAGGCGGTCTGCAATTACTCTTTCAAAGAGCTTGCCCACCTCGTCGAGCAGCACGATGGGCCGGTATGCGGACGGAGAGTCCGCGGGGCGCCCCGGCTTCTTGATGAGGACCAGCTTCTCCGTCTTCCAACGGAGTGGAAACTGGCCCCTCTCCAAGCATGCGCTTAAGAGCCCTCTGAGTCGAGGCCCGAGAGCCTCCTGCAAAGCCAGGACCAAGGCTCTACCGTGCACGCCATCTGGTCCTGGGGCGGTGCTTTTGGCATTCAGCCTACGCACCGCCGCTCTCAGCTCTACCTCGGTCACTTCGGGAGCATCGTCGTCGTCGTCGGGTTGGTCCGCGTCAGGCACCACAGGAGGAGGCGGAGCCATAGGCGGGGGAGTATGTTCCCCTCGCGAAGGGAACAGAGCGCTCACCACGCCCTCCACAAGCTGCGGCCGGAGACTCTGCGTCAGCGGGGGCGCCCATGGGCGGAGTTTATCCCGCACCACTTTGTATGGGCGCCCCCACGGATCTCTGTTCAGAGTCCCCAGCGACTCCTCGCGGGCCAATTCTTTGGCCCGCTTGATCTCCGCTCGGAGGGCGAATCTCGCAGCTCTGTACCCCTCGTACAGCTCCGCCTCGATGGCTTCCGTATCCGGCGTGCGGTTACGGAGCCATCACTGAGTCCTGGGCCCCCACATTCAACCCTTGCTTCCTACTTTGACCAGGTCATCGACTCACCTGGCTCATGGTTTGCCTACGCTCGTATGGCCAATTCTGGGTATCTCCTTTATCATCTTTTAACCCTACTTACGATACGGTCTGCGGCATATGTGGCCGACAGTTATAATATTGAAGAAGTATTAAAAGCTAAAGAGGAGAAACGTTATTTATTTGTTTAAAAACAACTAGCACTTCGCCTGTGACTTCGTCCACGTGGATTTCAAAAATCTCTATCCTATGACACTTACAAATGACGTGGCTTTCTACTGGTAAAACAATTTTCAAAATAGATTACCCCTACAACCTCACAAACTCATAATCTTAACCTCTTTATAATATTAGTATAGATTAAATTTATATATACTATTTAGAAACTTATAAGATACATAACTATAATTTAAAAAAAAAAACATAGCTGTAATATAAAACTTAAAATATATGGCGTCAAAAAATTCCTCCGCATTGCTGTTAACTGGAAGTGTGTCCAAGACAGGCGGCATGGCCACGTTGTATGGCAATGCTTAACCTCTGGCTGAGGTAAAAGCCAGGCCTTGGGTCACGCGAAGTGTCAACAAGGCATTTAGATAGATCTTTAAATAATATATGACCACTTGAACACCACGGCCGTCTCGAAAATGTAACTACCGGCGAGGTTGTTATATTTCCACCGCTTGAGGTTCTCCGCAGCGGCAGTACGACAACCTAGGAAGATGAGATGGCGCAAGAGTATCGATACATATAACGTTCCACACTAAAGGCCTACCCAATAACGAGATGCAAAAGTAAAAGCTAAAGTAGATACCTACCTTTTTTGCAAGCCTGCGCTGTCCCACTTCTATACACTGCTTTGGCTAGTCACATGGCAACTAGTATAGTACACAGTGCCAGCAGCTGATTTTTGTCACACCCACAAGTAATAAGCCAAATATAGGTTAATTGCACTCATGACTGTTATTGTTCTTTCATAGTGTTACAAGTTGACTTTAAGTTGTGATCAGTTAATTTTAAAACATTATTTTGTAAAGTTTGAAAGGCAAATCCCTAACCTCGTAAAGTGTGTTAAGTAATAAGTGTCAATGTATCTTTAGTAAGTGCATTTTCCTGATTTTAGGGGTTTCGTACCTGAAACCCAAACGGAGCCCTATTGCTGTCACTCAAGTGTCCGTCCGTCCATCTGTCTGTCCGTCTGTCCCTGTGTCTGTCTGTCATCTGTCGCAAAATTTTGTTCCGAAGATTTTTTAAATTTTCCATTGACCTATGAACTTGAAATTTGGTGATAATGTTTGTTATTACGTATATTTTACTAACAAATACCAATATATTGATAAATCTGATTTTATCATTAATAATTCCCTCATGCGGAAACCTAAGTGTGCGAAGTCCGACACGCACTTGGCTGGTTTTATGGTTAATAAAAAAATAAACTTCTATGCAAAGGCATTTCAGCCGAAAGACATCTGGCAGATCTTTTGAACATAATAATAATCAATAATAGTATTGTCTTCAGAATTAAAATAGTCATTGAGACTACAATGAGGTCTGTAGTGTTAGTACATAGGTAGGCGTCAGGGGGCGACACAACTGGTCCTGTGATTCTTGCATTCAACGAACTCCCACGATCTCACCAGGCTTGATTTATCTTTTGGGAGGCCCACCAGTGCTGTGTCTTCCGGTACCAAAGTCGCCACTATTTTAGCCTCATCTGTTATCTAAACCTATTAAACCTAGGGGTAGTGGATAAATAGGGGTAGCGGATAAATTCTGAAAATGAGTTACCGCACCCCTGGGCACTCAGGCAGCGAAGGAACAGGGGTGGGTTTTAGTCAGTAAGAGTCTGACATGCTCTCCCGCTCCACCCAGAGCGGGAGAAGTCATTGGATGATTACCAACCAAAAAAAAAAAAACCTGTTAAACCTATTTTTTATTGTATTCTTTTAAGACTCATCAATCAAACTCACTTTCCCTACATTAGTGTCCAGCCACATCCCGTTAAGCCTGTGACCGCTGATCTTTGTTTACACGGAAACTTCATTACTTACTTTGACAGTTGAACCCGTGTAAAAACTGACATTTGTCTTTTTAAACCTACCCTCAAAACTTAATAAAGTTATCTTGGACTTCAATTAATTAAACAACCAAAAATTTAATACACAAAATACAACTACAGAAACAATGCTCCATCCAAACCGAGATATTTATATTGAAAATATAAACCTGCGGGCGCGGTTGAAAACAAAGCCCGTATATTCCTTTTCCGAACTATTTTCGCGAAACGGCGCGTCCAGTGAGGATCCGGTAAATATTTGAACGATTCACGTTTTACAATTTACGCCCATCTGGGGTATTCGAACGTTGCTTAATGTTCTATCAAACGGCATGGAATCCTTAATTAGAAATTGTTTGATTGTTCTCCGCTAGATGGCGTTAGTTTCGCTCGGAATTCAGTGGTGTGGCGTTATGGTGTTTCATAATTCTTTATTGTACACTAAAAAATTCACATAGTACTTAGTGGTTACACAATGCATGTACAAAGGCGAGCTTAACTCAATGTTGAGTTTTCTCCCAGCAAACCTTTGAGTGATAGAGAGAGATCATATTTGAGGGTAGGATCCAGTGCACAAAACATATATATATAAACCTACATAAATAATTCCAAATGTATATTATACCTACATACTAATAAATACAATATATACTAATATTATGTCAATTTGAAAGGAAGTGCTCTTTGATTTTCTTCTTGAAGGCATCGGCGCATCATATTGTCGTTCAAAATTGTATGTGAAATATTCGTGCACGTTAGAATCTGAACCTAATAATAATGATAAAAAAATATTTTCATCAAGTAACTTCAGAAAATTTACACATATATTATATAGAATTATAATTTGACGGCACGGTTGGCCTAGTGGTTGAGCATCCAGCTGCATCATCATCATCATCATCATCATCATCATCATCATCATCATCATCATCATCATCATCATCATCATCATCATCATCATCATCATCATCATCATCATCATCATCATCATCATCATCATCATCATCATCATCATCATCATCATCATCATCATCATCATCATCATCATCATCATCATCATCATCATCATCATCATCATCATCATCATCATCATCATCATCATCATCATCATCATCATCATCATCATCATCATCATCATCATCATCATCATCATCATCATCATCATCATCATCATCATCATCATCATCATCATCATCATCATCATCATCATCATCATCATCATCATCATCATCATCATCATCATCATCATCATCATCATCATCATCATCATCATCATCATCATCATCATCATCATCATCATCATCATCATCATCATCATCATCATCATCATCATCATCATCATCATCATCATCATCATCATCATCATCATCATCATCATCATCATCATCATCATCATCATCATCATCATCATCATCATCATCATCATCATCATCATCATCATCATCATCATCATCATCATCATCATCATCACCACCATCATCGGAGTGGGGAGGTTATTTTTCTTTACGGAATTTCTGGATTCCATCTCCACGCTCAAGGCCCGCGAGAGAAGCTATGCAATAGCTTAAAAAAAACGTAGTACATTACAGTCAATTCGTTAAAATTCATTACAGTAGTCTCTTACATGCGACACTAAGTAACTTGTCTGCATAAGGATAGTCCAACCTATTTGCTATCATTCTCAGACCGGTATTGGAGTTGGCCCGCGCTCTGTGCACAAATCTAATAAAGAGATTCAAAAAATATAAGGGCTGATTTTTCAATAGTCAGATAACTTTTAACTGAGGAATAAAAATTGCGGTTTGACATAATTTCTATACAAAAGCTGTCAAAATGCCATTTTTATTCCTCAGTTAAAAGTTATCTGACTATTGAAAAATCAGCCCTAAGATTTTTCTATCATTTGTGTTGAAATTACATAGTAATGGCTATTTTACATAAATAAGACTCCTGTCCTTCAAACTATGATATTATTCTGTATCTTGACAAACAGTGAATTTACTTTTAATGGGTTGATACAGATGGATTCCCAAGGAGGGTTGGCGTCAGGCAGGCGGCCGGCTATAAAACTTCTGCCAAAACCTTTTTGCAACATGGTCTGTAAAAATATGATGTGCGATAGGGCTAGGGCGTACCCCACAGGCGACGCGCAGGGGCAGCACCTGGCTCCTGTGGGAAATGGACAAGGGTTGTCGCACCAGAACGGGCGGGTGCGACGTAAGACGCAAGCTCGGAGAGTGAGAGAATTAAGATTGAGGTGTGCGAGCTGGAATTTAGGTACTATGACTGGAAAAGGAAGAGAGTTAGCAGATGTTTTAAAAAGGCGACGGATAAATATAGCGTGTTTGCAAGAAACGAAATGGAAGGGTGCAAAAGCAAGAGAATTAGGAGAAGGATATAAGTTTTATTACTGTGGAAGTGATGGCAAACGGAATGGTGTGGGCATAGTTTTGGATAGTGAGTTAAAAGAATGTGTGGTGGATGTTAAAAGAGTAAGTGATAGAGTGATAGCTATTAAAGTGGTTGTGGAGAGTATGATAGTAAATGTTATTAGTGCGTATGCACCCCAATCAGGATGTGAGGATAGTGTAAAAGAAAAGTTTTGGAAGGACTTCGATTGTGTGATGATGAATGTACAGGAGAGTGAAGAGGTGTTTGTGGGGGGTGATTTTAATGGGCATGTAGGAAGTCTGAAGTACGGTTATGAGAGAGTGCATGGTGGTTGGGGGTACGGAGACCGTAATACTGATGGCGAGACATTGTTGCAAGCTGCTTCGGCTTTTGACCTGGCAATAACTAACACCTGGTTCAAAAAGAAAGACGAACACCTGATCACTTACAAAAGTGGCCAGCACGCGACCCAAATTGACTTTTTCTTGGTGAAACGAAACAGTCTCAAAACAGTCAAAAACTGTAAAGTGTTGCCAGGCGAAGGCTTAGTCTCTCAACACAGGCTCATAATGATGGACGTAACAGTCAGTGTTTCGTCCGGTAGGAACAAAGAACGGCCCCCACCCAAAATCAGATGGCGTATGATAGAAAATGAGGAGTGTGCAAGTATGTTTAAGAGTCAAGTGGTAGATAAAATGATAGACATGAAAGATATGGAAGGAAAATCTGTGAATGAATGTTGGAAAGAGATGGCGGATTGTATAAGGCGAGTAGCAAAAGATGTGTTTGGAGAATCGCAAGGTAAAGGCATGATAGAAAAGGATACATGGTGGTGGAATGAAGATGTGCAAAAGATGCTAAAAGAAAAGAAAATTTCGTTTAAAGTATGGCAGAATGTAGAAATCGGAAATGATAATTTGAAAGAAGAGAAAAAGAAAATTTATAAAGAATCGAAGAGGAAGGCAAAAAAGGCGGTTGCAGTTTCCAGGGCTAAGGCGCAGGAAAAGTTATATGATTTACTGGACAGCCCTAGAGGCCAGAAGGAGCTCTACCGGATTACAAAATTAAGAGAAAGGAGAACGAGGGATATAATGCACATAAAATGTATGAAAGATGAACTCGGTAAAGTCTTGTCGAAAGATGACGAAATAAAAGAGCGATGGAAGGTTTATTTTGAAAAGTTGATGAACGAAGAGAATGAATGGAATGGTGTGCTCAAAGAGGTACAAGTAAATATGGGTTTGGTGAGAGAAATTAGCATGGATGAAGTAAGAAAGGCAGTTCAATGTATGAAAAATGGAAAGGCCATGGGCCCTGATGACATACCAGTAGAAGTATGGAAGTGTTTAAAAGAGGATGGATGTATGTGGCTGACTTTATTCTTCAATAAGTTGTTGTATGAAGAAGTGATCCCACAAGAATGGTGCAATAGTTCGCTAGTGCCCATCTTCAAGAATAAAGGGGATGTACAGGACTGCAACAACTATCGAGGGATTAAGCTCATGTCACATACTATGAAAGTATGGGAGAAAGTGATAGAGAAAAGATTGCGAGAGGAGAGTGAGATTACCCCGAACCAGTTTGGGTTTATGCCAGGTCGAGGGACAATGGACGCCACCTTCGCTCTCCGTCAATTGTGCGAGAAGTACAGACGTGTGCACAAGAACTTGCACATGGTGTTCATTGATCTTGAGAAAGCGTATGATAGGGTACCTCGGGATGTGTTGTGGTGGGTCTTGAAAGAGAAAGGTTTGCCTGGGAAGTATGTTGAGTTGATTCGTGCTATGTACAGACAATCTAGTACCTACGTCCGGTCGGCTGCTGGCAACACCGATGAGTTCAGTGTGGCTGTAGGCTTGCATCAAGGGTCGGCTTTAAGTCCTTACCTCTTCCTGTTGATTATGGACGCTCTTACGTCGGAAATACAGGAAGAGGCACCCTGGTGCATGCTGTTTGCCGACGACATTATTCTGGTCGGTGAAGATGGACCTGAGATCCAGAGCAGATTGGAGAAGTGGCAACAGAAGCTGGAGAAAGTTGGCTTGAAAATCAGCATAACCAAAACTGAATACATGTTCTGCGATTTCGGCGGTCTCTCCAGTTCTGAAGCTGTAGTGCTAGATAGCGCGCTTCTCCCAGTCTGCTCCGATTTTCGGTATCTCGGTTCACTCGTGCAAAGCGATGGCGAAATAGATCGGACTGTTAAGCACAGAATTAACACTGGATGGATGAAATGGCGGCAGGTCACCGGGACTATCTGTGACTCCCGCATTCCCCTAAAACTTAAGGGGAAGATTTATAAAACAATGGTCAGACCTGCTGTCTTGTATGGTTCAGAATGTTGGGCAACAAAAGGGATGAATGAAAAGCAATTGCATGTAGCTGAGATGAGAATGCTAAGAGCGATGTGTGGTGTTACGCGCATGGATAAAATTAGGAATGAGTATATAAGAGGAAGTCTGAAAGTGGCACCGCTGACTGAAAAATTGTGTGGAAATCGGTTGTCGTAGTATGGGCATGTGATGCGGAGGAATGAAGAAAATGTCGTGAGGAAAGTCTTGTGTATGAATGTGGATGGCTATAAGAGTAGGGGAAGGCCAAAGAAAAGATGGTTGGACTGTGTGAAAGAGGATATGGGTAAAAAGGGGGTGACTACAGAGATGACGACTAATAGAGGAGTATGGAAGAAAAAGACATGTTGCGCCGACCCCAAATAAAATTGGGATAAGGGCAGGAGAATGATGATGATGGGTTGATACAGATCCTTGAAAACAGATGTTAACTATACAATCTTATTTATATCAGGTAGGTAGAGGTTTATAGTGAGGAGTGTTTATGAAAGTGTGAGTGTAAGTGGTAAGTACTGTAGGGACCTGGAGCACCTTCTCGTACTGCAGGGTCCCTGGGGGTTCTTCGTAATCTCTAGGGGCTGTCGCACTCGCTGGCAACGCGAGAGTGTGATGTATGAGAGTGACTGCTTATTGTGTGTAGTGTTATAAAAGAAAGAGGAATAGCGCACTCAGATTAACTATATTGAACAATAATAAAATTATATGTGTGCCCTCTTCGGCCGGGCTAGCTGAACTGTACACCAAAACAAAAGTCTTCTCTATTCTTCTTATTTTCAATCGGCGTTCCAAGAGTTTCTAGAACGTTCCAAACTTCCAACGTGCACGTCTCCACCATAAGGTCGCCAACATAAGGTTGTCACAGTACTCTCTGGAAGTAGGTTCCTATTGATCCCATGATGAAACCAAAAATTCTAAGACATGTGACGTCCACCAACCCGCACTGGGCCCGCAAGATGGATTACTGCCCATTGCCTCTCCTAGAGAGGAGGCTATAGTCCCAGCAGTGGGAACATTGTAAAAAGGTTGATTTCGCCTTATCCGTATACCATGACGAGTATAGAGAGCAGCGTGGCCCAGAGGCAAAGGCCTCGACATACAAGATCGTAAGTTCGAACGCACGCAGGCGCTTTACTTTGTGTAAATTATTTTATCAACACTGCTCTCGATGGAAAACATCTTGAGGAAACCGGCATGTCCTAGAACCAAAAATTCGAAGACATGTGACATCCACCAACCTGCATTAGGCTTGCCTGGGTTTGAACACCTAATACCTTAACTAAAATACAGAAAAAAAAATGCCTATGGTGCCTGTAGTGTGTGCATATGGTAGAGAATCCTTTGTTGCATTAAGTCCCCCAATATACTACTCTTGTACAATCAATCTGCCTAGCCTTTTTTCAACTATCTTGGGGTCGGCTTCCAGTCTACCTGAATGCAGCTGAATACCAGTATTTTACATGGAGCGACTGCCTATTCGACCTCCACAACCCAGTTACGGGTAATTCGATACCCCTTGGTAAGACTGGTTATCAGACTGTCGGGCTTCTGATGACCCGTAACGACTATCAAAGGTCCACGATTGACAGCCGGGACCAACGGCTTAAGGCCCTACTACCAGCCAAGTGGCGCCCTCGTTGAATAAAAAATCGTAGCATAGCATAGAAAATAAATATTAAAGAATCCAACGTCATGTTTGTTACAAAGAGGCAAAGTACCAATAACGGCCATTTCTGACATTTTTGCCTACTACTTTGGATACGAAACATTCTGAGACCTGTTATACCAACATAAAAATACTTTATCTTCTTTGTAACAAACGTGACGTTGGATTCTTTAGTTTTTATTTCCTATGCTATGCTACGATTTTTTATTCAATGAGGGCGACACTTGGCGGTAGTAGACCCTTAACGTGCTTTCTAAGGCACGGAGGAGTCCTAATATCTAAAGACGGTCACCCATCCATGGACCAATCCCGGCAAGCGTAGCTTAACCTGATGGATCGACCCGTGCGGCTGTTATTCATATATCACAGCTCCTCGCTGCTACCACTATTGTACGTGAAGTTGAAATGAATAAATAAATACCAGTTTTGGCAGCGTCAACATCTTCCTTCCCCAACCCAGCAATCATCAACAAAACATTTACAACAACAACTTGTGGTCAAATAAAGCGGTAGACAGCAACAAAATAAGCTTCTCCCCATTAATCTAACAGACTACGCATAAATTGGACTATCTGTGGCGAAACTTTCCTAGTTTGAACATTTGTTATTCAGATATCCTGTTCCTAATGGAGATTTACGAGCTCATTATTTTATGTAACCAACAGATTCAATTTTGAGATGTCTGTTATGATTTTGGTGATAATCCTGATGGTTTTGGAGTGAAACATGAGCTTTTTTGATAGTGATTAAAATTAATGAGGTATTCAGGTTAAAAGGTGTCTGTTAGATATCGCTGTCAGCGATAAGAATATTGTACCCATAGATTTAATTCGTTTATAAAGTTGTGTAACTCTATAAATATGTAATAAATAGATTGGACTGTTAAGCACAGAATTAACACTGGATGGATGAAATGGCGGCAGGTCACCGGGACTATCTGTGACTCCCGCATTCCCCTAAAACTTAAGGGGAAGATTTATAAAACAATGGTCAGACCTGCTGTCTTGTATGGTTCAGAATGTTGGGCCACAAAAGGGATGAATGAAAAGCAATTGGATGTAGCTGAGATGAGAATGCTAAGAGCGATGTGTGGTGTTACGCGCATGGATAGAATTAGGAATGAGTATAAGAGGAAGTCTGAAAGTGGCACCGCTGACTGAAAAATTGTGTGGAAATCGGTTGTCGTGGTATGGGCATGTGATGCGGAGGAATGAAGAAAATGTCGTGAGGAAAGTCTTGTGTATGGATGTGGATGGCAATAAGAGTAGGGGAAGACCAAAGAAACGATGGTTGGACTGTGTGAAAGAGGATATGGGTAAAAAGGGGGTGACTACAGAGATGACGACTAATAGAGGAGTATGGAAGAAAAAGACATGTTGCGCCGACCCCAAATAAATTGGGATAAGGGCAGGAGAATGATGATAAAGTTGTGTAACTTTTTGATGTACAGTAAAGTCTATTCTATTCTATTATTTTTAAGAAGCGCAGAACCGGTCAATGTGGCGATTATTTAAGGTGTTTTAACTTTTTTCGTCTGAAATGATGATGAGTTTTCAGTTACAATAGATTAGGTTTAAAGAAAATTTTCTCACTCTAGCTGTTTCATATTTTTTAACAAAGTTTTGGATGGTAATCCAATATCAACCATTATTTATATGTTGGTGTCAAATAAAAACTGTATTAATTATTATTAATTAACTAGGTTCGCTTCACATCACTTTTTTATTGTTGATAGGCACGCGTTTGACCACTATCTCACCTGATGGTAAGCGATGATGTAGTCGAAGATGGAGCACGCTTGCCTAGAAGTAATCTATTCATTCTTGACTTAAAGACTACTACTAGACTCCGGTAGGGAATTCCACTCCCTAGCTGTACGCACAATGAATATGTTCTCAAAACGCTTTCTGCGTATGGATGGGATGTCCACCATGAACCGGTGGCACCTGGCCGTACGTCTTGTGGTCCATTGATGAAATGGGCTTGGCGGAATCAAATTATGCAATTCCGTCGCTCACTCCCCAAAATGTAACCGATAGAAAACCGACAGGCTAGCAACTCGGCGTCTATGCTCAATACTTTCGAGCTTCGACTCAACGAGCCTATCATTGCCAATGATCCTCTTGGTTCGTTTCTCAATTGACTCAAGGGCATCAAGCTGGTATCGGGCAGATCCGTCTCAAAGATGAGAGCAGTACTCCATACACGATCGAATTTGCGCATAATAGAGTTGGAGCAGCTGTTCCAGCGTGAAGAACGATTTTTTTTCATCTATATTAAAAGGAAATCTAACGTAAAATTATTTGAATATCACTAGACTAACTACCACATTATAACTGCGATGTAGAACATAAACCACTTCAGTTGAACTCGCACGGTGTTGCCAAACTTCTGCAACTGGAACATTTTAATTGCCGCAATTAATTAGGATTGAGTTAGGTTTCCTTCATACACGACCCACGCATAATGAGAAAAATACTTCCCTATGATGAGAAGTTAATTTGTGAAATTATGAGCGAAAATAACGAGGGGTTTTGGGTGGATATTATAATTTGTTGAGTATCGTATCCCATTTCGATAGGGAATCCGTTATTAGTATAAAATGAGTAAACATCAAAATCATATATTAGGGCAAAAACGGAATGAAAAAAACGAAACCCTTATAAAGGATCAGTCGTATGTCTGTCCGTCTGTCACAGCCAATTGGCTCCGAAACTACTGAATGATTAAGCTGAAATTTGGTACACACATGAATATCTATGGCACAAACGGACGTGTAACGTAAATAAATGAATTTGGAATATGCGGGTATAAAAATTTAAAAAAAAATGTTTTACAAACTGTACCGTGCTACTTAGCAAATGAAAGGTAAGGGTCTCAATTTTTTTTTTTTTTGTTTTATGTAATTAGAAATACTTGTAAGTTATTCAAGAAAAAAGATGAAAAATTACCATTCCGAGAAGGTACTTCATTACTTATAAATTACAGGAAAACCTAAAAGAAGTAGGTTTAAAGCATGAAAAAAAAATCTGAAAAATAAAACATTATTTGTTCGGAATCCTTTGCGTTGCAGTCCGACTCGCTCTTGGCCGATTTCTTTTTTGATTAATTTAAAATAAAAAGTGTTAAAGTTATTAATTTTAAAAGTGATTATTAAGAAAATAGATGACACTTTACCAGTTGCGGAGATAATAATATGTGGGTCCCATAACTTTGGGGTCGCCGGTAGGTGTGCAAGTTATTCACCTAACTTTACCATAGATTATAGCTAGAACATAAAAAGAGTAAACCAATGCAAATATATTAATAATATATATATAAAATAATATTAATTATGGACTCTCGTCTGAAATAAATTTATTTATTATTATTATTAAATATATTAAAAATATCTGGGACATATACTTGCCGACGACTTGAAGGATAAGGTGGATATTGAGAGGGAGCGCAGGACATTGGCGGTCCGCGGTAATATGTTGGTACGTAGATTTTCCCGCTGTACGGGCCAGGTCAAAATAACACTTTTCTAGGCGTATTGTCAGGGATCTATATAGATCAACTACACCGAAAGGTCGCTGAATGTCCAGCGCATCCAGTATAAGAATATTTTTAGAATGCTCTTGAGACGGCCCCGGTTCTGTAGTGCATCAGAGATGTTAACACAGAGTCGTACAGACGGCTTCCACGCAATTTTGCGGCAGAAAATAGTGTCTCTAGCAGGTAGAACCCGGGCCAATGGCAACAGCATTCTGAAAACAGTGGTCAAGAGTGTGTTTTCCCCTCTTCTGAGGCATTTTATGGAGAGGATGACCGAGAAAGAAATTTGTTCATCTTCTGTGCAAATCGCTTCTTAAACTCAAATTGATTTTTTTTTAATTTATGTAACACTAGATATAAGATATGTTACTAACAAAATGGATTTATGTTATCCAACTGCTGAAAAAAAAAATACCTGCGCAACTACCGAATGTCAATTTTGAAAAGGAATACAGAAAGTAGTTCTTCACTTACACCCCTTTGCGCGATCAAATTAGCAGACACAATCGATTTTTACTGTCTCGATTACGAGATGACTACAGTTACAAAAAAAGCGGCCAAGTGCGAGTCTGACTCGCGTGGAAAGGGTTCCGAGCGAAACATATTCTTTTTAAAAAACGTTTTTTTTTATTGTTGATAGGCACGCGTTTAACCACTATCTCACCTGATGGTAAGCGATGATGTGGTCGAAGATGGAGCACGGTTGCCTAGAAGTAACCTATTTACTCTTGACTAAAAGACTCCCAGGCTGTAGCTATCAGGAAACCCAGACTCTGGCAGAGAATTCCACTCCCTATTTGTACGCAAAAAAAAAAAACCTTTTAATCGGTTTTCCTGTAATCGGTGTGAGTGTGTGTGTGTGTGTGTGTACCTTTGCATGCGAGTCTGACTCGCACTTGGCCAGTTTTTTTATAACTGTATTAGCTCTTGCCAGCAACTTCACCCATGTGAAAATTGAATATGATCTGACGGGAACGAACTATCGAAAGAAAGAAAGAAGAAAAAATACATTTATCGGAATAATCTTGCCTTAATAACTTATGACATGGTCTACTTGTGTGGCATATTTCGTCAAAATTCTCAACAGGAAAACCATTCAACCCTGAAAGATATTAAAAAAGTTGTGGAAAAACGGCTAGCCGTTATCAAAATTATTATGTTTCATAACTGGAGGCAATAGGAAAAGTAATCACATGTTCAAATATAGCCAAACATAAACTGGGTGAGTACATCATAACATGAGTAGGTATCTGAGGGTACAGACAAATATCCGTTTGAATCAAATTTGTGACTAGAAATCGTAGAGGTTGCTACGTAGGTTCTTGGAAAATAGAAGCTGAAACAGTCCCATGAATTCTATGTACAGGAACAGCTCTAAAAGGTATCATTAAGAATTTCACTGCCATCAAAATGGTACACTTTTCATCATTCATCTGCTGCACAAATCATTTTGTCATCACAACGAGTGACCTGTTATGTTTGGGTAAGCGAGTTACTGCCAACATTTTCCCACATAGGGTGGTCATAGTGGTCAAATGTGACGCCTAATTTCTTTTTTCCATTCCTTTCCCTGAAACTCCACCATCCATATCGATACGCCGATACTCGGACTGCGATTGCCTCGTCTACTCCACCGGCCAGCTTTGGGACATTCGGCAAACATGTTTCGACCACTGCCACGCCAGTATGCTAACCCTGTAAGCCGCAAGCCAAACATGTAGCTACATCATCATTACCATTTCAGCCGAAAGATGTCACTGCTGGACATAGGTCTCCCCAAGTCTTGTGCGTCTTGGATCTATCGACTATCCGCGACGCACACCAGGTCATTGGTCCTCCTTGAGGGAGGCGTTCCGGTATGCGGTCGCCACTCCAGAACTTTTACCTGTAGCTTAAGTTAGTAAGTCATCATCATCATCACCATCATATCAGCTGAAAGATGTCCACTGCTGGACATAGGCCTTCCCGTAGTGTCACCACAATGATCGGTTCTGTGCGTCTCGCGTCCATCGGCTACCCGCGACTCACCAGGTCATCGGTCCACCTTGTTGAAGGCCTTCCAACACTGCGTTTTCCGGTACGCGGTTGCCACTCTAGTACTTTCCGGCCCCATCGACCGTCTGTCTGTGAGCAATGTGCCCTGCCCACTGCCACTTCAGTTTGGAAATAAATTTCCTGAACATTTAACATAAAAATAACCCCGCAATAAACCAAAAATCAACATCAAAATCAGCCCCAACATCACTACTAATAACACTATTAAAAGGGATAGTGATTTACGTTAGGTGTCACCGATTAGCATCAGAGTGGCCACCCAAAGGCTTCGTATTTCAATTACGATCCTTCGGGGAGGCTTCTCGCTGAATTATGCATAACCACTTTGATTGAAATGTTCGATCCTCTGTTAGTTCTTAATTCTTTGATGTTTACTCCTGTACAGGTTGCAGGGTTATTTTATTTGTCAGGTAAAGTTTTTAGTTTGATTTAGTTTTTGTGAGTATTGCAAAAGATTATATCCAGTTTCTTCTGTTTCCGTCGCATCAGCACTATGGGCCTTATTAACAAAAAATAACCATAAGATTAGTTTCTAATTAGCAGATTCTTATTTTAAAAAATCTGCCTGTAAGAAGGATATAAATGTGGGAGGGAAATTACTGAACTAACTAGTCATTTAATTAAAGGAGGTTTTACAGTTGAATTTGATGGATGAGACAATAAAATATTTATACATAACAGTATTTAGTACATTGTTTGTTTTTAGTATTTTTTGTTTTGTTTGTATTTTCTTTGTTTTTTTTTTGTATTTTTGGGTTTTTGTATTTTTTTTTTGTTTTAAGTGATTTTTTGGCGTGAATGTCGAAAGGTTTGTGGCATAAATACTTTTTCTTTCTCTTTAAATTAAGCATATGGCTAGCGAGTTTTATAAATACAGCTGTATCTCTATAAATCCAGTTTTAATTCCTCAATGTGTGAATAAATATTGGTAAGACTAAGTAAATTCATTCAACTTGCAAGCCGACGCTGCTAACACCATCTAGCGAGGTGTAGAGCACGGACCCGAACGAAGAACTAAAGTTGCTTGTGCCAGTCCAAAAACCGTAGTTAGCGCGGTACCGTTTCTTTGTATGGGATGAGGCATCTATACGCTAGTATTATATTACCAGTGGTAGTGGTTAACATAATAAACTAGTAAGCAGGGTGGCCACGGGTATACTGCTCAAGGTCTAGTGTGAGGCAGATGTTCTTCCCCAAGTTAGATCTTCAAGCAATCGTAAAATCACCTATCTAGACTGAGTGTGTATTTAATTAAACCCCTGATTTCTGAATCAGGACTTTGAGAAGTTGAGTAAACCAGTGACACTTTGGCATTAAAGTATGGTTGGACACGTTCTTAAGTCCAAATACTCAATTCGGATATTGGCCCTAAGTAATGGTAATTGCTCGTGTAGGCTATTTTATTGATAAAGTTACGTTCAAGTGTTACTAGATTAGCTGTCCACACAACTTAATTACAAGATTTTATTTGACTTGCAATGTTCGTATGTAAGTTGTTCGCTTCAAAATTAGCAAACACTTTTCCAACCTCGTGTTGGTTTCCGATAGGCTTGAAATTTGGAATATTGATGTCTGCACAGTGACAATGAAATTCTATGATACCATCGATCTGATGATGGCGCCGAGATGTAGGGACTGGAACTCCTTGATGGCAAATGGTAGGACAATTGAATTTGGGCTAGTATATTTATTATCATGAGTAATTTCCAATACATAGGTTGCTTGCTTTCTGTTCGCGGATGAATTCAAAATAGAGTTACCGTGGCCCTTGGCACACAGGCAACTGAAGGAACAAGGGTAGTTTTTAGTCCGTAAAAGTCTGACACGCCCTCCTGCTCCACCCAGAGTGGGAGAAGTCATTGGATGATTTAAAAAAAAAAAAACTTTTAATTTATTTTCAATTAAACGCAAAATAAATGCAGTAAGTTAAAAGGATATAAATTTCTTTAAAGCACATCAAATAGATCTAAAACTAACGGATTTCTCTAGAAAAAACGAAGTATTCAAGTAAAGTGGGTACTTACGATTAAATTTATCGTACCTGCCGTTACAGAGTGATTGATATATGGCCACAAACAAGTGGTTGTAGTACCTAGTTGATCGTTGAATATTTTCTAGAACTGCAGGTGTGAGACTGAGACGAACGACAGACAGACGGACAAACGGACAGATGGACTCCGGCATACAGACAGTCGAACAGACGTTCAGACGGACAGATAAACGGACGGACAGGCGGACAGACGGGCAGGCGGACAGATGGACAGACGGATAGACGGACAGGTGGACAGACGGACAGACGGAAAGACGGACACAAGGATAGACGGATTGTCGGACATTCGGACAGACGGACAGTTGGACAGATTGACAAATGGACAGACGGACAGACGGACGGATGGACCAACGAACAGAATAATGAAGCATATCGATTTATCAGTTGGTTTTACTCGCATTCCCTTGCTTATTAATCGTACAGTTTCTGAATTATTTAAACGCTTTACAATTAAATTTGGTTTTTTTCAAGAAAAGCTTTAATATTCACGCTTTAAGTTTCAGTTTTTAGAGTGGGTCTTAAAATGATCATGGACAAAACCAAGGTAAATACCCATGTAGCACCCACTCATATATCAAAATCGGAGACTCTACACTCGACGTTGTAGACGAGTACGTCTACCTGGGACAAACGTCTAGTTAGGTAGGGCTAACTTCGAGAAAGAGGTGAACCGTCGAATCCGACGCGGCTGGGCGGCGTTCGGGAAGTTGCGTGGTATCTTCTCGACTCACATACCACAGTGTCTCAAGACGAAAGTCTATGACCAATGCGTGTTGCCAGTGATGACTAATGGAACCGAAACATGGCCGCTCATAATGGGCCTCATCAGAAGGCTTACAGTCACCCAAAGGGCAATGGAGAGGGCAATGCTCGGAGTTTCCTTGCGTGATAGAATCAGAAATGATGATATCCGCAAGAGATCTAAGGTTACTGTTATAGAAGAATCGCCAAACTGAAGTGGCAGTGGGCAGGGCACATTGCTCGCAGAACAGATGGTCGCTGGGGCCGAAAAGTTCTAGAGTGGCGACCGCGTACCGGAAGACGCAGCGTTGGAAGGCCTCCCACAAGGTGGACTGATGATCTGGTGAGGGTCGCGGGTAGCCGATGAATGCGAGACGCACAGGACCGATTATTGTTGCGACACTTGGGGGAGGCCTATGTCCAGCAGTGGACGTCTTTCGGCTGAAATAATGATGATAAAGTTTCAGTTATCAACGCCAAATTAACAAACCTTTGTTAATAAAGAATTAATTAATTCATCAAATCTGTGATTGAACTAAAATAAATTCCAACTGCATCAGAATGCTTGAAAAGTGACTTGTTTGGAACTTTTTAGTGGTTTTTTATCAGTCGGGTTTTTTGATATTTTAAATTTTTTATTTCTTAAATTTTAGTGAGTTATATTTTTGGAACTATCTCCTCGAGCTCTATATTTTGATACCCCACATGACCAGGTCATGAAAAATACGACTACACTTACATAAAATAAGTAAGAGTAAAAAAACAAAATGGCGACTGCCAATAATTGGCGGTCGACATTTTTTTTTTTCAAAATTCATGTAGCTTAGGTCACTTCGTCGGTCAAGACCAATCTAATATTACTTCATTTAGTAAAATCCATCAAGCCGTTTAGGCTACAGCAATACGTGTCAAAGAAATAGACATACAAACAGACATACAAATAAATATACATACGTACATACTCTTGAAAAACATTACCGTCCTTCTGGGGCAGTGAGTAATAATTCATCATCATTATTTCAGCCCAAAGAGATTCACTGCTGAACATCCCTCTCTCCAGCGTCGCCACATCGTCCGGTCCTATATATAATTATTGTACCCAGTAGATCCCCGAGGCCTTCACCAGGTCATCGGTACACCTTGTTCAGCCCTTCCAACAATATCCTTTCCGGTGCGCGGTCGCCAGTCCAGAACCTTTCGGCCCCAATGACCGTCTGTCAACCGTCGTCTGTCCGTCATTTATAATTAATTCCTTTCAACTATACATGTATCAGCGATCAGAGAATTATTCCTTACGAGATACTACTTTCAACTGTCGTCACTATTAAATATCTAAAGTTGATGATAATTCAATAGAAACTACTTTACTTCAAACGTAATTATTAAAAAAAAAAAGCTTAGGCAACTAGAGCAGTGGTACAGTCACGAGCAAAAATATGTGCACGAGCAAACTTTACTTGTAAGCTCGAGTATCTTAAATGGATGGTTTTAAAATACTCGTGGAGCTTACATGTAAATTTTGGTTGTGTAAATATTTTTGCTCGTGACTACAGTCACCAGTGCTGGGGTTCGAACCCATGACGTGTCGTGAGTTCGAACCCAGGCAGATGCCTTACTTTGTGAACCACTGCTCTAAAAATGGTTAAGGTAAACATCGTGAGAAAATCAGCATGTCCTAGATCCAAAAATTCGAAGCCATGTGACATCCACATGCTCGCGTGATTTTTTTTTTTTGGGTGTGGGATATTCCATGTCTTCAATTCATCCAATGACTTCTCCCGCTCTGGGTGGAGCGGGAGGGCATGTCAGACTCCTACTGACTAAAACCCACCCCTGTTCCTTCCCTCCCTGAGTGCCCAGGTGTGCGGTAACTCATTTTCAGAATTTATCCGCTACCCCTAGGCATGGGCCCCGTCAGTGGTGGCTGACACTAATCTCTTTGAGGCGCGCGTGGAACACTACGCGCCGTCGACTCACGGGCCTGGTGCTGATCGGACGGCGAGCTACCCACTGCTCGCCGTCCGCAGGCCTGGGTTCGCGTGATGGATTACGGCCCACACTCTTTCACAGAGAGGAAGCCTCCAACTAGAAATAATGCAAATTCATAATGAAACTGCAATGAACCAAAAGACCAACCTAATTTTAGAAAACACTACATGTAATTAAATTTACATTTCCACTGCTAATTAACGAATAAATCACAGTAAGTATATTAAGCTCCATTCACATAGGAAACATTGCTAATCTCTCCACAATTAGCCGTTAATAAATAGGAATGAAATAAAGCCAACTATTGGGAATTAATTTTAACCATTCCTATATTAAGTAATGATTTGTTTCAGGCATTTTGTAAAGGCTCGCTACAACAATACACTGGTTAATAATTGCAAAATAGGGATAATTCTTGGGGTGTGTAATATATGCCATAATAACAGATATTTATATTATCACTTGAAATAACTTTCACATGATATAATTTTCATATGCTATAAAAACAAATAACCTTATTTCATGTGATCTATTATTACATTTCATATAAACTTCTTTTGCTCTAATAATCCTATATTATTATATCCTATATTATCCTATATAGTTATCCTATATTATATAATGACGGTTCCTTATTTAAATAGCAAAGGATGTACACCTGATAAACATGTAAAAATTAGTACCTATTTTTGTTTTAAGCACAGTGGTTTGTTTTGTTATTGTGACACTGTAGCCATTTAAACTATTGAATTAATGCTGTGCCCTAGCAGGGTTCATGTATGAAACCTATATACTTGTAACAACTTTTAAACTACATGAATGCAATAAATGATGATTATGATTATGATTATAACATTTAGTATAACGCTCATTTGCGGGGCTCCTATTTCTGGGTGGTTTAAAAAAAATAACCACGAAGTCTAAGGCGGGAGCGAAGCGGAGCGGAGCTCTTTTTTTTTTTTTTTAGTTTTTTTTTATGTTTGATAGGCTCGCGTTTGACCACTATCTCACCTGATGGTAAGCGATGATGTGGTCGAAGATGGAGCACGCTTGCCTTGAAGTAACCTATTCACTCTTGACTTAAAGACTCCCAGGTTGTATCTTACAGGAAACACAGACTCCGGTAGAGAATTCCACTCTCTAGCTGTACGTGCAATGAATGTTTTCTCAAAAAGCTCCCGCCTTAGCCTTCTAACCTAACCTATCCGAGTCGGGGTACTCTGAGTCGGGGTGTTAACCATAATGACGTTTTTTATATAATTATATTAAACGTTAGACCTAATGATTATAGAAAATGTTTATTAAACCATATAAAATTAGGTAATCTGAAATTATATCAATAATTCATTATATCATTTCCTCGTTATACTAAAAAAAAATATATATTAAATGAAATTAGGTCATGTGATCGTTAGAACTTTTGTTATTATGTCAAATGGTACGCACCCTAATTCTTGGGCACAAAAATAATAATTCTATTTAGTCCGTAAGTTAGATAAGGAAAAAATATACCTACGTATTTTTGCTTTACCAACCCAACAAAAAAATAAGGATAAGATGCATCAAAGTTTAGGAGTGGGGTCTTGTTACGTCACTTCTTGGTAAAAAGTGGTACATTCATGACGTACATATGTGCGACGTAACGCGGATCGGTATTTCAACGCATTATGTTGGCCTTATTTTTAGGGTTCCATACCCGAAGGGTAACCAACGGGACCCTATTACTATGTCTCCGCTGTCCGTCCGTCTGTAAGCGGGCGGTATCTCACGACCCGTAATAGCTACACAGTTGAAATTTTCACAGAATGTGTATTTCTGTTGCCGTTGCGGCAGAACCGGTTCTTAAAATATGAAAACCTTTCCGTTACACCTTGTATAAAGTTTTTAAGTTATTTATAAAAATATCTATAACATGACCGGGACGGTCATATTTTTAAATAACCCCCTTATCTCTAAAACCACTTGGCCTACAATTTTTAAAAAACAATACAGAATGTAGTTCTTTACTTAGATACACTTTACAGGAAAAAGTACACTACAAGACGTATCTTTGTAATAGTTCAGCAGTCCGGTAGTCACCTCGTGATATATACACAATAAAATTAAAATCTATTGTGTCTGCTAATTTGGACGCGCAAAGGAATATAGTTTATACCTGAAAATAATAATTATGATTAGTTTGGAACCTTTTGCGCGTGAGTGCGTGTCGCTCTTAACCGGTATTTTTAATAACATGCAACCTAAATACTGAGCTGAACTGATAATTTGAATTTCACTGTACCCTAGCTCATCCCCCTTAACTAGATAGCCTAATTTTGGCGAGTCTTTACCTTTAACTGGCAGGTAAGATTGTTGGAGCGTCAATAGATTATTTTAGAATAGTAGGTGACACTTTTTGTTTGATGTCAGAGATATAAGTTTAGCCCTGGCAAGTGGGCACCGATGTTATGCTTTTTGCCTATTAATATATAGACTATAAATCGCCCAGCACTTTTCCTTATTCGACCGTAGCCAGTATCCCTTCGTATAGTCCTCTCGCGCTAAGCCAGCGAGTCGCTAAGCTACGTGACATCCTCCGGGGCTTTGAAGAACGTCCCAGGATCCCTGCAGGCCGTACTTGGGGTCCTACAGTACCTACTGTTTCGCTAACTTCATCGAAAATAAATTATTAAAATCCACGGCTAGTTTTCGATAAACATGTTATTTTGATTAAATGACTATTAGTGTAAAAAAACTTTTTTACAAAAAAAAAACACCCGACTTCCAAAAAAAAAAAAATACACTAAAAATTTAAAAATAACTTTAATTTCGGAAGTCAGTGTTTGTATTTTATTTCTACGATATTTGACACCGACTTCCGAAATTAAAGTTATTTTTAAATTTTTAGTGTATTTTTTTTTTTGGAAGTCGGTTGTTTTTTTTGGAAAAAAGTTTTTTATTTTTCGCTTTTTAGTTGTTGTATCCCAGAACTAAAAACCCCAATAACATGGAACGTGGAATTTAAACATTTGGAGAACACAAAAACGTCATCAAGATAATTATGCGTATTTTTCGTTTTTGTTCAGTTTCTCAAAAAGCGCTAAAGCGACTTCGATAAAATTTATATGGGACCACCTCGGGAGTAGGTATATTCTTTCGGATAAAAAAGAATTTTGAAAATCGGTCCACAACTGACGGAGAAATGCGCGGACATACATAAAAAACGAACATAGAACGACCTCCTTTTTCGAAAGTCGGTTAAAAATGAATAGTCATTTCAATTTTATATACCGGTGAACGTTAGATGACAATCAAGTTGGTGCTAATTCTGTGATAGTTATTGTATTAAGTACATACATAGTTAGATGCTTTGAAGCAATGAAAAATGCTTGCTAACTATTGTGAGTAATTTCGAGCGGAACAAAAAAAAAAATGTGGTCGAAATTAGAAATGGATTTTTATTGGGCATAAATAATTGTTTCAAATCTTTTCAGTTTTTAAAGGTATTAAGATTACTGAAAAATCCATATCATTTCAGTACTTTGGTTTTTGGAGATTTAATAATATTTCCAATAAACCACGCAAAAAAAAACACACGGCTTCTCCTTAAACGGCAAAAATAGCAATATTTTTGAAGCTGCGTGAATGAAGTTTTACTTTATATATTTTGCTCGAAGCAGCTAAGAGCTCCATCTTTTGAATTAATTCCTTATTATAACAAATTTACAACGTATAAACTGGCTACTATATTTGTCTGTTTTGTGTAATACCCAAATATCTCTTTATTACAGCAAAATGCTCAAGATAAGCATAGTTGTGTTCAGCGCCATCTATCCACCGTTCTCTGAACCAGCAACGCAAGCAGCTAAGTAAATATTCAGGCGTCGTCTATACAATACGCAAGTAGTTATCCTGTTGTACAGATAGAGGTATCGCCATGTACCGTTTGGGGGATGACATCGCTAACCTGATAATAAATTGGTTTCTTGTGACGTTGCTCTGAATTTACGAGTATATTTCGTATGACATGATTTTATTATACTGAAAACTGGATCTAAGTTTGTGGAGAGACAAAAATACTGTGTTCTAGGTAGTTGAGCTTTTACTTAGGTACTAAAATACGTTAAAGTATATTGTTAAATCAGCCCAAAAGCATAATGAACACCCTATCCCAAGCACTCCATGGAAAAATCTTTAAAGACCAGTCGTCTGATGATGCCCACTACTGGCAAACGCCACTCCAACAGATTTCCACAAAGATCAGCGGTGCATTTTCCAATTGATTACATGCATAATTGAGTCTGCTAAATTAAGTTGTTTTTGTTTTATTGTACCTACATTGTGTGTATCTGTGTGTGTCAAATAAATTAGTTTTCTTTCTTTCTTTCTTTCTGCTCAGTTCATGTTATTATACGATGGCCGTGCTAGGAACGAAACACGACACGGACTACTGGATGCAATACGCTGTTCGTTCGATCTAGTTGGGATCTACCAGAACGTACAAACAGCCTACCATACCCGTGCATTACGATCATCACACGTGAATATACTCGTAACCCATAAATTCACCGTTTTGTCACTTACGCGAACCGATTTGGGATGCATGTATATGAAAAGAAAGAAAGAAAGAAAAATGTTTATTTTGTCGGTGCTGATATACGGTCTGTTCATGGCACTCGATGATGTTAATCGGTGACTGAACGGTCAATCCCTTGACCGTTCAAGCTTAACATCATCGCGTATGCCTAGGGGTAGAGAATAAATCTGAAAATGAATAACCGCACCCCTGGGCACTCAGGCAGGGAAGGAACAGGGGTGAGTTTAAGTCAGTAAGAGTCTGACACGCCCTCCCGCTCCACCCAGAGCGGGAGAAGTCATTGGATGATGTCCCAGCCCACAAAAAAAAAACATCATCGCGTGCATCGCCTATGGGCCACCAGACCGAGACTGTTCACTTATTTTTCAAAACAAAGAATGTTTTTTTCCTGACAAAATCCTAGCACATTCATGGTAATTAAACGAGCAATTCTTGTATATTTATGAATATACAGGGTGTAAAAAGACACATCGCATAGCCGAAAACTACACATACTGTACGTCTAACAAAGTAGCTTACCGCAAAAATTATTGCTGGGAATCGACTTTTATTTATGAAAAAAAAAACAATCTTTTATTGTGCGCAATGTAACGCGAACCCAGGCAACTCAAGTTAAACCACGCCTCTTCGCTCTAAGCTACGTAGGTACTTGTCGTATACGTTTGATGTTCATTGCGTTTTTGTAACTGAAAATGCGTAATTTCGAAAAAACATTTCGAAAATTTTGGTAATTTTTGTTTGGAAAAAAGTTTAGTAATAACACTTGGAATTCATTTTCATAAAAAAGTAAAAAAAAAAATTGCGACTTTGACCTTCAATATCTTCAGAACCATTGGATTCCCAGGTATGGTCTAGTGGAAAAAAATGATCCAAATAATGGGTAGAATATGTGTGGCTTTCGGCTTCGGAAACTGTCTTTTTACACCCGATATATATAATAATCTGAATCTCGGCAACGGCTCCAACAATTTTCATAAAATTTAGTATGCAGGGGGTTTCGAGGGCGATAAATCAATCTAGCAAGGTTTCATATTTAGAAAACGTCGTTTTAACCGTATAAAAATCGAACAAAGCTCGGTCTTCCAGGTACTGATAATGATGTACGCTGTAATGATCAGAAAAAATAAAATTCTAAAGTTCACTTTCAGTTAACTTTCAAGAAAACTAACACCCCCATAAGATCACCAAGGAAACTCCATTGAACGATCGAACACAATGAATGAACAGCATCGTTTAATCGCACATATTGAACACAACTCATGTCGAATGAACATTCATAATCTATTAACTGTGGAGTAATTAATACCTACATGGATTGTATGAATGCCTGATGATCACATTGTTGGTTAATAAGGGTATTATTGCGGTGACGTGGTACATTATTCCCTTTTAATCCGATTGTTTTGGTGCAAAGCGGGTAGTCTGGGTCGACAATGTGTTTAAGGTGATTATTTATGATAAAACAAAAAGGTTTTAAATAAGTCAAATCAATCTGCCAAGCCTTTTCCCAACTATCTTGGGTTCGACTTCCAGTGTAACCAGATGCAGCTGAATACCAGTATTTTATATGGAGCGACTGCCTGTCTGACCTCCACAACCCAGTTAAACGATACCTCTTGGTAAGACTGGTTGTCAGATTTTCGGGCTTCTGACGATCCGTAACGGCTATCAAAGATCCACGATTGACAGTCGGGACCAACGGCTTAACGTGCTTTCCGAGGCACGGAGGAGTCTTGGTATGTAAAGATGGTCACCCATCCATGGACCAACCCCGGCAAGCGTAGTTTAACCTGATGGATCAACCCGTGCGGCTGTTATTATTTTAGCCACGAGCTCCTCTTAAATAAGTCACTAATGATAAATTAAATCGTAATATTATGTAGGCTTTGTTCTTATTTTTTAAAACGTTGCCCCACACTAGGAATAACTCCTGTATCGTGGGCGACTGGGCGCGTGCACAAACATTTAAACTCACGTACACAACACACCCAGGTCACCCAGACCCGGAACAAGTATCTGTAGGCCATACAAATATTTGTTCCGCGCGGGATCAAACCCACACACACACAACACGTAGCACAGCCAATCGTTTAAGCACTGCGCGGCCGCCAACCGTGTCGTCAATAGAACTTAGCATAATTATTAATAATTTTAGCTATAAAACATCCACTGCCAGACAAAGGCCGCCCTCAAGGGTCACCACGTCCACTAGTCCAGTGTTTTTCGGATCCAGAAGAATCATGCGATCTTCACCAAGTCACCACGATCAGTCAACCTTGTTTAAGGGTCTACTACTGGCCAAGTGGCGCCCTCATTGAATAAAAAATCGTAGCATAGCCTAGAAAATAAATATTAATGAATCCAACGTCACGTTTGTTACAAATAGGATAAAGTATTTTTACGTTGTTATAACAGGTCTCAGAATGTTTTGTATCACAAGTAGTAGGCAAAAGTGTCAGAAACGGCCGTTTTTGGTATCTTTATCCTCTTTGTAACAAACCTGACGTTGGATTCTTTAATATTTATTTTCTATGCTATGCTACGATTTTTTATTCAATGAGGGTGCCACTTGGCCAGTAGTACGGCCTTAAGGCATGACGAGCTAGCACTGTGGAAGCGGTGACGGCACCAAACGTAACTAAACGTTACTTTAATCAATCCTTGTGGTATACTTAGGTATGTCTGTTACGGCCACACTGATAGACCTACCTATCGAGGGTCGTGACGGGTTTAATAAACCCAAAAAATATTTATCGCATATTAAACACGATTCATATCATAAAGGTACTCGCGCGTTCACTCTGGGAAAGCACAAAGGTAGCCACGCTGCTCCTTTTAGTAGGTACCAATAATATAAAGTAAAAATCATAGTCTAAGTTTTTTTTTTTTTTTCACCCCTTTCTTTTTGGGGTGGGAAATTATTAAATGACTTCTCCCGCTCTGGGTGGAGCGGGAGGGCGTGTCAGACTCTAACTGACTAAAACTCACCCTTGTTCCATCAGTTGCCTGTGTCAGAGCCGTAGTTTACCCCTGCATTCCTATTCACTTCGTTTGTAGGTACCAACGTAGAGCTAGCTACTCGAAGACTTTTCACGGTCTCCAAAAGTTTTTAAGTACTACTAAATGATTGTCAAAATTGTCATCATCATCATTTCTTCTGAAAACGTACACTGCTGGACATAGGACTCCCCAAGTGTCCCTCAAATTTCTTTTTTTTTTATTGTGGATAGGCCCGCGTTTGACCACTATCTCACCTGATGGTACGCGATGATATGGTCGAAGATGGAGCACGCTTAACAAAATATTTGTATGAGCACATAAACCAGTACAATATTGTACAAATCACAAGATGTCAAAATAATTTCCCGTCTACCCAACTTGGACATCTCAAAGTTCCAGTGAACATACCAGAAAAACGAAAGAGCAAGGCTGTTACAAACTTTCTGTGGTGCAAGATTTCATATTTTCCGTAACATCAAATGCCACAAAAGACTTGGGAGTTCCTTCTTAGTTTACAGTAGAATCAACACTGAACCCGCACTAACTTCTGACGATTCAAAAGTTCTTGCAACATCCTAATTGAATGAAAACATTTGGAATTACAACTACGTTAGTATTTGTGGCTGTTAGTTCGTGAATAATGGTCTTCCTAGTTTGTTTGGATTCGTGTTAAATTCTGGTTAAGGATTTCGTTCTTTTCCAGCACGATGCAGTTGTTTTCAGGAATCCGTACCTCAAAAGGAAAAAACGGAACCCTTATAGGATCACTTTGTTGTCCGTCTGTCTGTCTGTCAAGACCCTTTTTCTCAGGAGCACGTGCAGACTTCAATCGGAAATTTATATCAAATACTCAAGTCTACTGTCCATTGGAGCTGTGAAAAAATAAAACTTCGAAGCCAACGCAATCAAAAGATACAGGCGTTTATGTTGCAAATTTTCGACACTCGTAAGGGAATCAAAACCTACAGGGTAGGTACTTCCCGTGAACTCAGAATCTTGAAATTTGGTACGAAGCAACGTCTTACAGCACAGATAAAGGAAAAATTTTTAGTTTCATCATAAAATAAAAACATTTTTAACTTATATACCTACAGGTTTGTACGGAACCCTCGAAGTGCCTGCCCGGGGGTGGAGGATAAATTCGAAAGAGTTACCTCGCCCCCGGGCACTCGAGGCAGGGAGGAACAGGGGTGGGTTTTAGTCAGTAAGAGTCTGACACACCCTTCCGCTCCACCCTAGAGCGGAAGAAGTCATAGGATGATTTCCCACCCCACCCAAAAAAAAAAAAAAAAAAAAAAAAATAAAAAAAAAAAAAAAAAAACCCTCGAAGTGCAGGTCCGACTCGCAATTGGCCAGTTTTTTTGATTCTTCAAATCGTTTTATTCTAGACAAATACAGATAAAGTTTTACTGCGGCAATCAGAAAATACATTTTTAACAATTTCATTTTTTCAGCAAAATATAATTCTTTTGTGATATTTTAGCCTGAATCTGAAATTCAGAAACCTAAATAATAAAGTGAATTTCGCTACCAATTAAAAACTTTCTATACATTTTCAGGAGAGACCGTTCGCTCATATAAGTGCCTCATAAGCATAGTAAAGCAAAACATTTTCATGAAGAATATTCCGACATTAATTCCCGTACATTTTCTTTTATCGCCCTGTGTTAGAAGTCCGGTTAATTATGCGTCATTTAAATTACCGATACCGTAAAACCCAGTCGCTTTTGGGCACTGCGGGTAATGTTAGATATCGATGGCATAGCAGAAAGTTGTGCAGTATTATTACTCAGAAAAACATTTTATTTTCATGTCATGCCTCAAACATTTCAGATTTTTTTTTCGTGGTTGGGATATCATCAAATGACTACTCCCGCTCTGGGTGGAGCAGGAGGAAGTAATATACTCTTATTAGTTGTCTTTTACGTTCTAGAGTCACGGTAACTCTTTAGACTCCTCAGAACAAGTCTACATCATTTTAGACTCCTGGAAAGCTTCACTTTATTCTTTAGACTTCAGCCCACTTTTCAAAAATTGTGCCATAGGCTAGTTTACTAAATACATCTCATCAGTCCTTCAGTTAGATTACCAAAAAATATTGGATACGTAATTTTTCTTTTGTCGAGTAAACCAAAAATGAGGACTATACGGTGCGTTGAAATTTCGCGTGACGTCACACTTCGACACAGTTTGTACCGTTTAGTGACGTAAAAAAGCCCCCACTCTTGAACATTAAAGCTTATTTCAGACTACGCTATACTATTCTGCTATATAGTACAACATTAATAGCTATACTATTTAGCATTGCGTTCACATTATGCGACATAATCGCAAGCAAGTAATGCTATATGGCAAGTGTTCCATTTTGCAGTCATAGGTCCACCATATAAAAAAATACGATAAAGACGGTAAATCTCTGTCACTCGTATCCACAGGCTCGTGTCTCCAGACGTGTCGTTTCGTTCGTCTGGCTTACGGAGCGAGCGGGGAGGAGAGCGCCGCGCGATCATAGCTTAGTTTATCGCTCAATCTCATCAGCCTTTTAATGTCCCCACTGCTGGGGCACAGGCCTCCTCTCTGTAAGAGGGTTTGGGCCATAATACACCACGCGGCCCCAATGATTGAAGATTGGTAGATGTCACATGTCTTCGAATTTTTTATCTAGGACATGTCGGTTTCCTTACGATGTTTTCCTTCACCGTTTTGAGAGCAGTGGTGATGAAATAATTTACCCAAAGTAAAGCGCCTGCCTGGGTTTTGAACTCACGACCTACAAATTGTAAGTCGCGGCCAATACCACTGGGCCATCACTGCTCCCACTGGGCTATCGCTCATTAAAATATAATATAGCAAAATGTGAACGCGTTCTATAGAAATGTATGATGAGCGATATTCTTGTGCTATGAACTATATGCTATTATATTATAGCGTAGTGTGAAATGAGCTTGATGCGTTTTATCCTTGTAATTTTTTATTGATTTGGTAAAGCAAAAATTAGGTATCCAATATTTTTTGATAATCTGACTTACGAACTAAATAGATTATTATTATTTTATACCCTGTAGGCATCCCCATTTTATCATAATAACACTAGAAAGAAGGTAATTGCCGCACTCATTAGTCAACCACAGTCATAAATACTCGAACAAAAAGTATTTACAGAAAGATTTGTTTGACAGGTCTAAAATAAAGGTTACTTATCAAGATATTGTGATGATGATCATAGTCTTTGCCGTGACACTCTTGTTTTTTGTGGGTTCGGAAATCATTCAATGACTTCTCCCGCTCTGGGTGGAGCGGGAGGGCGTGTCGGACTCTTACTGACTAAAACCCACCCCTGTTCCTGCCTGCCTCGAGTGCCCAGGCGCGAGGTAACTCTGTTTTGAATTTATCCTCAACCCCCGGGCAGGCATCGGCCATGACGGGCCCCGTCTCTTGCTGACAACTCTTTGAGGCGCGCGTGGAACACTACGCGCCGTCGACTCTCGGGCCTGTTGCTGATCGGACGGCGAGCTACCCATTACTCGCCGTCCGCAGGCCCGGGTCTACGGTGGCCGGAGATCGTCTGGCGGCGCCGGAAGTCCCAGGCGTCTCCTGAGGCGGCTGCTGCTGAGAGCGTGAGGACGACTCCGTTGTTGATGCTCCCTCACGCGTCCCGCCTCCGCCTTCGCGAGCATTACTGCTTTGCAGAAGGAGGAGACGGCTTCCCATTCCCTCTCGCTCCGTACCATGGCCTGAACCAGGGCAGGGCGCGAGAGGTCGCTGCCACCTATCGCATCCACGAGGACACGGCGGTGCTCTGCCCAAGCGGGGCAAACCTCCACCGTATGCTCCACCGTGTCCTCTAGGCGATCCTCGCAGTGGAAACACCCAAGGGTCACCTCCCGCTTGATCCGAAACAGGAACCTCCCGAAACAGCCGTGTCCGGTGAGGACCTGCGTCAGACGGAAGGTGAGGGCACCGTGGGGCCTCTCCAGCCACTCCTCAAAGAGGGGCACTACCGCCGCAATGGTAGCGTGCCCAGCGCGGGGTTGCGACAATCGCTGTATCCATGTCGCCATGAGATCTTGCCGGAGCTCTGTCCGCCGAGCCGCGAGTTGTCGCGGCAGCGGAGTTTCGCCCAGGCGTTTCGCTTCCTCGCGCTCCTCATAAAGGTTCGCGAGGATTTTTGCCTCGAAATCCCATGGCGATAATCCGGCAAGGAGGCTCGCCGCCTCGCTGGAGATCGTACGGTATCCTCGGATTATTTTGATCGCCATGACCCTTTGGGACGCGTTCAGACGGCGAGTCTGATCGCTGCCTTAGCGAACGCGCCCACACCGGTGCTCCGTAAAGGGCCATGGACCGCACAATCCCCGCGTAGAGCCTCCGGCAGGAGGCGGCTGGCCCCCTCAAATTGGGCAGGAGCGGCCTCAAAGCAGCCCCGGCCCTGTCCAGTCTGGGAGCCAAACGCCGTAACACTCTTGTCAAAGAGATCGTGATCATAACGTAGTGATATTTGCAGAGGCCCATCTGATTTGCCCCACAATCCTTCGCCACTTTTCTTTGCTGCCCAACATCATGGTCCACTCGTGCAAGGAACCACCTACAGCAGACGTAATTTGGTGAATCAATCACAAAAGCAACCTTCCTCGCCCTCTGGTGCCCTCCACCTTTCCCTACACGACAAGGCACTCGATGAATCAGCTCTCGAGTCTGAAGACGTATCAAAATAACTGATGATAATAGGTAAAGTCAATCCCTAACCAGAGATTATACGAGTGACAAAACAAAATTTTAGCGTACCAGGAGATCCGCGAAAGTTAACATTTTAGAATTCGCAAGATTAACGTAAGATAAAGACCTTGGCCCAAAAGCCAATAAGCTATATGCCTATATAATAATGCCTATTTTAGGGTTCCGAAAGTCCAAATGACAAACGGAACCCTTATAGGATCACTCGTGTGTCTGTCTGTCCGTCTGTCACAGTCAATTTACTTCAAATCTACTGAAATGTTTAAGCTGTGGTACACGCATGAATATCTATGGCTCAAACGGACGTGTACATAATTAAATTTTGATCATGGGTCACTTTTGGGGTGCAAGTCGGAGAATTAAAAAAAAGTTTTCCACACTATGCCGTGCTACATGTCAAATGAAAGGGGTTACTGTAAGGGTCTCAAATATATATATATATTTATAATTTTAAAATTTATAATTTTTAAGTTATTTCAGAAAATAGATGAACAATTACCATAGTATTCGGTCATCATGTGACGACCCCCATAACTCCGATACAATAGGGCCTAAAATTTTGAAAAAAATTCAGATGGTAGTTCTTTACTTAAAAATTACAGGAAAACCTATAAGAGCTATACAATTTTAAAGAAAACCTGAAAAAATCATGATTTGTTCGGAATTCTTTGCGTGCGAGTCCAACTCGCTCTTGGCCGGTTTTTTTTCTGGGTGGAGCGGGTGTCAGACTATTACTGACTAAACCCACTCTTGTTCCTTCCTTGTTGCCTGTGCCAAGGGCCGCGGTAACTCTCTTTCATCCTCAACCAAACAATAACCTTGATATGACATTTACCCGCTAACCTCGAAGTTAGAACTTAGAATTCTGACAATAAGTTCGACTGGAACGTAAAACAGGTTTGAGTACGGATGGATCAAGTGCCCACTTGTGTGGAGTGCTCCTTATGATCGGTGTGTAGTGGCTTTGGCGTTTCCGAATTAATTCCGAGTTGCTATGAGTGGATCGATTCGATAGTTAAAATATAGGCCTGAAATGAAAAGGTTTTGTTTTTATGCTCGATTTAAGCTAGACGTTTATTTTGTAGTGATTGAGTGTCATGGGTATGAAATAATGTTAAATTCCATTTAAATTCAGAGGAAACTTTACGCTACAATTTTAGAAACCGTTTATCAATATTTTTAAGCTTTACCTGAAGAATATATATCCAAATAAAAAAATGCATGCTAATTCGACGCTATTTTCTAAACAAAAGCTGACAAACAAAAACCGCAATTTTATTTAACCCGTCTATAAAGTTTAAAATCTAAAGATTAAAATCCACCCTAAGTAAACTAAAAAAATAATCAGATTAAAAACTCAGATTTGATCATGAAAGAAAAGGCGCCAAAAAGCTCAATATACATTAAAATAAGCGAAACAAAGCCCCACTGAAGGGTTTGTAATAATTAAACTGAACTGATTTTTAGACTTTATTTCACGACTGACCTTTTGTCCTGAGACAAAAGCTCTCGGCCTACAATAGAGGCCGCCACCTGTACTAGGTGGATTACTTATGTCACCATGATTTAAGGGAACGAAGGACAAAATATTAATAAAGAAAATGTACTTAAGGTTTTGGTCAGAGCAGTGGTGGCCCAGTGGTAACGGCTGCGACTTACAAGGTGTAGGTCGTGTGTTCAAACCCAGGCAGGCGTTTTACTTTGTGTAAATTATTTCATCACTACTGCTCTCAAAACGGTGAATGAACCAATCGTGAGGAAACCAGCATGTCCTAGAACCAACAATTCGAAGACTTGTGACATCCACCAACCCGCATTGGGCTGGCGTGGTGGATTACGGCCCACACCCTCTCACAGAGAGGAGGCCTGTCTCCCAGCAGTGGGGACATTAAAAGACCGATGATGATGACTCAAGGGTTTTGTAGTCCCAAGCTAAGTACAGTCGTGAAATGACGATTGCATCATATTTCATATTATCATGGTTTAGTAAAATATAATACAGTTTTATTTTGCAATTTTATTTAAATGTTTTATTCATTTATAAACAACTAGCACTTCGCCAGCAACTTCCTCCGCGTGGATTTCAAAAATTTATAGCTTAGGACACTCACAAATAACGGGGCTTCCTATTGGCAAAAGAATGTTCAAAATGAATGGTTCAATAGATCCAGAGATTACCCCCTACAACCTCACAAATTTTACATTTTAATAATATTATTATTATATACTATTTACAAACTTATAAAATACTGGGCTAACTGTAATTACAGGAACTCCTAACTAACTAAAACTTAAAATATGGCATAAAAAAATTCCTCCGCATCGCTGTCGACTGGAAGTGTGCCCAAAAGATTGGCGGCATTGCCACGTTGTATGGCAATGCTTAACCTCTGGCAGAGGTAAAAGCCAACCCTTGAGTCACGCGAAGTGTCAACAAGGCGTTTAGATAGATCTTTAAATAATACATTAGCACTTGGACCCCACGGCCACCCAAGGGTTTCAACCCCTAACGGTCGAAAATGTAACTACCGACGAGGTTGTTATAATTCATCCGCTTGAGGTTTTTCGCAACCGCAGCGGCAGCACCAGCACAGCACGACGAACTAGGAAGATGATATGGTGCAAGAGTATCAACACAACTTGTAGCGTCTCACATCTTCCACGGAAATAACGACATGCCGTCCGGTATTTTACCATCGTCGCGAGCCAGACCTGTAATACTAATAATATAATAGTAATAATTACAACATATTCTGAACCAATGTCGCATTTCACGTCTGTTTGTATATCCACTAACTCCTCCTAAACCACGCAACAGATTCAAAACAACAACAACAGACAACAAACCAACAACAACAACAACAGACAACAAACAACAACGCAACAACAACAACAACAGACAACAACAACAACAACAACAACCGACAACAATAACAACAACAGACAACAACAACAGACAACAACAACAGGTTAACAGATCAACAACAACAGATTCAAAAGGTTTTCGCTTTTAGAATGCGATAAACTAGGCATATTTTTGTGAGTATAATTTGTACCCGTGCGAAGCTGGAACGGGTCGCTAGTAATATTATAATTAGACTAGCTGTGCCCGCGGTTTCACCCACGTTTATGGTTACTGTGTCGTAGCGTGATTATATATAAAGTCTATAACCTTCCTCAATAAATAGGCTATACAGTGCAAAATGGTTCCTCGCTCTCCACATCCCTCATAATCGCCCGCGTTGCACATCATGAATGTGCGTGTGGTACTTGATTAACACTATGATATCTCCTAAGATATTCGTTGTTTGTTGTTCGTTGTTTCGTTTCGTTGTAACGTATTTATTTGGATAAGGATTAATGTCATGTTTATAAAAACACCTTCGCAAAAAATGCATTATTTTAGAAAGAATTTGATTACCATAAAAAAGATTATAATGAGTTAACCTTAAAAGATGAACATATGCTGTCGGGGACTTTTTTTAAAACTTTTAAGGGGGAAAAATTACGTCATACATAATTTTTGCGTAACTTTAACCGTTTACGTAGCGCACGCAACGGAAGCTCTCAAAAGGAATATTTTTTTCCCCCGTTTTTACCACATTTTTCGTTGATGCTCCGCTCCTATTGGTCACAGCGTGATGTCATATAGCCTCTCCTTCGCGCCTTCCTCGATAAATGTACTATTCAAAACAATAAAACATTTTCAATTCAATTCAATATTTCCTGAGATTAGCGCGTTCAAACAAACAAACTCTTCTGCTTTATAATATTAGTATAGATTCAGAGCAATAGTTCAGGAAAACAATCGCTCTCGTCTCTTGTGTAAGTGTAACGTATTTATGCTCTTGACTGTACATAACATTGTGTAAGTGTATTATTATTATCAGTTTCAATCAACCTCAATCTCAATTTGTTGCAGTTACAAATTACAACAGCTTTCAAATTCAAATGAGAACAACCAACAATAATATTTAATGTTCTCTCTTAGAATTTACTCAAATCAAATAAAACTTATTCATAAGTATGAATGTAGTGAGTAAAATAAAATATATTTCTTCTTAAACTTGAATAAAATGAAACGGTTTTATGATAAGAAAGACAGGCTCTAATAAGATGTCAGACACACACAAGCTCTAGATTTTCATAAACGTTGTCGTTGCGTACATAGATTTTTAACAAAAAAAAAATATGAGGTAGCTTGCTAATAATGTAGTGGGGTGGAATAAAACAAAATCAACTTATTGATTGACTTTTTAAAAGGAATTTATCGTCATTTTTAAGTATATTTATTAAGTTATAATGTAGGTTATTTACGAGTACATTCGATCTATGTAATTTAGAATATTTATTAAATTTTACAATATTGATTTTTGAACTTCTTATTTTTAAAAGAGTTTTTAATGTGTTTTATGTAGATTTTGTAAGGCTTGCAATAAAGATCTTTTTTTTAAATTTTATAGTTGAAATATTTACAGAATTGTTTAGTGTCGCTCTTTTCTTCAAATATAATATTTATTTTAAAAACGTTTTTGTTATTTTATAAATTAATAATTATTATAATTAAAATTATGGTCACTGTACTTATGCTTAGATTTATCCTGAGAACAATAGTAATTCGCAAAGCACGTGATGAGGCCCTGACTGAGACGATCTCGTCAGATTATTTTGACAAAACAAATCATTGTTTTCTCAGTAGCTTTTCTTATTTATTTCTTTAATAAAAAATATAATCTTTCCGCGTTGTTCTGTCAGGGTTTTTGAAGGGTTGGGAAGATTTGTTCATCTTATATATTTTAGGAAAATTGGTAACAGACTGATGTTTTGACTTAAGAATTTTATATTTCGTATTTTTAAAAGCCTTGGGTAAAGTAAAGTCATTTTCTACGAGCTAACGTTTTTCTAGCCTTAAGTACTACATTATACCTGTTTGGTAAAATTCAGATGAATTTATTGTGAGTGGGGTTTTAGTCGGTAATTCGAAGTGTCAATAGTTTAACATTTCTTAGACAAATATTACCAACAGATTATTTTAACACTTGACTAAACCGACAATTTACAATTTATCAATTCAAAACACAATTAATTTTTATTAAATAAGCATTAGGTAAATCAATTGATGTACATAAACTCCGTGTAGCATAAGGATGGGCGTAGACCTACGACGTGCGTCAACACAAATAATGTTCTTCATCACCATTTCAGTCAAAGAACGTCCACTGCTGGTCAAAGGCCTCCCCCGAGGTAGCCACATTAACCGGTCTTGTGCGTAAAACATTGCATCCACATATCCAGTGGATTGCCATGGCCTTCACCAGGTCATCAGTAATTTTGACCAGGGGTCGCGGATAAATTCGAACCTGAGTTACCGTGCCCCCTGGTTACTCAGGCAACTTCAGACATATGGGTGGGTTTTAGTCAGTAAAAGTCTGACACTCCACCCAGGGCGGGAGAAGTCATTGGATGATTTCTGATTTTATATCAGTAATTGCATAGTTTTATTCCACCGTTCCATCATCGGAAGACTATAGGAAAGGCGATGAGTCACCGGTACATAGTAGACACTCTACCCGTATGCACGAAACGTTTTGGGAACTCATTCATTGTGCGTACAAATAAGTAGTGGAATTTCCTGCCGCGGCCTGTGTTTCCTGATAGCAACAACCTGGGGGTATTTACGTCAATAGTTAATAGGTTACTTCTGGGCAAACGTACTCCAACGTCGACCACATCATCGCTTACCATCTAGTGTAATAGTGGTCAAACTTTCCGTGCTTGTCACGTTCTTAGCATGGTCATGGTATGATACGGTGTACAATGCATCATGACAACCCACCAATTGCACAGCTCCAAAATGCAAAATAGGTTTATATAATCCACATTTCACAAATGCACACAATCAAATGCCATAACTCACAACGCAGGTATTGATCTAATCATCAAACGGGATATTGGATGACATGAGCTAGTCAAGTGATTCAGCATTATTGAGGCTCTGAGTTCCAATAAAGGTTCTGTTTCTGTGTTATCGTGCTGTATCTGATTAACTTACTACAATTGATTTGCTATATCGTGTAAATCTGAGCTGACTATGACATTTGTGTACTAGCATTGTTGAAATGACATTGGTTACTTGTTTGCATAATCATACAAATATAATTGAATGATTACTTTACATTATTTTGTTATTCTTTAGTAACTAAAATAATAATTGGTGCCTCATTTCATAAAAAGCGTCCAAAGGGGCCTCTACGAGTTGGTTTCGGCTCCTAGTACTTCTTCCAAAGCTCCGAGGTTCAGGGTTCCGAGAAATCTAAACGAATAAAAATAATAATAATATTTTTTATTGTTATCTCATAATCACAACCACAGTACAAAGTCATTGTAAAACATTTAGTAGAGACTGGTGTCTGTTGTAAGTAAAACCTGTATTACAGATCACCAGGCTTACCCTCCATCAGACAACTCATGTAGAAATGACTGCAATTTATCAATAATAAAAAAGTGAAACAAAATGAAAAATAAAAAACTAAAACAATTCTGACGGTCACTTGGCCTAATATGGATTAAAAAAAATATGTAGTTATGTAATTTTTCTGGTATTTCGATGCAAAACAGAAAAATAAATCTTTCAAGTCTTGAGTACTGAGCTTATTTACCTACATAAAATATCAAATTTTATATTAACTACTTTTGAGCCGGCGCCAAACAATAATCTGATTATTAAATATCTAAATATTATAATTATGTACGTAGAAATGAAGAAGGCTAGATGTAGGTAATTAATCATTTAATTATTTGGCGCCGACTCAAAATTAGTCTATATAAAATTTGATATTTTATGTAGGTAAATAAGCTCAATACTCAATACTTGAAAGGTTTATTTATTTTTAGCTTTTAAGTTCTTTTTCGTCGGTTTAATTTTTGGTTAAAAAGTTTTTTATTTTATGATTTTTGTGACTCGCATCATCTTTTAATACTCTGAGGCTAATTTCTAATTCTTCGTCATTCCTCTTGGTACTGAGCTGATGATGTACTTAACCATCCTTCCATGAGGTTCCAAGGATATTGACCAGTTGATGTTATATATATTCCAAAGACGAAGAAGTGGTATCTGTCACTAAAACCAGTTCTTTATATCTAACTTCTATTGTTAAGGAAAGGTATGGTTTCCATCATCAGCTCAGTTTCATGATGTGATGATTCCTAAATGCAAATACCTGATAAAGTTATGAAAAGTAAACAGAAACAATATTCATGCCCAATTTTCGAGGTTTTCTCTCAATTTTATCAAGATTCCATTATCAGATCCTAATGTCCTTGACATGGGACCACTCTTGAAGTATATTCTATCTATGGAAAGAAGAATCATCAAAATCGGTTCATAAACAACGGAGTGAGGGCCGAGCATACGTACAGAAACGCTAAACGTGCCCACAATTTTCGAGGTTTTCTCTCAATTTTTTTAGGATACCATTATCAGATCCTGATTTCCTTAACATGGGATTACCCTTGAGGTATACCCTATCAATAAAAAAAATAATCAAGATCGGTTCATATATGGCGGAGTGAGGGCTGAACATACAAAAAAAAAAACATATATACTCGTATGTTTTTTTTTTGTATGTTCAGCCCTCACTCCGCCATATATGAACCGCAGTCTTCACATTGGTTGTACGCCTCTGGGAGGCGATCAACCAATGTGAAGACTGCGGTCTAGGCGATGATGACCGAAGCTGTGACAATGAAGATACAGAATCGGGTCAGTTCTTTCCAATTATTCCTGTTGGTAATATTCCAGAAAAACAACAAACAATTTTATCAAAAGAAACAAATGGCGAGCACGAGTCAAATGAAAATTTTATTTGTTTGGAAGTTGTTTCGGCTGATGTCGTCGTTATGGAAAGCTGTGAGGTGGAAGTTCCGTCGGATACACATGGTTCTTGTGACGATAATGCTGTTCAGTTAGCCCGGCTGAAGAGGGCACACATGTAATCTTATAATTCAATATAATCGTATAAGTGTGCTATTCCTCTTTCTTTTATAACACTACACACAATAACCAGTCACTCTGATACACCACACTCTCGCGCTGCCAGCGAGTACGACAGCCCCTAGACGCCTCCAGGGACCCTGCACTACGAGAAGGTGCTCCAGGTCCCTATAAGTGTATACGGTCGAATTGAGATCCTCCTCCTTTTTTCTCGTCGGTTAAAAAGGGCTGTATGTGAATTTGGAAAAATATTCGTATCTTTGTGACATGGTCATTTGTGGTATAAAACTAATAAAGGGCTCAAAGAGACGATTCCAAAAATATAACTCACTAAAATGTTGAAATTAAAAAAAAAACTAAATAATTATAAATAAAGAACCTTCTGTATATTATTTCAAAATTTTAGGCCCGTTGATTTCGGAGACAAGGGGGCATGGCATGGTCGCACATACGGACAGACAGACACACGAGCGATCATAATTATAAGGGTTCCGTTTTTCATTCGGACTTTCAGAACCCTAAAAAACACATAAGCAACATGGCTTAGCCAAAACTGAATACACAAGGAACACCTTACTGTTTCTCATGCATTTGATTTTAGAAACACACTCACAGTTCCACATAATTTCCCAAAAGCATTACTCCAGATGGTTTGATATTTTATTCCATTCCGAAAACTGCTAAGCTGGGTTTCTGACAAGGCTTTTGTTACATCACAGCTAAATAACTTTGTGGAAGCACGTACTGGATTACCACGCTCTCACATAATATCTGAGCTAGCAACTCCTTTCCCTTAGGATGTATATAAACTTTAAATGTAATATTATATGCATCATCTTCGGAGTTCGGCCTCAAATTACTAAAGGATTTCTTGATTGTAGCTCAGTTTTCTCTACTGGGGCTGGAGTTTATCTTTTGTGCAGCAAGGCCTTTGCTTGTCTATCAAGGAGTAGAATGCTTGAGTAGTATAGCAAAACAGTTAAGTCGTGGATTGGAAATGAAGGGTAATAGGGCTATGCACCAAAGAACGTATATACTTTCCAATATTACTGCCTCCCAAGATACAGGTTTTTGCCTAGTTTGGCAGACAGTAGGCTAATGTACTTCTGTTAAATTAACTGCGACCCCGTAGTCAGCAGTAATTTTAAGATTTTTTTTATTGGTATAAGACATCGATACCGATTACGTCTGTGATTTTTCGCTGTTTATCAATGTTGACACAGTTCGAATAACTTTATTATTTTATTTTCGTAACATACCCGTACAAAATTTTAATTTTTTGCGTTTATTACGCTTATCATGGTTTTGTTAGTATCCATAATTACAAACTGCAGCAAATATTACTAATGTATTTATGTTTGTAGGTTTTTTTTTTGCAAGAACCCCAGAAAGGGTAAAGGACTCCTCCAAGATATCCATTTGTCTCTTTCTAGGGTTATTTACGTCCAGTTTGGGCTGGCGGCATGTTTGATGTCGTCTTCCCCCTGTTCCTTCCTTCCTTCCCTCTGCTTCTTTTGCCTAGTAGGCTCCACAGAGCTTATTTCTTGGTCTACCGCTGATCTGTGATTTGCAATATGGCCAGCCCATTTCTATTTCCGTGCATAGCAAAAAGCGTCTGTTGCTATAGTTTTGGCTCTTATATGTCATAATTATTATTATTTTCTTAATTACTTATTTTATTATTTCACTAAAATTAACTGTAATGCCAAGTTTCGCATCAAAAGCTCTCATTGCAATTAATTTTCCATGTAAGATACAATTACAAGTTCATAACGATATTTCCATGCACCCTTTTAGGCCTGCCGTATGATAGTCAATTACCGTAAAGTTTAAGTATCTTTGTTGTTAGGGATACATTCTTGAATTATTTAATCACTGTTGTACGTTTACTAAACTGCACAATGTTTTTATTCTGATTAACTAAAAACGTGTGTGTAGTGAGCAGTGGTGGCCCAGTGGTAACGGCCGTGACTTACAAGTCGTAGGTCGTGGGTTCAAACCCAGGCAGATGCTTTACTCTGAGTAAATAACTTCATCACCACTGCTCTCAAAACGGTGAAGAAAAACATCGTGAGGAAACCGGCATTTCCTAAATAAAACCAAAAATTCGAAGACATGTGCCATCCACCAATCCGCATTGGGCCCGCGTGGTGGATTACGGCCCACACCCTCTCACTGAGAGTAGGCCTGTGCCCCAGCAGTGGGACATTAAAAGGTTGATGATGAACTGAAAACGAGCCTTAAAAAAACTTACCTCATTTAATTTAGTTTATTATTTCACAATATGAACACCATTATGATGACTGTTTTTCAAAGCCGTGTTAGAGCTCCAAGATAGCTCAAACTCGTAATCAATAGGGTATTTTACTAAACAAATCTAATTAGTCTGTCAGATAAATAACCAAAAAATATTGGACTAGTATTTTTTCTTTTGTCACGTAATAAAAAATGAAGGCGGTACAGTGAGTTGAAATTTTTAATCACCAAAGTGACATAATGAGCCCACACTCCTGAACTTTGATGCGTTTTATCTTTGTAATTTTTTATTGATTTGGTAAAGCAAAAAATACGTGTACATTATTTTTTGGTTATTTAACTGACGAACTAATTAGATTTTTTAGTAAGATACCCCATTGAATACAAAAGCCAGTGTAAACACGTATTGTTTTCGCTGACTTCACAGTACGTGGAATGACGGCAGGTAACCGCAAGCTCGCCACTGTTCTGTTCCTACTCCGAACATTGATATCGTGCCAACGCTGCCAACCAACTGACTTTTAGTAATGAGAGGTATTCAAGTGGATAGTCTGTTGTGATGGTACGGAGATTAAGGGATTCTCGGGCTAACTGATTGTGTGTTACAGCTAGCCAACTACCTAATCTTGAACAGCACTGGACAGTGAAGAAAAACATCGTAGGTAAACCTGGATTTATAATGGTCTTAAGTTGCCACCCACATTAACAAGCAGGGTAATTAAGACCTCCGCGGCCCTAGCACAGGAAAGGCACAGGCATGCAGGAAGATGGTTGGTTTTTAGTCAGTAAGAGTCTGTCACGCCCTCCCGCTCCACCCAGAGGAGAACTTATTTGATGATTTACCACCCTATATATAAAAAGAAAAGGTGATTAGGACTTAATTATATTTGGACACCATGATTTTTTTTGACACCATAGTGACTGAACTATATTTTTTTTTAATTAAAAAAAAAAAATATGTGCAGCGCAAGCGTTTGACCATTATTTTAATTAACCTCTTCAAGATCACCCAAGTTACAGGTTTCAGAACAGATCTAGCGACTTTGGCAAGTAATTAAAAATGTAAACAGCTGCTTGTTATGGGGTATTTCATCCGGCATCTGATTCCTTATGCTTCTTAAATTCTTCTGGCAGCAAGGCCATGGTTGCGCCACTTTGGTGTCTCCGTGCTGTATGACAGGAACAATTAAAATGATTATGTGCAGAGTTAACATGGATACTATAAACTATAAAATCTTTGTCACATTAATTGCTGACACAACTTTATACAGCAGCATACCTTTACTATTAATTCCAAAGACACAATGTAAAACACTTCCCTCCAACTTTGCCTCTCAACTCGGGTGCCGGTAATCCTCATGTTGGCACGTTGTCAACGATACAGTCTGTGGTCAGCGGTCCCTGTCTGCGGTCACCGGTGTCGGGTATACTCTGTCCCTTGGACAACGATATTTTACTGCTAAGTAGTATTATAATGGATAGGCACTTTAAAATACTTCTAGAAAATCTTTCGTAGAATTTCTAGACTGGTCTTCGAATTTATTCCCAGTCGTCGTTAGTTAGGTTAGGTTAGGTTTACGCCAACACCATCTTGATATTAAAAAAATATTAGTAAAAGTAATTTAAAAAAATATACCTAACCCACGTAAATAAATATTCAGTACACAGTGGGTATTCCGTATATATTTTCCAAGTGGCAATGCTACCAGCGTTCTGGGGTCTTTTCCCATTGACAGCAATGTGGACGACATTTTCGATGCCCTATGAGCTGTATTCCTCCCTGATCTTTTATGCCACTCGTACATATTTTATTTATTAATTATAGTTATTTTCTAGTTTAGTGGTATGTATTGTAATCAAATAATAAAACATCCCGTTCCTAAGTAAGTTTGTTGTGCGTAACTATCTCAAGTTAATCGCATTCCACAGCTTGACATTATATAGGACCTGGCAAGTAGCTCTGTCATAGCCAAATCGTTGCATTGGCTATTTTATAAAGTGGTCGATCATTTCTCAAAATGATGGCCTCTTCTTGAAATGGCCATCTCAAACCTATTCTAACTCGGCCACATCATGAAATGGCCAATTTAATGATCTGGCTTCAAGACCACAAACAGGCTTTCCTCCCAGATATACGAACTAACGACCTTAAAAAACTATTTTACAAAAAATACAACACATAAAAAGTTTTTTATTTCTCACTTTTTAGTTGTTGTACCGCAGAACTAAAATTAAATATTAAAATTATGCTCGAGTAACCCCAATAATATGGAATTAAAACATTGGAGAAAACCAAAACGTCGTCTGTGTACACATATTTTTGTCTTTTGTTGTCTTTTTCAAGAAGCACTGAATCAATTTCATTAAAATTTATATCTTTAGAATAAAAAAATACTTTTGAAAATCGGTCCTTATCATTATCATTCTCCTGCCCTTATCCCAATTTATTTGAGGTCAGCGCAACACGTCTTTTTCTTCCATACTCCTCTATTAATCTCTGTAGTCACCCCTTTTTTACCCATATCCTCTTTCACACAGTCTAACCATCGTTTCTTTGGCCTTCCTCTACTCTTATAGCCATCCACATCCATACACAAGACTTTCCTCACGACATTTTCTTCATTCCTCCGTATCGCTTGGCCATACCACGACAGCCGATTACCACACAATGAAAATGGGTCCTCAATTGACAGTGAAATCGATGATAATACATTTAAAAAAAATACATCCTCCTATTTTTAATTCGGTTAAAAATTTGAATACGGCATAGGATGGATGCAAAAGGCTTGGGAGAAACGTATATCCATCAGTGGACTTCGGTAAGATGAGTCGATTGATTGGTTAAGCTAGAAATACAACTACATTTCTTTGTGGACTAACTTCTATCAACTTCTGTGAGAGTCTTTCAACAAAGAAAACCACGCACGCATTGCTAGCATAGCACTGCAAGATATGTTAATGCAACAAAGCTATTTGCTATTTCAACACAACTTGAACCAAGTATCTAAGTTGCTGCAAGCAGGCGTGACCGATCGTCACGCGTCGACTACGTGACAGGGAAACTCTACTGATATTGTATTATGTTTCTATATCAGATATAAGAAGGATATTTCTTACTAGCCAAGTTGATGGGAAAATTCAATTTCACAAGCTCTTGGTGTGAAAGTGTCGGGTTAAGTTTGAGACGAAAATGGCACTGCGTTTTTGAGTGGATATGACGTTGGTACTTTAGAATTTTAGTATTTTGTCATAGCATGAAAAATGGCTGTGAACTAAATGACATTCTATCAGCAATCATCATCGTCACCATTTAAGCCGAAAGACATCCAATGCTGGACATAGGATTACACCCAAGTGGCACCACAAGGACCGGTCCTGTGCATCTCGTATCCATCGGCTACCTGCAACACTTACCAAGTCATCGGTCCTTGTAAGCAGTCGCCACTCAGAACATTACGGCCCCATCGACCATCTGTTCTGCGAGCAATGTAGGGCCCACTGATAATTAAGTTTGGCAATTCTTCGGGTACGAATTCGAAGCCATGTCACATCCACCAACCTGCATTGGGCCTGCGTGGAGGATTACGGCCCACACCCTCTCACAGAGAGGAGGCCTGTACCCCAGCAGTGGGGACATTAAAATGCTGATGATGATGATGATGATGATGGAAGTCTAAAACTGATGGGATTGTCATCATCTTTAGCCTTATAATGTCCCCACTGTTGGGGCACAGGCGTCCTCTCTGTGAGAGGGTGTGGAGTGTAATCTACCACGAGGGCCCAATGCGTGTTGGTGGATGTCACATGTCTTCGAATTTTTGGTTCTAGGACATGCCGGTTTCCTAACGATGATTTCCTTCATCGTTTTGAGAGCAGTGGTGATGAAATAATGTATACAAATTAAAGCGCCTGTCTGAGTTCGAACCCACGACCTACGACATGTAAGTCGGAGCCATTACCACTGCGCCACCACTGCTCTCTGTTCTCATGTGCTAAGTTTCATTTAAATCTGTACAACCGTTCACGAGTGATTGAATAGCAAACATACATACTTTCACGTTAACAATAATAGGATAAGATACATCAGAGGCATCAGATAGTTTCTGTGTACACCCCTGCAAAATTGCGTGCAGAATTAGTAAGGATTGTCATACGCTACCGTTATACTACGTTGTCAATACAAAACATTTTCACATTTCGATAAGCACTATCGCCAGTAGAGTCTACTTTGCCTCGAGACCAAGGACGCGCATTTACGCACATCCATAATTATGTAAAATTACATCACAACCTTTTTTCTCGAAACTTGAGGCAAAGGTGTAGCCTATTACCCAACTGCGCCACCATCCAGTGTTTTTCTATTCATAATATAAGAAAAATCACTGAGATTATTCTCTCATCTCATAAAAATACCTTATATAATAATGGATGCCTTACAATAAAATTACTGTAGGCTTCATTATTGTCCTGATTACAAATGATGCGGATTATTCGTTCAGTAAAAAAATACTCTCTGTAGGAAGTCTCTTTTCAAAACTAGCTTTGAAGTATATTTTTGTACAAGATATTGATGAAAAGCTATAGAAATCTTAACCTTTCCTAAATAACAAAGACGTAACATTGCATTGTGAGCGTTATATTGTGACGGAAATGCGTGGTCATATTGTGCCCATGGAAATGATCAACTTTCTTCAAGAAAGTCATAGACAATTCTAAAAAATTGAATTAATTATTAATTAAAATAATTTATTATTACAAATAAATTATTTTAATTAAAGAAAATAATTTATTTATTAAAACATCATGCAACACAAATGTACAAAGGCGGCCTTAATGCCTTAGGCATTCTCTACTAGTCAACCAAGGGTGGAGGAGAGATAACATGGCAGGTGCATAAACTGAAAAAAATAAATAAAAAGAAAATAGTTACGAAAGTATATAATTATATACTTTTCGTACAAATTGTCATCAAATTATTCAAATCAGTATAGGTGGTAAAATTTTTAGGTTCCCGTACCCGAAGTGTCCAATCGGAGCCCTATTGCCGTCACTCAGGTGTCCGTATGCCCATCTATCCGTCTGTCTGTCTGTCCGTCGTCTGTCACACAGGTTTTACAGCCAAACGGTTAGAGCTACAGTTTTCAAATTTTCGCAGTATAAGCATTTTGTTGAGCCAAAGTCATAGAAATAATCAAAAATTGGTACGGAACCATAAATATGCGAATTCCAATACGCACTTTTTCCGCCGGTTTGTTTTACACTCTGTATATAAAAGGAGAAACTGACTGACTGACTGACTGACATATCAACGCACAGCCGAAAGTACTGGGACTAGGAACGTGAAATTTTCACTAAGAACTGCCATCATTGGAAGCCCGGCGAGACGTGCGTGATTTAGTGTTTCTCTATAAAATTATATGTAATCAGGCGGACTCTTCTTACCTTCTTAGTAAGATTTGTTTTAGATGTCCGCGTTATAGTGTTCGTAGGAAATCTCTTTTCTGCATTCCCTTTGCTGGGACTAATTATGGTGCTAGCACATTTATAAAAAGATCTTGTCGTTCATATAACAAATTAATGGCTAAAAGTGAATGTGATTGTATGGATGTATTTCACCTTTCCCTCCCAAAGTTCAGAAAGTCTGTTCAAGACATTCTTTCAGCAAAATTATAATTTTCATGTTTAAATAGTGTTCTAATTTTTGTTTTGTTTTTTTTTCTCAATGTTGAATCATTTGGGTACTTATAATTATATTCTTTTTTTGATAGCGTCCGTCGTAGCTTTCGAAATTGTATTTATAATGTGTGGAAACTGTTTTGGATTAAGTTTTTTTTTTTTTTGTACTAACTTCATATGATATTGTATTTGTTTGTTTCCCAAATAAAATAAAAATAAAAATAAAGAAAGGGTTTTTGGAAATTCATCCCCTAAGGGGTTAAAGTGAGGGTTGAAAGTTTGTATGTAGTAAGTAGGTACTAATTCAACGCGGGCGAAGCCACTGGCAGAAGCTGTATTTACATAATAATATGTTTAGATAATAATGTACAAATATGCTTTTTCTCATAGTTGTTAAAAGATTATTTTGGACGTAGGCCTCTGAAAGTGTCGCCATAACGACCGGTCCTGTGCGTCTCGCATCCATCTGCTACCCGCGACCCTCACCAGTTCATCAGTCCACCTCGTGGAAGGCATTCCAACTCTGTACACGGTACGCGGTCGCCACTCCAGAACTTAATACTGTATACATATATACGTTACCCAAACAACTACATTGTTTAACTGAAGCATAAAAAGGATTAGTTAATTTAAAATTCTCGCTACAACACGAAAGGGGCCGTGGGTATTCATATTCGTACACCTTTGAATTACGCCATTCATTTTCCACTGCTGTTAAATATGTATGAGATGAGAATACGTCAAAAGTTTTGTATGAGAACCGAAGAAACTTAAAGTATCACTTGGAACTTGCGGACTTAAGTATACGAGGTACCAGTAAAGAGCGTTCGCTATTAAGGTTCTGTGACATAGTATAGTCAAATACAATATTCAGGAAAAGCTATTGTGAATGAAAATGTCTCTTTGTTCTTGGGACCATTGTTGGTAGCGTTCGGTACTTGCTAATGGAGACTGCATTGTCTTGAACTGTAGTGAATCAGCGTCTGCCGACTTGATTTGGTTCTCGTTTAATTGTGTTGCAAGCGATTGTTGCGATAAAAGCGATTTCATTTTGCTTTATCGATATTATTTTGGGGTATTGTGCTGCTTCTGTTTTGGAGTGGATGGTTTTAATATTCAATTTCACTTAAGTCAGTGCAAGTCAGGGCTATAAATTGTGTACTTATTATTCAAGTCATGATATTCTCAGCTAAAAATAAAAAAATCCCCGACCACCCAGCTTTACACATAAACAGCTCCAAAATCATCAAAAGTAATTGCGAAAAATACCTCGGACTTAGGTTAGACAACAAACTTACTTGGCAAGCGCATACTGATTACATAAAATCAAAAATAACATCGCTAATGGGATCAATGCGCGGGTACATAAATAACATCCCAAAAAATATCCGCTTTAACATTTACAACTCACTAATTCGTTCACACATAAATTACCTAATCGAAATCTGGGGATGCGCTACACAATCTACAATTAAAGATTTACAAATAGCACAAAATAAAATAATTAAACTTCTATTTAACTACGATTATCACACACCTACATCCGAACTATACAAAAACACCAAACTAATGAGCATTCATCAACTTTACACGTTCAATTCCTGCATTCTCATTAGAAAAATTCTCAACAAAACCATACACACACAGCTATCCTTCAACAAGAAAACATCCAAATACAGCCAAAGAAACCCTAACCAAATACAAACGCGACCCCCGCGAACGCAATACGGCAGGAAAAATATAATGTACGAAGGCGTTCAACTTTACAACAATTTACCGGCAGATATCAGGAACACAACTTCTTTTAATATATTTAAAGCCAAACTCAAGCAGTACGTCACTAACAACACAAAACTATTAAGTTAACGATAATAAGCTAGTAATACGAGTACACAGAATAATATGTCGACACCGCACCTACCTACAGTAAAAAAAAACAAAACTGTTAACTACTGGACTACACTTACCCGAGTTATGTATTTATTCGCTAAGTGAACAATGTATGTTCTTTTAGAATAAATAAAGAATCTTTAAACCGAAGTCTTCGCTCATACTAAATGCTTTGTAATTGACTTAGGTACAACTTACATAGTTGGTGAAAGAGAAGATGCATGCACACTTGTAACAAGACTGTTATATTATCTGCTGGAGTGTTTGTTTGAACGGGAACCACGCACGCACACGCCAACTCGCCAATAATAATAATATAACAATAATAATAATGCTTTATTGAGTCCCATAAACAAGTAATCAGGTTACAAAACCTTAGTACATTCATATTTGGTTTGCCATAGAACGTATCGCAACTGGCATCTTAGCTAGGATAAACAGTGTTAAAGATACCAGGGGGCCTACTATGAACTCTTAAAGCAGGTCAATTTTAGACGAAAAATAACCTGTCGTGCTAGTTCGTACCATGAGCGCGCCAATTAGCAGGCGAGCCAGTGATCACGTGGCCTAAGCCGGTGAGTGACTACGTCACAGCATTTCAGCACTGACCTGCGACTTATCCTACCATCAAGTATTTTTTGACATTTAAACATCCAACAATTGAACTGCCCTGCCGTCATAATTTGCAGTCTTGGGGCCTACTATGAACTCTTAAAGCAGGTCAATTTTAGACGAAAAATAACCTGTCGTGCTAGTTCGTACCATGAGCGCACCAATTAGCAGGCGAGCCAGCGATCACGTGACCTAAGCCGGTGAGTGATTACGTCACAGCATTTCAGCAGACTGACCTGCGACTTATCCTACCATCAAGTATTTTTGAAATTTAAACATCCAACAATTGAACTGCCCCGCCGTCATAATTTGCAGCCCAGTTCCTTTCCCCACTGAGTTACAATTTGTCATAATAATATATTTGAAAATGATCTCAAGGCATATACTCCCGGGATGAAAAGTATCCTAACCAAATCAGGACATGCTCTACCCGAGTCCCAAGTTTCAATCACACCTGTTTAGTCGTTGAGGCGTGAAGAGGTAACAGACAGACAGAGTTACTTTGCACATTTAAAATATTATTATTAGTATGGATTCATTAGGACAAGTTTCTCTAAGAATTACAAAACCAATATCAACATCTCCATGCTAACGAGCCTACCTAACTAAAACCGTCAGAAGTTTATCTTAATAGAAATATTTCAGTCCTTTTCACGATCTTTCAGCCAAGAGCTGGAGTTATTTAACTGTCTGTTCACTCGATAAGCAAGGCTGCATTTTATGGCCCTTCGGAGAACATTCTGGAGATAATTTGTGTTGGTATTTTTTCTGCATTTTATATGTTAAGTAATAGCTGTCTCTCGACTGGATTATCATAAAAGTGCGGCTGAAGTTTATATGAATTGTAGCTTTCGAGTTTTTCTCTTGGAGGTGACGGGCGCTCTCTGTATATTTTTGTTTTTGTTGCTTCTCGCATAAAACGAAGTGTGGGTATTATGTTAATTCTGTGTAGGGGAATTTGAGTATTACAACAGTTCACTTTTATTTTGCTTCTGATTCAAATGTGAACATCAAAGCTGGGTCTATTTTCATAGCGTTAAACTGCTGAAATCTCAGTTCTCTCAAAGCGATGCAAGTCAGACAAGATACGCTTTGCATAAAACAAGAAACTAACAATGCTGTAACTGAGATTGCCGGTTTGAACAACAGATGTTTCAGTCCTTCAAGATCGTAGTCTCAAGCAAAAACTTTGATTGAATCAACTTATCAAACGAAAATACCAGCATTAAAAGTCCAAGAGCTGAAATAACTATCAATAGAGTTATTATAAGAGAGATTTCAATGAAACCGTAGTATTACGTGGGTTCAATATGGCCGTTTCCCTTGTTCGGTCAGTCTTGTTCACACAAAGGTGTATGAACTCGAAATCCCAGGAATGCGGGCTTGGCATCCAAACTACTTAATCAACTTTAGACACATATTCTTGAGGTGTGCGATACTTTAGCGTGATATTATTTTCGTTTAGTCGCTCTCTGATAGAGAGCATTTTTCATTTTAGATCCTTAAAAAAGTCCTGTATGTAACAATTTTTTTTTCCAAATGATATGCTTAAGATGAGATATTCAACGCTGTTTTGATGGTATATTCCGACACTTACAGAGACGTTCTGTTTACCTTGTGAGAAACTAAAGAATCTTAATAAATTATCGTTTCATAATAAAGTATTGGTTTAATGTTAAATATACGTTTACTGCCCTCTCCGAAACAACTCTTGAAGTTCTAAATTAAGAACCTCTTACCAAACTGTATCACTTTACAAAACAATATTGACGTTAATTTGCAATCCAATCCCTAATTCTATATTTATCAAAGAATGTTCTAAGCCAATGGCTTTGGAAATACGTTAGCTTCTCGTGTTTATTTTGGATCCCAAGTAAATAGCATTCGGGTTCTGATGATCTTTATAAATACAAAGATAGCTACTGTTTATAATAGCCATTATATTCATGTCAGTTTATGAATGTCCTTCTGGGAACCACCATCATTCTGCTCTCATTAATTATTTGGGGTCGGCACATTTTGATGTTTTCTCAACTAAAATTGATGAAAAAATGTAAATTCATGTTTTTTTTGTATATATGTATACATATTTGTTTGGTACGGTAATCTCTGGAAAAACTGAGCCGAAACCAAAAATTCTTTAAATGATAAAAACCCACACTATCGCTCCGTGTTCTAAGCTCCGTCAACTCTTATGAAAACTCATTCGCAATTAAGGCTGCTGCTACCCGCGACTCCACCCGCGTCAATGTTGAAAATTATCCAAAGGGAACACTTTCTTGGGATAGCATGGCCCAAGGAAAAGAAAATTCTTACAAACTTCCTACCCCTATTTTATCCCTTTACAAAATAAAATTATTTCTTAGCTGACGTCTCTTACTCATAATCTACCTCTGTGTCAAATTTCATCTTCGTAAGTCTAGTAGTTTTTGAAATTTCGTGATTGATCAGTGAGTGAATGAATGAGTGACCTTTTGCTTTTAAATGTAAGTTATATGAGTGATATTATATTATGTATTTGTTATACGTATTATATTAGTTGTGCATTGCATATAATAAATAGTACACCATAGACTACGAGTGACACATTTATTTCCTTCTCTGTCAAATCCATCCAAAGGTTGTCGGTAACAGATCGTTTTTAGCGATTTGACCGCCCATTGTAATACTCTGTTTATTCTTTAGCTCTATTGTAATTTATTTGTTATGGTGCACATTAAAGAATACAGTCTATCTACCTAGATTTTATCTCGAAAAATAAGAATATTGATATATATGTACCTACATTTTATCTCGAAAAATACGAATATAGAAATCTATCTGTCTACTTTTTATTCCGAAAAATGAATGGTGCCTGTGTCATTGGCCATGGGCATAATTTCGGGGAAACAAGTTAGTCTTTTATACAATAGGGTAGATGACTACAAAATCTATTTGATTCGTCAGTTATATTACCAAAATCTATTGGACACGTGTTTTTTTTGTAACGGTGCTCGGATTTCCCACATTAAGGCTTTCATACCAAATATTGGTATTTGTTAGTAATTAATACGTAATAATAAACATTATAATCAAATTTCAAGTTCAGAGGTCAATGGGAAGTTCAAAAATTCTTCGTAACAAAATTTTGTGACAGACGACGGACGGACAGACAGACGGACACGTGAGTAACAACAATAGGGCTCCGTTTGGACCCTTCGGGTACGGAATCCTAAAAATGAGGACGATATAGTGCGTTGAAATTTCGTGTGTCGTCACACCTACGTCAAAACTTACCCTTTACCTAGAAGTGACGTAACAAGCCCCCACTCCTAAACTTTGTTGCGTTTTATCTTTGTATTTTTTTATTGGTTTGCTAAAGTAAAAAATTCTTTACCAATATTTTTTGGCTATACATCTTGCAGACTTAATAAAATAATTATTTTTGTACCCAGTAATCATCCCGAATGTTGAAATCTTCAGTCATTGGTAGACATTACAAACATCCGAATTGATAACCTCCTCCTTTTAGAAGTCGGTTAAAAACTAGTCTCAAGTTTTACTGTCCCGTAACGTTATAAGCAATCCATTTTGAAATTAAATAGCATAAGAGGGTTGTATTTTTGTGTCCTGTTCGCGTATACAAAGATCTTCGGAAAAAAATCTTTTAGACGCTGTCGACATTGAAACTTGGCCCACAAACTCATTCCTTATGGGACTTGATTCTTACGTGACGCGAATACACATCCGCTGATGTTTTGGGTCGGTTAATGTCGTTTTACTGCTCAATCTCCTGCGGGGATCGGACAGAATTTGATACGAGAACACTTTCTAGGTACCTATATCTTTTTTTAATAAAAGTGGAAGGGTGAAGTGTGGAATAAATAAAGGGATTTGAATAGGACGTGTGTTGCGGTGTGGTTTTATGGGAGACGTGATTTTTGGTTTAGCAGTTTAACTTGGTACAAAATCGATCTATTCATGTCGGTTGCTGTAGATTTATATGCTGAAAAATATAGAAGTAGGAATCTACTCAAGTGTATTATAAAACTGGCCAAGTGAGTGTCGGATTTCTCACATTAAGGTTTCTGTACCATATATTGGTATTTGTTAGTAAAGTATGCGTAAAGTATACAAACATTTCAAGTTCGTAGGTCAATGGGACGTTAAAAAATTCTTGGTAACAAAATTTTGTGACAGACGATGGCCGGACAGACAGACACGTGAGTGACAGCAATAGGGCTTCGTTTGAACCCTTCGGCTACGGAACCCTGAAAATTACAATGGAGAGCGTCAAAAATGGGATATTTCATTGTCATTTTTTATCCAGCCAATCTTCAAAATTACGTGTATCGTTATCCTGACCCCAAAAACACGATAACATTCATCTTTAATTTGCAACACGATGCTAAAATTCAGCCGAACATGATCGGACAAATCCGCTTTCGGCCGCTTCTGGGCGGATTATACCAGTTTTAACCGGATTCAGGCGGGTGCCACCGACACCGGCATTGTAACAAATACATATTAATTCTTGTCCACAATCCGCGCATAATTGAAACGATTCAGCGACACAGCGACAATATCGGTTAACATGAGGCTAATATAAACTGTTTTTGATTGTTAACCTATTTTAATGATGTCATTGATTTATGAATGGAGACAATTGTTTTGGTTAGTTGCGCGAATGAGATTAGTGGGGTTTTGCTGAATAGTTATGAGGCGGACTATTAATTAAATTTAATTATTCAGTTGTAACTTAAGGCTACACGCATATGCCTAGGGGTAGCGGATAAATTCTTAACAGAGTTACCGCTCCCCTGGGCACTCAGGCAGGGAAGGAACAGGGGTGGGTTTTAGTCAGTAAGAGTCTGACATTCCCTCTCGCTCCACCCAGAACGAGAGATTTCACTGGATGATTTCCCACCCCACCAAAAATAAAGGCTACAAACTTGCAGGTACTGGGGGGTAACTCTGCACGCATTTTTGCAGGGGATAAACAGAAACTATCTGACGCCTCTGATGCATCTTATCCTATTATTATTAACGTGACAGTATGTATGTTTGCTATCCAATCACTCGTGAACGGTTGTACAGATTTTAATGAAACTTAGCACATGAGAACAGAGAGCAGTGGTGGCCCAGTGGTATCGGCCGCAACTTACAAGTTGTAGGCACTTTACTTTTTGTAAATTATTTCTTCACAAATGCTTTCAAAAAACGGAAAAAGAAAACATCGTGAGAAAACCGGCATGTCCTAGAACCAAAAATTCTAAGACATGTGATATCCAACAATCCGCATTGGCCCCGCGTGGTGGATTACTGCCCACACAATCGGGAAGAGGTCCTCCTCTTGGAATGTGTCCCAGCAGTTGGGACATTAAAAGGCCGATGGCATGAAAAGAAAAGGCAAGTCACCCCTGTGTGATAATTATCGACTTTCTCGAATACTTTCTAAGAATCTGGAAAAAATACCTAAATAATATAACTTTATTTTATCAAATAACAAAATACTGCGAAACCAACATAATATTATCATTACATAAGGAAGGGACAGATGTAATGCTAATCTCAATAGAGGAAATAGATTAGTTGCTGAGATCAAGGAAGGGACGGAAGCCAGATAATTTTGTATCGAGAGTTTGGGTTGATTGTGTGATAGGACAGAATTAGGTATGATAAGGATGGATTTTGGAAAGGGTAGATATGTGAATATGTTGATTCAGTAAGTATTTAATAAAATAAATATAGGTAGGTATCTTCAACAATGTAAGCTCCTTTTTTTTTTTTTTTAGGGGGGTGGGAAATCATCTTATGACTTCTTCCGCTCTAGGGTGGAGCGGAAGGGCGTGTCAAACTCTTACTGACTAAAACCCACCCCTGTTCCTCCCTGCCCTACGCGCCCAGGGGCGAGGTAACTCTTTCGAATTTATCCTCAACCCCCAGGCAGGCATTGGCCGTGGCAGGCCCCGTCCTTTGCTGACAACTCTTTGAGGCGCGCGTGGAACACTACGCGCCGTCGACTCTCGGGCCTGGTACTGATCGGACGGCGAGTTACCCACTACTCGACGTCCGCAGGCCCGGGTCTACGGTGGCCGGAGATCGTCTCGCAGCCGCTGGCGTCTCCTGCGGCGGCTGCGGCTGAGGGCGCTAGGGCGACTCTGCCGCTGTTGAGTCTCCCTAACGTGTGCCGCTTCCTTCTTCGCGAGCATTACTGCTTCGCAGAAGGAGGAGACGGCCCCCCATTCCCTCTCGCTCCGTACCATGGCCTGAACCAGGGCACGGCGCGAGAGGTCGCTGCCGAATGTAAGCTCCTTACTAAGAACAAAGGGGTATTAATAGTACCTACCCTTTTTTTTGATGGTGGGTCAAATCATCAGATTACTTCCTCCCGCTCTGTGTGGAGCGAGAGGGTGTGTCAGACTCTTACTGACTAAAACCCACCAGTGTTTCTTCAAGTGCTCTTTGCGTCACGAGGCCGCGGTTACTCTTTCAAACAATACCACAACTCTGCAGTAGTCTGTAGTATCCTGTAGTACCCTGTAATACCTAGTAGTGCCCTTTAGTGCCCTTTAGTGCCCTTCAGTACCCTGTAGTACCCTGTAGTACTCTGCAGAATCCTGTATTATCTTGTAGTACCCAGTAGTACCCTGTAGTACCTTGAAATACCCCGTAATACCCTGTACTACCATGTACTACCCAGACCAAATGATAAACAAACACTCAAATGAATGATTGCTTTATGGAGGTAAAAATCTGGTATTAAGCTGCATCCGCTTCGACTGGAAGACAACCCCAACATGACTACATGATGAACTGATGAGCTACCTTTTACATGAAAATCCATTGCCACATATGTGACAGACCATCACTCAAGAAAGGCTCGACCGACTTGCCCGGTTTGTTTTTGTTGTGTTCGTCATAAGGATGTTAACTTAATTTTATTTGCGAATTTAATTATTCAGATTTCATGTAATTTTATTTAAATATAATTATTATCTTATTTATTATTAATATTTAATTAATATATTCTTATTTTTTTATTTTTATATATATATATACATTTATAGATTGCAGAAACAAATTTGATTAAAATTTTAGTTTCTACGATTTAGATTTTTTGCTTTAAGAAAAAGCTATGTATCAAACAATTTTTTTTTCTGTACCCTGACAGGGTCTACAACGGCACTTAGCTCTAAGACTTTTTGTTAATATCTTGTTATACCTTGTGGAACGCAAATAAATGAATAACGTACGTGAATACGTAACGTAATACGAAAAAAAATAATTCTTTGGTACAAAAATAATAATTCTATTCAGTCCGTAGGTGTGGTAAACCAAAAATTACGTGTCCAATATTAAATATTGTACACATATTTTATGGTTTACCAAACCAATAAAAGATGACAAAGATAAAACGCATCAAAGTTCAGTAGTGGATGCCTTTTTCTTTTTTTGTGGGGTTGGTAATCATCCAATGACTTTTCCCGCTCTGGGTGGAGTGGGAGGGCGTGTCAGACTCTTACTGACTAAAACCCACCCCTGTTCCTTCCCTGCTTGAGTGCCCAGAGGCGAGGTAACTCTTTCGAATTTATTCTCAACCCCTAGGCAGACATCCGCCATGACGGGCCCCGTCATGAATGCTGACAATTCTTTGAGGCGCGCGTGGAACACTACGCGCCGTTGACTCTCGGGCCTGGTGCTGATCGGACGGCGAGTTACCCACTACTCATCATCCACAGGCCCGGGTCTACGGTGGCCTGAGATCGTCTCGCGGCGCCGGAAGCCCCTGGCGTCTCCTGCGGCGGCTGCTGCTGAGGGCGTGAGGGCGAGGCTGATTTTGCAGCCTCTCCCTCACCCGTTCCGCCTCCACCTTCGCGATATTACTGCTTCGCAGAAGCAGGAGACTGCTTCCCATTCCCTCTCGCAGTAGTGGAGGCCTGTTACGGCATTTCGTGGTAAAAAATTTGCGTGGCATCACACCGTGGTAAACAAATGGCGTGACGCCACGAAAATTTTCAACGCACTGTATAGTTTTAATTTTATTTTTCGAAGTGACAAAAGAAAAATACGCGTCCAATATTACGGACCAGATTTATTTTTTGAAACTTACCTATTGCCAGGATAAGGATGCATGAAAGAAAAATTTGAAAAATCAGCCAAAAATTAAATAAATTGCGCTCGTGTAAAGCCGGGGCGGATCGCAAAGAATAAATAGAACGAAGGCTGTGATGTGAAAAAAACTTTTTTACAAAAAATACAACCGACTTCTAAAAATTGCAAAATAACTTTAATTTCGGAAGTTGGTGTCAAATGTCGAAGACAAACAAAATAAAAACACCGATTTCCGAAATTAAAGTTATTTTGCAATTTCTATAAGTCGATTGTATTTTTTATAAAAAAGTTTTTTTTTCTAAAATTATGATACTATGAAAGCTGTATTTCTATCTCTGCTTTTTCATTCATAGTTAAGCGGAGAGTGACGTAATTCAAAAAGTTACTGTCGCACTATATAGTTTAGTTATTGAAGTTATTAACTGAAATTAACAACATACACAACACAGTTCCAACCCCTCCAGTTAATATTACCTGTTTAGTTTAAAATTTATGAACATTAGGTCCAATTTATTCATGTTGACAATCATGTATGTGACAGATGTAATACAGCCCCCTTGTCTTTATTACTAAAGTTCATAATTGGGTGCATTAAAATAGTCTACAGTGAACATATAGGTGCCAGGCCCCGCGCACTTCAGGTGTCGTTGACAGCCGGCCATCGTGCAACTACAGACTTTGTTTTTCATTTAAAATGTCTTTGGGGTAGATAGGTATAACGATTTTATACAGTTTATAGTGAAAAAAAGGTGTGTGTGCGATTCACACACGATAGAAGTGAAACTTCAGTAAATCGACAAAAGAATGAGATGAATATACTCGTATATAACAAGGGTAGGATAATTACAAAGTTTAATTGTTTAAAAATGAAAGTATTTTGATTAATTTTAAAACATATTTTATATTTTATTTAACATAATTATGTTACATTTGCATGGCAGCCGCATACAGTGTACTTCTCACGTAGTTTTCACATACACTAACACACGTGAAATGCTCAAATACAAGCACGTATTAAACAGTGTGCAATATACATACACACCGACATCTGCTCTCTCGCTCTGGCTCACAAATTACAGGCGACTATGCTTAGAAGACGGGAGTGGGGACGCTACGAAGTATGGGACAAAGAGGAGAGACCGATAATATAAAATAGTATGTATATTTCTGTCTCATTCTTTCCTGGCTTCATCCTACACATTTTTGTATTTGTGTCTCTTACCTGTCGTTTTTTCCGTTGCATCCGGTTTGAAATCACAACGATTCTAAAGAAGTTTCACTTCAAAAATGTTTTTTTTTCAAAAATTAGGAAAAAGCCGACGAAAAATTCCAACGCTAGGGAGTCCAGAATCATGTACTGAATCACTAGTACACGTATGTGCGTTCATGTACCTTACACCCTGTATATACTATTACCAAAGTAATAGTAGTAATAGCGGTTTAAAGCGCGTGAATCGGGTTTTTGACAATTATTTTTGGCAAGGCAAACCTTATAACCCCGGTGGCGCACATGTGTGCAGCTAGTTTGCCTTGCCAAAATAAATTGCCAAAAATCCGATTCACGCGCTTTAAACCGCTATTATTACTATTACCCAAGGTCTTTAGACCTGTGACAAGGTTCATACACCTGGAACCTGACAAAATCTGTAGTTGCACGATGGCTGACTGTCAACGGGGACTGACAGATGCCGACACCTGACGCGCGCGGGTCCTGAGGGGAGTAGAGTCGCGGGAGAGTGTTTAAAAGAGTCACAGCGACCCAGGAACGCAAAGCAACTGAAAAAACACGGGTGGGTTTTAGTCAGTAAGAGTCTGACACACTCTCCCGCTTCACCCAGAGCGGCAGAAGTTATTTCTACTAAGTAATAGTCACCAAATGATTTCCTCTTCAAAAATAAATAAAGTAAATGGTATTTAAAGTAACTTTACCGGTTTCACCAGCGCACACATCTTCAGTTTCGCCTGGTCTCTTCAGCAAAACTAATACAGGGTATAAAAAGACACATCACATAGCCTTACTACCCATTCTGTACGTCTTTTTTTTTTTTTTTTTGGGGGGTGGGAAATCATCTTATGACTCTTTCCGCTCTGGGGTGGAGCGGAAGGGCGTGTCAGACTCTTACTGACTAAAACCCACCCCTGTTCCTCCCTGCCCTACGCGCCCGGGGGCGAGGTAACTCTTTCGAATTTATCCTCCACCCCCGGGCAGGCACTGGCCGTGGCAGGCCCCGTCCTTTGCTGACAACTCTTTGAGGCGCGCGTGGAACACTACGCGCCGTCGACTCTCGGGCCTGGTGCTGATCGGACGGCGAGTTACCCGCTACTCGCCGTCCGCAGGCCCGGGTCTACGGTGGCCGGAGATCGTCTCGCAGCCCCTGGCGTCTCCTGCGACGGCTGCTGCTGAGGGCGCTAGGGCGACTCTGACTCCGTTGAGTCTCCCAAACATGTGCCGCCTCCCTCTTCGCGAGCATTACTGCTTCGCAGAAGGAGGAGACGGCCCCCCATTCCCTCTCGCTCCGTACCATGGCCTGAACCAGGGCACGGCGCGAGAGGTCGCTGCCGCCTATCGCATCCACGAGGACACGGCGGTGTTCTGCCCAGGCGGGGCAAACCTCCACCGTATGCTCCACCGTGCCCACTGGGCGATCCTCGCAGTGGAAATACGCAGGGGTCACCTCCGCCTTGATCCGACACAGGTACTTCCCGAAACAGCCATGTCCGGTGAGCACCTGCGTCAGGCGGAAGGTGAGGGCGCCATGGCGCCTCTCCAGCCACTCCTCAAAGAGAGGCACTACCGCCTCGATGGTGGCGTGCCCAGCGCTGGGTTGCGACAGTCGCTCTCTCCATGTCACCATGAGATCCTGCCGGAGCTCTGTCCGCCGAGCCGCGAGTTGTCGCGGCAGCGGAGTTTCGCCCCGGCGTTTAGCCTCCTCGCGCCACTCGTACAGGTGCACGAGGATTTTTGCCTCCAGATCCCACGGTGACAGTCCGGCAAGGAGGCTCGCTGCCTCACGGGAGACCGTGCAGTATTCGCGGATGATGCGGATCGCCATGACCCTCTGGGCCGCGTTCATCTGGCGCGTTGACCGCTGCGTCAACGAACGCGCCCACACCGGTGCCCCGTAGAGGGCCATGGACCGCACGATCCCCGCGTAGAGCCTCCGGCAGGAGGCGATTGGCCCCTTCAGATTGGGTAGGAGCCGCTTCAAGGCGGCCCCGGCCCTGTCCAATCTGGGAGCCAAACGTCGAAAATGCTCGACGAAGTTCCACCGGCTGTCGAGGACGAGTCCCAGGTACTTCATCGTACCCTCGACGCCGATGCGAACCCCTCCTACCGTGATCTGGGAACCCGCCGGTGGCTCGTTCCGATAGCCATGAAAGCACATGGCCTCGGACTTGTGCAATGCCACCTCGAGTCCCAGTTGCCGGATCCTCCCTATGACTGTCGCAACCCCGCGTGTCATACGGTCGGCCGCCGCCTCGTGCGACCACCCCTGCGCTAAGACTAGCGTGTCGTCAGCGTAGCACACTACGCTGACGCCAATGGGGAGGTCGCAGCGCAGCACCCAGTCGTATCCGATGTTCCACAAAGGCGGCCCCAGGACCGATCCCTGTGGAACACCGCACGACATCTCTCGCCGGTTCCATTCTCCCTGATGACCGGGGTAGATGACGGCTCTGTCCGTCAAATACGCCTCGACTACGCGACGGAGGTAGGGCGGCACCCGGTGATACCGGAGTGCCTCCACTATGCAACTCCAGGGCAGGGTGTTGAAGGCATTGGAGATGTCCAAAGACACCGCCAGGACGACCCTGCCCCGGGCAACTGCCTCCCCCGTCGTGAGGGCTCGTACGCGCATGATGGCGTCCACCGTGGAGCGCCCCCTGCGGAAGCCGTACTGGCTCTCCGCCAGATCCGGCTCCACCCGCACCATCTGCCCGACGAGGCGGTCTGCAATTACTCTTTCAAAGAGCTTGCCCACCTCGTCGAGCAGCACAATGGGCCGGTAAGCGGACGGAGAGTCCGCAGGGCGCCCCACCTTCTTGATCAGGACCAGCTTCCCCGTCTTCCACCGACGTGGAAACTGGCCCCTCTCCAAGCATGCGCTTAAAAGCCCTCTGAGTCGAGGCCCGAGAGCCTCTTGCAAGGCCAGGACCCAGGCTTTCCCATGAAAGCCATCGGGTCCTGGGGCGGTGCTTTTGGCGTTCAGCCTACGCACCGCCGCTCTCAGCTCTACCTCGGTCACTTCGGGAACGTCGTCGTCGTCGGGTTGGTCCGCGTCAGGTACCGCAGGAGGCGGAGCCATAGGCGGAGGTGTATGTTCCCCTCGCGAGGGGAACAGAGCGCTCACCACGCCCTCCACGAGCTGCGGCCGGAGACTCTGCGTCAGCGTGGGGGCCCATGGGCGGAGTTTCTCACGCACCGCTTTGTACGGGCGCCCCCACGGGTCTCTGTTCAGAGCCTCCAGCGACTCCTCGCGGGCAGATTTCTTGGCCCGCAAGATCTCCGCTCGGAGGGCGGTCCTCGCAGCTCTGTACCCCTCGTATAGCTCCGCCTCGACGGCTTCCGTTTCCGGCGTGCGGTTACGGAGCCGCCTGCGATACCTGGTGTACCGGCGTCGCGCGGCAATACACGCTTGGCGTAAAGCCGTAAGCGCCGCCGACCACCAGTACACTTGGCGCCGAGCACAAGGCTGGACCCGGGGCTTTGCCACGTCACAAATCTCGGACATGGCCTCCTGGAACCACTCTGCCTCGTCGTTTATGTCGGCAGGCCTGTCCGGTGATGTCACCCAGGCCTGCACGATCGAGGCTTCCAGGAGTAGCTCCCGGTCCAGCTGCTTCAGCGACCAACGCGGACCACTCGGGGTCTGTCGGACCGGCGCGCTGGAGGTCTGGGCGGAGACGTCAAACCGGATATACCGATGATCGGAATACGTCTCCACCTCCTACATGACGTGCCAGTCAACTACGCACGGTGACAGGGCGGGGCTGGCGAATGAGATATCCACCACCGATTCGCCCTGCCACCGCACGCACGTGGGGACAGAACCCCGGTTCAGGACGACCAGGTCTGCCTCCAGAGCCCAGTCCTCCACCATCCTGCCCCGCGCGTCCGTGTACCGGGAACCCCAAGCCAAGCTCTTGGCATTGAAGTCCCCGAGGACGAGCACGGGGAGGGAACGGTACCCGACGACAACGACGTCTCTCAACTCCGCGAGAGAGATTTGGAACTCGGCGAGAGATCGGTTCGCGGAGAAGTACACCTCTACTACTACTATATCCCCGAACCGTGCTGCTACGCAACCCCGACCTCTCTTGACATCCTCAAGGGTCGGGGTACCGGCGGCGGCCGATGAAATGATGGCCACCGAGCCGTCCAGGTCCTCCACCCAGTCATCCCTGGGCGGGACATAGTACAGCTCAGCGACCACAGCGACGTTAATCGACCACTGCGCCATGCTCTGGAACAACAGGTCCTGAGCAGTGGCGCAGTGGTTGAGATTCGTCTGGAGGAGGCGTAATGGGGCCGTTATTGGCATTCCATTACAGCCTCCCCCTGAGCCCCCTGTGAGGGTCCCGCCGCCGCGGCGGTTGCGGCGGCGACGACGACGGCTATGGGGGCGGCAGCGGCGGAAGCGGTGGTGACGGCTGCTGCGGCGGTGACGGCGGTGGCGGAGGGCTTGGCCCTGCCTCTGGTCTTGGCCTTGGCGGGTGGAGCGCAGTGGTTGCTCCCAGCCCGGTGATCGGCCGGCTTGCCTGCTGCCGCACATACAATGCAGTGCGGCGCGGCGTTACACGAGCCGGCCTTGTGACCGGGCTGACCACATCGGAAGCAGTGGTCACTGCGGTCCACCTCCGAGGTGCACTTAGCCGCCACATGGTCGCCCACATGGCAGCGGAAACACCTCAGAGGCCTGGGTTCCAGCAGCTTAACCTGCGCTGAAACCCAGCCCACCAAAAGCCTCCGGCCCCCCGCGGTGATGGCTCGGGCCGCTGACACGGGGCAGCTCACCGTGATGGTTTGCAGCCCCGCAGTGTCAGAATGGATGGTGCCCGCCCTCACCTGCTCAGCAGGGCACCCTCCAGTCCTGGCAACAGCGGCCACCACCTCACCCTCCGTCACGGAGTCGTCCAGGCCCATAATGCGGATGTCAGCGCATTTCGTGGGCCTGGACACCCGGGCCTCGTCCACCAGCAACGCCCTGATCCTTTCGGCCAGGGCGTCAGCGGCTGGGCCACTGGAGGCACCGGGGACCTCCGGGCTCCGGTCTTGGTGACCTTCACCCGGACGCCGTCGGCGCACCCCACCTCTTCGAGGCTCACCGCCGCCTTCGTCTTTGCGAGCACGCTGCGGTAGGTCACGCCCCTCTTAACCGCCTCCGGCTGTAGTGTGATCACTACAGCTGCGGACTTCGGGGCGCGGAGCCTAGCCGCGGCGGCTCGCTCTTTCTGCCGCTTGCGCCTCTCCCTTCGCTTGGCCGCCCTTGCCGCCTTGCCCGCCTTCTTCTTCTCCCCGACCACTTGCCATTCGGCAGCCCCGGTCGCAGGAGGTTCAGAAGGCGGGGCAGTCTGGGGCGGCCGCCTTGTCGCCTTGGCTGGGACCCTCCCAGGTGGCTTTGGCGGCGCCTTTGGCGCCTTCGTCGCCTTAGACGGGGCCGGCCCCGCGGGCTTCAGCACTGCCCCGCGGTCGGCCCGTCCCGCCGAACCCTTGGGCGCAGCAGCCGCGGCGGCGGCAAACGAGCGCGTTTGCCGCTGGCCCAAGGCCGGCTGGCTCGCCGCTAGCGCAGGGCGCAACACAATGCCCTCCAGCACGGAGAACCGCCTGTTGAAGGCAGCCAGCTCCTGCCGCACCAGGTCGAGAACTTGGTTCTCCGCGGCGGGCAGGGGCTGACTCGGCCCGTGCTGGAGCTCCTTCTGCGCGTCCCTCTGGTGATCTCCTCGGAGTTCGGCCAGGTCTGCCCGGAGCTTCTGGTTCTCTTTAACCAGAAGCTCCGTAGTGGCGGTCAGGCGGGCGACCTCCGCCCGCAGTTTGGACGTCTCGTCCAATGCAGACGGAGGCCCGCCGAAACTCGCCTCTGCCGCCGCCACTATGGAGGCCGTGGCTTCGGAAGTGGCCCTGTTTCTGGATGTGGGCAGCCTCTTCTGCACCACACCCTTGATGGCGGCCTCCACGACCTCCGCAAGCCTGGCCGCTCGCTCCGAGTTGGAGCTAACGGCGTCCTGCTCTCAACCCGAGGACCCAGAGGCCGAGGCACAAGACCCCAACGCAGCGGGGTGGCGCGCCTCCAGGGCGAGCCTTGCGGCTCTCCTGCCCGCCTTGGTGGCCTTGTTGGGCCTCCGGATCGCTCCTCCTCCCCTCCGACCGGTGGGGATCTTGGGAGGCGGGGCCATCACCTCTACATCAGAGGACGACTCCCCGCCATCCCCCGACTTGGAGCGCTTTTGTTTCCGGAAGAACCGCGAGCATTCACCCACGACTCCCCCGGAAGCACCCACTTCCTCCTCATTCTCCGGACTCCCAGAGCCCGGAGCTGCTGCCAGTGCTGCGCCGGACTCCGACGCAGCACCACGCTCCACCTCCTTGCCGACTTCCATTTGGCTATCATCGCCCGACCGCGGCTTGTCGGGAGTCTTGTAGCAGAAGTTGATCATCTCCTCGAATGGAGGAGATGATCTGGAGCCTCCTCGGCTCTTGTTGTCGGGATTGTCCCCGACAAGCGGATCCAGGTCGTCGTGTGTGATCGGAAGATTAAGGCCGCCCCCCCCAGGATACGAACGGAGGCGAAACTGGGAATCTTTTACTTTAATCTTTTCTTGCATGGTTTTTCCTTTTAAGGGTGAGGTCCCTATCTCCCCTAACTCGACTTCCCTATCCTCCTCCAACATTTCGCATAGGACACATTCACTCTCTCTCATTCATTCACTCACTCACACACTCTGCCCTTTTGGGCCCTCCCCAGCTTCGACGCCACTCTCACGGTCACATCTGATGAACAGATGCATACCAGAGAGCAGCGATGAAGATTCCCCCAGTTTCCACGCCGTTAGGAGGCTCGAACAGCTTGCTCAAGTCTCCCAACGGCGCGGCCCTCTTGTGAGGCGCTAGCATCCGGACATCCCTCCAGTACGCATCCCATAGCCACGCCTCCAAGCTGGGATTGGGTGGAGGTCGCATCCACTGGCAGTCGACGATGATCGACTGACAATGGACGCGACCCCCGGTGTGTTCCTCTTAGTCGGGCCTCTCCCCTGGAGCCTTCCAGCACAAGTTAGTCACTCATGCCGGAAGTCCCCAGGATCATGGAGACCCATAAGCCCCACCACGACGGCAACGTGGAAACACTCGGTGGGGCCCATTCTGTACGTCTAACAAAGTAGCTTTGCGCAAAAATTTTTGCTCGGAAACGACTTTTATTTTCAGGTATGAAAAAAACAAATATCTTTTTTGTTGCGCGCAATGAAACGCGAACCCAGGTAAGTGGAGTTACACCCCGCCCCTTCACTCTAAGCCACGTAGGTACTTGTCGGATACGTTTGATATGCATTGCGTTTTTGTAACTGCAAATGCGTAATTTCGAAAAAAGAAATCGACTATTCAGGTGATGTTTGTTTGGAAAAAAGTTTAGTATTTATTCGTTAAAAAGTAAAAAAAATAATTGAGGTTTTGACCTTCTATATCGCCAGAACCAGTGGATTCCCAGGTATGTTCTAGTGGAAAAAAAATATCCAAATAATAGGTAGAAAATGTGGCTTTCGGCTTCGGAAATTGTCTTATTACACCCAATATAGGTCCTCCAGTTCAGTTTCGCCTCTCAATTAACTATAAGTTTTAGGTAAGTAGGCACCCGGCACAACCTGTCTTGCTTTCAAAATTTGCAGATTTTTTCTGGAGATAAACATAACATTGTCTAAACTAACAATATTTTAATAGAGAATTAAATTTTATTTTTTTCAGTATTCTGTGATTTAGAAGTTCTTATCGGATTTCAAAGTATATAATACGTTAGAAGCTTTTATCCAAGAAAAAAACTTTTTACAAAAAATACAACCCACTTCAAAAAATTATAAAATAACTTTAATTTCAGTAGTCGGTGTTTGTATTTTTTGTAAAACAGTTTTGATTTTTCAATTTTTAGTTTTGTAGGTACCCCAGAACTAAAACTAAATAATAAAGATATGCCTGAATGGATAACCCTAATAACATGGAATTTAAACATAATTGGAGACAACCAAAACGTCATCTGTATATATAAGAGAATTCCTTCTATACTTTACAAGAATTCCTTCAGTTCAAATTTAAATGATATAATTGTATACTAAAATTTGCATGTCATTATGTTATGATTAAATATGTTAAGCTGCTATTATGCATTGGAAGAACTTTTGTAACCATATTTATCTGCAAATAAAACTTTGACTTTGACTTTGACTTATATATTTTTTGTTTATGTTGATTTTTTCATAAAAAGCTAAATCATTTTCAATAAAATTTATATGGAACCACTTCTGAAGTATGGCCTACCAATCAAAAAAAGATTCATCATAATCTATTCACAAGTGGCGGACAAATCGCGTAACATACATTAAAAAAAAAAGCATACAGACGAATTGAAAACTCATCCGTTTGGAAGTCGGTTAAAAAAAGCCACGTTTCCTTTGAGTTAGGCCAATAGAGCAAAGCCATAGGAAAAGCAAGTGTATGAATAAAATACAAACTTCAACAATTTCTCAGCATTATTAAATTTAAATTCAGCAAGACTGCACCGTACCTATATAAAAGGTGATTAAAGTAGCAAAATTTACCTAATTCTACCTCTATATAACCTGCTTGAGTATTCTTGATATTAAGGCTGGTTCATACTTAGGTACATCTATAGCGCGGTAGTTAACGTGCCCGGTTACACGAAAGGGGCGGACTCAACGAGCAGTGTATACACTGTCGCAGCCTTCCGGCCAGCGGTGTGTACCCGGCATTATTGTTGTGTATGCTAGTGTATACTGTGTCTTAGTCGGGCTAGTAATTGATGTGTTGTGTTTAATTTGTAGGACATTATTGTGGGGTGGAGCAATTATGGGAATTTAAATTTTGAGGTAATTAGATAATGTATGGTTGGGATATTGAATCGGAGAGTCACGCTAGCAAGGTCCTTTTATGTGAAACACAACTTAATTTTGAATAGATAAACAAAAAATAAAGATTCCTACTGACTTTTTTTTAAATTCCATTTTATCATCATCAGCATTTTAATGTCCCTACTGCTGAGGGACAGGCTTTATCTCATCCGTAATCCACCACGCGGGCCCAATGCGGCTTGGTGGATGTCACATGTCTTCGAATTTTTGGTTTCCTCACGATGTTTTCCTTCACCGTTTTGGGAGCAGTGGTGATGAAATAATTTACACAAAGTAAAGCGCCTGCCTGAGTTTGAACTCACGACCAACAACTAGTAAGTTTACCACTGCGTCACCACTGCTCTCATCTATTTTTATACCTTGACCAAAATTCAGCCACGTGGACATGACGATATCTGAAACTTGTATTTTTAATTAAATTAGCTTAATTTGTACCTACTTGCCTATTCTTCTTCTTCTCTCCTGGTTCCGTTATTTGGGGCCACTCCTCACTTTCTTGCGCCAAGTGGTTCTGTCTTGGTTATCAATTCTGGCAGTACCTACCAATTAGTTAATTAATTCACAATTCATAATGACTTGTGTAAAATACTTTCTTTCTCGATATCAAGAGTATAAAAAAAATACCAGAAAAAAAAAACAAAAGGCCAAGTGCGTGTCGGTCTTCGCATATTTAGGGTTCCGTACCAAATCAGGAAGGTATCAAAGAAAAATTTGATTTATCACTATAATATTGGCATAAATATACATTTTAATAAACATTTTCACCAAACTTCAAGTTCTTATGTCAATGGGAAGTTAAAAAATTATTTGAAACAAAATTTTGTGACAGACGGACACGTGAGTGATAGCAATAGTGCTCCGTTTTGGACCCTTCGGGTATGGAACCCTAAAAAGACGAAACATATATAAACGCAAAACAAAATTATAACATAAAGTATGTATTCTAATGTCTGTGCCTACTTACCTACATCAATTTCAGGAACTTGTGTAATATTTGGCAGCAAATAATGGCAACATTGTGAATAAAATATGACGTTACAGCCTTCTGAAGTTGAGGCAAAAATGCGCGAGCAATTTCCCTTCATGATGTAACTTTATATCATCGAGTGAGGTTTATATTGTCTACTTAACAAGGATAAACTCGATCGTTATGTTTATTTAAATTCTTATAACAGAGCCATTTTCTTTTATAAGGTAGAGAAAGACATTATCTTCCTTGCCTAACTGAGCTAGAAGAATCAAAAAGAAAACCTAACAAGTCTTAAAAAAACTGGCCAAGTACGTGTCGGATTTCACACATTAAGGGTTCCGTACCATATTTTTGTATTTTTTAGTAAAGTATACGTAATAATAAACATTATCACAAAATTCAAGTACATAGCCCAATGTGAAATTAAAAAATTTTTCGTTACAAAATTTTGTGACCGCTGACGGACGGACAGACAGACGGACACGTGAGTGAGAACAATAGGGCTTCGTTTGGACCGTTCTGGTACGGAACCCTAAAAATTGAATATTTTCAGAAATCTCGACTGTAAAAAGACAACTAAAAATCTAACCAAGTAAATATTCAAGCAGTCTGATGCTGCTGGTGCCAGTTATTGAAGTTCAATCACAGATTTGGACATGGATGCCGTTGTATTTTTGAAAATATTAAATTTTCTACATTTTAGCGAGTTATGTTTTTGGAATCGCCTCCTCGATCCCGCACTAACCTAATTGCAGCCGCCATTTTGTTTTTCAAAATTCTTATAGCCTATGTCACTTCGACAGCAAGCGCAATCTAATGTTTGTTAATGTTAATATCTTATTTGTTAAAATCCATCCAGGCGTTTAGGCTACAGGACATGTCAAAGAAGTAGACATGGATAAGAACATAGACACAACAATCGAAAAACATTGCCCTCCTTCAATTTAGAAGCATTATTAATTTATTATCATAAAACAACAGGTATTATATTAAAACACGTATACTAAAAGATAAATAATTAAATTATCTTTAAAATAGTGAAAGTATCATAAATGTACTCTAAGTAGCTTTTTCGTGATTCTTAATTTTTTATGCGCGTTAGTCATAACTTTACAAATTAATTACAATAATGTTAGAAAAATGTAATTTCAAATATTCACAAACCAAATTACGAAAAAAAAAAATTGTCTAGAGTAACATATATTTTTTTTTAAAGAAATATGACTAGTGGTTTAGACGTAATGTTCTATTTAAATCATAAGAAGTCGTGTATCTGCGCCTAAAGTTATGCCAGGTATGTTGAGTCTATTACTATCAACCGGGAACATCATTATCATTATCATTCATCATTTCAGCCGAAAATTGGTCACTACTGGACATAGGCCTCTCCCAAGTGTGGCCACAACAATTTTCTATGAAGTGTGACCATTTCAAGGAAAATTGTTCATTATCACAACTAGCTCTTTCACGCGGTTATACTGCCTATCCTGCGTACATTTTCAAGGATAATAGCAGCCTATGATACCTGACAATAGTGTAGCTGTCAGTCATTGAAAAAATTTCGCAATTGGATGAGGAGCCCTACCATGACATCTTAAAATCATCATTATCATCATACTTCCAGTGTAAGAGAGAGACGGACCTATACAGACGAACAGCACTATTCCTTTATCACGCCGAAATTATGATGATTTTAAGACGAATTTTTTTAACTTTGATAGCTCGCACTTGACCACTACGAGTATCTCACCTGATAGTGAGCAATGATGTGTTCGCCGATACGAAGCAGCTTGCCTAGAAGTAACCATGATAGGTCCGCCGAACTTCAAATTCGATGGTTAGCGAATAAATTCGAAAGAGAGTTACCGCGGCCCTTCGAACAGGCAACTGAAGGAACAAGGCTAGGTTATAATCAGTAAAAGTCTGACACACCCTCCCGCTCCACCCAGAGTGGGACAAATATCGTCCTTGTAATATTAGTTTAGCTTAAAAAAAACTAAAACAATTAATTGTGTCAAAAGCCCAGTAATTATAAACAGACTGGAGAAACTGATAAAATGAAATTCAGCCAATATACTAAAAAAAAATGCAAAATATACTAAGTTTTTTAGAAAGATAGCTTGAATAGTTCATTAGACGAAAAAGAAAAACAACTGACCTTAACGGTATAAAATTTCCCAGCTGCATATAAAAATGATTTCGACAAATCCTATTCATAAAATAACTTGGTATCAACAGTGGTTTTATTCAATCTACGTCAGAGGGGTTAAGCCGGGTCTCCATTTGTGGGTTTAAGCCAAGTACAAGCTATTTTGTCAGCGACAGTATGCTTCTGACAGGCTACAAGCTATGCCGGTGTTAGTGCGGCTTTATGTCACACAGAAGCGTAATGTTCGCTTGGGTGCGCAATGTGCCTGGCAGAGAATATTTTTTAAGTGATTTTTGACGTTTTTGATCGCTTTATTCTATTCTATTTTTAGGTTTTTGTACCCGAAGGTACCAAACGGAACCCTATTGCTGTCACTCACTTGTCTGTCTGTACGTCATTTTTAACTTCCCACTGACCTATGAACTTGGAATTTGGTTGCAATACAACAATAAAAAGACACATCATAGAGCCGTTAACTACGCATACTGTGAGTGAGAACAATAGGGCTTCGTTTGGACCGTTCTGGTACGGAACCCTAAAAATTGAATATTTTCAGAAATCTCGACTGTAAAAAGACAACTAAAAATCTAACCAAGTAAATATTCAAGCAGTCTGATGCTGCTGGTGCCAGTTATTGAAGTTCAATCACAGATTTGGACATGGATGCCGTTGTATTTTTGAAAATATTAAATTTTCTACATTTTAGCGAGTTATGTTTTTGGAATCGCCTCCTCGATCCCGCACTAACCTAATTGCAGCCGCCATTTTGTTTTTCAAAATTCTTATAGCCTATGTCACTTCGACAGCAAGCGCAATCTAATGTTTGTTAATGTTAATATCTTATTTGTTAAAATCCATCCAGGCGTTTAGGCTACAGGACATGTCAAAGAAGTAGACATGGATAAGAACATAGACACAACAATCGAAAAACATTGCCCTCCTTCAATTTAGAAGCATTATTAATTTATTATCATAAAACAACAGGTATTATATTAAAACACGTATACTAAAAGATAAATAATTAAATTATCTTTAAAATAGTGAAAGTATCATAAATGTACTCTAAGTAGCTTTTTCGTGATTCTTAATTTTTTATGCGCGTTAGTCATAACTTTACAAATTAATTACAATAATGTTAGAAAAATGTAATTTCAAATATTCACAAACCAAATTACGAAAAAAAAAAATTGTCTAGAGTAACATATATTTTTTTTTAAAGAAATATGACTAGTGGTTTAGACGTAATGTTCTATTTAAATCATAAGAAGTCGTGTATCTGCGCCTAAAGTTATGCCAGGTATGTTGAGTCTATTACTATCAACCGGGAACATCATTATCATTATCATTCATCATTTCAGCCGAAAATTGGTCACTACTGGACATAGGCCTCTCCCAAGTGTGGCCACAACAATTTTCTATGAAGTGTGACCATTTCAAGGAAAATTGTTCATTATCACAACTAGCTCTTTCACGCGGTTATACTGCCTATCCTGCGTACATTTTCAAGGATAATAGCAGCCTATGATACCTGACAATAGTGTAGCTGTCAGTCATTGAAAAAATTTCGCAATTGGATGAGGAGCCCTACCATGACATCTTAAAATCATCATTATCATCATACTTCCAGTGTAAGAGAGAGACGGACCTATACAGACGAACAGCACTATTCCTTTATCACGCCGAAATTATGATGATTTTAAGACGTATTTTTTTAACTTTGATAGCTCGCACTTGACCACTACGAGTATCTCACCTGATAGTGAGCAATGATGTGTTCGCCGATACGAAGCAGCTTGCCTAGAAGTAACCATGATAGGTCCGCCGAACTTCAAATTCGATGGTTAGCGAATAAATTCGAAAGAGAGTTACCGCGGCCCTTCGAACAGGCAACTGAAGGAACAAGGCTAGGTTATAATCAGTAAAAGTCTGACACACCCTCCCGCTCCACCCAGAGTGGGACAAATATCGTCCTTGTAATATTAGTTTAGCTTAAAAAAAAACTAAAACAATTAATTGTGTCAAAAGCCCAGTAATTATAAACAGACTGGAGAAACTGATAAAATGAAATTCAGCCAATATACTAAAAAAAAATGCAAAATATACTAAGTTTTTTAGAAAGATAGCTTGAATAGTTCATTAGACGAAAAAGAAAAACAACTGACCTTAACGGTATAAAATTACCCAGCTGCATATAAAAATGATTTCGACAAATCCTATTCATAAAATAACTTGGTATCAACAGTGGTTTTATTCAATCTACGTCAGAGGGGTTAAGCCGGGTCTCCATTTGTGGGTTTAAGCCAAGTACAAGCTATTTTGTCAGCGACAGTATGCTTCTGACAGGCTACAAGCTATGCCGGTGTTAGTGCGGCTTTATGTCACACAGAAGCGTAATGTTCGCTTGGGTGCGCAATGTGCCTGGCAGAGAATATTTTTTAAGTGATTTTTGACGTTTTTGATCGCTTTATTCTATTCTATTTTTAGGTTTTTGTACCCGAAGGTACCAAACGGAACCCTATTGCTGTCACTCACTTGTCTGTCTGTACGTCATTTTTAACTTCCCACTGACCTATGAACTTGGAATTTGGTTGCAATACAACAATAAAAAGACACATCATAGAGCCGTTAACTACGCATACTGTACGTCTAACAAAGTAGTTTTTCGCAAAAATTATTGCTGGGAAACGACTTTTATTTTAAGGTATGAAAAAGAAAACTTTTTTTTATTTTGCGCAATGTAACGCGAACACAGGAAAGTGGAGTTAAACCACGCCCTTTCACTCTAAGCCACGTAGGTACTTGTCGGATACGCATGATGTTCATTGCATTTTTGTAACAGCAAATTCGTAATTTCTAAAAAAAAACAAAAATTCATGTAATGTTAATAGAATTCATCTACGTAAAATAATATAGTAAAAAAAAATTGCGTCTTTGACCTTTAATTTCTCCAGAACCAGTGCTATCCCAGGTATGCTATAGTGGAAAAAAAATGATACAAATAGTGGGTAAAACATGTGGCTTTCATTCTCCTGCCCTTATCCCAATTTATTTGGGGTCGGCGCAACATGTCTTTTTCTTCCATACTCCTGTATTAGTCGTCATCTCTGTAGTCACCTCTTTTTTACCCATATCCTCTTTCACACAGTCCAACCATTGTTTCTTTGGCCTTCCCCTACTCTTATAGCCATCCACATCCATACACAAGACTTTCCTCACGACATTTTCTTCATTCCTCCGCATCACATGCCCATACCACGACAATCGATTTCCACACAACTTTTCACCTTACCAACTTTACACCCGATATTTAGTATAACGTATTATTTAAATATCAGATACCAATATATTAAATCAGTTTTATTCTTTAAAATTCCCAATTTGGTAGGTACGGAATCCTAAATGTACGAAGTACGACACGCACTTGGCTGGTTTGTTGTTTTATAATGTCGACTATTCTGCACAATGTCTAAAATAAATTGGAAAAGGTAGTGTACTAATATTACTAATAATTTTAAAAAAAATTGAGAACCGGACAACAACTGTAGACTCATTAAAAATCTTCAATTGGAATTTCTTTAACAGACTTCGATAGTAAAAAGATTTATTGTAATTTATTTAGCTTTTACGCCAAGGGTTGAACTTTGATTATTTGACGTTGCAATCCCAAAAACGTACGAATTAAATAGTTGACTTTATAATTAATTTGATTCTGTACAAAGGAAAGATATTTTAGCTGTATTTCAAAATAAAATAATTTAAAAAATCAACAGGATTACAACTTCAACGGTGTAAAAGAAGGCCAGTCCTTTTCTCATAGTTGTAGAACAAGTAAATTCTTTCCCCGACTCCGTTATAAAGACCCATTTATTTTATTTAAGTGAAGTTTTTCAGTAAGTTTACAGTGAGAGGCTAATAAGATTAATATCATATTAGCCTTTCACTGTAAACTTACATTCATACATTTTTGTTTAAAGCTAAATCATTATCATCATCATTTCAGCTGAAAAATCACGTCCACTGCTGGACATAGGCCTCCACCAAGCGTCACCATAATTACTGGTCCTGTGTTTCTCGCATCCAGCAGATTTCTTCGGCCTTCACTAGGCCCATATATTGCTCGTACAGTGCAACATATTTATCAAAAAATAACACTATCATACTTTCATAACATGTAATGTTAGCAAAAAATGTTTGAAAAAAAGCTGGTCAAGTGCGAGTCGGGCTCGCACGGAAAATCTTCCGAACAGTTTATACCTAAGTACTTATTTTAGGGTTTCGTACCCGAAGGGATCAAACGGAGCCCTATTGCTGTCACTCATGTGTCCGTCTGTCTCTGTCCGTCGTCTGCTGTCACACAGGTTTTACAGCCAAACGGTTGGAGCTACAGTCTTAAAATTTTCACAGTATACGCATCTTGTTGATCCAAAATCATACAATAGTCAAAAATATATTTGGTTCAGGACCTTAAATGAGTGAAGTCCGACACGCACTTCGCCGGTTCTTTAACATGTTTTAATTTGCCAATTTCTATACAAAAGTGACCTCCATATTCATACAGAGTCATGTGTGTACCAAATTTCAACTCAATTGGTGCAGTAGATTCGGAGCAAATTGTGACACACGGACAGTCAGCCCGACACCCGAGTGATCCAATATTGGTCAAGTTTTTCCTTCAAACTTCGGAACCCTAAAAATATTAAAATAGTCAGATTGTCATCTGTTACCTATCACATGTCGGTTATATCTATTAAATAGATTCATGGTCAATATGGTGATTGGTTCACCTCGTACTTGCCATTTCGCGAGTTGGTCCATAGAGCCGAAAGGTTCTAGAATGGTAACTTGGTACCGGAAGACGTAACGTTGGAAGCTTAAATATAATCCTCCCGATCGACTTGAATCGAACGCACCGAATTTCATTCACAATGACTAATCTCAACGGAGATCTAAGTTCGCAAGAGATATTAAACACCGTGTAAGGTATATAAACGCACATACGTGTGCCAGTACATGATTCTGGACCCCTTCACGTTGGAATTTTCCGTCGGCGTTTTCATCAATTTTTAAATTATTTCTGCAGTATTTTTTTACTTTAGACTGTTCAAAATCGCTATTTCTATCCAACCCAATGAGAGTTTTAAGTAAAAAATAATTAAATCACTAATTACACTAAACATGACTATATGAGATTTGTAGAAAGTAATGCTCGGTACTATGGTGACCTAACACTCCTTTCTCGTATTGATAAGGTAATTATGGTATGTGGTAAAAGTTAAAGTAAAGTCTCGTATTTTAAGGGAAATAGCTGTATTGAATTACTATAACACTTAGTTACAAGAAATGGTAAAAATGGTAAAAACTATATAACTAGCTTATTGGTAAAATGGTAATGGTAAAATGGTGTTGAGAACGTGGTGTCTCTGATGAGATCTAAACGCGAACTGTCCCACATTTTGGTCAACGAGCGAATGTGCATACTTGCGTTCGATGCAATTATGCATTTTCGCTGAGTGTTCGATTGAAACTCGTACAAGATTAATGACTATAATAATTTTGTTAGTAGCATTAGGTGTAACCTTTTCGCGAAGTTTGCGGTATCTTGTTCCTTACAGCCTGTATAGTGCACAAGCGTGCGCAAACACAGGTGCACTCTCTATTCGTTCACTCTCATAGTCCAATGGGAAGGCAATCTAACACGTTCAGGGAGAGATCAGGTGCAGGACAAACGCCGAAGCACCTGGCTTGTTGGTCTCGTCGTCGAAAGCAAGATTGCTGAGCGTGAGGTCCTGAGTTCAATAACCGGGATCGGCAAATAGTCCTACAGGGGTTTTCTATTAGGAATCACTCAGTAGTAGCCCGGCATTTGGAATTGGGAAAAATTAAGTAATAACAGCCACATGGGTCGATCCATCGGTTTAAGCTACGCTTGCCGGGGTTGGTTCATGGATTGGTGACCATCTTTACATACCGAGACTCGTCCGTGCGTCGGAAAGCACGTTAAGCCGTTGGTCCCGGCGGTCAATCGTGGTTCTTTGACAGTCGTTACTGGTCGTCAGACGCCCTTACTAAGGGGTGTCGTATTACCCAGTAACTGGGTTGTGGAGGTTAGATTAAAAGTCAGTCACTCCATGTAAAATATTGGTATTCAGCTGCATCCCGTTAAACTGGAAACCGACCCCAAGATAGTTGGAAAAAGGCTAGGCAGCCCAGAGTTTGGAATTTGGTGGTGTGACCGCCCTGTGCCTCGGAGAGAACGGTGGGTGTAATACAAAAGCCGTAAATGAAGCTACTGTCACAAGTGTGATTTCCATTATGTGACGTCGATGTATAAAAGAAAAATGTCTTTATTTCATACACATTCTTTTTGTACAAAGATTTACTATAACATGTCGTTTGATATTAAGATCAAATCCTGAAAAGGATTGTTTCTCTATAGAACTTATTTTGGGACAAGGAGAAAGTTAACGAGTCAATTGGATTCATTTTCTTTTGTTAGTACTTTCCTTGTTCTCTATTTTGTTTATCACGTTACTTTCCACTAACTATTTTTATTTACCTATTGACTTTGTTGTATTGTTAAAGCTTTTGGGTTTATTTTTAGTTTTCGATATTATAATATAGACGCGTATGACATTTGGCAGTTCATAGATTGATTTACCTATATCAAAGATATTTTAGTGAGTGAAAACATAAACTAAAATATATTTAAAAAAAACTTCTAACGATGCAAATGTCAGTTTTCCTCTTAAAAGGTAAAATTACAGTGAAGACTGTTATGATTTAACTACAAGAGAGACCAGAGTCACAGTTCTTCGAATTTTTGATTCTAAGACATGCCATTTCCCTGACGATGTTTTCCTTCACCGTTTTGAGAGCAGTGGTGATGAAATAAATCACACAAAGTACAGCGACTGCCTCTCTTTTAACCCACGAAGTACACTCGTAAGTCGGGGCCGGGCGCGAAGTGTTCCATTCGACGCATAGTGTTTCACGCGCGCCTCAAAGAAACGTCAGCAATATCTGATGGGGCCCGTCAGGGTCGATGCCTGCCTGGGGTCGCGGATAATTTGAAATAGAGTCCTCGCGGCCATTGGTACTCAGGCGACTGAAGGAACAGGAGTGGTTTATAGGCACTAAAAGTCTGACACGCCCTCCCGCTCCACTCAGAGTGGGAGAAGTCATTTGATGATTTCCCACCCCACAAAAAAAAAAAGTCCTGGCCGTTACCACTAGACCACTATTTGTATTTTTATCTACATTTCATTTCATTTATTCCTAAAACAAATGAATATTGTGTTGAATATAATTATACACATGCAATTTACATAAAAATACAGAGAACTATGAATTATTAAGAGGCCGTACACGAAATTTTCCCGATTTCGCTGACTTATGTGATTTTACAGACGTGATTTTACATTTGTGGGGCAAGTCATATCTGTGGAAGACTTATCAACTAAAGAAGTAGAAAGACGAGTAAATAATACCTGGCAAAAATACTGGTCCCTCAGGGAAATTATGAAAAATAAATCTATACCCATCTCGGAAAACAAAACCGTCTACAACACTTGTATACTTCCATGTCTCACCTACGGCTGCCAGACCTGGCCACTGACACAGAAAATTGAGCACAAACTGGGTGTATGCCAAAGAGGAATGGAAAGAAGTATGTTGGGACTAAGGTTGAAAGACAAATGGAAAGCTACAACAATTAGGAGCATCACCAAAGTAACAGATGTTAAAGTAAAAACAAGAACCTTGAAATTGAAATGGACCGGTCACATGATGAGATCAACAACACAAAAGTGGACTAAAAAAGTAACAGAATGGTACCCATGGGATGGAAAAAAGACGTAGAGGAAGGCAGAAAAAAAGATGGGAAGACGATCTGCCAAAAGGTTGGAGAAGGACAGCAATGGACAGGCGAAGGTGGAGGGAACTTGAGGAGGCCTATGTCGCAAGACAGCCTGACCTGGTTACTGATTTTAAATGTTAAGTTATATACATATAGGAAAAAAGAAATAGAAATGAGTATAGTTAGTATAAGATAGTTAAGTATAGATATTATAGTGTATGTTTTATTATATTACAAATTGTGCAAAGGTCAGAGGAAATAAAGGCTATTTTATTTTTATTTATTATTTTATTTTATTTCTATAAGTTATAGGCAAAAAATGATAGATCATTTCAATTATGAGCTAGTTTTTTTTTTATTTTTATTATAATTACGGTTATTTAACCACAAACCGACAACGGTTTTGTAAATTTTTGCTATAAGTGGTTTAGAATATCACTGAATTACGAATCGTTTTGCCGTCTAAACGGTATGAAAAAATTAGAATGTATTGTTGCAAAAGTCATATATATAATGTATGAATCACTTTATACCACTCTTATATAATAGTTTTGACTACAAAAATATTTAACTTAGTCAAATTTTTGAGAAAATGGGCGAAGAATTGCTTTTGATTTTGGCTATTTAGAACTCTCGTTAAAAAAATTATAACAGACAAAAAATAAATTTCAGTTCACCATCAATCCATTTCTTGAGAAAAAAATTAAAAATTAATAAAAATTTGCCAAAAAAATCTTTTAAAACAACCCAAATCTCGACTTATAATACGCAAGGCAAGCTTCGAATCTAGCTCATTCATTAGATCATAATTGAAATGATCTTTCATGTTGTGCATTAAAACATATAGAAATGCATTATTTTAAGTGTAAAATCACATCTGTAAAATCACGTTTACAGTGAAATCGACCAATATTTCGTGTACGGCCTCTTAAGTAAAATTTCAAGTGAAATTCAAGACTTTAGTTCTAAACAGTTTCGAATATAAAGTCAAACACTTTTAAATATAATGTCAAACAGATTTATAATATTATGTCAAACAGTTTTAAATATAATGTCAAACAGTTTTAAATATAATGTCAAACAGTTTTAAATATAAAGTCAAACAGTTTTCAAAATAATGTCAAAAAAACACTTGATACAAAAAAAACATGATCAGTCCATAAATCTTTGTCTTTCACTATCGTTATTCACTGATAGAATTTCACTTTGTCGAGCGTTCAAGAAATCATTCAATCTTTTAAAGTTCGCAATTATTTTTGCGTGAGGGTCAAAATCACAGTCCTTGTATCACACAAAGCAAACTATCTATCAAAATGCCATCCTATTTATATAAAATTCAAATCATATTGCATGACAATATGAAGGAAGCTATCCGTTGGCGAATGTCCAAAAATTGCTTCATTCTCCATGCTGTAAACCACGTTTCAGATCCATTCATGTGTAAAGATACTGTTTGAACTAGATCGGGGCAGCTCTATCTGGAAAATGTAGGTTTAGCACGTGAAAAGAGCTATTGAGCTGGACGAAGTTTAGTTATGGTCATATTTAGCTCGATTTTATAAATTTACAAGACAATGGATATTGGAACCTTGTCAGGCTAAGTTTCTCGATTATTTTTGGGGTTAGGTTTTTACCACCCATGTAAAAAACGGCCAAGTGCGTGTCGGTCTCGCACATTTAGGGTTAAAATGAGGAAATTATCAAAGAAAAAATCTGATTTATTAATAAATTGGTTAGTAAAATATACGTAAATATAAATATTATCACCAAATATCAAGTTCATAAGTCCATGTGAAGTTAAAAAATTCTTCGGAACAAAATTTTATGACAGACGACGGACAGACGGACACGTGAGTGACAGCAATAGGGCTCCGTCGGGAACCTTCGGGTACGGAACCCTAAGAAATATAATAAACATAATCAGCCGTTTAATGTTCCCACTGCTGGGACACGAATATCTTCTCTGTGAGAGGGTGTGGGCCGTAAAGTACAACGCGGGTCCAATGCGGGTTTGTGAAAAAAAAAATGCAAAGTCAATTTTGCTAAGTGAGTCAACACGTTCTCAACTTCTGCATTTTAACTGCAAAGCGGAATAGACACTCAAAACTTTCGTTTTACCAAACCGCAATTCAAATTATCCAGGTCACATAAAGGAGAGGCTTAGCCGAAAATCGTAGCACAGCAAAGCGGTCCTCACAATCGGGCCTAAAGTCTGAACCTCTGAATAGTTCAATTCCCGGGGGTTATTACCAAAATAACCATGTTCTTTCATCAAAATTGCCACACCCACTGGAGAATCTGTCGGCGACTCAAAGGACCACGTGAAATGACAGGCTCAAGTGTTAATGACTGATGCGTATCTACATTTTCGTGAGGCAGACAGTACCAAACGCCTCCAACGCCCTTTTGTTAACCTCCAAAGCCTTTACATTTGATGATATGAACGCTTCGAGGTGATTAAACGAGTAATTTTTGATTTTGTGAAGTGAAATTGAGCTCACCTATATTAAAGAGATGGCGAATCACGATTAGATTATTCCTCGTTGATTAAATAGCCCTGTGAAAGAGGCGTGAAATCTGATTACGTTCTTTTTTGATGTGAATTTCAAAATGTATTTTACTAAACTGAAAACATTAGAGAGTAAAATGTAATCCCAATGTCCTTTATAGCAGTTTACTTCAGCTGGTGAAAGTTGGAACCACCGATGATGAGTTTTGAACTTTTGAAAACTTGTTCGGTGAGATAGTTTTTGAGAATCTGCACATTGTAACACAAGCGTGGCGACGGGTACTCAGGAGGAAGATTGATCAATATGTCCTTCAAAGTAAGAAGTTATGTAGTAAAGGAACCTACTTTATTACGAAACTCGTAAAAGATATTGCAAATGTACGTGGGATTTCTACTAACAGAAGAATAATATTAATTTTAAAAACTTTTGACTATGTTAAGTACTACTTGGTTATAATAGGCTATATTCCGACAGTCACAGGTACCACCAATGGAGGCTCTACGCGGGGGTCGTGCGGTTCATGGCCTATGACGGGGCACCGGTGTGGGCGCGTTTCTTGTGGCGGCGATCAGCCTGCCGGTTTAACGCGTCCCAAAGGGTCATGGCCATCCGGATGATCCGAGGATACCGCACGGCCTCCGGTGAGGTGGCGAGCCTCCTTGCCGGACTGTCACCGTGGGACGCAAAGGTCCTCACGCACTTCTGGGAGTGGTGCGAGGAGGCCAAACGCCGGGGCGTAACTCCGCTGCCGCGAAACCTCGTGGCTCGGCAGACAGAGCTCATGGCAACATAGAGAAAGTGACTGTTGCAACCCAGCGCTGGTCACACCATAATTGCGACGGTAAAGCCCCTCTTTGAGGAGTGGCTGGAGAGGCGCCATGGCGTCCTCACCTTCCGCCTGACGCAGGTCCTCACCGGACACAGCTGTTTTGGGCAGTTCCTGCGTGGTTTAAGGCGGACCGAAACACCACGGTGTCACCACTGTGCGGATCGCCCAGAGTACACGTTGGAGCATACGGTGGAGTTGTGCTCCGCTTGGGCGGAGCACCGCCGTGTCCTCATGAAGGCGATCGGTGGCAGCGACCTCTCGTGCTCAGCCCTGGTCCAGGCCATGGTACGGAGCGAGAAGGAATAGGAAGCAGTCGCATCCTTCTTCGAAGCAGTAATGTTTGCGAAGACGGAACGGGTGAGGGAGACTCAACGGAGTCGCCCTCACGCCCCCAGTAGCATCCACCGCAGGAGATGCCCTGGGCGTCGGGGATCGCGAGATGACCTCCGGCCACTGTAGGCGCAGGCCTGCGGCCGGCGAGTAGTAGGTAGATCGCCGTCAGATGGACCAGACCCGAGAGTCCACAGCGCGTAGTATACCACGCGCGCCTCAAAGAGATGTCAGCAATACCTGATGGGGCCCGTCATGGCCGATGCCTGTCTGGAGTCGCGGATAAATACCGAGAGAGAGTTACCGCGTCTCTTGGCACTGAGACAACTGAAGGAACAGGGGTAGGTTTAGTCACTAAAAGTCTGACACGCCCTCCCGCTCCACCCAGAGTGGGAGAAGTTATTTGATGATTTTACACCCAATAAAAAAATGCTCCACCAATTTCTTTATAACTGTACTTTATGTAATATTTTGTTTCTGTTTTAGTAAAAAATTAAAAACAACACTTTTTAAATGGACAAGACGATGATGTCTCAAAAAGATATCAAATTCCCTGGGTAGTTATAAGCTTCGAATATTGACACCAATTAGTCTGATAGAGCTATTTGCTGTTCTACTTTTTTTTTTGTTGTTTATTCTGTACCGTCCCACTGCTGGGCAAAGGCCTACCCCAAATCCTCCCAGGTATTCTTGTCACGAGTCACGTCAAACTAGCTCTTGCTGTAGGCGTCCAGGTCATCTCATCTATGTTACTGATAGACCGAAAAACCTATATTGTTTCAAGCTTTTATTTAATTGCAATGTTTGTATGTATGTACGTTCGGGTCAAATCTTGCAAGCTGAATTAGAACCACTTCCTCTCATCTTACGGAGTTGAATTTTTACGTGTTGGTTCAGTTCCAATGACAATGCATTTTTATGATAAGCATGACCAGAATTGACATCCAGAATTAGCTCCAGATAAAGGAACTCTTCAATGCTCAACAGCATGGACACGAAATTTCGGGTACACATTTATGATAGCTGATATAAAAGCTTGTTTAAAAATGTTTATAAACAATCTTTTATATCGTTGTGTGTGTGTGTGTTGTTGTGCTACACCTGCAAAATAAAACCCTGTGGTACAAATCTGTCATCAAACTTATTTCGACCTATGGCATCCAGCTATGGGGAACAGTAGGTATCACATTCCAACATTGAGATCATACAGCGGTTTCAGAATAATATCCTAAGAACGATCACAAACGCACCATAGTATGTACCAAATGAGGTCCTACACCATGATCTGACGTTTCCCTCAGTCAAAGAAGAAGTAAAGAACTACAGCAAGTCATACAAGGAGCGAATTACGCGTCACCCAAACATCCTGGCAAGGCACCTTATGGATGGGACAGGGGCCAAAAGGCTTAAGTACAAAATACCTCAAGACTTCATCAGACAAACATAACTACATAAGCAACATATGTAGATAGAATGTGTCATAGGACACATACCGAACAAAACATCTAAACACGTCAAAAAATTTACTTAATGTCCAATAGTACTGAGACAGACTGTGAAAAAAACAATGTTTTTACCACACAAATTGCTCAAAATAATCTTACTAAGATACATTAATAATATGCACCTAATTACTCAGCACGGCGCACGTAATCTTCCTTCATATATAAAGCCTACCCCTCATGAATACATAGGAAGTGACTAGTTGTGATCAAACCCTTAAAAGCTTTCCGAAAATGGAGGGCAGACGTGCGATCGTTTTGGCCGACCACTTATCACATAGATTGATTGCAATAGGAGGTGATTGGGTTCCTATATATGCCGTCAGGTGGTAGGCAATTTTCTGGCAATTTGTGGGCTGTTTAGGTGTGTCTGAAGTCTTATTGAGACTGATAAATTGTGGCTTGAATAAGATGGCAACTAAAATTTTTATTATATCTTGCTTAGTGACCTGTTAATTCTTAAGCTCCTATGTTTTGATCTACAGTAAAGAGTATAAACTAATAAATAAAATCTCGTGGCACAGTGTTTGTGGTTGCACTTCTCCGAAACGGCTTCACCGATTTTAATGATTATTTTTTGTATAATTATGTGTTAGGTATAAGAATAGGTCGCAAAGTAATTTTTGTCACCCTCCTACCCCCAGCTTCAAGTTTTTAATCACAGAATAACGTTTGGTAGGTCAGCTAGTTACTTTTAATATTATAAATGCGAAATTTTAGATGGATGTTCTTTACTCCTTCAGGCCAGAACAGAAAATGAATTGGTACAAAGATAGAATAGAATAAAATAGATTCATTATCTTACCACAAATTACAGCAAATAGTTAGATTAATCTACAGATACAATTTTAAACTTAATTTGTAGACTGGTCCCTAAACTAAGTTTTTTTCGAAACCTGTAAGTCAGGTCACAATTTATTACTTCAGAAATATTGTGCTGCAGACGTTTTGTTTACAATCACATTGGTATTTATTAATTGAATGATTATTATTACATTCATTATAGATATGATTGTTACAACAATATATATATATATATCTATATATATATATATATTTGTAATAACGAAACATGCAAAGAATGTGTGAGAGTGTATGTGTATGTGTGGGTGTGTGTACATAATGTTGTGGAAGTGTAAATGTTTGTATGAGGTTGTGTCCGTCATAGGGGACATTACATTAGGAAACGGTAGTGAAAAGATCTTCAGTTTGGGCATAATCTAAGGAAAGGATTCAGTCAATGTGCTTTTAAAAGTTGTTTTGCTTAGGATTTGTGATGAGAGTAGATTATGCAGTTTCTTGTATAGAAACGGCCCAAGAAAAATAAAGAAATATCGTGCAAATTTAGTTTTAACCGGCCTAGATTGGCATACGTTCCTGCTTCTATTCCGTACATTAATGTTCTGGTAGATAGATTATTTTCTGGAATAGCACATAGGCTATAATTTATTACGGGGCAGGTACTAATTCCATGCAGGCGAAGCCGCTGACAGAAGCTAAACTTTACATATTTCATTCAATTTGAAAGTGTGTAAAAGAAACTAAAAATATATTTTTAATAAATTGTCTGCTTATACTGGGTCCTGCATATTCAGTAGTTATCCTAGTCTAGTAACACACAATGGCAGTGTAATTGCCTCGCTGGAACGATGCTTCACTTGCAATAGCGTTGAAATTTTGCTATTCAATAATAAAATTATCTTGCTTTCTTTCTATGGGGCTTTATATCACAAGACTGGAACCCTGTCACAGCTAGACAGGTTCACGGCTAACAGAGTAAAAGATGGCGGGACGATTTGGATGGCTTCTTGCGAGTTGGCATGAAGAAGCACAGCTGAAAGAGAAGTTGAAGTAGTTCAGGTTGACAAAAGAATAATATGCACTGTGGACGGATCGATATCTCGAAGCTTGGGTGAGGTCAGGAGGCAATAGACGTTTTGCTGCTAATTTTTTGTGTCAATGTTCTTTCAGTAGAAAGATACGGAGAGATAAAATAACAGTCTCTTATTTTCAGGTCAGGTCAGCCATAAATTCTTCTTTCCATTGGTCGTCATAAATGAAACCGCTCTATAATAAGGGCCATAAGTTCATGATGTTTATGGCCCACATTATTATATCTTATCTATGTAGATAAAACATATTTAAAAATGCTGAAAGAAATTTAACTCATACGTAAACTGTCGCATGCTTTTCAGTCCGTATTCCATGAAATTCCAGTTCACGGTTTCTGGTTTATATCGCACTGCGAAATGGGAGTCTTGCTTAGTGCGGCTTTGTCGACTGGCTATGTTATTGCACACTTTAACACTTCAACAGCGAGACTTATATGCAGATTACCTTAGTAAAGCTCGGAGTCATAATTTTAAAGAAAATTTTGCAATGCTCGAAACTGTGGGAATGTGTGGTTTCTTTGTAGTAGGTATCAAATGTTAAGTTTGGTCTGTAGTTTGTTACATAAACTCACTATGATATTTTAGTATATTATCTAATAGGACGTCGAAAATAGGAACCTTTTTCGATGGTACTACTTTCCAAATCATCATTATCAGCCTATAGCAGTCCATGCTGGACATAGGCCTCTCCAATTGCACGCCCTTCAGCTCGGTTTCCGAATCGCTGCTTCCCAACGTCTCGGCGCTCCGTTTTGTTCTCCTCATCGCTGCCACTGTGGTCAAGTTGTCAACAGCCTCGGACACCACGGCTTGTCATGCAAACAAAGTGCGGGTCACATAGCGCGGCATGTCACTTCATGCAAGAACAGGTTTTAACTAAATTATATTTTTATGAATTAAAGCTATCTCGTTGGGCTAGTAATCGCACTACTGTTGAGCAAAATGTCTAGTTTCGACTCACAGGCAGTGTTTTTGAATTTTCCCACGAGGAGTATCTAGCGTCTTTTGAAGATGTCTTGATTTTTGCCCAATGGGGTATTTTACAAAAAAAAATATTAGACACGTATTTTATCTTTTGTCACGTAAATAAAAATGAGAGTGATACAGTACGTTGAAATGCTACGCGACACACTTACCACCAAAGTGACGTAACGAGCTCACACTCCTGAACTGTGATGCGTTTTATCTTTGCCATTTTTTATTGGTTTGGTAAAGCAAAAAATACGTGTTCAATATTATTTTGGTTATTTAACTGACGAACTAATAAGATTGTTTTTTGTAAAATACCCCATTGATGGCAAAAGAGTCACCCGGTATGACTTTTTTTTTTGGTTCAGTGGACGTCTTTCGGCTGAAATGATGATGATAAACATAACGGACAAAATGAGGGTGTATTACAATAAAGGAAAGATACGCTACGTTCATATAAAGCGGCGTTCAGATATCGTTGAGTTGTTATTATGGTATGAAATTCCTTCACTCTTGTTTATCTTGGAACCATAGCTTTTACAGTCCTGACACACAACTTGGCATCATAGATATTTTATTGTCACAACACGGACACGCTTTTCTTCGCTCGTTGCTGTTAGCCGACTAAATCCAATTGCAACAATTGTCTGAATTTGTCTGCAACAATTTGTGCGCGTTAGTGCGATATCTAACTTTTTACATGCTTTTTTATATTATAATATCATTGGTGAATACACCAATGATATCATACATAAAAAAGCTATATATTATAATAATAATATATACGTACACTTCAGCCTTACCCCTCCGGGAACACAGGCGTGAAGATATAATTTCTGCTACCTTACCGCATTATCATGGTACCTATATCAACATAAACTAAAACGCAAGGTCGCGCTTTGGCTGGCTTCTGCAAATCCTTATTCCATTCCCAAGAATACAAGTGATATTATTCTACCTCGTAGAATGTTGTAATAAAATTATTTCCTTCCGTCTCCACTACTAGGATAAATTAATGCCACTAATAAATTAAGGGCTTTTGTCTGTTCTGTTTTGTTTCAGTAATTTCGAAGGTAAGGTAAAGATGGCGGAAATACATAGTTTAAACTGCTTTTAATGTTTACTGTTATGAGGGTTTTAACAATGAATTTTGGGCTAACATTCTGCTCAATATATTAATTATTTCGTGGTAGTATAGCGTCAGCAGAAAATATTATATACATAGGTAACGATTCAGTCGGATTACGATCAGCTGTTGTTTAAATAACTAGTCCGCTATCTTTGGGAGTTCGCCATTTTGGATTCACAATGACATTGCTTAGCTAAAACTGCACTGTCATCCAAACTAAACATGTATTTAAAATTTCAGCTCAATCGAAAATCGGGAAGTGGGTCAAGTTTAACTTCCAAGATTTTTTACATAGTTACATGTGAAGCTTAGAAGCGTGTCAAAAACGAATGTTGGATAATCATGGCTCCACTTTTTTTTCTTTTTTTTTTGGGGGGTGGGAAATCATCCTATGACTTCCCCGCTCTGGGGGGAGCGGGAGGGCGTGTCAGACTCTTACTGACTAAAACCCACCCCTGTTCCTTCCTGCCTTTGAGTGCCCAGGGGCGAGGTAACTCTGTTTCGAATTTATCCTCAACCCCCGGGCAGAATCATGGCTCCATGGATCACCTTTCAGAAATGTAATTTTCCTCCGACAAACAAAGAAGGTTTACAGAATGCTCACTGACTGGTAATGGCTATAACATAATCATTAAGTAGTATTCCGCCTCAAGTATCCGCTGTGCTCGTCCAATCAGTACAAATTTCAAGAACAAAGAAATAAAACATAACAATTGCATGGAGATCATATCTGAGGAAACAGAGGTTCTTTCAAAAAGTGACATGCATAATTGCATCACATACGACACAAAAAAATAGGTTGGCTAGAAACACAGAAGAGTTGTTTTTGGGTCAACAATTTAGCGAAAGAGCTAACTTTGGCTACCTATGAGACTGTTGTATCGTAGATTTCAAATAAAGTTGATCTTAATCTAACAAAGGTGCCAATTCTGTTGTGCACAAACTAAACTTAATTTACACTATTGCTATCTTTTCTCTCTAATAAAACAAGAAAGAGACGGACGTAAATTAGAGCCGTCAGATTAATTTGACCTAATAATTTCATACAAATTAAGGGTACATGTAAAAACATATCGAATAAAAACACGGTAAAGCGCAAGGCGTAAACTAGTTTGACATCTCTAACTTAGATCATATCTATAGCCGTCCTTTTCTCGCACTGCCTTAAAGTAAAAAAAAAGAGTTATTGAATAATAGAATCGGAACAAGTATTGAAGTCCTGACTCCAATAGAAATTTTGGAAGTTTACTTCCTAAGGTCCTACTGCGAGTCCCACAAAGTCATGGGAATAGCGTGAAAGAAACCGTCAATACACAAACATCACTTACTAACTACCAAGCCAGCTTTATCAACAAAATCTTTCTCAATACTAATGGAAACCAGGAAAATAAATACAATGGAACTTGGTAAAACAAAGGTCTAAAGTAAAGAACAAACGGTACGACTTCACGAAACGGGCGGAAATAAGCTGAGGACATTGTTAGAAGTTCAAGCCAATGCGGTGATTGTGAGGGAAAATGAAAATAGTTGAAGAATGTAGGTTATAGCTAGTCTAGATTTTTCTTCCTTGGTATATTCTTTTTCTGTATTGGGTCAGAGTTGGAAGGTTTTTCAGTTTAAGGCGCTATTAACTGCCAATTACCTTGAGTGGTTAGCTTGCGTGTTCTGTCCTGAGCTCACGTAACGCGTCGCACGTCCACACAGTAATAGGACTCTTTTTTTTTTTTTTTTTTATGTTTGATAGGCTCGCGTTTGACCACTATCTCACCTGATGTTAAGCGATGATGCGGTCGAAGATGGAGCACGCTTGCCTAGAAGTAACCTATTCACTCTTGACTTAAAGATTCCCAGGTTGTATCTTACAGGAAACACAGACTCCGGTAGAGAATTCCACTCTCTAGCTGTACGTGCAATGAATGTTTTCTCAAAACGCTTTGTGCGTATGGATGGGATGTCCACCATGAACCGGTGGCACTTCGCCGTACGTCTTGTGGTCCTTAGATGAAACGGGCTTGGCGGAATCAAATCATGCAATTCCGTCGCACACTCCCCAAAATGTAATCGATAGAAAACCGACAGGCTAGCAACTCGGCGTCTATGTTCAAGACTTTGGAGTTTTGACTCAACGAGTCTATCATTGCCGATGATCCTCTTGGCTCGTTTCTCAATTGACTCAAGGGCATCAAGCTGGTATCTTGCAGATCCGTCCCAAAGATGAGAGCAGTACTCCATACACGATCGGACCTGCGCTTGATAGAGTTGGAGCAGCTGTTCCGGCGTGAAGTATCGTCTCACCTTTGCGAGGACCCCCAACTTTTTGGCAGCCACTTGAGCCTTAGCCTCTATGAAGGGACCAAAATTGAGGGTAGATGTTAAAGTAACACCAAGAAGATCAAGTCGGTCGGTTATCGGCACGGTTACACCTCGGAAAGATGGAGCCGGGTGAAATTGGCTCTTTTTAGCAGAAAAAAGACACGCCTGGGTCTTAGCAGCATTGAACTTAACCAGATTGGCATCGCCCCATTCTGAGACAGCCTGCAAGGACAAGTTCAAGCGCCCAACCATAGCCTCTCGGAGAGACCGGACCTGAGACCCACTAACTCGTGCGTCCGGCACGTATCTCTCGGCAACAGTGCTGTCGTCTGCATACCCAAAGGTACCGGGTTTTAGCAGATCGTTAATATGCAGCAAAAACAATGTTGCCGAGAGCACCGACCCCTGAGGAACACCGGCATTAATAGCCAGCAGTCCGGACGAGCAGCCATCTATGACTACTCGGATAGACCGATCCCTCAGGAAATCAGCTATCCAATCACACAATCCAGCGGGCAGACCGAAGGAAAGAAGCTTGCCAATTAAGCTGTCGTGCCAGACCCGGTCGAAGGCGTTCGAGATATCAAGGGAGACCGCAAGGGCTTCCCCTTGTTTGTCGATGGCCTCACTCCAGATGTGAATGGCATACGCTAGAAGATCTCCTGTTGACCGATTTCGGCGGAAGCCGTATTGTCGGTCACTTAGGATATCGTTAGCTTCTAGGTATGCTAGGAGCTTACCATTCAGTATACGTTCCATACTCTTACAGAGAACGGAAGTTACCGAGATGGGCCTGTAATTTGCTGGGTCAGCTCGACTACCCTTCTTGGGTACGGGTTGCACGTTAGCTTGCTTCCAAGCCATCGGCACTTTTCCAGTCTCAAACGAAAGGCGATATAGGCGTGTCAAGATCGGAGACAACTCAGGCGCACAAGTCCTCAGTACAATTGCCGGTATCCCGTCGGGACCACTAGCCTTGTTCACGTCCAGGTTACGCAGTACCCTCCGGACATCCTTCTGATGAATGCGAATGTCTGACATAATCGACTCGCATCCACCAAGAGTGCCAGGGGGCCTCGCGCCACCAGGATCTAGATGCGAAGATTCCGCAAACATAGAGGCAAACAAGGTTGCTTTCTCCTCAGCGGAGTGGGCCAGCGACCCGTCGGGTTTCAGCAGTGGAGGTAGTGAGGGGCGGCAGAAGTTCGATTCAACCGACTTAGCCAGGGACCAAAACGCCTTACTACCAGCTGGGTAAGAAGCAAGTTTGTTCCCAATTCGGCCAATGTGGTCAAACCGAGCCTTCCGAAACACCTTCTTGCAGAACTTGGCAGCCCTGTTGAAGGCTCTCCTCTTCTGACTCACGTCACTCGCTTTACGCGTCCGAGCATCGACCCATGCTAGGTAGGCCGCGTGTTTAAGCGCATCAGCGCGATTGCACTCGGCACCAAACCATGGTCGAGCCCCGCCAGACATTGTTACGTCAGAGAATGGAATGTAGTACTCCATTCCCCGCCCCAACACATCCGTCACGGCGTCCGCGCACGACGAAACATCAGTCGAAGAAAAGCAAGTGGGCCCCCAAGGATAACATGCGAAGAAAGATCGCATGCCATCCCAATCTGCTGACCTGTATCGCCAAACCCGCCTGGTGCCTCTAGGGCTAGGATCGGGCGGGGAGTAGACGGATACAGATTTCACCAGACAGTGGTCGGAAGTACCTAATGGTGAAGAAATCGACACTGAGTAACGGTCTGGATCTGTTGTCAGCAGAAGGTCCAAGCAATTGGCTGTGTGCGAATCAACATCCGGCACCCTCGTTGCCCCCTGGACCAGCTGGGTAAGATTTAACGCCAGCGCTAGCTTATACGTCTCTTGTCCAGCATGGTCTGTGTACTGGTATGGGAAGAGCCACTCCTGATGGTGGGCGTTGAAGTCCCCCAGTAACACTAATTGGGCAGAAGGGTACCGTTGCTGAGCCACATCCGCCGCTTTACTCAGATGTTGTGTGAGCCCAGTTGTCTCCAGATCACCGCTGTGCGAACGGTAGACACAGGCGTAGACAATTTTATCTAGGCCTGTGTCCACTAGGACCCAAAGAGTAGAGAACCTGGAGTCCTCAAGGTTACGGAGACGCCGATAGCAGATGTCGTCCCGGGCGTACATGCATATACCAGCGCGTGGCTTAAAATTGTGCTCCAGGGTAAACCCTGGGTAAGATAGGTACGCCACGTCAGACGGACATCCGATCTGCGTCTCCGAAAGGAATAAGAGAGCTGGTTTCTCAGTCTCTAGGTGATAGTGGACTGCGGTGAGATTTGAGTGCAGACCTCGAATGTTAGAAAGGTGCACTTTGTGTGAGAGGGAGTGCTGCCGCTGTACAGCTTTTTTCTTTTTAGTTCCTTTTTTCATGAATAAAAGAGTGAAGGAAGGAGAGGAGAAGGAAGTGAAATGAGGTTCCATGCTGGCTACCTTCAGGCACGCACTGACAGGACGGTATCATTGGAAGACTAGTCTGGAGACTGCGGGGACGCCCGAGCCCCCCCGGGAATGTCCATCGGGCCCTCTCGTCTGGTCGCCAACCAGCACGATGGTGCATTCCGGGATTTTTCGTCAGTTAGCGGGGCAGCCTTTCGTGTGTGGCTAGTACACTACTTGGGCCCCCAACTAACTGCGGTCGGCCAGCGGCGCACCGTGCCTCGGATCCCGCTACCCTCCGCGACTAGTCTCCCGATACATTCACATCAGCGCGAGCCCGGTTGGTCTGCCTGCAATGGAACAACTATTTCGACCCAACTCCTCTGGATTGGCTACACTGAGCATCGTACCGGAACACGGCCAGGCCGCTTGGCGGTACGTCTTTGCCCAGTGGGTGGTCGTCAGTCGAAGCCATCGGTCGAAACCTACCACCAGTTTGTCACCTGATTAGCACCACCCGGGGACCACGTGTAGGGACTCAATGGGTATACTCCTACGGACGCGGGTGACTCGGCCCCCAAAAACTCGCCCATCAAAGAGCGCTGTCCGAGATTAGACGCATTATTAATTTATTAAAACAACAAGTACTAAACTAATACACGTATACTAAATTATATATAATTAAATGTTCTTTAAAATAGTGATTATTTCATAAAAATACGCTTTATAGTTTTTGCATGATTTTAATTTTTTTATCCGCGTTAGACATAACTTAACAAATTAATTACTCTATGTTATAAAAATATTATTTCATAGTGTAATTGAATTTTTAATGTTTAAAAAAAATAATTACTCTATATTATAAAAATATAATTTCAAATATTCATATATCAAATTACGACAGAAATTGTCTACAGTAACATATATTATATTTTTTGAAAATAAATAAAAGTAGTCGTTTGACGTGATGTTCTATTAAAAACCATTAGAAGTCGTATAACTGCGTCTTAAGGCCGAGCCCGATGGGATTACCAAAATATGACGAACTCTTCTATTTGATATATAACCTCGCTGTAGAAAAAAAAAACCTTTGTGCATTTAATGACCAGATCCAGGCTCTGCGTGGTCTGCGAGTGTGAACTTAAGAATTTTTATTTCATAAAAACCCAATCATTGTGACATTGACGCTTTCGATGATTAGCTTCCTGTAATTCTATTTCGATATCTTATGGTTGTGTGACCGCAACTACAGCACGTGCTTAAATCTGGTCACAGGATGTAATATACATGTGTCGGATATGGCGGGATGAAACGCCCTCGTGGCACCATTGTGCGGATCGCCTAGTGGACACGGTGGAGCATACGGTGAAGATCTGCCCGATGCGATAGGCAGCAGCGACCTTTCGCGCCCGGCCCTGGTCCAAGTCATGGTACGGAGCGAGCGAGAATGGGCGAGGGAGACTTAATGGAGTGGCCCACACGCCCCCAGCCGCAGCCGCAGGAGACGCCCTTGGCGTGGGGGGTGACAGGACGATCTCCGGCTACGTAAAGTAGAAGGAGAGAACAGGGGTGAGTTTTAGGCAGTAAAAGTCTGACACTCCACCAGAGCGGGAGAAGTCATTAGGATAATATCCAGCGCCAACAAAAAAAAAAAAAGAATTACGTGTGTAGAATAAAATGGCTCTCGATATATAAATTAGAAAATCGTTGTTTTATTTAACTGAAATGTTGTAATCTCAGGAAGTAGGTACTGTGACATCTAAGGAGGTCACTTGAAATACGAACCTTATCAGGCTGATCAGGAAAATATACTTATATAGGGTAATGCAAATATTCTTTTTATATAAAACAAAGTCGGGTTAGTTACACCATTTCTAACTTCTAAACGGCTGGACTGATTTTTATGATATTTAATTTATTAGATTCATTTCCGCCCCAAAAAGCAGAATAACTATTAAAATATCGTTTTCTCACACATTTTGTATGGAATGGCTTTTTTGATGATATTTCGAGAACGAATTCATTCATAAATTCTGACGCCGTAGGAAGTTCGGAGGTTCTTATATGAATAAGTAAAAAATATGTATTTTTTTACGGCATTCCATTGAGAGTCATCGCATCAATGACAGTCTGATTTTTTAATCGAAGAATATCAAGTATGGACTTGAGTCTCCTTTTGTACACACCACCACTTCCACACCAGACACTCAAGAAGTACTCACCACAGAGATACACTCCCCCAGATTCAACAGTACAAAATATCTGAATATGTTTTTGTTACACTGATAATACCTATATGACCTATACTATTGTTGAGTCGGAGTCAAAGTCTACTTACTTATGATTTAGAAAAAGCTAGCGCTTTATAGTGAAAGCTGAGAACTCACAATCATTTCCTCGAAGAAATAGAAAAGCAACATTCTACCAAGGAAAACACATCATATTTTATTCACTTCCAACCCAATGTTTACGAAACAATAATACATCGGGAATTCATAACAAAACAGGCAGACAGTACAAACGTTTCCAATCAGTAAATGGAACCACAGTAAGTTCTAGGACTGTTAAGGTGCATATGTCACCTTTAGCGCAAAGTTTCGGCGTTTCAATGGGTGGTTTCAGCCTTCTCGGTTCTCCCTCTACAGATAAGGTAGCGGGTATAGTGATTGTGCGATTGAAATGTGGAAGCTGTCTTTTGACACTGTGACGTTTGGGAAACATGAACTCATATATTCCCAGCCATGTCCTCCAACTTGACTCTACCTCGAATCATCAAATTGTCAAATTATATCTTGTTATTTATTGACATTATTTGAACATTTATTCCGTTGTTATGGCGATAAAATCGAGAGGATATCCTTAAGTTTAGTAGTTAAATATATCTTAACCACTATTCTCGATTATAATACTTTTACAAATAATATCGCTGTTATTATTTGTAAAAATATTATAATCGCGAACGAAATATTTACGAAATATTGAAGTGTTATAAAGGTCAATACGATAACGTAAATTGTTACGCCAACGTCTGTATTAAAACATAATGTCATAGTAAAACATAATTTTTCAAGACTGTCAAGATTTTTCAAGTTATGTACTTTTTGTAAACCAATCGTTTTCGGTACTACCACCAAATATTAACACTTTTGGTTAAAACAAAAATTACAAGATGTCTCGAATTTCGGTGTGTCTCGTGGCATAGGCCTCCTCTAACAATTTCAATTGACGTCTGTCGTGAGAAACTCTCCTCCAGGTTGGACCTGCTGTCAGCTTTATTTCTTCCTCCCAGCGGGTAGGCTGCCTTCCTCGATTTCTTTTGCCGTCACTTGGATACCATTCTGTGACTAACTTGCTCCACTTGCTTTTAGCGTCTCGCATCATGTAGCATGTCCACCTCCACTTTTGTTTGTCTATTCTTGTTAGAACATCGGTCAGTTTTGTTTTGAACTGGAGATTTGTGTTCCTAATTCTGTCCTGTCTCTTTGAGTCACAGTCCTATATAGTGTAAATTAATTCAACGACACTTAACACATACTACAAAGGTAAGATAACCCACACGTACCTACAATATGTTTGAGGTTAAACTAATACCATTCCACCTTCCATCTGTTGATAATTCATAACCTCTCCCGTTTGCTCCTAAATCGGATAATAAAGCTTAACTATGGGGAACGGTACACCGTATAGAGCATTGTAAGCCACAAATCCTATAAGGTGTACTGGTAGGTATATTTCGAAAAGGCAGACTTGGTTAAAGATTATTTTGAGCATTGTCAATCTATATATTATAATGTACTCTGTGATTGTCAATGAGACGCATATCAAAGCAAAATTTTTCATAGAATATTTGTTGCTATCCAATTCCTGAATGTAGGAAGGATTTTTGAAAAAGAGGTAAGTTTAAAACGTAAAGAAATAGTAAAAATTTCGTTCATGAAACAGAACTGTTTTTAAACAAATTTAAGCAAATATGTTCGGATACAGGAGAAAAAGGTATATCGGAAGAAGAACCTTGCACAGTGAAAGAGAGTTACGTCTAAAGTTCTTTAATAGCTTGGCGATCATTTTCATTAAAGATGAATCAAAATTTATAGTTAAAAAAAAACGCTATTTATTTTTTGTAGTCTTCTCGGAAAACCCTTTCATTTGATACCCTGAACCTTTTATTTTATACCATGAGAATGCATAAAAAATAACTGGTCCGCAATCTTTGGGATTCGCCATATTGAATTTAGAATATTGTCACTTAGCTAACCATGCATTTTTATCTAAACTACATGCATAAAATACATAAAAAACTTGAGAGGTGTCAAGGGACACCCGGATGGAACGAAATTCCTTTCGATTAATTAGTGAAGGAATTGTAATATAATTTTATTTTTTTTTAATTTATAATATTTTTTTTATTATTAACTACGCACACACGCACGCACGTAAGAAGTCATATTTCATCATCTCATCTCATCTCATCGCAGCTCAGCTCAGCTCAGCTCAGCTCAGCTCAGCTCAGCTCAGCTTAGCTCAGCTCAGCTCGCTCAGCTCAGCTCAGCTCAGCTCAGCTCGCTCAGCTCAGCTCAGCTCAGCTCAGCTCAGCTCAGCTCAACTCAGCTCAGCTCGCTCAGCTCAGCTCAGCTCAGCTCAGCTCAGCTCAGCTCAGCTCAACTCAGCTCAGCTCATTGGTTAGATAATGCTTGATCTGCTTGCAAACTTTGTACCTACCCACCAAAAATACAAGAAGTTTTTATTGGATTGTTTTTCCAACACAATCTTTTTGGATGGACAGCCTCATTAGTGTCGTGACAACTTTTCGTAAGAATTTTTTCCGCCCCCTTTCACAACGCGCGATAAGGAACTTCGTTCCAAAAACATATATGTAAAATTTCAGCTCAATCAGAATCCGGAAACTGGGTCAAATTTAACTTCTAAGATTTATTTTACATGGCCACTGAAACGTCGATACCGCCACCTGCAGTACTTTTTCCACCCCTCTCAGACGTCATCACGCCATATGGCGTAGTTTCAGGTGAAGCTAATAAAAAAGGGGTTAAAAACCAATCCACTGCTTAATGTAGGCCTTCCAAAACCGGTAGGTAACATCGACTTATCCAGTATTCTTCCCATCCATCGGAATTTCAATCATCGGACTTCGCCATATTTCGAACAATTTAACTTCTCCTCTTCCTAACATATAATTCAGTTTTATAACATAATCAAGTAAACTTGAATAGGAAAACTGTTCCCACTCCTGGGAATAATAAAAAACAAGACACAGTAACTATGACTTCCTTTTATATCAAAAGTTATGCAACAACATTCCCTTGCGAACGATTAATATCAGACAGTAGTCAGTAGTTACGAGTTTAGACTTCAGAAAATGGTTCAAATGGCTTTAAAATGGTTCATTAAATAAAAAAGTGAGAAAGAATAGAGGAATCTCAAAGAAACGATGTACTATGTGAAAGATGATGTAACCAAAACTGTGATGATTATTTTGAGAGAATTAGATATAATTTGGATAAGAACAATAATGATAATAGAATAGAAAATGGGAAAGTAAGACTAGCAACTTGCCTCGGCTTCGCACGGGAGCAAAATTATTCGAATGACACGTAGCGCTATCTATCGTCTTAAACCTTTACAACCGGGTTGAAAAAGAGTGAGTTTTAATTTCTTAAATTTCAGGGCCCACAGGATATTTGCTCGACCGTACCGTCCGCGCAATATTTTTGAGTGATGTCAGGCACCCTCACGGTCGATCGACGTTGAGTGATGTCAGGTACCCTTACGGTCGATCGACGTTCAGTGATATCAGGCATCCTCAATGTCGATCGACGTTGAGTGATGTCAGGCATCCTCAAGGTCGATCGACGTTGAGTGATGTCAGACGGGTGTCTGACATCACTCAACGTCGATCGACCTTGAGGACCTTGAGGAACGCAACCGACGTTGACCGTGAGGGTACGGTCAACGTCGGTTGCGTTCGCAAAAATCAAACAGTTTGGCTCTGAAATATATTGAAAGTAAAACTCATCGTTTCAGCACGGGTGTAAAAGGCTAATTAAAGCAATATTGTGAGGTTGAAAGTTATTGTTTTATCCCTCGAGAACAGTATTTTTTTTCTGGATGAAAGATACCCTATGTTCTTTTCTGTACTCCTGATAACGTATATGCAAAATTGTATGAGTATCGATTCAGTTAAGCGTGAAAGGTAACAAACAAATTTACTTTCGCATTTATTAGTTTGATGTTAGAATAGATAAGATAGCACCCATATATAATTTTAAAGATCATTCAGATCAAGTGTTAGTCAACGTTACGTTGACGCCGCTTATACCCTGGATTGATGCGTATACATCATTTTTTCGAAACTTACCTCTCGTTGACGTCGCGCCATAGTCGCGTAATCGCAAAAAAAAACGGTGAGTTTAAAGGAGCGAATGATCGCTCTTACCATTCCCACTCAGTTTAAGTGATATGATAACTTCATCTAAATCGACCTATGAACGCCAATACTTGATGCGCAGAGCACCAACCGTACTTTTTTTTATTCCATCCACCTTTCACAGATCACCAAAAGCTCGAAATCAAACCGTGAAAAAAAGAAAAAAAAAACAATTTAAAAATAGAACGAACCACTAAAACCCCACCTGAATCTAGCGGCTGTTCTCTTTTCCGCCTTTATTGGACCGTATTGAGCCTCTGTGAAATGTGTAAAATTGCCAACAGTGGGATTCTAGGCGAACTTTTGAAACGAGTTTGCTAAGAACGGCAGCTAAAGAAAACTAAACATCGGTATGGAAGCGTTTCTCTCGTAATGTTTGACGGCGAATCTTTTTGTGGTTATTTCTGAGAGTTTTACAGTGATTGTCTCAGTCACATGCAGTTAGTAGTTAACAGTGTGACGCTAGTATACTGGGTGTAACGGAAAGGTGTGGTCATATTTTAAGAACTGCATCTGCCCATCGACATGAACCACTTTCTTCAAGAAAATCCGAGGAAATTCAAAAACTTTTTTGTTACCTCCCATATAAATATTGATCAGCTGATGATAACTTTGTATGGAAAGTCCAATTTTTTTTTTTGAGAATTTTATATTTTTTCTTAGAGAAAGCTGTTCATTTCCATGGGTAGAACCGGCTCTTAAAATACTCGTATGACCACACCTTTCTGTTACACCCTGTATAGAAAAGATGAAGAATCTCGTTTCCTTAACATTCATACCGATTTTGTAGTGGTTACCGCAAAAATATTGCACGCTTTATCAGGGAAAAACTTAGGTCGCTTTCACATTAGGACGATGGCAGCGTACAGTAGCGCGGCAGAAGCACATGCTTCTGTTTATAATATGAAATTAGGACTGCTTGTTCTGCTAAAATGTGCCTAAATGGGAAAACGGTCTTATAGAATAGGTACTACCTCCTGCCAGCGGCTTCTTCGCCCCCGTGAAAGTCGGAAATTTGCGACAGAACATACCAAAGAGTATGTTGTATAAAAATGATTCGAAGGAATATACCCGGGAGTAGGGCGGTTATCACACTGCCACGCATAACGCTGCATGTTGCGTGTCAACGCACCTACGCGCGTACTTGCAGGAGGGTTTTTTTATACAAACGGAGATACTTACAACTTTACAAGCAGTTGGGCCATTAACACACTGCCACGCACCACGCAGCGTAGCGCCAGAATGCGTGTTCTAACTGCTTGTAAGTATCTCCGCTCCGTTTGTATAGAAAACACTCCCGCAAATACGCGCGTAGGTGCGTTGACACGCAACATGCAGCGTGATGCGTGGCAGTGTGATAATCGCCTTAGTTGGATAAAATTATTCGAAGGAACATAGAATATATAACGTTTAGCTGCGCGTTGCACCAATGCATCTTAGTTATAAATACCATACAGTAGATTTATCTGATGTTAATTATTTTTGTTTTTTATTAATTTTCATTTTGCGTGTCTGCAAAAATGCACTCCTTTAGTTTTTTGTGTTATGGCTTATTTATTATTTATTTTTTTGTTTTAGTAATTTTGTACCGTGTCCCGTGAGTATGTCTGTGGCATCACAACGGGCCCTAACAGAATACCAGCGCTGCGTTATTTATTGCTTTATTGCATAAATATCGCAGCATAACGCTGAGTTAGGAGCCTCTTTGGCCTCGCAGAGTTTTTTTATTTGTATTTAGAGTTACCATGTTCTTGTTGTGAGGTACAAATAAATATTCTTTCTTTCTTTCTTTCCTGGGAGTATGTTGTAAAAAAAGTAGAATATGTGTTATTCGTTCAGCCGTTTAAACGTGAAGAAGTAAAAAACATCCATTCATCCAAATTTCAGCATTTATAATAGTAGTAAGATTTGGACTTCAGAACCAAAAGAAGATTAGATACTTAAAAAAATCTAAAGGTCAAAAAAGGCAAAAAAAAAGTCAAAAAGGGCAACCTAAGGGCATTACCTATAATGTGCTGTGTAATCTTTACTATCGGTTATCTGACAGATTTCAGGTTGATCACAATTTAAATTTATGAAAATGCCCCTGGTACCTGAAATAAAAATTTTGAAGTTGGGTATTTGTAAAACCCTACTGTAGCCAGAAAACCTATTCCATTTTACATTAAAGTAGGGTAAGAAAGGAAACGGGGTGAACCACCTTAAAACATTATTTTAAAAAGAATTAGCTCAACGTCTAAGAGGTCAGACTGGTGAGCAATAGGTCAGGAGTTCAAACTAATACCGTTGCACTATCGATTTTAACCCACTCTATCACAATGCTTTAACTAAGCTGCAGTGTTACCCCTCTAATTAATCTTAGAACTTACGAAGTAAGAGGAATCATGCAACCAGCACTTCGTAAAGTTGGAAACTTACAAAGCGCAAGACCAAAATTTCTAAATCGAGTCTTGTTTTTGAATCCTACTTTCTACTTCTTACTAATATTATAAATGTGAAAGCTTGTGAGCATGTATGTTTGTTACTCTTTTACGCCCAAACTACAGTACAGATTTTGATAAAACTTTATAGTAATTACATCAGAATATCATTAAGAAAAAGACGGATGAAAAAAGATTGCATTTGACGGAGATGAGAGTGTTGAGATGAATGTGTGGAGTAACGAGAATAGATAAAGTGAAAAATGAGTACATTAGAGATACGAGTAGTTTAAAAGTGGCGCCAGTGACAGAAAAGTTGAAATCCCAGCAGCTTATTTTGATATGGTCATGTGAAGAGGAGGGATGAAACACATGTAATTAAAAGAGTAATGAATATAAATGTGGATGGATGGAGTGGGAGAGGGAGGCCAAAGAAAAGATGGGTGGATTGTTTTTTTTTTTTTTTATGTTTGATAGGCTCGCGTTTGACAACTATCTCACCTGATGGTAAGCGATGATGTGGTCGAAGATGGGGCACGCTTGCCTAGAAGTAACCTATTCACTCTTGACTTAAAGACTCCCAGGTTGTATCTTACAGGAAACACAGACTCCGGTAGAGAATTCCACTCTCTAGCTGTACGTGCAATGAATGTTTTCTCAAAACGCTTTGTGCGTATGGATGGGATGTCCACCATGAACCGGTGGCACTTCGCCGTACGTCTTGTGGTCCTTAGATGAAACGGGCTTGGCGGAATCAAATCATGCAATTCCGTCGCACACTCCCCAAAATGTAATCGATATAATAATTGTGTGAGGAGTGATATGAAAAAAAGAAGTTAGTGATAGCGTGACGGCTCGCAGGACAGAATGGAAGAAAAAAACGTGTTGCGGTGACCCCAAGTAACATGAGATAAAGACAGGAAGATGATGACATCAGAATATCATTAACAGACTATTATTTATAATTGAGGGATGTACTAATCCCATGTGGGAGAAGCCGCTGGTAGAAGATAGTATATTTTAGATGTAAAAGTTTGTGAGGATGTATGTATATGTTTGTTACTCTTTCACGCCAAAACTACGGTACGTATTTTGATGAAACTTTACAGAAATATAGTATATACATCAGAATGACATATAGACTATAATTTATAATGGGAGATGTACCAATCTCACATGGGCGAAGCCGGCTGATGGAAGCTTTTATATTATAGAAGCAAAAGTTTGATTGGATGTTTGCTACTCAATCACGCCAGAGCGGCTCTAAGGATCTGGATGAAATTTGGAACAAAGATAGATTATAGTCTCGAGTAGTATCATCATTATTCTTCTGCGCAACCTGTCTTTTTCTTCCATACTTCTTTCTCTATTAGTCGTCATCTCTGTAGTCTGGAATAGCATATAAGTTATTATTTATAATGGGAAAGTACTAACTCCACGCGGGCGTAACCGCTAGCAGAACCTAGTCGAATATAAAAATACAACCAACATTAGTACCTACCTCCTTAATTACAATTCAAGCAAAATTGTGTGTGTCGCCAAAAGTCAAACTGCTGTTGTGAAGCATTTCTGTTGAGAAATGAGCCCATATTCAGTTCGAAGATATCAACAATGGCACGGATTCTCTTGTTCAATATTTAAACTAAAATTAGATAATTGCTATCTTTTACTAAAAGGCAGTGCGAGAAAAGGACGGCTATAGCTATGCACTAAGTTAGAGATGTCAAACTAGTTCACGCCTTGCGCTTCGCCGTGTTTTTAGACGACATGTTTTTACGTGTACCCTTAATTTGTATGGAAATATTAGTTCAAACTAAATTTGACAGCTCTAATTTACGTCCGTCTCTTTCTTGTTTTATTAGAGAGAAAAAGATAGCAATAGCCTAAATTAAGTTTAGTTTGTGCATAACAGAATCAACACCAATACCCACCTACCAGCGAACTATAATTCTGTCCTGTTAAAAGGACCAAACCACAAATTGAGAAACATTTCTTTGGCAGCTTGTCATCAGTTCTGCGCAGGTTAAAGTGCGTTTGACAAAAATGAATTGTGCAGTTTGCCTCCGTACCAACCGAGGAAGGTTTTCCCGCGCACTAAATTATATGACGAATTATGTTGTGTTTGTTTATTTTAGTTTCGAAAACGTCCGAATGAAAAACGGAATCCTTATTAGATCACTCATGTGTCTTATCTGCAAACCACCGGTACTAAAATTTTTAAAAAAATACAAGAGGTAGTTTTTTACATATAGATTACAGAAAAACCTATAAGAAGTATTTAGCTTAAAATAAATATCTGAAAAAACCGGCCAAGTGCCTGTCAAACTTCGTATTTTTGATTATTATGTGCACAGGGTCAACAAGATGCTAATACTGTAAAAATTTGAAGACTGTAGCCAACCGTTTGGCTGTAAAACCTGTGTAACAGACGACGGACAGACGGACACGCGAGTGAGAGCAATAGGACTCCGTTTGAACCCTTCGGGTACGGAAACCCTAAAAAAATATTATTTGTTCGGAACCCTATGCATGCTGGTGCAACTCGCTCTTTTGCTCGGTTTTTTAACCGACGAAAACAAAAGGAGGAGGTTCTCAATTCGACCGTATATATGTTTATGTTTCTTTTTTTTTTGTTTATGTTCAGCCCTCACTCCGTCATTTATGAACCGATCTTGATGATTATTCTTTTGTTAGATAGAGTATACCTAAAGGGTGGTCCCATGTCAAGGAAATCAGGATCTGATACTGGAATCCTGATAAAATTGAGAGAAAACCTCGAAAATTGGGCACAAATATTGTTTCTGTTTACTTATCATAACTTAATCGTTTTATTATTTGGCGCCGACTCAAAATTAGTTTAAATAAAATTTGATATTTTATGTAGGTAAATAAGCTTAATACTGAAGACTTAAAAGGTTTATTTATTTTTTGCTTTTTATTTCTTTCTCGTCGGTTGAATTTTTTGTTAAAAAGTTTTTTTTAACCCGTCAGCTCCCGCGCGTCCCACATCGGGGACGCATCAATAGGTTTTTAATTGTGTCTGTTATTCCGGTACATAGTGTAATACAAAATCGCTCTCTGCGTCTTTTTCTGCGCTTACTTTTTCTAAATTACGCAAAGGATTTTGATACAGTTTTCACTTATAGCGAAGAAGGTGTATGTATAATTTACAGTTGTGCAAAGCTGGGGTGGGTCGCTAGTTTTTATGGTTCCATACCCGAAGGGTTACCAACGGGACCCTATTACTAAGCCTCCGCTGTCCGTCCATCTATCTGTCAGCGGGCTGTATCTCATGATCAGTAAGAGGTAGACAATTGAAATTTTCACAGATTGTATGTTTTCGTTGCCGCTATAACAAAAAATACTAAAAATAACCTACTAGAAACGTGTATTTTTTAGCTTTTTTGCTCGATTTTAATAATGGCAACAATGAACCTTTTCGATTCGCACTTACACACAACTATTTACTACGTTGAAGGGTAAACTTGTTCAAAATATTTTGGCTGTCGAGTCTTAAATCTAGCACTAGATTCAGGGCATCACGGTTACAGGGACAATTACAAATATTTTACGCCAAGAAAGAATTCGTATTTCAAAATCCAGCATTTCATCAATCCAAACTACTTTAGAAACTCCAGCAATTCACATTACTATTAACAGTCTAGGCAGTAGAATTTTTACTGCCCATAACTGAAGGGGTCAGTCTACAATTTTACTAAAGCGTTCGTTATAATGCCCAAACTATGTGCGTTTATTAGCACTATAGTATGAAGATTAAAGCTGAGCGAAGTAGGGGTCAGACCTTTAATTAAGGGACCTTGAATTTGAGCAGTACCTTGGTCCGGATTTATAGTGGCTGTCGAATTTCACAGATTATTTAGGGCGGGGTTGAGTTTGGAGTTTTATAACTGTTCGGGATTCAGTTTTGGTTTGTATATGAAAGGATGTTTTGGTGTTTAAAATTTTGGGTTGCTTTTCAAAGTCATGTTAGTTAATATTATTTCAGACGGATGCAGGGAGAGCCATGGAACGTTCCATGCTTGCCGAGATGAAAATGTTTAGAAAGAGAATTACGGAACTAAAATTGTGTTGGGCCGGACAGGTGTCCTAAAGATCCCGTTGCTGAAGTGATCAAATGGCGTCAAAGAACTGAAAAAAAGAGTTAGTCGTCCAGCGGCGAGATGGGCAAGCGTCATTGTTGTCTCTGTGGGTAGACCCGCATAATTATAGCTGGCACAGGAATGTGGGAATGCGCACGAAAAAGAGAGGCCTATAAGCTGTGGGCCGCGATCTAGCTGCGACGATGATGATGAAAGTAATAGACATTTTGTTCTATGACGCTGGAATATGTAGGAAATTGGTTTACAAATGTTTGACGTTGTTGAAAGTAAGGAAAAAAAAAATATAAAGAAAGAAAGAAATAAGAAAAGAAAAGAAACGAAAGAAAGAAAAGAAAGAAAGGCAAGCGAAGAAAAGAAAGAAAGAAAAGAAAGAAAAGAAAGATAAAAAAGATTAGAAAGAAACGAAAGAAAAGCAAGAAAAGAAAGAAAAGAAAGAAAAGAAAGAAAAGAAAGAAAAGAAAGAAAAGAAAGAAAAGAAAGAAAAGAAAGAAAAGAAAGAAAAGAAAGGAAAGAAAGATAAAATATTTATTTGAGCCTTACACAAGAACTTATTAAAACTCACAATTCAAATTAAAAAAAAAAATTGGGACATTCAACAACACCAAGAATGGTAACACTATTTCACACCGCAAAAACAATTTGAATAAAAGTTAAATGTTACTTTTCAACATTGTAACATCCAAGCTCCAACATAACAAAAAAATCTAATCAAGCCCAAACGCATAAGAATTTTATACAAACAATTTTTCATAACAACCCGTAGCAATGTTGCGGGCTGTCAGTTACAAAGTACTGACGAGGTGCGAGCCATGGTCTCGGTTTAATCAAAGCTCTAACTTGTTCCGACATCGTCCTGGCACAGAGTGGAAAGGCTCAGAAGGTTGGCTTCAAACAATAAGCAAAAACGCCACGCTCATGTACAGAAAAATTTAATACTGTTCCTGCTCAAAAAAAAAAAATAAGCCTATAGAGCTGCCTGTCAGGGTCGCTGCAGTGATTGGAAGAGTTACCGCGACCCTGGCACAAATAACTGAAGGAACACGGGTAGGTTCCAGTCAGTTAAGGCCTACGCACACTGGGCAAACAAATATTGCAAACAAATACACAAAACACACACAACAACACACACAATATACTGCAAATAAATATTTTGATTAGATTTTTTTGATTTGGGACGGAAAGGCAGAAAATTTTGCCACCGGTTAGCGCACACTAGCCGCTTAGATACTGTAGCGTTCCGGCAGCCTACAAAGACATCCCGCGATGTGCCGTGGCATGCCGCTTCACGCCGAAGTATGCCTCAAAATAAATACTTGTGAAGTGGGTAGCCTGCACAACCTCACCTGCCTCATGGCGTCCTTCGGCGTGCCATTGCATACCACAGTGCGCTGCGGGATCCCGCCGCGTGATGCCTTAGCTCTCCAATGCCGTGTCAAGAAATTCCTTTCGATGACACGGAATTAATTTTAAAACATTGGCATTTATGTTTCTGTGTATATTCCTACTAGATAAGTTTGAATGTCCTTTGGCAAAATTTAAATCCTCTTCCATGCCGTCCCGGAGTGCGTAGGTCTTAAGAGTCTGACACGCCCTCTCGCTCCACCCAGAGCGGCAGAAGTTATTTGATGATAATATTATGCCCTGAATAAAAATAAAAAAAACATGTAGAGCTGGCCTTCTGTATCTCTCCTTTTTGTGGTCCCAGGGTAATTGTTTCAACGAAACTAGCTTTAACAGTAGCCAGAGAATTAGTTGTTAAGGATTTGCTGGTGACTTGACGGATTACCGGATGTTTTAATTTTGCGGTCGTCAATTTTTGGTTGTAGTTTATAATTTGGTTGATAGTTGGTTGGTTAAGAATACTGTAGCTTTGCGTAAGAATATAAAACTTGATAACATTTTTTAAGTGAAATCTTCTTTAGGCGCGTTTGGCATTTTTATATGGGAAAAAACAATTGAACTCGAGCGACACCGTCACCGTCACCGACTGTCCAACCGCCACGCGATACACTACGAGGCGTCGTAGCACTCGTAGTGGATAGCAATGCGCGTTGTGCATTTTTGTTTAAATTTTCACTTCTGTCGGCACTCCCAGAGAGAGTGCTACTGTTTTTTTTTCTCTCTCTTTTGTATATTAAAAAAAATGTTCCCTCACCTAGGAATTACTCCTGTATCGTGGGGTCAATTCACAAACATGTAAATTTACATACACAAGACATAGACCCGGAACAATCTATAGGCCATACAAATATTTCTTAATTGCGGGAATTTAACTCGCGACGCTCAGCGCAGCAGCCAATCGCTCAAACACTGCCTGCGCCAACGGTGCCGTCATAATTATTATTTATTTGTTAGTTAATTGTTATCAAAATATGACATAGCAAGACAGTTATCAAACATTCATGAACATTGAAATATGAGTGTCTCAACAATGTAATCATATTTTAATATTATCCACGTTTTGATAAATTAGACTAGTACTGAAATATATATTTTTATCTTGTATTTTAGTTGCTTTTTTTTGTGGATGGTAAATCATTAAATGACATCTACCGCTCTCCGACTCTTACTGACTAAAACCCACCCCTGTTTCTACACTGCCTAGGGGCGCGGTAACTCTGTTTCGAATTTATCCACAATCCCTGGGCAGGCATCGGCCATGACGGGCCCCGTCATGATTTGCTGACAACTCTTTGAGGCGCGCGTGGTACACTACGACGCACCGTCTACTCTCGGGCCTGGTGCTGATCAGACGGCGAGATACCCATTACTCGCCGTCAGCAGGCCCACGGCTCTTAAGTTTTAATGATATTTTTTTTAGAGTTCCGTGGTCCTAACAAGGACAAGGAACCCTTAAGTTTCGGTCTGTCCGTCTGTCTATCCGAGGCATAGCTTAGAGACTGTTGTTACTAGAAAGCTGTAATAGCATGGCTAAACATATTAATTTTGCCAAGAAAACGACCACTACATGTCTTAGATCGCTACTCGATGGTAAGCGTTGATGTGGTCGACGATAAAGCACACGTGCCTAGAAATAACAACTCACTTGTAGCTATCAGAAAGCACAGACTCTGGAAGGGAATTCCACTGTTTTGCTGTACACACGATAAATATGTCCCCAAAACGTTTTTGTAATAAATCGGCCAAGTGTGGCCATTATCTTTAAAAACGGCAAAAAAAATCACGTTTGTTGTATGATAGCCTCCTTAAATATTTATTTTATTCTGTTTTTAAGTATTTTTTTTTATAGCGGCGAAAGAAATACACATTCTGTGAAAATTTCAATTGTCCAACTATCACGGTTCATGAGAAACAGCCTGGTGACGGACAGTTGAGTCTTAGTAATAGGGTTTTACCCTTTACCCTTTGGGTACGGAGCCCTAAAAACATTAAACGTTATTTACTTCAAGATTTCAGTCCCACGAATTTAATTTCTTAAAACTCACGCACTGTTTCAAATCATGCAAAACCAACAACATCCACTGTGTAAATGGCCCAATTTCTCATAATTCTTGACTTACACAGAGACGCACAGTAATTGTTTTAGTTCTCCCTTCACAGTTTGACATCTAATTACGTCTGGATAGCCCTGTTTGTTGTTCTATGCAAATACCGTGTTCCCCTCTGTGTCAATAGAGAGTTAGAGATTTGTTATTGTGACCTTGTTGTGTTCTGGGCTTATTTGGTTTATTAATGTTTAGTTGGTTAGATCTTTCTTAGGGTTTGCCTTGTTAGTAAAGTTTTGGCCGGACAAGGTCGGTGACCATGGTTACAGCCGCATAAATAATCAACTTGTTTGTTGTAATGTTTCCACTGCCTAAAACTTCGGTACCTTCTTGTGAGGATTTTGCCATAATCCATCACGCTGGTCCGGGGTTGGTGGTTGCCTCATGAGTGCGGTTTTTGACAAAAAAAAAACCGGATTTCGCACGTTTAGGGTTCCGTACCTAATATTGGTGCATGTTAGTAAAATATAAGTAATAATAAACATTATCACCAAATTTCAAGTTGATAGGTCAGTGAAAAGTTAAAAAATTCTTCGGAACAAAATATTGTGACAGACGACGGACAGGCAAACAAAGGGACAGACGGATACGTGAGTGATAGCAATACGCCTCCGTTTAGACCCTTCGGGTACGGAACCGTAATAATATGTCTGCCTGTTTCTTCACAATGTGCTGTTTCCAGTCTTACTTCTTAGTTAATACAATTCAACTACTACTTGAAAACTTTTATTTCGATTTTAACTTTACACCAAACTGTATATAATTATAATGTGTGTTGCCACTTAAATATTAATATTTATTACGCTGTATAGTATTTAGTTTACTCATTGTTTGCTGTACCGGTCAAAGTCATTACTCTTCGAGAGGGATTGGGCTGTAAAACACCATGCACGCCCAGTGCGGATTGGAAGAAGACACAATATATCTTCTATACAATATTGGGAAAGACGAAGTAGGTAAAGAATAACCCCGTGGCCCTGGGCACTCAGGCAACTGAACGAACAGGTGTGGGTTTTAGTCAGTAAAAGTCTGACACGCCCTACTGTTCCATCCAGAGCGGGAGAATTCATTGAATGACTTCCCACAACCACAAAAAACAATTGTGTAGAATAAAATTCAAAGGCCGAAAAATTTAAAGACTTAGCCAGTTAACTTGTTTTGTATTGCCCACTCCTGTCTATCCAAGTTAAGGAACATGTAGCCCGTGCAGTAATTGGATGGGTCAACAACTTCATTCGATAACGTTCTAGTCGTCTAGTGAGTAGTGCTCGAGAAGCATAAGTGGATTGAACTCTGTTCGGACGTTTTCTCCGAGTCCTCGAAGAGTTTCCACATAGTATTTGGTATTTTGTATCACAATTTGCAAGCGTGAGCTGTCGTTGACCGCATCATTGCTTAACATCGAGCGAGATAGTATTGGAACACAAGTGTGCAAAATAATAAGAAACCGGCAAAGTGCGGGTCGGACTTCAGACATTTAGGGTTCCGTACCAAATGTATTTTAGACTATTTGTATAGCCTTGGATCAACACGATGCATATACTGTGAAAATTTGAAGACTGTGGAGCTCCAAACATTTGGCTGTAAAACCTGTGTGACAGACGACGGACAGACTGACAGACGGACATGTGAGAGACCACATTGTGATATGGCTCCGTTTGGACCCCTCGGGTACGGAATCGTAGAACACATTAGCTTTAGCTCTAAAATCTATAACAATCACTTACCAAGGACAGTTGTATATACGATGTTTGTTAGAACCTTCCCTAGTAGCATTTATTTTTGGGCCAACAAAAAAATTATAGCATTTATTGTGGCCCTTACCAAATACTAGCATTAATATGCTATTAGGGCTGTCGCTTCCCCTCAATATCAGGACTGCCACCAGTCAGTATGCATTTAAGCGAAAGTGGCGGAATTACCTTCTTAACAAGTAAAGGAGTCGTCTCAAAATCCTTATCTCTAACTTTATATATTATTGTTATATAAATAGGTACATTATATTAAATATATATGTATGTTTATTTTAACTATATATATATACTTTCGTAACTATTTTCGTCTTAGTATTATTATTTTTTTCAGTTTATGCTCCTGCCATGTTATCTCTCCACCACCCTAGGTTGACTGTTGACTGTGGAAGTTTTAATAAATAAATAGCCCTTTACTCATAAAGAGACAAAGTTTATGATTTTTTTTAGTTTTATTATTATTTACTTGTATCTCAATAGTTAATAGTAAAAAACATTTTTTAAACAGGCTTTTAATATTCATAAATAACATTTCGTGTCATGTACTGTTGACTGTTAAAGAGATTTTCTATCTGGAGTTACTCCTGAATGTCAACTCAGGTCATGCTTAACATAAAATGCATTGTAATTGGAACTACTATGTAAAAATTAACTCCGTAAGGTAAGAGGAAGTAGTTCTAAATTCAGTTGCAAAATTAGATCCGAATTTATAAAAATTGCAAGTTTAATAAAAGCTTGCATAAACAATATTTGTGAGATATCAAAAGAAAAAACCGGCCAAGTGCGAGTCAGACTTGCGCTCGAAGGGTTCCGTACCATTATCTATAAAAACGGCAAACAAATCACGTTTTTTGTATGGGAGGCCCCTTAAATATTTATTTTATTCTGTTTTTTTAGTATTTTTTGTTATAGCAGTAACAGAAATACATCATCTGTGAAAATTTCAACTGTCTAACTATCACGGTTCATGAGATACAGCCTAGTGACAGACGAACAGAGAGACAGACAGACGGACGGACAGCGGAGTCTTAATAATTTTACCCTTTGGTTACGAAACCCTAAAAAGATATAGCTTACAATATGAATTGAATGAAAGATGATCGATGATTGATGATGATTTATTCGTCACAAACGCGTATAATATTAAAAAAGATAAATTATTTATTCCTACTGGAAATCAAACTAAAATGAGAACCAAAACTTCTTTTGCGAAGGCAAAAAACACCTTACTTTTCTTTACATTAGATTTTTTTTTTAATATGCTCAATTTCTCATTTCGCTTCATAAGAATCCAACAATCGAACCACTCTCATCAATGCTAGACTGGTTTATGAAAACTATTTTTATTAGAGAACCGTCTAATGTTGTGAAGTTCTTTGTCCCAGCCGATGTGATTTGAATTCAATAAGCGCCACCAACTCAGATCGTTTTCCATGGAAATGAAGGGAGTGACTTTTATTTTGAGCGAGAAAGAATAATTCTATTGGTAGGTAATCGTTCCCGAGATTGGAGGTAGATATTAAAAATTCACTGGGAAGCTATTCAGGCATTCGATAACTTTGCCGTTTTCATTGTTGGAAATTTTATGCTCAATTTTTTTTGTATTTCTTTTTTGAATTTCCATTTTTGCTGCTCTTTTCGTTTTGCTGACAGTGTGCGATTGTTTGTGAGATTTTGTTGATTTTGATTATTATGAATTTTCTTTACTGTGAACTGTACTATAAAACGCATATCGTTTTGGGGCACTTCATAATAAAGGCGATCAAATACTGTTGTGGGTTTGAGTGACTTTAACTTGATACAAAAGTATATTTGTATGTACAGATAGAACAAACATAATATATGAATAAATATAATTGTAACTGTCAAAAATTGGAACATGTACTCGTAGATAAATTTAAATATTTAGGTCTAACAATAGATAAGACCTTTAACTGGAGATAACATGTAAATGACATTTGTAATAGGCTAAGATTGGTGCTAAGTAAGTTTTACCACTTAGAAAATGTATTGAATAAGCAGACGTTAAGAATGGTTTATTACGCACTTGCCGACTCGCTAATAAGTTATGGACTCCTTGTTTACGGGCGAACCTTTAGTACATATTTAAAAGATATTAAGGACATACAAATAAGACTGATAAAGTTTTTAGTTAGTAAAAATGTTAAAGATAAGTGCAACAAAGAGTATGATAAGTTATTTCCCATCTGTAAAATTATGCGCATAGATAAAAAAGTAGAATATTTGGTCGGTCTGGAATATTATTACAATGATGAATATAAAGTTAATGTTAAAAACAAGTACAACTCACGTAGGGTTAGAGAGAACAAACTGATTCAACCACAGATAACAAATTATTATGGTAAGAGAACATCTAATTATTTGGTACCTAAATTGTTTAACAAAATCGATTTACTAAGAGAAAATGTAAAAACTAGTAAAGGAACACTTAAGACAAAATTAAAAAAAAACATTGTATAGGATTGCAAGCAGAATTAAATATATTGTGAAACCATAACAGTATAACATATTATTATAAGTAGTAGTTAAGTACATAAGGTGGTTCATTTTTTATGTAAAAGAGCGCCTCTCGGCATCAAACGTAAAAGTTTGGCGAGTTTAAAAATAAGTTACATCTCTTTATTGTAATTTTATTAATTAAATAAATAAAAATAAAAAAACTGAGTTGTGCAAACTCGAATTTTATCTATGGGTACAATGGCGGTCTTATCATTGACAGCGATATCTGACAACCTTTGAAAGAACTGAAAGAACTAAAACTAAAAAGATGAAAGTATCTTCTTTTCAATTAAGTCCTTTTGAAATGAATCGATCATACTATAATTGGGAGTCCTACATGTTCCAACATCCTTACAACAAATGGGCGCCTCGCCATTTTTATCGCAGTGTGACACGATTTTAAAATGCGGAAACGTACAGTTTAAACATTGCATTCATTCCGTCCTTGCATGATCACGCGTGAACAATAAATAATATCTCAACCAAACAGAGAAACTTAATGCTCAAACAATGGACGCTGATTTAAACACGCCGAACTTACTGTATCAGATGCAAATCAACATAATTCAGCCTTTCATGAAAATCCAATTGAATTTGTCCATTTTAATAAGTTTAATTAATAGATAGGGGTGAATTGTGGCACCTTTTATGTTATCAATTGACGTATTTGCATATTACACACTATTGATGTATGCTTTTGATTTAATTAACCTGATATTACCATATTCGGGGCACTATCAATTCTATAAGTTATGGTTATATGGTGACGTATTTTATGGCATTCGTGAAATAATAATTTCTGGCAAACTCATACCTATTTAAACGTGAGTTTTTCAGAATTATGAAAAATGTTACTCATAACGGTTTCATTATAATGTTAATGGTAACGGTTTCACTAAAATGTAATGGGTAACGGCTTCACTATAATGTAATTGGTAGCGGTTTCACTAAAATGTAATGGGTAACGGCTTCACGATAATGTAATTGGTAACGGTTTCACTAAAATGTTATTGGTAACGGTTTTACTAAAATGTAATTGGTAACGGATTCACTAAAAAGTTATTGGTAATGGTTTCACTAAAATATGCACAACTCATCGCGGATGTGTTTGAAAGAGACACCACGGCCCTGGCACAGGCAATTAAAAACACGGGTGGATTTTAGTCGGGCGGGAGAAGTTATTTGATGACTTCCCACACCAAAAAAAAGAACAAAAAAAAATGTTCAGTATTTTGGCAAACATGTTTACGGTTTCGAGAGTAGGACTATAGTCTCCCGGTGAGTTTTATTCTTTAGTGTACACAAATAGTTAAGTTAAATACAATTTTCAGTAATAGAACAGCTTATGATGCTTTGATACCATATTTTTGGTTTTTAACAAAACATCAATTCTATTTAAAATAATAAATGAATTGGAGCAGATATATGCTGTAAATAATATTTAAATAACGTGAAAATACCCTTTAAATTATTGTATTTATTCCCCCCTGTATCCCTATTAAAACCATTTGACGGTACACAGGCAAGATTAACCTAGAATTGTGTACTCTCACAGTTTAATGCGATAATAATTTTGCATATAAGGACCACCAATAAATGTGTTGGAGGAAATATACTCACTACTGTTTGTGCTGTATGTATCTACTGGCCTAACTCAGTTCTGTCTCTTACTTTATACGACACTAGCGACCCGCCCCGGCTTCGCACGGGTGCAATGCTGATACTAAATTAAAAAAAAATTATATAACCGCGGCCTCCGACGCGCTATTTATAGGCATGCCTCCCCGCACTGCCCCGTCCGACCGGTACCGCCCGCCGCAAACGCAAATTTTAAATTTGTAATATCTTCGAAAATATTTGTTTAATTTACATGCTGTAAGGAACCATATTGATCTATATTAATTGCACACTGTATTTAAGGTACTTAATTCGATGAGGATTAATGCCGTATTGCTTAAAATAGCTTCGTAAATAAGCCATTTTTTCACGTAAAAAGTAAACAATAAAAATGGTTAATGTGGGTTATCCCTAAAATATAAACATATACCATCGCGGACTTTTTTGTAGACCTTTTTATGGTGTACAATACTGTAGTACATTAATTTGATCTAACTCGTAGGGCGTGGCAGCGTTTTTGCTAAATTGCTAAATAAGCCCAAAAAAATAGGTTAATTTACGACATCACGTTAGAAACCTCTAAAATTAGCAATGTTGCCTTAGTATATGATGCATGTATTATACATATAAACCTTCCTCTTGAATCACTCTATCTATTGAAAAAAACCGCATCAAAATCCGTTGCGTAGTTTTAAAGATTTAAGCGCACATAGGGATATAGGGACAGAAAAGGCGACTTTGTTTTATACTATGTAGTGATAGTGATAACTGGAAATGACATTGTTTCGTACTTCTCCGCTGTTCTTTTCTGAACGACGATTATTTTCTGACGAAATAAACCGTAGATAGATTAATCGTTTTTCAAGCACTCTATCGCTTTTTTGGTGAACTGTTGGTTCTGGCGTTCAGGAGTTGCAACAGTTAGGATTATAGAGGTGGGCTTGTTCCAACAATAAAAACAACTTTCTAAAGGTACTCCTGCCATGTGGACTGATTAGTGTGGGTATTCTATGGGTTACGGGCTAAATGTTAGAAAAAACTGAGAAGCATTACTAGGAATTTACTTTCTGCTATTTACAGCCCAGGCTAGGTATTGGCCAGCATAAATTAACGAGGACTCCATCACCCTCTGCGGCCACTGTAGCCCTAATTCCTCTAGAGAGGCACACGGAACACGGTGCGCCGTCGTCTTGGGCCTTAGATTGTTCTGGTTACAGACTCCCCAAGTCTATTACCTGCAGACTGTGGTCTGCCATTTACAGCCTATCTACTTTGTTTGAGGGGCAAGGATTCGATTTGAGGAGACAAGAGTGTGGAAACGTGCTTGTTGGATCCCCGGCGCCAACCTGATCACAAACTTGTCTGGAAGTACGCAGAGCTAAAGAATAATTTACAAACATTTTGAACAACTTACCCAAGGTTTCCGAAGTCTTCGTCCAGGGAGCAATCTGGGTAAATGTGTGTATGTCAGAGTTAAATGGGAAGTGCAGTGCTTGTCAGTAGGTATACCAGACTCCAAAGGTGACTCCAAAAGGGCGTTCCACAAGTGCGTAGTCTCTCGCAAACCAACCAAACTTCAAAGTATCTTCAAAAATAATCCGTTTCACCACTACACCAAATGGGGTTACAGTCTGAATTAGTTCAATAGCAAACAATTAGGTTCAAAACCAATAGATTCAGCTAGATTCCAATCCCAAAATCCCAAGCCTAGAATTTACATTTTCAACACGTTTTTACACTACGGTCAAAACCAACAAGTGATAGATGACAGAAAAAGTCATAGAGTATAAAAAGAAAGGGTGTGACAGCTGTCACCTCTCAAGGTTGCGTTCGGACCGAACCCTACTCGTTCGCTAATTGCAATCGTTACATTCAAAGACAATATTTTCCTTCAATGCGTCTTAACAGAACAATGTAAGTACCTAACCCATCCTCTAACGGTAGTATCTAACAACAAATCAAACTGCTGTGGGCCTTGTATTGACATTGCTATTCTGTTTATGTTCTGAACTCGTAGTTATTCTCGAAACAACAATATGGAGTTGCTAATTCCTGTTTGTGGCTATAGTTTAGTATTTACAATCGTTGCCGAGTATTGTATTGACACGTTGGTAGATTTTGTTGATTACATTTGTGAGTCAAGTTTTGGGTTAGGTACCTATTTTGAAACGATACTTTTTTCTTATTGAACCAGCTCTTGAACTCAATCTAACCTGCCGTGATAAAATATGCCTGTTCACTCTTGCACCGAATGATTACGTCTTAGGTGGAACAGAACACGGATACTGGCATAGAATTCCATTTATTTGCCTTACTGTTCAGCTGCTGCGCTTCGTTTCATGGGTTCGATTCCCACACGGAACAATATATTTGTATGGCCTACGTGTAGTTGTACCGGGTCTGGGTGTCTTGTGTATGCGAGCATGTTATGTATTTTTATGAACGCACCCACGATAGAGGAGTAATTTCTAGTACGGAGCAATATTTAAAAAAATAACCCAAAACACTTATGATGTGCACTTTTTTCAGCAGATCTGCGTAGTTGGATGGAAAAAAATCTGAAAAAAATTAAACGTTTTAAGTACAGGTTGCGGAAAACAAAACCTATAGCGTATATAGGTACCCATTTTTCCACATCAAGGTTTCTATTTCATAGATTGATAGAATAAACTTTATCGAACACCAAATAAGTTACACAACTTTTAACACGAACTTAAACTTAGGGGTACAGTTACGCTGTTATCGCTGACAACTGAAAAATAGATCATCATCAGACTTTTAATGTTCCCACTGCAAGGTTCACTGAAAGATCAGCGTCAGACAGTGTTTGTCTGGCAACATTGCTGAAGTGAACTTTTTTTGGCGCAGCCGTGAGGCACACGCTATTCTATTTTTTACTTTTTTAAGATTGTCACTTTTTTGTATTTGTCAATTTTTTTGATTAGTATCACTTTTTTTAGCTTTAGTTAATTTACGTGAACGTAAGGTTCACGCAAATTAACTAGTTATAATAATATTACGAGTATTATAATAAGTCTTTCTTTCTTTTTTCACTGCTGGGCACAGGCCTCCTCTCTGTGCGAGGCTTTGGGCCATAAACCACGACGCGGGCCCAGTGCGGGTTTGTGGATGTCATATGTCTTCGTCAGTTTGGTTCTAGGACATTTCGGTTTCCTCGCGATGTTTTCCTTCACCGATTTGAGAGCAGTGGTGATGAAATAATGAAGCTACACAAAGTAAAGCGCCTGCCTAGGTTTGAACTCACGACCTACAACTTGTAAGTCACGACTGGACCACCACTGCTACAAAACCAATAGATACCTTCAAAATATCTAAATAGTAGTTGAAAACCTGCGTCACCAGTTCACCACCGTATTACATAGAGTAAAGGTAGGTAAGTTAGGTGAGGTAGGTGGGTAGGTCTCATTTGTGCCTGTAATCATTAGCAACTAAACCGGACTGGAAATGTTTTACGAAAAGCAGAATTAGGAGCACTGTTAGTAATTAGAGTCCTGTCACAAAGAGTCCTTTACTACACCTAATTTTAAGCTTACATACGCAAACGGTTGTAGGATAATTATTTACGGGATTTATTTTACTACTAAAAATACTTTTATTAGGTTTGATAAGTCACCCGGGCCTGCAGACGGCGAGTAGTGGTAGCTCGCCATTCGATCAGCACCAGGCCCGAAAGTCGACGGCGCGTAGTGTTCCACGCGCGCCTTAAAGAGTTGTCAGCAATAATGACGGGGCCCGTCATGGCCGATGCCTGCCCAGGGGTTGAGGATAAATTCGAAACAGAGTTACCTCGCCCCTGGGCACTCAGGGCAGGGAAGAAACAGGGGTGGGTTTTAGTCAGTAGGAGTCTGACACACCCTTCCGCTCCACCCTGAGCGGCAGATCATTGGATGATTTCTCACCCCACAACAAAAAAATACCCTCTCACAGAGAGGAGGCCTGTGCCCCAGCAGTGGGGACATTAAAAATGGTGATGATGATGATGATGATACATCAATAGAGTTATTAACGTATCATCATAAGTTTCCATTAAATCCAAGTTGAAGTTGGACCTATCCTATACTTCATCTTGGTTTTAATGGAAATTAATCCAAATAAGCGTCTATCTCAACAGTTGTGAATCCTAATAATGTTATAAATGCGAAATTTTGGACGGATGTTTTGACGTTACGCAATCACGCCAGAAGGGCAGAATGAATCTGGATGAAATTTGGTACAGAGATAGATTATATTCTGAAATAGCACATAAGCTAAAATTTATAATAGGGGAAGTAGTAATTCCACGCAGGCGAAGCCACTGGCAGAAGCTTGTTTGAGTATGTTATATCGTATGAAAATACTAATAAAAACTAGCAAAATACACTCATTTTATTTACTCACACAATTTAGACGAAGTCACAAAAAAAATGAAAAGTCGGATAAGTGAAATATTCGCGCTCACTGCAGTAAACTGACAAAAATGAACATCACAAATAAAAAGTTACAACATTTTCACACGGAATTATCTCTCACATATAAAAAGAGAAGTTCTCTAAATGTTGCGAAGCCATTGTCTCTCAGAATAATGCGCAGTTGTAAAATATTATTTATGCGTCTATACGGCAGGGCATGCCGATAGTTCTAGCAATAACCGTACTATCATTAATTTAAATTGAATTATTAAGTTTGCTAACGAACCTACCAATTTTAATAGAACCCCTTCTGATAACACATGTGAGTTTCTGTATAAGACGGGAAGGGGGATGAGGGAGATCTTTCTACACTGGCTGTAATTCATTAGATGGGTTCTTGGTCTAGAGATTATGTCCCAGCTAAGGCCCTGATAACAAAATTGGAACCTCTTGGGCCCTATTCGGTGATTAACAGCTACATGATAGGTGTACCCCAAAAGACAGTGTTTGGGAAGGTGTTAAGTTCTAACGTAATGGAACTTTAAGTTAATATCTTGTCCCGAGACACTGTAGCAGAGTGTTTTTAAGGTTTTGAGAAGTTTTAACTATACAGGGTGTAAAAAGACACATCACGTAGCCGTCAACTATGCATACTGTACATCTAAAAATTATTGCTGGGAAACTAATTATTATTTTTAGGTATGAAAACAAAAACTATTTTTCATTGCACGTAATGTAACGCGATCCCAGACAAGTGGAGTTAAACCCCGCCCCTTTGCTCAAAGCCACGTAGGTACTTGTCGGATACGTTTAATATTCATTGCGTTTTTGTAACTTCAAATGCGTAATTTCGAAAATCCGAAAAAAAAAACAACGAAAATTCAGGTAATGTTTGTTTGGAAAAAAGTTTAGTAATAACACTTTGAATTCATTTTCGTAAAAAAAGTAAAAAAAAAAATATGTGTTTTTGACCTTCAATCTCCATAACCAGTGGATTCCCAGGTATGGTCTAGTCCTGCCCAGGGGTTGTGAATAAATTCGAAACAGAGCTACCGCGTCCCTGGGCACTCAGGACAGGGGTGGGTTTTAGTCAGTAAAAGTCTGGCACGCCCGCCCGCTCCACCCAGAGCGGGAAATGTCATTGGATGATTTCCCATCCCCCAAAAAAAAAAGTTATAGTCTAGTGGAAAAAAATGATCCAAATATTGGGTAGAATATGTGGCTTTCGGTTTCGGAAATTGTCTTTTTACACCCAATATGAGCGTAGTACTCGTATCATATTTACATAGTAGAGATAAACCATGTTTTTTATTTATTTTCTGTGTTATATAAGGTAAAGACAACAATTAAGTGGAAATACTGACAATATTATTATTAAACTCAACATTTCAAATCGAGTCGAGTTATGCAAACGTATGTAAATGTGTGGGGCAGCTGATCTTTAAGGTTCCGTATCCGAAGGGTAACCATCAGTTTAATTTACATTAATTCGTTATTTTTTTATTATTTATTGTTATAACGGCAACATAAATACAAATTCTGTGAACATTTCAACTCTCTACCTATTACGGATCATGAAATACACTCCGCTGACAGACAGACGGACGGACAGCGGTAAAAAATATTAAGTAATGATCAGTCGTCAAGATAAAATCCAATAATGCCTGAGCTGGCCTTTCAAAAATGCAAGCCACAGTTTAAGTAAACAAAGTCCAAGAATATCGCAATTCACCCCAAAAGCTATTTGTACGGAGAGAGGTTTAAATATTCAAACTTCGTAAGTGGTTCACTGGGAAGTGACATTGGCCGTAGCAAAACCAGTAAATCATCAAAGTACTTTTAAATTAAACCAAAAACGCCTTGAAGATGTTCTGAAATTTCTGAACCAAGCCTTGGGGTAAATTGGCCCTATACAGAATTTCTCTGGCAAACTAACTTTAGTTAAATTAATTTAGTGGGTCCCGTCATTGTACTGAATACAAAGTTCATTTTCTTCGTGGCAACCGTAAGTATTGCATGAACAACTTCAAACAGTTATGTGAGTAACTATTTCAATAATGGTTAGGCATTCTGATGTAACGTGCGATTGGTTAATTTTAGATCTATTGTGTCTGGTATTTTCGAACTGTATATATGCTGTAGGTATGCTGAATGAAGGCCAAATTGTGGTTATGTAACTTATCAGATGCAGTGGTTCAGACAGAACATTATGAGCTATGTTATGTACTACCTAATGTCTATTAACAGAACAAATACTGTAACCTTATTGGTAATTAGTTTGGGGTCGAAACGCTTAGGTCATGGCGTCCGAGTGCACGTCACTTTTTAAAGATATTTCTCACCGACTGGATGACTCTTTGCGTGACCAGAGGGCTGGCTCGTTCTTCGCCCAAAGAATTAGCATTGCCATTCAACGTGGCAATGCTCCCAGTCTTCTGGGCACGTTTCCGGCTTGCCCAGATGACAGTGATGTGGAGGAATACTTTGACGCCTATAATATTCTCTTTTTTAATATATATTATTAAATTGTATGTAGTTAGGTTATAAATAGTTAGTTATTAGATTGTAAATTATAAATTGTAAATTATTGTAAATTACACTGAACACCGAACAATTATGTACCATTAAGTCGTACAACCGTCATAAAATTTTAGAAATTAATTTTATAAAAGTGAGAAAGTTCATTTGCGCATCCTGATATCCTTTTTAACTGTCTTTGAAAAAAGGAGGAGGTACAAAACAAAATATATGTTTACGTATAACGACGTTTTGGTTTCCAATCGCGAGTATGTTTAAATTCCATGTTCCATGTTATTGAGGTTATCAATTCGTTCGTGACATTAATATTTAGTTCTGGGGTAAAAAAAATATAGGTTACAAAAATTACAACCAACTTCCAAAAATAGAAATACACAAAAAATGAAAAATAACTTTAATGTCGGAAATCGCTGCCAATTAACGAAGAAATAAAATACAAACACCGACTTCCGAAATTAAAGTTATCTTTTGCTTGCTTAACACCGTAAGTGGTATTATGCCAATACCATTTTCTTTCTTCATCATTATTAAATCAAATGTTTCCATAATATATTCCAGCTTGGTTGTTGTCCTTACCTAACAAAAAAAGTGACTGCAGTGTTAAATACCAAAATACAGCTCCCCATTTCTTCCGCATATTTACAGCAAGTAATGTATTTTTGCTCATAGTTCCAGCGGGACTGCGCTAACTGAATGCACTAAATAAATGAGCTGCCACTACATGCATCTTTAAGCGCTCACACCGAGCTAGCTGTGGTTTAACCCAAGAGGTGTGGCCAAACAGTTAAAGTGCTTGAGGCTTTCTGGGCTAGATGTCATTTTGTTGTATACCCACAAATAGATCGCTTTTATATATATACTTTTTTCTTAATGTTCAGACTTTGAGTGTGGGCTACCTCCTTCCTTCTTTTATTTTAAAGTTCTCTTTTTATCTGACTGCCCCAGAAAGAGGGTAATGTTTTTCGACAGTTAGTATGTCGGTATGTACATAATATGTTAGTATGACTATTTCTTTGGCACACCCTGTATCCCAAATGGCTTGGTGGATTTCAACAAATGTGATATCATTGGGTTTGGCTGCCGAAGTCGACGTTTATCAATAGCCCGATATGTTTGTGATTGACCACAATAGATCAGTGCGTATTGCCAGTGATGACATAGCATTGAAATATGGTCGCTCATAATGGACCTCATCAGAAGGATTAAAGTCACCCAAAGGGCAATGGAGAGGGCTATGCTCAGAGATTCCTTGCGTGGTCGAATCAGAAATGGAGATATCCGCGGGAAACCAAGGTTACCGACATAGCCCGAAGAATTGCCAAATTTAAGTGGCAGTGAGCAGGGCACTCTGTTCACAGAACTCTGGAGTGGCAACCAGTAGTAGTAGTATCGGAATACGCAGCGTTTGAAGTCCTCTCTCAAGGCGGATCGATGACCTGGTGAGGGTCGCGGGTAGCCACTGGATGCGAGACGCACAGGACCGGTCATTGTGGCGACACTTGAGGGCGACACTTATATCCAACAGTGGACGTCTTTCGTCTGAAGTGATGATGATGAACACAACATTTAGGTAGCGCATAATATCAATTCAATACATATTGGATTTTTGACAATTTTCATCACTGATATAATGTCACTTTAGAGCCTTTGATCATAAAGTCACGTCGTTGCTTTCTTTGAGATAAATCTTGAAAACGGGTAAGTAATATACGATGTAATTACTAAATTTCTAATATTTACAAGAAATAACAACTGAATCTATAATTTTATTTGATCTAATGATCACAAAAACAAAAAAATAAAAATAAAAATGACAAAAAAAAAATGAATGAAATGAATGAATGATAAATTTAAAAAAATGACGTATCACCACCAACACGCAGGATATGAGCAACAGCAATAGAGAACAATATACTGCAGCGGCAAAAAGAATATTTAGAGAGGGAATTTTTACGAGATCTGCCATCTAATTTTAGCATAAAAAACAATAACTTTTTATTTATACTGCAAAAAAAAAGTTTTTTTTTAAATTTCTATCATTGTTAGTAATCAGAGTAGATTATAGCTACCTAGTTACTGATTGCTACCTGTAAAGATAGCATCAACAATAGAGGGGAACTAGCACTCGGCGGCCGCTACCGCGGCACACGGTTTGTTACCTTGCCTGTTAGTAACAATGTACGTTGGTAAAACGTAATAACCATAACCATTAAAGACAGACATAATTAATTCCCAACTCACATTCTGCACATTTGCAACAACTAAAATCGCTAAATATTCGTCGACGCCATTTTGGTCACGAGGCAGACGAAATAAATTTTCCTTTAATTGCCACGCTAAACATTTTACCTACGTTTGAAGAGGGACCGCTAATGCATACAACTTGAAAAATAAGGAAACTGTCCTATGTTCTGTTTTTCGCTGTTTTTTCCTTAACAAGTAATTTAGCACGTTGATGGGAATGAAAAGTGAACGTTAATGTGTTTATTTTGGTATTCGTTGAAGTATTTTCGGTGTATTGAGACACGATTTTTTACTTTGTGTCAACAGACATTTAAAGAATTAATGTCTGTTGACAAGCAACATTATCAATCGATTTCAATAAAGATTGAAACCGATTGATAATGATCCTTTACTTCAAACGACACAATTGCTTCTATCACTGCATAGGTAGGCAATTCCAACCTTTACAAGTATTGTTTTATCTTGAAGCACATATACACAGTTGAAGAACAGACGGCCGATGGGGCAGAAAAGTTCTGGAGTGGCGACCGCGTACCGGAAAACATAGCGCTGGAAGGCCTCCAACAAGTTGGACCGATGACCTGGTGAGGGTTGCGGATGGTCGGTAGATGCGAGACGCACAGAATCAGGATCAGTCATTGTGGCGACACTTGGGGGATGCCTATTTCCAGCAGTAATGATATTGATGATGGCATACACATCCATATCATTTGACTGGCCTGTTGGTCTAGTGGTTAGTGACCCTGACTGCTATGCCGGAGGTCGTGGGTTCGATTCCCACCCAGGACAAATGTTTGTGTGATGAGCACGATCATTTGTTCTGTGTCTGGGTGTAATTTATCTATAATATGTATGTATTTAGAAATATATAAGTATGTTTATCACTTGTCTAGTACCCATAACACAAGCTCTGCTTAGCTTGGGACTAGATGGCGTTGTGTGATAGTTGTGGAATATTATTATTATTTTATCAACTGCAATTCTATGCTGAAAGTAGACCTCCAAAGATGCTCTATGTTTCCCAGCTCTTATACAAAGGTTTCTCAGCCCTCCTCTTTAAAATTTTTATCTATCTCCTTCATCTTCAGTAGTTCGACTTTCTTGCCTGGACAGTGTACAAGTTAGGCCTCCTCTACTCCAAGGGCCATCAATCCTTCAGCAGGACTTGACTACTCCACTTCCATTTCACTTTGCCAACTCTGAAAAATAAAATTGTAACACCTTTATAAATCCACATTCAAAATAAAATACTATTTAATTTAAATTTTAACGTCAGAACGGCGCCATTCTCAAGTTCACACTACGAACGGTGTGACACGGGCAGGTGGTTAGCTAAGTAGCCACTCACTTCACTACAGTGCCCGGCAATTTATAGCCTCCGGCTTGGACAAAAGAACGCCTATATTTCGTGGTAATGCACGAGAAATGGCGCTTTAATTGCACGTTACAAATAAAAGATGGGTCTTTATACACTAGTGCAAAAAGTACAGGTGAGTGTGTATGTAGATTACTGATTTAAGCATAATAATTAAGGTAATTGTAAGTTAAGAAGATATGCTGCGCCGTATCCAAATACTTATTTTTTTTTTATTAGGGTTCCGTACCCGAAAGGTCTAATCGAAGCCCTACTGTTGTCACGTGTCTGTCTGTCTGTCCGTCCGTCGTCTGTCACAAAATTTTGTTACGAAGAATTTTTTAACTTCCCATTGATCTATGAACTTGAAATTTGATGATAATGTTTATTATTACGTGTAATTTACTAACAAACACCAACATTTGATGGAACCCTTAATGTGCGATATCCAACACGCACTTAATCCGTTTTTTTAGATGAGTTTTTGTAGATTGGATAAGACACATCGATAAGAGCAAGAGGATGGTGAAGGTATTTGATTATTTTAATATCCGCTGGTTACGAGAAGCCAAGGAACGTGTTGCTGTGGCGATTATGGGGAGCCAACGCCCAGCAGTGGACAACAGTATTTCGTCAGAAATGTTGACAATGATCATGATGATATGTTATCTAAGCATAATCAATCTTTATACCTAATGTTCCCACTGCTGGGACTCAGGCCTCCTCTCCCGGACAGGGAATAGAACGCAGGCCCAATGCGGATTGGTGGACATCACGTCATGTTTTCGAATTTTTGGTTCTAGAAGATGCCAGTTTCCACACGATGTTTTCCTTCACCATTTCGAGAGCAGTGATTATTTTATGCTAGTGCTGATGATTTTACTGAAAAAAATAGAAGGTGATATTGAAACCTCCTATAAAAAAAAGATTTATAAAAGACTAGCTGTGCCCGCGACTTCGTTCGCGTGGTTGTCGAGAACAAAACAACGTCGTTTAGATAAGAGTATATCACCTTTTTGATGATTTAGATAAGAGTCCTGACTTTGGTATAGTTGATTACGTTAATGCTTCTCTATATACTATGTTAGCGGTGGAATTACCCGGAGCATATACAAAAAGGTTGTTTGGGTTGCTAACACGTGATAGAGAAACATAGAGTTGGCCGTGTGAAAAACAATCAAAAGTAAGGTCTACACCCGCAACGGATAACGTCTGGCCTTGGGCTTTATTAATAGTCATAGCGTAACAGAGGCTTACAGGAAATTGCACACGTTTGAAAGTAAACGGAAAATTATTGGGGATAATGGGTATCCTGGGAATGAAAACAACATCACCGGAGCCGCAACCTGTTAAGATTTCGGCTTCGATGACATTTCGTTGGAGATTTGTTACTCTCAACCGAGTTCCATTGCATAGTTTTGGTGGGCTTAAATTTCTGAGTAGAATGATTGGTACTCCGACTTTTAAATAAATTTTGTGTGCTGGAAGACCTGGTGTATTTAGAGAGTCTAAAAACTCTACTGGATAGTGGGTGGCATCTCCTTCTTCTAAAACCGTGTTAATAGATAAATATTCCCTACTTTCTCCAGAAACATGTACCAATATTTGAGAATTTATTGCTGCTGCTTGGTCGTTGCGAGGTGCCAAAATAGCTCGTTGGCATAGCCAAGCAGCGTCATGGTTCGAGATCTCTGATGGATCTCCGTATACAGAGGAAATGAGTTCCTGCTGTGAGGCAACAGAAGAACACAGGCTTTCGACTAAAGTTACTTTACCTCCTTCTTGAGTCGGGTATGTGCCGTTACCAATTTGAAGTAGTAAATTTGAGAAAACCTGCGCGTTTGCGTCACCTCCCAAATATGCTCGCATATTAAAGCTCAAATTAGTTAATATGACACTACGCCATAAAATAGAGCTCTTTAAACAGGCACCTATTTCATCGGTCCTCGTTCCTCTGGGTATTATAGGGAGTGTCTGCCTGAAGTCTCCACAGAATAGCACCGTTAAGCCTCCCATCGGTCGGTCATTTTGTCTTATATCTCGCAACGTTCTATCTACAGCTTCCACAGCTTTACGATTTGCCATCGTACACTCGTCCCAAACGATAAGGGCGCAATCGCGTAAAACCCTTGCTTTATCACTATTGCGAGACACGTTGCAAACAGGGTTTTCTGTGCGGTCCAAGTCGATTGGTATTTTAAATGTTGTATGTGCAGTTTTTCCTCCTGGTAATAAAGTGGCAGCTATTCCTGAGGAAGCGACGGCAAGGGCAATTTTGTTTTGGCTCCTTATTTGAGCCAAGATAACTTTAGTGAGGAAAGTTTTACCTGTTCCACCAGGTGCATCTAAAAACAGCATTTCTCCTAATGAATGTTCTACACTACAGCATACTCTATCAAAGATTTGACGTTGTTCTGTCGTCAAATTTGAACAGCCATTTCGCAATATTTCTGCTAACTCTTCGGGGTTGTAATTTATTTCAGATGTATACTCCCTATTAATTCGTTCCCCACCAACTGTCGGTGTCGGCAAGCCGTATTGACTGAGGGGGTTCCCTCCTATACTTGTAACTATATCTTGTATAGCCAGCAAAGCCCTATTATGGCAGCTTTCACGTACTTGGTCAGAAGTTTCACTATTTATATTTTGCTGTCTCAAAAAATCTTCGGCAAACGCGTCTTTATATTTTTGCCACAACTGCCCAGCGTCCGATAGGCCACAAAATGTCAACAAAATGGCAAATAAATGGCGCAAACGATGTGGACTATCACTGACGCATGCTTCGGCTAAAGCATCATCCCAATGCTGATCGCCATCTAATAAATGCCGTGCGCGGCAAGCAGCTTGAAATGTGGGATATTCTATATCGTCCACTTTGCGGAGCTCAGCAAAAGAAGTAGGTCCTCGCACTGTGTGAAGAAGAAGGCGTAAATAATAACACTCTGCATTATTTGGGTGCACCGTGTATACTCTTCCAATCACGTGTTCTTTAAAAATGCCGGACTCGCCTTCTACAGCAGTTCCACGTCTCCTGCGATTAAAAACACCTTGCTGCTTGTTATAAGTATAATAATGTGGCACTTCATTGTACAACAGAGACTTAGCGAAATTGTCTCTTTCGCAAAGGCGAAAGAATGCGAGCAAGGTGGTTTGTCTTGGGTTGTTCATTCTTTCTGCCACATTTTCTGGCTGAAAGTACACTCGCTGCCCGCCTTCCAGGTGCACGTCAAGATGGATGACTGGCGGATACCTTTCATGAATAGGGAAACTCAAAATGCGCCAAACTGTCTCCGAAGAGCTTATGTATCGGCCAGATTGATACCTTGTCACTTCATCAAATTGGTTGTTATTTCTTAGTGCTATCATGGCTTGATCACTACCTTTATTAACATATTTACATACATATTTTATAGATTCGACGCTATTACAAATTTCAACATTAATGTGTGCTTGAAAAGCGTTTGACAAAACTGGAGAATACGGTACCACCCAACTATTATTTAGAATTATTTCTTGTCCACGGAATCTGACAGTAGCTGTGAAACCACCTTGTGACGGTGATCTTCGCCGGTATTGCGGATACCCATTTTCCCCAGCCATAGTTAGTTCTTTCAGTGCTCTGGGGTATTTTTTTGAGCATTGACCATCTTTCATGCACGGTGATTCCCTGTTTAAGAGGCCACATGGCCCGTGAACCATATGTGTTTTTACTATGTCATGCAAAATCGGATCTGCATTATAGTCCGGAAATTCTGCACTTATGACACTGTTTATAGCATCGGGACGAATTTTTTCTTCCAGCCACAGAAGAATGTGCGCGTGGGGTAAACCACGCTTTTGCCACTCGACGCTATACATAAAACAAAGAGTTGAACCGAAAACTTTCTCCTTTGTAAGTAGATTAATCAAGACTTTGAGTTTTAAATGAAAAATCCTAGCAATAATGTCATGTCTGTCGTATGACGCCTGTCCTGTGAGAAGTGCCTGGCAAATCTCCGTCCACTTTGGATTTGTTGTAAATGTTATAAAAAGGTCCGGCCGGCCGTATTTACGGACGTAACAAAAAGCATCTTGCGTTCGTTCGTGCATATACCGCGGACCGCCTGTGAAACTGGATGGCAAAATAACCAATCGACCCAAGTTTTCGACGTTATTATCTGATTGCATGGCGTCCCGCAAGTGCACGTATTCTTCAGCGCGTAACCGTCGCTGGTTAGTGCGAATATACACTAAACGTTCAGTTTCTATTTTTGCGTACATGTCCACAATAAATTGGCTGAACAAACCACGAAATCGTTGCAAATATACGAAACTGTTTTGCCTTATTTGTAAAAGGTAGGAATAGTATTGTTGAGCAGATATTTTTTTTTGATAATTAGTGACTCTCGTAGTAGGGTTCACTTGGTACAGCCCAAAATTGTACCCATCTTCACCATGACAATAAATTAGTGGATATTGCAGGGCGTCGTAAGCTCGGTGGGTTTCCAAAATGCGTTGAAGGCGATCGTCGCGTGTACGCAACACGATATCACGTCTCTCACACTCCTGGTCGACTAAAACAACTGCAACTTCATCTGCGACGGGTGCATTGTGTCTTCCACGGTGTTCACCCACAGGACGTCTATCGGCACTTATAACAATTTTGAAATCATTGCTGCCTTGTGGAATTGACTCCAATGCAGCTTTGAATTCACGAACGTACTGGTTAACGTGATGCAGCAATTCTTGAAGTTGACCCAAAAGCTCAGCATTGAGCTGGGGAAAATTGTGATTTCTAACATTGAGCTGTTGCGTGTAATCGGATACAAAATAAATTTGGAGAAATTTGGGTTAATTTTCTGGCAGCAAAGATCCAATAAGGTGATAAACTTGACCTTGTACTTTGAAGGTTGGCATGAACGGTCCTTCCGTTATTTGTTTTGCCCCAAAGGAAGTCATTTGGAAAGCACTGTTATATAAACGAATATTATCCAAAAAACGGTTCGACTGGGGATGATCGCCATTCAGGAGACTTTTAAGTAAGTGTGGTGGATCTTGGAAATTTGGAAGAACAATTTTTCCATTTGAGCAGCACATTCCATCTGTCTCTTTCCTCCATTTCAAAGCATGACAAAAATTACAAATTTCTCTCATGTCACCCACGAAAGTAAAGCCAGCATAATTAATTCTAGACGAATATGTGAACCCTGATTTTTCCCTATTGTCCCAAGGTAATAAAATATTTGCATCGTCATTTTCCATGGACTCATCAGCTCCGCTATTTGTTTCTCTATTCATATGGTATCGAGCTCGTTCTATTTCTAGGCGAGATTGACGTTGTTCTGCTGTTTCTGCTCGTCTTAGTTCATCTATTCTTTCCCTTTCAGATGCAAGATAACTTTCATTGTTTCTTTGCACACCTACATAGTTATGTCTAGCTATTTGTAATCGTTCTTCTCTTTGGGAGAGAGATTCAGACTCGCGCGAGAGAGCGTGTCGCTCTCGGTCAGATGACAGACGTGCTTGGCGTTCCTCGATACTCTCTTGAGAACGCAAAGTCGCGGTCCGAGTTCTTTGCGAACTTAAGCGCGACTCCCTTTCTGTGAAAGTCTCTGACTCGCGTGAGAGAGACTGGCGCTCCCGATCAGCAGACAGCCGAACTTCGCGTTCCTGGATATTCTCTTGAGAACGCAAAGTCGCGGTCCGAGTTCTTTGCGAACTTAAGCGCGACTCCCTTTCTGTGAAAGTCTCTGACTCGCGTGAGAGAGACTGGCGCTCCCGATCAGCAGACAGCCGAACTTCGCGTTCCTGGATATTCTCTTGAGAACGCAAAGTCGCGGTCCGAGTTCTTTGCGAACTTAAGCGCGACTCCCTTTCTGTGAATGTCTCTGACTCACGTGAGAGAGAGTGGCGCTCCCGATCAGCAGACAGCCGGTCTTCGCGTTCCTGGATACTCTCTTGAGACCGCAAAGTCGCGGTCCGTGTTCTTTGTGAACTTAAACGTGACTCCCTTTCGGTGAACGTTTCCGATTCACGTGAAAGAGCGATGTGCTCTCGGTTAGCAGATAACCGTGCTTCACGATCTTCTTCCGATTCCTGAGACCTACAAAGTCTCATCCTTTTCGCATTTCGGCTACGCAGCGAAAGGTTAGTTTTTTTTCTTTGAGGCATTTTCAAGGAAAATTAAAGCAATAAACAAAACTAACAACACTTATGACTGAATAGCCTACAAACTTAAAAGAACGGTGCGTCGAACAGTCTAGTGTGACAACGTATCGTCTGTTCGTGGTCGTGACTCAACGAATTGGCAACACTAACTTACTGTATAACGATTGGCACTATTGGATTCAAACTACGAAGTAAATCAAATACAATCTTTACTTCGTACTTCAAACCAATGACCAAAGTTGACCAAACGAAACCAATAAGATAAGCAAATACTTTTTTTTCGACCAATTTAGAAAATCGATAAACCATGCAACCAAAGAACTTTTACGACACACGCAAGAACTTTTAAGACACCTAACGAAACCCAATTTGCCTAGTAAACACGGTGGACGTCATCCTCGCGCGGAAAATCTTAACACCGCGATTCAGAAAATGACGTCATTTGCACAACGCCATCTATCGGATTTAGATTTCAACTATCAACATTAGTTCTATTTTTAGTCTTAAGATGTCGTTGCAAGTACTATACTTAATTGCGTAACGTAATATTTTACTTCTTGAACTCACTAAATTAATCATATCTTTTGATAGAGTGAACCGATTTCGATGAAACAAAAACTAAGTTAATCCTCAAGTTGCGTATAATTTTTGTATATAAACATTGTCAGCATTGAATTCGTAGATTTTACGTGATGTGCGCACAAACAAACAGACAAACAGACAAACAGACAAACAGACAAAAATTTCAAAAATGATGGAAATGGGTTCTGTTACTTATCTTTTCACACGCTGGCTATTTTTTGTTTCAATTTCTTCAATGTACAAAAATGACTTTTCTACAGATTTATTATATGTATAGATTTTTCATATTTACCTACCAAAACATTTGATTTTAATACCGAAATCATTCGGTAACATTATTATAGGACGCTTAAAAGGCTGTCTATTCTTGCTGATATAACTTCGCATCCACATAACATAATTCCGGCTATAATGGACGCAAATAACATCACATCGACATCCTATAATCTTGCTAAGTGTATTGGCTACTGCACGTTGTACCGGCATTTAAGGCACGTGTTCGCCGACGGGATGGGGCGACATGACTTTGTCAAGGACTTTTAAATGATTCTTTTAAATAAACCCTCAAATATCTTGTTTCACCATTCACCATCCATACGCACAAAACGTTGTGATAACATATTCATTGGTGGAATTCTGTGTTTCCAGATAGCAACAACCTTTGGGATTAATTCAAGAGAGAAAAGGTTACTTCAAGGCTAGCAAGCTCAACCGTCGATCACATCATCGCTTTCCATCCACTGAGATATTGGTCAAACATGAGCCTATTAATAGTAAAAAAACGGAAATAATAATACGGCGAACAGAGAGGTTGCCTCATATCCTCATGAGGCATCGTTTTTGATGCCACAGAATGGTTTGACATATTCGCCTTCTTCTCGATTCAATGATACCTACCTATTTTTTCAATTACAGTTCCCAGACGGTATAAGTGTCTACGTTAATAACAGTAGGAAAGTGTATAAGTATGATGAAACACAAAGTTACAAAGGTGAACCTTGATTAAGGCCTTAGGCATTCTCTACTAGTCAACCAAGATTGGTGGAGAGATAAAATAGCAGGTGCATAAAAAAAGAAAGTATTATGGAGAGAAAAATGGACATGGGATTCCCCAGCATTTGGACCATTTTCTAAATAGAGCCACCGTACTAAGAGTGGTGGTCGAACATATCTAAAATCTTCCAGATTACAAAATTTGCAGCCTAGTTGGGTTAGGCATCTCGAAGAGTCTTTTGAACATTTTATTACTATCGAAAAGTTTGCAGTTGTCCACAAGGAACTATTCCACTTGATGGCATGCAATAATGCGATCAAATTCCAGGATTAAGAACTTTCCGATGCTGTGCACTCCAGTTAGTGAGCGCCAACCTTAACACGTCCTTCTACAGAAAAGGTCAAAGCTCTTAACAGACATTACTGAATGGATGCTGATGACGCATTCAAACTAATTCCTATTTTACATTTTACGTGAGACATAAGTGGCTCGGTCACTTTACACTACAATAATGTTGGATAATTTTAACGCTGGAGGCACATGACGCCTCGATTTTGTTTTGTTCAAGTTTAAAGAGATAAAGTGTGGGACGTGTTGAAGTATTTTAGGGGTTTATGATACCTACGTGATATTTATTTATCTTTTAGCGATGCAGTACTGTGTAGCAAAGCCAAATAAATTACTGTGTAGGAAAAAGTTGCTTTTCATACAGAGAAAAAATTGGCTTTAAATAACACGCTCGCAAGATCCATGATTGTTCTATAGGATGAAAACTTAACGAAAATGGGCAGGACGTCATTAACTGTAATGATTTCTACTATTAATTTTTGCTTTGTGTTTAGCGACGATGAAACGTCAAAAAATAACTTACTTTACTTAATGTACTATGTCCTCTAGAGTGCTCCATCGCAAACGGTCTTGAGCTTTACATAACTCCTCACTTCACGTCATTCCGTTGCTCGTTACCAGTTTTGACGGGGACGACAACGCTTTCTTTTTACTTGGGGATTCCAGTCCAGCGCTTGCTTGGGATCGGAATCCCTTCGGTGCATGAGGCCAATCCATCTCCACTTGCAACGCTTGATCTGGCGTTCGATTGGGCTCTCGTAGCTTTTCTCCAATAGCTCTTCGTTAGAAATTGCCTTGAGACAGTAGATTCGTAGGATGCGATGAAGATAGGGGTTGACGAAGACTTGGATTTAGCGTGAGATGTCCTATGTAACCTTCCACGTTTTGCACCCAAAAAGCAGCACGGATTTGACATTGATTTTTAGTTTAATCCTTCGGGTTAGTTTTCGAGACTGCCAAACAGGTCTCGGCTGCGCAAAGGTAGCTCAGGCTTTGGCGTGAAGCGTTGGATGTCTTCTTCACTACCTTCGGTTTCTGACACGATGCTGCCGAGGTAGGTAAATTCGTAACGGAGAGGGATTTTTCATACCAGTTCTCAAAAGTTCAGTTTTTGCCGCTTCTTGACGTAACTCGTTTAGCTGTGCTTCCATGTTGGCGTGGGTATGACTCATCAAGCAGGTCATCGGCGTAATCTAGGTCTTCCAAGACGTTGAATAATCCCCACTCTAACCCACAGCGCCTGAAATCGGAGATGCGAAGCATGATTTCATCAGGAACGACTATAAATAGTAATGGCGAAAAATGTATAGCTATAATCACTGCAGCCCTCCTCTCTGTGAGAGGGTGTGGGCTGTAATCCACCTGTAAGTGGCCCTTCAAGGGTGACAAACAGATACGAGAATTTGACAGTTCGTCCTTAAGGATAGTGAAACAAAATGATAGGATAATAAACAAACGCTACTCATTAGCTACTTTTAAGTAAAGAAGTAAAAACACAGATACAAACCTGGTTTTGGCTTACTACCAGAGAACAGACCACTAATTGCGCCGACAAGAGTTGCACTTAGCCTTTCAACTACCGCTCATAAATGTACACACATACCAAATGTTTCTTTTCTAATGTAGATACCTAAGTTTACATTCTCCACGCTAAAAGCGTGGTGTAAAGATACAGGGGTACATAAGCAGTGTCGGACTTAAGTGCTGGGTCACCACTCCACACGGCGTTGGTGTAAATTTATTGCCTAGAGCGCTAGAATAAGAGAACGCTAGGATTACATTTGTTGAATCATTTCCTCGGGTTATTTAAAACTGAGATGTGTGAGAGATGAGGATGAATAATGTGGGTGAAATGTTTATTTCAGTGCTTGCAGAGGTTTATTTTTGACAAGGGCAGGTGTGGTTGGTTAAAGGTATAGGTGTTAGAAACACGAGAATACAGGTTTCATTCTTATGTAGGTACCAATAATGTGAAGTGTTTACTTCAAGTTTGGTTTATTTAAGTTATTCCAAGATGAAAATAATGAAAATCAATGTGGGGAAACCTCGAAAAAGAGTCTATCAGAACGAGAAATTGCCAAGACTCAAAGCACTTCTTCTGTGCTTGAAAAAACTCCATCAGTGGGACTGAGACCAGTAGATATAAGATCAAGATTAAGTAGATACAATGTTCAACTTCCATCGGAATATCCGATAATCGATAAATTAAGAAGAACGAAAATTTTCAAAACCATTTTTAAATCGACATCAAGTAATGATAGTACAGGAAACTCACAAAAGTAATCGTAAAATAGTATTGAATTTTTGTAAAATGGAATCAATTGTTATAATCATATTTACTTTAATTGTTCGGAACATTGTCAGTTGTAACGCTTGATAAAATTAAAGCGCTGTATTTCAATGCTAAAGTAATCCTACGTTTTATTACGCAATTAAATGTGTTGTGGTTGGCTTTGTGTTGAAATAAAAAACACGTGTAAAAGCTGGTTGAATAAAATCAGGAAAGTTCAAGGTTTACGTTTTTACTTGTTATGTAAATTAATGTGTGTGGGTAACATTGTAATTGTAAGAACAATATTTTTGTCTGTCTGCCAGGGTCGTGGAAGTCTTCGAAGGAGTTACCGTGGCCCTGGCGCAGATAACTGAAGGAACACGTGTGGGTTTTAGTCAGTAAGAGTCTGAAACGCTCTCCCACTCCACCCCGAGCTGGAGAACTAATCTGAGATTTCTTACCCTAAAAAAATTAATATAAACAGCTCCCACTCATTTTTAACTGACTTCGAAAAAGGGGGAGGTTCTACGTTCGACTGTATGTTTTTTTTTATGTATGTCCACCGATTTCTCTCAGATGTGGACCGATTTTCAAAATATATATTTTTTAGAGGTATTTTCTTTTTTGGAAGTCGGTTGTTTTTTTTTTTGTAAAAAATTTTTTTTACTAATAAGTGTTAGTAACACTCGCACAAGACTTACATGCACATGCACAGAACACCCTCACACATTCACACACTACACACACAATCCTACAATTAACACTTTACATTACACTTCACAAATATAGCCACACATTTATTATATATTTACCTCTCTATCAAAATTATCTGCTAATAGTGTTTTGTATAATCTAAATTAATAAAATTTAGTTCAATAGAATAATGAAAATTATTTTTAATTTTTTTTGAGTTTGGGAAATCATCCAATGACATTTCCCGCTCTGGGTGGAACGGGACGGCGTGTCAGACTCTTACTGACTAACACGCACCTATGTTCCTTCCTTGCCTGAGTGTCCAGGGGAGCGGTAACACTGTTACAAATTTATCCGCTACCCCGTGGCATAAAGAGTGTGCGAGCCTTTTTTTTGTGGGGTGGGAAATCATCCAATGACATCTCCCGAGGACACGGCGCGGCATATCTCCACCATATGCTCCACCGTGTCCTCTGGGCGAGCCTCACAGTGGGGTCACCCGGGCTTTTCCATCCGCCTTATCCTACACACGAACCTCCCGAAACTTCCGTGTCCGGTGAGGACCTGCGTCAGGCGGAAAGTGACGACGCCGTGGCGCCTCTGGAGTTCTATCATACAGGTCCTGAACCTAGTTCTCTAGACTCCAGCTCTCACAGAGATTCTATCAAGGCAAAATTGTTTATATACACAACTGTAACAATGTACCTTTGTAAGAGAAATAAAATATTTTAAAAAACATAGAAAAAAAAAATAGAACCGACTTCCAAAAAATGAACAAAATAAGTTTAGTTTCGGCAGTCGATGTCAAAAAACGAAGATACAAAACCAGAAACATCGACTTCCGAAATTAAAGTTATTTTTTAAATTTTTTGGAAGTCGGTTCTATTTTTTTTCTTAAAAAGTTTTTTTATGCATGCAAAAAAGATATTATTTATTACCAGCCAGTTCCAACAGCATCCTGGGCGGCACTGCTGGCAGGTTGGTATTATTAATCGTAGCTCCAGTATTTCGGCTGGAACACAGAAGCAATGATTAATTTTATTTGTTTACTAGTTTCTGCCAGCGGCTTGCCCCGCGTGGATTAAGTACTTCCCTCGTTATAAACTTTCAACCTCATTTTCACTCCCTTATGGATTGAATTTCGAAAAACTCTTTTATAATGGATACCTACTCTTCAGAAAGAACTCACCATCAAAATTTCATGTCTCTAAGACCAGCGGTTAAGGCTGTGCAGTCCGCTGGTCTTAGAGACATGAAATTTTGATGGTGAGTTTTTTTTTTGGTTAGATCTCCAAAAAAAAAAATTCAAAATAAAAAAAGGCTGTGCAGTCCTGGTCAGTCAGACAGGACTTTGAATTTTATATACTTATACAGACAGATGTGTAAATGAAGTTGTTGTTATAGTATGTTGTTGTTTAACTAACAAAGTTGTAAGTTTATTTATTGTTACTAACCTTATGAGTCTCGTTGTAACTCGAAATTAATAATGTTACTGCTTCTTTAGGTACTATTAATAGAAAAAAACCAAAGCCGCACTTACCTTATAAGGTGCCTTCCTGACAACGTTAATTCATAATACTACAATATTGTGTTCAGATTCGTTGCATTTTATGTATTCCAGTTCTGTTTCTTCTTTGAGCCATCTATTAGAATTGTTTTCACCACAACACAGTCCCAAACAAGACAACAAAAACAAACAAATAAATAAAATCCACCATATTTTTAAGAAAACTACTAGTTTATAGGACATAACGTTCGGTGGCCGGCCACGAACATGGCATTCAACGCATGAAATATGATGGCAAGCCAACTGCGCGGAAGTTCCACATTTGTATGGGAAGTCGTAATTTTATGTGTCCCAGTACCCACACAGAATAAATATTATGATAGTGTTTCGTTGTAAAAATTTCAATAAAACTGTCTGTACGCATTTCCTAATGTTTTATTTTGGCCTTTTGTCTGATTGTAACTTTAATTACTGTAAATAGTTTGTCTTTTTTTTACTTTTGTTAGGCACGCGTTTGACCACTATCTCACCTGATGGTAAGCGATGATGTGGTCGAAGATGGAGCACGCTTGTCTAGAAGTAACCTATTCACTCTTGACTTAAACACTCCCAGGTTGTAGTTATTAGGAAACACAGACTCCGGCAGGGAATTCCACTCCCTAGCTGTAAGCACAATGAATGTATTCTCAAAACGTTTTGTGCGTGTGGGTGGGATCTCCACAATGTACCGGTGACGCATCGCCGTACGTCTTGTGGTCCGCTGATGGAACGGCCTTGGTGTAATTAAATTATGCAATTCCGCCGCACACTCTCCAAAATACAACCGATAGGAAACCGTCAGGCTAGCAACTCGGCGTCAAAGCTCAAGACTCTGGCAGACAGCTTTGACTCGGCGAGCTTATCATTACCGATGATCCTCTTGGCGCGCCTCTCATTTGCCCCAAGTGCATCAAGCTGGTATCTGACAGATTCGTCTCAAAGATGAGAGCAGTACTCCATACACGATCGAACTTGCGCTTTTATTATTATTATTTACCGGACAGTTCTCCCTAATAGCATTTATTGTGGGCATTCAGTTGGGCCACGTGCACTTCGTGGGTTGGCCAACTGTTAGATTTGGCCATCTAATAGAGGTAGGGCACACCAAAGGGCCCACAAAAAATGGCCAAAAAGGGGCCAACAACTGGGCCTGGGGGGGGCCAACAACTGGGCCTGGGGGGGGCCAACAACTGGGCCTGGGGGGGGCCATTGTAGAGCCTACAGTTGACAAATGGTTAGGGTTTGGTTAGGCTGGTTTCACAGCTGTCCGGGAGACCCGTACGGGCCGCCCGTACTGGCACCCGGAACGGAGACATACGTGAGGCGCTAGAACATTGTTTCACAGCGACGCGGAGCGGGTCGCATACGGACCAATCCGCGTCGCTGTGAAACGATGTTCTAGCGCCTACGTAAGTCTCCGTTCTGGGATCCCTTACAGGCGGCCCGTACGGGTCTCCCGGATAGCTGTGAAGTTAGCCTTAAGTGTAGTATTTTAGAATTACAGCTGTGGTACAAATATAATTAGAATTAAAAAATCATCATCATCAGCATTTTAATCTCCCCACTGCTAGAACACAGGCTTCCTCTCTGTGAGAGGGTGTGGACCGTAATCCACCACGCGGGCCCAATGCAGATTGATGGATGTCACATGTCTTCAAATTTTTGGTACTAGGACTTGCCAGTTTCCTCACGATGTTATCCTTCACCGTTTTGAGAGCAGTAGTGATGAAATAATTTACATAAAGTAAAGCGCCTGCCTGGGTTTGAACTCACAACCTACAACTTGTAAGTCGCGACAGTCACCACTGGGCCACCACTGTTCCAAAAAATATGTTAGGGTAATGCCATATGTGACTAACTCTACATTTGACACGATTTGAGTTTTATTTTGCATTGTTTTACGAATTCCACTATTTTTATAGTACTAATTTCAGTAATTTTGTATAAATATCCTTTAATTAAACCTCCGTGGTAATAAATGTGTACTTTATAACCCCGGTGGCTCTCATGTGTGCCGCTAGTTTTCCGCTAGTTTGCCTTGCCAAAAACCCGATTCACGCGTTTTAAACCGCTATTATCACTATTAGCCAAGGTCTTTAGACCTGTAACAAGGTTCATACACACGGAACCTGACCAAGTCTGTAGTTACACGATGGCCGCCTGTCAACGGGGACTGACATATGCTGAAACGTGACACGTCCCGGACTTGAGAGGTTAAAAAAGTTAAGGTTTATTTAAACAAATGTAAATGTGACTGACACTTCATGCAAAATGAACTCGTGATGAAGTGTTTTTGAACTACAGATCTTTCTCGATGCATGTTTTTCTAATTTGTAATAGTAGTCGTAATTTGTGTTTGTATTTGTACATGAAAAAAAATATTGGGATGTGTTGAAATGGAAAACCTTACATTCGTAAAAACTTTTTTATTAGAAAAATAAATTGTGGCTGACACTAATACAGACCAAAACGTGACTGACTAACGTCACTTTGGATTTCAGAATAATCGTATTTTTAAATGAAACATTACGAATTCAATACAATCATAACATAGGAACTTTACAAAAATAAACATATAAATAAAAAAAAATGCTATTTTTGCGTTTAATTACAAAATGCAGAAAATTATACATTCATAGAAACTTTTTTATTAGAAAAATAAATTGTGGTTGACACTAATACAGACCAAAACGTGACTGACAAACGTCACTTTGAATTTCAAAATAGTCGTATTTTTTAAATGAAACAGAAACGAATACAGCACAATCATAAGAATGACACTTTACAAAAATAAACTTACTCGTATAAAGAAAAAAATGCTATTTTTGCGTTTAATTACAAAATGCAGAAAATCATACATTCATAGAAACTTTTTTATTAGAAAAATAAATAGTGGCTGACACTAATACAGACCAAAACGTGACTAACGACACTTGTGAACATCAGAATGACTGGCCAAAATGACCGATCAGCTTTAAAATATTACTAAAATCTAATGCCTATTTGCTACTATTTGATACGTTTGTTTAAATAATTGGTACCTAATTAATAACTGAGAAAATGAATTCAAAAATTGGGCAGTCATTCTGATGTCAAGATGACTACCCACATTTAGAATCTCCACGTAAGGGCTCCAAAATTTCAATTCGCCTTTAAAAAATTAGTACCTATTTGACACTTAAACATATATTTTTTCTAGATTTTTAGGGCATCATTTAGTTCTACCTAATTTTGAGGACAATGAGTCATTTGTATGTTTGCCATTTGTTAATATGACGCTAAGTCATTAAAACCCGCGGGTGCAGTGTTTAATTTTACCTCCAAATTACCACCTCCTTAATTATAGATCAAACAGGTAAGATCAGTATCCTTAAAATCAGCATTTTCAATTTAACCAGTAGATATATTACGCGTGAAAGTGATTTCCTCGGCATTAAAATCATCAGTATAATTTTCTGATATACAATTATTATGATGTTCATTAATAAATGATGAATTAGTACCTGCATTATTACTAGATACATTACTTTATTACTTACATTACTTTTATCGTTGATCCTTAATTTACCTCTTAATTCAGTTTTTATTGCATTTAGATGACGCCTCTTTGTTCTTGCAGATAGTCCAGAATATTGTCGTGTAGAGCTGCTGTTATTAGCTTCATCATATTCTTCTGTTATCTCTTCCGCCATCTCGATCTCTAGCAAATCTAAACCAGTTTGTTATGACACCTGTGATTCCAGCATCAGTTGCTGTCTCTGCCAACTTGTTTCTTTACACTGCAACTGTAAATATTACGAAGCAGTACTTTAGCATTTCATTTAGAATAACACAATCGATAAATAATAAACCACAAATAATATTACTGGGTAATACGATACCCCTTGATAAGACTGGTTGTCACTTTCGGGCTTCTGACGACCCGTAACGACTGTTAAAGATCCACGATTGATAGCCGGGACCAACAGCTTAACGTGCTTTCCGAGGCACGGAGGAGTCTCAGTATGTAAAGATGGTCACCCATCCATGAATCCCAGCAAACGTAGCTTAAACTGATGGATCGGCCCGTGCAGCTGTTATTACTTAAGCCACGAGCTTCTCCATAAATAAATGAATCTAATATGGTTACATAAATATATCTAATATTATCTGTAATTTTCATAGTCATACCTACTTTCAATGACTTTTGACAATAATTGTAAATTTTTCAAACTAAACTTATTATTTTGGACTGGCCTGTTGGTTTAGTGGTTAGTGACCCTGACTGCTATGCCGGAGGTCGTGGGTTCGATTCCCACCCAGGACAAATGTTTGTGTGATGAGCACGATCATTTGTTCTGTGTCTGGGTGTAATTTATCTATAATATGTATGTATTTAGAAATATATAAGTATGTTTATCAGTTGTCTAGTACCCATAACACAAGCTCTGCTTAGCTTGGGACTAGATGGCGTTGTGTGATAGTTGTGGAATATTATATTATTTTATCCAGTTCAGTTGCATTGAATTGCCAGAGAGTTGGTGAAAACCCGTTCCAGATTTCTTCTGGTAATTGTGGCAGTTCCTTTGCCACCAACATAGGCCAAAACATTTATCGGCTCATAGTCAATAAGCAATCATAAATAAACGTAAAACAATGTATGTATACTCGTTTATCTATCAAATTTCATATAATAGTAGTATTATAACTACATAGTATATCATCAGTACGTCCGGTGGTCTTGTTTGCTTGTAAAGCTTGTATATTTCTATCAGAATATTGTACTTACCAATATTGTTCTTTGTGTTCTTCATCTTCAAGCCAATTTTCTATTTATCTAATATCGTCAAGTGATTTTAATGGTATGTATATATCTACCAGCAAAGTGGCTGCACTAGACACATGTGTTGAAGGAGAGTGATATTCTCAATAAAATATCATTTTGAGTTTGCTTCAGGTCCTCCATTGCGGTTTGAATGTGTCCAAGACATTGGGCAATGACATCTAAAATAATAATAATAATAAAGTAATACATTTCCTAGATAGAAGATTCCAAAACAATATAAAAAAGTGTGTGTGTACTTATGTACGCACGTAAGAAGTTATACTTCTTTGGCCAAACCAGATAAAAAACCAAACTGTTACAAAGTTTACAAAACGAAAACAATCATTCTTCATGAACCACAGACCATAGCTAACTTAACGGTGTCGGTTCTAGCTAACTTCAGGCTGTAGGTTTTTGTGACGGTGTGCGCGAGCATCGTAAAAATTTACTCTCATCATTTTGCCCTAACGTACCTAAAGAAGTATAACTTCAAAAACAGTATGCCTACTACTGTTTCTTTTGATAGATTTAAAGTAAAATAAATTCACAATTTTAAGAAAAACAATGATCCACCATCGTGGATTCTAAAATGAATGTCAGATTTGCAATCGGCACCCCCAAAAACCTATTACACGATACCCATATCGAATCTTTGAGAAAAAGTTGCATCCGCCATCTTGGATTTTAAAATGAATGTCTAATTCACAATCAGCACCCCCAAAAACCTATTACACGATACCCATATCATATTTTAGAGAGAAAGTTGCATCCGCCATCTTGGATTTTAAAATGAATGTCTAATTTGCAATCAGCAACCCCAAAAACCTATTAAACGATACCCATATCGAATTTTTGAGAAAAAGTTGCATCCACCATCTTGGATTTTAAAATGAATGTCTAATTCGCAATCAGCACCCCCAAAAACCTATTACACGATACCCATATCGAATTTTTGAGAAAAAGTGGCAGCCGCCATCTTTGATATAAAAATGAATGTCAGATTTGCAATCGGCAGCCCCAAAAACCTATTACACGATACCCATATCGAATGTTTGAGAAAAAGTGGCCATCTTTGATTTTAAAATGACTGTCAGATTTGCAATCGGCACCCCCGAAAACCTACACGATACCCATATCAATATTATATAATATAATCATATTATTATTATTATTATAACTTCAAAAATAAAAAGGCTGTGACCTACCCGTGTGCAAAATTTCATTCAAATCCCTTCAGCCGTTATTGTGTGATTGACAGGCAAACATACAAACATTCACATTTATAATATTAGTAGGATGTAGGATTGTTGTATTTTATATTAGGGGGTGACATAACCTACCAACACAAGCAATTTTTGCTAAAGAATCAACCTCAAAATTGCGGGTAAAAAATGGTCAAGTAATTGTCAGACTCAATCCCGGGCTGATAAGTTTTAAGTTTTTATATTTCTATGTATTGTAATAATTTTGTGAATACTTATTGTTACTGAAATAATAACTTAATTGTCTAATTAAATAAATAAATAATATTAAATATTATATGCATAGATTTTATTTATTTTGAGGTTGGTCCCATAGTAAAAGTTAGCTGACAAATATTTTGAAATCTTATATTTTCTTACAAGTGACAAACTTTGTTACTTACCAACATTAAAATCTTGTATAAGAGTACATACTGGTGGTAAAATTATTTTTGGCAGCAGATGGCCATCACTGTCAATTTGAAAAGGACGAACTTCCTTGTCCATTTTTCGGTTTCTACTCCTATAACGGTTGAAGCCAATTCCGATCTACTTTCAGCCTTTTTACATTTTTGTCTGACTTTAGAGTCGATCTGTAAAATAATCATTTATTATTAAGGTGTGCAGATACCGGGGCTGTTGTTGTCGTTGATGATACCCAGTAGGTGATTCATGGTCTGGACAGGGGCACCGCACTCACATTGGGTATCAGACCAGTCTATGAATTTTACCAAGTTGTATTTGCAGCGGCCTACCTAAATTTGCAACCCATTGAGTGATTTCCATATAGGCCACTGCAGTTCACGTCCAGGTGGCAGGTGTTCCCTGGGTTCTAAGAAGTCAGGAGCTGGGTGGTATTGGTCTTCCCATGGTTTTCAGGGGTGCATTAAAGGAGCCTTCCCGAGTGGTGTTAACTATATCGTTTTGCCATTCCAAACGCCCTGCACACCCTGGACGGCTAGCAGCTGGTAACGCAGAGTCTAGCTGATCATTCCTTTCACCACAATGGTAAATCCAAACAGCTCTCTTCAGAGCCATGTACAACAGCCCTTTTTAAGGTCACCTAACAATAACAACAACATCTCTGAGGGCACTCACCACAGTTTCTCCAAGTTGCATATTATGTTCATGTATTCAAATGATTTATTTACAATCTGTTTGCAGTAGCCTCAGAATACGAAGGTTTCAAACTCCGGGTTTTAGGAAAGCGGAACAGTTTTTCGTTTTGTTTGGCTGGTGAACAGTCACACTTAAACATTTCCTTCTATTTTCATCCATACCACAAAGGTTCAATTCTCACAAGCTTTTTGAACTCGTGTTACACAAAAAAATGCACTTTATACACACTAAACGGATATTAGTATCTATTAAGTATATTTATATATTTGGAACATTATTTCTAATAAAAACTACCATTCCGAAAGAAAAAAATAACTGTCACGTCTTGACGTCTGTCACTTTTTTGGCTTTTGTTCCTTGTGGAACAGACTACGGTCAGAGACCATGCTGCCTAGTCATCAGTTAGTTCGTTTTTTTTTTTTGTCTTTCTGATTTGTGTTTAACTAGTGATTTAGATAATTTTTAGGCATATTTTATTATTATTACATATTTTTCGCTGATATAAATAAGTGTTATTTAAATTAACACTTACAATAATTTACCGGCTATTGCCGATAAGTGAAACCAAATGTGAAACGACGCCATTTTAAAAGTGTTATCACATCACAGTGTTGCCAACTCAGTGGATTTTCCACTAGATGTGGTGGTTTAGACTTTCCTTTTTTCTTCCTTTTTCCTCCAAATTTTAATTTATTTTCTAAAAAATAAAATATTTGGAGGCCCGTAATTCGGAAACGGTGCGTCGGAGGGCCATGCTTCTCAGACCTTAAATTAAATGGTTTCTATGGACAAGGTTAATAAAGTGCTACAATAAAAATAGCCAAAATCAGTTAAAAAAAAAACTCCGAAAATTTGTCTAAATCCTTTGGCACTTGGAAATATTTTTGCAATTTTTTTCTTCTTCTTAATTCTTTATTGTACACAAAAATTTTACATATTACATATGGTTACACAATACATGTACAAAGGCGAGCTTAACTAAATGTTGAGTTTTCTCCCAGCAAACCTTTGAGTGATAGAGAGAGATCACTGTTGAGGGTAGGATTCAGTGTACAATACTTATAAACCTACATAAATAATTCTAAATATATATTATACATATTAATACCAATATAATACTAATATTATGTCAATTTGAAAGGAAGTGCTTTTTTATTTTCTTCTTGAAGACATCTAGAGAAGGACTGTCGCGTAGGGAGTGTGGGAGAGAGTTCCAGAGACGCAATGCAGTAACAGAAAAGGAGCCATTATAGCGGCTGGAAGTGTGACGCGGAATATGAAGGAGAAGAGAATTGGCAGTGCGATAGGGTTTACCCCTCGGAACGAAGTACTCAAACCGTTCACGAAGGTATTGAGAAGAATTAGGATTATGCAGGATAGTATAGAGAAGAGATAGGATATGGGTATCTCGGCGATGCCGAATTGGCAGCCACCTCAATCTGGTCCGAAACTTCGACACATGGTCGTACTTGCGGAGGCCAAAAATGAAAAGGATGCATAAGTTCTGCAGCCGCTCGAGTTTGTTAAGAAGTGCCTCCGTTGCATCTAGAAAACAGACATCCGCATAGTCTATTAGCGGTAGGAGAAGAAATTGTGCAAGAGTGACCTTAGTGTGAAATGGAAGAATAATAAGAATTTTTGGAGACGTTTAAGAGACTGAAAAGAGTAGAAAACCCTCTTACTAACGTCAGCAATATGAACCTCCCAAGAGAGGTTAGTGTCTATATGGACGCCTAGGTTTTTAGCGCTTTTCGAGTACAATATGGGCACCGAATCATATACTACTGGCGGGAGAGACTGATGATCTAAAAGGCTGAGCATGTAGCTTGCGACTTAGTTGGGTTCAGTAAGAGTCCAAAGGATTTAGCCAACTTGTTGATATTTTCAAGGTCATCATTGATGGCATCCACAGCCTCAGCGAGTTAACCCATTCTAAAGTGACGGTATAACTGCAAGTCGTCTGCATAGAGATGATAGTTAGAAGTAAAGACCTTAGTGATAGCGTTTATAAAAACTGAGAAAAGAAGAGGAGAGAGGACGCCACCCTAAGGTACAACCGCAGCCAAATCACACCATTCAGAGAAATCCTCATCAGACCGAACATACTGCGAGCGGCCTCGAAGATAAGATTTGAAACACTCAATTACTGGCGCAGAGACATTAAGGGAGGAAAGGATTCCTAAGAGAATGTCAAAGTAAACTGAATTAAAGGCACTGCTGAAGTCCAGTAAAACCAACACTGTCAAGCATTTGTTTTCCATAGCCAGTCTTATATCGTCAGTTATTTTGACAAGAGTTGTCACAGTGCTATGGCCAGGTCTGAAACCAGAGGTAAGGACTCAGCAGGCCATTAGAGGATAGATAACAAGACAGTTGCTTCTGAACAACGCTCTCGAGAACTTTGGAAAGAATTGGGAGGATGGATATTGGACGGAACTGAGATGGAGAAGAGGGATTTGAAACTTTAGGAAGTGGTAAGACGTGAGCCTTCTTCCAAGCAGAAGGAAACGTGTTAGTGAAAAGAGAAAAAATTACTATGTGAGTTACAACAGGAACTATTTCACTCAAAATAGGTAGGAACATTTGGAACTGAAGACCATAGTCACCTAACGCCTTAATGGAGATGGATTGAAAACATTTCTTAATATCTAGCTCAGTAATTGGGTGGAAAGTGAAAGAAGTATTTGCTGGTAAAGGAAGATTGGAAAGATCATTGAGAGTCGAAGATTTAACATCGATATCGAGTATAATTGGTGATGTAGAAAAGTGCGCATTAAGTGCATTGAGGTCCATTTTATCAGTAGAACTCTTGCTAGAGGCTTTGCCAATACCAATAGTCTTTAAAAATTGCCATACTTGTGTCGGGTTGAAGTTATCAATTGAGTTGTGAATGTGATGCCTTTTGGCATTCCTACACAAACAACTGCAGCGATTTCGCATCTTCTTATAAAGGTCCCAGTTTTCCTCAGTAGCCCGATTCCTGTATAAATGCTTGGCCTTATCACGTTTCGCCATCAGGTTTTTTATAGCTGGGGAAAGCCATGGTGCAGGAAGGTGTTTGACTCTTACCTTTTTAAGGGGTGCATCATACAAATACAATATAGTACTGCTGGAAACTGACACCATAGAGTCCATATTCTCGCCGGTGAACACAGAAGACCAGTCAATCCCACCCGCATCAGCCCTCAAACGCTCCAAATCAACGTTTTTAAAACTGCGAAGAAAGAGAAATTTGGCCTTGCGTTGAGGAAGTCAAATGTTATAGGAAAGGTAAATGAGGTCATGGTAGCATTCTGTTACTTTTTTAGTCCACTTTCCTGTTGTTGATCTCATCATGTGACCAGTCCATTTCCATTTTAACTAAATACAAATAACAATAAAAATAAATAAATAATTTTAAAAAGATTTAAGTAATCTAACAATAAACAAGAAAAAAATAATTTCAGCACTCAAACCTCGATGCACTCGCCGGCTACATTAGTTTTATAATTAAAAGATAAAAAGCCTGTAGTCCAAACAAAATAAATACACGTTAGTATGTTTCCGAACGAAAACTTTGAGTAACACCGAACGGTCTAAATGTCAAATGACAATAATAACATAAGTAAAAAATCAAATCAAAACAAAAAACTAAAAAAATTGAATGACCGACACATGAACGACATAAAACATAAAAATTATAAGTATCTAGTATATTATATACTCAGAAAAATGGAAGACCCGCAACGAAGACTCATCACTTTACTGTCTAGCAAATTCTCTTATCGGGCACTGGCTTCGAAGTTACGGCTGAGGGCTCAGCAACGGGAAACTGAGCCACAAGTTCTTGATATTCCGAAGCAAACTCAATCTTCCGTCGCGATTTTTCGGAAACCTGGATGACAATCTTCCCCTCAGACGTCCAACACTTATGTATTCCGAAGTACTTCCGAGCATTCATAAAAATATCGTGTCTGAGCTTAGTCAGGAACTCAGAAAGCGTTAAACCAGAGCCTTTCAGCTTGGTTGTTATTTCGCCACACCTCATTCCTTACGATGCGGCTTTCAAATCTAACTAAGAGGGGACGAGGTTTGCTGGTGTTGCTTCCAAGGCGGTGACAGGCTGTTATATCTTTAGAGGCGACGTTGGCCATTTCCAGACGCTCCGACAAAACCTTCAGGAAACCATTGCTTAGATCTGCTCCCTTGTCCTCACTCAGGCCATGCAACAGAAGAACCTTAGCACGGGTTGTCATTTCGTGCCTATCCAGCCAAACACAAGCAACTCCATCTGGGATTTCAGTGAACTCAATGTTTTCCAAACTAGGGTCTTCAACTCAGTGAAGTCCTTGGATAGACTGGCAATAGTCTTATGTGAAGCTTCACCACTGGCATTCTTCAAGTCTTCCTCATACTGTGACATTCTTGAAGCAAATGTAGGAGACAGCTCCTCCACAGTGCTTGACGATTTGGAGTACAGGTCCATTTCAGCAAAGAGCAGTGTTTGCAGTGTAGAGAAGTGGTGTCAAGGAGATTTGATGAACTGACTGAGTGCACCAGAGGTTAATGTACTACTTTATTATGTTTCTTGCATTTAAAAGTTGTTTTTAATATTTTATTAAATTAATTATATGAGAGCTCAAAATTGTAACTGTATTATTTGGGACTACCCTCCAATTACTCAATTTTTTCTCAATAATTTCTCGAGATTTTTACATCATCTCATGGTTTTCGACTAGAGCAACAATTTCTTCCTTGAAAAGATTTTCATCCGAGCAACTATTTTGAAAATATGGAGCGTTTTGTAAAAAATGAAATAAAATTTGGAGGCCTATAACTTGGGAACGGTGCGTCAGAGGGCCATGCTTCTCAGAGCCTAAATGGTTTCTACGGACAAGGTTAATAAGGTGCTCCAATAAAACAGGCCGAAATCTGTTAAAAAAAATCTCTGAAAATTTCAATGATCCGGCCCGACACTTAGAAGAATTTTACAATAAATTTTTTTTCTTAAATAATTTCTGGAGTTTATACATTATCTCATGGTTTTCGAGTATAGCAACAATTTCTTTCTTAAAAGATTTTCATCCGAGCAACCATTTTGAAAATATGGATCGTTTTGTAAAAAATAAAATAAAATTTGGAGGCCCATAACTCGGGAACGGTGCGTCGGAGGGCCATGCTTCTCAGATCCCAAATTGTTTCTATGAACAAGGTTAGTAAGGTGCTGCAATGAAAAGGGCAGAAATCTGTTAAAAAAAAATCTCTGAAAATTTTACTAAGTCCTTTGATGATCGCCGACACTTAAAAATTTTGCAGTAAATTTTTTTTCTTAAATAATTTCTCGAGTTTATAAATTATCTCATGGTTTTCGAGTAGAGCAACAAATTCTTTCTTAAAAGATTTTCATCCGAGCAACCATTTTGAAAATATGGATCGTTTTGTAAAAAATAAAATAAAATTTGGAGGCCCATAACTCGGGAACGGTGCGTCGGAGGGCCATGCTTCTCAGAGCCTAAATGGTTTCTATGGACAAGGTTAGTAAGGTGCTGCAATAAAAAGGGCAGAAATATGTAAAAAAAAAAAAAATTTACTAAGTCCTTTGATGATCCAGCCCGACACTTAGAAGAATTTTGCAATCATTTTTTTTTTCTCAATCATTTTTCGAGTTTTTCACATTATCTCATGGTTTTCGAATAGAGCAACAATTTCTTTCTTGAAAAGATTTTCATCCGAGCAACCATTTCGAAAATATGGATCGTTTTGTAAAAAATAAAATAAAATTTGGAGGCCCATAACTCGGGAACGGTGCGTCGGAGGGCCATGCTTCTCAGAGCCTAAATGGTTTCTATGGACAAGGTTAGTAAGGTGCTGCAATAAAAAGGGCAGAAATATGTAAAAAAAAAATCTCTGAAAATTTTACTAAGTCCTTTGATGATCCAGCCCGACACTTAGAAGAATTTTGCAATCATTTTTTTTTCTCAATATTTTTTCGAGTTTTTCACATTATCTCATGGTTTTCGAGTAGAGCAACAATTTCTTTCTTGAAAAGATTTTCATCCCAGCAACCATTTTGAAAATATGGATCGTTTTGTAAAAAATAAAATAAAATTTGGAGTCCCATAACTCGGGAACGGTGCGTCGGAGGGCCATGCTTCACAGAACCTAAATGGTTTCTATGGACAAGGTTAGTAAGGTGCTGCAATAAAAAGGGCAGAAATATGTAAAAAAAAAATCTCTGAAAATTTTACTAAGTCCTTTGATGATCCAGCCCGACACTTAGAAGAATTTTGCAATCATTTTTTTTTCTCAATCATTTTTCGAGTTTTTCACATTATCTCATGGTTTTCGAGTAGAGCAACAATTTCTTTCTTAAAAAGATTTTCATCCGAGCAACCATTTTGAAAATATGGATCGTTTTGTAAAAAATAAAATAAAATTTGGAGTCCCATAACTCGGGAACGGTGCGTCGGAGGGGCATGCTTCACAGAACCTAAATGGTTTCTATGGACAAGGTTAGTAAGGTGCTGCAATAATAAGGGCAGAAATCTGTTAAAAAAAAATCTCTGAAAATTTTACTAAGTCCTTTGATGATCGCCGACACTTAGAAAAATTTTACAATATTTTTTTTTTTTTTTAAATAATTTCTCGAGTTTTTTACATTATCTCATGGTTTTCGAGTAGAGCAACAATTTCTTTCTTGAAAAGATTTTCATCCGAGCAACCATTTTGAAAATATGGATCGTTTTGTAAAAAATAAAATAAAATTTGGAGGCCCATAACTCGGGAACGGTGCGTCGGAGGGCCATGCTTCTCAGAGCCTAAATGGTTTCTATGGACAAGGTTAGTAAGGTGCTACAATAAAAAGGGCAGAAATCTATTAAAAAAAAATCTCTGAAAATTTTACTAAGTCCTTTGATGATCCGGCCCGACACTTAGAATTTTGCGATAATTTTTTTTTTTAATAATTTTTCGAGTTTTTTTCATTATCTCATGGTTTTCGAGTAGAGCAACAATTTCTTTCTTGAAAAGATTTTCATCCGAACAACCATTTTGAAAATATGGAGCGTTTTGTAAAAACTTTGGCGTAATGATAATATTTAACTGCATTGGGCAGTCATTGGCCCAATGCAGTTGATATTTGTAGGGTCTACGTTATAAGCACTGCAAAAACGCCAACAGCTTTTAAGTAAAGGTAGGCAGTAGTAGCATTGGCCCAACGTTGGTAAATGGTTGGTATAATGATAAGAATTTACTGCGTTGGGTCATTGTAAGTTTGATGTAGGGAATCTAACTAACTATATCCCAACGGATTCCCCACTGTTGGCCACTTGATGCCAACAGAAAATGCTACTAGGGCTGCCTGTAGAAGTGTCCCTCCGCAGGTACACGGAGCGAGTTTAGAGACAAACCTGTGCAGTTTAAAACCACACAACAAAAACGCTCCGTTGTATCTGCGCAGGTACTCCTGTACAGGCAGAACTCTCCGGTAAACCGGAGCGTGTCTGGCTCTGGCGGCCATTAAGCGTACAAATGACGAGATTGAAAATAAAAAAAACTTTTTTACAAAAAAATAGAACCGACTTCCAAAAAAAGTGCAAAATAACTTTAATTTCGGAAGTCGGTGTCAAAAAACAAAGACACAAAACAGGAACACCGACTTCCGAAATTAAAGTTATTTTGCACTTTTTTTGGAAATCGGTTCTATTTTTTTGTAAAAAAGTTTTTTATTTTTCACTTTTTAGTTGTGGTTCCCCATTAAACTGTGATAACAATTCATAGACATACGATAGCTACAATCGCGGTTGATTTGCTGTCAATTTTTGAAGAGTTCCGTTGTCTGTGTCCGAAACCCATCATCACATCTTTTTGAAATTTAAATGGAACCATTTCGGAATAAACCCCTTTCGAACAAAAAAAAAATTTTGCAAATCCGTCAATATATGACGGAGTAATACACATAAATATAAAAAAAATACAAACAGCCGAATTGATAACCTCCTCCTTTTTCGAAGTCCGTTAAAACAACCCCAGCTACTGTCAATGATAAAATGTTGACTGGCTTTCTTATATTATTCCACATAAGAAAGACAGTAATAAGATCATAACTACATATTACAAATCAAACCCCACCGCGAATTACTTTAGCTGCAATCGGAGGATTAAAAAAAAAAAAAAAACATTTTACTTAATTTATTCAGTTGCCAAAGGATAAAAAATCTATTAGATACTTGTTAGTGATCTTAAATTTCTTTTAGCTCTGTCAATGAAGATATAAATTCCACTTCAAATATTTATTAACGTCTTTTGGCATGTAAATTAGTTTATTCCTTCAGCAAACAGCATCTGTTCTTCCTACTATTGTCAATGAGATTGACAAACTTTTATATTCAGAAAAAGAAATACAATAATTGTATCCTAAACTAGCATAAGTGCCTATTCAAGTAAGAATATGGAATGCTTGTTCTTTAAAATTAATTATTAAAACTGGGTTGCACCGACGACCGATGTCAATGCTACAACGGCGAAATGATCTTTCCGCATTTCCACTATTGGGATATTGGGGTCACTGCAACGTCGGGTGTCTTCCTATAGTTATCATCATTCTCCTGCCCTTATCCCAATTTATTTGGGGTCGGCGCAACATGTCTTTTTCTTCCATACTCCTACAAAATTAGCCTTAGTGTACAAAATGTACTATTTATGATTTAAGATTATAAATAAAATCGATCTTCCTTCATACCTACTTTATCCAGGTTTAGGACTGGCGGCTATTCGACTTCAGCTAGCTAAAATGCTTGTTAAATTATGCAAATAACAAGATTGTTATTTGCATAATTTTACAAATACTATAAGATTATAGTATTTGATATTTAAGCACATGGTCATTTTTACGTACATGGATACTGATAACGAAAAACTGTGAGAGTATGAGTGATATACATCTCATTTGGTATCTCTTTCTGACTTGTATAGATTGTATTATGTCACCTACTCACTTGCGAGTCGCGGTCCAGTAGTAAAGTAACTCAGTGTGTCTTAATCTCCCTCTCTCGTTCACTTTTCAGCGCCGCGCCGCGTCGCGCGGAAAAAGCACAGAGCAAAGTAATGATTCAGATCCAAATGATGCGTTTGAAACGTAGTTACTGAACCAATCTTTTGAATCACTTCAAAGATCCGGATCAGTGAGTCGGTTCCGTAAAGAGTTACACACCTCTATCACGAAGGCAGTGACGTGGCGGTGGCGCAGCGAGCGGCGTACGAGCCATGCGCGCCAAGGCTTTTTAACGACCGATGTTTCAAAATACTCGCCGATATAGGGGATAAAATTATTTAAATAATAGTTTTTGTTTGCGAACAAAGACACTAATTTCTCATAACAACACTATGTCGCTCTAGCGCCGCGCGATCTGCCCGCTGGCTTCGTGACCGGGTATGCGTTTCCGCGCCGCTCCCCGTGCCGCCGCCGCCGCCGCCTCGCCGCCCACTGACTTCGTGCCCGCGGCCTCTTAGCTATTATGTGAATTCATAAAATAGAAATCAAAACCATTCCACAGCAACAATTCAAAAATATTACAACAGCTAACACAAAAGCAGACCAAAATAATACCCAAAACGACTAGAAAACACGTAACGACCTTGTTAGGTTTCACAAACAAAAATGAAGATAGCATTACAGTTATAAATGTTCCCAATAATACTGTTATTAAGCTTGCTTTTAGTAATAAAAGCTTAGATCGGGTCACGTAGTTACAATCAAGTGATATTGAACACCTAGAGGTCCTAGACTAGCCTGGAAGAATGCTGGTTGTGGCTGGAATAAGTGGATAGACGTGATCTTGTAGACGGAGACATTATCTAAGGTTAAGGGTCATGTAACCCTTCTTAACCCTAGGTAATATGGTCACTTATGTAGGTATTACAGTGATTTTGAAGGTACTTAAACAAAATAATGATGTAATAAAAAAAACCGGCCCAGTGAGTGTCGGACTTCGTACATTTAGGGTTCCGTACTAATTTTTGACAAATTGTATGGCTTTGAGTCAACAATATACTTATACTGTGATTATTTGAAAACTGTAGCTCTAACAGTTTGTCTGTAAAAACCTGTGTGATGGACGACGGCCAGATGGACACGTGGGTGACAGCAATAGGACTCCGTATAGACCCTGCGGGTACGGAACCCTAACAACTAAAACCCAACTACAAAAAATCGCGCTCTGAAAAGTAAGAAACAAGAAAATATTCTTAGACATGGTGATGTTTAGAGAATAGCCGCCTTGGCATAAAAATATCTGTTTCATTCTTTTATCATACCCGGGTCCTTACCCGCCCCTATATATCACAATATATAGGTACATATAAGTAATATTATAGAGGCGAAAGTTTGTGAGTGTGTATGTTTGCATGTTTTTTGGAGGGTGATCTCTCACCCTACAATGACTTCTCCCACTCTGGGTGGAGCGAGAGGACGAGTCAGACTTTTACTGACTAAAACCCACCCTTGTTCCTTACCCGGGCCTGCGAACGGCGAGCAGTGGGTAACTCACCGTCCGATCAGCACCAGGCCCGTTAGTCGACGGCGCGTAGTGTACCACGCGCGCCTCATAGAGATGATTGTCATCCACCACTGACGAAGCCCATCGTGGCCGGTGCCTGCATGCCTAGGGGTAGCGAATAAATTCTCAACATGAATTAACGCAACCCTGGGCACTCAGGCAGGGATGGAACTGGGGTGGGTTTTAGTCAGTAAGAGTTTGACACGCCCTCCCGCTTCACACATAGCGGGAGATGTCATTGGATGATTTCCCACCTCACAAAAAAAACAAAAACCTTTTATCTTTGCGGTCTATATTCTAAGTAATTTCCTCGACCTCGTCTTAATCTAATTGAGAAGTATCTAATCGGATACCGTTAAATTCGTTTTGTAATTTTTTTCAGAAAATGATAAAAACCTTCTAACTTTTGTAGGATTTGGATCAAACTATCGACTTCCAACATTTATTCCAGTAGGAATTACTTAGATTGTAATGTGTATTTTAACTTTGAGAACCTAAAAACAAAACACCCCGGTCTTTAACGGGTTTGGTTCCATCGCTCCTCAATTGACAGTTATACTTACTCTATAACTTAAAAAAAAACGTACGGATGGGTTGGTCCATGGATGGGTGCCCATCTTTTCATACCGAGGCTCCTCCGTGCCTCGGAAAGCACGTTAAGCTGTTGGTCTCGGCTGTCAATCGTGGATCTTTGACAGTCGTTACGGGTCGTCAGAAGCCCGAAAGTCTGACAACCAGTCTTACCAAGGGGTATCATATTACCAAGTAACTGGGTTGTGGAGGTCAGATACGCAGTCGCTCCATGTAAAATACTGGTATTCAGCTGCATCCGGTTAGACTAGAAGCCGTCCCCAAAATAGTTGGTTTTAAACCAATTTCGAAAAAGGAGGAGGTTCTATGTTTGACTGTATGTATGATTTCTTTTTTTTTTATGTCCACCGATTTTTTTGTCAGTTGGCGACTGATTTTCAAAATTCTTTTTTTATCCGAAAGAATATACTCCCGAGGTGGTCCCATATAAATTATATCGAAATTGCTTCAGAGCTTTTTGAAAAACTGAACAAAAACAAAAAACTTGAGAGGTGTCAAGGGACACCCGGATAGAACGAAGTTCCTTTCGATTAATTAGTGAAGGAATTGTAATATAATTTTATTTTTTTTAATTTATAATATTTTTTTTATTATTAACTACGCACACACGCACGCACGTAAGAAGTTATACTTCATCATCTCATCTCATCTCAGCTCAGCTCAGCTCAGCTCAGATCAGCTAAGCTCAGCTCAGCTCAGCTCAGCTCAGCTCAGCTCAGCTCAGCTCAACTCAACTCAACTCAACTATTTAGCAATAACAACAACTATAACAATAATGCTTGATCTGCTTGCAAACTTTGTACCTACCCACCAAAAATACAAGAAGTTTTTATTAGATTGTTTTTCCAACACAATCTTTTTGGATGGACAGCCTCATTAGTGTCGTGACAACTTTTCGTAAGAATTTTTTCCGTCTAGCCCCCTTTCACAACGCGCGATAAGGAACTTCGTTCCAAAAAATACGTATAGATAGATGACGTATTCGTTTTCTCCAATTATGAGTATGTTTAAATTCCGCGTTCCATGTTACTGGGGTTTTTAGTTCTGGGGTATAACAACTAAAACTTGAAAAGTAAAAAAAAAATGTTACAAATAAAACAACCGACTTCCAAAAAAGTACATACCTACACTAAAAAATTAAATTAACTTTAATTTCGGAAGTCGGTGTCACTAAAGAAATAAAATACAAACACTGACTTCCAAAATTAATATTATTTTAAAATTTTTAGTGTGGGTATTTTCTTTTTTGGAAGTCGGCTGTTTTTTTTGTAAAAAGTTTTTCATATTTATAATGCACGAGCTTTGATTATTCTATGTCCCATGCAATAAAGTTTTTTTTTTATTATTAAAGATCGGTTAGCTCTTTATTCTAGTCTCGGTCAGAAATGACAGAGACAGACTGGACGATAGAGCGAGCCCACCCAGAAGAAGCCTGTTCACTCTAACTGTGAATAGCTTAGAGTTATATGCGTCAGGAAACAGACGCAGGCAGAAAATTTCACTCCCTTACTGTGCGCATTATGGAAACAGTGCGAATTGGTGGAATAGCAACAAGGTAATGATAACTTGCGTGCGTCTAGAAGTCCGATGGAAAAAGGGGGCCGGTGAGATAAGGTCGTGGAGTTCTTGGGCACACTCTCCAAAGTACATTCTGTAGAAGACCGACAAGTAGGCAACCTTGCGACGATGAGCCAAGCTGTTAAGCTTGGCATCCACCAGTTTTACGTCACAATTTGCGGCATTCTGTTCTCTGAGTTAGTTTCGGTGTTTCTTCACAGGGTAGTCAGCTAGGAAAAGCTGGCCTCATCTAGCTTAAACTGACAAAAAATAGATTAACGTGTAAAAGTGTTGTATAACATATATACAAAATAAAATCATTTATCATTTATTGAGAATTTCTTAGGAGAAAAGTTTTATAACACTTTTCTCAATCAAACCCCGGGGCACAGCAATAGTTCACAAGACCCAACTAGACATTCATCATCATCATCCACAGCCCAACTTCACCCACTGCTGAGCATTGGCCTCTCCTTTGGTTTCCTCTCCTCTCATGCCAAACCCCACGCTCCTGCGCCAGTCTCATCCATGTTCTACCCGCAATGGTAACAAGATATTCACCTTGATAAAAATCCATAAAACTCGATTGAAACAAAAAAAGCCAATCCCTGTATCTAATTATAATTAAATCCAACTTTACCTTAAGATTACTAAAAGTTACGTTCAAACGCCCCTAACTTCGGCACCCTTACATTATTTCGGCCTTTTAATCTAGAATTCGTTTTTTTTCTTTTTTCACTGTTTCAAGTAATAACTACAGTACCTATAAATTTTACGATGAAAATAACGACAAAATGTATCTAATTTTAGCTTTTGTAGGTAGAGGAAACTAATTACTAAATTGTTTTTGAAGATTGAATTAATTCAAAGCTTCTTTCTGCCTTCTTATTCAATGTAATGAATGAAAAGAAAGTCTAAAATCTTATCTTATTAGCTCCTGTTAAAAATAAAATACCTTTTAGGAAAATCGGATTTTATAACCTGACCCTGTTTGAAGTAATTTGATCAAAGTAACAAAGTTGAAATGGAGTAAGATTTGACAACCACTTCTCAAATTTCCTTGTGTCTGAACGTAAAAATTTATGTACCTAAATAGTTGTCCGATTAGTAACCTATATAAAATAATATAAGAGAAGCTCGTGGTTAAAGTAATAACAGCCGCACGGGTCCATCCATCAGGTTAAGCTACGCCTGCTGGGGTTGGTCCATGGATGGGTGACCAACTTTACATACCCAGACTCCTCCGTGCCTCGGAAAGCACGTTAAGCCGTTGGTCTCGGCTGTCAATCGTGGATCTTTGACAGTCGTTACGGGTCGTCAGAAGCCCGAAACTCTGACAACCAGTCTTACCAAGGGTATTAACCCAGTAACTAGGTTGTAGAGGTCAGATAGGCAGTCGCTCCATGTAAAATACTGGTATTCAGCTGCATCCGGTTAGACTGGAAGCCGACCACAAGATAGTTGGGAAAAGGCTAGGCAGATTGATAACATAATATAAAAACCATTTTTCTATAAACTAAAAAGTATAGATGATATAATGAATTGGATGGCTTGCCATTATGCTCCTCTGCAATCCTCAGTCAGCGGTGTAATGCAGTCCAACGCGTTCATTTGAACCACTCGAAACACTCGCATATTAAACAAATACCAGAATCAATCAAGCAAGTAACCTCCCAAAAACACTGAATCATCTCAGGCCGGCAACATTGGCCAAATAAATTAGCAACAAAATATATATCACAGACTACGAGTATCTCTGCAAGAGCTTACCAGCCGTGTTTGGGCACCTAACATCCCAAGTCGACCAACAACAGCGCCCTGGAAGCTTTCCAACCACAAATCGCGGAATTTATTTGCCTTCAACCGTTGCTAGTGCATCTACGTGGGTAGTATACAAAATGCATTGATGCAAGGAGGTACGGCTGCTGGATGAGACAAGGAACCACTAAGGTTCATTTATTTGTCATCAGTACTCTTTGTACATGAACATCATCATTGCAGCTGAACAGTGGCGCTCTGGGAGTGCCGACAGAAGTGAAAACTTGAACAAAAATGCCCAACGCTACGAGTGGACGCGTCGTAGCACTCTCGTAGAGAATCGCATGGCAATCGATTCGAGATATAAAATCATTAATATCTCGAAAACGGTAAGTCCAATCGCTTTATAAAACCCCGTAGAAGGATCCTTAATTAAATGCCCAACGCGCCTAGCGATCCGCTAGAAGTGCTCGTAGCACTCTCGTAGCGAATCGCGTAGCGGTCGGACAGTCGGTGAAGGTGACGGTGTGGCTCGAGTTCAATTGTTTTTTCCCATCTCAAAAATGCCCAACGCGCCTAAAGAAGTTTTCACTTCAAAAAAAAAAAGCATTGCAGTGTTTGCATCCTCGACGCCTTTTTCTCCAAGTGCACAGTACCCGCCTTCTGCTTGATTGTGTGCTGATCGATCAATATGTACTTTTAGAGTAAATATCAATTTTTAACTCGATGTTGTATCCAGCTTCTCTATATCTTGGTCAACAGACTTGTAGCGGGAGGCCGTATTTTACTCAGTTCAGTTATGGCGTTGCAACTCAAGTATTTGGTGATAAATAAAGTCACAATACATTCGAGTTTTATCTACCGATCGTTCAGTTCTAAGTGAACAGTTTTGTTGGGGAAAAGAACATTTATTTACGACCTCTGAACTGAATTTGAATTTTATTGTTTCGACATATTATGTGCTAATTGAATCACATGGATTTAATAATAATAATATAACTTTTAATTCAGACCAGATATGATGTCCATTTTGTTAGTAACAATGTTCTTATAGACTAGTGTTAATAATACTACACCTCAAGGCCCTGCGTCGACGAGAGGCGACAGCAATCAACACCGTCGTCAGGCCCCGCCGTCGCCATAAGCGGCGGCAGTTACGCGCGCTTTAAAACTCTATTATTACTAATAAGGAACGGTTTTACTCCGGCCCCGCCGTCGCCATGAGGGGACGGCGGGGCCCGACGACAGTGCTGATCACTGTCGCCTCTCGTCGACGCAGGGCCTTGAGGTGTTAAAATTACCCACAACCAAACACATAAAAAGACAGTAAACCCATCTATCACTACTGCGCCATTCCATGACAAATGGCGCAGCAATGACCGATGTAATCACAGTCCAGCCGACTAGCGTTCATGCTAAGGATGCTGTTAGCGCTGCCACGAACTCTACACACCAGGGATGCGCATCGTAGCGTAAAAGCAGTCTACCGGAGAATCCGAAGAGTAGAAATTAAGCTTCCCGAAGCATTAAATGATATCATATTTTTTTTTACATTGTTAGGCATGCCCTTGAGCACTATCTCACTAGCAGGTATATTCGCTAACCTCTCGCGTCCAGCCCTGGTCCAGGCTATGGTACAGAGCAAGAGGGAATGGGAAGAAGTCGCCTCGTTCTGTGAAGCAGTAATGCTCGCGAATGGGGAGGCGGACCGGGTGAGGGAGGCTCAACAGAGTCGCCCTCACGCCCCCAGCAGCAGTCGCTGCAGGAGACGCCCTGGGCGTCGGACGTTGCGAGACGATCTCCGGCCATCGTAGACGAGGGCCTGCGGACGTCGAGTAGTGGGTAGCTCGCCGTCCGATCAGGATCAGGCCCGATAGTCGACGGCGCGTAGTGTTCCACGCGCGCCTTAAAGAGTTGTCAGCAATGCATGAGGGGACCGTTATGGCCCATGCCTGCCCAGGGGTCGTGGATAAATTCGAAACAGAGTTACCGCGCCCCTGGTCACTCAGGGCAGGGAAGAAACAGGGGTGGATTTTAGTCAGAAAGAGTCTGACACGCCTTTCCGCTCCACCCAGAGCGGGAGAGTCATAGGAATCATTTCATTTTTTTTGTTTTGGGGATGGGACTGATCCTCCCATACCCAAAAAAAAAAAGTTGTATTCGATAACTCGGTTGACATCAATTTGATAGGCACTATGCAGTACATTGCTGCTTTGACGTATAGAAAAACAAAAATGTACTACGTTAGTGCCTATTATAAGCGATATCCACTGAGCAAAGCAATTAAATTGATGTCAACTGAATTAGCGGATACACGTGCTGATGTAAAGGATGATGTGGTCGACGATGGAGCACGCTTGCCTAGAAGTAACCTATATACTCTTCTGTTGTCTCTAAGCACAATGAATGCGTTCCCAAAACGTTTTGTGCGTGTGGATGGGATGTCCCTGGAGTCCTGTATTACCTTGATACCTACAAGAAAACAAGTTATATTTCTTAGTTATTTATTTGTGGACATGTACTATGTTTGTTCAATACTGCAAAATAAGATTTAACTATCTGCATGGTATGTTTATATGTTAAGTTATCAACACAAACGTGGGAAAGTATCCGTTAATATGCAGATAAACTCGATAATGTGCAGATATTTGCTATTTTCATTAAAATTTTACACTTTAACAAGATCGTACCTGGCAATTTCACCCTCATCACCAGGATCACCCACCTCAGGTACACCTTTTTTTTGTGTGGTATATTATCTAATGACATCTCCCGCTCTGGGTGGAGGGGGAGGGCGTGTCAGACTCTTGCTGACTAACACCCACCCCTGTTCCTTCCCTGCCCTGAGTGCCCAGGGGCGCGGTAAGTGACTGCAAATACCTACCTAAAATAATATCAAAACAAATATCTCCAAGGTTTTCCCAAAAAACTAAAATATGAAACTCTTTACCAACACGCTACCTTTATATATACAAACACCTAAATCTCAAATATTCAATTACCTCATACAATTTCAAACAGATATCTCTATTACATACCCATATGTAATTAAGAAGTTGTTAATTATGGTGCTGATATCAAGGTGTATCAGATGATTACTCTTAATAATTAGTTATATCCAATCAGAAGCCAATTTACGAGTAAAACGGTATCCGTGAAATAATTGCTTAGAACACTCAGTATGATGGTACTTTTACTTGAATTGTATATATTTTTCGCTGAAATATGTTGTGAAACAATGACGTTTTTCATGAAATATGATTTCAGACTAATGCTGCTATGGGTCCTTTTTTTTGGCGGTGTGGGAAATCTTCCAATGACATCTCTCGCTCTGGGTGGAGCGGGAGGGTGTGTCAGACTCTTACTGACTAAAACCCACCTCTGTTCCTTCCCTGCCTGAGTGTCCAGGGGTGCGGTAACTCATGTTGACAATTTATCCGCTAGCCCTAGGCAAGGCATGCAGGCACCGGCCACGATGGGCCCCGTCAGTTGTGGCTGACAAAATTCACTTTGGGGCACGTGTGCAACAACGCGCTGTCGACTCACGGGCCTGGTCCTGATCGGACGGCGAGCTAGCCACTGCTCGCCGTCCGCAGGCCCGTACATATGAAATTGGCGTTTTTTATTCTCACAAATAGAGAACCGCGTCACTTCTATGAATTAAAATATTCATTAATTGCTTGATATTATATCGAATAATGACCGTCATGGACAACTGCCAATAGTAAAAATACCTTATTACGTAAAGTTTTATAAACAAAAAAATACCTTAAAAATGACTTCTCTTTTTGTTAGCAGAAATTACCATTATATTTGTTTTACCATAGCCAAATCTTATTATTGTTGCTTAATCTAAGTGGCATACGTTATCTTAGTTTTTAAACATTATTGCATAAGAGTTTTAAAACATTAGTGTTCATAGTTGTTAATAAATTAAGAAAATGTTAGTATTAAAAATGCAACTTATAAAATTCTCTATACAAAACGCTGATGTCATAGGTTTTTTTATTATCTGATTTCATAGGTGGGGGGACCTAATTATATACTTGAAAGTTTGGATGGATGGATGTTTGTTACTCAATCACACCAGAAAAAAAAAAGAATGGCTGAACAGATCTGGATGAAAGTTGACACAGAGATATAGTCAAAGTTGTAAAAATAGTAATAATAAGCACAAAGGCTAATTTATAGTGTGGGAAGTACAAATTTCACGCGAACGAAGTCACTGGTAAATACTAGTAGGTATTAATTATAAGCCTCCGTTAGTCTTTGGTTCTTCCTTTTACGAGAAAAGCCTTTGCCTTGTAATGAAACAGCAACGTTATTATTTTGATATAGAAATTGACTTATATTTAAATGTATGGGAATAACTCCCGTCTAGCTATAAACACACATACCAATTTAACGTAAAAGTCTTCCAGAAATGACAGGCAAAAAACTTTCCCTGTAACATAATATTCCTTTTATTATCACAACCTGCCCTCAAAGACCAAAATTGGTCCTTCGAACGAATACGTCCCATTATACTCTTTCCGTCCTTCCCTCCCAATTATTATCTATATACCTACATATCACTCAAACTCAACCTTTGACCTGAAGACTTAATTACGTCGTAATTAACGTTGGTACAGTATAATTACATTAATTTCCATACCTTATTAAGGTCCATGTTACGAAGGGTGTATTTAAAATAACACGTTAACTTTCGGTGGCCGACGAAAAAATACTGTGTACGCTGGTTCGAGACAACTGTTTAATTTACCTCGGAAATGTTTATTATCTTTGGGGAAATTTAACAGAATCGTGACTTGGTTGTTGAATACTGTATTTTCATCAAACGCTCGCCTGGCATCGGGGAACGTTACAGCCTTTTTATTGTAATCTTCATCAAATAAAATTTGAAGTCATTTTTTAAATGTGCATGAGTTAATGGCGGATTTGGAGGTTTATGTCGCTTTAGCTTTAGCTCATTTGGGGTAAAATATTTTTCTCATGAGGTTTTTTTATAACTTGGTAAGTTTGAGTTACTTACTTGCCCATTTTTCTACATTTGAAACTACCTTTTGGAATGGATAACTAAAATCAATAAGTTTTTGCGTTAAAAGTACATTTTAATGGTCTAGTTTGTGGTTCTATGCTTTGAGTTTGACTCTGCTGTGTTGTTTTAGTGATAGCACCGACGGTAAATAAGAAAATAATAGTAATTAAGTATCGCTGAGATTCACGTGTCTGCTCTTATGTAGGAAAGGACACTTTATTCTGCAGTAGACTAATTTTTAAGCTAGCTATTAGTAGGTATTGTTAAGGTATTAATAAGAAAACTTAACGAAAAAGTAGCAGTACGTTCTGTTATATTGTTCACTGACTTTTCTTATAAATCACTTATTATTTTACATACTCCAGCGCTATATATAAGCAAACATCACCAAAACGCATTTGAGCGCCCGAAAAAGTATTCGCTCAAGGTTTTTCTCCGTTGTGTTGACGAGACGAATAGACGATCTTATTCAGCCCTGTCGAATGTATGACGTGTGAATTATTCATAGAATATTTTATCTTTTCACTGCGAACAGGGAATCATGTATGTTTTAGGGAGTTGATACTCGGATCACGGTATTTTCTGTCTCAATGAGGAACCCAGGAGTTTCAATAACGCTTTTGTTTTTCCTTTTTTTTGGATTGAGTAGTTTTAGCATTGATGCTCATTGGTCCAATTTTGAATTTAGAAGTTTAAAACTTTGCATTTGGTTCCTTAATTATATGAGGGCCGCATTAAGGCGCAGATAAACGACTTCTAATAATTTTAAAATGAACATCATCATCACGTCTAAACGACTAGTCTTATGTATTTAAAAAAAAAATATGTTTCTGCATATTTATATTTTTTTAAATTTTTTATAGTGTAATTAATTTGTAATGTTATGTCTAACGTGAATAAAAAAATGAGAATCACGCAATAACTATTAAGCATATTTTTATGAAAGCTTCACCATTTTAAAAATAATTTAATTATTAATCGTTTAGTGTACGTGTTTTAGTATAATACCTGTTTTATGTATAATAAATTAATAATGCGTCTAACTTGGGATAGCTACATGATGGGCGAGTCATATTACTGAGTGGATGAACGACGCGTTGCATGAGCTTAGCACAGAACACGTAAGCTAATAAATCATAATAAATAGGGGCTTATGCCCCTCAGTAAGTATGTCGATACCGGCTATTACTGATTGAAAATAAATTTAAAATATTTATACCTATAATTATATCTGTGCTGATAACTACTATAGATAGTTGAAGAATATCCCCCAAAATCCTCACTTTAGCTAGCATAAAGCTAATCAGCCTACAATGTTCCCACTGCTGGGACACAGGCCTCCTATCTGTGAGAGGGTGCGGGATGTTATCCATCACACGGGCCGAATGCGGGTTCGTGGATGTCACATATCTTCGAAGATTTTTGGTTTTAGGACGATTTCCTCACGATTTTTTCCTTCAAAATTTTGAGAGCAATGGTGTTGCAGTTATTTTAGCTACATAAAATATACAAAGAACGTACAACGAAACGAAATACTAAACGATGTTGAAAATAAAACTGAAGTCATAATTCCAATTTCTGTGTGTATAATAAAAACTACATTTATAAAAAAACTTTGAACTCAACAAAGAGTTTGACTTTTTAACCTACAATGGAGGAAAACTTCGCTATAGTGCTGAGCTACTTAAACTGTTAAATATTCGATAATTCGAGGTAGCTTCAGCACTATTCAAGCTCTGTCAGTTTATGCTAGAACTGAATAAATTCTATTTTATTTGTACTAGTACCAAGAACTGGTGAAAAAGTATTTTTTATACATAGGGTGTTCCAAAATTAACGCAACCTTTAAATTCTGTGCCGTTAGTGTGATCAAGTGTTGCCAATAAAACCAAAATGACAGCGTGATAGCTGACAGTTTCGGGTTATAAAAAAAAGTGGAAAGAATAACTTTTTGTCATAGTTGGGCAAATTATTTCAAAAATAATTAAGATATGGCCATTTTTGAAGAAAAATGGTTCGATGATGTCTCCGGCTCTATACCCGCACCGAACACAACTGATACGTTCTAAATTTATATGCTTCGTAATAATCAATCGTAGATTTTATCAACCCAAATTGCCTAAATTTTGTTTTTAGACTAAGGCTATGCGGATTAGATGTATGGATATAAAATGTATGGAACAAATATTAAATGTATGGATATGTATGGATTAAATGTCCCTTTTCTCAAAAAAAATGGTGTTGCTCAAACAATTTCAAATAATATTCAACAACTTCGTTCTTTTGTGTAGCCCTTCAATTTGGATAACCCTAAACGTTGTGTTTTTTGTTTTTTTTGACAAAACTTACAATGACATAATATGGTGGCAAATTCTAATTTTGTGAGTTTTGGGACATCCTATAAGTACTAGAATGTAAGGACCAATGAAAGAATGTAAAATAATTTTAGAAAAGGTTCGGCGTTTTATAAAAATAACACTTCGAAGAAAATCATTCTTCCATCATTTAAATTCTGAGATATTCTAAGATAAACAACAGGTAAAAGGAAGTTACTGTTTCGTTTTCTTTTAAACCGCCTTCACAAAACGTAGCAGATGTTTTTTTTCCGCATTTTGGTTTCTCCAAGATTTCTGACCTGATTTACCTAAGTTACTCTTTATTTAATTTTTTTTATGTTTTATTTGTTTGAGTATATCCTACAGAAACAGACCAACTAGAACAAAACAAATCGAAGTTGAATAAAAAACAAAACAATTTAATATCTTAATAATATTAATTAGAAATAGAGAAGTGGACTACTGAATGATACCCGAGAGAAGGAATAACGTAAAGAGATAAAGGCATCGGCCATGACGGGCGCCGTCATGCATTGCTGATAACTCTTTGAGGCGCGCGTGGAACACTACGCACCGACGACTCTCGGGCCTGATCTTGATCGGATGGCGAGCTACCCACTACTCGCCGTCCGCAGGCCCGCGTCTACGGTGGGCGAAGATCGTGGGAATGCATAAAAGTAATAAGTCCGCCATCTTTGGGAGTCCGTCATATTATATTTAGAATGACGTCACTTAGCCAACCATGCATTGGTATCCAAAATAAGCATGTGTGCAAAATTTCGGCCCAATCGGCAACTGGGAAATGGATCAATTTTAACTTCCTTGATTTTTTACTTAGTTACAGATGAAGCCTATATATACGCGTGTTAAAATAAAAAGTTTCACGGTTTTAGTTTTCATTTTATCGTGTGCTCATAATTATTATGACCACATGATAAAATGAAAACTTCTCATTAATAAAAAATCGTGACCGTTGGAAGGAATGGAGGGAGGCCTTTGCCCAGCAAAGAGGCAGTACGGGCTAGTAATAATAATAATAATTTCAAGTAAATGATTCTCACTTTTTGTTTTATGTGCCCGGTGACTGTCGCCAAGTAAATGTTTATTTTTCTTTCTTTCTTTTAAAAATAGTATGTGTGGAACATACGATTTTTACAAGAACTATAGAACTCAAACAGCCATCATCTTCCTGCCCTTATACCATGTTACTTGGGGTCGGCGCAACACGTTTATTCTTCCATTCTGTCCTGTCAGCCGTCACGCTACCACTAACTCCCTTTTCTTTCATATCACTCCTCACACAATCCATCCATCTTTTCTTTGGCTCCCCCTCCCACTCCATCCATCTACATTCATATTCAGTACTCTTTAGTTACATGTTTTTCATCCCTCGTCTTCACATGACCATACCAAGATAAGCGGCTCCCTTTCAACTTTTCTGTCACTGACGCCACTTTAATGTACTCATTTCTCACTTTATCCATTCTCGTTACTCCACACATCCATCTCAACATTTTCATCTCCACCACATGCAATCTTTTTACATCCGTCTTTTTCACAGCCCAACATTCTGATCCATACAGTACGACAGGTTTATTCAAGGACTTATAGATTTTCCCCTTTAGTTTTTTTTTTTTTCTGTGTGTTGGGAAATCATCCTATGGCTTCTCCCGCTCTGGGTGAAGCGGGAGGGCGTGTCAGACTCTTACTGACTAAAACCCACCCCTGTTCCTTCCTGCCCTGAGTGCCCAGGGGCGAGGTTACTCTGTTTCGAATTTATCTTCAACCCAGCATTCGCGTCATGGCCGATGCCTGCGGGGCATCGGCCATGACGGGCCCCGTCCTTAATGCTGACAACTCTTTGAGGCACGCGTGGAACACTACGCGCCGTCGACTCTCGGGCCTGATGCTGATCGGACGGTGAGCTACCCATTACTCGCCGTCCGCAGGCCCGGGTTTCCCCTTTAGGTTGAGGGGTATCCGTCGGTCGCAAGTTGTTCATCCGTCGGTCGCAAGTTGTTCCAGTGACCTGTCGCCATTTCATCCATCCTGAGTTGATGAGACGTAACGCACAGGACGTCTCGGTTCATATCGCCATCCTTCTAGACTAGCGACCCAAGATACCGAAAGTCGATGCAGATCGGTATAGGGATTCCGGTGAGAGCTATAGATATTGAAGAGACCGCCGAAATCGCAGAACATATATTCTGTTTTGGTTCTGCTCCATTTCAGGCCAACATTTTCCAGTCTTAGCCACCACGTCTCCAATCTGCTCTAGACCTCTAAGCCGCTTTCGGCAACCAGCACAATATCATCAGCAAACAGCATACACCAGGAAGCCTCTTCTTGGCTTTTTGACGTTCGAGCGTCCATTATCATCATGAAGAGGTAAGGGCTGAGGGCTGACTCCTGGTGCAAACCAACTGCCACACTGAAGCTGTCAGTGGTGCCCACTGCAGACCGGACTTGGGTACTGCATCACCTGTACATCGCTCGGATCAACTGCACATACTTCTCAGGCACATCTTTCTCTTTAAGGGACCACCACAAAACCTCACGCGGCACCCGGTCATATGCCTTTTCGAGGTCAACGAACACCATGTAAAAGTTTTTATGCACAGCTCTGTATTTCTCGCACTGCTGTCGGATAGCGAAAATGGCATCAGTTGTAGCATAAAACCGAACTGATTCTGTGAGACTTCACTCTCTTCTCTCAACCGATTTTCAATAACTTTTTCCCATGCTTTCATACTATGTGACATTAGCTTTATTTTGCCTCTACAGTTTTTGCACTCCAGCACATCACTTTTGTTCTTAAAGATGGGCCATTCCACCAACGAACTGTTGCACCATTCATCAGGTATGACTTCTTCCAGCAACAACTTATTGTAGAACAAAGCTAACCACGTCCAGCCATCTACCCGTATTTACTTCCACACTTCAATTGGTATTCCATCTGGAACAATTGCCTTACCATTCTTCTTTCAATTCACTGCTATTCTCAATTTATCCACACTTACCATTCTCACTAATCCCTCGTTCACTGGTTTATTCTCTAAAAAACCACTCCAGATATTTTCGTCATTCATCAGTCTTTCAAAACATTCATATCCTTAATCATTTCATTCTCCGATAGAAGCGTTCCAGCTTCATTCCTTACACATCTTATTCCCGTCTTGTTCTTATTCTTCATCTCATCCTTCGCCTTCCTTTCTCTGGCTCTTGCAAGCCGGTACAGATCTTTTTGGCCAGCTAGACTGTCCAGTGTGCCGCACAGTTTGTCTTGAACTTTTGCTCTCGCTATTCCCACGGCTTTCTTAGCTTTTTTCTTTAACTCATCATACTCACTCTTTGTTTCAGCTTTCAAACTCACGTTTTCCAGTTCTACACTCTGCCTTTCCTTAGATTTCTTATTTTTTTCCTTCAACACCTCCTGTATCTCTGTCGTCCACCACCATGTATCCCTCTCTATTGTGCCCCTCCCTTTTGTCTCTCCTAAAATATTTTTCGCTGCGTACCTAATACACCCAGCTATCTAATTCCAACTTTGATTCACACTTCGATCATTCATGTTTTTCATTTCTATCATTTTGTCTACTACTCGCACTCTAAATTCTTTCGTACAATCATTCTTCTCTAGCATTTACCATTTTATTTTAGGAAGAGGACGCTCTTTGCTTTTTGTACACTGTGTTTTTATCACTAATACGATTATCACGAGCCTGTGCTATGAGACCAAATCTTCTCCTGGCAGCACTTTGTAGTCTTTGACGTGCTTGATATGGTTGCGCCTAACTAGAAAATATTCAATTTGGGTCTTGTGGTTACCACTTTTGTATGTGATTAGGTGTTCAGCTATCTTCTGGAACCAAGTGTTGGCTACTGTGAGGTTAAATGCGGTAGCGAATTGCAAAATCGTTTCTCCCTCGTTATTGGGACATCCAAAATCCCATCCTCCATGTACTCTTTCATAACAATTTCTCATTCTTCCTACATGCCCATTAAAATCGCCTCCAACTATCAATTCCTCATGCACGGGGATGGTCATTACAGTTGTATCAAAATCCTCCCAAAACTTCTCTTTCAATCTTTCATCACATCCTACCTGCGGGAGGCATACACGCTATGTTCGGCATCGCATTTTCCATCATAACTTTCACAACTATCAATCTATCATTAATCCTTTTAACCTCCATCACGCTTTCTTTCAATTTACTATCTAATACTATTCCCACGCCATTTCTTTTACCGTCACGCCCACAATAGAAAAACTTATATTTTTCACCAATTTCCTTCGCCTTTGTTCCCTTCCACTCAGTTTTCTGTAAACATGTTATATTTATTCTTCTTCTTTTTAATACGTCTGCTAACTCCCTAGCTCGTGCAGTCATAGTCCCTACATTCCAACTTGCATATCTCAATATCACTTCTCGAGCTAGCTTCTTACGTTGCCCTCGCCCGGGGTGGTGCAACAACCCTAGTCCCACAGCGGCCGGGCTGCGCGTCGCCTGTGGGGTACGCCCTACTCCTATCGCACATTCCGTTTAGACCCATCATGTTATTAGAGATTCGTCAAATATTTTACAGTCGGCCGCCATCCTTACACCAACTCTCCTTGGGAATGCTATTGCTGATGGTTTACCCGCCACCACGCGGGTGACCTAAGATGCTGTAACAGTAGGCACGGTCTCAAAATTTCCCTTAGTCGCCTCCTACGACACCCATGGGATGAAAATGGGGTTGCAGCATTCTTAAGCCGGAGCCACACGGACACCGACAAAAGACATAATTATTTTCCCAGTATAAATAAAATTAATCTCAACCAATAAATAATATCGGTCGGCCTCCACTGTTTAGCTCGTTATCGTGATCGGGTATTGCAACAATGCCTTGGAAGCTTTCCAAACGCATCATGAACATCATATTTTCAGCCGGCAACGACGTCGCTTTTTAGTCTCACTGACAATTATTGCTCTATTTTAAAAGTTAAACAAACGAGTCAATATTGGAGCGGTTAGTTATTTCATTTGGCAGTTCCTAGTTTAGAGTAAATGGTGTGTAGGAAAATATGAAAACGTTTTTTACAAAAACTCGGTGTTTCTGATTTTGTTACTTCGTTTTTTGACACCGATTTCCGATTAAAGTTATTTTGCACTTTTTTTGTTTTCTTTTGGAAGTTGGTTCTATTTTTTTGTAAGAAAGTTTTTATTTTTCACTTTTTCGTTGTATTTCCCCATTAAATTGTGTTAACAATGTATATTTATGCGATAGCAGCAATCGCGGTTGATTGGCTGTCATTTTTTGAAGAGTTCGTTGTATGTCTCTGAAACTCATCATCAGATCTATATGAATTTTAAATGGGACTATTTCGGAATAAACCCCTTTCGAACCAAAAAAAGAATTTTGCGAATCCGTCTATAAAGCGACGAAGTTATACATATACACGCATAAAAATTAAAATATATATTAACATCTGAATTGATAACCACCTCCTCCTTTTAAAGTCGGTTAAAAATTTTTGCTGTTAACTTCAGCTAAATCTTGCACCATTTTGAAGAAAAATAAGATATTTAGGTAACACCAAAATCAAATATAGATACATAAATATACTCTTTATTGTACCGTAACAAATTACAGTAGGAGTATATAATCAATAGGGTATGTAACAATGAGCACTGCCCAAATATCATATACGAGTAGCTCTAAGACTGTCCAATGGGCATTCTTAGTGGTAAAAGTTATTTTTTACAGACAACCTTACCTTACAGAATCCCTTTAAAAGTCATTTATTCTAACTAAAGTTCAACATAAAGACGTTCCCCCAAAACATCAGCCTGCCACCACTTCCTAGTGTTTTAGCATATTTTTAGTGGGTGGGAAATCATCAAATAACTTTACCCGCTTTGGGTGGGCGTGTCAGACTTATTGACTAAAACGCACCCGTGTTCCTTCAGTTACTCTTTTGATCTCAGCACGCATCGGCTCTAGCAGGCCCCGTCACTGCTTGCTGACATCTCTTTAAGGCGCACGTGGAACACTATGCCGTCGACTCTGGCCTGGTCCTTATTGGGACCCATTGCTCGCCGTTGGCAAGCTCATGCCTACAGTTGCACTTAACTTTGCAGAAGGCTGCGATTTTAAGTACGTGTGTGAATTGTCAGGAAATTCATGCAGGTAGAAGAGAACGAAGTAGGACCGCATCACACAACACACGAACATTAAAATTTTACACACCAGACACTACATTTACTTGGCTCAGCCCGTAAATGTGGTCAAAACCAACCAAATAGCTGAGAGATAATACACTAACCCAATAATAATAAAAATAAACGGACTAATATCAGTCCCCGAGACTATTTGTCCCGTGTCACAGAGCGCATCGACTTCCTGAAGCAGAAAGTATATGCATGGGCAAACCGTATACGCAGGTATAAGCGGCGAGTGGAACGGTACACCCAGAATCGCACATTCCGAAGTAATGAAAGGTGGGTGTATAAGGATTGGGAGTGACCGGACCAAGGTGTGACTAATACGCACCTGATGATGACGCCATATACTCGTTCTGGCGCAGCATCTGGTCGGTGCCTGTCTGTCATACCGAGGGCGACTTAATTCGGGTTGTTGACCGCACGTGCGATCCAATATCAGAAATGAGGGCAATTATTATCAGCCGCCAAGATGTAGCTCGTGCAATCCGTCGGTTACCTAACTGAAAATCTCCAGGGCCGGACGAGCTGCACAACTTCTGGATAAAATGGTTTACAAGGTCGCATGGCATAGCTTGGCATCTCAGATCCAGTCTGTCTTAGAGTCAGGGTCGCTGCCCCAATTTCTAACTACAGGAATAACTCACCTGCTCCATAAATCAACCAGTAGAACCTAAAATAAAGAACCTAAAAATTATAGATCGATCACGTGCTTACCGACGGTTTATAAGATTCTTACTTACTTACGTTTTGTCTGTGTAATTATGGACGAAGTTATCATGACGAATAACTACCGGAGATTTATTGTGTAGGACGGCATGGTTGACATCTGTCGGGTATGTCACTATTCGGGAGAATCAATTCGCCACATTGTCTCTGGTTGTTCTCGTCAAGCTAACGGAGAGTACTTGCATAGGCACAATCTTGTAGCCAGAATTATCCATTAGCAACTTGCTTTAAAAAACTTTTTTGTAGAATCTTATGCCGTACTTCAGGTACGTGCTCGACTCAGTTCTCGATAATGGTCATATCATATTTTACTGGGATCGGTTCATCATCACCGACAGGACTGTTATGGCTAATAAGCCTAATATAGTGGTGGTGGACCGAATCGATAGGCGTGCCATGATTGTTGACATTACCGTCCCGCATGACGAGAACCTCGTGAAAGCTGATAAAGATTAGCAAAATATCAAGTATCTTCACTTGGCTCGCAAGGTTATCGACATGTGGTATGTGGACTCAGCGATCATTATGCCGAGAGTCGTGTCAGCCAATGGCTTTTTAGCCACGAGCCTCGACTTACACCTCAGGAGACTCTCGTTAGGCGGCTGGATCAAGGGCTTGATTCAGAAAGCTGTAGGTACTTCTGGACTCGGCTCGCATTGTCAGGCGGTTCCTCTCTCTGGAGCTTGGACCCTGTTCAAGATACCGGTGGGATACTATTTTTATTTTTTTACCTTTTTTATTGAAATATATAAAAATATAATTTATAATTATGTATATATAAATGAATAAACGAGATAATATTTTTTATTTTATTTTGTAAGTAGTTTGTATATGGCATACAGAGTTGTCTTATGTACATACTTAATTAATTGTTATAAAGGAAAAAAAACCAGTACAACAATATTATAATGGTTCTTATGAATCCCTTTCCTAAACTAGACAAAAAACCTGTCTGTATCTTTGGATGGAGTATCCATACATAATGAGTCTTATTACGGTTAGTGGGTGAGCAACGTACTTAATTTTGTTATATTAAGGGGATAATAAAAAAATGTGTGTCTGCATATGTGTGTGATGGTGTGTATGCGAGTGTGTGTTTGTGTTTGTTTGTTTTTAAGTCTATAGTGTGTAAACCTATCTCATTTTAATGTTCGGTTCTCTCCACCGCCCTTGGTTGAGTGGTAGAGTGCCACTCAACCAACTCATCTCTTCTTCTCTCTTCTCTTCTCAAATATATTAAAATTGGCACTGATAGCTGAGATTCAGGCTTTTGCCTAGTTCGGCTACAGATGTTTAATTCTTTTGTATTGTGAAAATATAGCCTGGAAATTTCTTGTAAGACTGTGAAAAATCAAGTGAAATAAACTTATTATTATTATTTTATTATTATATGTTTGACAATTGGTATGGCTTTGCGTCAACAACGTATTAGCTCCAACACGACACGTGTGTGACATCAGTAGGGCTACGTTTGGTCCTTTCACGCATACGTTTACAGACCTTTTTTTTTTCTTTGTAAATTCTCGGACGCAGCTTCGATGTCTCCACTTAAAGTGCTGCAACTCTTTTTCAAATTTGTCAAAAATATTTTTACTACTGACTCTATTGGTGGGTCAGTAGTATATATATATATATATATATATCCAATGTCCCCTAATGTTCCAAAACCCGTTATACAACTATTCAAGAACACATATATTCAGAAATTATTCCCCAACCGAAAGGTTGGGGAATAATGATTATAATTAATTAAATTAAATAAATTAGCATGGCATTAAACTACGAGTTCAATATTTATAATTTTCACCTTATTTATTTATTTAACCAGAACGCTTAATCGAGCCACAGACTCCTTTGGGTACTTTTTGATATTCCTCATAGTTTTGGGGCATGTTAATTATGTTCATTAATATTAGTTATCATTTCTATAATTTCAAATTGTAAGGTACCAATCACGAAATAAAAAGTAATACCTTATTGACAGGTTTTATCCACAGACAAACAAGAAAGGTTATTTTATAACATACCTTCCCTAACAAAATTATGATATTGTAAGCAAGTTTTTCACTCCCGACTGACACTCGAGTTCCAAGTCTGGGCAGAGCCTTTAGACAAAGTACTTTTCTGTAAACGATAACGCTAACGCTTCGTGCAAAATGTATGGCAATGACGTCCATACATTTTGCACGAAGCGTCAGCGTTAATGTTAACATAGATGTATTTTGGCTAATGGGCTTAGCGGCGTGCGCACTGCCCGCAACGCACTCGGGTGTTTATGTTGTTGAAGAAGTATGAACGTACTTGTTATTGAAAAATGCTTATAAGGAATAAAACTTTCTTGGTTTAGTCATTTATTTTCAATTCAATAACCTATATCACGGACACCCTCAAAATAGCTTGATAAACCATAGCGACAGATCCTCTAAGCGTCAGTGTATCGCGTAGATCTCGTGGCAGTTCTCGTTCTTGTAGATTAGTGTTTCTCAAACTGTGGGTTGCGACCCCCAGAGGGTCCCAAAGTTTTGCTTGGGTGGTCACGGTCGCAAGCCAGGTAAAATTAAAAAGCAAGGACTGCTAGTCTTATACTAGAAGAAGGCTACGCCTGTTTTTTCTTTAATATTTTTTAAAATCTTGGTTCTATAATAATAATAATAAAATATCTTTATTTCCCAAAAATACAGATAATTGTACTTCAAGTTGACAATGTTTGGATTTATTGTAGCGGACATTTAAAGTTCTAGTTTTGTCACGCAAATAGTATGATTTGAAACATATTCGACTTAGACGTTTAGCTTCAAAAATAGATCACAAGAGCGTGTTGCGTCCGGCACTCACCGCTTTGTTACGGTCCTATGGGGTCGCCACAATTTTTGAAGTGAAAACTTCTTTAGGCGCATTGGGCATTTTTGAAATACGAAAAAACAATTGAACTCTGGATTCTTGATTTTAGTTCTGGTGTATATAGTTATTTTTAATTTGTTTAGTATATTTTCTTTTGGAAGTCTGTTGTATTTTTTGTAAAAAAAAATTATACACAGTACCCTTTATGAATCAATTTGCAAATAATTAAAACGGCCACTCAACTTCACTTTAGCGATAAATAAGGATGTTTATGTGTACTTTAGATTTAGATTTAAATGTTTAAATGAACTACACTTCTGCAAATAAAATATGCAAAAGTTTCACCTTTTCAAAGTCAAAAACTAAAGTTTGTAACTAATAGGTACCAAATTGTTTGGGACAAGAAAGGTATCCACCAAACCTCTGCCAGGCTACAAATAAAAACTGTCTTAGAAACTATATTGATTGCCACTGACACTAGACGTTGGAACTCTTGAAATGGTACAAGTTATAAACTTTAGTTTGATATTGGTGCCGCTCGTTTTATCTAAGAATTTAATAATATTATTCATCTATCATTTGGTTTTCGGAGAAAATACTCAACTTTGAGCTAAGCTCGTATATGAACAAGAACTTTATAAGCAATATCTATCTTATCTTGTTTCTAGTGTACATTAAAAAATTAAGAATATAATAACAGAAGCCATAACGCTCAAATTTTAATGATAAAAAGCTTACCTCATCTGACAGCACTTAACATAATTTTTATTTAATACGAGTTTAACAATCAGTTTATATACATGTAAGGTAATAGAATGATTTTCCAAACATCTTTAGTCACGCAGATATGTGGTAGTAGGTATTTGTTACACTAAAAATCAAACTCAAAGCCTTTATTTCAAATAAATCATCTAAAGGTACTTTTGAACAGTCAAGAAGTCGGTCTGTCAGAAAGATGAAGTCACTACATATAATATATGTGTTGACTTGTTGATGAACCAAACTTAGAACGGATGTAGCTGAATAGAAAGAAAGAAAAAAACATATTTGTGCCTTACACAAGAACTTACTAAAACTAACAATACAAATTAAAATAAAACTGATCGAGGTCAAAAAGGCGACTAACTCATGCTTCAATATTTAAAAACAATAAAACGAATAAAAATAAAACGCAGCGCTGGTATTCAGATATTAATATTTCACTCGAAACCCACCGCCTAGGTACTGGGTTTTTTTATCATCCTATGACTTCTCTCGCTCTGTGTGGAACGAGAGGGCGTGTCAGACTCTTACTAGAAGACGGTGCTTAAGGCCCTACTACCGGCCAAGTGGCGCCCTCATTGAATAAAAAATCGTAGCATAGCATAGAAAATAAATATTAAAGAATCCAACGTCACGTTTGTTACAAAGAGGATAAAGTATTTTTACGTTGTTAAAACAGGTCTCAGAATGTTTCGTGTCCAAAGTAGTAGGCAAAAGTGTCAGTAACGGCCGTTTCTGGTACTTTTGTGAATCATTCAGCTTATGACTTGCGCCAAACATGTAGAGTTTCTCAGCATCGTCCAAGAGTGTCTAAGTTGACATCACGCGCAACAAATATGTCGAGACAACACACAAACTTTGCTAACTTTGTTTAGATTTCTTGGAACAGTCTCGCAACTTTTTAATTGGCTTTGTTATATCGTATGTCGGATTTGTTTCGGCGCTTTACGTTGAACACTGATTGGTTTTCTTCATAGTTTCGTGATTTAATTTTAAGAGTTGATTGTACATACCTACCTATAGGTAAGTACAAAAGTGCCTGATAAACTCCTTGATTTATTTTATTAAACTTACCACACTACAGTTACCCAAGGATATTTTCCTGTATAATGGGTGTGTTTATAAACACTCGTACCAGGCACAACTATCTGTAGGCCATACAAATATTTGTTCCGTGCGGGAATTGGCGGTATTTTGAGTCAATCAGTTACATAGATGAAGCCAGTTTGACTTTGCTAAGCGTATGATGACAATGGAGAAGAATCTGCAATACTCCACAGACGCTGTTTTAAATAAAAAAATCAGCGTGTCGGTCTTTGCACATTTAAGATTCCAAATAAAAATACATTTCAGACTATTTTTATGGCTTTGGGTCAACAAGATACTTATTAAATACCGTGAAAATTTGAAGGCTGTAGCACCAACCGTTTGCCTGTAAAACCTGTGTGATAGACGACAGACAGACAGACGGACACGTGAGTGACAGCAATAGGGCTCCGTTTGGACCCTTCGGGTACGGAACCCTAAAAAGTGCGAGTCGGACTCCCACGAATTCCACGGATACTTTAGTAATTTTTTTTTTAAACCATAGGTTTTTTTTAGGTTTTCCAGTAATCTGTAAGTGTAGAACAATATTCTGTATTTTTTTTTTAATTATTGGCGCAGCGAATGATCGATTTTCATCTATTTTCTAAAATAGTTTATCTAAAATTCATGAAAAAAAAATGAGACCCTTACAATAAGCCCTTTCATTTATTATACACATATTATTATGCCCGGTTCAGTTTCTGATAAATGACGTTTATTATGCAAAGGTCAATGCCTACGTATTAGAACAACTGTGGCCCACAGTGAACACTGATAAATAGTTTATGGAATCATAGTTTAAGTTGTTATGAACACCTTCTAGTACTTTTCAGTTAAGAAAATAAGTCGCCATTTGGAATTAAAACAGCTTTTATTTTTTTTTATAAAAAAAAAATTTTTTGCAAGCACAGACTTATTCTATACACTTACAATTAGTTTTGAATGGTACGTACATACTTTTTAACACAGTAATTATTCACTCATTTTATTCTTTTGAATAATAGTCACCTTCCAAAGTTTAAACAGGTAGGATTCCATTTCATTCAGTAAAAATTGTTATATCTTATGGATGGATATAACAGTGTTGGAACTGGACATATGTTCTGGGATTCCATCTATATTTTGAAAATCTAAATGTGCCTATATATTCTGCTGCAGCAGAGCAGCAAACTCTTCGATGTGGGATAAACTAAAAGTTTGTATTGGGTTCTGAGTAAAATCTTCTAATAGGTCCCATGAGTTGCTTGTTAAATGATAATTGCAAATTCTGCATTGTGCGGGTACAATTAATTTTTATAATCACAGAAAAGTCTTACTCTTAGTGATGCCGGAACAGTAGGCGAGGGCGATCAGTACCTGTGCATCCAGGGAAAAAGCAGCAGCGCTGAGTATCAGGTGCTCTTACATAATTTGGTAAAAATATTGAGGATTCTATCCCTTGCCCTTGAGGTGTATTTTGTGTAGACTCATTTTTTTCAGTACTGCCAAGGTCTACGGTCTATTCATCTAAATCCACTGACCGGTTACTAGAACTGATAGAATGTGAATGTGTAATTGCTCTATCACTTCTCTGCCAGCAAGGGTGGCAGATGCGAGACAAGCTCAGCAACTGAAACAAAGTAATATAATATCTTCTGTCTTTTAGGTACAGCTACCAGTCAGCTTAAAATGTGTATCTGCTTTTTTTAATTTTTTATACTTTTTTAATAATCCATGAAGGTAATGAAGCTATACATCTTAGTCTAATAAGTAAGAGCACTACAGACTAGACCAATGAATTATTGAATAATATTAAATGTATAATATTTCAAATATAAATATTTCACACCGAAACCTGAAATATAGGAATGATTTATTTGAAACCTTACCTGACACGGAGCAATTTTACTAAAAATATTTTCCCTTATATGATCATCACGTGGAAAATCCTGAGACAACAGGTGACTTCTTTGTCTACGTACAGAGCGACCACAACCAACACAAACGAGGCGAGTACCGGTAGGTGAGACGCTTTCTGCTGGATGTCTTATTTTATTCCATGCTGCAGTCCAGCATGAATGACAAATAATATCATTGCTTGAGATATTATACACCTGAAAATGCAATTGATTATTGTTTAATATTAATTACACAGTAAACGATACATAATTATGCTGTAAGATTTTTTAAAGTTTCTCATTAAAATAAAAGCATTTATTATAAAAAATATTCTTTACTATGAAAATGTTTAATCAATCTGCCTAGTCTTTTCCCAACTATCTTGGGTTCGGCTTCCAGTCTAACCGGATGCAGCTGAAAACCAGTATTTTACATGGAGCGACTGCCTATCTGACCTCCACAACCCAGTTAGGTATTGGTTAATTCAATACCCCTTGGTAAGACTAGTTGTCAGACTTACTGACTTCTGACAACCAGTAACAACAGTCAAAGATCCAAGATTGACAGCCGGGACCAACAGCTTAATGTGCTTTTCGATTATGTGAAATTATTAAAAGCTTGCACCTACTGGCTATTATTATAATAGTGTTCTAATGGTATTGTTTAACCCCTCAACGGCCGCGCCTCTTATCGCAGTTTGACATATTTACGACCGGGCTCATAAAAAACAACTTGCTGAGGTTTCTATTGGAGCGAGGCACTTAAAGTAAACTTTTTTGGGTTGTTGAATAAATAGACCTTAGAATAACATGTAAACAATACTTGTAATTCAAGAGTTGAATTTTATTCAAATTCTGTTATCAACGATTTGTCGGGAATAGTGTGTGTGTGTGTGGGTAGTTGTTAAAACCACTGTATCAATTTACATGAAATTTTGCATGTTGCACTATGAATAGACAAGTAATAGAGTTGTTGTGTTGGAGTTGTAGAGTCCGATATCATATTTTCCTATTATTCATACTCAAAACTTCAAATTACGAAATCAAAACAACATAACGGCTTTTTAAAATTGCGTTTCTGCGTTTGCGTTGCGTTTTGTGTTGCGTTTTTTTTCTAACACTATGTAATAACTATCTAAGAATGCATGTGCACCATGCGACAGGATATAAGATCTTTAGTTATTTAATAATAGAGGTTTAAGCCGCGTAATCTGGATCGGCATACTGGTATGCCCGTGGCTGTTCAGGGTTAATGTAAGTGAGTAATATATGGCTTACCTGTTGTGAAAGAACCCATTGCTGTATGATTGATCGTCCCTCCACAATTTCTAATTGATGAGATCGCAAGCGGATAATATCCACTCCACAATTCACACAGAGAACGTTGCTTGCGCCGCTGCCTGTTAATCCCTGTGACGATGTACTCGGGACAGTAGGGCAAGAGAACAAATGAGTGCAAGGATCGTCATTAGATACAGAGCCAGTTTCCACATTCACATCACGGTTGTCATTTAAAGAGGAGCCAGGGTCCAAGTTCGCGCGAGGGTCGTTCGGGTGAGATTGATCGGAGTCCATTGTCGTAAAACTCGTAAAAAAGGGTCACTAAAGAGAGCAAAAGAAAACTACGATGACGATACAAATGTGTCAATCGAAGGATAATGTTGCCATATCCTGAAATGTAATCGATTAGTTGCATCGATTGTTGGTCTTGATCAATTGAATTTTTATCTAACTACGGCAAAGCCTTAGAGAATACAGATATTTTACATTCTATGTTTATGTATGTATGGACTATAGGACCTCTAGTCTGAGGTGTTTATGAACATAATTGTTTTGTCGAGTAGGTTTCGTTCAAAGAAACTAAAATGGCCGTGACATCAGAAAAACTTTTCGCTAATCATAGAAATACACTTTAAAAAATTGATACCCGACCAATGTATTTAGCAATATTCTATAAGCTTCCCGAAGATAAGAGCATAAATGCTCAAGTTTTAATTTAAATAGTACCTAGCCGATAACTTGCTTTGTTCTTTTTTTGCTGGTAGGTTTTAGTTTTTACGAATATTTTTATTTATTTTTTATTTTATACGAATATCATATTAATTAGTCCATAATCGATTAGATATATTATAAATATGAATCGAAATTAAATTAACCACATAATGGCAACCGTAACCTTCGCCTAAAAGTCAAACTCGCATTAATAATCAGATGAATTACTTATTTATTTGATAAGATCACGGCGACTTATTTAGAGATAGAAATTAAACGGATAATTCATATTTAAAAAACTTATATTTTTGATTATCGTTTAAAATGTGTTCGTGTTGGGCCATATTCGGGCATTCTTCTTTGTTACAAAGAATACTTTTACACGTCAATGCTTTATGTCAGTTTAAGCTGGATGAGGCTAAAAAACCTTGTTTACTTTTCTGTTTTTTTCCCCAAATCGAGACGCCATATTCAAAATTTGATTATTTACGTTACACGTCCGTGTTCAGATCATAAAATTCATTAGAATCGGGTCAGTAGATTCGGAGCAAAGTGGCTGTGACAGATGGACAGACAGACGAGTGATCCTATAAGGGTTCCGTTTTTACATTTGGATGTTCGGAACCCTATAAATATGATATATAGGCAAGTCTGAAAAGCTCTTTCGGGTTTGGGTTTGCTAAAGCCTGTCGAGAACATCACTACGCGCTGGGCGACCGCGGGTGGCAGGTGCGGTCGTGGAGGGAGCGCTTGAGCAGCAGGTGCGCACCGGCCGGTTGCGGCGCCAACGCTTCGAAATCGTCCGAGCTACTGAGCGATAGCACTTACATTAGATTCTCGCTATTTTCAAATTGAGTTGACCGTTTGATCTCCTGTAGAATTCTGTAATACAGTACACTAGAAAAGTAACCGTGTTTTAGTGCTCGTACCACCTGGAGGATACTACCACTGCAGATATGATAATTACTTCAAATCACGGGGATAGGAAAACTCAATGTGCGATCTGATCGAATACATAGGCCTAGGCAATGAGTTTGATCCCATCAAGCGCTTTAAAAAAGTCTTACCTTTCTGCATATTTCCTTAGCAAAGATAAAATATAAACAGTGCTGTTTATATTTAATTGCTCTTTTAAAAAGTTTAATAAGAAGAATGCAGTTTATAGGCCGTAGGGAGAGCGAGTTAACGAGTTTTTTGTTTGTGGTGACTTTAGTGTGAAACTGACGGTCTAAACACCAAATTTTTAGGGTTCCGCAGTCCCAACAAGGACAATGAACACTTATAGTTTCGGTTTGTTCGTCTGTCAGTCCGAGGTATAGCTTAGAGTCTATTAGTATCAGAAAGCTGCAATTTTACATGGGTATATACATAATATTATGTTAATCACACCAGAAAAACGAAACAATAAAATATTGAAAAAAAAATTGATGTGAAACAGATTGGCAGTAAAATCGATGATTGATTGTAAATGGCATGCCGCTGTCTTGCCACGAGGCCCGCTTTACGCCACCGCTCTCGACTTAAACATCATGCGAAAAAAAGTAACACAACTACAACAAAAACACTACACCACTAACAACAACAACAACAACCAACAAAAATCAAAAACAACCAACAACAACAACTACACCACCAACAACAAATAACAACAAATTTGAATTCTAATATTAAAATAGATGTTTCACATCTGCCGGGCGTCCCGTGATAGCCAATTTTTTTTATGTTACCTACTTCCCCTACATGTAAAGTGGGAATAACATTTTCTTTTCTCGACGATCTCATAGTATGGGGTATTATTGGATTGGTCTTTCAACTCAATTTGGGGTTGAGAAGACTGTTTTTCGATTCAGTGATTAGTTTTTGAAATATTAAACTTTAAAGTGATATTTTATTGTTCGAGACGAGCGTCCCAAGTAAAAGCTTAAACTGTTGATTTGAAAAATCTAAAAAAAAAAATCGCAATAGAATTTGATGTAATAAAATGAACTTTGATGGGAAACTATCACGGCTTACTAGTTTAAGAGTAATAGTCGCCCAATGTATAAATTTTATGCAAAATTCTTAGAAAATAAATACTTAGGTGAAGTGGTTACTTATTTAATATTTGAAATGGGTAGTAAACATGTAAAATTTTAGAAAAATAAAATCATTTGATATGTTCATAATGATAAACAGAAAGCCCCCTTCTAAGTCCGCATGTTATAACCGGCGTCTATGGAACCCTATCATGCGTGTGGCCCGACACGTACTTGGCAGGTTGTATAATTCATAAGTTGAATATATTAAAGTATTTCATTACTTCAAAACAACAAAACACATTGCAGTCTAAAATGTATACGGTCAAAATTTCTTTTCGGAAAATTCAGCCAAACTGCAATCAGATTTACCAGAAAAAGTTATTATATGAGCATTTTTGGCAACACTCGTTTGTTCTAAACAAAAAGTTCCAATTGCGAACTCTTCTCACTAGACGGGTTAGTTCTGGCCGCTTCGTTTATGATATTAGTTTCTTGTATTGGAGACTTTCCTACTGAAGTTTGTTTAGCCTAACACGAAGACTTGAAGTGGCCTGCATACACCTCGTTAAATAAAACTTGCTCAGCTCTTACTGGAAACTCGAGATTGTTCGCGGATATGTTTACCATGGGCCCAAACACTGTGAGAAAACAAGCAGATTATTGCTCAGCATACTACAAACCTACGTCGAGGGTTTCTTGTTACCTATAGCACATACCATTAATACATTGCTCCATAATCAGAGTATCAATATTGTCATGCCGTAGGTAAAAAGACAATTGCTATACCTATGGCTGTTTGACATTTTAACATGATCGGCCATCTAAAAGAATTCTCTATATTAGTTCAGAGCCGAGACGGAATAATTAGCAGGTAAGCAAGCGAGCTTTAGGTATGTATACTTACTAAGATAACCATAAACCACGAATCGGGGATGGAAGAACAACTATTGTGCAGAACTCCCTTAGCCTAAATGGAGAAAAGATCAAGAATGAGCAATGTGTCGATATAAGTAGCTTATGTTTGGCGATTCTTTGTGTGGCAGTGGGCAGGGCACATTGGCCGTAGAACAGATTGTCGATGGGGCCGAAACGTTCCGGAGTGGCACCGTTGGAAGGCCTTCCACAAAGTGGACTAATAACCTGGTGAGGGTAGCAGGTAGCCGATGGATGCGAAACGCACAGAACCAGTCGTTGTGGCGACACTTGGGGGAGGCCTACATAATGTCCAGAAGTGGACGTCTTTCGGCTGAAATGACGATGATGAGTAGCTTATGATGAAGTTATTTTTTTGTACAGCTATTGCATTTTCTAGAAAGAGTTATTTTCTTTATTTCCCATTTACCGTCTAGGTCCAAGCTGCCAACATAAACAACAAATCAGCAGGCCCAAAACAGTTCCAAATTCAAACACCAAAAATAGTGAGAAGTGCTCTTTAGTTTTTAACCGTAAAACACAGACAATGTTGTTCAAATACAGTCGTTCCGCAACTCTTGGTTCGTTAGCAACCACGTTCTGAATCACGGTGCACCCGCGAAATAAAGTTGCCACAACAAAAATAAGCTTTTATATATTTTTATGTTTACATTGTACAAGTTTGCTGCATAATATTTTGTCTGTAAATCTTTCTGTACGTTTTATGGGGGTTGGATGTTATTAAAATGTTCTGGGTTAAGGATTTTGTTGGGATTTTTTTATTGATACTTTTTATGTTGGGTTTATGTTATAGTCTGTGTGTTCGTGTTCGTGAATCAAAATGATTTACAGAACGTGTGTTTTGATGAAAAAAAACTGATATGAAAATTTCGCATGTCAACTTGACCATCAAAAATAGTAATACTGATCACCTTCCATCTTTTAATAAATATTTGTAGTTTGTAATTTTTTTTTTTGGTCCCGGTTCTTGTTTTCAATAATGATAAATTAATATGTAAACTGAAACAAAAGTGTTTTCGCGCCAGTTTACTCTATCTGTCAGTAATTCTTTTTAAACCCTTTTGTCACAATTACCAAGTAAGTATTGTATAACTGTGTTTTTATTGTATTTAACTGCGCAAATTTTCTTTTTTTGTAATGCTCAGAAAAATACGCCATGAAAAATTGTCAACTCTACGCAGCGACGCAACTTTACGATACGATATATCAAGAGTTGCGCCCATTAGCGGCATTTTCAAACGCCGTCCATATTCTACGTGCCGGTAAGGAGCATCACGTTGTCACGATTATAACGCTGTACCGAAATGTTTCCAATTCACCCTAAATACCGTTTAGAAGGAGATTATTTTTGTTTGTGTCTTTTATTTATTTTTGTGTTATGGGATTGTTTTAATAGAAGATAATAATAGAGTGATTGGTAACTGAGCAACTGCAGGTTAACCCAACTCATGGTGGGACTGTTTTGCATAGAGATTCGTTAAATGATTACACATTTTAGCCGAATGATACTCAATTAAGGCGCAGTTGCCAATGACCTTGAGTGGTTAGCTTGCGTGTTCTGTGCTGAGCTCACGCAACGCGTCGTACGTCCACGCGGTAATAGGACTCGCCCATTAAGGAGCGCTATCCGAAATTAGACGCATTATTAATGTATTATACATAAAAACAGTTATTATACTAAAATACGAATACTAAACGATGAACTATTAAATTATCTTTAAAATGGTGAAGGTTTCATAAAAATACCTACGCTTAATAATTTTTGCGTGGTTCTCATTTTTTTATCCGCGTTAGATATAACTTGACAAATTAAAAACTAAAATATAAAAATAACAAAACATAACTATAATTTCAAATATTCGCTTATCAAATTACGAAGCAAATTGTCTAAGGTAACACTTTTTTTTTCAAAGAAAGAAGACTAATCGTTTAGTCGTGATGTTCAATTTAAAATCATTTGAAGTGATATATCTGCGCCTTAAATTCATAAATGGTGTTTATACTAATTGTGCGCAAAAATATTGTTTTTTTTTAAAATTTGATTTTAGATGGGTTTGCTCTTGACTCTAGTATTGGTCAAAAGTGGCAGAGACAAAGTCGACGATGGAGCGAGCTTACCCAGTAGAAGCCTGTTCACTCTACCTTTGAAGAGACGCAGATAAAGAGTTCCACTCCTTTGCTGTGGATATTATGAAAGTCGTTCGGAAACGCTCAGTGCGAATTCATGGAATAGCAACAAGGTAGGGATGGTACGAGTAACTTGCAGTGCGTCTAGATGTTCGATGGTAGAAGGGGGCCAGTGGGATGAGGTCGTGAAATTTTTGCGCACACTCTCTGCAAGTACATTCTGTAGAAGACCGACAACCGCAACCTTGCGGCGATGAGATAATTCATCTAAGGCAGTCTTTTTAGACTCTCAGAGATCAATGAAAGTCAGTTTCATCAAAAATTTTTCCTAGGTAAAGTCACTTACATGAGTAAGTGACTTTACATGAAAAATGAATATAGTTTTTAGCTTTGCTTCGTTAATTGCGCCTTATAAACCTGTCCCTTCAATTTGCAAAGCAGAAAGAGAAATCGAGAAGCAAAAAATTAATCCGTCCTTAAATCCAATCAGCTGATTACATGAAAGAACCGCTATTTCAAACCGTTTTCACGATGACCGCAAAGGAACTGAAGTGAACTGGGAAACATAATACTGAACAAGGAAAATTACAGGAACAAAACACCCGAACTGTGAATAGAGGCTGCGGAGCGCAAAATTGATTGAATTTTAAACTTTTGCTACCAACTCGTTGAGTTGGGCTGTGAAATAGGCGGGTGCGATGGTTACATATTGTGATTTATTTGAATAGAAACAGTAGCAAATGTAATGTGTACAAAGGTTACCGACAAAGTTTAAAGAATCGTCAAACTTAAGTGACAGTGGGCAGGGCACATTGATCGCAGAATAGACGGTCTAGGGGACGAATAGTTCTGGAGTGGTGCCCGTATACCGGCAGACGTAGCGTTGGAAGGCTGATCGAGATGGACCAATGAACTGATGAGGGTAGCAGGAATCCGATGGATGCGAGACGCATATGACCGCGGTTGTTGTGGCGACACTTGGAGGAGGTCTATGTCCAGCAGTGGACGTCTTTCGGCGGAAAGAATGACGATGATGACATAAAATGTAAGAGTTTGGGTTAACAGGTCTCAAACGATTATCTAATTCATACCTTAGTACTCAATAATTTCGGTGTTGTGGTCAAGTTTATAGAAAATTAAAAATGTCAATTAGTAAAAAAAAAAATATTTAGGATGACAATGCGGATGGATTTATTCAAGATGCAAATCCCAGCCCCAAAACACTGACTTTTAGAAAGAAAGAAATAATTATAAAATTTATATAATATAAAATTTGATAATATTAATAATATTATATATTTATATATTTTAATCACTACATAGTATAAAACAAAGTCGCTTTCTCTGTCCCTATATCCCTATGTATGCTTAAATCTTTAAAACTACGCAACGGATTTTGATGCGGTTTTTTTTAATAGATAGAGTGATTGAAGAGGAAGGTTTAAATGTATAATTTGTACCCGAGCAAAGCTGGGGCGGGTCGCTAGTAATATTATAAAATTTGCAAGATTAGTTACGATACAATTTCTAGTTATGTATATTTTTTGTGCGACTGATAAGGTTCTATGTATGTGGTGTATTTTTTTCTGCCTCTAATGAATAAGGTTCGAGTAACTACTTAACTATAGTTATTTAGGTAGTATACTCTCTCCCTCTTCTACCTAACTCTGTCCTTTGCTTACTTAGTACGGACCAATCCCTTCGGTAGGAGTCGAGCTTGTCTCAACATCTTCACCTTGTTCTACCACGATGTCATATGGCATTTAATGGAATGGCAGACATGTCCGGTCCAATCCCACTTAAGCGTAAAGGTAACAAAAAATCATATATTCATAAATTCCTCATTCTCAGTCGTTTTAACAGCCACACCCTTAGACCTGTTGGCTTCCGCCACGAACAGTGGAGTTAATTACCTAACTCCCGCTTTGAAGCCCGATAGATAACTTGTAGTATGGGATGTACTTTAAAATCTTAAATGTAGTTGTTTAACTTTTGCGTTACAACGTACTCGTATATTAAAACTTCGGGGAATTTTAAATAAGCAATCTGTAAGTATACGATGTACTTCTTGTGTTTATGTTTGGGCTTGTTTATTATGTATTATGTGTGTGTTACCTTGTGTATTATGTTTCTTCATATAAAAGTTATGATTATGGGCGTGGTGTTGAATATGACGTCATAATGTAGGTGAGTGGGAGTAAGGCTTATTAAATGAAGGCAGAGTGGCTGTGGTGCAATATCTGCATGACAATTTTTTTGTTACTTATTTAAAACTCGTGTTTTATAAATTAATATTTATTTGTGTACATCTTTTATTGGAGGTCCTCAATAGATAAATAAAAAATGAAGAAGTCATTAATTAAAGTTAGTTTTGGTACTCTTCAAACCATACATTTGCATCCTTAGCCAAAACTAAACTTATCCAACTTTAAGCTATTTTTAATAGGCTCGCGTTTGGCCACAGTCTCACCTGGTGGTTAACGATGGAGCACGCTAGCCAAGAAGTAACCTTTTCTGTGTAAATTATCACACAATTGGTTGCAACTATTTTGAAAGGTGGGCTAACCAGGGTGGGTTGGGTGGTGAGTGGTGGGATCGTTGGACACTCATTAGACGCCAGAGGGATGACGTCGAAGTCGAGGTCCACTGCGGCGAAGGTGGTGTGAAGATCTGATCATGCCCAAAACAGAGAGGTTTGGATGGGAGAAAGGGCCTCCCCTGTCTAGCTGCTAGCCTACGAGTACATTGTGTCCCACAGCTAGGCAAAAGCCTCATTTTGCCTAGCTGTGGGACAAAATGTAGGCTAGCAAAAAATAGTAGTTTAAAAACCAAACTAAACTCCCAAAAAACCATTTAAAAAATTATTAGTCTAAATTTAATTTTTATACATTGTCTCAAGAACGGCTGGAACAATTTTCATGATATTTGATTTGTTGTATTTGTCTCCGCCCCGAATACCCTTCAACCCCCGCGTCCAAATCCGGGTTGTCAAATTGAACCCCGACGACAACCCGGGTTGACAGCCGATTATTATTATTTTTTTTTTCTCTTTAATATTTTTTTTTTTTGTCCGACTCACCAGTGAGTCGCAGGGCTTCACAGGTTTTTAATTTATTTGGGAAAATAAACGGTTACTACACATTACGATATTACATAAAATATGAGCTACAGAGTGAGTCCTGTGTATAACCCACGACATTTTCCACATATTACATTTAATATAAACCAAACTAAACACCAAAAAATCTTTTAAAACCAACATACCGCCAATCTCTCCACAAAACCACCATTTCTAACGATTGTACGAGTACCATCGCTCACCATTTGTGTTTCCAAGCACTTTGTCTTGCAAGTGAAAGACTGAAACAAAGACAAACGCGATTCCTCACTCCTAATGGATAGTGCTAGTAGGTCCGTTCAATCCTTTTTAGTTTAATTACTGGTGTTTCAGATTTCTACTTAGACGAGGATTACGGTGTGTGATTTTCTTTGTTTGTCTGACAAAAGGTAGCTTCTCATTGAGAGTAGAATGAGTTTGTGTTTCAAGTTGCACGAGTAGTATGAAAGTTAGTATTTTAGTTTTATCACCCCTCTTGCAATGTTGTATGTTTATTGTTCAGAGACAGCGACACCCGGCCCACGCTGAAAACCAGCGCCGACAATTTGTACCTGCGTGTACGGGTCGCGGCAATATGCTGAGCGTTAGCCGCGTGGTAGTGACGCACTCGCCGTCTGATTTCAAATTATAATAGAATTATTTAATTTCTTATTTTCAGTGATTATGCTTGTATGGAATGAAATAAAACTATTATTATTATATGTGGGAGAAATGTCTATTTTCTAGTATTATTTAAAGATAGTAGTGTATTTTTTTGTAGTACCCTCAGTTTAACAATTAAATTATATCGTACGACTATTCGCTCCCTGCCACTGACAAGCAAGCCGCACTATAAAAGAGGGTACAAGACGCACGACCGGGCAGAAATCGTTTGACTTTGGACTCGGCAAGACGCTTCGGAATGGTTTGGTATGTTTTGATTTAAATATATTTTTACTGCTTCATTGCTATGAATTGTTATGATAAAATGTGAACATCTTTTATTACTTTAATACTGTGACGACCTTATGTTGGCAACCTTATGGTGAAGACTGGCACGTTGGAAGTTTGGAACTTTCTAGAAACTCTTGAAACGCCAATTGAGAATTTAGAATTAAGAAGATTTTAGTTTTATAGGTAGACTTGACCTAGCCCGCACGAAGAGGGCACATGTATTAATTTCATTATTCAATACAACATATTAATATTCCAGTTCTCTTTCTTTTATAACACATCACACATAAGCAGTCACTCTTATTCACCACACTCTCGCACCGCGAGCGAGTAAACAAACCCCCAGGAACCTAAAAGGAATCTCCAGGGACCACCACCAAGAGAAGCTGCTCCAGGTCCCTATATGTGGTGGAGGCGCCGGGTAAGAACGCCGTATGTAAGAGTGACGGCAACGGTAACGGTGTGCGGTGGACAAACTGAGGACTGATGCAGTGACAGCATCAGGATAAGAGGAGTATACTCCAAGCTGAGTGGTTCCATTTTTATTTAAGTGTTAAATAATATTAAAAGAGGAAAATGCGATACTTTTCGGGACACACGTATGAAGTGTGCCTCGAAGAATTTATCGACGAGTTTGTGTCGATGGCCATTGCCAAGGGGTGGCGAAAAAGCGATTATTCGTTAATTCTTGGTGTCTGGTTAAAAGGAGCTGCGCATTATTTTTTTAAATATACATTCCAGTATGAGATGGAATTTGACACGCTGTGCGCGGAGCTTAGGAGAGAATTCCCATGCAAGTGTGTGTCTTGCAAGCACAGAATTAATCAGTGTTTTTATAATCTTGAGAGGCCGGACGTTGTGTCCGAGACGGATGAACAGTCCGAAGATAATGTGAGCGAAGATAATCAAGAAATATTTTTTTCTAGCTCAACAATTAAAGCAAAGGAGGAGGACGATGATGACCAGAGCTGCGCTGATGCCGGCCTAGTCAATAATGTCCAGGAATATGAAGACTGCGGTCTAGGCGATGATGACCGAAGCTATGAAAATGAAGATACAGAATCGGGTCGGTTATTTACAATTATTCCTAGTAATAATATTTCAGAGAAACAAGAGATAATTGTAGTAAAAGAAACATTTGGCGAGCACGAGTCGAATGAAAATTTTATTTGTTTGGGAGTTGTTTCGGCTGATGTTGTCGACATGGAAAGCTGTGAGGTGGAAATTCCGTCGGAGACACATGGTTCTTGTAACGATGATTTTGTTCAAGTTGAGTATGTTTCTGCTGATGTTTGTGAGCAGGAGAGCTTCGAAATGGCGGTGGAGTCTGTACTGTTCGTTTATAACACTTTAAATACTTTCCTTTTGTATCGGCTCTCTGCTCCGTCCACTGCACGCACAAGTATATTCCCGCCCGCAGCTACTCGACTCACCTGTCAGTTCGGGGGAATACCACTCGCTCCCCGTGCCTGGATATTAGGACTTTGAGACGACAGAGTGTTATTTTACTATTCACATACACTACATCTCTTCCTTATTTTAATAAAATCAAATTAAAAGATGTTTTATTATATCCCTTTAACATGTCTTACAAATTCTCCTTTCAATAGTTCATCTCATTCATCATCATCTCTTTTTTTTTTCTTTTTTCAATAGTTCTCCGACTATTTTTGTCATCCGACTTTTTTTTTTTTTTTCAATAGTTCTCCAACTATTTTTGTCATCCGACTTTTTTTTTTCAATAGTTCTCCCGACTATTTTTGTCACCCGACTTTTTTTTTTTTCAATAGTTCTCCGACTATTTTTGTCATCCGACTTTTTTTTTTTTTCAATAGTTCTCCGACTATTTTTGTCATCCGACTTTTTTTTTTTTTCAATAGTTCTCCGACTATTTTTGGTCATCCGACTTTATTTTTCAATAGTTCTCCGACTATTTTTGTCATCCGACTTTTTTTTTTCAATAGTTCTCCGACTATTTTTGTCATCCGACTTTTTTTTTTTTCAATAGTTCTCCGACTATTTTTGTCATCCGACTTTTTTTTTTTTTCAATAGTTCTCCGACTATTTTTGGTCATCCGACTTTATTTTTCAATAGTTCTCCGACTATTTTTGTCATCCGACTTTTTTTTTTTCAATAGTTCGACTATTTTTGTCATCCGACTTTTTTTTTCAATAGTTCTCCGACTATTTTTGTCATCCGACTTTTTTTTTCAATAGTTCTCCGACTATTTTTGTCATCCGACTTTTTTTTTTTTCAATAGTTCTACGACTATTTTTGTCATCCGACTTTTTTTTTTCAATAGTTCTCCGACTATTTTTGTCATCCGACTTTTTTTTTTTTCAATAGTACTCCGACTATTTTTGTCATCCGACTTTTTTTTTTTTTTCAATAGTCCTCCGACTATTTTTTGTCATCCGACTTTTTTTTTTTTTTTTCAATAGTTCTCCGACTATTTTTGTTTTCAATAGTTCTCCGACTATTTTTGTCATCCGACTTTTTTTTTTTTTTCAATAGTTCTCCGACTATTTTTTGTCATCCGACTTTTTTTTTTTTTTTATTGTTCTGCGACAATTTTTTTCAATTTTTTTTTTTTTTTTTTTTTTTTTTTTTTTTTTTTTTTTTTTTTTTTTTTAATTTTCTTCTCTTGATTTTGTTCCCGACTCCTTTTCAGTCATCACCTTCCACTGTCCTTCTACCTTTTTTAGGTGTACTATATTTCGTCTCAATTGTTGTCCAGTTTCATCATTTTCCAGCTCCACATCGCCCCCTACTCGTGACTTTACTGTGTGTTGTGTTGGTTCAAAATTAGTACTAAGTTTGTTTGTTTTATGCATATCTTTAACATATACTTTTTCTCCTGGTTCCAAGTCGATTATTTGTGCTCTTCTTCTTTTATCTGCATAATCTCTTCCTTTTTCTTTCTGTTCTCTATCCTTATCTCGTATATCAGTGTCATCGGTTTTATGGTTTACGTCATCAATCATAGGTATTTTATCTCTAATTTTCCTCTGGAAAAATAACTCTGCAGGTGTTTTACCCGTCACCGTATGTGGGGTGTTGTTGTACATGGTTAAATACTCAATTAAGGCTTCTTTCCAATGAATTTTCTTTTCTGCCTGACATATTCGAAGTCTTTTAAGTATATTTCTGTTCTGGCGCTCCACTTCCCCATTCTGTTGAGGCCAATAGGGAACTGAATGATATAGTTTTATGTCATTCTCTTCACAAAATGACTTAAATTGTTCACTAACAAACTGCTTTCCGTTATCTGCCATTAAAGAAACGGGACATCCTAACCTACTGAAAATTTCCCTCAGCAGTCTGACTATTTCCTTGCTAGATATATCTCGACAAATCTTTATTTCCTGGTATCTAGAATAATAATCGACTACCACCAAAAGGTAATCATTGGTTGGCAATGGACCTAGGAGATCGATTGCGATGTCAACCCATGGATGTAACGGTAACTCTCTTCTTTTTAAAGGTTGAGGTGGGTTAGGTGCTGATACAAGGGTACATCCTTTACATGATTTAATGATTCTCTCTACGTCTTGATCATATTTGGGCCACCAAACTTTCGTCCTGAGTCTCGCTTTCATGGCAACGATCCCAGGATGTCCCTCATGTGCCGCTGATAATACTCTGTTTCGCAATACTTTTGGTATCACAATCTTTGTACCTCTTAAGAGAATTTCTTCGTGAAAACAGAGTTCATTTTCAATCAGCTTGAAACATTTAACTGTTTCATCCCACTTGCTTTTGTGAACTCCTTCCTTGACTTTTTGTATATCCGGGTCTTCCTTCGAATAATGTTCGATGTCACTTAACGATACCGCTATGGGTCTAGTATACTCAATTAAGTTTTGTACATAATCTACCTTTGAGAATCTACTTTCCGGGGTGAGTTTACAAAGTCTAGAAAGCGGGTCAGCAATGTTGTTTTTTCCTGGTTGGTAAATGACTTTATACTGGTATGATTGTAACCGGAGCATCCACCTTTCAATCCTCGCACACGGTTTTGATTTTGGGCTAAATATCACCTCTAGAGGCTTGTGGTCGGTTACCAGGTCAAATTCTTTTCCATAAAGGAACATATGAAAGTGTTCTACTGCCCATACAAGTGCCAATGCCTCTTTCTCCGTTTGACAGTAGCGGCGTTCACAATCAGTAAGAGTCTTATTGCCAAACGCATTTTCCTGCACTAAAACAGCACCTAGTGCAACGGGACTTGCATCAGCAAATACTATTGTTCTATCATTTACATCATAATAACCCAAATTATGTATGTTACCCAAATCAGTTTTCAAAGAGTTAAAAGATGTTTGCTGACGTTCTCCCCACAACTCGCGTATATCTGCGTTTCTACCAAACTTACGACGAAACAATTCTTTCAGGTGTTCTGTTTTTGTGGCTAAATTAGGTATCCACTTGCCCACGTAGTTAATCAATCCCATAAAGCTTTGTAACTCAGAAACGGTTGTAGGAGCCCTAAAATTTTGTATGGTAGTCAAATATTTATCTAATGGTCTTATTCCTTGACTAGATAATTTGTGACCTAAGAATTCTACCTCATTTGTATTAAAAATACATTTTTCCTTTCTTAATACGACATTGTAAGCTTCCAACGTTTCCATGACCTTTTCCAAGCGTGCGTCATGTTCTTTTCGGTCTTTGCCATATATAAGGATATCGTCAATGAAATTAATTACTCCTTCACACTGCAGAAGGATTCGTTCGAGTGTTTTCTGGAATATTTCAGGAGCACAGGAAATGCCAAACATCATTCTTTTGTATCGATAAAGGCCTTTGGCTGATATGAAAGTTGTTATGGACCTTGAATTTGGATGGAGTTCTAATTGATGAAAAGCGTCACGAATATCTAATTTAGTGAAAAAAACGGCGTTTCTTATCTTGGGTAGTAGTTGGTCCATAGTAGGTAATGGGTGGTTTTCGCGTTTTATTGCCGAATTCGCCCGCCGCATATCAATGCATATACGAATATCTCCATTTTCTTTTAAAATAGGAACTATAGGTGAGATCCATTCTGAAGGTCCATCTACTTTCTCAATTATGTCTTTTTGAAGAAGTTCGTTTAATTTCGCATTAACTTTCGTTTCTAATGGAATTAGTATTCGTCTGTATGGCTGTGCAATTGGTTTAACTTTATTATCTATTGGAATTTGTATCAGAACGTCTTTAAATTTTGGGAATAATTTATGTTCTATTCGATTCACTCCTACTCCAATTTTTAATACTCCTAGAGCCATGGCCGTTGTCTTTCCAAGTAAATTGCGCGTACCTTTTTCAACAACATAGAAAATCGCCTGTTCACTTTTACCTGCAAGCTCTATCTTGGACTTAAAGGCACCTAGTAGTTTTAAGGGAGAATTGCTTCCATATGCATAAAATTTTTTGTTAGGATTTTGTGTTTGTTCTACCAGTTTAACCTTTTTATTCTTCATAACCATCCATGTTTCACTTGTAATCAAATTACATTTGCAACCGGAATCAATTAATACGTCAACTTCCACACCCCCTATTTTACAGTTTACAGTACCATCATTGTCAATATTAAATACATAATCGATTTCTTCATCTGAATTAGTATTTTTTTGTTCGTCTACATTGTTAGCATCCCTCCTTTTGAACCGTTTGAATTTGGTTGTACGAGTACCTTTATTGTGTTTTTGTGTTGTGTCATTATCTAGTTTTTTCTTCCAGGCATAGGTACTCGTCTTACACTGTTGTTTGAAGTGTCCCATTTTTCCACATTTCATGCACTTCTGTCCTCTTGCTGGGCATTTCTCATCCGATGCAATGTGATCCCCTTTTCCACAACGGAAACATTGTTTATTTCTATTGTTTTTGTATTTCAAATCTTCTATCTTGTTTACGTCTTGATTGTTCTTCTGCGTCTGATTAAAGTCTCCTATTTGCCTGTCTATTACTTCCAATGCATTTGCTTCAGCTATTACCTCTTCAAGAGTTATTTTATCTCCTGCTTTCAAGATTTTTTTTCGTAATTCTTCCGAGCTACACCTTTCAGTGACTTGATCCAGAAGCTGGTCGTTCATATCAGAGAATTGGCATTTAGCAGCTTGTTGTCGTAATCGTATAATGAATTTTTCGAATTTCTCGTTTTGTTCTTGTTTCATCAGTCTAAATACGTGTCTTTCAAATCTTTTACTTTGTTGGGGTGCAAAGTACTCATCTAACTTCTTGATTGCCATTTTGAAAACATCTGTTTCCACTTCTGTGGCATTTGTTAAGTCCGTATCAGGAATATTATAAAATATTTCTTGTAATTCCGACCCACCCCAATGTAAAAGGCTTGCTCGTTTCTGACTTGGTGTAGCTACATTTGCAGCTTCTAAATAGATATACAAACTTCTTTTCCATCGTTCCCATCTCACGCACACTGATGTCGCGTCTCCTTCACATTCAAATTTTTCTAATGCAAGATTCATTATTATTAATTTTTTTTTTTTTTTTTTTATATATATATAATTATATACCTGTAAGCACACAAAATACATTCTAGTAACATATAATACCTTGGGGTGATAATGGACGACACAAGAATTGCGAACATTAGCAGATTCAAAATTTAATCACACAAGTTTATTTGACCCTTTAACAATCTATAATTCAGTACTATATTACTTCTTGAGATGGCGTACCAAAATTAATTTGCTTCTACTTTATAGCTTAAAGAGCAATTTAAAGGTAGCAAACTTCCATCCCTTCTTCTCTCCCACCGCTCTGCTATATAAATCCTGCACATACTAACAATTTTTTTTTTTTTTAGTCACTGTTAGTTTATTTCATGTATAATCACTTTCTAGCCTGAAGCACAGGTTCAATTCAACCTAGTTCAGGCAAATAAGCAACTGTGCTTTATTTTAATTATTAAGGTATTATTATAAATGTGACCTTTTCATAAATAACTATTTATTAATTAACTCTCATTGGTTTGGATGGAAATACTGACCTTGAACTTGTCTAAAGTACAAAAAGAAAGAAGGAAAAAAAACTGTAGAAAATTAAAAATTTAGTAAAACCAACAAAACTCCAACGTTGGGCCCAGAACCGTGTCCTGAATCACCGGCACAGGCATGCACGCTCATGTGTCTCGAATGGTGTTTACTTAAATTATAAGCTCTATGTGATTTAATCCATACGAAGTATTCAAGCTCTGATCAGGAATTGAACCCGATATTGTTTTATCCGCAACATTAAATCACTGCAATGGGTATTAAATAATACAAAATCCAATTTAAGAACTTAAGTACATACATAACACTTTGTTCAGATGTGCGAAGGTAGGTATAACTACATGCATAATTATGTACGTATTCACCTCTAAAACTGAGGATTCATTATCTTGTTACATAATTTGGTCATACAATGTTGCACTTTCATCAATTTATCATATTAGAACAGATTCATAATGTAGGCATTCAAGTCGAAGTAAAGGGAACTCCATTACGTCCCGTTTATCATCCAAGAACTAATTTAAGTTATTAGACTTAACGAACATTTACTTCAATAAATGCCTTGAAAAACATTAACATTGTATAACTAGGCACCGCAACGGTATCTACATTGAAATATTGTAAGTTCTTTTCCTTCCTTCAATAGGCAGATACAGCTAATTACAATGAAACAGTATGATTGTATTACAAAGATATGTTAACCTCATTTCACCCGCACCGTGCTCTCAAAATATACCATGCAGTGATGTAGAACAATGTCAAGTAAAATATAAACAGTACTCACAGACTCGTCGCCAAATGTACTGTTCGTTTATAACACTTTAAATACTTTCCTTTTGTATCGGCTCTCTGCTCCGTCCACTGCACGCACAAGTATATTCCCGCCCGCAGCTACTCGACTCACCTGTCAGTTCGGGGGAATACCACTCGCTCCCCGTGCCTGGATATTAGGACTTTGAGACGACAGAGTGTTATTTTACTATTCACATACACTACAGAGTCCAAAGAGCTGTGCGTACCAGTGGAAGTCATGCAAAATCCTGCTATTATTGTTCCAATAGGTGATGGTCCAGCGGATATCTATCGGGATGAAAACTGCATCATAAATATCACTTCACAACATCACAACATTTCACAACAAATGGAACAGCATTTTTCACAGAATAGGCTGGAGGAGGAGATATGGGCCCTCCCGTATTATATGAAGAGGAATAATTTCCATTTCTTTGCTAAATATAAAATTATTTTTGTATCAATGTTATTTATTCTAGCTGACGTGTATTGTCATAGCAACGTGACAAACAAGTTTTCGACCATAAATATAAGGTATGGAAGTAATAATTACGATGACCCAAATTCTTCGATAAAAATAAAAATATGCGAAAGAGGTCAGGAATTGCTTGTAAACTATTTATTAAAGCAATATTCTGTAAGTAAATATAAGTGTTGGAAATTTAAGAAAAAATTTATAAATTGTTTGTTAAAAATTATTTTATTTTTAAAAATAATTTTAGAGAATAGACAGTGGTGTCAGATGTCATTTGACATGACAAATAATTGTCAGATATCTGGTACGTCAAAATTAGTACGGTTGACAATATAGTAAAAGTTTAAATTTTAACCGACTTCAAAAGTAGGAGGTTCTCATTTCTTTTGTTTTTTATGTGATATTAATCGTTGTGTTTTTGTGTGTTTCATGTAATCGATATGATGAGCTGCACGGACGTGACTGAAGACTGATGGGAGATCTGACCACATATTATGAGAAAAAAAATTAAATTTGTTAGGCGATTATTTGTGGGCAATAGATATGAGTTTCTCCAGAGTGCGATTTTAATAAAGATGTTACTACGGTTAGGAGGTAGAGGGAACTGCGGTCCTCTCTCCTAGGGAAAAATGTGTCCGGGTTTTTTGTCGGTTTATACCAACTTTGTTTATGGGGTATAATGCCTTCGCAAAGTAGGATCGAGTTGATTCTGTATGGTGTGACCGAGCCCATGACAATTTTTATGTATTATTTATTTAGAGAGTATACTTCAAGTTATATTTATGGAGCACTCTGGGGGAAGTTCGGGAACAGTGAGTAGGTGTTCATAACAGTGGTCGTTTTTTCTCCTGGTCTTCATAAACGTCCAATGGAGTTAAAATTATTACAGTTTTGAATTTTATTTTTGTAAACCCCTTCTGGGTAGATGCTAACTAGAGCATCTTAGGTCAGAAAATTTAGCAGAGCAGTGTGGCTTTTTAGAGAGGTTTTTACCTCACTGAAGCCATGTGCATTGCCGGGATATGTGGTGCGCCGAATGGCTTAATTAATAATAAGAAAGAAGACCACTTTACTCGGGGTTCATTTTTGGCTATCCATAGGTGGACTCTGCTGCGACATGTACCTCTCATAGGTAGGGCCTTCGCAGTAGGTTTAGGTAGGCCTCAATCGGCTTTTCAAATATTTAGTTGAATAGAAGACTTACTAGCGTATGCGCTTCTATTCTTAGGGGCGTAGCTCATGTGACGACCTTATGTTGGCAACCTTATGGTGAAGACTGGCACGTTCGAAGTTTGGAACTTTCTAGAAAGTTCCAAACTTCCAACGTGCCAGTCTTCACCATAAGGTTGCCAACATAAGGTCGTCACAATACTGATGATTTTCACTGTTGATGTACTGTTATAAGATGCAATAATATTATATTGCTAATATTTACTAAAGTTATTCATGGTTATTAATCCGCTTTGGTCAGTAACTGATCTAATTTATGCATTGCTTTTATTATATTGATGATTTCTCTCCCATATGTCAATAAAATATTATATGAGAGTTCCCATGGAGTTTCTTGCCGTTCTTCTCTAGATTTTCGATTGTTGACAAGCCTATTTGAAATAAATACCTAGTCTTGTCTTTCTGTGTTTTTCTTCTTGATAAATCCTTTCCCTACATACCAGATTCATAGGAATATACACAGTAAATATCTAGTAAACATCTTGACATCAAAGCTTGATACGTAGGTGGAGGTAAAGATCTACACAATGTCGTAAATTCCCACATAATTATATTATTATTAATAATAATAATAATAAAGCTTTATTTAATTCCATGCATAGTACATAATTATTGCACGATAACAATTGGTGTAGGAGGATTGGTCGATGTCGTCACAGAAGTGAAGAAAACTCCAAGATAGGTTGAGACGTATATTTTTGCAGCAGGATTATACAGCGTTTACAAGCAATACTTGACTTTAAGTCTTTATAAAATATAGGCGCAGTTCCACACAGCCAAGTCCGCTCGGACGAGGGCTGGGGACGTAGTCCTCTAAACCAAAAAAGTATACTGGCTCGGCTACTCCATCAAACTATCATGGGTGTTCTACGTGACCTTTCCAAGTAGAACGAGATCCGCGGATGCGCCTCGCTGATAGCAGGAGAAATAGCTTGATTTGACTTACAATTCCCTTAGGGGGTCATTAGGTTACGGAGAGTCATAACACCGCGATTCAGGATTATGACGTATTTGTACAACTCCATCTAGTGTCGAGGAGCCATAATTAATCTGTCGAGGATCACTAATTCACGGAGAATCTTAACACCGCGATCCAGAATCGTGACGTATTTGTACAGCGCCATCTCGTAGCCTCCGGCGGGACTATTATGATATAGATGATCTAAGGATATACTACTTGACAGGCTGTGTTCATAATTAACACTAAGTACGTGTGTTACATTGGTAATTTTTTAACCTAAAATAATCAATTACATTTAATACACTTACATGAATTTGATTTCAATTATAAATTCTATTTTGTAATTATTTTAATTATTATTTGCTTTAATTATCCATTATCTAATTTTTTTTTTTTTTTTTTTATGTTTGATAGGCTCGCGTTTGACCACTATCTCACCTGATGGTAAGCGATGATGTGATCGAAGATGGAGCACGCTTGCCTAGAAGTAACCTATTCACTCTTGACTTAAAGACTCCCAGGTTGTATCTTACAGGAAACACAGACTCCGGTAGAGAATTCCAATTATTTAATGCATGGACCCCGTTTGGGTAAAAGCCTTTATTATATTATTAGTCTGGGTTTAAACTCAGGCAGATGCTTTACTTTGTGTATTTCATCAGCACTGCTCTCAAAACAGTGAAGGAAAACATAGTGAGGAAAACCGCATCTCTTAAAACCAAAAAATCGAAAACATGTGAGATCTACGAACACGCAATGGGCCGGGGTGGTGGATCACATCCCATTCCCTCTACTAGAGAAGAGGCCTGCGTCCCAGCAAAGGGATTATTATCTTTTACTGCTGATCGGAAGGCAGTTCAACATGATTAACGTCGAAAGGTCTAGTGCAGGACTCACGGCTTTAGGTGTTTTATGAGCCACGTGGTATCAAACCTACTTTCAAACTCCGAGTGAATTTCGCATCAGTAGGTACTGATAAATTAATTAAAGGAAAAACCCAATAACATTTACCCAAAATGGGATTCGAACCCACGAGATCAGCAGGGAAGTTAATAAAAACAATATTTTTTACTTGCGATCAGTAAATGCGCACTCAAAATATTGTGTCTGTGCTGTTGACCATTAAAGAGTTCTTTTATCTGGAGCTAATCGTTCCTTTTTTTTGGAGGCAGAGCGGGACGGCGTGACTTTTATTGACTAAAACCCACTCCTTCAGTTGCCTGTGTCAAGGGGAGTGGTGACTCTTTCGAATTTATCCACGACCCATATGGAGTTCCCGTGGCGCAACGGTGCATCATCCCGACTCACTGGGACATCATCACCCCGACTCACTGGGGCATCATTCCGACTCACTGGGACATCATCACCCTGACTCACTGGGACAGCAACATCCCGACTCACTGAGGCATCTCCCCGACTCACTGGGGTATCAACCGCAGACAGTTCCGACTCACCGTGAACTATGCGGCTCTTCCGGTTCCGACTCACTGGAACCAATCTTCCACTGGCCCGACAAGCATCACAAGATGTATGGATGACTCATCAAGAACCATCGATATCCGATCTCCGAAGGGGAGTGATGTAGCGACATCTATGACGCCAAAAACGAACTAAAAACCAACAAGCATACATACCGCGCGATTTGAACATATACAACAGTCCGAAATCAACCATCGGGCAGTGGCCCGGACCAGACACAACACCCGTCTGATCGGAGGATAATCCGTTTTCAATGGAGGTTGGCGGGACTTTACACTCTGTTCCGCATGTCTCCGCACCTGGATGTCCATTGAGGTCATTCTTACCGTAAAAATGAATTGTCATCGTAACAGAACCTAGACGTAACAGATCGACGCCATAGGATAAGAGCATGTTGATCTAATTCAGCTTGCAAGATTTGACAAAAACAAAGAAAGATATTTCTCGCCGACTGATCGAAACTTTGCGTGACCAGAGGGCTGGCTCGTTGTTAGCCCAAAGAATTGGCATTGCCATTCAACGTGGCAATTCTGACCGGACCTGACCGGACCTGACCGGACCTGACCGGACCTGACCGGACCTGACCGGACCTGACCGGACCTGACCGGACCTGACCGGACCGAAGACCTGGTGAGGGTTGCGGGTAGCCGATGGATGCGATCACAAAGGACCGATCATTGATGCCACACTTGGGGGAGGCCTATGTCCAGCAGTGGACGTCTTTCGGCTGAAATGATGATGATGTTGGCACGTTTCCAGATGATAGCGATGTGGAGGAGGTATTCCACATTGGGCACCCGTTTACATGGCACCTGAGTGCATGGCACCTGAGGTATTCCACATACGGCACCTATTAATATTTTTCGCAGGTGCCATTAGTGCACATTTGGCACCTTTGGATCAGTAGGTACTAGTGTTGGGACGTTTATTTTTTTTTAGGACCTCAAAATTAAAAAATCGATTAAAATCAGTAGAGTTTAATCATCATCTTGAGCCTTTTAATGTCCCCATTGCTGGGCCGCAGGCCGGGGACAGTTTAATAACACCATAAAAATGTAACTTCTTTATGTTTTAATCATTTTAATATCACAATCAATATCAATATCCTATGTGGGTCCGTTTTTAGACTTTGTGAGCCACCGAAACTGTTTAAATGTTCATGAAATAACAAAAAGTACTATTCTTAGTCCGCATTAATCGAAAACTCAATTATCATCTGTACATATTGTAGGGACCTGGAGCAGCTTCACTTAGCGCTGGTCCCTGGAGATCCCTTTTTTATATTCCTGGGGGTTTGTCTTACTCGCTAGCGGTGCGAGAGTGTGGTGAATAAGAGTGACTGCTTATGTGTGTTGTATTATAAAAGAAAGAGAACTGAAATACTAATACGTTATATTGAATAATGAAATTAATACATGTGCCCCCTTCGAGCGGGCTACTAGAAGTCTACCTAAAAACTAAAATCTTCTTTTAATCTAAATTCTCAATTGGCGTTCCAAGAGTTTCTAGAAAGTTCCAAACTTCTAACGTGCCAGTCTTCACCATAAGGTTGCCAACATAAGGTCGTCACAATATACAAAATTCAGTCTCTGCTCTGGTAGAAGCTAGTCGTAAAAATAAATATATATAAAACGGAACAAATGGACGTCACAGCTGAATCAACCGTCCCAAGAGAAGCGAAATGGCGAAGAAATTATTCAGAATTTGCCAACGTTACCGTGCAAGCAATGAATGCTTTTATTTGACAAGAACAAGATTTATTCGCGTTTGTCTAGAATGAGAGGAGCTCAGTTGTCAGTGCATCCACAAAAGAGATGGGCAGTTAAGATGTTTTGATAATGAGAGAATAGAATGAGGTTGATTAAATTCTTTAAGCTCGTACCTACCGTAATTGCAGGCAAAATTAAATATGACTAAGGTACTTGTATGGTGCGGATAGTCAGTGGCAAACGAAATCAAAAAATACTTTCTTAGTGGATACCTTCTCTTCACAAAGAACACACCCTCCAAAATTCATGTCTCTAGGACCAGCGGTTTAGGCTGTGCGTTGATATATCAGTTAGTCAGTCAGTCAGTCAGTTATTTATAAAAATATATTAATAAAATACGTACAACTATCTAAAAACAAATAATAAGATAGACATTCGTTACGAAACTTTCACTGGAATTCAACTTGTCATAATGGGCTGAAATCAACTTTACAGTTTTCAGTAAACTCGTTGGAATTCTTAGTATAATTTATTTCAGTACCAATATATCCAATAATTTAATTGCTATTTTCTAGGTAATTCTTAACGTTATTGTTAAAGATGATAACTTTATTAATATAACAAATTAATGTTTCTAGTATTTGTTTTTCCTAATAAAACTTGCTTTACAAATTAATGTTACAGCAGGTGTAGCATGACCAATTCTATCTCTATTCTACCAAGAATAGACAAAGATGTTTTTATCCAACTTGACATCTTTTCTGCTTGAGCATCATGCTTTACATTGTAGACTTTCGTCAACTGAAGTATAGAAGCATCTCTTCTCTTCAGTTTTAACATCGCCATGCTTAGGACGGTAAAAACCTTTCTACAATCTGTCATTTTGTCTGTTCTTCCGTCGACAAAACTAGTTTTTATGGTGGTCATGCTACGCGTGCAGGTTCAATACATTCTTAGGGTCTCTATTTTAACATGTTTTTATCAATTTCACATGTAATTAAAAAATCATAAAAGTTAAATTTGACCTACGTCTCGGTTTCCGATCGAGCTGAAATTTTGCAGCATTCGAGTACATGTTAAGTTTGGATGATTAGTTAGCTAAGTGACGTCATTCTAAGTCAAATATGGTGGACTAGTTATTTTTGAAGTGAGAACTAGGCTAATTATAGGCGCGTTGGGCAGTTTTGAGACGGGGAAAAAACAATTGAACTCGCGCGCCACCGCCACTAACACCGCTATGAGAAACATAACACTAAGCGTTTTTTTAGTTTTTTTTAACTATGTATTATTATTATTACATTATTACATAATATTATTATTGTCTTAACAAGGGGTATGGTATTACCCAGTAACTGAGTTGTGGAGGCAGTCGCTCCATGTTAAATACTGGAATTCAGCTGCACGGTTAATACCAGTATTTAACTGTAGTAGCTGTTCGGTTAGACTGGAAGCCGGCCCCAAGATATTTGGGAAAATGCTAGGCAGATTGAATTTTATGTATAATTAATTACTATAATTATTCGTCCTTAAATTTTAGGATTTGACATCAAATAAACAACGAATATAGGCACAGACAAACATGCAATATATAGGACAAATGTGTTTTAAACCAGTGAATTAAGTAAAAAGTGCACAAACATGAAAAACATCAGTATCACTAGTGATGTCGGAAAGCAATTAAAAGTTATTCCCATTTATCTGGTGTCGACGTCGTGCGTATACCTACTCACTGGCATAGAGTAAGAAAATCGAATCGCTGCGATCCTCAGAAAGGAACAATCATCCTTACAGAATCACTCGTGTCTATCTGACGTCTGTCACAGCTAATTCGCTCTGGATCTACTGGACTGATTGAGTTGAAATTTGGTACATACGTGAATATCTGTAATATATAACATAAATAAAAGAAATTGAAATATGGGGTCACTTTTGGGACGAAAATCGGAAAAAAATCAAATTGTACCGTACGACATACTCGTATAACAAATGAAAGAGCATTTATGGGGGTCTCTATTTTTTAAATTTAATTTTGAATTTGTTTTACTAGTTTACCGGCTCAGTATAGTCATATTGTCGCTCCAGACACAACATTATTTTTTTTATGATCGAGTGTGGTTTACAAACGTATAGGGAAGTCAGAATCAGTTTTAATGCGAAAATGGGATCGTGCTATACATAATATACTGTGTAGAGTTCTGTTTCTGTAGGTATAGATCTTTATTCTCATTCACACACCAGAGCAGTTATTACTATCAGTTACCTAGAGCTTCTTACTGTATAAAACCGTTCTAACGTCCCTTACACCCGGAGACTATAGACACTTATGTAGAATTCCTTCGAAACAGAAGTGTCGCATCTCTTGAGGTAATTTTATTCTATGACAGTAGTTTTTGCTAATCGCGTTCACCATACAAGTTTTAATTGCCAAGTCAGGTCACGTGTAAATTTATCTAACGCGGTTTTGTTACAAAATAGTTGATTAAACACATGAATTGTTTTAAATTGATACTGGAAATTGTTTGTGACACACCGGTAAGTATTTAGCCTACTTTATTTTATTGTATTTTGGGTCAAAGTTTATTTAATGTAGTCTTGTACGATATTTTCTGCCTTCAACAAGTAGCCTGTACATACAACTTGCTTGGGCTTAAATTAAAAAAATAAAGTTTTTTTTATGCTTCTCACTCTCGTTATGTGTAATGACAAGTACTCATGATAACAAAATAACTAGCCCAAATTCAATCCATCCTACCATTTGCCATCAGGATGTTCCAGTTCCTACATCCCGGCACCATCATTAGATCAGCTCGATGGTATAATTAAATTGCGTTGTCCGGTGACTTAGAAAAGTAGGTAGATATGCCAAATTTCAGCTCTATTTTAAACCAACACGTGTTCGAAAATGGTTTGCCAATTTTGAAGCGGACAACTTACATACGACCATTGTAAATTAAACAAAAGCATGTTGACATATTATTAGGGTATATATTGGTGTATATTTGTATATATTAGTATAAATATAGTATTTTGTATGAATTTTATATATAGGGCTTATTTATATAAGTTTCTATTGTACACAATCCTACCCTCGAATGTGATCTCACTCTATTACTCAAAGGTTTGCTGGGAGAAAACTCAACTTTAAGTTAAGCTTGCCTTTGTACATTAACTGTGTAATGACTGTATTTTATGTTAAGATGTGGTGTACAATAAACAATTATGAAATAAGTACCTTATTTCCAAAGCATGTTAATGTCTATCAACATCTATGTCTAGGGGAATAAACTCAATAAAGGTACTTAAATCATATGTTTAGGTCACCAGCGAAACAATGCATGCTATCAACTAACAAGTAATCAAAAAATGATTAAAACATCCAATCATTCCATCCATCGAGTTTACTTTCAATTGAATTAAAAACAATAGAACGCCAGCATTCAATAGCTCATTCACTGATTACATTGTGAATTCATTTATTTGCTTTAAAAAGTAAATTCAGCTAAAATAAAACGTTCGCCGAAGGTTAATACTTGATTAACAAAGTTTGTCTAATCCAAAAGTGGAGATACATTTTGAGGCACGTGGCATACATGAACCATCGTAAATATTGTATGAGTTTGAGCTTAAAATTGTTCATGTTTGAGGTGAATCGTTACCAGACGATGTCAAACTTCTCCAGACTCCATGTTATTTATTTTGTTGCAGTGCAGTTCAGTCAACCATACATATCATTACGCTTGAATTCCCAGTAGGGTTTGGCACAGGTTTTTAAATAATAAATAAATACATTTATTTCAGACCAGAGTCCATAATTAAAAACATTACAATCAGATAACATACACACAAACGTACAATCAGAAATTAAAATACACATTAGAATTACAATGTCACAGTTAATTTCAATATATAATTACAAAATCAAATTTAAAACCAAAACAAAATTCATATCTAAAATAAAATAAAAAAATAAAAACAAAATTAAAATCAATATTAAAATATTACACAAACCTCTGAGCCCCGGAAACTCACCGGTGAGTTTGACAAAAAAAAAATATTTAAGTGAAAAAAAAACTAATAATCGGCTGTCAACCCGGGTTGTCGTTGGGATTTAATTTAACAACCCAGATTTTGCCGCTGGGCCTGATAAAATTAGACACATGTCCTAGAGGTGCGGGCAGATACTAACAGGGGTCGTGCTATAATAGCATCAAATAATACGAGGACAGGCGCTAACATGAATGTTATGTACACCCACATTTTGCCAGTTATTTAAGACCCATGTAATAAGCAGTGAGCAATTATGGCACAGTGGTAACGATTGTGACTTACAAGTTGTAGGACGTGGGTTCGAACCCAGACAGGTACTTTACTTTGTGTAAATTTTTTCATCATCACTGTTCTCAAAACGATGAAGGAAAACATCGTGAGGAAACCGGCATGTCCTAGAACCAAAAATTCGAAGACATGTGATGATGATGAATGATGACAGTGGTAACAGTCGCGACTTACAAATTGTAGGACGTGGATTTGCACCCAGACAGGTACTTTACTTTGTGTAAATTATTTCATCACCACTGCTCTCAAAACGATGAAGGAAAATACCGTTAGGAAACCGGCATAACCCAGAACGAAAAACTTCGAAGACATGTGACATCATGTCATGTCTTACAGAGAGGAGGCCTGTGTCCTTGCAGAAGGAATTTTAAAATGCTGATTATGTTATTACTTTGCCCTATAATACGAGGCGAGCTCCTCAAGACTTCATGTTCAGTAGATGAGGCAACACTTGCGGTCACTGCTAACGAGGCAGTGAAACCAGAATTTCACAGAAATGGTTGACGTAAAAAAATTAAACTTAAAAAAAAATAAAAGTGCTAAATAACTTTTATTTCATAAGTCGGTGTCAAAAACGAAGACACAATAACAGAAACACTGCCTTCCGAAATTAAAGTTATTTAGCACACTTTTTGTTTTTTAAAAGTTTTATTTTTCACTTTTTAGTTCCCCATTAAATTGTGTTAACAATACATAGACATTACAATCGCAGCAATCACGACTCATTTGCTGCTAGATATTGAAAAGTACCTCTGTCTATCTCCTAAGACCTTCATCAGATCCTAATGTATACTAAAACCTTCCTTGAAAAATATGCATTTAAATAAGTAGTTTTTGAGAAAATCGCGCACAAACAAGATACACACACGGGTCGAATACAGAACCTCCTTTTTTGAAGTCGGTTAATAAAAGAACCGTATGGTGTCGGACGTAAAAGAATAGCAAAATCCCATCACTTCCCGTGGGTGTCGTAAGAGGCGACTAAGGGAATCACCGGAGAATGGGAAGCAGCAATCTTCGTGCATTATAAGAACCACACTGCGATCGCCAACCCGCCTACCAAGCGTGGCGATTACGGCAAACCGAAAATAAATATAATAATGAAACGTACACCAAAAAGATGCCCCCCTAGTGCTCGGCAGCCCGCCTACCCTTGACTTCGGTAGCGGTCAAGGCCATGGCGAGGCAAGGGGTGCGAAGAATCTCCGGAGTGAATCCAGCTAACCCAACAAACACCGACGACGGCAACATTTAACTCAAGAACACTTCGGACTGACGAGAAGATCATCGAACTTGAGGAAGAATTGAGCAGGTTGCGATGGAGTAGTGTAGGATTATCTGAAGCCCGAAGAGAGGAGGAGGACTCGATAATCCTTGAATCCGGTAACCTGCTCTATTTCCGGGAGGACAACCAGCAGTCCCAGGGTGGTGTCGTGTTTATCGTCCACAGGTCCCTCGTGAACAATGTGGTGAAGATCGAGAGTGTGTCGACCAGGGTAGTGTACCTTATACTCAGAATATCGTCAAGATATTCGTTGAAGGTCGTACAAGTTTACGCCCTGACCTCGACACACCCCGACGACGAAGTTGAGGCCATGTATGAGGATATATCCAGAGCCATGCATGGTTACAAAACTCACTTCACGGTGATCATGGGGGACTTCAACGCAATACTGGGCAACGAGACGGTCACAAGCTGCAAGTGGGGCAATTTGGATTTGGACATCGGAACCACCGGGGACACATACTGGCCAGTTTTATGGAGATGGAGATAGATATATAGATAGATAAACCTATATATGATGAACTCCTTCTTCAGAAAGTGTGAGCACAGGAAGTGGACCTGGCAGAGCCCCGACGGTGTAACTAAAAATGAGATTGACTTCATCATGTCAACGAAGAAGCAGATATTCAATGATGTCTCTGTGATCAACGCGGTGAAAACTGGAAGTGATCACCGCATGGTAAGAGCCACATAGAATTTAAATATCAAGCTGGAAAGATCTCGACTGATGAAGTCTACGCTCCGTCCAGCACAGATCCAGATCCATAACCTCGAAAGCTTTCAGCTCGAACTTCAAAATCGTTTCGAGTTCCTAGTGAGCTCTGTGGACAAATAAAATAATGGGTCCGTGAAAACTGTCCATATGGTCGGATCTAAGTTGTTCAAGACTCGCCGTACCGATAAGAACAGGAAGCTCTCTGATCCTACTCTCAAGCTCATGAAGGAGAGGCGGGAGATGATTGTGCAGTCTTCAGACGATGCGTGTAAATTCCGGCAGCTTAATAGATGGATCTCCAAGTCCTTTAAAAGCGACCTCCACCGCTTTAATACCGAAAGGCTTAAATACGCGATAGAGCGGAATAAGAGCTCCAAGGTCTTCGCAAGAGATCTGTCTATTGGGCAAAGCCAGCTCACGAAACTGAAGACCAACGATGGCAGAACCATATCCGTCACATCGGAGCTTCTGAGGGAGATCGAGACGTTCTACGGACAGTTATACACGTCAACGACTAAACCCACTGCGAATCTAGCTAACGACTCAATAGCTAGATTGACCCGACACTATACTGAAGACATCTCGGACGTCAGCCTGTATGAGATTAGGGTGGCTCTGAAGCAGCTTAAGAACAACAAGGCGTCGGGTGATGACGGAGTCACGGCCGAACTTCTGAAGGCGGGTGGAAAACCGGTCCTTAAGGCCCTTCAGAAACTGTTCGATTCCGTAATACTCGAGGGAAAAACGCCACAGGCTTGGGGCAGAGGTGTAGTGGTACTCTTCTTTGAGAAGGGCGACATTACCCTGCTTACGAATTACTGGCCCATCTCACTTCTGAGCCATGTCTGCAAGCTATTCTCCAGAGTAATCACGAACCGTCTTGCGCGCAGGTTTGACGACTTCCAGCCTCCCGAGCAAGCCGGATTCCGAAAAGGTTTCAGCACCGTAGACCACATACATACGTTGTGGCAGGTTATACAGAAGACCGAAGAGTATAATCCGCCCCTCTGCTTAGCGTTTGTGGACTACGAGAAACCCTTCGAATCGATTGAAACTTGGGCTGTGCTGCAGTCTCTCCAAAGGTGCCAGATTGACTATCGGTACATCGAGGTGTTGAATTGTTTGTACGAAAACGCCACCATGTCAGTCCGACTTCAGGACCGGACCTCAAAACCTATCCTCCTACAGCGGGGTGTGAGGCAGGGAGACGTCATTTCTCCGAAACTGGACAATGGAGGATGTCTTCAAGGTTCTGGACTGGAGAGGGCTAGGCATTTATGTCAATGGCGAGTACATCACTCATCATCAATTTGCAGACGATATAGTCATCATGGCTGAGACTATGGAGAACCTGAGTACAATGCTCGATGACCTCAGTAGAGCGTCCGAAAGAGTGGGTCTTAGAATGAACATGGACAAAATCAAGGTAAATACCTATGTAGCACCACTCTCATCAAGATCGGACACTCGACGAAAAGTTCTGGAATGGCGACCGCAGCGTTAGAAGGCCTCCCACAAGGTGGACCGTTGACCTGGTGAGGGTCGCGGGTAGTCGATGGATGCGAGATGCACAAGACCGATCATTGTGGCGACACTTGGGGGAGGCCTATGTCCAGTAGTGGACGTCTTTCGGCTGAAATGGTGATGATGAATAAAAGAAACGGGCAGGTGACAGATTAAAATAACTTATCATGATTGAAAACCGGTGGTTTTTTTTTGTGGGTTGGATATCATCCAATTACATCTCCCACTGGGTGGAGCGAGAGGGCGTGTCAGTCTCTTACTGACTAAAACCCACCCCCATTCCTTCCCTGCCTTAGTGCCCAGGGGTGTGGTAACTCATTTTCAGAATTTATCATCTACCCCTAGGTATGAGAACAGGTGGCTAAAGTAATAACAGCCACACGGGTCGATCCATCAGGTTAAGCTGCGCTTGCCGGGGTTGGTCCATGGATGGGTGACCATATTTACATACCGATACTCCTTCCTGTATCGGAAATCACGTTAAGCCGTTGATCCCGGCTGTCAATCGTGGACCTTTGACAGTCGTTACGGGTCGCCAGAAGCCCGAAAGTCTGACAACCAGTCTTACCAAGGGGTACCGTATTACCCAGTGACTTGTTTGTTGAGGTCAGGTAGGCAGTCGCTCCATATAAAATACTGGTATTCAGCTACATCCGGTTAGACTGCATGGAAGCCGACCCCAAGATAGTTGGGCAAAGGCTAGGCACATGATGATGATTGCGAACATTGGTAACAATCGCTATAATATTTTTAACACGCATAGCTTCAACTGTAACTGTGTAAAAAAATCTTAGAAGTTAAATTTGACCCACTTTCCGATTCCTGATTGAGCTGAAATTTTGCATACGTGTTTGGTTTGGATAACAATGCATGGTTAGCTAAATGACGTTATTTTAAATCTTATATTGCGGACTAGTTAATCAAATAAAAGGATTTGCTGAGAAAAATACGAACAAGCGTGTTTTTAGGGTTCCCTACCCGAAGGGTCCAAAGGGAGCCATATTGCTGCCACTCAAGTGTCCGTCTGTCTGTGTATCTGGCTGTCCCTCTGTCTCTCTCAAAATTTTGTTGCGAAGATTTTTTTAATTTTTCATTGACTTCAAAGGTATATTTGATAATACGTACTTATGTATATTTTATTAAAAAATATCAATACATTGATATATCAGATTTTTTCATTGATAATTCCCTCATTTGGTACGGAACCCTAAATGTGCGAAGTCCGACTCGCACTTGGCTTTTTATTGTTATTTTAACTTTAATATTATTATTACTTTTTAGACCCTATCACCTCATTATTTTTACCGACAACTTCTCTCTCTTCTCTCTTATATGCCTTGATTGAAACCCTACTATCGATGAAAAAAGAAAGTTAAATGTTTGTCACAAATAGCCCTGAATTTTCATCTAGGTACTGACTACCCTTTTTTTTTCAAAGCGAGTGTTTCAGTAGTTTTAGTTTGGTTTCTATTGGACCTAGGGTATCGAGCATTGACACAAAGAGAATTTGAATGGTCGAATGTAAACACGGACTTAATACTGTTGACTGGTTTCAGTCGTTTGAAACTTTTGTCGGCTAGAACTGGCTACTTTGTTTTATTGCGGTTGGTGCGGTTTGGATTTTCGTCCCTTGGTTAGTGTTTTATAATGATAGTACGAGTAGCTGATCCCCGAACTTCGTGCCACCTCAATATCAATAAACAAAACCGTTCTCGAGATATCATCAAAAAAGTCGTTTCATTTTATTTACTTTTTCGTAAATTTTCCGATATTTTAATAATTATTTTGCTAATTGCTGGGGTGGAGACAAATCCAACTAATCAAAAATCATTGAAATCAGTACAACCATTCTTGAGTTATAAAATATGGTGTAACTAACCCGACTTTGTTTTATATATAAAAACTAGCTTTTGCCCGCGACTTCGTCCGCGTAGAAGTCGAAAATGGTTCTAATTGGATTTTTATTTGGTTTTTACGTTTTTAATTTTGTTATAATATTTAAATTATTATGTTTAAATACTTACACAATATAACAATCTTTATTATAGTATAAGGATTTAAAGGTTAATTATACATGAAAATATAATTATGTATTTTAAAAAAGATTTAGCAAAGGAACTCGCTTAGGGGCTTTCGGAACTTTTTTACATGGAGAGGGGTTTACACTTTCCCCCCTCTCCCTTCCTCCCTTTAAATCGACAAAAAAATTACGTAAACATAACCTCAAAATCCGATTTTTTAAAAATATTTAAAAAGGGGGCTTTTCCTTCATAGGGGGGGGGGTGCGAGTTCTACAGCCTCTCCCCCTCCCTCCCTCAAATTTCATCCCTTAATTCCACGGCAGATTAAGTAAAGTCGTACCTACTCTTCTTTTGTCCCATGATTGTTGCAATGACGGTCATGAGACATAACAGCAAATTCATCCTAATTGTTCGTCACATGGCACACAATTTTTTTACGAATATCCATTGAGCGTTCTAGTGTACCGTACAACAAATAAGAAAGCGTACGGAAAAGGCATGCGCCATCCCCCACTATTGGCACAACAGAAAAGTTTATTAATTTCCCATTGATGTTAACCAACTCTGTTCTCATTTTTAAAAATAGTCACAGACAAATTTATAAATGTAAAAAAAATGCGAAAAACAAAACACAATAGATTTTTTATTTAAAAAAAAAAATCGGATTGAGTTTTCAGACATGTGTCAAAATAAAATGTTATTTAAATCAAAAGCAATAAAGAGTATTGATATCAACTTCGAAGCAAATCACCGCCAAAATTACTTTCTATCCTTTTTTAACCCCGTTAGTGGATGAATTTTAATAAAATACGAAACACGTCTTCCATCAATTCTGTTAAAAAAGGTTTATGTAAAATTTGAAGTGACTGACCCAGGAATCACGTTATCCAATACAAACTTTACCCCCTTTTACACCCCCTTTAGGGTAGATTTTCAGAAAATCCTTTCTTATCGGATGCCTATATCATACAAAGAACACACCCTCCAAGTTTCAGGTCTCTGTTATCAGCGGTTTAGGCTGTGCGTTGATACGTCAGTCAGTCATTCAGGACAAAGCATTTTATATGTATAGATAGATAGATAGATACGAGTAGATTAAATTCAACCCTTTTTGAATAAAATCTGATTGAGTTTTCGAACATGTGTCAAAATAAAATGTAATTTAAATCAAAAGCACTAAGGAGTACTGATATCAACTTCGAAGCAAATCACTTCTAAAATTACTTTCTACTCCTTTTTAACCTGTTAGGGGATGAATTTCAATAAAATATGAAACACGTCTTGCATCAATTCTGTTAAAAAAGGTTTATGCAAAATTTGAAGTAGATTGGACCAAGGAATCACGTTGTCCCATACAAACTTTGCCCCCCTTTTTCACCCCCTTAAGGGTATATTTTGGGAAAATCCATTCTTACCGGATGCCTACATCATACAAAGAACAAACCCTCCAAGTTTCAGGTCTCTGCAATCAGCTGTTTAGGTTGTGCGTTAATCCGTCAGTCAGTCATTCAGGACAAATCATTTTATATGTAGAGATTTTACCTTATCTTTCAATAATTTACCAAACTGACTGATTTGGTGACAAAAGACTATCATCATCATTTCAGCTGAAAGATGTCTGCTGGACCTAGACCTCCTCCAAAGGTCGCCTCATTGACTGTTCCTGTGCGTCTCGCATCAGGTTGATGGAAAAAGTTCAGAGGCCTCTTAGTTACCTATATTCACGATTCATCGTTTTTTGTTTAAGCTATGAGTTTTCATGACCGAGTGTGCAGGTTAGCTTGGAGATGGTATATGGCCTGGAGATTGATATTATAACTGTGAAAATTATTAGTTTTGGAAAAATCTTTCGAATGAAAGCGAAAATAAGGCCACGGGCCTGCGGACGGCGAGTAGTGGGTAACTCGCCGTCCGATCAGCACCAGGCCCGAGAGTCGACGGCGCGTAGTGTTCCACGCGCGCCTCTAAGAGTTGTCAGCAAAAGGACGGGGCCTGCCACGGCCGATGCCTGCCCCCCGGGTTGAGGATAATTTCGAAAGAGTTATCTCGCCCCTGGGCATTCAGGGCAGGGAGGAACAGGGGTGAGTTTTAGTCAGTAAGAGTCTGACACGCCCTTCCGCTCCACCCTAGAGCGGAAGAAGTCATAGGATGATTGCCCACCCCCCAAAAAAAAAACAAAAAAAAACCGAAAATAAGGCAAGAGCTACTTGTCTATAATTATATGCAAAGAATGACGTCGATACGTTTCAAATTGAGTGAAGGGTTTCAATAGAAATAGCAAATGAGACCCGTTGTTATTACTCGTACTTAAAAAATGGGGTCTAAAACTGGAATCCAACGAAAATAAATCGAAAAAGGTCCTTTTTTTATCAATCAATAGACATACTTGTGCATTTTATGTGGTACTAGTTTCTGCTAGCGGCTTTGTCCGCGTTGCATTAGTAAGCCCCCATGATAAATTATAGCCTAAGTGCTATTTCAGACAATAATCTATCTCTGTGCCACATTTCATCCCGTACAGCCGTTCTGGCGTGATTGAGTTACAAACATCCATCCAAACTTTTGCATTTATAATATTATTACTAGCTGCGCCTGCGATTTCACCCGCGTAGGCCGGGATAAAAAGTAGCCTATGTGTTAATCCGTCGCGGATAAATTCGAAATAGAGTTACCGCGGCTCTTGGCACATAGGCAACTGCAGGAACAAGGGTAGGTTTTAGTCAGTAAAAGTTTGACTCGCCTTCTCCCTCCACCCAGAGAGGGCGAAGTCATTGGATGATTACCCACCCTGCAACAAACATACAAACGCACACAGTCACAAACTGTCGCCTGTATAATATTACCTAAATATACCTGTGGGATGAATCAGTCACGGTGGTTACAAAACAGGAACCAAGCATGATTACTTCTTATTACAGAAGTGAAACAAAACTGTCCATAGCTTACAGAAATAGTCAGGAGTCGTGGTTACTGTCTGTCATCTGTCCAATTTTGCTTTGTCTCCATGGACATTGATCTAATTTAGATTCTAATGCCCAAAACCGAGCCGTCTATTTGTCATGCTACAATGTTAGAGTGCCTGCTACAAAATTGACATGATCAAATATGAGATTTACCAAACCACAGAAAATGTAACACTAGCGTACAGATGCCTCACCCCGTACAAAGAAACGGTACCGCCGTAACCACGGCTTTTCGACGTGCACAAGCAACTTTTGTTCTTCGTTCGCCCCGTCTTCTGCACCTCGCTAGGTGGTGTTAGCACGAAGGCTTGCAAGTTGAATGAATTTACATAAAGTCTTAACAATATATTTTTCTCACACGTTGAGAAATTACTTATAGGTAGTGTTTTGGCACTTCATAACAGTTTTACTGTTTCAAAATGTGTCACTACAAATTTTAAAGAGGCGAATGGATAAACTCTAAAACTTCAAACAGCGCCATCTATTGGTACAAGAAATATGAGTGCCTAAGGATTCGTTCCAATAAACATCTAAATTCGAATTAGGAGCCCATTATTCCACAATTTTATGCTTAGGCTAGTTTATTAAATAAGAAAATATAGTTTTACCATATTTTTTTAAAATATAAATGTTAGGTACTTAAACTTCATTAAGAAATCGATGCATATTACGCCATCTATTGAAATTTATTTGAACTATATTTTCTTTGTTCGAGATGATACCCCGACCAAACATAGAAAGATTCGTGACTGTGTGCATCACAGCGGGCCCTAGCAGAATACCAGCGCTGCGTTATTTAATTTTTTTAAGTATCGTATATCCTCACAGTCTCGCTGATGGTGACGCGTGTGTTGGGTCATTCGGTGCTGATCCACGCGTCATGTTCGTGAACGGGCGCCGTCAGTTGGGACTGGTAATCTCTTAGCTGCCATAAGCTTGTTTTATCTTTATTTTCTGAATTGTTTGTTTTTTTTTTTATTTTGTTTTTGCATTGTTCTCACATAATTAGAAGAAACAAAAAATATGTAACCAGAAATTTTGTAACACATATCATGGTATAAATAATAAATAAATAAGAGTGTCCATGGAGTTTCTTGCACGTACTTCTCCATAGAGATCTACGTTTTGAAATGTGCAATTAGCTTCATCTTTCTGACTGACCGACTTATTGACAATTTAAAAGTGTTTTATTTGAAATATATGCTTTGATTTTGATTTTGAATGAAGTATGAAAAATGTAACTCGCAACTTTATGCCCAAATTGATGAAGTAATTCACATGTTTTTTCAGATCGTCCTTGACATCCCTACTATTATATACCTATTGATGTTTCAGTCTAAATTGCACATTCAGGCATATTGTAACAAAAATAAAAGCTACAAAGTTCAAATACGTGTTCAATCGCAAGTTAGTACCAGTGATAGCCATAATCCAAAGCGTATTGAATATTATAGTAACTCTACGAAGCAATTTTGTGATACTTACTCCTATTTATGGCTATAACGGGCGGTATTTTGGATGGAAAATATCGAATGTTGAATCACTACAAACCGGTATAATGTCAGAAACGTACGAGTATATCGTAAGCAAATTGCTCAAAATTAAATAAAAACAAAGAATCGCATAGAATAATACTTTATTTTTTAACTTGTTCTTTTAAATTCATAATTAGTTTTTAGGTATTAGCCTCAGAAACGTCCCAGCGGCCTAGCTGGTTCAAAAAATTTTGCGTCACTTAGTAAAAAGGTGTGTCATGAAGAATCTTTTTTTTTCAACCTTAGCAAATGAGTAGTTACATGAAAGCGCTTGTGAGAGCCTAGTCCTCCCAGGTACTCTTTTCCCGAAATCAACATTATTTAAACTTTTATATCTACTATTCAAGTGAACTATAGACAAAAAAAATTACAAAGTCGTCCATGAAAAATCGTGAAATGGCAAACTTCAAGTAAAAAGATCATGCAAACCTGAAATAGTTTTCACTAGACTATTCTTTTAATAACAAAATGGAGAAATGTAGCAAAAATTTCCAAAGAAAAAATATGCAAAATTATTTTTATTTTGTCAAGAGGTCCATTTTTTTTTTTTAAGAATTTCGACTCAATATATTTACTTTATCTGAACCTGTAGGCTTAAGCAGATTTGAGGGATTCGCTTGTAGAGCTGAGATAAAATTAAAATATCTGCTCAAAGAACATCGGCCAAATACGACCTGACCGAAATATGAAACGGACACCAATGAGTAATATGTCAAAAAATAGTGACTTAAGTGTATATTAAATTACGGGGCTCAACTTATTTTATTGGAGCCGGTAAAATAATTCAGCTTTGTCATAAAAAAATCTCATTTACTTTTTGTAGGTTTTGAACGCATCCAAACCCGTCCCATTATTATCTGTGGTACACGTTTCGTCTTGGCACTACACTTTACATTTACATTTTTTAAATACTAGATTTTATTGAAGATTTTTTATTTATTTTTAAAGTGTATATCAACAACATCATTTTTAGATGGGGATATGGATTAAGTATTCCGAAATGAGTTGCAAATGATAAGTTTACAGTAATATAGAATGCATAAAACGAAACGTATTATGACATGAGAGCTGTCAAAGCCTTTACCGGCTACCGCGCAGTCCCTTCTATATTAAATTACTCTTTGGCGCAGTCCTTCGTTCGTTGCTCTTGCGTTGTTGTGTACTGTGCGATTTCTTAGGTATTCATTTTGTGGATTGAAACTAAGTAGGTACAAAGTCATGGCTGTGGACTTCGGTATTACATAATAACCTCAAAAGTTACGAAATAATTTATGTTAATATTTAAGATCGTCGGCTTATAAAAAATATATTTTCAATTTAGGATTAATGATTGTGCTAAAATTAATCCATACACTATTCATGTCCGCGATATTTTATATTCAGGTCACACGATGTATGGGCAGTGACCGACCTTCTTTGGGAACTTATCGACAGTATGTTGAAAAGTGGGGTACTGTTTTAAGTCAATTTTTAATATTAATATCGAGGAGGTATCGATCGTATTTTGAGTGGACAGCACAATATTATTTTATTCGGGGTTAGATTTGAACAAATCAGCGGAGTTTTGTTGTGTTTTGTTCCAGTGATTGGGAATAGTGTGGCAGAGGAGCTAGTGGCTAAAATAATAACAGCCGCACGGGTCGATCCATCAGGTTAAACTACGCTTGCCGGGGTTGGTCCATGGATGGGTGACCATCTTTACATTCCGAGACTCCTCCGTGCCTCGGCAAGCATGTTAAGCCGTTGGTTGGTCCCGGCTGTCAATCGCGGAACGTTGACAGTCGTTACGGGTCGTCAGAAGCCCGAAAGTCTGACAACCAGTCTTACCAAGGGGTATCGTATTACCCGTTAACTGGGTTGTGGAGGTCAGACAGGCAGTTGCTCCATGTAAAATACTGGTATGCTGCTGAATCCAGTTAGACTGGAAGGCAACCCCAAAATAGTTGGGTGTGGCGGTTTTGTCTCATGAAAAAAACAACGAAGTTTTGCAGACGTGACAGCTACTTAAATTAAATGAAAATAAACTATAAACTCATGTTAAGCTTTTTTTTTCATTTAATCATCATTGTTATTGATTTCTAATTATTTCAATTTCGACATGCATGCGTAGGTACGGATAAAGTACTTGATGTAATTGAAAACATGATCCTCCTTCAGGACTTCGTCTTCATCATCATCATCGTCATCATCAGTTTTTTAATGTCCCCACTGCTGGGGCACATGCTCATTTTATTCCTCTCTGTGAGAGGGATATTTTTTTTTGACTATTATTAGAAGCTGAGATTCCACACATCGTGAGAAAACCGGCATAGAACCACAAATCCGAAGACATGTGACATCCATCAATGGTTACTGGCAAGCGTCTGGACGGACCAATTTCGCTCATCGCTGGAGACAAAATTCTACGAAGCACTTCACAATGCCAAAGGTAGGTATAGATGGCGAAACAATAAAAAGAGAATGACTTCACGTCAGGGGAATTACAACCCTCAGTAATGTGGAATATGACGCGAGGAGGAGTATTAGAAGAATGGTTAGTTTTAAAAAGTTAGCAAGAAGGGTGGTGGTCAAAAGTGACATTGAATGAAGTCATAAAATAAAAATGTATTGGAACTACATAGTTAGAAGCAATAACGTCACTATTTTTATGACCAATTTACGTATAATACAGCTTGGCTTTTGCAACTGAACTGCAAAGAGATACATTGTCTTTTATTGCCATTGTAAGATGCAGCCGTATTTTTCAATTATTACTAAAAAATAATTATGTAACTTCAATTCAGGTCTTTCAAAGCAAAGTGGCCACAAAGTCTTTCATTTTGTTTATTTTGGACATGTGACCTAATTGTACAACATGGCTGCTACAAGTAGTCTAGGAAAAGAGACAATCTATCAGCCCGTATGTTCGCGGTAACGATTGTCAAAAAAACCAAAATGCTAATGTTGCTGATTGAGATGCGCTACCGCAATGACATTGAAAGTGGAAATACGTATTTTAGTATCGTATTTTTGATATACCATGACCGTACCAAGACGGTACTATGACTGAATCAAGACTGTACCATGATCGTACCATCACCATACCATGACTATACCATGAGCATACCATGACCATACCATGACCATACCATGACCATACCATGACCATACCATGACCATACCATGATCGTACCATGACCGTACCATTTTTTTTTCGCGGGGTTGGAAATCATCTTATGACATCTCGTGCTCTGGGTGGAGTGGGAGGGTGTGTCACTCTTACTGACTAAAACCTACCCCAGTTCCTTCCCTGCCTGAGTGCCCAGGGGTGCGGTAACTCTGTTAAGAATTTATCCGCTACCCCTAGGCATATGACAGCACCATGACCGTACCATGACCGTACCATGACCGTACTATGACCGTACCATGACCGTACCATGAACGTACCATGACCGCATCATGACTGTACCATGACCGTACCACGACCCTACCATGGCTGTACCATGACCGGTGTCGTCAGCTAAAATCCTGTATCCTAGGACTTAGAAAAGTCGACATCATCATCAGCTTTTAGTGGGACGCTGGAATCGAACAAAAAATATCACTTTAAAGTTTAATATTTCGCAAAAAATCACTGAGTCGAAAAATAGTATGAATAACCTCGCAATGATTTTGAAAGACCTATACAGCGATACCCCACACTATAGAATAGGCAAGAAAAATAAAAGTCATCTACACTTTACATGATACATGAGCTACCATAAAAAAAAACCTTTTTTAAAATTTAATATCGTTTCGTTTTCGTGGCGTGATTGCAGTTTTCTAGTACTAACAGTCGCTAAGCTATACCTCCGACGGATAGATGGACAGACCGAAACTAAAAGGGTTCCTTGTCCTTGTTAGAACTACGGAACCCTAAAAACTCGTATCCAACTGCATCCAGTTTGACTGGAAGCCGACACCAACATAGTTGCGAAAAGGCTAGGCTTTTAATCGATTGCATTTTTTTTATTTCAATTACTTGATTAAAGAAATACACTTTCGCATAGGTCCAATTTTCAAGTTTTGTTTTTTGTACTCCAATATTTGATTACAATATAAATACATAACGAATCTAATAAATAACTTAATAAATAAAATATGTACAAGCGGCATAAAAGAGGAAGGAGTACAGCTCATGTGGCATGGAAAAATGTATTTCACTATTTTCACATAAACAGTTTTTTTTCCAAGAAATCCTATTTATTGAAATTTATAAATTGTTTGCAAAATGTACTAGCCATAAATTCCCAGACGATAGGTAATATATTCACGATAAGTATGACGGATTGTTTCTAATACAGTAGACACGACTGAATTCATACATAAGTATATAGATTCTTAGAAAACTTACCTATATCAAGATAGAGTTTCGACAATAATTTATAAGTCGATAGGCAATTTTCTATGATAAAACTGATATCGAGAGGTATTTATTTTTGGATAGTATTTAAACGAGCGAAAATAAACTCAAATCAAAGGTGTCAAAATACTGAATATCTGAAATACTAAGTGGGCGACAAAAAAATGTTTAAAACAGCGACTTGAAAATATAAAATTGAGTTACAATACGATCAAAATAATAATTCTTGAGCGATCTTTTGTCTATTTTAGTGACAATTTTATAGCTTACATTATATTTAATAGGTATTTGACTTAAAAAAGTGTTAAGTGCGCTGCTTTATATCCTAATTGAAATGTTTTAATTATTATTATTTTAGGTGGTGTACCTAAAGTGTGAATAGTCTCAGAAAAAAAAAACTACAAAACAAGCTTTTAGAAGGAATGTATTCAAAGCGGCGAAAAATTAATCTGAATTTGGGATTAAAAATAATTAAAGCAGGTAGCAAAAATAGCAGTTTTTAAGGTATGAATGAATGAATGATTTTATTTTTGTAAATAGGTTACAACACTTTTACACGTCAATATTTTTTTTGTCAGTTTTTGCTAGATGAGGTCGGTGTTTCTTAGCTGACTATTGAGAAGAAACACTAAAACAATCTCAGAGGTCAAAGTCTATGGTAGGTAAGTTGACGAAGACCCGCTGTGTAAGGCTCCGTAATTGCTAAAAGAACCTAACACGAAGGGGATCACGGGGGCTATGGGATGCTCACTATAGTGAGTGAGCAAAGCCAACGAACGCAGCCTCCGTCTTCGAACCTAAAGTGTTCGTGTCGGGGTGCCCTAAGTTCTCGAGCTCGCTTCGCTCGCTCTTGGACAACGTACGTCACCATGATAAACATTTTTGTTAATTTGATGTATCAAATGATATAATACAATGTTTTTTATCCCACTGTTAATATTAGTTACCATGTCATGAATTATAGTACCTTGCCTACGATTTTTAGTAGCAAATAGATAGTCGCCCTTTAAGGGTTTAGTCGCCTGTAAAATTATCAGCCAAAAGTAAACAAATAAATTGTATGCAAGTGCGCGACCACGAGGCACGACGTCACTCGAACGCACACGAATACACCCGAACTCCTGCGCTGCACAGCGATGTCAGCTCGTCGGTTGTTCTGCTATTTTCAAAAGAATAATATGCTAAAATACAAAAATAGAACACCAAATACAATTACAGTTATGTAACAATATTATTACCGCAGCTCACAGAAACTTCCTCAGAGGTATATTTCCCGTAAAACTTTGACTCAATTAATATTAATTATATGTTTATGATTATGTTTATAGTAATAAACATAAAGCCCCCTTCTAAGCCCGCATGTTATAACGGGCGTATATGGAATCCGACACTGCGCAGGGCCCGACACGCACTTGGCAGGTTTTTTTTACTCTTTGTATAAAAATATAAATAAATCTAAACATTTCATGGCGCTAGTATAAAGCTAACACAACGTCACGTAGTTCCGGTACTTTTGTGACGTTTTCCCTCTTTTATTAAATTCTGTCCACGTACTAAAATACCGAAGGTTTCATAAAAAATAAAAGTAATGGTATGATAGTAAAATATTGTATGAAATGGTCGGCTCGTTTTGTGTTGTTTTTAATGGCACTATGTTTGCGTTGCGTGATAATATTGCATCTTAAGGGTGCGTTTTGATTAAAAATGTCCGAGGTAGGTGTGTGGAGCTATTAAAAAGGCTGAAAAAAACACACCATCAACTTTACGATAAAGCTGAGTGGTGCGTGGATGCGTATTGGACTTAACGAGAAACCGGTGTACAAAACACTAAGCAGCCTACATACAAAACAACTGACTGGAGATAGATCACATACTTCCCTCGAACGCATTCCTGGCGTACATTATTCGTCAGTCAATTGTATCGTATTAACAAGACTTTATCTTCACTAAATTCTATTCTATCAGTTGCCTTTTTCCGTGATACAAGAACAAGGCTAAGAAAGCTAGCTAACTAATAGTAGATATCGGACACAAATTACTAGCTACGCATCCTCGTATGGAAACATCTCTGGTGGAAAAATAGTTACCTCTAAGATCTTTATTAATAACTAGCTGACCCGACAGATGTTGTCCTGACTGAACTGTCAAACTCGCGAAAATTAAATAGTCGTTAAGTTTCAGAAATTTTCCAATTTTTTGCCCAACTTTCCAAGTTTTTTAATTCATAAGAACCTTTTCCTGACAATAACAAACACAATAAAAAAAGAATTAGCTAAATCGGTCCAACCGTTCACGCGTGATGCCGTGACCAAGGAAATAGGGATTCATTTTTATATATATAGATTATGAGTTATGGCTTTTCTTATAAAATTACTTAAACTTATACTTTCAGATATATTCAATTTGTACTGGTATAATTGTAGAAATTGAAAGAATTCGTCAGCCTAAGCCGGTTTTAACTAATCTGAAAAGTGACTTCCAGAAAGATGCGCATGAAAATAAACACACAAGATTATTAAAAGCACTTCTTAAAACGCCAGCAAAACTCTGACACTGTCATTATTACGTCCAATGTGAACCCAGCTTAAAATTTAAATGGAAACTTTCCTCGGATAGCCCGAGGCTGAAGTCATTGTCTCCTTCAACGATTATAATAGATCTAATTTTCGAAGAGCACTCCACAAATTAAGACGAAAATATGGACCGCGTCGTCGACCTGAAGCTTGGAGCTACTGTTAGTATAGAAGATTGTGAATCGTTTAGTCATTTGTGTATATCCGTGTGGGGTGTTATTTTATTTATTTGTACAGGGTGTAACGAAAAGGTGTGGTCAAATTTTAAAAACTGCCCATCGATATGAACAACATTCTACAAGAAAACCTGAAGAAATTCTAAAAAAGATGTTTTACCTCCCATACTAATATTGATCATAGAAATATAGATCCCATACAAATATAGATAATAGATTTATGGAAAGTCCTATTTTTTTTGGGAACTTTCTATTTTTTATTAGAGAAAGTTGTTAATTTCCATGGGCAGAACCGGTTCTTAAAATATGACCGTAAAATATATTCCGTTACATTTACACCCGTATAATTGATAGGCTCACGAATTACCACCATCTCACCTGATGATAAGCGATATTTAGTCCATCACTATCACTATAATCACTATACTATCACTAGGTACATAGTACAAATTGAAGTACCTTTCCGCGTCTGTCTTTTTCTCCGCTGACTCCTTCCAAATCACACAACAAATTTTAATGCGGTTTCTATGACTAGAAAAAGTGATAAACTAGGATGGTTAGTATATATAATTTGTACCCGTGCGGAGTTGTTAGTTTATTACAAATTTTACATATTTCAGTGAATTTCTTTCAACAAAACATATATACCTGTTAAAAAAACTAGACTAGACTAGATCTGACTTACGAGTTTTAGGTCGTTAAACGCAGGCAGGCACTATGTGTAATTTATTTCATCACCACTGCTCTCAAAGCAGTGAAGGAAAACATTGTGAGAAAACCGCCATATCCTAGAACCAAAAATTCGAAGACATGACAATGTGAATGAATTCGCACTAGACTCACGTGGAAGATTACGGACCATTCCCTCTCCTAGTCTATTCCCCTCCTCACCCAAACATTTTAAAGATTGTGCGCTATGTATAAGAGTTGAAACAGATGAGTAGGTATCTCCCTTCGCAACATATTCATTTCAAAAGTTCACGCCTCGAAAATAAATAAACACTTCTTTAGAACACGCCGGCAATTATGCATAAATATCAATATGGGACAAAATCGAATAGAAACGTGGTTTTGAGTATGTTATAAAATTTCTTTATGCTCTATAAGTGAAATATGCTATTCATACCATGTCTTAAGCCTTCATGAGACTCCTTAAGTGCATTGGCAAAAGATTTGATTCCTACATAATATGTTTTTGCTATTCAAAATAGGAACCATTTGATACGATGCCTTTGACGTTCAGGAAATTACGGGAAGAACTTAGAAAAAATTTATTCAGGATCCGGGAATTATTTCAGTGTTTCTGTCATCTTGATCAAAGGTTTGTGTTGTATTCTTATCCTCAAAATGGAAACAGGAATTTTATTGTACATAGTTTGGCTATGAAGATCGTACTTCCATCAGGTACCTATTGTATATTGGATAGGAATGCTAAATTCACACTATTTTTAAGATTTCGTACCCGAGGGGTCTAAACGAAGCCCTATTGCTGTCACTCACGTACCCATCTGTCTGTCGTCTGTCACAATATTTTGTTCCGAAGAATTTTATAACTTCTTGTTGAGATATGAACTTGAAATTTGGTGATAATGTTTACTATTAAGTATATTTGACTAAAAAATACCAAAATATTTATTTCCCTTATATGATTCGGAACCCTAAATGTGTGAAGTCCGACACGCCTTTTTTTTTGTAGGGTGGGAAATCATCCAATGACTTCTCCCGCTCTGTGTGGAGCGGGAGGGCGTGTCAGACTCTTATTGACTAAAACCCACCCCTGTTCCCTCCTGCCCTGAGTGCCCAGGGGCGAGGTAACTCTGTTTCAAATTTATCCTCAACCCCCGGGCAGGCATCGGCCATGACGGGCCCCGTCTCTGGTGCTGATCGGACGGCGAGCTACCCATTACTCGCCGTCCGCAGGCCCGGTTCTACGGTGGCCGGAGGTCCGACACGCCTGGGCAGGTTTTTTTGATTATTATTTCATTTCATTTTAGCCGAAATAAGTCCACTGTTGGACATAGCCCTCACTACATCAACCAGTCATGTGCTCTGCTGGGTTCCTGAATTTATTATTGTCAATTGTTTTTCTTGAAATATAATTTTTGGCCCGTACTAGCAGAAGACAGATTTTTTTGGAAAAGAGAGAGAGTTATTTCCTCTGCAGTGGAATAGTGCTATTTGGGTCAGATTAGATAATTATCATGGACTAACATTTGTATTTAATTGAATTAATCGACGTTAAAAAAATCAACATCAACACATTCTATAAAATGTTATGAAACAGCTTACAGCATTTATAAATTTTATTGCCAGCTCTCGAGGAAATTGTAGCAAATTCGTGACCACGAACACTTAGAAAGAAAATAAAATTTTAACAATAAACATGCGATATTCTCACCCGTACAGATTTCTTTCCCTAGAATGAAATAAAAGTCCGCTATCTCAAGTTTTATGTTCCTTTTCTTCTATTATTGTGTTACTTACGGCAAAATCTCGGTCATCCGTGCTTTCTAAGATTTGTTAGCAATTTTTGTGATCTACTGGAGCACATTTTATTTGTTATTGAGATTAAAACGTTTTATTGTTTTATAAATTTAGATTATTAAAGCTATAAAACTTTAGTTATATTTTTATCCTCCGTACGCAAGAAATGTGCTTGGATTTATCTTCTCTCAGCAAGGTTGCAGTAATGATAGAGCCCGCAGGGCCCACCTGCCGTACATGCTATTAGGGTAACTATCACCATCAATATTTGCATTGATGTTACATATAATTAGACTGGTCACAATCACATCATCGTCATTTCAGCCAAAAGACTTCTGACGGGGTCCATCGTGGCCGGTGCCTGCATGCCTAGGGGTAGCGGATAAATTCTCAACATGAGTTACCGCACCCCTGGGCACTCAGGCAGGGAAGGAACAGGGATGGGTTTAGTCAGTAAGAGTCAGACACGCCCTCCCACTCCACCCAGAGCGGGAGAAGTCATTGGATGATTTCCCTTCTCACAACAAAAAAAAAGTCAAAAGACTTCCACTGCTGGACTTCCTAAGTATCGCCACAACGACCGGTCCTGTGCGTCTCGCATCCATTAGCTACCTGCGACCTCACCAGCAGGTGTATTCTCTAACTCAGTTGACATCAATTTAATAGGCTCTTTGCAGTACATTGCTGATTTTCTCGGTAGACAGCGATTATAATAGGCACTACGTAGTACATTTTTGTTTTCCTATACGTCAAAGCAGCAATTTACTGAAAAGTGTCTATCGAATCGATGTCAACTGAGTTAGCGAATACACCTGCAGGTCATCGGTTCACCACATGGGAGGCCTTCCAACGCTGCGTCATCCGGTACGTGGTTGCCACTCCATAACTTGTCAGCCCCATCGACCACCTGTACTCAAATTGCCATTTTTTTTTTTGAGGTTTTGAAATCATCCAATGACTTCTCTCGCTCTAGGGTGGAGCGGGAGGGCGTGTCACACTTCTACTGATTAAAACCCGCCCTTTTTCCTTCAGTTGCCTCAGTGCCGAGGGCGGCGGTAACTCTATTTCGAAGGCGAATAGACACTTCAGATTGGCGATTGTTCGGGCTATATCGGTAACCTTAGTTCCATAGCCCTCTCTGTTGCCCTTTGTGGATTTAACTTTACTTTACTATTATATAACTACATAATTATTATTACTGCTCTCAAAACGGTGAAGGAATCAAAGGAAGAAAAGGAATCGTGAGGAAACCGGCAAGTCCTAGAACCAAAAAATCGAAGAAATGTTACATCCACTAATCCGCATCAAGACCGCGTGTTGGATTACGGCCCACACCCTTTTACAGAGAGAAGGCCTGTGCCCCAGCAGTGGGGACATTAAAAGGCTGATGATGATGATGATGAGGATAATTATAGAAGTTGCGCAAAGGGAGACGAAACGAGCAACCCACATAATTATAGTCTAAACACGAACCAAGGGTCACCAAACTCAAAATAAAACTTGTATTATCTGAAAGGCGTCTTATAGAAACTGCATCTACTCGTAAGACTTACAAGTTTATATTGGAAGCATCCCAAGACTTTATTTATTCTGAACATTGCCAGTACAATATACTTGCAAATTTTTCGATATGTGCTGTCATTTGAGAACTATGAATAAAATATCGCAGTTTAAGTCGCGTTATAATTCTGTTATACATTTGTGAGAAGGCTTGAAATGTGTTTTTATATTATAGACGTTGATAAAAGACTTTTTAGTAGGAGTTGCTCATGTTTTAAGGTCACAAAATGGATATTATTGATTGTTTTGGATGTTGTAAAACGGTTTATCAGTATATTTAGGCGCAGCAATACCACTTCTAAGGATTTTTAATTGAACATCACATCTAGTTTTATTTCTTCAAAAATATATGTTACTCAAAATATTTTTTTTCGTAATTTGATATGAGAATATTTGAAATTATATTTTTATAACATAGTGTAATTCATTTGTAAAGTTATGTCTAACGCGGATGAAAAATTGAGAATCACGCAAAACTATAAAACGTATTTCTTTGAAACCTCCACCATTTTAAAGACCATTAAACTGGTTAAATATTGGCATACGAGTTTTAGTACAACACCTGTTGTTTAATGTATAGTAAATTAATAAAGCGTCTGATTTCGGACAGTGCTCCTTGATGGGCGAGTCCTATTACTGGGAGACGTACGACGCGTAACGTGAGCCCAGCACAGAACACGCAAGCTAACCACTCAAGGTCAATCAATCTAAATCTACCTAGCCTTTTCCCAAATATATTGGGGTCGGCTTCCAGTCTAACCGGATGCTGCTAATCAAAAATCTAGGTCGTTGGAAGTTAGTAGCACCTTTTTTTTACCCTTTACTTTTTTTTTTGTGGGGTGGGAAATAATCCAATGACATCTCCCGCCCTAGGGTGGAGCGGAAGGCCAGACTCTTACTGACTGAAAACCTGTTCTTTCCTGCTCTGAATGCCCAGGGGTGAGGTAACTCTTTCGAATTTATCCTCAACCCCCGGGCAAAGTGGCTTTTCGTCATAATATTAAATGTTTCTGAAAATCAACTATCGCCATTTTCACTAAATTTTTAATAATATAAAAGTTTAATCTTTATTACCCACTATTAATGCCCGCGAGTTCGTCTTCGTAGACATCAGAATTAGGTCCAGCGAGCAATGAAAAATTAAAAAATTGATGATTATAAATTAATGGTGGCCATAATCATAAAGAGAGAGAATTGCCTACATGAATGTAGGATGAATGCCTGGGTGAATTCGCTGATAAAAGTTAATTAGCGATTAAATCGTGCGATTTCACCTAAGCACTAATGTTTGCCGTGACGAACATTTCTATGGGTTAACTGCGTTTATATCTGCGTTCTAATTTTTACATTAAAGTTTTGTTGTTTACACTTCTATCCCAATTAGAGGTTCCACATATTCTAAGTTTTTATGTTAGGATGTTTGTATTTCATTCACGTAAGAAGAGCTGAGAATTTTTAAGCAGAAATTTTTAAGAGCAGTGGTGACCCAATGGTATCGGCTGCGACATACAAGTTGTAGGGCATGAGTTCAAACCCAGGCAGTCTCTTTACTTTGTTTAAATTACTTCTTCACCACTGCTCTCAAAAACAGTGATGGAAAACATCGTGAGGAAAACCGTCATTTCCTAGAACCATAAATCCGAAGGCATGTAACATCCAACAATCCGCATTGGGCCCACGTGGTGGATTACGTCCCACACCCTCTTACGTGGAGATTATTAATAGTCCTTAATTCTATTTAGAATAAAACACGAATAGTGAAATTATTCTTGAGTTTGTTTAACTAGGGTAAAAATATAACGATCACTAAATATATTTAACTTGATATCCGCTTATATTTATTTGGAAGTCGTGTCTATTTGACATGAGTAAGTGACATTCAGCCTAAGAGGAATCATCAAATAATCCATATGGAACTATTTTATACATTTAATGCACAGTTATCATTAATTTAGTAATATACGATCTATATGTACCGTAAGTCTAAGTCAAATAATTTAGGCTTGTCAATATTAATTCTAATTAATTATTTTTTATATAAAACGTATCTAGGCTGTATGAACCACATGTCCTTTGCTTTAGTGACAGTTTGACATTACTGCTCATGTCAAATAAACACGACCTCCATATAAATATAAGCGGATATCAAGTGAAATATATTAAGTGATCGTTATATATTTACCCTAGTTAAACAAACTTAAGAATTATTTCATTATAACTATTTTATTCTAAATATAATTAAGGACTATTAGTAGTTTCTGTCCGTTTTAGGCATTTTTTGGCATTCCCCTTAATAATATAAGCAGGATATTTGCATTCTAAAAACTTAACACATCAAACCAATATTCTACCAAAAAGCGTTGAAACGCGCCAACATGGCCCATTCTGTGCAGAACCCATACGGTTATAAACCATGGGGGTTTTGCACCCACCATAAAACGCTAACTGTGAATAGCGATACGCGTACCGTACGTAATTCTCACATAAAACATACCAGATAGAAAACAACACACAAGGTAATTCTAAGTTTTAAGACACCACCATGTACCGCATCTTGCCAACTTTGCCGACAAAATGTAAAATAAGCATAAACGAGAGTTAAATTTTGCCAAACTGCCACATATAACGTTCTGAGCTCATAAACAAAAGATAAAACAGTCGTATTTGGGTTGTGTGTTGGTTGGTCGACGGGGTTCCCTTTAAACAGATATGAAGAGACGTCAGCGTTTCGTTTATAAGCGTTGGTTAATTTTGTTCGCGGATCTTTATTGCGAATCTGGTCTTTAAGGATGATGTTCTTGCCTCTTCCGCAATACTTTGGGAGGCGATTAATACTTTAAAATGTGTGGAAAAGTTTCGTGGAAAAGAAAACTCTCACTCAGAATGGAATGGTATGTGGATAGTAAAGCGAAATGAAGATAAAATGACTCAACATCGTCAGTAGTACAAAGTAAATTGATACTTAAAAACCGGCCAAGAGCGAGTCGGACTAGCGCGCAAAGGGTTCCGAACAAATCACATTTTATTCAGGTTTTTTTTAAACTGCCTCCACCTTTTCTTCTTCACACCTTTTCTTTGATTTCTTGTAATCTATAAGTAAAGAAGTACTTTCTGTATTTTTTTCAAAATTTTAGGCCTAGTGGTTTCGGAGATAAGGAGAGGAATGGTAATTTTTTATCTATTTTCTTAAATAACTTCAATACTATATGTTTTAAAATTATGAAAAGAAAATATTCGAGACCCCCAGAGTAAAATTTCATTTCATATAACACACGACACAGTTTAAACAACTTTGACTTTTAACTTTCCGATTTTCACCCCAAAAGTGACTCTCATATTCCAAATTAATTTATATAGGGTACACGTCTGTGCTTGGGTCACAGATATTCATGTGTGTACCAAACTATCTGTCCAGCAGGTTCGGAGCAAATTGACTGTGATAGACGGACAGACAGACACACGAGTGATCCTATAAGGAATCCGTTTTTTTCATTCGGACTTTCGTAACCCTAAAAACTTTTTTAAACAAGCATTTATACCCGCTATCACAATTAGAAGTGTACACAAAACTTCATGTCCGTGCTGTTCAGCATTGAAGAGTTCCTTTATCTGGAGCTAATTCTGGCCGTCAATTCTGGTCATGCTTACCATAAAAATGCATTGTCATCAGAACTGAACCAACACGTAAAAATTCAACTCCGTAAGATAAGAGGAAGTGGTTCTAATTCAGCTTGCAATATTAGACCCGAACATACAACAACATACTACATACATACAAAAAGTGCAAGTTAAATAAAAGCTTTTAAGAAATAATTTCCTGTTGTATAAAAAACCTAAATAAATACACTTATTTGTTTTATTTTTCGTGATTATCTTAGCAACCCCTTTCATTTGATACCCATATACTTAGACTATGAAAGGTGTGTCAAAATCCACCAATCTGAAGTACCAGAATGAAAAGCCGGCTTGTATCTGTACACGCGAAATAAGTTCACATGGACAAAATGAGAAGCCGATACGTCATCGTTACGTTCGTCAAGGTCACTCACAGATTTTAACGATCCTGCTTCATTTTATGTCCAATGACGTTCGGTCTACATATAACCTTTCATAGTCTAAGCCCATATCATGGGAATGCACATTGGATTTGGAATGACGTCCCTTACCTAACTATGTATTATCATCCAAACTAAATATTTACGCAAAATTTCAGCTTAATCGAAAACATGGAAGTATGTCAAATTTAACTTCTAAGATTTGTGTACATAGTTAGTTACAAGTGAAGCTAATATAAGTGTAAATAAGGAAAAAGACGAAAATATTTCAATACGTTAAGATCTCCCGTTTCCGAGTTGATTGAATATCTCCTCTTCAGATGACAAGATTTATTTTTATAGACTTAAACATTTTACTATGTAGCGGTCAATTTAAAAATACAGGCTACAATATACAGATTAAAAACAATAGAATAGAATAATACTTTATTGTACACCAAAACAATTAATCAATTTGTATAAACGAACTTAAATCTATGGATACAATGGCGGTTTTATCGCTGACAGCGATTTCTACCAGACAACCTTTGGATGGACTGAAAAATCTTAATTAAAAAACGGGGTAGTGTGTGGTGTACTGCTAATAAATTAACTGAACATCAAAATTTTATATAAATAAATATATATTACAATACATAATAATATATACATACATACCTACATACATATCACATGTTACACAGTTACGTAGAAGGAAGAGTTAAGTAAAAAAGAGTAAAAAGATCGGTTAATGACGGAAGAGTTATGTATGTAGAAACAGAAAAACATTGAAAGAAAAAAGAAAGAAAGAAAAAGTATTTATTTGCCACAAATTAACGACATACACAACAATATGATTTTGCTAACTTAACCCTTATCGATAGTAACATTGCAATTTATTTTAAAAAACATCAAACAATATGAAAACAATTGATCCTGACACCAAAGTATCGTCGCTACTTGTTAAAAACTACCCTCAACAGAGCCAACAAAGTGCGATACCGAATGAATATTTTTTACAAGTTTTCGTTTGAAAATTTTAAAAGTTTTAAACAAGCTCAGTTCTGTCGAACCGAACTATTAGGGCATTGTTGTATTTGTATAATAAAGAATAAAAATAATATGCTTGGGGAACTTTCAGACGGCAATAATTCAATTATGAGAGGCAATATTAGTTATGGAAGAATCAGTGTATTGTCATTGTTGTTGTTGTTGTGGGCTTCGCCCGCGTGCTATTAGTACTGCTGCCTATGATAAGTTATAGTCTACGTGCTATTCCAGACTAAAATCTATATCTGTGCCAAATTTCATCCAGATCCGTTCAACCGTTCTGGCGTATTTAGTTTTTTTTTTTATATATTTGATAGGCACCCGTTTGACCACTATCTCACCTGATGGTAAGCGATGATGTGGTCGAAGATGGAGCACGCTTGCCTAGAAGTAACCTATTCACTCTTGATTGAAAGACTCCCAGATTGTAGCTATCAGTAAACACAGACTCCGGCAGGGAATTCTACTTCCTAGCTGTACGCACAAATTGTACCGCTGGCACATCGCCGTACGTCTTGTGGTCCGTAGATTTTTTTTTTTTTTTTTTGGGGGGTGGGAAATCATCCTATGACTTCTTCCGCTTTAGGGTGGAGCGGAAGGGTGTGTCAGACTCTAACTGACTAAAACCCACCCCTGTTCCTCCCTGCCTCGAGTGCCCGGGGGCGAGGTAACTCTTTCGAATTTATCCTCCACCCCCGGGCAGGCATCGGCCGTGGCAGGCCCCTTCCCTTGGCTGACAACTCTTTGAGGCGCGCGTGGAACACTACGCGCCGTCGACTCTCGGGCCTGGTGCTGATCGGACGGCGAGTTACCCACTACTCGCCGTCCGCAGGCCCGGGTCTACGGTGGCCGGAGATCGTCTCGCGGCGTCCGAACCCCCTGGCGTCTCAGGCGGCGGTTGCGGCTGGGAGCGCTAGGGCGACTCGGCTGTGTTCGAGTCTCCCTAGCGTATGCCGCCTCCCTCTTCGCGAGCATTACTGCTTCGCAGAAGGTGGAGACGGCTTCCCATTCCCTCTCGCTCCGTACCATGGCCTGAACCAGGGCACGGCGCGAGAGGTCGCTGCCGCCTATCGCATCCACGAGGACACGGCGGTGCTCTGCCCAAGCGGGACAAACCTCCACCGTATGCTCCACCGTGTCCTCTGGGCGCTCCTCGCAATGGAAACACCCGGGGGTCACCTCCGCCTTGATCCGACAGTGGTCCGTAGATGGAATGGGATTCGCGGAAACAAATTATGCAATTCCGTCGCACACTCCCTAAAAGTAACCGATTGAAAACCGACAGGTTAGCAACTCGGCGTCTATGCTTAAGACTTTGAAGCTTCGACTCGACGAGCCTATTATTGCCGATGATCCTCTTGGCTCGTTCCTCAAATGTCTCAAGGGCATTAAGCAGTAACAAACATCTATTCGACCATGTAAACTTTCACAATATATAATGTTAGTAGGATGTTGATTTCGTATATTAAAGAATAAAATATGCTTTGGGAACTTTCAGACGGCAATAATTTAATTATGAGAGGCAAAATTACTTGCCTTGGACTATTCAGTGTATAGTAGACTAGCTCTGCCAGCGGCTTCACCCGCGTGGTATTAGTACTAATACCACGCGGGCTGCCTATGATAAGATATTAGTAAGAAGTTGAATTAAATATGCTTGAGGAATAAATAACAAAATATGCTTGGGGAACTTCCAGACGGCTCTAATCCAATTATGAGCGGCAATATTGCTTATGGAAGAATCAGTGTATTCTATATTATTGTTGGACTTTATTGGCAGAATTCCGAAATTAGATTTTTTCTATTTAAGAGGCCGTACACGAAATTTTGGCCGATTTCACTGATTTACGTGATATGACAGATGTGATTTTACGGTTAAAATAATGCATTTCTATAAGTTTTAATGCACGACATGAAAGATCATTAATTTCAATTATGATCCAATGAATGAGCTAGATTCGAAGCTTGCGTTGCGTATCATAAGTCTTTTTTTCATTTATTTATTTCCAAAACACTTAATTCTAATTTACAATGGTATTGCCATACACACAAACATCTCAGGGCTTATCTATGTGCTGGCGAGTCGGTCTTATATTCTCAAATACATACTACTTTAGTTAAGTTAGTTTCAATGAATATTGTTAGAGAAAAACTAAAACACCTTATGACTATTAAAACGCTTGAATTTGCACTTGCAACTTTTCGTACCTGTTTTATATAAATTTTGTAAATCATCTGGAAGTTTGTTAAGGACGTAAGGTACTAAATACGCAGCAACCCTCGTCCCATAAACATTGTTAAATTTAGGTAGAATGTATTTCTCTTTAAATGTTATAGTTCTCAAGAAGTCAGGTCTTGTTTTTTCTGAAAGCAGCTCAGGGCTATTTATTTCCACTAGGGTGGAAAATTCCACCTTATTAAACACATTCATAACCTTACAGTATTTGAAGAGATCGTCATCATTGTTTTTAATATGTTTAGGCGCAATTACTTTTAATATTCTTAATTGTAACTTATATATTTCTGATAAATAGGTGTAGTAAGTTCTTCCGTAACTACTGAGGCCGTAGCCGATGACTGAGTCCGCTAGGGCCATGCATAGCATTCTGAAAGTTTTAAAGGGCAATTTATATTTTAACAAGCTAAGTTTCCCTAGAATAGACCTTAGTTTGTTGCACACGTGATCTATATGCGTACCCCAGCTAAATCGGCCATCAACTATTAGGCCGATGTAGGTGTGTTTATCCACTATCTCCAGTGACGAGCATTTGCAAGTTGTTGGCGAGCTGTGGAGGCATGAATGTTGGTGTGCTATAAAAAAGAAAGAAAGAAAAAGAATTTATTTGCCACAAATTAACGACATACACAATAATACCCCCCCCCCCCTATAATTGTAGGTCAAGTGGAGCATTTATTGTGTGATGAGTGTATGTGGACAATTTTTGTTTTTGATGCGTCTATTACCAATCCTACGTCATGGGCCCATTTACACATTTGATCGAAGTTACGCTGTAGACATTCTTGGGCATCATATACGGAGTTGTTGGCGACCAATATTCATGTGTCATCAGCAAACTGATCCTGAATTAATAGGATTAATCATATCATTGACATACAGTAAGTATTCTGTCGGGCCAATAATTGAGCCCTGGGCCGTGCCTTGCATGGATGGAACTTGTGAGATATACTCATTTTGTACTTTAACCCTATTATATTTATTTAAGTGATAGTTTTTTAATAGTTCTAATAGTGGCCCTTGTATTCCATTTCGTGATAACTTGTCGAAAAGTATGTCAAAACGAAGCATATCAAATGCTTTGCTAAAATCAATAAAGAGCGCTAAAATATGTTTTTTATCGTTTAGATGTCTATTAAGTTTATCGGTAAACTCTTTCAATAGTTGTGTAGTATTTTTATTTTTTTGGAATCCATATTGTTTATTATTAATTATTCTGTGTGTTTGTAAAAAGTTATTTATCTCATTCCCAATATAACGTTCTATGATTTTATCTAAACATGACTATATCGTTCAAGTCGAGATTTGGGTTGTTAAAAGATTTTATAATACCAAATTTTTGTATTTTTTTTTCTCAAGAAATGGATTGATGGTGAACTGGAGTTTATTTTTTGCTGTAATTTTATGAACGAGAGTTCTAAATAACCAAAATCAAAAGCAATTCTTTGCCCATTTTCTCTAAAATTTGACGAAGTTAAATATTTTTTTACTCGATTTTTTTATAAATAAATGGTAAAAAGTGATTCATACATTATATTATAAACGACTTTTGCACCAATACATTCAAATTTTTTCATATCGTTTAGACGTCAATACGATTCGTGATTATGTGATATTCTAAACCCTTATAGCAAACATTTACAAGAATCGTCGGCAAACATTTACAAGAATAGTCGTTAATGAAAAAGAAAAGAAAAAAAAGAAACAACATTTCATCGAAATTACAATCAATCAATCTTGAAAAAAATAAAAAAATCAGTTAATCGTAATTATAATAAAAATTAAAAAAATAGCTCATACATTAGATCATAATTGAAATGATCTTTCATGTTGTGCATTAAAACTTTTAGAAATACATTATTTTAACTGTAAAATCGCGTCTATAAAATCACGAAAATCAGTGAAATCGGCACAATTTCGTGGACGGCCTCTTAAGTTGCTGCACGCTGAGCACTCGCGCTTGCAATCAAAAGACCAACGAGGCAGTCTGTGAAAGTATTGATCCCCAAAATGAAAATACATTCACACTGTCACTGAGTACCATTGTACTTTTATCCCCTGAACAGCTGCTCCAACTCTATCGAGCACAAGTTCGATCGTGTATGGAGTACTGTTCTCACCTTTGGGACGGATCTGCCAGATACCAGCTTGATGCCCTTGAGTCAATAGACAAACGAGCCAAGAGGATCATCGGCAATGATAGGCTCGTTGAGTCGAAACTGCAAAGTCTTGAACATAGACGCCGAGTTGCTAACCTGTCGGTTTTCTATCGGTTACATTTTGGGGAGTCTGCGACGGAATTGCATAATTTAATTCCGCCAAGCCCGTTTCATCAAAGGACCATAAGACGTACGGCGAAGTGCGACCGGTTCATGGTGGAAATCCCATCCATATGCACAAAGCGTCTTGAGAAAACATTCATTGTGCGTACAGCTAGGCAGTGGAATTCTCTACCGGAGTCTGTGTTTCCTGATAGCTATAACCTGGTAGTATTTAAGTCAAGAGTGAAAAGGTTACTTCTAGGCAAGCGGGCTCCAACTTCGACTATATCATCACTTACCATCAGGTGAGATAGTGGTCAAACGCGTGCCTATCAACAATAAAAATAAAAAAAATCCTTGAAATTTCCTCCAGTATTCCTGTGGGATAGGTAACGAGAGCATAGCCGCGGGAAAAAAGTTGTCTTCAATATGTTAACAAGGCTTTTTTTGCGGTACATATGCGCCATTTTAGCCTACAGCTGTTAACACTTCTAAATCTGATAATACAATATCCACATTATTCCTAAAGTGCTAAAGTCTGAATCGCTGTACGCATATCTTTCTTCTAAGCACCGATAAATTTCCAAAACTTCAATACAGAGGAATTCTTGTTTTACGTTCTACTGAACGTTCTTCGAAATTATATCATAAAAGAATATTTATTGAGTCAGAAAATTAACAGCTTATTGACTTTTATTACACGAAGTTAGTTTGTTAACGATATTATTTTTACTCAACGGGCCGTCCTTATGGATGATAATGTTTTTTGTTAGGGATCCGTACCCAAAGGGTAACGGGACCTTATAACTAAGACTCAGATGTCCATTTGTCTGTCAGCAGGCTGTATCTCACGATTCGTAATAGCTACACAGTTGAAATTTTCACAGAATGTGTATTTCTGTTGCCGCTATAACAACAAATAATAAAAATAAAAATTAATAAAAATTTAAAGGGGGCTCCCTACTACTATAGAAATACACGCTGTGTGAAAATTTCAACTGTCTACTTATTACGGATCATGAGATACAGCCCAAAAAAATAACCCAAAAAAGCACGACGAGTTTTTTTATCAGTTTATGGTACGGAACCGTACGAACCGTAAACCGAACGGTACGGTTTTTTGATATAGTGGATAGCTTTTTTAATAATGATCAATGGGCGAGGAGGATAAATGTCGCCGTACAGAAAGTTTGCGGCTGCTGTACCCGTCCAATTAGTAAACTGAGAAAAATGGATTATCGTGCAGTTTGTAGCATCACCAAGCTTTGCTCGTGCACAATTTTGATTATAAAGCTTCGTATTTTTGCATAATGAAACCCAATAAAAAAGGATGATACATTTTTCCTTACATTACGGTTTAGCTCCTAATCAAAATGGTTCTAGAGACTAGCGTCCCCGTTTTTGTATTATCATCGAAAGGTTATCTCAGTATTATCTAAGTCTTCTTCATTATTGTTATTTCTCAGACTTTTCTGTCCTTTTGCAGGGCAATGGCCTCCTCTTTAGGGTTCTGAAAGTCCGCATGAAAAACGGATCTCTTATAGAATCACTCGTGTGTCTGTCTGTCCGTCTGTCACAGTCAATTTTCTTCGAATCTACAAGACTGATTAAGTTGAAATTTGGTACACACATGAATATCTGTGATCCATATACGGAGGTGTAACAAAAATAAATGGATTTGGAAAATGGGGGTCACTTTTGACATGCAAACCGGAATTGTAAAAAAAAAAAGTTTTACTATATCTTGCTAAATACCAAATGATTTGGCATATTATAGATGAAAGCGGAGAAGGATTCCAAATATTTATTTCATAATTTTAAAATATATAATTTTAAGTTATTTAAGAAAATAGATGCGCCCCCTTATTTTCGAAACCATCAGACCTAAAATTTTGAAAAAAGTACTGCAGATAGTTCTTTACTTATTAATTACTTATTATAGCTTAAAAAATACCTGAAAATAATAATATGATTTGCTCGGAACCCTTTGCGTGCAAATTCGACTCGCTCTTGGCCGATTTTTTATTTCCAATCAACTCTATTTTGAGCTAGTGTGGACAATTTCTGCTTGTAGGCGTCAAGCTCATCCGGTCACGTTTCACGTTTGCCCGTTAGTCAACCAAGAGCAATTCGTGTCATTAAAAACCTTCTTTTTGGAATTTTCCAAAGGAAGATTCCCTACAAAACATTCTGGCAATTACTCCAAACTCTTAACATAGACAGCCGTTAGATAATAAATCTTTACGTAGAAATACCCTCCATTTTATATGTCGTTACGATCTTATGTTACAGTTTTCCCTTTCAAGGGTAGGGGTTGAAGATCTAAGGGACGAAGAGGCAAAGTGGTATATGAAAAAAGTCGGTCAAGTGAGTTAAATGTGCTCACTGAATAGATTCTGTACTGTTAGTCGCGGGGATGTGTGGCACGTAAAACTTTCATGTTTAGATGCTGTGTTTATCGTTCTTTGTGCACGGGGTTATGTGAGGCAGTTGGAAAAGAATTAGGATTTTTAGTACTTTTTTTATTATTGATAGGCACATTAGCTTTGAAGGTTTTATACTTACACAGCTAGACAAAATATGCTGCTTGTAATATAGGTGTCACAGTTTCTAGGAGGAGAGAAAGGGATACTGATTTCGGAACTATTGAACTTTTCAAACAGACTGATGCAGTTGGTGGCATGAAATCAATAATTGAGCTTAAATGTCTGCCACCAACTGCATCAGACTGTTTGAAAAGTGACTTGTTTGGAACTTTTTAGTTGTTTTTTTTTCCAGTCGGGTTTTATAAAAATATTCAATTTAGTTATTTTCCACATTCTAGTGAGTTAAATTTTTGTAATCACCTCCTTAAACCCTTTATTTTGATACCCCACTTAATATAGTTCGTCAACTTTATGTTTTTGTTTACAATTGTCTGGTTGTCGCAATATTGTATTTTGATTACTGTCATGTCTTTAGTAGCACTCACAAGATTAAGACGAATCAATTGATGTAAAAATTATCAAAATCAGCCCACGCGTTTGGTCTCTAAAGTGCCAAAAAGGAACAAAAATACATACATGCATACATAGGCTGATACTCGTAATAAACACATTACCATAATAAATAATAACATTGAGTTTGAAAGGAAGGTAACCGACATAGCCCCAAGAATCGCCAAACTGAAGTGGCGGTGGGCAGTGCACAATGCTCGCAGAACAGATGGTTGATGGGGTCGAAAAGTTCTGGAGTCGCGACCGCGTACCGGAAGACGCAGTGTTGGAAGGCCTCCCATAAGGTGGACCGATGACCTTGTGAGGGCCGCGGGTAGCCGATGGATGCGAGACGCACAGGACCGGTCGTTGTGGCGACACTTGGGGAAGGGCTATGTCCAGCAGTGGACGTCTTTCGGCCGAAATGATGATGATGATGATGATGGTATCTGGCAGCTAAACTTAGTTTTGTGCCATGTTTTAACTTGACCTTTAATTGAGACAATACATTTTATCCCCATCAATTTGCCTAGCCTTTTCCTAACTATCTTGGAGTCGGCTTCCAATCTAACCGGATGCAGCTGAATACCAGTATTTTACATGGAGCGACTGCCAATCTGACCTCCACAATCCAGTAACGGAGTAATACGATACTCCTTACTAAGACTGGTTCTCAGACTTGGGCTTCCAACGACCCGTAACGACTGTCAACGATCCACGATTGCTGACAGCTGGGACCAACGGCTTAACGTGCATTTCGAGGCATGGAGGAGTCTCGTCATTTAAAGATGGTCACCCATCCATGGAACAACCCCGGCAAGCGTAGCTTAACCTGATGGATCGACCCGTGTGGCTGTTATTATTTTAACCACAATATCCCAAACCGTGCTTGTTTTTCAGTGCTATAAAAATTAAAATTCAGTCCTATTTATTTCAGCTGTTTTAAAATTAAACCCAAAAACCAAAACCTTTAAAAACAACAATATTGTATGCTGTCAAACGCACAAAAAAAATACTAAAACATTCAAATGACAACTTATCAAACAACCATTTGCCAATACAACGGCCATACGTCAAAAATATAGTTGATATTACAACGCAAACCTTAGTGAATTTCTCGCTACAATGGTTTTATATAGGCTGTTACATACACTCGGCTTTCCAGCTTAGGGCTTTTATGGGAAGCTCATAAAAATGATAGATCACTACGCGGTGGCTCTTTACATAGTAAGGTAGGCATTCCCCTTTTATCGTATTTCGCTTAGTACTGTATTGGATCTTCGAATTGGGAGTAGGTATGGCTTTAATGTTGCGTGACAGTATTTTGATGGTGAATTGCTGTTGGAGAAAGATTAATGTTGCAGCATTCAGATAATAAAAATATTTACACAATATTCTGTGCAGCACTAGAGAGAGGTGTGGTGAGGCTTGTGGTGAAAAGATCTGAAGATCGACCACATTATTGCTTACGGTGAGTTTGTGGTCAAGCGTGAACCTATAAAAATAAAAAAAAGGAGTGGCACTCCGGGAGTGCCGACAGAAGTGAACACTTGAACAAAAATGCCCAACGTGCCTAAAGAAGTTTTCACATCAATCCCTTATGCGATCCGCTACGAGCGCATCAGTGTAGCGGGTTGAAAAAAAAACAAAAATGCCTGACGAGCCTAAAGAAGTTTTCACTTCAAAAACTTATGGCCATGTAAGTCGTGCGCATCGACACTGGTTCTAAGAAGCAAGAAAGACTCCGATAACCTGTATAAATGTGGTAATCAACAACCTAAAGACAGAAAATTTAGATGTCTCGACGATCCAGCACAGACACGTCTGGCGAAGAATAACGAGTAAAACTGACCCTAAATAATGGATAAGGAAAGGCAGAGAGAGATTCCAAACTGCAATAATAGAGTAACGAACTAGGACAGAAATGGTATATTGAATACAAAGTTGCGGTTTCTACTACACTTGGCGTATAAAAGTTCTTAGAAAACCACTAAATTCAGTCTTACAAAAAATGTACCAACTCATTTTTCGTGATCGAAATTAAGTCGACCCTACAACATCTTAATTTTTATGAGACCCAGTAAATCTTAAATCAATGACATTTATAAGCCCATCATCAACCCCAAACACGCAGTTATTTTTGTCCATCTGTCTATCTCATCCACATGTTTCACGTAACCATTTTCATCGTTTTTCATATACATCTAGTCCCTGAGTGCTGTTAAAGCCGCACTTCAACCAACTTTTGTAACGTTTTTATTTTATTTCGCATCAATTAATAAAAACTTCATAAAGAATCTAGTTTTAACAATTAACAAAGAGTTGGAACATATGCAAACAAGAGTGAAAAAGTACTGATGTGGTAACGAAACCGTTGGCTCTGTTTACTTTTAATTAACAAACAGTTTGCCGCGAAACAAGGTATGAACTATTTTCGTTTTTTGGTTGAATTTGCCTGTGCCAAGCTTTAAGCACGGGCTGCTGAGGGGTATAAATAAAATATTATGGAGATAGGTATACGTAGTGGCTCAATGTAAAGAAAATATGGGTTGTATTTTTGTGAGCATTAGCGATGTGTGTATGTTTCTATTATTTTACTATTAGCTTTTAATACGAATGAGGTCATTACAGTCCATCGGATTTCGCGACCATCACCAGGTAATCGGTTAACCTAGTGAGAGGCGTTCCATCGCTACGTCTTCCGGTACCATTGCCATACAACGTAGCAATACCAGGCGTCTTTTTGGGAATATTACCAGTCGACCGCGATGCGGAGGAGTTCTTTGACGCTATATTTAAGATTGTTTTTAGTTGTAATTAGCTAGAAGTTTTTTTGTTTTAAAATTTATAGTAAGTGAAGTGTTTTATAAGCATGTAAATAGTATGTAGCATTTTTTTTCTAGATAATTATTTTCAAGTTTGAGCAGCGTGTGGTTTAGCCAGGGGTATGGTATTCCTCATATTTTTTTATTTTCTATGTTTTAGTAAATTATATTTTTGAAACGGCCTCCTCAAACCCTTTATTTTTATACCCCACTTAATATAGTTCGTCAACTATATTTTTTTTATTTTTCACAATATAGCATCTGGTTGTCGCCATATTGTATTTTGATTATCGTTATGTCTTTCTTTAGCACTCGCAAGATTAAGACGAATCAATTGACGTAAGAAGTATCAAAATCGGCCCACGCGTTTGGTCTCAAGCGCCAAAAAGGAACAAATCATACATAGGCTGATAAACACATTACCCTCCCTTGCCTCGCACAGTAAACAGGCAGGGACTTTTTAAATTTTGGGTACGATACTCGTATGACTGATACCCTTAACGAAAATTAAAGAAAATAGCTACTATGAATGTTGTGAGTTACCTTTCAGTATTATTTCTTTCCTGTGTACAAATACGTCATACGCGTCGGAGATCGACAGCTGAGCAATGTAGAGCATACACGAGGATGTTCCGTATCGAGTCAGCTGCTGCAAAATGCAAGATTATTCGTCTGTTGTGCGTAGTTTGGTAGGCTTTTGTGCACCGTGTTATCTGATTCGCTACGTGTCTTGTCTGAATTTCATCTGGCCTTAAACCTTTTGCTGGACCTAGCACTGACGAATCTAAGAATGTATCTACAGGTTACCAATATTTTGAGGTGTCTTCTTACCTACGTAAATACTGAACCTAATCTACCTTAAAAGAATTTTGAAAAAAGTTTATCTGTCGACGGAACCTATTTTAGGCTACTGAAGCCTGAAATGGGTTCTGTCGACAGAAAAACTTGCCAATGACATAATTTAAAAAAAAAGTTTACAAACTAAAACCCGACAATTACTTTTTTTTAAAACGTTTTAAAATCCTCATGGAGTTCCTCCGCGCGGGGCGGGTGCAGGCGTTTATCAGACTCTTACTGAAACTAAACCCACACGGTGTTCTGCAGCTATCTTTGGCTGGGGCGCTGCGGTGTGCTTGCACATTTCATCATGCTCCCAGGCCAGGTATTGGCCCACGTAAATTCTGCGGCCCCGTCGCCATAATAATGACCCGTTACCATGTGATTTCTCTAAGGAGGCGCGAGTTGAATACTGCGTGCCGCCGTCTCAGGCATTTCCCTGTTCAGGCATCAGATTCTCAAAGTCTGTTGCCCGGAGGCCACACTCTATGGCGGTCGAAGGTCGTTCTGCACCCTCCAGCGCCCGGTGCATCTACTACTGATAAACAGAGAGGTTGCATTCTCCCACTCTCTTTACGCCACCTCGTTCCCGACCATCACTTCCTCACAGAAGGAGGCGACGTCGTTCAATGCGCTCTCGCTTGCAATCATGGACAGCACCACGTCCGGAAGCAATAGATTATCCGCAGTACCAACTACCGTGACTAGGTCACGGCGCTGCACTGGTCAGTCCTCCTCAAGGGAACCCGACTACCACCTTGCCATAAAGATTGTATTGTATTGTTATATTTACAAGCTGGAGGTACGACCATGGCTATCCTCTAAACATCACTTTGTTGTTTTGTTTTTTTAACCGAACTTCAAAAAGGAGAAGGTTAACAATTCGTCGGAAGATTTTATTACATATAAGTTCCCCAGTTACTCAAAGATGCCTGGACGGATTTGAAAAATTCTTTTTTTGTTTGAAAGCCCATTAAAATTTGAGGAAGATCTGATGAACAACTTTGGAGATAGTCAATGGAACTCCTCAATAAATGATAGTCTGTTTATTGTTTACACCACTTCATAGGTTATTTTACATTTTTATTTTCGAAATCACTTGTAGTTTTTTGTAAAAAAGCTTTTTTAAACCTATTTTTTATATTTATAAATTTGATATATGCTTTTGTGTGCAGTGGTGGTTTACAATATATTTAGTTTAGGTTTTGTAAAATAATTACGCATGGGTAATATACTAAATGGTAATGGGCCTTTCTATGACCTCTAGAGGGCACCATACTGAATTAAGTGTAACTTTTTATAGCCTATAACCATCGGACGCTACCAACGATACCTCGTTTGTCAAGTAAAGTTCTGATAATTAGTTTACAAGTTTTAAGGGAATACACAGATGAACATACCTACATGTTTACAAACGTGTTATTGTAACACTAACCCTTCTTTTAGCTACGACGTAGTCGGGTAAAACCTTATATCTTTTGGACTGACCACATTTATGTACGCAATTTAACCTCATAACATGATTACTGCAGCTTGACCTATTTAGCCCCTAAATTCTTGTAGATATTGTGACGTCTCAAAGAGGTCGTGTGCAACCTTGTCAGCAAACAGCCTGGTCGGTGAAATATACTAAGGAAATGATATTATATAATAAAGATACGCTATGTTTATACAAAGCGGCGTTCAGATATCGTTGAGCTGTTATTACAAATGACCTGACCTTACTTAAATAAAAGTGTACAGTAATTATGGTATAAAATTCCTTCACTCTTAAATTTATCTTGGAACCATAGTTTTAACACTCTTGACACACAAATTGGCATATACTCGTATTATTGTCACGCCACGGAAACGACTTTCTTCACTCGCTGCTGTTAGCCGACTAAATCAAATAATTGCTACAATTGGCTGAATTTGTCTGCAACAATTTGCGCGCGCTATAGTGGATTTTCTACCTCTTTTTATATATATAATATCATTGGTCAAAGGGTGATGCAAATTGGAATGAATCAAATATATGAAGAAGAAAGGAATTCACTGTCAAAGTCGAGAAGTGAGATTTGTGTTGTTAATGAAATAAGATGGAGTAATATAATGACATCCAGTCGTGCGATTCAGATTTTTATTTGTTACACATGAATAACATACAACACGCATTAGCAGTAGGTATCGTCATTGAGCCACATCCCCAGTTCCTATCATCATCATCATCATCATCAGCCTTAAATGTCCCCACTGCTGGGGCTCAGGCCTCGTCTCTGTGAGAGGGTGTGGGCCGTAATCCACCACGCGGGCCCAATGCGGATTGGTGGATGTCATATATATCTTCGAATTTCTGGTTCTCGATGTTTTCCTTCATCGTTTTGGAGAACAGTAGTGATGAAATAATTTACACAAAGTAAAGCGCCTGTCTGGGTTGCCAGTTCCTATCACATCGTTAAACTTAGGTCCATATTCCAAGTCAATTTGAAAGATCTTCACTGGACTCAGTCACCTTAACAACGGAAATAACCACAATAATAAATGTGTAACTATCAATTTGAGTTGAGTTGCAGAACATGACTTGGAATGTTGGCCTTAGTATCACATTAATAACAGTGGCTCGTATATTTTGGATATTGGCCCTCATATAGCTTAAACGCGAGGTAATAATGCTGTGAGTACCTAATTACCATAATTACGCTTGATTTGCTAGTCGGATATTATCGTTAATTAGAGTGTCAATCATTAATATCCTCGCTATCCCAAAATTCACAATGGAAACAATTTTTTTCACAAAGACTGTACCTTCATGATAGAGAATTAATAAAAAATAGCTTCTCTTCGTATACGTGAGCTTCTCTGCCGACAGTCGTGTCCGTCTTGAAACTCTTCGACGGATTCAGAGATGAGTTGCTTCCAGGCCACTCTGCCTTCGGATTTTCTCAGGGCAGTAGTCACAGTGAGTCCTGTTATCACCTTGATCTGAACGGAGATAATCAAATTTTATCCATCCTTGGATTAACCTTGACAAGCGTTGCTGAACTTGATTCAAGAGGTTATTAACCCAGTCTATTTCTTACTGAGCTCTTCCCTTTTCCATCCCACAATTTTACCCGACTACGCGATGCAAGCGAGGGTGATGGGTTTATCAGCATAAGTATGTATGTATATTTGTTCCTTTTTGGCACTATAGAGACAAAACGCGTTGGCTCATTATGATAATTCTTACGTCAATTGATTCGTCTTAATCTTGCGAGTGCTACTAAAGACATGACGGTAATCAAAACACAATATGGCGAGAACCAGGCACCATATTGTGAAAAAGAAAAAAACATGAAAGTCGATGAACTATATTAAGTGGGGTATCAAAATAAAGGGTTAGAGGAGGTGATTCCAAAAATAAAACTCACTGAAATGTAAAAAAATATTTATTTTTTTCAAAACGCGACTGTAAAAAGCATCTAAAAAGTTCCAAACAAGTCACTTTTCAAGCAGTCTAATCAATATTTGAACTAAAATAACTGCCACCAACTGCATCAGATTGCTTGAAAAGTGACTTGTTTGGAACTTTATAGATGTTTTTTACTTAAGTACCTACATGTATTTGTAGAGATTTCTACACAGAAAACACCAATAAATTATTATCAAAGAAGTCTTCTAACCGCAATGTGCTCTCATAAAATATATTTAGTACACCAAAATACCTCGCGTGGAGTAATGCGAAAACTTTTGCTATAGTACCGCCATCACGGAGAAAAGCAATGGGTTATCAAGGAAGTTTACTAATTTAATGTTATACAACTATGTACTGGTCATGCTAGATATGTATTTTGAGGTTACTTGTCACATAATATTATATAGTGTCATATCTCGTGCGTTATAATTTACAGATTTGCCGATGACTCGTACCTAGGTACTTAAAAACGATCAAATTCAAATCGCAATGTCATTTCGGTATCAGTTAAAAGTCACTTGTTCATAACATTAAAACGTCGATAGCAACATATTATGCATATGTTGAATAAGTGCTACGCTACGGTTTAATTATGTGGGGTGACAGCACTGATCAAAATAGAGCATTTGTCGCACAAAAGCGATGCATTAGAGCAATATGTGACCTTACACCCGACGAATCTTGCAGGCCGGTGTTTAAGAAACTTGATTTGTTACCGTTGCCGTCCCTTTATATTTTTGAAATTTGTATGTTTCTGTGGAGGCATAGGGAATTGGTTGCGAAAGCAAGCGATGTAAATTCTCGCAGCAGGCGCGACCCCTACAGGCTCGTGTTGGATGTCCTCCCAAGGCTTCCGAAATATAATAAAAGCTGCATGTTTATGTGTGTCCGGGTATACAATAGAATACCAAATGAATTAAAAACATTAAATACAAGACTGTTCAAAATTAAATTATACAAATGGCTATCTGCTAACAGTTTTTATAGTGTTAGAGAGTTCCTGGAGCATAAAATCGCATGATGATTGATTGAATTGAATGAATGAATTATGCATATAATATTTGCTCGCGTATATTTAGTAAGCAAAACATGTTTGTTCACACTATTTTATACCATTACCATCTTTTATACCATGTTTTTAGCAAATAAATAATCTTATCGCATATGTAGGAAAATTGGAGGTGTTTTTGACAGATCGTGAATGAGAATGTGATATCGTTCTTTAAAAAACTTCTTTTTAAAACGACTAATATTTTTCAGATATTTCCGGTGACATTTGGCGGCTACTGTTAAAAAAAAAATCACCTGTGTTCTTTTTTTTAACCGACTTTATTAAAAAGAAGGAGGTTATCAATTCGGATGTTCATATAATATATTTTTTTTATTTATGTTCGGGCATAACTTTGTCTTATATTGAATGAATTGAATAGTACGCAGAGTGAGAGGGAGTAACAATAACATTCTGAAGGTATTTTCTGAAAGGTTGGAAGGGCCTGCAATGGATAGATTTATCAAACTACATGTCAGAAATGGGGCTAAACCATCCTGTAATTGTATAGGTACTTTGTTTTTGTTTTTTATAATGTCTTTAATATTGTATTTGTGTGCCTAATTTGTTATTACTAAGATTGTTTTTAAGCAATCCTGTAATACTAACACGCTATGGGCCTACGATGCCTGCCAATAATAGTTTTTATTGAAGTTATACTTCTTTACTTTATTAGGGAAAAATGATGAGAGTAATTTTTTACGATGCGCGCGCACACCGTCACAAAAAACCTACAGCCTGAAGTTAGCTAGAACCGACACCCTGAAGTTAGCTTTAGTCTATGGTTCATGAAGAATGATTGTTTTCCTTATTTTTTTTATTTATAACTCCGTCATAAATTGACGGATTTTCAAAATTCGTTTTTGTTTGAAAGGGTTTTATTCCGAAATGGTCCCATTTATATTTCATATCCTCGTAGATCTGATGGTGAGTTTCTTAGACAAACAACGGAATTCTTCAGAAATTGACAGCAAATCGACCGCTATTGCTGCGATATACGTATTGTTAACACAATTTAATGGGGAACCACAACTAAAAAGTGAAAAATAAAAACTCTTAACTCTCCCATAACTGTTAAAAAACTCTTCATTTTTAACACCGACTTCCGAAATTAAAGTTATATTGCAATATTTTTTAAAAAGGGAAAGACAGTTTCTGTGTTTTGTGTGATCCTAAATTAAAAATTGTTATAAGGCCGTCTATGGACGGACTGCTTAGAGCAGTCGAGACCAACTACACGAGAGCATCGTGTTGCAGTTGGAGTCGACTGCAACCCGACCTTTTTAAGCTATCGGCACTGACTGCAACCAGTCCATCTGTGGATAGATATAAAATAACAGGGCTGGGCGGAGTGTGATAAGAGGAAGCGGCGAGGATTTGGAGTGAACCGCTTCAAGCAGTCCGTGTATGGCAGGTCGAGGGGCAGTTCTTTACTGCCGGCTTTTTAGTAGCGACTGCAAATAAACTGCTTGAGCGGTCCATTTATGCCAAATGTCAATTTTGTATTAAGTGAGGGAGGGTTTCAGAAGTTCGTGATGTGATGAGAATTGGGGGAGGCCTATACCTTGAAGTAAACGTCGTTTGGCTAAAATAAAGATGACCATGCTGAATAACGATGTACAGATTCCTCACCACGGACTACCTGCGTCACATTTTTTCTTCTCTGTTAAATCCACCCAAAGGCTGTCTGTAAAAGATCGATATTAGCAATATGACGACCCATTGCATCACCTTGTTAATTCTTAAGGCGCCATTAACTGCCAATGACCCTGATTGGTTAGCTTGCGTGTTCTGTGCTGAGCTCACGTGACGCGTCGTACGTCCACCCAGTAATAGAACTCGTCCATCAAGGAGCGCTGTCCGAAATTAAACGCATTATTAATTTACTATACATAAAACAACAGATATTAAACTAAAACACGTATACTAAAATATAAATAAGAAATGATCTTTAAAATGGTCAAGGTTTCTTAAAAATACGGTTTTTAAATTTTTTGCGCGATTCTCAATTTTTTTTTATCCGCGTTAGACATAATTTACAAATTAATTACACTGTGTTATTAAAATATAACTTCAAATATTCATATATCAAATAACGAAAGAAATTGTCTAGAGAAACATAATTATATTTTTTCCAAAGAAATAATACTAGTCGTTTAGACGTGTTCAATTAAAAATCATTAGAAGTCGTATAACTACGCCTAAAACTCCTATTGTAAATACAATAAAGAGTAGGTATATTTATCTATGAAACTACAAAACGAAACATTTTTTTATTAAAAAATATAAAATTAATCCATTTTCTTTTGATATTTTTGTTTACGATATAAAGTGTCTGTATGAAAGTCAAGTAGATTGCTTGACATTTTATAGTGTCCATCAGACTGTATTCCATAAAAAATATTTACAAGCACACGTAGAGTCACTAATCCTAAAAAACATTCTGTTGAAGCAGCGAAAAGTTAATAAGGTTTGTGAAAAATCGATCTCTATTTCATACATGATAATAAATGGGACAACTAAATCCACAATTCGTTCTAGAAAACAAAGGAAAACTCTGTATAAAAGTTTTAATAAAACAGTACAGGGTACTTTGGAGATCTCCCAAGGAGACCATGAAGCGTTATAAGTTGAAAGCATCCTAGTGTTTTAGCGTTCTTACGTTCGGAGTACACTGGCGAATTTTTGTGACGGCAAACTAGCGACTTTCCATTCGGATTGAAAGTGCGAAGCAACTCTTATAATACTCAATCTTACATAATGCCTGTTTCGCCCTAAAGAGATAGGCAGAGGCGTACCTCTGCCTCGTTTGTCTAGTTGGACCAAGTTCTACCAAAGAGCAAGAGAGTTCTGGGCACAAACCCATACCCTGAATCGAAGCCTGATGATGTTAATAAACTCGCCCATTATTCATAATCATCCTCAATCATAATTCAAAATAATAATAATAATGTATAACCTTAAATAGTGCATGAGGTGTTAACCTCTAGTTAATTGTTACACTAACGAATGAATATATTACGAGAGTATATTGTAAATGTATTGTGTAAACAGCTGTTGGTTAACCAAATAAATGAATAAATAAATACCAATAGCCCGTCTTTGTCCACCACTGGGTTTAGAACTTTATTTCTCGTGCCAATACCCACGTTCTTTTGACAACCTTATCTTAGTTTCACCCGCGATAGACGACTGGCGACAGAAGGATGGTCGTCTGCCCATCTCGCTGTCGGACGACCATCGTTCTTTCTCCTCTGTCACTGCTTTCTTCTTTCTCCACTTGACATCACCGTGACTTGCCATTATGTCCTGCCCAATTTCATTTTAAATTCCATTACTCGTTTTCTGATATCGAAAATATTCGTACATCTTCGGATCTCGTCCATTGGAACTTAGTCTACCCTTTTGCCACACATAAAACATTCTATGTCTCTCTGTACGACCATGTGGCCCCCTATCATATGGTGCTTATACATAAATGGCGAAATGTAGGTGTTTCTCAATAATTTTTAGTGTTCTATACCCGAAGGGTCCAAACGGAGCCCTGTTGCTGTCACTCACGTGTCCGTCTGTCCGTCTGTCTGTCCGCCGTCTGTAACTTAGGCTTTAGAGTAAAACGGTTGGAGCTACAGTCTTCAAAATTCCACAGTATAAGCATTTTGTTGACCCAAAGCCACACAAATAGTCAAAAATAAATGTGCGTAGTCCAACACGCACTAGGCCAGTTTTTATTTTATCATTTATTGGCTCACACTTGACCACTATCTCACCTGATATTAAGGGACGATGTGGTAGACGATGGAGCATGGTTACCTAGAAGCAACCTATTCACTCTTGACTTTAAAACCTCCAGGTTGTAGCTATCAGAAAACACAGACATCAGCAGGGATTTTCAGTTTCTAGCTGAACGCACAATGAATCTATTCCAATCATAATGAGTGTTTTAATATCAGTACCTCGGGTCGCTTGCTCAGAAGGATAGCGATATAGACCGAGAAGTAACGCACAGGATCAATTTAGGATGAATGAAATAGCGACAGGTCACTGGAACAACTTGCGACCGACGGATGACCCTTAAGTTAAAGGAGAAAATCTATAAGTCCATGATTAGACCTGTCGTTGGGCTGTGAAAAAGACGGATGAAAAAAGATTGCATGTGGCAGAGATGAGAATGTTGAGATGGATGTGTGGAGTAACGAGAATGAATAAAGTGAGAAATGGGTACATTAGAGGTAGTTTAAAAGTGGTGCCAGTCACAGAAAAGTTGAAAGGGAACCGCTTATCTTGCTAAGGTCAAGAGGGAGAGTGAGGCCAAAAAAAAGATGGACGGATTGTGTGAGGAGTGATATGAAAGAAAAAGGAATTAGTGATAGCGTGACAACTCACAGGACAGAATCGAAGAAAAGAACGTGTTGCGCCGACCGCAAGTAACATGGGATAAGGGCAGGAAGATGGTTACTGCTGAAACCTGCTAACCTCAATGGTACTAATAATAATGAATCATTATTATTACTAAGACTCCAATAAACATTACATCAATGTGGTCTCGACCCCTGAACCAGGACAACAAAACATGGTCGAGGTTAATCCGGTTCCATAAATCTGAGTGTGGAAGCTTAGACAATGATTACTGCAATAATAGTGGTTCAGAAACATAGGGTAAAAATAAAAATAGTAACGGTCTTCGGTCGGTCTACAGAGGAACGGAGGGACTGAGCAATAATGTAGTCTCGTAAATAGATTTTAATAATTTCATTTACACATCATAATAACAACAACATATTTTCCAGACGGTATTAGGTTATACGGTCTGCAAAACAACGATCAAATAAAATTAGGCGTTATTGTTACCTTAACTCACCTTCATTGTTTGAACTCTATTAGTGAAGATAAATTATGTGTGTACAGACACGAAATAGATAAGAAAAGTTTTAGTCTTAGCGAAAAGATTATCATGTCACCTAGGTTGATGGAAGAGCTAGGCTGAACCATTCTTACTAACATTATACGTGCTTCATGGTACATGTAAAACAGATTTGATGACTTAGTATTGCTAATTTGCCGCTTCCATCCTTTATCATTCAGCTGAAAGATGGATTACAGCTCTTATCGTTACAACGAGTTCTGTGCCTTTCTCTCCTTAAGTGTAAGAAACGCAGTCATTGCCCTGTTTCTTTTTTTATCGGCACAAGCTTGTTAGATCAATTGAGAAACGAGCCAAGAGGATCACCGGCAATGATAGGCTCGTCGAGTCAAGGCTCCAGAGCCTTGAGCGCGAATGCGACGGAAATGCATATTTTAATTCCACCAACCCCCACCGGTAAATGGTGGAAATCCCACCCACACGCACAAAATATTCTGCGAACACATTCATTATGCGTACAGCTAAGGAGTGGAATTCCCTGTCAGATTCTGTGTTTCCTGATAGCTACAACCTGGGAGTCTTTAAGTCAAGAGTGAATAGGTTACTTCTAGGCAAGCGTGCTCCATCTTCGACCTCATCATCGCTTACCATCAGGTTAAATAGCGGTTAAACGCGTGCCCATGAAGGATAAAAAAAACAGTGACACTCTGGAAGTGCCGACAGAAGTGACAATTTGAAAAAAATATCTCAACGCGCCTCGCGATCCGCTACGCAGCACTCTCGTAACGAATCACGTAGTGGTGTCGGTGGCGGTGGCGCGTGAGTTCAATTGTTTTTTCTCATCTCAAAACTGCCCAACGTGCTTAAAGAAGTTTTTAGTTAAAAAGAAAACATCGCCACATGATATTATTATGAAGAAAATACTAGTCAATTTAGTAATGTGATTGCTAGGCTTACCGATGAATCTCTTTTGAGGAACTTAAAGGAGCTTCAAGAAATCCTAAAAATACTACAGCAAACATTCGCGTCCTTCGATAGGGATGACTCCTTGGGTACAAAAATAATAGTTCTATTTAGGTAGTAAGTTAGATTATTAAATATTATTTGGACACGTATTTTTAGCTTTACCAAACCAATAACAAAAAAAACAACCGACTTCCAAAAAAAAATATACCAAAAAATTAAAAGTTATTTTTTAATTTTTAGTGTATTTTTTTTTGTTTGGAAGTCGGTTGTTTTTTATTTTTCACTTCTTAGTTGTCACCCCAATAACATGCAACGTGGATATAAACATTTGGAGAACACCAAAACGTCATCGAGGTATACGTATTTTTCGTTTTTGTTCAGTTTCTCAAAAAGCGCTGAAGCAATTTCGATAAATTTATATGGGACCGCCTCGGGAGTATATTCTTTCGGATAAAAAAAGAATTTTGAAAATCGGTCCATAACTTACGGAGAAATCGGCGGAAATACATAAAAAAAAACATACAGTCGAACATAGAACCTCCTCCTTTTTCGAAAGTCGGTTAAAAATGACAAAGTTATAATGCATCTAACTCAATAAAAGGAGTGGGATCTTGTTACGTCACTTGTAGGTGAAAAGTGGCATATTTTAAAGAAAGTTTGATGTCATGCGATATTTTAACGCACTGTTTCGTCCTCATTTTTAACATAATTTCATTGGCTTCACCTGTAAACTAAATTAATCGTAGCAGTTAAATTTAGCCCAGTTCCCGGTTTCCGATTTAGCTGAAATTTTGCGTACATTTTCAGTTTGGATGAAAATGGCATGGTAAGCTTAGTGACGTCATTCTAAATCCAATATGGTATGCTCCAAAAGATGGCGGACTATTTATTTTGTATGCATTCCCACGTTATGGGTATCAAATGAAAAGTGTTGCTAAGAAGAACACCGAAAAGTAAAAGATAAGGTGTCTTTTAGTTGTTATTAAACTAAAGAAAATTATTTGTTAACGTGACAAAAGAATTTACACGTGTCTAATAGATTTTGGTAATCTAACTGTCGTGTCGGACCAAATATTTTTTTACAGTCGTATTCCTATTTTGTCTTATTCTATTAATCAAGTTAGAGTTTGTCAAAGACAAAGAGCTTTGAAGGACTAAGTGAAAGACTTTGCCAAGCCGTGGGACATAATTTAGTCTACAAATTTAGTCTACCAATTTAGTCTACCAATTTAGTCTACCAATTTAGTCTACCAATTTATTCTACCAATTTAGTCTACCAATTTAGTCTACCAACTTAGTCTACCAATTTAGTCTACCAATTTAGTCTACCAATTTAGTCTACCAACTTAGTCTACCAATTTAGTCTACCAATTTTTTTTTTAAGTAAAGACCACTTTACTATCCTGTTCTACGGTCTCAACTCTTAGGCCGCAGACACGAAGTCAACGGACGCGGAACGGCGGTGGCAATGCACTGGGCTAGACTGGTACGCATCACTCATACGCCGCTCCCTGCGCCGCTGCCTTCTAGGTTAGTTCCATATAAATATATGGATTGAAACGCGCTGCTACCCGCGCCGCCAAAGCCATACCCCACGCCCGCTGACTTCAAGTCTGCGGCCTTAAAAGTATCCTGTCTGCGACGGTCGTTAGGTACCTACACTTGCTTTTACAGTGGCGAGTAAACTAGATACGATAGTTTCTACCTGCATTATACTTTGTTAAGTGGAGTTGAATGGTTTATGTGGTAGGATCTATGTAGTAACTATGTTTGAAGAGTGGACTAACTTCTGCCTTGCTTTTCTTGTAATTTTTCGAAAAGATGGTTTGTTTTATTTTGAATCTCTTTTTTAGTTAAGAACTCGGTGTTTCTGGTTTTGTTTCGTCGTTTTTTTCTTTTTGTTTTTTTTTTTGGAACTCGGTTCCATTTATTGTAAAAAAAAAAATATTTTTCACTTTTAAGTTGCAATTCCCCATTCATTTGTGTTTACAATGCATATTTATGCGATAGCAGCAATCGCAGTTGATTTGCTATAATTTTTTGAAGAGTTCTGTTGTCTGTCCCCGAAACGATTATCATCAGATCTATATGAAATTTAAATGGTACCATTTCGGAATAAACCCATTTCGTAGCGGATCACGTAGCGGTGTCGATTTTGGTGTCGGTGTCGGTGTCGGTGGCGAGTTCAATTGTTTTTTCCCATCTCAAAAATGCCAATAAAAATATAAATATCCGAAATGTTTAAGCAAAATAATTTTCCTATCATGGATACAAAAATAGATTGCACACTTTCAAAAACAGGATGTTTTGACGATCTTTTATAAACGCAAACGTTACGGGTTCTATTTGTGAGTTCTGTTCATCTTGTCCCACACTAAAAATCATAAAGGTAATATTGTTGTTTTGAATGTGTTCGAGGATTTTAATACTTGTTTCTGTTTATATTTAATTTTAAGTTGTTTTTCCAATGGACCTGTGTCTCACAATAATGATTTATTATTATAAAAACTAGAACAACACCAACAGCGGCGTAGGTAGATACCATAGAATAAAAATAATTATGTACCTATATAAAAAAATAAAGACCCTTTGAGCCTTTAGCGCGGGAGCCTAAGCGGGCGAGAAGTATCAAACATATTTTGTTATATTCCATACTAAAGTAATGGAATGCCCTCACTAGCGAGCTGTTGTTCATGGTTTTAAACAGCTAAATTCTAATAGCTTCATCGGTAATTTACTAGATATGTTAAAAAATCTTAAAGTTAAAGTTGACCCCTTTTCCCGGTTTCCGATTGAGCTCAAATTCTGCATACATGTTTAGTTTGAATGACAATGTATGGTGAGCTGAGTAATATCATGTTTTACCCAATATAACGGACACATACGGACACCATCAACTAGCCTGTCACGATATGGACATCAAATGAAAGGATTTGCTGAAAACAATATGAAAAATAAAATGACGTCACCCTAAGCATGTTATAATACACGCTTAGAGTGACGTCATTTATTCAGATAGAAATTGTATTTAATTTTACCCCGAAAAAACACATCTAGCCTCTATTGCTCGCTACAACAATTCGCGATGCATGGTGACCACCCAATTGCTCCCGTCCTTGCAATAATCACCGCCCGTTTACTCTGAAAAAGGCCTTACAACAACCGAAACCAACATAATATTGTTCAGAAACATAATTCAAAAGATTGTACGACAGATGAGCCAACAAGACAATGGAACAATGTAATTACACTAAGAACAGTATACGGTACAAACGTGACTTGTAAGTCAAAAAGAAAGCACTCGAAGTCACGCAGTCTTCGCTAACTGTTGCCATGGTAACCTGAAGAAGGTACTTGTATGATAGTTGAAGCCTTTCTCGATATGTTTTTAATAAGGTTATTTTTGGGAAGATATTGGAACTGCTACAATGAAAGCTTTTATTAGAATAATAGGTACCATTTGTGTTCAAAATTGTAGCGTAATTTGAGCAACATTACGACGTATGATTTGGTACGAGTATTTGTTGTTTTTAACTGACTTCAAAAATGGAGGTTCTGTATTTGACTCGTATGTGTATATGTATGTATATTTGTTTGTCCGCAATTTTCTTGAAAACTACTGATCCGATTTGGATGGGGTTTTCGTTATTCAATTGCATATTTTTCATAAATAGTACATTAGAATCTGATAAAGATCTTCGGAGATACTCGTAGACAGTGGAACTCTTCAATAACTAACAGCAAATAACTAGCGATTACTGCGATTGTAAAGTATTGTTAACACAATATAATGGGGAACCACAACTAAAAAGTGAAAACAAAAAGTGTTTTTATAAAAAATAGAATCGACTTTCAATAAAAAAAGAGCGAAATATTTTTATTTTCGGCAATCGGTGTTTTTGGCTTTTTTCCGTTTCCTAAATTAAAGTTATTTTGCTCTTTTTTTGTTTTTTTTTTTGGAAGTCGGTTCTATTTTTTGTAAAAAAAAATATATATACGTTTTAGATGAATAGTTCAAGTCAGTAGGTGTAAGTTAGAACGGGTGCTTAGAGTGAGGACTCTGATTGCCCACCGAGTGATTCCAGGGAAAACGGCGGCACTGCGATCACGTGCAGCCATGCACTGCGGCTCTAGGGTCCTTTACAGTCTCCTCAGGTATGTGTCCTCACAGGCGTTGCACAGAGGAGGTTCCGGAGTGGCACTCCCTGGTCCTCCCAAACAAAATGTATTTCACAAGAGAAGTATCTAGAGAGATATAACACTCTTTACCCTCTTAGGCACTGAAACTCAACGGTGAGTTTGACAAAAAAAAAAAAATTAAGTGAAAAAAAAAATATCGGCTGTCAACCCGGGTTGTCGTCGGGATTCAATTTGACAACCCGGGTTTTTCCGCTGGGGCTGAAGGGAATTGAGACTTTCAGGGCCCGTTTTTTGATTCGTTTCTCAGCCAGTACTAAAAAATATTAACTTATTCGTTATCTTAACTACGGGTCATAAAACTCACCCAAAATAATACTACTTACTTTCGTTATTAAATCATAACCTATCATTTTAATATTCGATTCCACGCTGGCAAGTAGCGGGAAAAATCACCGTTTCAGAAAAAATCTACAATAATTTCAGACCATACATTTTCAAACGCTGTAGTCGGCATTCTTTATACACGCTTAACTGAACATTTGGCTCAATCGGATCGTGTGAATCTTCGATACACTTGGGGTCAAGAGTGCCACAAAATTTTCAGTATAAATATTACATGAAAGATTTTGTGCCTTCTTATAATAACAGCTTGCACGTGGCTTACTTTATGCGGAGTCTTAAAGTTATGAGGGATACGTTTTGACTTTTATTTTATTTGAACTACTCCTTGTAAACTGGACCCTGAATATTATACGACATTCGGGTTTGATATAGCTTCAACACTTTCGTAAGTCTAGAGTAATAAAGCTAGCTCTAACTGAACACGTAACACGACAGCGTAGTAGTGAGTGTATGACGTCACATAGCGGAGATGGTGCATACGAAATGCATCACGATCATCATTAAGGCGCAGACGTATAAGACTTCTAATGATTTTTAATTGAACATCACGTCTAAACGACCAGTCTTATTTCTTTGAAAAAAATATATGTTACTCTAAACAATTTCCTTCGTAGTATTTTATTTAGGTGAATACTTGAAATTATATTTTTATAACATAGTATAATTAATTTGTAAAGTTATGTCTAACGCGGATAAAAAATTGAGAATCACGCAAAAGCTATAAAGCGTATGTTTATGAAAACTTCTCCATTTCAAAAATCCCATTTGCTCCAGAAACTTTCAACGGAATAATAGCAACGAGACACCTGTGTTACCAACCTAAATAAATAACGAATTTAAATACAAAAGAATGATTTTTCAAGTAAATCGACTTTTCTTCAAATCATAAATCCACTAATAACAAAAAAATTGCTGAAATTATAACGATGTGTGTCCGCAAAAAATGTAAGTCTTGCAAGCGAGAATATTTTACAATCGTTTCTTTTCATAACATTGGACAAACACGATTGTTTTTGTAATTCATTCGATTAGTACTATGTATTTGTTAAAACAATACGATTTACCAATTCGAAACACATAAATATAGATTTTAGTTTATCCACTATCTTACATGACGATATGGTGACGATGCATTGAATAAAAGTGCACGTTAGCTTAGGTGGAACTTTTTTAGGCTTCCGTACCCGAAGGGAACAAACAGAGCCCTATTGTTGTTACTCACGTATCCGTCTGTCTGTCCATCCGTCGTCTGTCACAAAATTTTGTTACGAGGAATTTTTTAATTTCCAATTGACGTATGAGCTTGAAATTTGCTGATAATGTTTATTATTACGTACACTTTACTAATAAATACTAATATTTGGTACGGAACCCCTTTATTTTTTATTTTTTGGGGGATGGGATATCATCCAATGACTTTTCCCGCTCTGGGTGGAGCGGGAATAAAACCCACCCCTGTTCCTTCTCTGCCTGAGTGCCCAGGGGTGCGGTAACTCATTTTCAGAATTTATCCGCTACCCCTAGGCATGCAGGCACCGGCCACGATGGGCCGCGTCAGTGGTGGCTGACATTAATTTTGTTAAGGCGCGCGTGGATCACTACGCGCCGTCGACTCACGGGCCTGGTGCTGATGCGAGCTACCCACTGCTCGCCGTCCGTAGGCCCGGGTTTACGTGACCGGAGATCGTCTCGCGACGTCCTACGCCCAGTACGCCCAGTACTTCTCCTGCGGTGGTAGCTGCCGGGGTCGTGAGGGGCACTCCGTTGAGCTTCCCTCACGCGTCCCGCTTCCGCCTTCGCGAGCATTACTGCTTCGCAGAAGGCGGAGACTGCTTCCCATTCCCTCTCGCCATGGTACGGCCATGGCCTGAATCAGGGATTCGCACAGTGGTAACATCTGGGCGTTTCCTCCCGCCCGATCTGATGCAGGAACCGCCCGAAACAACCGTGTCTGGTGAGGACCTGCGTCAGGCGGAAGGTGAGGAAGCCGTGACGCCTCTCCAGCCACTACTCAAAGAGAGGCACTCCCGCCGCAATAGTGGCGTGCCCAGCACTGGGTTGCGATATTCGCTGTCTCCATGTCGCCATGAGATCTTGCCGGAGCTCCGTCCGCCGAGTCGCGAGATGTCGCGGCAGCAGAGTTTCGCCCCGGCGTTTGGCCTCCTCGTGCCACTACCAGAGCAGCGCGAGGATCCTGGCCTCCAGATCCCATGGCGACAGTCCGGCAAGGAGGCTCGCCGCCTCGCAGGAGTCCGTGCGATATCCTCGGATGAGCCGAATGGCCATGACCCTTTGGGACGCGTTCAACCGGCGAGCTGGTCGCCGCCTCAGGGATCACACCCACACCGGTGCCCCGTAAAGGGCCATGGACCGCACGATGCCCACGTAGATCCTCCAGCAGTGTTTGGACCTCCTAGATTGGGCAGGAGCCGCTTCAAAGCAGCACTGGCCCGCCCCTGTCTGGGAGCCAAACTTCGGAACCCTTAATGTGAGAAATCCGACACACACTTGGCCATATTTTTTTAACTGTAATATCCTCGTGCCTGACCACTATCTCACCAAATTGTAAACGACAATGTGGTCGAAGACGAAGCACGCTCGCCTATAAGTAACTTATTCACTCTTGACTTAATGACACACACATACAAAAGAGTGCCTTAAAAAGTGTCCTAACATCACTTTCTTTGTTTACACTCGACTAGGCATTTAGCTCAACCATCGTATCGTGTGAATCTCTTACACCGATCATAGACTAAAAAAATAAATATTATAGAAAAGAAACTGAGGTAGTTTCTTTGAAATTCTGTCGATGCCACCGAAAAAATAAAAAAAAACATTCAGATGAATTGAGAACTCCTCTTTTTTGAAGCAAAATAATAATAAAAATAATTTATAATCACAAAAAAGTGGTTTTCCTAGACAGATGAATTGAAAGATATTATTTTATCAAATTACAATTACGAGTTAATAGGGTGTACCAATGCTGCCGTCCATAAGCTAAAGTGCCGTTGTCTGACAATAAGCTACTTTCCTAAAAAAAATCTAATTAGTCAGTTAGATTACCAAAAAATATTAGACACATATTTTTTATTTTGTCACATAAACCAAAAATGAAGACGATACAGTGCATTGAAATATCGCGTGACGTTACACCTTGATAGATTTTGTACCGTTCAGTGACGTAACAAACCCTCACTCCTGAACTTTGATGCGTTTTATCTTTGTCATTTTTTATTGGTGATTATTTTTGATAATTTGACTTACGGCCTAAATAGAACTATTATTTTTATACCCAGAAAACATCCCTATGAGGACGATGTAGTGCGTTAAAATTTCGTGTGACGTCACACCTTGATAAATTTTGTACCGTTTAGTGACGTAACAAACCCTCACTCCTAAACTTTGATGCGTTTTATGTTTTTCATTTTTTATTTGTGATATTTTTTGATAATTTGACTTACGGACTAAATAGAATTATTATTTTTATACCCAGAAAACATCCCTATTAGTGGGTTTTATTTTGATGATACGGTAATCAGTCAAAAATTCTGTATCGATCTGTTTATGTAGTATTTTTCTACTATTGTGTGTAACTCATTTTGTCAGATGACGACATTATAGCTTATGGACGGCAGAAAGGGTGGTCTTATCGCTGAAAGCGATTTTTTTATCAACCGTAGAATGAAAAGTCTCCCATCTACTCTCTTCCTATTCTATGTAGTACACCAGTGACGTCACGTGACGTCCCCCACATCCCACGCTTGTTTATCACGATTATCCAAAACATTACGCGCCTCGATCTCTTGTTCGTAAAAAGGAACGACGCGATATCTCTTTCCTTAACGTTGAGCCGTCGTACCGTCGCCTCGTGTTGTTCTAAGAAGGCACTCTTTGACATTTTTTATGGAGCTTTTCTTCATTGAGTTTCGTTGCACGTGTTTTCAATTTCTTTGGAGGTTAAGTAGGTGTATGTTGTTTTTTTTTTCAACTCACCTCAAAGCATTTATTTCAAATAAATCATTTACAGGTACTTTCGGATGGTCAAGAAGTCGCTCAGTCAGAAAGACGACTAATTCCACATTCCAAAGCGTAGATTTATATGGAGAAGAAAAACCATGATAAGTTTTACAAAAATCCAGGTTTCGTTGCTTTTTTTGTGTGAGAACAATGTTACACACACACACCACAAATAAACAATTAAAAAAATACATAAAATAAGCCAGTGGTAGTTGACACGGTTGGCGCAGTGGTTGAGCGTTCGGCTGCTGCGCTGCGTGTCGCGGGTTCGATTCCAGCACGGAACAAATATTTGTATGACCTACAGATAGTTGTTCTGGGTCTGGGTCCTGGGTGTCTTGTGTATGTGAGTATACATGTTTGTGAACGCACCCACGATACAGGAGTAATTCCTAGTGTGGAGCAAAGATTAAAAAAAAAAAAAAAAGGTTAAGAGATGACCAGTCTCAACTGACGGCGTTGAAGCGGCTGGCGGCGTTGTTTGAAGGCGCTGTGATGAACCACAAACAGCAGGTTCACTGGAGAACACGCGACGAGGACGGCTCCATCAATGTGGAGAGAAAGAAGAGGAAGCCTACATAAAGCAACCGGTGTGGGACGGCGCCCGCGGGATCTAACATGCTGTTACGTCCTGCAGTACTGACGACGCAGCTGTACGTGTCCCGTTTACACCACTCTACGAAGACTGAGGACATTGTAGAGTACATTCGGGTGAAGACCAAATGGGCCTTGAGGGTGCAGAAGTTGGAGGCGAGACATAACACCAATTTCAAGTAGTTCGTTGTGCGCGATCCGACTCAACATTTGATAACTTTCCTCAAGGAATAGTTTTGGGCGAAAGGTGTGCTGTATCGGTGTTTCCGCGGCCAGCTACGCGACAACTCGCAGCGTAACACGACGCCGTCACTTTGAGTAGGTACAGTAGTTTTTAAGTTTATGTTTTTCAATATGTATTATTTTATCATTTTAGATTATTTTGTGTATTTTATTTATGGGCCTTAGTTGCCTGATAATAAAGAATTATTATCATTAACTTTAGAAATTTATTAGGTATGTAGTTATAGTTATGCTATACTAATTTGAACACTTGGCATAGACATAGCCCGAAGAATCGCCAAACTTAAGTGGCGCTGCTGGCAGGGCACATTGATCTCAGTAGAGATGGTCGATGGGGACTGTCTAGAATTGGACGTCTTTTGGCAGAAATTATGATGATAAAGAATTGGCATGAAGCGCAGACTGCCTCGTTAGTGTAAGTGTAGTGATCCTAACATGAATCACCTCAACATTCTACTTGTTACTGCAGATAATGGGTGATTTATAATAGGTTCACCTATACGTAGGTATATCACTGGTCCAACCCTTGCAGAGAAAACCGGTACGTTTTTTTTCGTTTAACATAGCGATTGGTTCGCCAAGACAATAAGTTACCGGTAGTTAAGACCTATAATTGTACTTGCACTTTGTAAAATAACGTGTAGCTTGCATTATTTAATGAAATAAAGAAAATACATATAGCCACAATTTGAATGCACACACAAAAAATAATAATATCAAACAAACAATAATATTTACTATGAAAAATCTAACAAAAAAACGTGATTATGATAAATAAATCAAGTAAATTTTACTTGCGGGTGTCATCTTAAGCTACTAAAAGATTGCATCATATTATGGGCTATATCGTCCGCGGCGGTATTATGTTAACTCTAATCTGTAACGTGGCGTCCTACGTGGACGATTCAACGCGAACGCGATTGCGAAGCGATTCGATGCGGTTTACCCGAATTCAACGCAACGTGGCGGCTCTGTCTTACGTGCGTGCGAAGGCGCCGCTTCAGCCGCCGCCGCCATTCAGTACCCAGCATTTATCATGGACGGACGGAAAGTAATAAGTAATTAATAAAACATGTGTTGTATTTACTTTTAGTACCAACTTCTTTGGCTAATTCCTCCAATTCGCGGTATGATGCTACACGGTTGTGATAATTTTTATTCCTTTTATCCCATGTCACACTGCAGAGTCTTTACGTCACGTGCGTGTGTTGCGATGCGTTTAAGGCAAGCGTGCTCCATCTTCGACCACATCATCGCTTACCATCAAGTGAGATAGTGGTCGTTTGACTGCTATCTCACCTGATGGTAAATAATGGCATGCTTATCAAGAATTAAACAAAAGATTGGAATCGTCCGAAAGCCCCCACCAATAGAGGTAGTCTTTGCTGCGGCAGATCTTTATTGGAATGGATCTAATAGTTAAAACTTTGCCAGTTATGTAACCAGAATATCCTTATTTAAAGAATCGCTTCAATTGTGTTATAATACTCCTGTATTATAACACAATTGAAGCGATTCTTTATTAACATCTTATTCTTATCAGCCAAGAGCAAGAATTAGACCGTGAAAATTACAAAGACTGTATTTTTTATTAGACCTTACGACTACTTAGAAAACCTTAATATCGAAATCAGCAGTTAATAACAAGTCAACATAATTTCTTTTTTTCAGTCTGACTACATAACATATTCATACTGCAGCCTAATCAATCAAACATTCAAAAGAAATTCGTACGAAGGCCGAAGAAATCAAATTTCCGTCGACGCGCGACGTCCCGACGCACAACTTATATTGGTCAAGCCACAGAGCACAGAAACACCACACGAGCTGCTAAAAGTGCCTCGTGGCCACACAACGTACGCTGACCCATATTTTCGTCTGTCAAAGCTATCGTAAAAACAGTCAATGGTGCCGATTCTGTTGTGCACAAACTAAACTTTATTTAGGCTATTGCTATCTTTATCTCTCTAATAAAACAAAAAGGAGACGGACGTAAATTAGAGCTGTCAAATTTAGTTGATCCAATAATTCCATACAAATTACGGGTACACTTAAAAACATGTCGACTAAAAACACGGTAAAGTGCAAGGCGTAAACAAGTTAGAAAAGAAAAGAAAAGAAAGATAGCGATTCTTTCATTTTAGTTTAGTTATTGAACAAGAGAATCGGCACCACTTGCAGTTAATTCCTATAAGTAAACTGTTACCGATTGATGGGTCCAAAAAGTTCTGGAGTGGCGACCACGTATCTGAAGACGCAGGGTTGGAAAGCCTCAAACAAGGTGCACCGATGACTTGGTGAGGGTCGTGTGTAGCCGATGGATGCAAGACGCACAGGACCGGTCGTTGTGGCGACACTTGAACTTGGGCCTATGTTTAGCAGTCAACGTCTTTCGCCTGAAATGGTGATGATGATGAAATGGTTACCATCCATTACATACCAAGACTCCTCTTGCCTCGGAAAGCATGTTAATCCGTTGTTGCTGGTTGGTTGATTTTTGACGCCAGTTACAAGACTGGAGCCAGAAAATCTGACACCAGCCTTGCCAATAGGTACCGTGTTACCCATTTACTGAGTTATTGATATTAGATTCTAGAGACTTCAACGTAAGGTTCAGTTGAAAACCAGCGTCAGGCAACTACTGGTTCTAACGGTGCCCATCATGGCCAGTGCCTGCATGCCTATGGGTGGCCGATAAATTCGTAACAGAGTTACCGCTCCCCTGGGCACTCAGGCAGGGAAGTAAAATCCACCACTGTTGGGCTTTAATCAGTAAGAGTCTGACACGCCCTCCCGCTCCACCCAGAGCGGGAGATATCATCAGACGATTTCACACCCCAAAAAAAAAGAGGCAACTAGTTTTGACCTTGTCTGGCATTTTGCTGAAATAGGTCCATTTGGCGCAGCCGCGGGGCACACAATATAATTGTTTTAAAATTAAGTTGATTTCTATTTTTATTTGTACATACATTGTGTGTATCTGAGTGTGCCAAATAAACTAGTTTTCTTTCTTTCTTCTTCTTTCTTTCAGATAGGCGGTCACTCCATGAAAAATCAGGTTAGACTGGAAAACGACCCCAACATCCTAGTTGGGAAAAGGCTGGACATATTAAAACGTTGGTACTCATTGACACGCTTGATTTGTATGTCACCGTATGTTGTTTACGAAAAATTAATTAAAATTGTATTTTTTTTATATTAAAAAACAGGCTAAGTGAGTCGGACTTGGCACATTTAGGGTGTCGTACCAAATGTATTTTTGACTATTTGTATGGTTATGGGTCAACATTGTGAAAATTTGAAGACTGTAGCTCCAAACGTTTGGCTGTAAAATCTGTGTAACAGACGACGGACAGGCAGACAGACGGACACGTGAGTGACAACAATAGGGCTCCGTTTGGACCCTTCAGGTACGGAACCCTAAAATGAAACCGATCTATTGCAAATTATCTCATTTGTATGAAATTTATTGTATTTGAAATTATATAGGTATATTTTTTTATTATATTTTTTTTTTGTTGTTGTAGAGGTCAGACAGGTAGTCGCTCCATGTAAAATACTGGTATTCAGCTGCATTCAGTTAGACTGGTAAGCCGAACCCAAGATAGTTGGGAAAAGGTTAGGCAGATTGATTGATAATGATAGATTATATTATGATATTTATTATGAATATAGATATAATGTTATATCGAGGGTTTGCACTTCCGCAAGATTTATTAAAATCTTACAGTGTTTGCAACCATCCGGTGGCATACTTATGCACAGTTTTGACAGTGCTTTCCCTAGCACCGGCCTTCGTGGCGCCTCTGTAGTCTGTGGGTCAAGCAAATATCCACACTGAAGTTATACGGAAAGCTATTTTTCTGAATATACAACGCGATATTTTTGATCAACAATATGTATCAGAAGGATGGAAAAACGGAATACTTTATAGCTGTCGATAAATTTAAAAGTGTTCGAGATTGTGTGACGTTCGGTGAGTTTATTGCATTCGGTATGTTGTGGCTTGTTTCGATGCTTCTCATTGATCATCTATAAATTTTTTGTTTGATTGATTCTGCAGATTTTGAACTGTTGTGATTGATGCTGCGATATTGGCAGCACGGAGAAAGGAATAAGAATCTACTAGGATGTATAGTTATGAGAATAATCTCCTTTTTTACCTTATGCTGATTTCAAAATTTATCATTATTTACAGATAAATAAATACTACAAAGTATATCAATACAAGCTAATATAAATAAATGTAATATGTACATACTCGTACAATAAGCATAATAATTGCACATCGCTGTCAACGAGAAAAGTGCCCAGAACACTGGCAGCATTGTCATGATTGAATGTATATGGTTATACGTTACATACAAATATATTTGATTGTTGTAATATTCTAATATAGATGTTTGCATAAAATTACATAGATTCAAGTTCTTCAAACTTTACACACAGATGTGTTGCTGGGGAGTTTGTTGGCCACTTCTTCACGCGGGCGCTTTTGAGGGACTGTCTTTATGAAGAACTTTGACATTCAAAAAGTGCTGGCTCTGAGCCTAGTTGGAATGAATGACTTTTGATTTTGAATTTGAATGGCAATGCTGATTCTTTGGCCAAAAAAAAGGAAATAATGAATAGGTTTTAACAGGGATATAACAATTTTGAAAGTCCGTTATGATTCGTAATGTATTCGACATTTAATTCAAATTAAAACTCAAAGCATTTCTATCTACATATATAAAAGGAGAAACAGACTGACTGAATGACTGACTGACTGACTGACTGACATATCAACGCATAACCAAAACTACTGGCACTAGGAACGTGAAATTTCCACACGGCTTATTTTTATAATGCCCCTATATTAGCTTTCAGAAAGAGTTTTTGGAAATTCAATCCATAAAGGGTTCCCGAAAATAAATATGTACCTACCGTATATCATAAAGAGATATTAATTATGTTATTTTTTTATTCAATTAAGTTTTATAATGTTTTAATTTAAGAATAATTTCAATACAAAATGTAGCGTTAGTAACTATTTAACTATAAAAGCTATTGTGAAAGTAATAGAATAAAAGCATTTTTATTTTAATATTTTTTTTTTATTTATAACTAGCTTCTGCCAGCGGCTTCGCCCACGTGAAATTAGTACTTCCCCCGTTATAAATTTTCAACCCCTTTTTCACCCCGGCCCCTTTTTTTTGTCCCCTTAAGGGACGAATTTCGAAAACCCATTCTTATTGGATACCTACTCTTCTCTCTAATTTTTTTTTTATACAGATGACGATCGTCTGCTGGAGTTATGTAATTACTAAGGTGACTTGGTAAGTTATTTGCCAAAAAACACGTGGAAAAGTAACAAAAAAAATTACATCCTTGTTATAAAATACTCCACAAATCTCCTCCATAAACAAAAGAAGATGTGACCATAATGAAGTCGCTAGCATTTTAAGTTGACGTTAACCCACACATCAGCTTACCCCGTACAAATTCTTTGAGCACACCAGTTGAGACAACCGTCATATTTTAGCTGGCATGTAAGAAATACGGTGGAGTCCTCGCAGTGTGGGCCACGAAACGTCTGTTGGACAAGAAGTTAATTTATTTTTGCTAAGTGCTGATAAGTGACGAAGAGGGGCCAAGAACTTGGAAAACTGGTAGTGACGGAAAAGGTAAAAAACTCAGAGGGCGAAGCCCGAAGAGATGGTTGGATCAGAGCTCGTCACCGTCTTCTACCGAGCGACGGACTGGATCAATTGGAGGCAGACAATTGATAGTCGAAAAAGAAGTCAGGAACCTCAACAGTGGAGGAACTAAGAAGAAGAAAGTGCTGTATATACGTGATCTAAATAGTGAAATTGCCTACCTACCTCCTTAAGCCAAATATGCTAATTGAATTGACCATTATTTTTATTAGTAGAGTGAATAACAAAATCTAGTGATAGCTGGAAACCTAAGACATGCGTCATGTCTTAGCGTGTATAATAATAAACTTGCCCCGAATTAAATAACTTTAGTATTTAAATGCCTTTATAGTTAATCTTATCTTATCAGGAAATAAAAGGAAGTTATTATGTGTAAAGTAATCATGTGTTGTGGCTTTTAACAGTTCTGCCATAACGTTTCGTATTTTAATTTATGGCTGAAACTGTAAAACACCGCTTTTCTTTTTTCTTTTTATTTAATGACATAATTTTATGAGTGTAAAATTATACCAATATTTGGAATCCTTTAAATTGATTTGACGCTGGTAATGGAAGGCTTATTTGCCAGTAATTTCAGAAAAATTTACATGGTACATTTTGACAGAAGTTTTACATAATAAGTTTTCGTGGAACCCACATTCATGTTATTTGTACGAAAATAAATTCACTTAAAACGTAGTTGATTCCAAAATACAATATTTTTTTAACATTGTTCTTGTTTATGGCAGAAATATTTCAAATAAATATTTTTTTTTAAACATGAATAAGAAACAACCATACATTTTTGAGTTGTGCGACTTTAGATGGAAACAATAAAAACGTTCTTTCCGCCATCCTCTTCCGCTATCGCTTATTTCATAGCTCAACTCAGAATCACAGCCCCAAAACAGAGGCGGCTCGGGTAAACCTTTGACAAGTAATGTCCAAGACAACATAATCGCATTATATACTGCAAAATCTTGTGGGCCACTGAGGCCGGAACTGACGTAATAAATACTATTAACATACGGAAGATCACAGTTTCGTGAGTGTGTACTATTGTGTATATAGAACACGAATATGTTATTGTGCTGATCTCTTGAATATTGTGTTGAATGCCTTTTTACATTACTTTCTGGGGCATCTGCTGTTATGCTTTTTGAGACTATGTATGTATGTTTGAAAGTCGATTTCTTTGGCACGACCTGTAGCATACACGGCTGGATGGATTTTAACAAATTACTGCGCTGACGTGACATTTAGGCTATATGAATTTGGTAAAAAACAACAAAATGGCTACTGCCATTAGGTAAGTGTATTCGTATTTTTTTTAATGGTTAATTTGGGTATCAAAATATAGTGCTCGAGGATGCAATCCCAAAAATATATTATAAAATGTAAAATAAAAATGTCTCAAAAACCTGACTGACAAAAAATAAATAAAGCAATCCAAATAAGTCCTTTTTTAAACAGTCTGATGAATTTGTTGAACATCAAATCTGTTCATCATTCTCCTGCCCTTATCCCAATTTATTTGGGGTCGGCGCAACATTTTTTTTTCTTCCATACTCCTATAATAGTTGTCAAATCTGTTATTGAACTAAAATAAATTCCACCAACTGCATCAGACTGCTTGAAAAGTGACTTGTTTCGAACTTTTCAGTTAGTTTTTGTTAATTCGTTTTCACACTCCGCAGTACGGCGCCGCAAAACGCATTACGACGTCTCAAGATACAGAGCAAACAACGCAGCGCGCTCTATCCGTATTCTCCCATAGATTGTAGATAGATCTCTCTTGTAGTAAATTAAGTTCTGAATTATATCGCTATCTAGAAAAGTGCGTGCAAAAAAAAAAAGCGTCGCCTCGCGTCCTGTTTCTATGTCAGCCGACCCTAAGAGTAAAGCTTTAATGGGTAAATTGTTTTTTATTTAAAAATGCTTAAAAGGAACCAATCTACATTAGAGACAGGTTACTGATAGAATTGTACACATTTACGTATGTTACGTTATTGTACGTATGTATGTTCGAGGAAGAGGTCAACCGTCAAAGCCAAATATTGGCTGGGCAGCGTCCGGGAAGCTGCGCGATATCTTCTCATCTCACATACCACAGTGTCTCAAGACGAAAGTCCAGTACATGTTGCCAGTGATGACAAATGGCACCGAACACACAATGGGAAATTTCCTTGCTTGATCGAATCAGGAATGAAGATATTCACAGGAGAACAAGGTTACAGACATAGCCTAAAGAGTGGCAGTGAGCAGGATATATTTCTCGCAGAATATATAGTCGATGGGGCCGAAAGGTTGTGGAGTGGCGATCGCATACTGGAAGACGCAGCGTTGAAAAGCCTCCCACTAGGTGGACCGATAACCTGGTGAGGGTTACGGGAATCTGTTAAAAATGCGATACGCACGGGGCCGGTCATTGTGGTGAAATTTGAGGCCTATGTACAGCAGTAGACATACATCTATACTTCTAAACTAATATTATAAATAGTAAGTTTTTGAGTTTGTAAGGTTGTAGGGACCTGATCTTTGGAACCACTGAACCAATTTTGAAAATTCTTTTACCAATAGAAAGCCACGTTATTTGTGCGTGTCATAGGCTATATTTTTTTGAAATCCACACAGAAAAAGTCGCGGGAGAAGTGCTAGTCATTAATACTAATGTATGTCTACTGATATTATAGATATACTGATAGATACTGATAAATGATGATAATGATTCATTATCATCACTTCGTTTCGTTTTTAGTTTAGGTTATAAATTTTATAATCGCTGGAAAAAATATTGTACCTTCGAAAAATAAAGGCTGCTCGGCAATATTATGTTCTGTCCCACTACGATTGAATGTCACTATTATACGTGTCGCGATTGGCATCCATCAGTCACCGGCTAGTGTCGATATTCTAAAGTTAGACCGATTTCGATTCGTCCTGGTGATTGGAACCGATATTCGACGAGCACTTCCAGGTAAAACTCTACAACATTTAATGTACACGAGTGTACAAAGGGATTTCGCTGTGTAAAGAACTCTTCCATGGATTGATCGCTAGTGCTCTCTGACTCTTTAGACCTTTTTTATTTTAACCATGAAAAGTCACAGTTCGTACAGTATAAAAGCCTTTGAACATACAAAAGAACCCGGCCAAGTACGTGTCGAACTTCGCTCATTTAGAGTTCCGTACTAAATGTATTTTTGACTATTTGTATGTCTTTGGGTCAACAAGACGCTTATCTTGCTTTGTGTCTGTAGTTCGGCTGCTGCACTGCGTGTCGCGGGTTCGATCCCCGCACGGAAAAAATATTTGTACGGCCTACAGATATTTTTTCCGGGTCTGGGTGTCTTGTGTATGAGTTTACATGTTTGTGAACGCACCCACCCTAGAGAGATGAGAGATAATATATACCACTGAGAAATAAACTAGGCTACGCTTCTTTGTCTTACACCAGGACCATGCATTCTGGGATAAAAGTATAATCTACACCACTCGGCGGTAATGTAGCTTTGTATAAGTTTGATTCGGTGAATAACTTTTACAAACATTAAAAATATTATATCTTGATCATGGTTTTTCTTTGCAACCCTAAATTTTAGCCCACTGCTTGGCATATGTTCCTTTTTTCCTTCCAATCTCTCTGTCTTTTACGATCCCAGGATAAGTTTGTCCAGCAACAAATGTCAATATGAATTCTTTTTTTTATTACAGATGAGATTGGGTTTGTGATGCGGAGGAATGAAGAAAATGTCGTGAGGAAAGTCTTATGAATGGATGTGGATTGCTATAGAAGTAGGCGGAGGCCAAAGAAACGGTTGATGAACGGTGTGAAAGAGGATATGGGTAAAAAGAGAGTGACTATAGAGATGTAATAATGAATAATGAGAAGTATGGAAGAAAAAGACATGTTGCGCCGACCCCAAATAAATTAGGATAAGGGCAGGAGAATGATAATTATGGGTTTGCTCTTGAGAGAATGATGATAATGGGTTTGCTCTTTTAGTCTTGGTCAGAGGTGATAGAGACAAAGTCGACGATGGAGCGAGCTTACTCAGAAAAAGCCTGTTCACTCTAACTTTGAAGAGATTAGGGTTGTATCCATTCGGAAACATAGACGCAAGCAGAGAGTTCTACTTCTTTGCTGTGTGCATGATGAAAGCCGTTTAGAAACGCTTAGTGTGAATTGGTGGAATAGCAACAAGGTAGGGATGGTAACTTGCAGTGCGTCTAGATGCCCGATGGTAGAAGGGGGCCAGTGGGATAAGGTCGTCGAGTTCTTGGGTACACTCACCTAAGTACATTCTGTAGAAGACCGATAAGCAGGCAACCTTGCAGCTATGAGCAAAGCTGTGAAACTCGGTATCTACCAGTATTGCGTCGCCATTGAGCCTCTTAGTTCTGCGTTCCACCGAGTCAAGCGCAGCAATTTGATATTTAGCTGAGCCATTCCAGAGGTGGCTGCAATACTCCATGCAGGATCAGAATTGTGCTTTGTACAGGCGTGAAGTATCGCTTCACTTCCGTGTTTTTCTTAATCGTTTACTCACTAGGCAGTCACGAAAATTACCAAACCTTGCATTACACATTTTTAAAGAACCATAGTTCTCATAAAGTAATTCCGCATTACGAAACTCAAAGCTGAAATATAAACACGATTTATTACAGCATTTATTGTGAATAAAAAAGTAAATATTCACAAGAACGGGCACCTACAACATTTGTATGAGACAAACGTGACTGGAATGTCGGTAACGAAGCGAAAACACGGTTGCGTACACTCACTAGTTTATTTACAAAAAGTGTTGGCCTAAAGCTCCGTTCAGATCAGCTGTGGATTTCTTTAAACCATAACATAAATCTTAAAATGAAATTGCTGAGAATAATAAACTCGAATTGAAAAAAAACAAACAGTTGGACTTCGAAAACCTTTACTACTACCCACAATGATATTATCTATATTATATACAAAAAACTTTTTTACAAAAAAAACAACCGACTTCCTTAAAAGAAAATACACTAAAAATTAAAAAATAACTTTTATTTCGGATGTCGGTGTTTGTATTTTATTTCTTCGTTCTTTGATACCGACTTCCGAAATAAAAGTTTTTTTTTTAATTTTTAGTGAATTTTCTGTTTTGGAAGTTTGGTTGTTTCTTTTTGGTAAAAAAAAAAAATATTTTTCATTTTTTAGTTGTTATACCCCAGAACTAAAAACCCCAATAACATGGAACGTGGAATTTTAACATACTCGTAATTGGAGAACACCAAAACGTCATCTAAGTTACCTACTTAGATGACGTATTTTTCGTTTTTGTTCAGTTTTTCAAAAAGCGCTAAATAGAAATTTAATACAATAACATAAACGCGCAATTTCGATAAAATTTATATGGGACCACCTCGAGAGTATATTCTTTCGGATAAGAAAAGAAATTTGAAAAAAAAAAAAAACATACATACAGTCGAACATAGAACCTCCTCCTTTTTCGAAAGTCGGTTGAAAACAGTTGGACTTCGAAAACCTTTACTTATGACTGATAATTATGTTTCTAGCATGCGCATCGTGAAGACTCGAAAACGTCCTAATTGGGACGTTTTGTCATAATCTATGTCTCGACAAAACAATTGAAGCGCAATTGTCCTAATGATAGCTATCTCTCTCACTTACATACTCATTATTATCTTTTGTACTATTCATTAGCGCAACTTGTCAACATGGGTGCAACGTGAACATATTTAAAACATCGGTTACTATGAACGTAACATCTTCTGTCTGATATCATTGACTGATACAACATAACAGCCCGATGACTTGGCGACGATCGCTGGTAGCCGATGGATGCGAGACGCACAGGATCGGTCGTTGTGGCGACACTTAGGGGAGGCTCATGTCTAGCAGTGGACGTCTTTCGGCTGAACTGATGATGAACAAAACATAACGGTAATGTCACTGTCAAATTGTTGCCACGGTGGCAGGTCTACTTTATGCTTCTTGTACAAAAATAGTGTTAATAGATAGCCCAAAGTACCACCATCATGATCACTACTTCAACTGAGCTATCGTAAAGCAAGTCCTGTGCTAAATGACCCTTCATTTAGCACAGGACTTGCTTTACGCTAGTTAAATCACAGATATATGACACTTTTTAACTTTGTCTCTGACTGAGTGACGGGGGAGTTAGTGCGTTGCACTTACTCTTTAATGCCATAGAGTGGCAAACAAGCAAGTGGTCTGACGGTAAATATGATACATCATACTTACGATCAGATACACCTTTTTTTTGGGATGGGAAAGGTTTTGCAGTTGTTTTTGAGAAACGGATCAATCCTAAATCTTCATCATCATCATCATTTCAGTCACAAGAATCACCATATTGATCGGTCATGTAGGTACCACATGTGTTACTCGCATCCAAAAGAGACTTGAGGCCTCATCAGGTCAAAACCGAAATAACAATTAATCATTATCTGGGAAACTAATATGCCTAGTTATTATTAATACACTTGATGCTTCCTCTTCTTTTAACACTAACGCAAAAATTATTACTGTTGTTCCAATTATTAAGGGGCAACAAAGCCACTTCTCCGTCAAGACACACGCGCCGGTTGTTTAGAACGTCCGGAAAAGAAGTCACTTTGTGTGCATACAGCTATCTTTGTATCCTTGTGTTCAGACAGCCACCCTTGTGTGTTAAGCCACTCTCTGTGTTGTCAGCCTTCAATAGAGCTTGTCTACGCCACGTAGTCATGTGGCACAATAGCTTTGAAGGACGTGTGAGGTCTGTTTCTTGGTCGAAATTTTGGCAGTTATGTAGTTATAGAAGAAGAGTGTTAACTGTTGTGACTAAAAAGTGTTTTTAAATAAGGGCCGATTTCATCATTCGCTCTGTAAACTAAGTTTTACTGAATTAAGCTTAGCGTAAAAAATAAAAACCATAAAATAGATTATAGTGAGTTAACCTTAAAAGATAAACATTATGCTGTCGCGGACTTTTTTTTAGAACTTTAAAAGGAAAACAATCCCGTCATACATATTTTTGCGTAACTTTAACCATTTACGCAGCGCACGCAACTGAAGCTCTCAAAAGGATTTTTTTTACGTTTTTGCCACATCTTCCATTGATGCTTCGCTCTTGTTGGTCGCTGCGTGATGTTATATAGCCTATAGCCTTCCTCGATAAATAGACTATTTAACACAAAAAATATTTTTCAATTCGATCCAGTAGTTCCTGAGATTAGCGCGTTCAACCAAACAAACAAACAAACTCTTCAGTTTTATGACAGCGGCTAAGCGCGTTTAAGCGAGCTTAAACGTCGGAAACTGGGCGTTTAGAATTGGTGAAATTGGCCCTTAGTAGCTAAAACATAATTATATTTGCACCTTGTACCTTGTGTTCGATGTTGTCCACGAGCAAATAGGTCCAGTCCGCGTGTTTAACCGTCATGACAGGATTACCTTTTATAAAAAATTTGTGTTGCAAGTGTAAGAAATAAAATGTAACAATAATTGACTACAATGTAACAACATTATTTATTAATCAAAACTTAACACTAAGTCTAGTGCAACGAAATTACGCATTGCAATATTTAAAGTTATTAGCGTTGATCAGTGATCTTTTTAAGAGAAAACAAAAAACGTCAAACATTTTTAGACTTCAGTGCGTACCCGCCTTTAAAACATACTCGTAAACTGAATAAAATACTTGACTAGCATAATCTGAACCAGCCTTAACAGATGTAAATAGAATAGCTGGATATTTTTATCGTTCCTTTTTTCGTTCTATTTTATGATATTAAAACCTTGCTATTTCCCTCTATATTATATTACTCTTTATATTGAAAGTAGTTTGCGAATAGAAACTGTCGTTATAAAATATTCCACAGCAACTTTTGTGCTGATTTAGAAAATCTACCTATCAAATTAGATTATTATATTTTGCGTCCGCCATATAGAACTTGCGCAAGAGTGCACAATCTTTTGGATCATTCAAAATGTTTAATGAAAAATTAACTTTCCATGATAAGTAGCTCCCACTGTTTATTAGTTAACATCACCCAGGTCCCGCGCGCGTCAAACATCAACATCTGTCAAGCTCCGTTGATAGTCGGGCATCGTACAACTACAGACTATTTTATGTTCCGAGTATGTAAACCTTGCCACAGGATACAATACCTTGCGTAATTGTAATAATAGAGGTTTAAAACGCGTTTATCGGGTTTTTTGGTAATTTTATATTAGAGAATAAGATAGTAAAAATTCATCCATTTTTAGGGCTCCGTACCCAAGGCCGTAAAGGCGTATTAAAATATACGTATACGTGAAAGAACCCTAAATGCGCGAAGTTTTGCTCTGCCGTCGGTAGTCGGCCTAAATATCCACAAATTCTCAGATCGAACTAATTTTAATGACGTCACATTTTTTTACATTCTGTTTGATGCTGTACCACTCTCGTTCGCGCTTGAAGAGTTTCACTCCAACACACAAACGTACAGCTTGTCGTTTTATAATTTTTACCGAACATCAAAAGTTCAGGTTGCAAGCAATATTTTCTAGAATATTCAATATATTTTGTTCATTATTTTCCATTGAAATTGTGCGCTAATGGGCTTCGTGCAGATACTCGTATACTTGTTTTTGCTTTAATGACCATGTTCGACGTTCGGTTAGCAGAAAAGTGGTTTTTGTTCCCGAATTTTTATAGAGATTTTTAATTTATTAATTTAAATTTTAATGGATGGTAACGTGGACGTGGAGGCTTTTGTCCAGTTATTGAAATAAAATAAACGTGAGCTGATATATAGGTAGTTTAAAATCTTACCGTACTTTCTGATAAAGTACCTACTCATAAATATATCTGCCCAGCCTTTTCCCAACTATCTTAGGGTCGGCTTCCAGCCTAACCAGATGCAGCTGAATACCAGTATTTTACATGGAGCGACTGCCTATCTGACCTCCACAACCCAGTTACTGGGTAATACGATACTTCTAGGTAAGACTGAATGTCAGACTTTCGGGCTTCTGACGACCCGTAACGACTGTCAAAGGTCCACGATTGACAGCCGGGACCAACGGTTTAGCATGCTTTCCGAGGCACGGAGGAGTCTCGGTATGTAAAGATGGTCACCCATCCATGGGCCAACATGGCCACATGATGGATCGACTCATGCGGCTGTTATTACTTTAGCTACGAGCTTTTCATAAATATTGCCCAAATAAATTTCATGTAGGTACTGTTATGTCTTTTTTCATCAGATGACTTCGCCCGCTCTGAGTGGAGCGGGAAGGAGTGTCAGACTGTTACTGACTAAAACCCATTCGTGCTCCATCAGTTGCCCATTTTGTTTCCTCATCATCTTCCTGTTTCAGGACCGCGGTAACTCTTACAAACAATTCCTCAACCCTGGCATGTACTGTTATGTCTGGGACGTGTTTGATCAATCTAAATGATTGCTATCTTTTCACTTTTTAATTCTCACTTATTTTGCCGACCTGTCTGGGTCGCGCATGAATTCAAAAGAGAGTTACTGTAACCCTGGCACAAGCAACTGAAGGAACAGGAGTGGGTTTTAGTCAGTTTGAGTCTGGCTCTTACGCCCCACTCTGAGTGGGAGAAGTCAATGGATGACTTTCTACACCCAAAAAAGGGTCAAAGTCATGCATTCAGTGACTGTACAGCTTTACAAATCTGCTTACATCAGGATCTTATCCAGAGTTTTATCAACTGAGTCATTTGGGGAAAGATATAATTATAACATACTTCTGGATCAAGAAGTAGGTATCTAAGCTTTACTTACGTAATAAAAACCGGCTGAATTATCAAAAAATAATCTGATTTATATGATGAATCTGATATATTCGTCAATGATTTACTTAGTAAAATTGATAGTGAATGTTTAGCCTACGCTGACGATATCAAAATTTTTAGACGTATCTCCGATCACCGAGACTGTGAGGCTCTCCAAACGGAAATAAATACTGTTGTCAAATGGTGTGACGAGAATCTAATGTCGTTAAACATAAAAAAGTGTCAGGTTATATCATTTACAAAAAACAAAACACTACTCAGTTACAATTATCACATCAAGGGCATTGTAATAGACAGGATAAAGCAAATTCGCGACTTGGGGGTAATCTTCGACTCGGCTATGTCTTTCAGACCACATTACGATCAGGTTTGTAATAAGGCTAATCGCATGTTATCTTTCGTACTCCGGAATGCAAAACCTTTTAGACAAACCATTTCACTGATAACTCTGTACTATGCTTTAGTTAGAAGTATTATTGAGTATTGCGCATCTGTGTGGGCTCCAATATATAAAACTCATATAGACCGTATAGAGTCTATACAGAGACGGTTTGTCAGAACTCTATGTATGAAATGTGGCTTAAGGCGTAAAATACCTGAATATGAGGCTAGGCTGCGGTACTTTAACATGGTTGGATTGGATAAAAGGAGATGGATGAGCGACATGTCCACTTTTTATAAGGTGTGTAACGGTTCATTTGATGGTGCTCTCCTAAGTCAGTTACACTTCAAGGTACCTACTCGATCTGTGCGTACTCCGCAGCTGTTTCAGATACCATCGAGCAATAACAATGTGTCCCAAAATGGTCCACTGTTTCGAATGTGTAGACAATATAATGATATTTGCACTCATGTTGATATATTTGTGGATAGTCACGGCAGATTTATAGAATCCTTGCGAAAATTGAATACACCTTAAGCTATTGTATTGTAATATGCTGTCTTAACTATATTATTTGTAACTTCTTTTTATTTTATTTTTATTTTTTGTAGCCTTCACTTGCATCTTTGAAGCTGTATAAATCCTGAATGCTGTGTATAGTAGTAATTGGAGTGCAGATTTAAAAATGTTATCACTTAAAAGTAATCCTGATCACAACTTAGTCTGTATTCTGTAACTGTACCTCTTATAAATAAATAAATAAATAAATAAATATTGGTATTTATTAGTAAAATATACGTAATTATAAACATTTTCACGAAATTTCTAGTTTATAGGTCAATGAGACTGGATACAAATTCTTCGGAATAAAATTTTGTTACAGACAGACAAACGGACACGTACAGTAATAGGGATTATTGTTTGGACCCTTCGGGTACGGAACCCTAAAAAATCTGTTTATCCCAAAAGCGAAAAACCTAGATGGAGCATAACAAATCCTAACTAATATAAACCCGAAAGTCTGTTTATTTGTTTGTTACTCAAACATCCCTCGACGAAGCGATGGATCGTAATGAAATTTTGGGTGCCGGAATGTAAGGCTGGGGGAAAAGGTCTGATATACCCAAATATTCAACCTGCGTCCCAGCGGGATATTTCTGTCTGACCCGTTTTATATGAGCTTGGAGACAAGGTATTAATACTAACAAAACTTAGTATTAAAACTAGGCTGGATGTAGTAAAAGAAATTTAATGTTATGGGAATATAAAATGAAAGTTTTTGTCTTTATAGAAATAGTGTCTTATAACCTACAATAAATAAGAAATACGTGAGGAAAGTATTGACTGTGTGAAAGATGATATTATGGCTAGAAGGGGGTGAAATGTAGACTAACATAGAAATATTTAGGGAAGAAGACAAAGACTGTTGGACATCCACCAAGTGTCGCCACAACTACCGGTCCTGCACCCCTAGCCATATTAATTTTCTTATATCGTTTACGCTAACGCTTAATACAAAATGTATGGAAATGACATTACCTACCTGCGATATCTACGCAGGTCAAAGTCTTTTTTTTTGTGGGGTGGGAAATCATCCAATGACTTCTCCCACTCAGGGTGGGGCGGAAGAGCTAGACTCAAACTGACTAAAAACCCACCCCTGTTCCTTCAGTTGTTTGTGCCAAGGTTACAGTAACTCTCTTTTGAACCCACCCCTATTCCTTCCCTGCCTGAGTGCCCAGGGGAGCGGTAACTCTGTTACGAATTTATCCGCTACCCCTAGGCATGCAGGCACCGACCACGATGGGCCCCGTCAGTGGTGCTGACACTCATCTCTTAGAGGCGCGCGTGGAACACTACGCGCCGTCGACTCACGGGCCTGGTGCTGATCGGATGGCGAGCTACCCACTGCTCGCCGTCTGCAGGCCCGGGTATCCACGACCCCTGGGCAGGCATCGGCCATGACGTGCCCCGTCACGTATTGCTGACATTGCGTGGAACACTACGTGCCGTCGTTTACCGGGCCTGATCGGACGGCGAGCTACCCACTAGCCCACTACTCGCCATCCGCAGGCTACGGCCTACGGTGGCCGAAGATATTATGACACACTAAGTTACTAACTACACGTTCCACTACAGTACTTTATGAGTTCACGTATCAACAAAACCAACCAAACCCCGAAATCACAAGATCATCTCTATTGATATTGATATCACTTGTCAATAATCTGACATCTATAAGTGAATTCACATCGCGTACTCACGTCCTGTCAAATTACGGGCAGTCTCCTAAAAGAGGGTGTTGACAACACTGGGTGCGATATTAAAAGTCCCAACTCAAGAACTGGACCAGTTATTACGTTTGTGGTCGCGTCAGCTGTCCCTTGACCCATGTTAGAGCCGAAGGTGTGCGACCCTGTTCATGGAAACGAATCAACAAGTTTAGGTAATAGTGAGGAGTTTTGTTAAATTTATGTTTTGTTATTTAGTAACTAGATTTGCTCAGCGAAGATTAATATTACCAACAAGCCAAAGAATATATCTATTTATTAAAAAAAATGTACTTACTTTCTGAAACTCGAGCATTTAGCAACATGTAAACTCAAATTGATACATTATTTTATAGGCTATGATCGACTTATTACTTATAGGCTATGATTCAACTTGCGATAACAGACAGGCGAAATTACAATTATGTTTAGGCCATATACTTATAAATTCGAAACGGAGTTACCGTGCCCCTGGACACTCAGGCAGGGAAGGAACAGGGGTAGGTTCTAGTCAGTAAAAGTCTGACACGCCCTCCCGCTCCACCCAGACTGGCAGAAGTCCTAGAATGATTTCCCACCCCACAAAAAAGGCCATACACTTATGCACCGAAATAAGTAAACAGTTGAAATTTTTATTTTGTTTTGTTCGCTATGACAATAACGGAAATCTCAATCAATCAATCTGCCTAGCCTTTTCCCAACTATCTTGGGGTCAGCTTCCAGTCTAACCAGATGCAGCTGAATACCAGTATTTTACATGGAGCGACTGCCTATCTGACCCCCACAACCCAGTTACTGGGTAATACGATACCCCTTGGTAAGACTGGTTGTCAGACTTTCGGGCTCCTGACGCACGTAACGACTGTCAAAGATCCACGATTGACAGCCGGGACCAACGGCTTAACGTGCTTTCCAAGACACGGAGGAGTCTTGGTATGTAAAGATGGTCACCTATCCATGGACCAACCCCGGCAAGCGTAGCTTAACCTGATGGATCGACCCGTGCGGCTGTTATTACTTTAGCCACGAGCTCCTCAACAATAACGGAAATCTATTTAAATAAAAATCACTTAAGAATGGTTGCACTTATTTGGCTAATTCGGTTTTAGTTGTGTTTGTGATTGTCAGGACAAAGTTTGTATGAAACAAAATTTTGCCGACAAAATTGGGCAGAATTCAGAAAAATTGAAAGAGTATTTTGTGCGGGAATTTTGTATGAATTATTGAAATTCGGCCGGACGTCTGTCTGGTCAGCTAGTCAAATAATAAATATTAAAGGCGAAACGTTATTTTTAACCAACTTTCGAAAAAGGAGGAGGTTCTATGTTCGACTGTATGTATGTTTTTTTTTTTTTTTATGTATGTCAGCGCATTTCTCCGTCAGTTGTGGACCGATTTTCAAAATTCTTTTTTTTTCGAAAGAATATACTCCTGAGGTGGTCCCATATAAATTTTATCGAAATTGCTTTAGCGCTTTTTGAGAAACTGAACAGAAAAATAGGCATATATCTTGATGACGTTTTTGTGTTCTCCAAATGTTTAAATTCCACGTTCCATGTTATTGGAGATTTTAGTTCTAGGGTGTAGCAACTAAAAAGCGAAAAATAAAAAACTTTTTTTACAAAAAAACAACTGACTTCCAAAAAAAAAAATACACTAAAAATGTAAAAATAACTTTAATTTCGGAAGTCGGTGTTTGTATTTTATTTCTTCGACATTTGACACCGACTGCCGAAATTAAAGTTATTTTTAAATTTTTAGTGTATTTTTTTTTGGAAGTCGGTTGTTTTTTTGTAAAAAACGTTTTTTTTTCGGTTTATGGTACGTAACCTTTAGTGTGCGAGTCGAACTCTCACCAAATCGATTTTTTTACTATGTAACAAAATCTTTAATAAATCATTGCACGGATATAAATAATTCAACTTCTTATCAATAGGCACCTGCTACCTTCTTCAATCGATCCACGTTGGCACGGTCGAATCAATTAAATTTTATCCCGTTGATGTCACTGCCATCGCCTTAAGACTCCTGACATTAAGTCTCCCCTTCAATGTCAAAGCCTTTAATGAACCGACCTGACTAATCAAAGAAACCAAGGAATCAATGAAAACGTGTCGTTTTCATTCGAATTTTATAAGAAGTTGAAGTTTACATTTATAAATATTTTTATTTATAATAATGCATAAAACATAATAATTTTTAATTCACTTATTTTTGGATACAAATTGTCTATAGTTTTTACGTGAGAGCTGACGAATCATGTGAAACCTTTTGTTTTTTTTTTTTGTGGGGTGGGGAATCATCCAATGACTTCTCCCGCTCTGGGTGGAGCGGGAGGGCGTGTCAGACTCTTATTGACTAAAACCCACCCCTATTTCTTCCTGCCCTTAGTGCCCGGGGGCGAGGTACGAGTAACTCTGTTTCGAATTTATACTCAACCCTCGGGCAGGCATCTGCCATGATGGGCCCCGTCCCTATTGCTGACAACTCTTTGAGGCGCGCGTGGAACACCACGCACCGTCGACTCTCGGGCCTGGTGCTGATCGGTCGGCGAGCTACCCACTACTCGCCGTCCGCAGGCCCGGGTCTACGGTGGCCGGAGATCGTCTAGCGGCGCCGGAAGTCCCAGGCGTCTCCTGAGGCGGCTGCTGCTGAGAACGTGAGGGCGACTCCGTTGTTGAGTCTCCCTCACGCGTCCCACCTTCGCCTTCGCGAGCAGTACTGCTTCGCCGAAGGAGGAGACGGCTTCTCATTCCCTCTCGCTCCGTACCATGGCCTAAATCAGGGCAGGGCGCGAGAGGTCGCTGCCGCCTATCGCATCCACGAGGACACGGCAGGGCTCCGCCCAATCGGGGCAGACCTCCACCGTATGCCCCACCGTGTCCTCGGGACGATCCGCGCAATGGAAACACCCGGGCGTCTCCTCCCACTCTATCCGACACAGGAACCTCCCGAAACAACCGTGTCCGGTGAGGACCTGCGTCATACGGAAGGTGAGGGTGCCGTGGGGCCTCTTCAGCCACTCCTCAAAGAGGGGGACTACCGCCGCAATGGTGGCGTGCCCAGCGCTGGGTTGCGACAATCGCTGTCTCCATGTCGCCATGAGATCTTGCCGGAGCTCTGTCCGCCGAACCGCGAGTTGTCGCGGCAGCGGAGTTTTGCCCCGGCGTTTTGCCTCCTCGCGCTCCTCAAAGAGATTCGCAAGGATTTTTGCCTCCAGATCCCATGGCGACAATCCGGCAAGGAGGCTCGCCGCCTTGCAGGAGATCGTACGGTATCCTCGGATCATTCGGATCGCCATGACCCTTTGGGACGCGTTCAGACGGCGAGTTGATCGCTGCCTTAAAGAACGCGCCCACACCGGTGCCCCGTAAAGGGCCATGGACCGCATGATCCCCGCGTAGAGCCTCCGGCAGGAAGCGTTTGGCCGCCTCAGATTGGGCAGGAGCCACCTCAAAGCAGCCCCGGCCCTGTCCAGTCTGGGAGCCAAACGTCGGAAATGCTCGACGAAGTTCCACCGGCTGTCGAGGACGAGTCTCAGGTACTTCATCGTCCCCTCGACGCCGATGCAAACCCCTCCTACTGTTATCTGGGAACCGGCCGGTGGCGCATTCCGAGGACCATTAAAACACATGGCCTCTGGCTTGTGCAATGCCACCTCGAGTCCCAGTTACCGGATCCTGTCCACGATTGTCACATTATGTTGGCCGCCGCCTTGTGCGATCACCCCTGCGCCAGGACCAGCGTGTCCGTGTGTGTGCGTGTGGCGCTAGGGAGGTCGGCATCATGAGAAGCCCTGACTTTTAAAACCAGGCAAGTGCGAGTCGAACTCGTGCGCAAAAGGTTCCAAACATTACTTTACTGAAGAACTGTTTTCTGTATGTGTCTGTCGGAAAAAAGGGGGGAATGGTCAATTTTCGTCTATTTTCTTAAATTACATTAAAGTTTTTGTCTTAAAATCATGAAAAAAAATCACTTGAGACCTTCACCAAAAGCCCCTATTATTTGATATGTCGCACGGTAAAAAATATGTGACTCCCGAACTTCGAATATATTTATTTACGTTACACTTTAGCGCATTGGTCACCTTTCAACTCAATCGGTCCAGTATATTCGGAGCAAATTTACTGTGACAGATAGACAGACAGACAGATAGACACACGAGTGATTCGATAAATTAATGGTTCCATATTTCCATTTATTTAGTTATTTACACCTCATGCAACTAAAGTACAAAGGCGGACTTAATGCCTTAGGCATTATCTACCAGTCAACCAAGGGTGGTGGAGAGATAATACGGCAGGTACATAAAAAAAAAAACAAACAAAGCAATATCAAGTAGAAATAATAAAAAAAAACTGAACGAAAATATATATATTAATAATAAACATACATATATATTTAATATAATAACTACCATACCATTCGAACGTTCGAAACCCTTAAAACTAATTATAGTTAGTAGTTATACGTATTGATATCGTTATGATACAATGTTTTTTAAGTTTCTAGATCTATGTTTCTTACACTTCTAATCCTATATTTAGCTTCAAACTATATACAGGTTACATGCATATGTATCACTAGTAACTGGGTTGCAGCAGTACGGCTGCACCTCTCTGCATAAAATATATATATCCAACCGCATTTGGATAAACGGGAAGCTGCCCCGAACATATTCGAAGACATTCAGAACCGATGAATATAATTCTTCAGACCCACATCGTCCGGTCACTGTAAAGGGTTCTAAGCCTTTAAGCTTATTTTGATGCGTTTAACAGCATAACACCACATCCCAAAGAGGAAGAATCCATGAATATTTTTGTGCGACGGTCGTAAAGATTGATTTGGAGAACTGAACTGAGCATTATCATCACAAAATTTACTAATCTATACTGCCTTTATTTGACAAAAAATCTAATTTTGAGTTACGCACAAAAAAAGCAATCAAGGGAACTTAACTGTGATTTTATTTATTTACCTCGGTAGTAATAGAAAAACACTGCTTTGTAGATAGATTGATAGAGATTTTTTGGCTCATTACCATGGCATCAAAAAAAAAACAAAAAATGGCATTTTAAAATAAAGCGAATGTGCGGTTAATACCTGTCTCATTTCTGTTGCTCGTAGTGAAGAAGGTGATGTGACGCTAACAGCCTGTGAAGTGGACTAATTAGAATTCTGCAAAGATACAACAATTGGCTGCACAATTGGAATTTTACTCGACTGCGCGACGCAAGGGAGGCTTATGTGTTCATCAGCCTATGTATGTATGTATGATTGTTCCTTTGTGGCACTATAGAGACCCAACGCGTGGGCCGATTTTGATATTCTTACGTCAATTGGTTCGTCTTAATCTTGCAAGTGCTACTAAAGACATGACAGTAATCAAAATTATGGCGACAAACAGACGCCATATTGTGAAAAAGAAAAAAATGAAAGTTGACGAACTATATTAAATGGGGTATCAAAATAAAGGGTTCGAAGAGGCGATTCCTAAAATATAACTCACTAAAATGTAGAAAGACACACATACACAGAGAGGAGGCCTGTGTCCCAGCAGCGGGGACATTAAAAAGACTAATGATGAAAATGTAGAAAATAAAAAATATTTTCAAAAAACCCGACTGGTGAGGTGGGTGGTCTACGATGGAGCATGCTTGCCTAGAAGTAACCTATTCAGTCTTGTCTTAAATACCCCCAAGTTGAAGCTTTGTCTCTCTCACACATTTCTAACCATAACTTGACAGGCAGACTAGGCACACTTCGTTCAGTTCTCTAAGTCCATGGTCGTAAACTGCAGAATTTTTAAACACTTGAATTTATAACTTTACATTATTCATGACAACATCAACGTGGCTAATACCTGCACTCTTATTTAAGGCAATGCAGATTTTAATATACTACACAATTTTGTTGGCGTGAAATTTAAAATCTCACCTTACATTTTTATGTAAGGGGAATATGCAGAGTGTGTATTATAAGAAATTTTAAAAGCTAGCTCGACTGAACCGTTTAGTGCTGAGGATTAAACGACACACGACACTGAAAGTTCTTTGACACTCTACGAACGAGTAATTGAATGTACGCCCAAAGTAAGTCTCGGGTTTTATACACGAGAGGAAATGTCGCCCAGCTGGGGAGGAGGCGGTATGTTCGATGGAGCGATCGCTTAAGAATTTTAGTTTTGAAAAATTCAGTTTCCGTTGGGGGAAACCAGATGGTTATTTTAAGACTTGGTCAGTTTTGTTCAGCTGAAAATATGCTTTAGTTTTTAGTATATCTATTTCAGATGCTGACCTGGAACCAGCAACAAATAACATTCGGTTAATTTTGAACTTTCTAAACAAAGCCAAATTCATTAGCTTAGAAGTTAAAGTTGCAAGGAGGCAAACTTTTATGTCCTTTAATATTTTGAAAAGTTAATTAATTGTTACAAGCGGTAAAAGTTATTAAAATTTAAATAAATTGTAATTATGTTTTCATGAAAAATAGAGCCTACAGGTCTAAATTACCGCCTACAGAGGCGGCATAAATTAAAAAAGTAATTGATTTTGTTGTAATAATATGTACAGACATATTTCAAGAAAATCAATTATTTTTTTCAGATTATGATCTATTTTTTTTCCTCTGATGAATGAGGGAGTTTTTTAATGGCTAGTAATGTAGCGATCGGTATCTGTACGACCTGATGATGTCCAGCCAGGGTCAGCACAGTGCTTCGGATGGATCCAGGGAGCTTATAAACAAAACGCAGCAACCCTGTTCCAACGGTATATTCCGCAAGAAAAAGAGAAATATTATAAGTCCATACAAGGTCTCTATACTATCGTCGGAAAATGTCGCGATGTAGAAATTGGTGCTCATCTAACAACACCAACTTTCGAAGCATCGCGGAGCTAATTTACAAACAGTGTGCCTAGGGGATTTTTTGCAATACAGTGCGAACAAGGTAACATTACATAGGTACGGTATGTAACGTAAGTTTTGCTATCAATTTCGAGACTGGTTTGCAGGCAAATGGGTTGTGAAAGTCTGATCGGCAATACTTAGCTGCATCTGGTTAGAATGAAAGCTGACTCCAGAAGGAAAAGACTATAAAATGATGGTGAATTTTTGAGTTTTATTACCTGACCACCCCAAAAGAGTGTTATGTTTTTCGAGAGTATGTACTCGCATTTACTGTATTTAATTTCACGCCGTAGCCTAAACTATAGATCTATATATCGGGTGTAAAAAGACAGTTTGTCACGTTATGGGCCGGAGTATTGGTGTGGCACGTTGCAGGACCGGAGTGGTGGTATGGTGCCGGAGGTAAAGGTGGCGACACGTAGAGTAGGAGGACCGTGAGGACGAGTTTGATGAAAATAACACACGAGGAGTTAAGACGTATATTTTATTATTACCAGTAGGCTATATTTATAATATGGAGCACTTATTAATCGTACGTACACCATACACTGTGATTAGGTACATATTGAAATTGTATTATTGTCAGGACCATGCCTGAAAACTCTTGAAAACTTAAGTGTCAGTAATTGAATAGAAGAAAAATGAAAATGATAGCTAGGAGCTTAGACTAACTCGGCAGCAGAATTAGAACTGATTTTTAATATAAAAACAGAGACTTGACAGAGAAAACAAATAATTTTTAAACTAAAAATGGTAGGAAATAACGTAATTTTGGAATAGAGGTCAAAATATAAACAAGGCTTTAACACTGCCTTGTTACAAGTTGATAATTTATTTTCACTAGACCATACCTGGGCATCCACTGGTTCAGATATTGAAGGTCAAAGTCGTAATTTTTTTTTTTACTTTTTTACGAAAATGTGTAATAAAGTTTTTTCAAAACAAACATTAAGTACCTGAATTTTCGATTTTTTTTCGAAATTTCGAAATTACGCATTTGCTGTTACAAAAACGCAATGAATATCAAACGTATCTGACAAGTACCTACCCGCCATTTTTGGTACTTTTGCTTACTACTTTGGTTACGAAACCTTTTGAGTACTGTTTTAACCACGTAAAAATACCTTATCCTCTTGGTAACAAACGCAACATATGATTTTTTAATCTTTATTTTCTATGCTAAGATACGATTTTTTATTCAATGAGGGCGCCAGTTATGCGGAGGTAGGCCCTTAATGAGCCAGCACTCTGCACCATAGGTCATAGCAGGTCTTACTACGGTTTTACCCTTAACGCGGATTGGCATTCAAGCATCGCAAAGCACGCCTGTCAGTTCTCTCCATTTTTGCCATCTCGTGTTTATGCGGTGTGTACAGCGTCTATTATTATAAACTAGCGACCCGCTCCAGCTTTGCTCGGGTACAAATTATACACAAAAACTTTCCTCCTGAATAACTGTATTGGTGAAAACCACATTTAAATCTTTTTAGTATTTTTTGAGTTATTCGCACACAGACGCGGCGGGGACTTTATTTAATAATAATGTAATGATAGTAGGTAGGTGGGAGGTGGTGGGGTTTAGTTATTAGTGATTTAAAAAAAAAACACAAAAAATTAAAATCGCGGACACCATTAGGTAAGTATGGTTGTTACTTTTCAAGCAGTCTGATACAGATGCTGACATTAAATCTGCAATTGAGTTAAAACGAATACCACTGACAAAAGACTGCTTGAAATATAATTTGTTTCGAAGTTTTTAGTTGTTTTTTTCAGTCGGGTTTTTTTAAGAATCTGTTACCATAATGGTACTATCTAGCTTCAAAGAACACAGTAATGTTAAGTAAATTGTTCAAATCTTTTACCTTTGAAATTTGAGATGGTTATTAATATCGCTCGTAATTCAACCATTCGAATTATTTCCACGAATCAAATTAGATACTATTTGGTTGAAAAAGTCGAAATGTTATCTCAAGTCAGCTAAATCCAACTATTTAACTTAGTTAACCCGTGTAATCTATTTAGTTTGCTCATGACCAGCAGTGTAAACGGAACGTCGAAAGAGTGAAGATTCAATTAAAACAATTAATATGACATTACTAATGAAGTTAGTTTAATTAATTTGATGTAGGTATTTCATTTTAATTTAGTATATTTTCACGTGGTCCGGAGTGGTCCGGTTCAGGAAGGGCCTCTTTCATGAAATGTGCTGATCGTGATCACCAGAGTAGTTTTAGTGAGATAAGAGTCCCACATTACCTGGTCTTTTCCCCAAAAGTCCTGAGCCTTATGAAGGAGAACCCGAAAACAAAAACTATTGTAAAGCATGATAGTAGATTAAATATTTTTTAAATTGTCTTATTCATTGTTTTCCTTACTGCGATGTTTTTCTAAGCGTGATTGCTACTTCTATAAATCTTAACCGTACTAAAAAATACTATAAACCCATAGAAAACTTTCCGAAAGCGTTTCACACATGCCCACTATCTCACCTGATGGTAAGAGATGAGGTGGTCGACGATGAAGCACACTTGCCTAGAAGGACTAAATCTATTCACTCCTATCTTAAAAACCCCAAGGTGTAACTATCAGGAAACACAGACTTCGGAAAAACTAAACAAACAAACAAGTCTTATTCACTTTTGATCGCACTCCAAAAACGAAACCGTAACTACTAAAATTTTCCAACAATGTTTCTTTAACTGAATAAACTGAAAAATGCAGCTCCCATATAAAGGGACTCAAAGCATAAAGACTGCTAACGGCAGATAAGCGTTATGTTGAAGCTAAAATAAAACTAAGATACTTAAATAAGACAAACACGACAAAATACTTTTTACGTTCGCCTTTTTAAGGCGGTTTGCGGACGAACGACAAAAATTTTAAAAGAATAATGTCGGGAGACTTATTTACTACCTCAACTTATGTAATCTTTAGATCGAATAACATAGTCTAATTTGTAATCAAAATTAAAAATTAAAGCAACGGTTATATAAATATATATTACCGCTAATGTGCGTAAATAAGTTATTAGAGTTATCTGGTCCATTATAGTGTAAAAAATTGTTTCAGTTTTTACATAAACTAGTTAATCTGCAGGCTTCTTAGGTAATCTGCAGACTATGCGTAAGGTAAAGTTCATAAAACTAGTACTTTGCTTAAATAAAAAAATCATTTTAATTATTCATATATTTTGCGAATGTTGAACTGAGTAACTAATAAGTCCAAGAGCAAGCGAAGTGAGCTCGGGAACTTAGGGTACCCCGACACGGATAGGTTAGGTTCGAAGGGGATGGAGGGGGTAGAGTGAGCGGGCAAAGCGAGTGAACAAAGCTCTTGTCATCCTTTTCGTATTAGGTTCCTTTAAACTCTGCAGACGAAAATAGCTTATCTTACTTACGACCGTCATACGTCGTTAGCGCATTGCCGGCTGAACATCTCGCATTATATAGAATATTTCAGTTTCGCCTAGCCCGAACTAGCTAAGCCTAAAGTATTTAGGCAAAAGTAGATTATCTTGGGCTAAACTAGTATACATGGCCTAGAATAAACTGATTTAGCATAAGTAAGGTTTGGCTCCAAAAAATGATAATAAAACCTACATTGCTTCTTTCAACGTCAGATCCCTGGCAAATGAAACCAGAATAACAGAATTAGAATGTGCATTATCAACGATAAATTGGGACATTCTGAACATTTGTGAAAGCCGTAAACAGGGATACATCGTGGAAGACAGGAATGAATACCGACTCTACCTAATGGGTGAAAGCAAGGGAAGAAATGGAGTGGGATTCATGGTCAAAAAACAAAAACATATGTGACGTAAGGAGCCTACGTGGGATAATAAGTAACAACACGTACCTCGGTCAGCGTTAAAAACATATATTTTAAAATTAGAGAAAGGGTGTGGGGAGGTTTGCAGTCACATGATTCAGTATTCCCTGGGAGATAGCACGCTACTGCCCTGACTCAACCTTGGTGTCTCGGGAAAGCCACGTTGCGTTTGCCCCCGGAGTTGTTGGCCGACAGGTGGCAGCGCCGGCTCGCAGGGTCGACAGGAGCCAGGATGGGCCGGCCGGCAGGTGGTCTAGCCGGCTCGGAGACGGCCTGCTGAGGCCACGCGGGTAGATAGGCACCCGGCGTGGAGCGAGCCGCCGTGATGAGTGGCCTAGTGGCCGCGCCACGAGGCACTACGGCAGGATGGCCGCGATGGCGGACGATGTAGGCGCTCGCTCAGAGCGTAGGGCTCCAAGTCCTCTACCTCCATCTTCCGAATTGAGGAATCCGGGCCTGGAAATCTGTATCCGGAGCTGGTAATCCGGATCTGGGACCCTGGGAACAATGTCCAGCGTGTCAGAGGTGGAAGATAAGCTTCTCCGCTGATTTTGACACCTTGGCATGAGCAAAGCGGCTGTACGTGCGCTAACAAGTGTGGTTGTCAAAATCAGACAGAGTTTACAAAGGTGAGGTGGAAAAGCATGAAAACATGCACATTCGAGCGCAGCAGCAGCCACGCGCAAGCCAGTATGTGCATAGCTAAGGCCCCTAAAGCTAGCCACGCGGAAGGCGTGATTACAGTATACGACAGATCTTTTGTAGGTTATGAGCCTTGATTATACAATGCTAGGAAATGAAATTAAGGAAGACATGTTCTGGAAAGAATTTATACACAAGATTAGGAACACAGAATGCACAAAGCTACCTGTATGCTGTTCAAACACTCACCCAATTACAGGGGTTGAAATCGCGTAATAAGTTGGCAAATATTTGCCAATGCAAACTACAGCTGCTAGGACTTGGCGATCGCTTCACGGCTCAAGGGTGTTCGACAGAACAAGGTGAGTATGAGGTCTAACGCCAACAGCTGGATTCAGATGAAAAAGGGACCACGTTGTCGTTTATCGGGTTTTTATATCTACGCCGTCATTGACAGATGTCACAGAATCCAAAGATAATAGTGTTGTCAGTCAACTAAAATTGTCTATGCCTACCAAAGCCATCACAATGGCTTTTGATCTCTGGATTTATTCCGTATGTTTATGTTTTAATTGAAATTGCAACGCCACTACGTTACACATATAGAAGTACAGGATTTTATAGGTATATCAGAAAGAGTGGCACTGATTCATGTAAAGATTCAAGAGAACTTTTACCGTAATCCAAACATATGCACCTACATCTAGTAGTGATGAAAAAGAAATGGATACCTTTTACGAATCTTTAGGAAAAGCGATTGAGAAAAGCACGACCAATATAATTCTCCTCGGCGACTTAAATGCTAAAATTGGATTACCAAAAGAGTCGATTTCTTCACCATTAGGTACTTCCGACCACTGTCTGGTGAAATCTGTATCCGTCTACTCCCCGCCCGATCCTAGCCCTAGAGGCACCAGGCGGGTTTGGCGATACAGGTCAGCAGATTGGGATGGCATGCGATCTTTCTTCGCATGTTATCCTTGGGGGCCCACTTGCTTTTCTTCGACTGATGTTTCGTCGTGCGCGGACGCCGTGACGGATGTGTTGCGGCGGGGAATGGAGTACTACATTCCATTCTCTGACGTAACAATGTCTGGCGGGGCTCGACCATGGTTTGGTGCCGAGTGCAATCGCGCTGATGCGCTTAAACACGCGGCCTACCTAGCATTGGTCGATGCTCGGACGCGTAAAGCGAGTGACGTGAGTCAGAAGAGGAGAGCCTTCAACAGGGCTGCCAAGTTCTGCAAGAAGGTGTTTCGGAAGGCTCGGTTTGACCACATTGGCCGAATTGGGAACAAACTTGCTTCTTACCCAGCTGGTAGTAAGGCGTTTTGGTCCCTGGCTAAGTCGGTTGAATCGAACTTCTGCCGCCCCTCACTACCTCCACTGCTGAAACCCGACGGGTCGCTGGCCCACTCCGCTGAGGAGAAAGCAACCTTGTTTGCCTCTATGTTTGCGGAATCTTCGCGTCTAGATCCTGGTGGCGCGAGGCCCCCTGGCACTCTTGGTGGATGCGAGTCGATTATGTCAGACATTCGCATTCATCAGAAGGATGTCCGGAGGGTACTGCGTAACCTGGACGTGAACAAGGCTAGTGGTCCCGACGGGATACCGGCAATTGTACTGAGGACTTGTGCGCCTGAGTTGTCTCCGATCTTGACACGCCTATATCGCCTTTCGTTTGAGACTGGAAAAGTGCCGATGGCTTGGAAGCAAGCTAACGTGCAACCCGTACCCAAGAAGGGTAGTCGAGCTGACCCAGCAAATTACAGGCCCATCTCGGTAACTTCCGTTCTCTGTAAGAGTATGGAACGTATACTGAATGGTAAGCTCCTAGCATACCTAGAAGCTAACGATATCCTAAGTGACCGACAATACGGCTTCCGCCGAAATCGGTCAACAGGAGATCTTCTAGCGTATGCCATTCACATCTGGAGTGAGGCCATCGACAAACAAGGGGAAGCCCTTGCGGTCTCCCTTGATATCTCGAAGGCCTTCGACCGGGTCTGGCACGACAGCTTAATTGGCAAGCTTCCTTCCTTCGGTCTGCCCGCTGGATTGTGTGATTGGATAGCTGATTTCCTGAGGGATCGGTCTATCCGAGTAGTCATAGATGGCTGCTCGTCCGGACTGCTGGCTATTAATGCCGGTGTTCCTCAGGGGTCGGTGCTCTCGGCAACATTGTTTTTGCTGCATATTAACGATCTGCTAAAACCCGGTACCTTTGGGTATGCAGACGACAGCACTGTTGCCGAGAGATACGTGCCGGACGCACGAGTTAGTGGGTCTCAGGTCCGGTCTCTCCGAGAGGCTATGGTTGGGCGCTTGAACTTGTCCTTGCAGGCTGTCTCAGAATGGGGCGATGCCAATCTGGTTAAGTTCAATGCTGCTAAGACCCAGGCGTGTCTTTTTTCTGCTAAAAAGAGCCAATTTCACCCGGCTCCATCTTTCCGAGGTGTAACCGTGCCGATAACCGACCGACTTGATCTTCTTGGTGCTACATCTACCCTCAATTTTGGTCCCTTCATAGAGGCTAAGGCTCAAGTGGCTGCCAAAAAGTTGGGGGTCCTCGCAAAGGTGAGACGATACTTCACGCCGGAACAGCTGCTTCAACTCTATCAAGCGCAGGTCCGATCGTGTATGGAGTACTGCTCTCATCTTTGGGACGGATCTGCAAGATACCAGCTTGATGCCCTTGAGTCAATTGAGAAACGAGCCAAGAGGATCATCGGCAATGATAGACTCGTTGAGTCAAAACTCCAAAGTCTTGAACATAGACGCCGAGTTGCTAGCCTGTCGGTTTTCTATCGATTACATTTTGGGGAGTGTGCGACGGAATTGCATGATTTGATTCCGCCAAGCCCGTTTCATCTAAGGACCACAAGACGTACGGCGAAGTGCCACCGGTTCATGGTGGACATCCCATCCATACGCACAAAGCGTTTTGAGAAAACATTCATTGCACGTACAGCTAGAGAGTGGAATTCTCTACCGGAGTCTGTGTTTCCTGTAAGATACAACCTGGGAGTCTTTAAGTCAAGAGTGAATAGGTTACTTCTAGGCAAGCGTGCTCCATCTTCGACCGCATCATCGCTTAACATCAGGTGAGATAGTGGTCAAACGCGAGCCTATCAAACATAAAAAAAAAAAAGAGGGTGAAAGTCGTGCGATGGGAAAATATGGTTACGGAAAAAGAAATAAAAGAACCGAAAAGTTCATACACTTCTGTCTTCAACACAACCTCAAAATAGCTAACACAATGTTTAATAAATCACCTAAGTTAAGGTGGACGTGGATGTCAACTAACGGTACAGTGAAGAACGAAATAGATTACATCGCAACGAATAAGCCGTGAATTATCGAAAATTTCAGCGTTCTTAGTAACTTTAAACACCCAAGCGATCACCGTATCATCAGAATAAAAATAAACACAGCCAGAAATAAGAAAACACGCTCTAACTTTCGAACTACATCCCATATTATTATTAATTTCATGAAATACACAGAAGAACTAGCCAAGCACGAAGAATCCGAGAAGAAAACTGTACAAGAGTATTATGACAACATCGAGAAAAGTATACTGAAAACCTCCACTTGCGCTATCCTACCCCAGAAAAGTTCACGCAAACAAACAATTATTAACGACGAAATCATCAAACTTAAAGAAGAAAAACATATCCTGAGAAATAAGGAAAATAAAACCAAACAAGAAAAAAAACTGCTAAGCAAACTCTACAAAGTGATACATAGGAAGGTAAAATATAACACCAAAAATATAGACAAAAAATCTTACAAAATTACCTTGAAAATATGGCGCTGTCAAAAAAGCATATAAATATCTAGCGAAAACTAAAACACTCATGAATCAGCTACAGAATAAGTCAGGCCACCTTATTACAAACAGAAAAGATTTAATTAAAGTAGCTACAAACTTCTATGAGGCTGAATTTTATTTCTTGTGACGTTCTTAGTCCTATTTAATGGTGTTTTTGAACGCTTGAAACAAAACTCTTACCGTAATAGATTAAAGAGTTTGGTAAACTATTTTATCAAAAAACGGCTAAAGGTGACGTACTCATTAGGTAAGGACTATACAGGGTGTAAAAAGACACATCACAAATCCGTCAACTTTCTACGCATACTGTACATATAGTGAAGAGAAATAAAAATCTGCCTAGCCTTTTGCCAACTATCTTGGGGTCGGCTTCCAGTCTAACTAGTTGCAGCTGAATAGGTAATGGGTATGAACAATATCTTTTATTTTTGCTTGCAAACCCAAGCAAACGGAGTTAAGCCTCACCCCTTCGCTCTAATCCCCGTAGGTATTTTTCGCATACGTTTGATATTCATTGCGTTTTTGTAACTTAAAATGCGTAATTTCGAAAATTAGAAAAAAAAACGAAAATTAAGGTAATATTTGTTTGGAAAAATGTTTAGTAAAAAAAGTTATTAACACTCATTCATTTTCACAATAAAAAAAAAAACTTAGACTGACCTTCCAAATCTCTAGAATCCGTGGATTCCCAGGTATGGTCTGGGGGAAAAAAATATCCAAAAAATGGGTAGAATGGTGGTTTTCAGCTTCGACAACTATCTTATTTATTTGACCGTATTGTAAACGTTTATAAAAAACAAGTAAAATTGTAAAATTTTTAGTTTCAAAAAGACTTGAATACAAGTACACTGTAAATTATCCAATTTGGAAGAGATTTATTGTATTTGAATGATCTATTCATAATATAACAATCGTGTTTGCAATCATTTGGTGACATACATATTATATTATGTATAGCATTACACATCATGGCGTTCAGAAAAATGAGAGTTTTGTACTATGAAAGCATAAAAGATGTTAATATTTTCCTCTAAATACAATCCAGATTAATGTTACACTCTTTTAAATTTCCTGAACAATCCAGATACTTCCCATTTCCAAAGTTTCGTATGAATCGTCCGAGAATATATGGCTGTTACGTGATTCGAATTACTTGGTAATCGGCGTTTTATTTAAAGTCTCTAGTGCAGCTTTGCATTCACAATATTATGAATGAAGATTTAAGAGAGTGACTAAACTATGCAGTTTCCGATTAGATTAAGTATAATTTATAAATTTGAATATAGATAGGTTGGTTTCCATCGTATCACAAAGTTAGTACTGTGTTTTATTTAAATATATTGGTAAAGGTAGTAAAAGTTTTGTTGAGACCTTGGTCACAACAAAATTCGAGAAATCCTATAAGCCACCTATTGTATCATTAATTTAGATACGAATTAAATTGAAAAAAAAAACGAGCGAGCCTTACAGTAGTCGCCTAGGATGTATAACATTTGACATCTCACCTTGATAATAAACAACATTAACATTCTATTCTGAAAAATTAAATTAAAACGTTCCGATTTCGACCGCGCGCAGACTTATCGTGCGCGCGCTCTATCATCTGACGGCCAACTTTACCACCACGCGTGCTCATTGATTAAATCAAATAGCGCGCTTCCCCGGCTTCCTGTTAAACACACACACTTCCGTCCTATTTCACGAAATCCCACAGATTGCAGGAAAGCGAAAAGAAAGATGTTACACATAAACATTGCGCCAGGTAGTTCCTGTTTGCCTAAAAATCATCGTAAAAACTGAGTTCTTACTTCTGACAACATTTAAATTCCCTATCTACTTTCGCACAGACAAAACAGCAGGCACCATAATCATTGGAACCCAAAAAAAGTTAACAACAAAACATGTAAAACACGAACCATAAACAAACCATCCGTACTTTGCCCTATAATAACGAAGGTGTAACTACGGATGACCGTTCCCTTCCCTTTGACCTCTTTGGAAGGTTCTACGGATATTCAATTGGAAACTTCTGAATATCTTTGATGAAGCAAAGCGGATCATTTCGTTGGTCAATTTGTAAACATCCTTGAAAGGTATTTTTGGGTGTTGCTTTTTTGCTTCCGGTTCGGGTTTTATAGTTATTTATGTTTTTCGATTCCTGGTCAATGTGGCATTTTATGTTTGGGAATCTGTGACTGCATTTACGTATAGACTAGAAATTGTGGTGATCGATGTTCTTTCTGTGATGAGTGTTAACTTAAAAAAACTTTGAACCACTCAACTGCCTAAATAAAATAAATAGCCATAGGCAATAGGTATGATTCCTAGGTACCATAAAAATAGTTCTAATCAGTCTGTAAGACAGATTATCGAAAAAATATTTTAGTTGGGGTTTGTTACGTCACTTATAGGTAAAAGTAGTACATTGTATATGTAGGTATGACGTCATGCACAATTTTATCGCACTGTATCGTCCTCATTTATTGTTTGCGTGACAAAAGATAAAAAACGTCCAATAGATTTTGGTAATCTAACAGACGAACCAAGTATATTTTTTTAGTCACCCTATTGCAAACTTTAAGCAATTTATGTTTTAATCTTTGTACGCATCAATTTGCATTTTTAACCGACTTAAAACAAGAGGAGATTATCAATTCGGATTTATGTATTTTTTTATGTTTGTTCGGGCATAACTCCGTCATATAAAGACGGATTTGCAATTTTTTTTTTTTGTTCGAAAGGAGTTTTATTCCGAAATGGTCCCATTTAATTTCATATAGATCTGATGATGAGTTTCGGTGACAGACAACGGAACTTTTCAAAAAATGACAGTAAATTAACTGGAATTGCTGCTATCGTATGCCCATGTATTGTTATCACAATTTAAAGTGGAACTACAACTAAAAAGTGAAAGATAAAAACTTTTTCACAAAAAATAGAACCGACTGCCAAAGAAAGTGCAAAATAATTTTAATTTCGGAAGTCGGTTTCAAAAACGAAGACACAAAATCAGAAAAACCGACTTTCATAATTATATAGTTATTTTGCACTTTTTTTTGGAAGTCAGTTATATTTTTTTATATATTTTAAAATAGCTACGAGTACCTTGTATCTATTTATTTATTTTAATTATAAATACAAGTTTGTGTTTATATAATATGAAGACTAGTGGACGTCTGGCGGTTTAGCCCGCGTAGTTCCCGTTTCCGTGGGACTATGGGAATAATATAGCCTATGTTACTCGCTGATAATGTAGCTATCCAATGCTGAGTGAATTTTTGAAATCGGTCCAGTAGTTTTTAAGTTTACTCGTTACATACAAAAATCTTCCTTTTTCATAATATTATAGTATAGAAGTATAGATGTCATCTGCCTGGCCTTTTCCCAACTATCTTGGGGTCGGCTTCTAGTCTAACCGGATGCAGCTGAATACCAGTATAGACTGCCTATCCATGTACGAAGATGTATACGCATCTGAAATACTTGATTGAGGCTTTAAACTACAGCTTTTTTTATTAACTGAATTCATCGATATTATTTTGTGTAGATACATACTCGAATATAATTATGTCATGTACTGGCAACAAAATGTGATGTGCCTCAAATGCTTTATTAATTTAGTAAAAGTCTTTCAGTAAAATCAACAAATCGGTAGTCTATTGTAAAGGAGTTAAACTAATCGATATTTAGTGACTTTTACAGCCGTGGGAAATCAAACAGCTGATCATTCTGTTCCTTCAGTCCCGAGATTAGCTCCAATTCATTTGTTATTCCTTTCAATAACTGTCTCATTGATTTATCGAAGGATATCAATAAAGAAATTAACGATGTTATTTGGCAAATAGCATACCATGAAAATATGCCAGGGTTTCGTTTAAATTAACCATTTGCTGGCAAACAAATCAGTAGGTCCATAGGTAATGTAGGTACTTACTTATTTAAACATTTTTAACCGACTATAAAAAAGAAGGGAGTTCTTGGACTGAGTGTTTTTTTTCTTTCATTTTCTTTAGCGATATCTTCGCCAATTGTCAAATAATTTTTATTACAAATAAAAAAATAGGTATCACCTCTTTATAATGTGATTTTAGATGATAATTATTCAAGTTATATCATCAAGAAAGTCGTTGTCAACATTGTATTTCTTAAAACATCAATCTCCAAGTTGCAAAAAATACTTTACCTCACTATAGCATTGATTTTAAAGCTTGCCATACCAAGAAAATTCAATTCTCCCGACAAAAAACATACGCCCGCAGAAAAAATGAGGATCATAACACAGCCTAACTAAATCAGGCTTCCGCAAACTCAGTGCTGACCAGAATACTTTGCGAAAATAGCGCGAAAGTCCGCAGAGTAACATACCAGGGATCTAATAGAAAAAAACTACTGCTGAAATATTTGCTCCGAGCATAGAATACGGAAGGCCACACTGGCAACGAATAAAGACATCTTTTCTTCTTTGACGTCTCCTGTTCGTACTATTTGGGGTCAGGGGGTCTACTCCGAATTGTTTTTACGAAGTATCGGCCGAATGTTCGGACATACGAGTATTTGTGTGAAGTGTTAAAGTGAATGTACCATACCAAAACTACATCCTTGCTGCGTTAAGAAACAATGAAGAAATGGTTACACTTACTGATAGTCCGGGTTTGTACGAAAAGTTATGACACTCCCTTTTCTAGCAATAGCTTTCAAAAGGCAAAAAGCGCCTGGGATTTTGGGGAAAAAAACAAGAGTGTGTGGAATTCGTACCTCACCAAAACCCATCATAACCATAAGCGCATGGAAAGGGACCCGCACCTCTTATAAGACCACAACCCCCTTTGTGCAGGCATTGTCTAATGGGGCACATCCTTGGGGAGACTGTCTCCCTGAGCCTCGCTGTGCACGGCAGCACGTGATGCAGTGCCGCTGTATTCCCTGGAATCACTCGGTGGGTAATCAGAGTCTCCACTCTGAGCACTCGACATTCCAAAGTCGCGCCTGCATAAAATGAAGCAGGTGGTTTCGGCGTATTAAGCATAGAGGCGGTTGCCTCCCCGACGCCTTTTACTTCGAGCGGACACGGCCTTCCCACGATCCCGCTCGATGAGCAATAACCGGTCTATATGATTCGATGCTCTGTGGCTCCGATTTGCAGCCACATTTCTCTCAGATTTTCCTAGGCTGTGTATCGTTGCTTACGTATTTAATATGGCCACTGGACTTTCTACGGATTTTTTTCCTATTTGCCACTGGGTTTGAGGAAATTAGGTCTTATAGGATTTGGTATATTTGTCAGGATACTTCGTTAATGTTTGGACAGGCAATGGTTAGTAAAAAAGTAGATTTGGAGTAGAAATAAAGTAGTCAATACTATTATTAATTGCAATGACTTGAAAAAAAAACTTCGGTTATTTACTTTTAAATGAAGATTCCAAATGTGACTGTTCCTAAAAGACTCCAGGCTGATTAAAATGTTCGTTTTCTGTAATATCATAGATTTTGTGTTGAGGTTTGGTTATGGCATAGCGTCTGAGTCGTTACGTCAGTTGTTGCAGGTCGTCATAAGCTCGAAAATCTGATAACCAGTCTTACCAAGGGGTATCGTATTACCCAGTAACTGGGTTGTGGAGGTCAGATAGGCAGTCGCTCCATGTAAAATACTGGTATTCAGCTGCATCCGGTTAGACTGAAAGCCGAACCCAAGATAGTTGGGGAAAGGCTAGGCAGATTGATGGCATAGCGTCTGAGTGTAAGCATTCTGTGTCAAAGAGGATATGGGTAAAATAGGGGTGACGACAGAGATGACGACTAATAGAGAATTATTGAAGAAAACAACACGTTGCCCCCAAATATATTGGGATAAAGTTTGCATTATACCTTCTGTCATAAAGTTATTTAAATGTTTGTAATTTCTGAGTAATACTGACTACACCCAAATCAATGACATACGTAAAAAAAATGTCAAAAACTTCACTATTCAGCACTCCAAAATAGGTCAAAAGTAGCTATCGTCAGTTGCCCAACTTATCTCGTTAGCCAACCACACGTCATTGAATTACCAAATCGATCACCTTGTGACGCACAAATAGCTCTTCCTAACACATTGCGGGTGACACAGCTCTCCAGCTTAACCTCTCTCATTTCTCGCTCCGCGTTTAACTTTATCAGCTTAGCCGGTAAATGTTCACGGGAGCGATTTATTTCGCAGCAGCCCCCACGGATATCGAGCGTGCGGCCAATTTCGTCACGTACACTGCCGTGCTTTGTCAACGCCACAGCTACGAAATAAACGTATTTACCGTGGCTTGAATTAATCATAAACCATTGCTTGCTAGCGATGGGTTTGTTTTAAGCGCTCGGAGTGTAAGTGAGGTATAGCTTTGGTGTCGTTTAGATGATCGTCGTTTCAATATGTGGTTGTGTATTTTTCTGACTGGGCTCTTTTAATTTATGTGTATTAAGTTTTTTGCGTTTTTCACAAGGATAAACGTAATTTAAAATTTATATGTCGCATCATGTTAGCCTTTTGCCAGTTAGGCAAAGCGTAACTCTATTCCTCACCTAAATACCAAGTAATTAAACATAAAATATTTATTTTATCGCGCCCAGTGGTAACGGCCGCGACTTGAAATTTGTAGGTCGTGAGTTCAAACCGAGGTAAGGCGTTTTACTTTGTGTTAATTATTTCATCATCACTGGCCACAAAACGGTGAAGGAAAACATCGTGAGGAAACCGGCATGTCCTAGAATAAAAAAATCGAAGACATGTGACATTCACCAACCCGCATTGGGCCTGCGTAGTGGATTATAGCCCACACCCTCTCACAGAGAGGAGGCGTGTGTCTCAGCATCGGGGACCTTAAAAGGCTGATGATGATGATGATTTATTTCTTAGACCATACAAACACTTTTATGCGGTAAGATGTGAAAAGTATGGCGGAAAAGTGTTCTTATTTTTCAGTAGTTAAGTACTCTTAATTTCCTCTGCTATCCTCTTCGCCACAGTAATTAATCCGTGTAATTCAGATTACCATAGAATCCATTGTTCTACCCACTAATTCATTTCAACACAATTGTCGCAGTCTTGATTCCAGATAGATTGAAACTTACCAACTTGCATTTCTCGATAGCTGAATTGAAACCTGTTCAAACACGGTTAAGTTTCCAGCGACGCGGTGGATTTGTGAAAATTTACACGAGTATTCACTATTCATAAGTGGGTTTACACTTGCCGAACTGGATTTGGAAACTTTCGTGGTGTCTGCTAGAATTTTTCTGAAGTTTTTCAACGCGATCATACGTTGGTGGAAGTGAAAATTGTTTGGTACTTAGTTTTACTTTTGAGGTCTTCAAAATTTGGTTTTGATTTTTGTATACAGGGTGTAACGGAAAGGTGTGGTCATATTTTAAGAACCGGTTCTGCTCATGGATATGAACAACTTACTCTAAGAAAAAACAAAAATTCCCAAAAAAAAAATTCGACTTTCCATACAAAGTTATCATCAGCTGAACAATATTGGTTTGGGAGGTTAAAGTTTTTTATTGAGAACTTTCTTAGGTTTTTTTAAAGAAAGTTTTTCTTATCGATGGACAGAGCAGTTCTTAAAATATGACCACACCTTTCTGTTACACCCTGTATAGGTTTATACGAGGTAACGATTATTCCTTGGATTAGTTCTAAATCTCTCATTATCAAACTTAAATCATCCAATCAAGTCATCCTTACCCAAGCTGCTGCACTATTAAAACTTCTTCGAGGTAAAAAAAAAAGAAAAACAAAGAAAGGAAAACTGCTAACTTTAATTAAAACAACAATTTCAAACTAATAATCATACAAATGTCTGGGTCCGGAACTGTAAATCAATCCCATTACATAATTGAACAGATTCAGAAAAACGAAAATGCGTTGACAACCGTTTCTGGTAATGCCAGGATTACATTAGTCACGAATCCGCATGAATTACCGACAAAGCACGCAGAGAGGTATTAAAATTTCACTGTAACGATTATTAGGTAGATCTCTTCTGCAGTTCTATTCCGTATAAGAACTTACGCCAGGGTCGATGCCTACCTAGGGTCGCGGAAAAATTTGAAAGAGCAAGTTGGCAAGCAATTGAAGGAAAAAGGTGGGTTTTAGTCAGTAAAAGTCTGACACGCCTCCCACTCCACCCAGAGTGGGAGAAGTCATTGGATGATTTTCCAGCCGCCAAATAAAAAAAATGTAAATTGATCTAGAAATAAGAGATCAATCCACTTTAAGCTACATAGGAATTCACAACTCAATTCACCTAAGATATCACGCAGATTTTTTTTCAGTATAGCTCTTCTTATTGGGTATGGACCATATTTATAATAAAAAACTTTTATCCAAAAGAAAACAACCGACTTCCAAAAAAGAAAATACACTAGAAATTAAAAAAATAACTTTAATTTCGGAAGTCGGTGTTTGTATTTTATTTCTTCGTTATTTGACACCGACTTCCGAAATTAAAGTAATTTTTTTAATTTCTAGTGTATTTTCCTTCTTGGAAGTCGGTAGTTTTTTTTTTGTTAAAAAGTTTTTTATTTTTCAATTTTTAGTTGTTATACCCCAGAACTAAAAACTCCAATAACATGGAACGTGGAATTTAAACATACTAAAAATATCATCTAGGTATACGTATTTTTCGTTATTGTTCAGTTTCTCAAAAAGCGCTGAAGCAATTTCGATAAAATATTTATATGGGACCACCTCGGTAGAATTTTAAAAATCGGTCCACAACTGACGGAGAAACTAGCGGACATACATAAAAAAAAAAACATACATACAGTCGAACATAGAACCTCCTCCTTTTTTGAAAGTCGGTTAAAAAATATATATAAACATGACATTCTAATTTCAACATTTTCTACTCGGATGGTGGATCTGAGTGGTGAAGTACTGACTAATAATTTTAAGGAGGTTTTGTTCTATGAACAGTTTAATTTGATGCATGAGACGTATGTTATCTTGAATCCGCTAATCAATATTCAAACAAAATATATGGTTAGCTAGTTTTTTATATAAGGCAGAATATGGTGTTTAAATTAAGAAACAGCGACAAATACACTCGAAAGTTTCCATTGCATACCTTCAAAAGAGAAACACTAGTGTCAAAACAATAATGAAACATTTCTCATTCATAAACAAAACAAATAGAACCTCTATCTTAGCATTGTAACAGCGCCTCTTCAATTTATACAGCTTCGAAAAAATACCATTTTAAAACTAGAACACATTTTTGTAAAAAAGTAAAAGCAACTAGCACAAACGAAGGAGTCTAACTAAGTAGGCAGTTAGACTCCTTAACTAAGTAGGCAGCTGCCCGGGGGTGGAGGATAAATTCGAAAGAGTTACCTCGCCCCCGGGCGCGTAGGGCAGGGAGGAACAGGGGTGGGTTTTAGTCAGTAAGAGTCTGACACGCCCTTCCGCTCCACCCCAGAGCGGAAAGAGTCATTAGATGATTTCCCACCCCCCAAAAAAAAAAAAAAAAAAAAAAAAGTAGGCAGAGAGTACTGGCGAGGGAGCGCAAAAAGCTGTTGTCTTAAATAAATAAAGAAACAGGCCCTTTTATAAAACGTATTACGTTGATATTTTTGCTCTATGGCTGCTTCAGATGAGATTAAAAATTCATTTTCTTCAGCATAAACCTCGCTTTTGCTGGTGAAGTGTCTTGATTATTAAGGACCTTATTTATAAAAAAATAAGCATGTTATTAGCTTAAACACTGATTAGCAGCTTCTTAATTTAAATTTTCTTAGGGATAATTCGAATTTAGAATCTGCTAATCAGTATTTAAATCTAGCATGTTAACCAGGCTGTTAGTATTTGAAAATGTTATTCTAGTATGTTTTTGGTGAGGTTTGTTGAAGGATAATTCGTATAAGAAAAAAAAGAAAGAAAAATTATTTATTTTGCACAGATTACAAAACGCACATGGCAAAGTCTAATAGGATAATAAAGACACCGATAAGGGTTTATATCACACACACACCATGCACTATGCCGTTGTGTAAATCATCAATTTGATGATTCTGAATCCTGTCGAAATCCTATGAATTACGGAAAAATTAATTAGCATATGTCATGATTTTCAGATAAAAATTCGTAAGGACCTCCTTTTGATTGTACTGGCAACTATTTTTTGTCTGTGGTGGGCACGAAAAGAAAAAAAAAGATTTGACAGGGCATTCGGTTATTGGACTCTGAAAGATTCGATAATTGTTCTTGTTATTCTCGTGGTTCATATTATTATTATACTCTTTGCTCGTGGTTGTTCTATCTGACTGAGCTTTGAAATCCAAAAGACTGTTTCTCATATGAGTAAATTTAAGATACTGAACATTGTATTAAAAGGCGTATTCATTGCATTATTATAAATACGGAATATTATACTGAAAAGGCGTTTTCATTTCACATAATTGAAAAAACCAGTCAATTGCTTGTAACTATGCGAACTGTGATCTGTTCGTGTACGACCTTTAGGGTTCCGTAGTCCTAACAAGGATTTTTAAGGTTATTCAAGCGGGGTTGTGGAAACTTTTTTTCGAATCAGTGATTCGTTTGCGAAATATTAAACTTTAAATTGATATTTTTGTTCGAGTCCCTCCTCACTAAAAGCTAAACTGTTGGCTTGAAAAAAATGTGATGGTAGTAAAATTATAACGAACTTTAAAAGAAAACTATCACGGCTAAGTTAGCTCTGTAAGTTTAAGAGTAATAGTCGTCCAACTTATAAAATGTACCTACTTGGAAAATTTCGTAATTAACGAAAACGACAGAATCCTTTACAAAAATACGGAAATTGTTACTTATTAAATATTTAAAACGGGTTAGTAGTAAACATGTACAATTTTGGAAAAATAAAACCTTTTTTTTCTTTTTAACCGACGAAAAAAAAGGAGGAGGTTCTCAATTCAAGCGTATACATGTTTTTTTTTGTGTATGTTCAGCCCTCACTCCGTCATTTATGAACCGACCTGAATGATTATTTTTTTGATAGATAGGAAAAATTTCAAGGGTGGTCCCATGTCAAGGAAATCAGGATCTGACAATGGAAACCTGATAAAATTGAGAGAAAACCTCGAAAATTGTGGGCACGTTTAGCATTTCTGTACGTATGTTCGGCCCTCACTCCGTTGTTTATGAACCGATTTTGATGGTTCTTTTTTTATTAGATAGGGTATACCTCAAGGGCAGTCTGATGTCAAGGACATCAGGATTTGATCATGGAATCCTGATAAAATTGAGAGAAAATCACGAAAATTGGGCACGAATATTGTTTCTGTTTACTTTTCATAACTTAATCAGGTATTTGCATTTAGGAATCATCACATCATGAAACTTAGCTGATGATGAAAACCATACCTTTCCTAAACAATAGAAGCTAGATGAAAAAAAAAACTGGTTTTAGTGACAGATACCACTTAATAAGCTTTGAAGAAAAGACGTCTTTAGAATATTGGTGGTAATCTCAACTGGTCAATATCCTGGGAACCTCATGGAAGGATGGTTACATCATCAGCTCAGTGCCAAGAAGAATGATGAAGGATTAGAAATTAGCCTCAGAGTATTAAAAGATGACGCGAGTCACAAAAAATCATAAAATAAAAAACTTTTTAATAAAAAATTCAACCGACGAAAAAGAACTAAACAGCAAAAAATAAATAAACCTTTTAAGTCTTGAGTAATAAGCTTATTTTCCTACATAAAATATCAAATTTTATATACACTAATTTTGAGTCGGTGCCAAATAATAAAACGATTAGTTACCTACATCTAGCCTTCTTCATTTCTACGTACAAATAAAATTTAGATATTTAATAATCAGATTGTTGTTTGGCGCCGACTCAAAATTAGTTTATATAAAATTTTATATTTTATGTAGGTAAATAAGCTTAATACTCAAGACTTAAAAGGTTTATTTATTTTTTGATGTTTAGTTCTTTTTCGTCGGTTGAATTTTTTGTTAAAAACTTTTTTTAATTTAAACGTTATTGTCCCTAAGACCGTGAACTTAATTAATATGTCTAAAGTAATAAACAAGCTCCTTCTAAGGGTGCATATTATAACGGGTGACTACGGAACCCTATACTGTGCGTGGCTCGACACGCACTTGGCCGATTTTATAATTTGTTGTCTTATCGGCAATGGATATAGGATATAGACACACAGCTGTCTACCTACATATTACGGTTCAGACGGACAGACAGCGTAGGCTTCTAAGTAGGGTTCTGTTGGTTACCCTTCGGGTACGAAACCATGGGACATAAATATTGTGTTAATTTTTTGACGCTGATTATTTGAAATTAGAAAACCCTTCATCAACTAATTTACATTTACTAATTTAACGCTTTCCTTATTTTCACTACACAAAAGTCGAGATTACAATAAATACTACAGGCAATCTCAAAGCAATCCATTAGTAGGAAATAAATTGTAAAAAAAATAAAACAAAGGTAGGTAAGTTAAAAAGGTATTTAAAGCTTACTCCGGACGCCAGATTACGATGTCTCCTAAATTAAGTCGGAGAGTTGCAGGTGATGAATATTTAAAACACAGGAAAGAATAGGGTCCGCTTCGATCGTACCTTTAGGGGTGAGTTCTGCTAAATGTAACAATTTAATGTAATTTATTTTAATGATATGCTCGAATATGAACATATTTTTAAATATACAGGATGTAACGGAAAGGTGTGGTCATATTTTAAGAACTGCATCTGCCCAACGATATGAACACCTTTCTACAAGAAAACCTGAGAAAATTTTCAAATTTTTTTTTTACTTTTTTTAAAAAAATTAATTTTTTTTTTCTTATATGTTGATCAGCTGATGATAACTTTGTATGGAAAGTCCAATTTTTTTTTTGGGAATGTTTAATTTTTTCTTAGAGAAAGTTGTTCATATCCATGGGCAGAACCGGTTCCTAAAATATGACCACACCTTTCCGTTACACCCTGTATAGTAATAACAGTTTTTACATTGACTTATTTGTAAGGATAGGGCGAACCACGTGTTTTGTTTCTGTCATACTATACCGAAGCGGACTCACCACGCGATCGGTTATTTTCGGGAGCGGTGGTGAGCGTAACCTGTGTTTCTTGTGTGGTGAACGCGCATAATAACCAAACAAAATAAGCAAAAATAATAAAGATAGAAGGCCAGGAATGGAATGTTTACTATTTAAATCTATGATCTCTTTTAATACGGATCACCTAAAAATACCCCAGCTTATAGTGAATGTACATTTCTTTGTTTGTACGTAATGAATGCGAAGCAGTTATTATTAATGAAATTTAAAAACAGTTGAGCTCGATTCGAATTTTGTGCTGTCAGAAAAGCGGGACATTCGTATATCTCAAAAGCCAGCTGATCGTAATTGCATACAGACAGCTTGAAAGCATATCCGATCTTCTCGGAAAAAAGAGATGGCGTAGGATCTCTTTCAATACCCGAACCGTGCCGTATGAAGTTCGGTTCTAGTGACAAACTGGCTTTGATGGAAAATCGCGAGGTTCTGTCTGACTTACTTTTTTCATAACTATTTATGCCAGAGGTGGATATATTAATAGTGCAACCACATTTCTTCAGTTATATTTACATCAACCGGGCACAAACTCAGACTCCAGGCTAATATTGAGTAAATTCCAGATGGTGAAACCCAATAATATTGCGCAACCCGGAAATCGATCCCATGCTGACCAGAAGCACTTGCAACCACTCAAATAGAGACCCAAAACTGGTGCAGCAATTTTCTTTTTGACGTGACATTTCTTTAAAATCACACCTAAACAAACGGTCAGAAAAGTGGACCGTAACGAATTGGTCTTTATCGTCCTAAGTTATGCCTCGGGGATAAATTCCGAAAATGAGTTACCGCACCCTTGGGCACTCAGGCAGGGAAGGAACAGGAGTAGGTTTTAGTCAGTAAGAGTTTGACCCTCCCGCTCCACCCATCACAAAGCCGTCAACTACGCATACTGTACATCTAACAAAGTAGCTTTGCGCTAAAATTATTGCTGGGAAACGACTTTTATTTTTAGGTATGATTTCATACCTAAAAATAAAAGTCAAAAAAAGACCGCGTGGCGGTTTTTATATTTATAAAGTTATTTTTTATTGCGCGCAATGTAACGCGAACCCAGGAAAGTGGAGTTAAGCCCCGCCCCTTCGCTCTAAGCCACATAGGTACTTGTCGGATTCGTTTGATATTCATTGCGTTTTTGTAACTTAAAATGCGTAATGACGAAAATTAAAAAAAAAAAAATGAAAATTCAGGTAATGTTTGTTTGGAAAAAATTTAAGTAATATCTCTTGGAATTCATTTTCGTAAAAAAGTAAAAAAAAAATTGCGAGTGTGACCATCAATATCTCCAGAACCAGTGGATACCCAGGTAACAATAAATCTAGTAGAAAAAAATGATCCAAATAATGGGTAGAATATGTGACAGTTTCCGAAGCCGAAAGCTTCGGAAACTATCTTTTTTCACCCGATATATTTAGTGTCATTATTTAGCATTACATAGTCAGCTCGCTGTTATGGTCTTAAGTTTGCATCGGCACCGAATGGGGTGGCGGGGGAGGAGCACAATCAATGATCAAAATCGGCGCTCTCTCTCCTTTCTGTTATTTATAAAGTTTAAAGCAAATATGTCGGCCCCAGCACGTGCTAGCCAGCTGAAAATATAAATCACGACTATCGTCAAAATTACTAGGCTATAGGAACCCCAATGTCTGGCGTTGAGCGTGCGAGGCGGTTTCAAGAGCGTCTCAAAGCGTTTCAAACCGCATACACATAGGCGCAGTTATACGACTTCTAATGGTTCTTAATTGACCATCACGTCTAAACAACTAGACTTATTTCGTTGAAAAAATTATATTATGTTACTCTATACAATTTCCGTTGTGAATATTTTTGAAATTGTATTTTTATAACATAGTGTAGGTAATTAATTTGTAAAGTTACGTCTAACGCGGACAAAAAAACACACAAAAACTATAAAACGTATTTTTAGGCAACCTTCACCATTTTAAAGTCAATTTATTTATATATATTTTAGCATACGTATTTTAGTATAATACCTGTTGTTTGACAGCGGTTCTTGATGGGCGAGTCCTATTACTGGGTGGACGCACGACGCGTTACGTGAGCTCAGCACAGAACACGCAAGCTAACCACTCCAGGTCAGTCTCAGAATGTTTCATATCCAAAGTAGTAGACAAAAGTACCAAAAATGGCCGTTTCTGACACTTTTGCTTACTTTGGATACGAAACATTCTGAGACCTGTTTTAACAAAGTAAAAATACTTTATCCTCATTGTAACAAACGTGACGTTGGATTCTTTAATATTTATTTTCTACGCTATGCTACGATTTTTTATTCAATGAGGGCGCCACTTGGCCGGTAGTAGACCCTTAAACCCACGGCCATGTGACCAGACACAGCCCCACCAGATTATTTTTAATTTTTTTGTGTTAACATAACTAAACGCCGATTAAGCGACGATCGAACCACACTCTAACAAAAAAAAATATTTTAAATTCCTAAGCACGTTATAGAAGCCGGTTGGCTTATAAAATGTGTAGATTAAGTGGCTCTAGATAGGCTTGCCCAATGATATCTGCTACATAATGAATCAAACGCTTAAGAGGATGAAAGGAGGATGGGATAAGCAAGAACAAAGCTTTTACTAAATACGAGAAAGATAATGAATTGGAGTTTAAAATTGGTAAAGTCATTTGAAACAAATGAATAAAGCGATAGTTTTTGGGTTCCGTACCCAAAGCGTACAAACGGAGCTCTATTGCTGTCACTCTTGTGTTCGTCTGTCCATCTGTCTGTTTGTCCGTCGTCTGTCATACAGGTTTTACAGCCAAACGGCCAACCGTTTGGCTGTCAAATTTTCACTGTTTATGCATCTTGTTGACCCAAAGCCATACAAATAGTAAAAAATCCTTTTTTTACGGAACCCTAAATGTGCTAAGTCCAACACGCACTTGGCTGGTTTCTGTTTCTGATTGAAACTATCCTACTGATGTTATAAATTCGATTTTTTTTTTTGGATGGACGGATGTATACTTGTTAGTTATTCATGCCAGAACAGCTAAACGGATCTGGATGAAAATTGGCACAGAGACAGATTATATTCTGGAATAGTACATAGACTATAATATAAAGTGGGCTCCCCAGGGGTCATGGATAAATTCAAAACAGAGTTACCGCGCCCCTGGGCACTCAGGTAACTGAATGAACTGGGGTGGGATTTAGTTAGTAAAAGTCTGACACGCCCTCCCGATCCACCCAGAGCGGGAGAAGTCATTGGATGATTTCCCACACTTACAAAAAAAAAAAAATTGTGGGGAATTACTAATTCCACGCGGCAAAGCTGCTGTCAAAAGCTAGTACGGAAATATAGAAAAAAGACAAAACACATCATTTTACAAACGGTAACGATAAATGATAAAACATGTAATTTATTTTGCAAACAGGTTAAAAATGACACTTTATGTTTTTTTGTCAGTTTAAGCTAGACGAGGTCAGTATTTCCTAGCTGACTACCCTGAGAAGAACACTGAAACAGAGGTGAAAATCTCTTTTAAAGAGTTTTAATCCATACAATATATTGTCCTGCTCAAATCATTATGCGAACCATGTATGTTAATGTCTGAGATGAGCTTTCGAGAAAAGCACCACGCAAGGTTGAGTTGACCTGTCCTAACAGTGCAAATATTTGTCGGTTGTCGTCTAGCTCAACTCAAAACTTTAAAGAGTTCAATGAACCGACGAACAATACCAAAGTAATGACATTTGCGTAGCGCATGCGCACTCAAAACACAAACTAACGGTTTCCATAACCGTATTTGATGATTGATGAAATAAATGTCACACACAATTTAGGCCCCGTTTCTGGAGCGAAAACTATGAGTGACGCATCGGTATTTCAAAAACCGGGGGTTGTCTTAACCTCATTTGTTTATTTAAACTAATACTGTTGGTTGAACGTATGAGAACTATCAATTAACTCGCATGCTTTTGCAGATGAAGTATAGTATAATTATGTAGTATAGTATAAAGTATAGGGACTCCGTTGTCCGTATTAAGACTTTCATTCGGTCCATTGTGCCTGGGGGTCCTGGCTAATATAGCCAGCCTAACTCCGCCCAGCAGCACAGAAGCTTCCTAGGAGCTTCACAGGCTTCGTGTAGCAACTTCACTGTTCCGAGGATTTGTTCACGTTGAGCCACGGGCGTCGCATTGCAGGATGAAGTCGTCCAATCATTCAATGACTTCTCCCGCTCTGAGTGGAGCGGGAGGGCGTGTCAGACTGTTACTGACTATAACCCACCCCTGTTCTTCCCTGCCCTGAATGCCAAGGGACGAGGTAACTCTTTCGAATTTATTCTCAACCCTTAGGCAGGCATCGGCCATGACGGGCCCCATCATGTATGCTGACAACTCTTTGAGGCGCGCGTGGAACACTACGCGCGTTGACTCTCGGGTCTGGTGCTGATCGAACGACGAGCTACCTATTACTCGCCGTCCGCAGGCCCGGGTCTACGGTGGCCGGAGATCATCTCGCGGCGCTGGAAGCCCCTGGCGTCTCCTGCGGCGGCTGCTGCTGAGGGCGTGAGGGCGAAGCTGTCGCTGCAGCCTCTTCCTCACCCGTTCCGCCTCCTCCTTCGCGAGCATTACTGCTTCGCAGAAGGAGGAGACTGCTTCCCATACCCTCTGGCTCCGTACCATGGCCTGGACCAGGGCCGGGCGCGAGAGGTCGCTGCTACCGATCGCCCGCACGAGGACACGGCGGGGCTCTGCCCAAGCGGGACAGATCTCCACCGTGTGCTCCACCGTGTCCTCTGGGCGATCCTCACAGTGGGGACATCCGGGCTTTTCTCTCCGCCTTATCCTACACAGGAACCTTCCGAAACTTTCGTGTCCGGTGAGGAGCTGCGTCAGGCGGAAGGTGAGGACGCCGTGGCGCCTCTCCAGCCACTCCTCAAAGAGGGGCACTACCGACGCAATGGTGGCGTGCCCAGCACTGGGTTGCGACAGTCGCTCTCTCCATGTCGCCATGAGATCCTGTCGGAGCTCTGTCCGCTGAGCCGCGAGGTGTTGCGGCAGCGGAGTTTCGCCCCGGCGTTTCCCCTCCTCGCGCCACTCATACATGTTCGCGAGGATTTTTGCCTCCAGATCCCATGGTGACAGTCCGGCAAGGAGGCTCGTAGCCTCGGAGATCGTGCAGTCCTCTGATCATACGGATCGCCATGACCCTTTGGGATGCGTTCATCTGGCAAGCTGATCGCTGCCTCAATGAACGCGCCCACACCGGTGCCCCGTAAAGGGCCATGGACTGCACGATCCCCGCGTAGAGCCTCCGGCAGGAGGCGTTTGGCCCCCCCAAATTGGGCAGGAGCCCCTTCAAGGCGGCCGCGGCCTTGTCCAGTCTGGGAGCCAAACGTCGGAAGTGCACACCAATCTCAACTATTGGGTATCCCTGTTCGAAAGTGTTAATGCTGAACCAACTAAGACGGCTATTTATGAACATACTCGTAACTAACCAAAATATAACCCAAAATAATTTAGGGTAATATTTTCATATAAATAGGTATAGTTGAGCAATTAAGCCGTCGCTTAATTAACAAAGTTTTAGCTCTTACCCTAGATTCAACCGTCTAAACCAGTGGCTCCCAAACTTTTTTTGACCATGGACCGCTTTAAAATCTTTCATGTTAGCAGAGACCCGCATCCCAATAGTACACGAAAACACAAAATAAACTGCGTCAGTCTAAAATCCGTATTCCACACTAATTTTAAAATTTCCAAATTATTATGTTTATCTGTATGTTTGTTACCATTTCACTTCTAACGGCTGAACGGATTTAAACGAAAGTTGGCACACGAGTAGACTTTTATACGGGGAGTATGTTTGTTTGGATTATTTCAGACTTTCATGCTGCCGAACCCGCTGACAAAAGCTTGTAGTAAATGTAAACAGAAAATCAAAACAATTTTAACTTACTTTTTTGTGAAACTCAAAAGTAGCATGTATTACCAAAATTATGTATAATTAATTAAAAAAACCTTATACGCGTCTACTTGTTGCCATTACTAAGATCGAGCAAAAAATGCCAAAAAACCCCGTTTCTATTAAGAGAGCCCTCTTTAATTTTTAATTAATTAATTATTATTTTTTGGTATAGCGGCCACAGACATACAAATTCTGTGAAAATTTCAACTGTCTACCTATTACGGATTATTAGACACAGACGGACCGACGGACAGACGGACAGCGGAGACTTAGTTATAGGGTCCCGTTGGGTACCCCTCGGGTACGGAACCCTAAGAACACGATAATAACAGAAATATAAATAGGGACTCAAAAATCTCATTGACCCAACAATGCGATTTTGGAGTCGAAAAATATGAAATTTTAAAGTTATCGCAGGGACTTTAACTTTTACGGGGACCATTGGTTGGGTTGGGAACCAATGGTCTAAAGTGTAGGTCAAGCAGTGTAATAAACGATGTGTAAATAAACTACATCCAATTTAAATTAGAACCTAGTTTTTAGGCTAATAAGGCAAATGTGCAGCTGGATTAATGTTTCGAATTCATTATGTAAATATGTGTGAATGTTCTTGCCTGCTTGGTAATGGCTGGTTTTATAGGAATCAGATGGAGACAGATGCAGGCTGCATTGGAATAATCATTGTACAAAATATAATAAGTCTGTCAGTTAGATTACCAAAAAATATTGGACACGTCAATTTTTGCTTTACCTAACCAATAAAAAAATTACAAAGATAAGATAATAAAGATAAAGAGTGTGGGCTCGTTACGCCACTTTGGTGGTAAAACTGTCGCGCCGCGAGACGTCACGCGACATTTCAACGCACTGTATCGCCCACATTTTTAGTTGTTTACGTGACAAAGAAAAAGACGTGTCCAATATTGGTGCCAATTCTGGTTTGCACAAAATAAACTTAATTTAGGCTATTGCTATCTTTTACTCTCTAATAAAACAAGAAAGAGAAGGACGTAAATTAGAGCTGTCAAATTTAGTTGAACTAATATTTCTATACAAATTAAGGGTACACGTAAAAAGATGTGGACTAAAAACACGGTAAAGCCCAAAGTGTAAACTAGCTATAGCCTTCCTTTTCTCGCACTGCCTTTTAGTAAAAGATAGCGATTCTTTAATATTAGTTTAGTTATTGAACAAGAGAATTGGCACCATTTTTTGGTTATTTAACTGACGGTTGGGTCGATAATTAAAAAATATAATTAGTCCAACAGTTAAATTTTGAAAAAAACAATGGAGACGTAGTTTTGCTCTTGTAAAGTAAACAAAAACTGAAGACAAACAAAACAAACAAGAAACTCACAACAAATTCAACAAATTGCGTATGACGTCACACTTGAGTTAAAACTCTACCACTTTTTACTCAAAAATTACGTAACCCCACTCCTGAACTTTAATACGTTTTATCTTTGTCATTTTTTATTGATTTGATAAAGCAAATAATACGTGTTCAATATTTTTTGATATTCTAACAAACGGACTAAATGGAATTATATATTTTTTACCCTGGAACCATCCTATTGCATACTATGCATTTTTTTATTAAACGTTACTCTTTGCTAGGAATTACTCCTTCATCGTGGGTGCATTCACAAACATGTAAACTCACATACACAAGACACCCAGACACGGATCGAATTTCTGTAAGCAATACAAATATCTGTTTCGTGTGGGAATCTAACACGTGACACGTAGCACTGCAGCTAATCGCTCAACCACTGTTGCAACCGTATCGTTGAGTATCCATTTACTGAGAGGATCCTCGCTCTACCATGCCTGAAGACGTTCTAAGCTTTTCAGTTAGGTATTCAAAATTCACAATATGGCAATTTGAGCAGTAAAGTTGATTGACTTAATTCAGATTTTTTTTGGATCATAACTCATGTGGGTCTATTGTCATACAATACCCAGTACTCTGTTCCTTTCTTCATCTTCTTCCACTTCGCCACTTCCCGTTACTTGGGGTCGGTTGTTCTAGTCTTGAGGCGCCACTTGATCTCCTGGTAAGCATCGTCAGTAGTTGTGTGCACCGCACTTCTCCATGTCTTTCTGGACAGTCGTCATTTGAGTTGTTAGCGGTCTACATTTCCCTCTCCTTGGTATCGTCAAAAAACCACTTTTTCACTACATGTTTATTGGGTTTTCGCATTACATGACCGTACCATCTCAGCCAGAATTCGGTTAGCTTTTCAGCGATAGGTGTCACTTAGAAACTACCCCATACATAGGTACTCGTTCACTGGTGCAATTATACATTGCTTCATCTGTACAGGTCTTTTGACTTACAACCTTGGTCAGATGTTGATGAACAGGGCGAGGCAGAATATTGTTGGATGAACGTGTTGACTAAATTGGCCAAACTGTTGACTCGATCAATGTGATTAAATTTTCAAACAAACCACAAACTACAGTTTCCGCTGGTCCGATATTATTAAATAACATTTCTTAGGTATCCACGTAAAGGAAATAAGTTATACTTATAGCTATCAAATTAATAAGTCGTGAAAAAAGCGGAGGTAGCCCTGTGCCCAGAAGTGAGACCGAGCAGGCTAGAAACACAAATTTGGTAAGAAATAAGTCGGTATTTTAACTGCGATATTTCAGAGTTTACCTAAGGTTTTGAAGACAGCTGAATATCAGAATTTTACATGAAGCAGTCTATTTGACCTCCACAATCAAGAAATTGGGTAACAAGACTTCTTAAAGGTATCTTGTTGCCCAGTTTCTTGGTTGTGCAAGACTGGCTTCAGACTTTTTATTTCTGATTACCGTAACATGCATTCCAAAGCACAGAGGAGTCTTGCCTTGTAATAGATGGACCCATCAATGGGCCGAGTGTCCTGCTCGGCCCTCATTTTTTATTAATGATATTGGCCAACCAACAACTGTATATAGTCGTTCTTGTACAGTTAAAAATAATGTTTCTATATTAACTAAGGTAAGGTTTATTGTAATGAGAAAGCACCGCATGCCCCATGAAATTAAGAACTATGTTACAAATATACACTTTGCTACAAAAATTTATTCAAATTTAAATCAAAATACTAAAAAAAAACCTATTAAAACAATTAAAAAATTGAAATAAAAGTAAAAAATACCACGAAAGAATGCAAAAATAGTATTAGAATACACAAAATAATTCTATACATTGCTAATAGTGACTCTGTGGAACTTGCTAAAATGAGACATCGCAGACTCCCCCTCTTTTATTTTAAGTTCTTTCAGTCCATCCAAAGGTTGTCTGGTAGATATCGTTGATAGCGATAAGACCACCATTTTGTCCATCATCATCATCAGCCTTTTAATGTCCCCACTGTTGGGGCATAGGCCTCCTCACTGTGAGAGGGTGTAGGCTGTAATCCACCACGCGGGCCCGATGTGGGTTGGTGGATGATTATCCATAGACTTAAGTATTGTATGACAATTGTGTATCTTTTTTGATATACAATGAAGTTTATTCTATGTGTCTATCTACCTTGAAAATCGCCTGTGCGGCTGTCATTACAAAGCCACGAGCTTCACCGAGATAAATCATTTCACCTGAAGTAATTTATATGTTAAAACTAACTTTATATTCTGGTACATTACTCATCATTACATATAGGTACAAGAATACTGTTACAATATTTCTTTGTAAATATTTGTGTTTGCTTCATTCACATTCTTGTGTATTTAATAAACACAATATCATGTTGGGCTTGGTTCTAACAATACATTACGTGTTTTGTTTTCATTACGTAGAAAGTTTTGTTGCTTACTGGTTTGTCGACGAGACGTTGATTATTATTTTGATTAAAAATAATACTGTACAGTATTGTGTTTGTTAACGAGTAAAAAGTGGAGTCAAATGGGCTCCGCGGAGACATGGATAGCTTCAATAAAAAATTGAAAACTCTTTCAATTGTTATAGAATTAAAAATGCGTTTAATCATACAATAACCGATTATACGCACATTCCAACTGCTTGTCTTTAGCCGTAAGAAAACCACCACAAAAGAAAAAGCTCAAACGACCTCTTATTTGGGACCCTGAAATAACAAAATAAGATTCTCTTTTGGAAGAATGAACCTCACCAGTCAGTATTATCCTGCAATAAATCTGCTAATTGTTTACTAAACTGATCGAAAGATAAAACAAAAAAAGTGTCATCTTCAAAAATCGTCGGCAACAGAGTTCTGATATCCCTTTTGTTGCAGGCGTCCATGGGCGTTGGAGACCACTTACTGTCACGTAGAGCGTCTGCATGTTTGCCAGTCCATAATCTCAGCAACAGCTCACTGTCGATTATCTTTTTTTTGAGCCTGGTAAATCATATCGTATTCCTTCAGTAACCCTTTGCGTTCTAGGGTTACTGAAGAACGGTGACTCTTTCGAATATTCCCCCGACCCTGGCAGATATCAGCTCTAGCCAGCCCCATCAATTATTGCTGACATCTCTTTACGGCGCGCATGGAATACAACGACGACCTTGGCCTGATCCTATCAGACGGTGAGCTACGCATTGCTCGCTGTGCGCATGCCCGCGCCTATGGGGCTGGGAATCGCCCTGTGACTCCCGACGCCCAGGGTGGCTTGTCAAGTAACTACAGGTACCTGGGAGACCCTGAATTTTCTGTCTTAGCGCCCATGCTCATTTTATATCTTTCATTTACCGGGTTATAAATCTCCGATTCAATTCCTATATTCCAATGCTTCTGAAATAAAATATGACTCCCTGATAAAAACCTGAATGAAAAACTTGATGGTGTAACAGGTTATATTACCAAAAATTGATACCAACTTTGCACCAACCCCAAAGTTTTTAGACTCAGAAATAAAACAAACTAGCACACTTTATACTAACAAAAAAGAGCCTGTCTACAAAGAATCTGAGAAGCTGGCTGCAACATTCCACTTTGTATCAACAAAAAAAGTTCTGTCTGCAAAAGTGCTTCTAACTATTCTTTCCTTGCGGTTTTTACAAAAGTGTATGGGACTTTTATTCCTGGGTGTTATATTTATACTGTGATGCAGGATTATCAGGACTTTTTCATACTGTTTTTTCTTAAGAAAAGTTAAAAAGTATATATCACATCTTCAAATGGCGAAGGAAAATATTGTGAGGAAACCGGCACGTCCAAGAACCCAAAATTCGAATAAATGTGATATCTACCAATTATGGGTGCCGTCGTCATTCTTCCATACATACGTAGTATTGCGGTTACTTTACTATTTGATGGTGTAATAACAAAACAAAAAATTATATCTAATTTTCGTCATTATCTAGCCCTTAACGTTGGATACGATTTCGCGCTATTTGTGAAACTATCTCATAACTTCCAAATTTTTTTTTATCTCGCAAGTATGTCCGAACAGATCTAGATGAATTTGATTTGGCACACAGCTTGATTATAGTCTGGGCTAACACTGCTATAATTTTTATAGTGAAACAAGTACTAGTTGATGTACGGGTTGACGTTTAAAAAAGTCTAATTAGTCTGTCAGTTAGATTACCAAAAAATATTGGACACGTATGTTTTCTTTTGTCACTAACAAAAAATTAAGACGATACAGTGGTTTGAAATTTCGGATGACGTCACACTTAAGTTAAAATTGTACTACTTTTGACTGAAAAGTGACGCAACAAGCGCTCACTCCTGAATTTTGATGACATCACACTCAAGCCCTCACTCCTGAACTTTGATGCGTTGTATCTTTGTAATGTTTCAATAATTTGATAAAGCAAAAATACGTCGCCAGTATTTTTTTAACCGACTTCGAAAAAGGAGGAGGTTATCAATTCGGATGTTTGTATTTTTTTTTTTTTTTTTTTATGTATGTTCGGGCATAACTCCGTCATATATTGACGGATTTGCAAAATTCTTTTTTTGTTCGAAAGAGGTTTATTCCGAAATGGACCCATTTAAATTTCATAACGATCTGATGATGGGTTTCGGAGACAGACAGCGGAACTCTTCAAAAATTTACAGCAAATCAATCGCGATTGCTGCTATCGTATGTCTATGAATTGTTAACACAGTTTAATGGGGAACCACAACTAAAAAGTGAAAAATAAAAAACTTTTTTACAAAAAAATAGAACCGACTTCCAAAAAAAGTGCAAAATAACTTTAATTTCGGACAAAACAGAACACCGTCTTTGTTTTTTGACACCGACTTCCGAAATTAAAGTTATTTTGCACTTTTTTTGGAAGTCGGTTCTATTTTTTTGAAAAAAAGTTTTTTGATAATATAACTTACGGACGGAAAAAGTCGATCAAATCATTAGGAACACTATCTTCGATTCTCAATGTGGCCTTGGACGACCGAGCATGGCAGCAAGCCACACTTCCCATCCGTCTGGAAGGCCTCGGCGTTCGCAAAATTTCATGTATAAGTTTACCGACTTTCCTATCCTCGGTCCACAGTACTGATACATTAACCAAGAATATTTTATCTTCCTCACTGGTTAATGTTGAGGTACCGTTTTTGACCGATGCGTTGAGCGATTGGAAAATGGCTTGTCCCAATACGGATTTGCCCGACAATCTGTCTTCCCAGAGACGGTGGGATGTGCCGCTCTGCAGTATTATACGAAATAACCTGATAACCATGACATCGAGTACTGCTGAGCGAACGCGTCTGCTGGCTATGGGGGAATGGGAGTCGGGATTGTGGCTTCAGGCACTCCCGTCATCCACCATAGGCACTATAATGGATGACGCTTCGTTTCGGCTCGCAACCTGTTTACGTTTAGGCGCACCTTGTGTTGCTCCACATCGGTGCCACTGTGGTAAAGTTATCGACAGCCTCGAGCGTCATGGTTTGTCCTGCTGCAGGACTGCAGGCCACCTGCTGTATTAGAACCAAGTGGCTTGGTACGTGACGATGAGAAGAGACCAGATGGCATAACGTTGGTGCGTGGAAGGTGGGTAGGCCTTTGGTGTGGGACGCAACCTGTGTCGACACCCTTACGCCATCTCATGTTCCAACTACGGCGGGCTGTGCCGGTGCTGTCGCTGCAGCTGCCGAGGCCTTCAAGCGGCGCAAATACTGTTTTTTTTTTTTAAACCTTATTGGGGATTACACTTTTGAGCCGTTTGTGGTCAAAACGCTCGGGTCATGGGGTCCGAGTGCGCGCCTCCTTTTCAATAATATTTCATGCCGACTGATCGACACTTTACGTGACCAGAGGGCTGGCTCGTTCTTTGTTCAAAGAATTAGCATTTCCATTCAACGTGGCAATGCTGCCAGTCTGCTGGGCACGTTTCCAGATGACAGCGATGTGGAAGAGTTCTTCGACGCCTGAATGTATTTAGTTTTTGTATATATGTACGTAGTTAGGTAAGGTTTTTTTTTTTGGTTTTAGTGTAGATATATTTAGTTAAGTATGTGTAAATTTAGTTTCCAAATAAATAAGTACATTAGATAGTTATAATATGACATAGTTAAAAAAATAATCTTAAAATACACAAAACAAAAAAATTACGAACGGACTAAATATACTTTTTTTAACTCCGTCGTCATCCATATTCTACGCGGCTGAAGCCACTGGTAGAAGCTAGCATACTATAACTATTTCTTTTGTCGCATGCTGGTGTGGTCTGTTCTGAAGAGTACCGTTTCAGGTGTAGTTCACCGAATATCACAATTATATATCGATATCGTCACGCCTGATTTGTTTGCCATGTTAAGGCGCAATTATACGACTTTTAATGGTTTTTAATTGAACATACGTCTAAACGACTAGTTTTATTTCTTTGAAAAAAATATATGTTACTCTAGACAATTTCCGTCGTAACTTGATTTCAGAAAATTTAGAATAATATTTTTATAACATAGTGTAATTAAGTTGTAAAGTTATGTCTAACGCGGATAAAAAATTGAGAATCACGCAAAAACTATAAAGCGTATTTTTATGAAACCTTCACCATTTTAAAGATCATTTAATTATTTATAATTTAGTCTCAGTGTTTTAGTTTAATACCTGTTGTTTTATGTGTAATTAATTAATAACGCGTCTAATTTCGGACAGCGCTCCTTGATGGGCGAGTTCTATTACTGGGTGGACATACAACGCGTTACGTGAGCTCAACGCTAAACACGCAAGCTAACCACTCCAGGTCATTGGTAGCTAATAGCGCCTTAAAGTCTGCAACGGCATGACCGTTACCTACCTTTCATGACCTGAACGTAGATAATGACAAAGCCATTCACGTAGCGACCTACTGGTCCGACCAAAATTTAGTAGTTTAGTAGTCCATCAAGACGAAAAAATAGGTATATCAAAAGATTAAACTGTCATAATTCCTAACTAAAATATTTTTAGAGAAATAGTGTCGGAAATATTTATGTTATAACAAACAAATAGACACTTCATATTACAGAAATTCTAAAGTTTTTATAGCAAAAATTGTCGAAGAGATTATTCAGAAAGTTAACAAAACTAAAATAAGTTACAGTCGACGCCTTTCCTATCATTTATCACGGCCACGGGTATTATAAAACTTATGGAATGATCGATGGTATCTTACTTCGCAACTTTTTGGTTCGGTACTTTTAAATTTAGAATATCAACGGTGATAAATTGTTTTGTTTATTTATTTCACATTTATTTTAAAAACAATGTACGATTCTATTTTGTTTTAGTGGTAAACCACTGGGATGTCAAAAGTTACATATAATTTATTTTCTAGTCTAGGTCAATGAAGAGTAATAAAGAGTATTCTATTCTATTCTATTCTAGGTCAGAGGTGACAGAGAAAAACTCGTAAAAAATTTGTAGTACCTATAGGATACTTTTTTAAATTAATAAAATTTCTTTTTAATGTTATTATTAGTGTTTTCTGTTGACAAAGTCTGTCAATAGGGTAATTTAATTAAAAATATACTTCATAAATTGGAACTTTATGATATGGGAGTAGATAAAATTGATTGTTACATTTTTGTTCAAATATTTATAAATAATATACTTCGATCAATTTATTATTGATCGAAAGTAAACAGTTCCATATTTTAATTTGAAATTTGCAACAAAAATGATAATAATACATATTTTTATAAGCATATAATTTTTGTTGGCATTTTCAATTTTAAAAATGGAACTGTTCACAGTATTTTAACACAGTGCAAAATATTTACACTCTTACCAGTATGAGTACCAATCGATTTTTTTTTTGTTGCATACGCGCGGATAAGAATTAATATTGAAATTTTATTGAAAAGACAGAAAATATAATATTTCGAGAATGGAATTGTGGGCAGCTGACGCGGGTGGGGCCGGATCTGGCGGAGAGCCAGTACGGCTTCCCGCAGGGGGCGCTCTACGGTGGACGCCATCATGCGCGTACGAGCCCTCACGACGGGGGATGCAGTAGCCCGGGGTAGGGTCGTCTTGGCGGTGTCTCTGGACATCGCCAATGCCTTCAACACCCTGCCCTGGAGTTGCATAGTGGAGGCACTCCGGTATCACCGGGTGCCGCCCGCTCCGTCGCGTAGTCGAGGCGTATTTGACGGACAGGGCCGTCATCTACCCCGGTCACCAGGGAGAATGGAACCGACGAGAGATGTCGTGCGGTGTTCCACAGGGATCGGTCCTTGGGCCGCCTCTGTGGAACATCGGGTACGACTGGGTGCTGCGCGCCGACCTCCCTAGCGCCGTCAGCGTAGTATGCTACGCTGACGACACCCTGGTCCTGGCGCAGGGGTGGTCGCACGAGGCGGCGGCCAACATCATGACACGCGGGGTTGCGATAATCGTGGACAGGATCCGGCAACTGGGACTCGAGGTGGCATTGCACAAGTCCGAGGCCATGTGTTTTCATGGTCCTCGGAATGCGCCACCGGCGGGTTCCTAGATAACGGTAGGAGGGGTTCACATCGACGTCGAGGGACGATGAAGTACCTGGGACTCGTCCTCGACAGCCGGTGGAACTTCGTCGAGCACTTCCGACGTTTGGCTCCCAGACTGAACAGGGCCGGGGCTGCTTTGAGGCGGCCTCGAAACGCCTCCTGCTGGAGGCTCTACGCGGGGATCGTGCGGTCCATGGCCCTTTACGGAGCACCGGTGTGGGCGTGTTCGCTAAGGAAGCGATCTATTCGCTTTCTGAACGCGTCCCAAAGGGTCATGGCGATCAGAATGATCCGAGGATACCGTACGATCTCCTGCGAGGCGGCGAGCCTCCTTGCCGGATTATCGCCATGGGATCTGGAGGCAAAAATCCTCGCGAACCTCTATGAGGAGCGCGAGGAGGCGAAACGCCGGGGTGAAACTCCGCTGCCGCGACAACTCGCGGCTCGGCGGACGGAGCTCCGGCAGGATCTCATGGCGACATGGAGACAGCGATTGTCACAACCCCGCGCTGGGCACGCCACCATTGCGGCGGTGGTGCCCCTCTTTGAGGCTTGGCTGGAGAGACCTCACGGCGCCCTCACCTTCCGCCTGACGCAGGTCCTCACCGGACACGGTTGTTTCGGGAGGTTCCTGTTTCGGATCAAGCGGGAGGTGACGCCCGGGTGTTTCCATTGCACGGATCGCCCCGAGGACACGGTGGAGCATACGGTGGAGGTCTGCCCCGCTTGGGCGGAGCAACGCCGTGTCCTCGTGGATGCGATAGGCGGCAGCGACCTCTCGCGCCCTGCCCTGGTTCAGGCCATGGTACGGAGCGAGAGGGAATGGGAAGCCGTCTCCTCCTTCTGCGAAGCAGTAATGCTCGCAAAGGCGGAGGCGGGACGCGTGAGAGAGCACCAACAACGGAGTCGCCCTCACGCCCTCAGCAGCAGCCGCCTCAGGAGACGCCGGGAACTTCCGGCGCCGCGAGACGATCTCCGGCCACCGTAGACCCGGGCCTGCGGACGGCGAGTAGTGGGTAACTCGCCGTCCGATCAGCACCAGGCCCGAGAGTCGACGGCGCGTAGTGTTCCACGCGCGCCTCAAAGAGTTGTCAGCAAGAGACGGGGCCCGTCATGGCCGATGCCTGCCCGGGGGTTGAGGATAAATTCGAAACAGAGTTACCACGCCCCTGGGCACTCAGGCAAGGAAGGAACAGGGGTGGGTTTTAGTCAGTAAGAGTCTGACACGCCCTCCCGCTCCGCCCAGAGCGGGAGAAGTCATAGGATGATTTCCCACCCCACAAAAAAAAAAAAAAAAAAATTGAGTAAGTTTGATAGCATTGTCTCATTGAAAGACAGCTGCTATCTGCCAGCAATTCGGGGATTTTTCCCATAAGAGAACTTTCTCTTATTTCAATATATCTATATAATATGTTTTACAATTAAAAATATGTAAGTCACGTTGGTGGCCATGCATGCATGCCCCGCTCTGGGTGGAGCGGGAGGGTGTGTCAGACTTTTACTGACTAAAACCCACCCCTGTTCCTTCCTTGCCTGAGTGCCCAGGGGCGTGGTAACTCTGTTTCGAAATTATCCGCGACCCCTTGGCATGGCGTAGCCTAAGCTGGCAAAGAAAGCGGTGGTGGAATGACCTGGACGCGCACCATGGAAGATGCATAATAATGGAGGACTTTGCTCAGCGGTAGGATACTAATGCGGTAAAGCGGTAGGACATAAGCTTGTAAAGCAATGAAATGAAAAAGGATTTAAATTGTTTTTATGCGTTTATTATTTGCAATTTGATGAATGACTGAATTTAACTTAATGATTGCTAAACACAACAAAATTAACTACCCACTTTACCTTAATAGTAACACGAATCAATTTTATACATGATAATGTGATTCACGTTTTATTAATTAATTTATTAAATCATTAATACTCGTAATACCTTATTAATCGGTCAATTCGTGTTGTAAATGTACTTAATAATATTATTAATTATGGCATGAAAATAATAATATTTATCTTTAGTTTGTTCAGAATGCGTGAGCACAGGTAGTGGATCTGGCAGAGCTCCGATGGGGCAACTAAAAATGATATTGACTTCATCATGTCGATGAAAACCGAAAGTGATCACCATATGAAAAGAAGCACAATCAATCTAAAATCCAAGCTGGCAGGTCTCGACTGATGAACTTCAAAATCATTTCGAATCCACGTACAATATTTTACCATAGATTTGGTAAAATGAGTGAGTTAATTTGCGAAAGGGTATACACCATAAACAGGCAATCATAGAATCGGCCTACAGAAGCGAGGTCCGGTAAATCTGGCCTGCGGACAACGAAAAGCATAAGGCTGAAAAAACACTGTCAGGTCATCAGGTGGCTTCATTTTTAAGTCAATCGATCATATGATTCATTATTATGAAATACGAAGAAAACAAAAGAATATCTTGCAACTCCAGTGTAAACACTCACCAAAACCGACCATACCAAAGCTCGAATACGACAGTAACATATACATTCAAATCACCATGAAATACAAGTAATAACGTTGAACATTGAGACTCAAATAAGAGCCTGAAGAGCTTCTAATAGGCGCAGGAATGGTTGGAGCCCTTGCAATATCAGAGACAACACAATCGCATTAAAATATTGCTACTACCATTGTTTCTGTTTTGCTGAAGAGTATTTTTGGAAAATGTGGATATGTTTTTGAGAGCTCGGTCTACAGCAGCTTGGAAAGGAAAATTTATTGCGAGTCACTATCTCCTTATTTATTTTATTTATTTACACTTCAAACAACTAAAGTACCAAGGCGGACTTAATGCCTTAGGCATTCTCTACCAGTCAACCAAGGGTGGTGGAGAGATAATATGGCAGATGCATAAAAAAAAAACAAACAAAGCAACACCAAGTAGAAATATTAAAAAAAAACGAGAACGAAAATATATATATATTAATAATAAACATACATATATATTTAATAAAATAACTACCAATAAATAAATATATATATATATAAAGTAATCAATAAGGTTTTATTTAATTACTTAAAAAAAAATTAAGACAACATTTGTTCAGACGGAGAATATCCAGGAATATAAAACCTTAGAGAGACACGTTCCTGCTAGGCTCACGGGAGTGATCGAAAGAGTTACCTTGCCCTGACCCAGGCAACTGAAGTTACACGGGTGGGTAAGAGTCTGACACGTCCTCTCGCTCTACCCAGAGCGGGAGAAGTTATTTGATGATTTTCCACCCTAGGTATAAAAAAAAAACTGCCACGTTGTCGAGATATTCGGAAGAAAAGTTCTTATATACCTGGAAATGTTTTGCCCTGGGCGTCGGGGGTCGCGAGACGATCTCCGGCCTCCATAGACTCAGGCCTGCAGACGGCGAGTAATGGGTAGCTCGCCGAGCGATCAGCACCAGGCCCGAGAGTCGACGGCGCGTAGTGTACCACGCGCGCCTCAAAGAGATGTCAGCAACAAAATTAAATGACGGGGCCCGTCATGGCCGATTTATGCATGCTAAGGGGTCGCGGATAAATTCGTAACAGAGTTACCGCACCCATGGGCACTCAGGCAAGGAAGGAACAGGGGTGGGTTTTAGTCAGTAAAAGTCTGACATACCCTCCTACTCTAACCAGAATGGGAGAAATCATTGGATGATTTCCCGCCCCACACAAAAAAAAAGTACATGCACCGAAACTGCAGAAATATCTAAATTACGACGGATTAGGTTAGTATAGCTTTAAAAGAAAAATATGCCTAGTTTTCTTACTAAAAAACCATACACTTTAGTACTGCCACATAATATTCGTTTTTAAAACTTATGGTAAGGGACACAAAGGAAGTTTGGCAATCGTTTAGGATATGTTAAAACGCGACATGAGAATACTCTTTGATTTTATTGAGTGTAAGGGAAGAGATTGGAATTCGTCGTCTCGAGCCGACTTTCTGGCATTTGATGTGACGTCATGTGATAGTATTTTGTGGATGTGTGATTTATGAACATGTACACAAATATTTTGAAAGATTTTTAAGATGACGCGATGAGATGCAGGATAAGGAACTTTTCTTATTATTCTTTTCTAATTGATGGTTGCAAATATTTTGGACTCGGTACGTAGGCAATAATTGAAGTATCAGTAGCGTTTCAGGGTTGAGGGAGGATTTGAAAAAGTCACCGCGGTCCTGGCACAGGCAACTGAAAGAAAGAAAGAAAGAATAAGGGTTTTAGTAAGTTAGAGCCTGACACGCCCTCCCGCTCCACCCAGAGCAGGAGCAGTTACCTGATAATATCACAACCTGAAAAAAAAGTTGTGATTGCAGAATTTAGAGACATATTTCAGCATGGTCTACAGGATGACAACGTACCAGTGATGAATAGCGTGCCCTGCGCTGGGTTGCGCAAGTCTAGCCACTCCACTAGGGTCTGGCGGCGCAGCCCTGCACACCTCGACATGACGAGGCAGATCACTGTAACTTCTGTAAGCCAGAATCAACAATGGCGACCACCAGAAAAAACACCGAGGCAATGAAGCTCGACGAGTCCCAGAGAAACGATTAAAATGTCAATGAAATGAATCAGAAAAGACAGCGCAGGAGTAAGAAAAACATTATTTCCACTTCTCTCCTAATTAAGCGGGAGACAGAACAAAGGTTGGCCATTAGGCACAAAGGGGGTTATTTACAACTGGGGTAAGCCCAGTTGCCAAGCACCACTGGTTAAAAACACTAATATTAATGGGTCCTAAAATTGTGAGCTGTTACACTTGATTCCAATAATAGGTATGGCAAAAACGCTTCAGCGCACGGAAATTCGGTCTAGTTTCTACAAGGTCCGTGTAATAGACAACTCAAGACGCAGGCTGAATACTATCCAACATAATATTGCGTTCAGTTTGCCAAAGAGTACACTCCAATAGGGTATGATGTGCGGATTGTTCGTATTCGCAATCAGGTGTGCATGGTGAACATGCCAAGAAGCAGCTTATTACCCTCACAGTCATTGCTCTCTGTGATCTTTTTAGTACTGCAAAAACGGGCCGCAGGTTGTCTGCCCATACAAGCGCTCCGTAGAGCGAGATGAACCGTACAATTCCCACATAGAGCCGCCAGCAGGAGGTTCGAGATTAGAGAGCAAACGTAAGAGCATTCGCTGTGCCCATCAATCAGAGTCAATCGCAGAAAATGTGGCCTGCAGTTCAACCGGCTATCGAGGACGAGTCCTAGGTACTTCATCGTCTATTCGATACTGATGTGCACACCTCCTGTTTACAACATTAAACTTAATATCCTAAAATTATTACCATTGACAACATTGTAGTATAACATCATAAATTGGTAGCACTGCTGCCAACTCCCCTTTTATAACGTCATTTGCTAACGCACGTATTGTTCCGTATAAAAATATCAAAAAACTTATTAAATTTGCTGTGAATACGTTCAAAATTTTTGTTTTATTTAAACACCTCCAACCATTATGTTGGATCCCGAAGGTGGCGCTTTCCGGGGCCCGTAGAAACAATTTGCTTCCGATTTATGCAATGCCACCTGGAGACCCAACCGCTGTATTCTACCTACGACTTACGCAACCCCAGCTGTCGCTAAAACAGTCACATGCCGGAGCGACTTCTCCGTGCTGTTACCAGCGTGTCATCAGCGTAACAGATGACGCCGACGGCACGGAGGAGCACACCGCGCAGCACGTAGTCGTATTCGATGTTCCACAGGAGAGCCCCGAAACCGAACCCTGTGGGACACCGCACGACATCTCTCGCTGACCTCATCCTTCTCGACCCGAGTAGATGACAGATCTGTCCATCAGATAAGCCCCAATAATATGGCTGAGGTATTTTGGCTCCCTATGATACCAGAGTGCCTCCCTAATGTAACTCCAGGGCAAGGTGTTGAAGGCATTGGCAATGTCCAGAGACACTGCCAAGATGACCTCACCCCGTGCCACAGCTTCCTACGCCAGGAACGCGCGTGGGGATGCGCACGATTGCGTCTATTGTAGAGCACCCCCAACGGAACCCAAATTGGTTATCCGCCAGATCCGGCCCCTCTCTTGCCATGTGCTGGATAAGGCGGTCTGCAATAATTCTCTCGAAGAGGTTGTTTACCTCATCCAACAACACAATGGGCCGGTAAGCGGATGGAGAGTCCCGGACCTGAACGTAGCAAAGGACAAAGCCATTTACGTAGCCGCAAGAAGATATTTGATGATTCAACACCCAAAAATAATAAAGGAAACATTCATCAGGTCCTTCAAAATATTGGAGTATGGACACTTCGATCTATCCAACATGTGAGAGGAACTTTTTTTAAATGACCAAATTAAGTTTGTCTTTGATACCACTGTCTAAGGGTAAAGCAGATGTAAGGAATCGATAATCTACAATAAACATTGCATCATAATATGTTTTGAACGTCGTTTTCAGAAAAACCTGCTCCCAACAACATATAAAAGAGAGTATGCTGTTGGCATTGTCAAAATAAAAATTCTTGAAATAATGCAATTTCAGATGCAGGTTTTAATAATAATAATCACCAATTTTTTTTTTCTTTTTTTTTGTGTTTCTCTGTTTTTTGCGTCATGTTTACCGTAAATAAACGTATTTTCTTTCTTTCTTTTAATTGCAAAACGAAATAAGAAAACCCAGTGTTCAACAATTATAATCATTTCCTGTACGAGAAAATAAATACCTTAGCTGTTAATAATCTCAACAAAATATTCTCCAAAATCTAATATCAGAGTTCTACCACGGTACACTGCAGTGCAATTCAATACAGTATACTCCACTTTATCATTTCGTGAATCACTTTGCCGACTACATTCACGTGCAACACAGTGTAGCTATCTCAAAGAGATATCGACGATCGTATCTATTGCAATAGCGTTTATAGCATTAAATGCTTCTGCATGTCACTGATTATTATCGGTTTCCTGTGGTTTATAGATAGACTAGACTAGTTTCTACCCGCGTCTAGGTACGTAGATTTGTAATGTTTGGTAACATTATTTTTTTAGGGTTTCGAAAACCCTTATAGGACCACTCGGTCAGTCCGTCTGTCATAGCCGATTCGCTCTGAATCTACTGATCCGATAGATAACTAAAAAACCTGTAAGCTGTCTATGGTTTTCAAAAAGACCTGTTAAAAAAATATGATTCGTTCGGAACCCTTTGCACGCGAGTCGAACTCGCACTTGGCCGGTCACCCTTGACATAATTACTACCAGGTTGTAGCTGTCAGGTATTACAGACCCCGGAACAGACAGGGAATTCCACTCCTTAGCAGGCACAATTAATGTTTCTTAACACCTCAAGGCCCTGCGTCGACGAGAGGCGACAGCAATCAACACCGTCGTCGGGCCCCGCCTCGCCATAAGCGGCGGCAGTTTCGCGTGCTTTAAAACTTTATTATTACTAATAAGGAACGATTTTACTCCGGCAGTGCTGATCCGGCGGTGCTCCGGCGGTGCGGGGCGACAGTGTTGATTGCTGTCGCCCCTCATCGACGCAGGGCCCTGAGGGTTAAACGTTATGTGCCTATGGCTGGGATGTCCACAATCCGTAAATCCTATTGTTCCAACAAATATTATTAATGCGAAAGTTGGGACGGATGAATATTGATGTTTAAGTACTATTTTCACGCGGACGAAGCCACAAGCAGAAGTTAGTAAGTACGTAAATGTGACATTCCGTTTTTTTTTTTTGAGTTTGGGAAATCATCCAATGACTTCTCCCGCTCTGGGTGGAGCGGGCGTCAGACTTTTACTGAAAAAAACCCACCCTGTTACTTCTGTTGCCTGTGCCAAGGTGCGTGGTGACTCTCTTTTGAATTTATCCACGAACCCTAGGCAGGCATCGGCCCTGGTGGGCCCCGTCAGTAATTGCTAACACCTATTTGCATAGTGTTCTTCAACGTGGAACACTACCCCTGACGCCCAAGACATCTCCTGCGGCGGCTGCTGGGTAGTGTGTCTCTGTTAAGTCTTCCTTATGCGATCGGCCTTCTCCTTCGCAAGCATTACTGCTTCACAAAAGGAGGCGACTACTTCCCATTCCCTCTTCTATGGCCTGGACCAGGGCCGGGCACGAGAGGTCGCTGGCACCGATCTCCTCCACGTAGACACGGCGATGCTCCTCCCAAGTGGGGTTGAACTCCACCGTATGATCCACCGTGTCCTCTGGGCGATTCTTACAGTGGTGACACCCGGGCGTTTCCCAGCGCCTTATCCAACACAGGAACCTCCCGAAGCAGCGAAGCAGCCTTGTCCGGTGAGGACCTGCATCAGGCGGAAGGTGAGGACGCCTGACGCCAGTCAGTCTTCAAAGAGGGGCCTTACCGAAATCGGATCGGATAACAGATACTAAAAAAAACAAAGAATTCCATCATCCCTGCAAAGTGACACGAATTCCCAATAGAGCGGCGAGTCAGCAATTATTAAAACAAGTTATACTCAGGTAAGTATAAAAGATTCTATACTTGATTGCGAACAAAGTGGCTAACCTTTTTCCTGTTTACCCGTTTTCCTCAAAAAGATACAATTCACCGGGAAAATGACAAATAAAACGCGCCTGAAACCTGGCAGATGACAAGCAAGAAATGGTATTCGATATAAAGTTATGGAATCATGTTGACTTACTTGAAAATATTTTTCCGGCTTGTTGGTTAAGTGAGTGCTAACTTTGCCGTCACAAAAAAGGTTACGAGTTTAATACATAATTTGTAACTGCTGCTTTTGAAAACAATACCACATATGCAAAGTTTGTGAAATCAAGTGATTGGTCTTTGTACTGTGATATGAGGTACTACTTTCTGCCAGCAGCCGTGGGGAATTAGTACTTCTCCCATTATAAATAGCCTAGGTGCTATTCCAGACTATGATTTATTTCTGTGCCAAATTTCATTCAGATCGGTTTAGCAATTCTGGTGTGATTTTAACAAACATCCATCCGCATGAGAATATTGGTTCTCATAACACAAGTTAAATCTTTCCTTGCATACCAGAATAAATTCATGTATAATAATATTATAAAGAGGTAAAGTTTGTGTGTATGCGAGGCTAGGGTAATCTCTGGATCTATTGAACCGATTAAAAAAATTCTTTTACCAATAGAAAGCCACGTTATTTGTGAGTGTCATAGTCTATACGTTTATGAAATCCACGCGGACGAAGCCGCGGGCGAAGTGCTAGTTACAAATACTTCTGAAACTAACTGCTGTTACCCTTCTAATATGTCTTTGCTCTGTTTGTTGTTTGTAAGATTTGCCTGTACATAGTGTTTTGGTCAATTATGATTTATTTTATTTATTCATCGATTCTTATAGTCATCCAAACTATTTCATTTATAATACATATTAGTAAGATTAAGTAGGATGTCTGCCCATAGTTTTATTTACTTGTCTTGATATAATTAAACATCAACTAACAAAAATCTGCTAGCCTTTTCCCAACTATCTTGGGGTCGGCTTTCAGTTTAATCGAATGCAGCTGAATACTAGTATTTTATATGGAGCGATTGCTTATGTTTTCCCTAGTTTAATTTGAGCACGATCATTTGTTCTGTGTCTGGGTGTTAATTTATCTATAATATTTATGTATTTAGAAATATATAAGTATGTTTATCAGTTGTCTAGTACCCATAACACAATCTCTGCATAGCTTGGGACTAGATGGCGTTGTGTGATAGTTGTGGAATATTATTATTTATTTATTATTTATCTGACCTCCACAACCCAGATACTGGGTATTACGATACCCTATGGTAAGACTGGTTGTCAGATTTACGGGCGTCTGACGACCCGTGATGGCTGTCAAAGATCCAGGATTGACAGCCGGGTCCACTGGGGTTTCCGAGGCACGGAGGAGTCTTGGTATGTAAAGATGGTCACCCATCCATGGACCAACCCCGGCAAGCGTAGCTTAACCTGATATACGGGTCGATAGACCCGTGCGACTGTTATTACATTAGCCACGAGCTCCTCAAACATCAATTAAGTCACATCAACAAGTATTGACCATTGTTAAAATCTCTTGCGACTTTGTGATCAGTAGGTACATAGAAAATTGAATGGGATTAATTTGGTTTTGAGCATCATTGCTTGATTTTTCAATTAAGTTTTGGGTTAGTTTTTCTATGTTGTCACATAGATTTTTATTTTATTTACACAAACATATGAATACAAGTACACATTCATATATACAGGGTGTAACGGAAAGGTGTGGTCATATTTTAAGAACTGCATCTGCCCATTGATATGAACAACCTTCTTCAAGAAAATCAGAGAAAATTCTAAAAAAAATTTTTTATCTCCCATACAAATATTGATCAGCTGATGATAACTTTGTATAAAAAGTCCAATTTTTTTTTGGGAATTTTCTATTTTATCTTGGAGAAAGTTGTTCATTTCCATGGGCAGAGCCTGCTCTTAAAATATTACCACACCTTTCTGTTACATCCTGTATATACGTGTTTCACACACAAGTAAAAGTTAAGTATTTATATTAATTTCCCATATTTTTTACAAATTTAACAGAAGTACTCACCATAATGTTGTTTCCTAAATCTCGCAGCGAAACACCGTATAGCGTCAACATGTCACTCTTGGTCTTTGCAGAATACCAGCGCTGTTGACTTTCGGTCCGTCCGAAGCCACAGTATTTTCGCTGAGCAATGACCGTTTTTGTACGGATACGACGCACAGTTTCATTTGTGCAATATTCCTTGTCTTTACGTTTTTATTATGTAATATACCTACGTTCCGTTTTGTTTGCTGTAGTAATCTCCTTTCTAATGTCATTGTCATTGCTCGAGGCGTCATAGCTATGGCGCGTAGTGGTGCACCGCACCAGAAACGATATCACTAGGAATTAGTTAATTAGTTTAGTTTCATTTTATTTTTGCTTGGATACTAGGCACAGAGTACATTATAATATATAGAAATACTAGGCTTTTGAAAATTAATGTGTGTTTTGTAATCTGTGCAAAATAAATATTTTTTCTTTCTTCTTTCTTTCTTTTCTTTCGTTACACTTTATTTATGTACTGTTTAACACTATAATGAAAATACGAGTATGCTTACAAAAACTAAAGATTAAAATTTCAATTCAAGGTTCTAAATCAATTCCCCGTCAAAGAACACTGTGTGAGTGACAGGGATTTATAAAAAAGATGTCGAAACTGGAAAGTGCACCGCTGTAAAACCAGAATTGAGTATTTTTAGGGTTCTGAACTGCCGAATGACAAAATATTTAGGAACTTAGTATAGAAGTTACGAGTATTATTATTAGATGTTATTATAAGTACTACCAGTTTTTTTTTACGTTTTTCATAGTTTTATATTGTAAATAAGTTAATTTTAAGACCGCGCTATCGCATTAGGTATAAACCTGTAATGATAGTTGTAAGGGAGATTTTAATAAATAAATAAATAAATAAAACGGCACCCTTATAGGATAACTTTGTTGTCCGTCTGTCAAGACCATTTTTTTCAGGAACGCATAGCCTCCTACCTACCCATATCTACCTACCTAGTTTAATTTTTCACTGGTCCAAGGTATTGCAGACTCTGCCCAGGGGTTGTGGATAAATTCGAACAGAGTTACCGTGCCCCTGGGCATTCAGGGCAGGGAAGGAACAGGGGTAGGTTTTAGTCAGTAAGAGTCTGACACGGCCTTTCGCTCCACCCTAGAGCGGGAGATGTCATTGGATGATTTCCCACCACACAAAAAAAAAAGCCTTGGAGCATTGAAAAAATTTAACTTCTAAGTCAACGCAACCAAAAGATACGACCGTTTATGCTCCGCCATATACGTATGTATTTTGACACTCCCAAGAGAATCAAAACCTACAGGGTACTTCCTGTTGACCTAGAATTTATGAAATTTGGCAAGAAGCCTTGGCATATAGCATAAGTAAAGGAAAAAATAAAAAGAAACCTTAAATTTGTAGTTACAAAACAAAAAAAAAAAGAAATAGTAGGTACTCCCTAAAAACTATGATTCGTTCGGAACCCTTTTCAAGCAAGTCCGACTCGCTTTTGATCATTTTTATTTTTATATTCGAGCGACTTTTCTATTCGTTCGTTCCTGCCATGTATTTCAACCGCGCGGCTCGATCCTGTCTAAAGTGTTTCACTGTAAATCCAACGGTACAAAAAATCCCGGAATGTAACCATTTCCGACGAGTACCGACGGTTCTTTGTGAATCTCACTGGTTTACTTCTGATAGGATTATCATTTATTGGATTGGTATTTATGTAGATCGTAGTTTTTACTGTGTGGATAAAAACAGCATAAGGATAATCTGTGTAAGGAGTTTCAGTTTTCATATAACTTACATATTTACCTAAAAATATTTAAATAAAAAAAAATAGTATCTCGCCAGTATTGAGAACAGGGCTCAAGTTACCGGCGGCGTTCAGGGCTCCAGAGAATAGAACTGCCTAATAATCTTTCCGAATGAAGCCCTTTGATCACGCAACCTAACGAAAGCCTTCCGTGGTGTTGGCCGAGGTTAAACCATTGGCTGATACGACTATCGGAATAATGATCGCTGAGTCCACATCTCATTTAACGACAACCTCGTGAGCTAAGTCAATACTTGATTTGCGTATCTTTGAGAATCATTATTATTAACTCATTCAAATTATGCGTAAATGTCTTATGTGTCAAACGGATAATATGACAGGCGAGAGATTATCAGAGATCATCAGTGTTTAACGTACCCGCGCTGTGGACCTTCACAGCAAAGATAGGCTATTAACCATAACTTAAGGCCGCAACACAAAGTCGCACAGAATCCAGTCACCGTAGCCAAAATCGAAATGGGATCTAAATATTAAGATTCTAGGTTGCCTGGAAGAAATCGCAGAATGCGATAAGGCCACCTTTTGTGTGTGTTTTAGTTATAGAACAAGTTTAAGGACTGATAAAAAAGAAGTAATTTCCTCATGATCTTTCTCTTGTAATAATTCTACCGTACTATATCACTACTGCCATAAGTCAGCATCATAGTAGTCACCTGCTTTTCAGCGATAGTCTCAATATTTATACCAGTACAACGCTGGCAATAAAAAAAGTATAAATTAAGAAAATTCATGAACTTAAATCAAATGTGACCAAAAAAGTAATGACTGAAAGTGTTTGTCAAATTATGTTAAAAAGAACAAACTATTATCCGTCGTTTAGCTCCCCCTCATCGTCATTCATGTTTCATGAAGTGAACACACAAACATGTAAACACTCTAATATTCATTTCCTTAGCCGTCTAACAGCCACCATTCTTGTCTTAAGAGGCACGAGAGCGTAAACAATTTGAGATTGTGCCTTCTACCTAAACGGAAGCTTCCACTGAGTGGACTTTTCAATTTTGCCGAGTGCCAAGAATTTATGCTGGGAAACATCGTAGTGTTTTCTTTTCATTTTGAAAAGAGCATTCGCATTCGTAGTCCTCTGAAGACTGGCGCTATTGAAGGAGCCTTTTGATACCGTTTGACTTGTGATGTCGGTTAAATGATTGGAACTGTTCTGATTTAAATTATAAGCAAAAGCAGGGTTCGTGTTTGTGAATGGGGTATTATTATTTTGATGGGTTATGTTTTGTTACTCAATTAACAAAACATAAATATAAAAAAGTACGACGTTACTCAATTCGTCGGGTATATATATATATTTATGTATATACACCGATTACTCAAAGACGCCTGGACCGATTAATTCTTTTTATGTTTGAAAGGGTATACTTTCGAGATAGTCCCATTTGAATTTGGTGAAGACCTAATGAAGAACTTCGGAGATAAACAATATAACTCTTCAATAAATGATAGCATACCTTCCGGAATTGCTGCAATCGCATGGCTGTTTATTGTTTACACCATTTAATAACATAACATTACGCAGCTCCGGTCTGAAGGTACCCCTTCAGAGAGTACACACGTCACAGATTGATACAGTTCACCCTAATACACCCTTATTTTACCAATTATGTTCAAAATTTAAGTTTTTGGAACATTCATAAAAAATAAATTTACTATTAAAATTTAGTTTTAGTTATGGGGTACTTACAACTAAAAAGTGAAAAAAAGAAGTCCGTTGTATTTTTTTGTAGAAAAGCTTTTGAGTTACGTTAAACGAATTTTAACGTTTACCGCTAACGGTTACGTTAACGTTTACATTTCTTTTGAAGTACTTAGAACACGTTATCGTATTAGTCTTCATTTATATCGATTCTATATAGCTTCAGCTATATCACTTATTTTTTGTTTGTTTGTAGCTATAGTAGTTTACTAGATATTAAGCTTTTATTTAGTAACGGCACAGGACCGCTTGCGTGAAGTAATGCCCGATCGACCTGGTGGCGTAACGGCTATGTCAATGTTCGCTCGGGCGGCAGTTGAATGGATATTGTCTCAATGCAAAGCAAAAATATGATAAATCTGTCACTGTCGCCTTATCTCTCTTCGTCGCGTCACGACATCTCGTCTCCATCTTTTCTTTTCTTTTTCGCCTTAAGGCGCCGTTATACGACTTCTAATGGGTTTAAATTGAACATGCATCACGTCTAAACGACTAGTTTTATTTCTTTGAAAAAAATATATGTATCTTGAGACAGTTTCCGTCGTAATTTGATTTGTGAATATTTGAAATTATATTTTTATTACGTAATGTAATTAATTTGTAAGGTTATATCTAACGCGGATTAAAAATTGAGAATCACGCAAAAACTATAAAGCGTATTTTCATGAAATCATCACCATTTTAAAGATCATTGAATTATATTTTTTACCACACATTTAATAATTGTTGATTTATGTATAAAAAATTAATAATGCGTCTGATTTCGAATAGCTATTCTTGATGGGCGGGTCCCATTACTGGGTGGACGTACGACGCGTTACGTGAGCTCAGCACAGAACACGCAAGCTAACCACTCAAGGTCATTTGCAGTTAAAAGCGCCTTAACTCAAAATAAATGCTAATCCATAAAACCCTAATAAATTTAACTGAAAAATTAAAATCAAAATAGACCCATCTAAAACACAAGGAAGTGGTGACGGGCGGGCGTTTTTGGGGAATTGCCCATAAGTAGAACTTTGACGTTCAAAAAGGCTCTCAGCCTAGTTTTAATTAAATGACTTTTGATTTTAATTTTGAGTCCCGACATCCAAATATGGTTTTCAATGAGAGTTCATTGTGTATAACCGCATTATTTACTACGTTTGTCAGCCTTGCATCAGGTGCATAGTCTCTACCCCCGGTTCTGTTAACATTAATAAAACAGCGTCTAATTTCTCGAAAGGATTTTCTAGATACAGAGGCAGGTAGAAATTAATTCTAGTTTTAATAACGAGTCGTAATGAGCTCGCATTCGCTCATGTTCCTAACGAATGTGTGTCATTTTGTGTGATGTGGTTCTGAACAGAATTATTATTGCAAACACAGTTTGGTTTCGTTTTGAATCTTTCATTGCTGTGATAGTCTTTTTATACCTTTTGTTAAAGATCACAAAAGGAAAGAAAAGAGAACCGACTTCGAAAAAGGAGGAGGTTCTATGTTCGACTGTATGTATGTTTTTTTTTATATGTATGTCCACCGATTTCTCTCTCAGTTGTGGACCGATTTTCAAAATTCTTTTTTATCCGAAAGAATATAAGTACTGCCGAGGTGGTCCCGTATAATTTTATCAAAATTGCTTTAACTGAACAATAACGAAAAATATGTATACATAGATGACGGTTGGTTTCCTCCAATTACGAGTATGTTTAAATTCGACGTTTTCTGTTATTGGAGTTTTTAGTTCTGGGGTGTAACAACTAAAAAGAGAAAAATAAAAATCTTTTTTACCAAAAAAAAAACCGATTTACGGAAAAGAAAATACACTAAAAATTAAAAATAACATTAATTTCGGTAGTCGGTGTCAAATAACCAAGAAATAAAATACAAACACCGACTTCCGAAATTAATGTTATTTTTTAATTTTTAGTGTATTTTCTTTTTTATAATCGAAACTTAAGAATCTCACAGACAGGCGGCAATGCGACAACGACGCGACAGCGCGTTTTCATAGAAATAGTTCTACAATTGCTCATCTGATTGAACAATTTTGCGTAGTGGAACTGTCGCGTTCTTTATACCTATCGTATGCCCCATAATTGGCAATATGGTAGTTTCCTAAAAAAACCTAATTGTCCGTTAGCTATCGATAGATTATCAAAAAATATTGCACACGTATTTTCTTTTGTTACGTCGACAAAACAACACGGCTTGTTACGACAAGCCTTCACTCCTGAACTGTAATCTGTAATGCAATAAATGCAAAGAACTGCTGAAGAGTGCTGAAGGGATACTTTCTAGATTGTTGATACCTACTGTTTTACTTGTAAGTATGTTGTGGTAACGAGTTGATGCGACTGACATACCGCTGTTAAACCCGCGATGGTTTGTCTTGGTATGTTTATGATTAACAAATGGTTGTAAAAAATGTTAAATACTTGTCCAATATTTTTTGTTAATCTAAATTACGAACTAAATTGAATAATTATTTATTTTTGTACCCAGGAAACCTCCCTATATGGACACTAAATATCTACCGTACTATGAAAATGTGAATTGAAGTGACCGAATAACGTTTTGCATTGTTTCAGGCCCAGAAAGTAATTGTTCAACCTGTTAACAGTCGTGTGGCAACGAAATCGTCCAAAAGCATTTATATTTTTTAAATGCCTCCGCTCACATTGTATCTGTCACCGCAAACTCCGTTAGATAATTTTGAAAACAATACAACATAAAAAATGGATACTTTCAAATCTATCAGTGTTTAAAGAGAAATAATAAATAGGAGCGTAACAATTTTACAAGATATATTCTAATCTAACGAATTCTGAAATTAACCTGTGACATACCTATCTAATGAAATTTTCTGATATCTTAGTAAGAATATTTTGAGGTAACTAGCATTATTAGACAATAAACAATTACCTATATTTTATTCAGTCCAATCATTCAATTTGTAGTGAGTCCCTCATTATATTTATTTATATATAATGCATAGAAAGGCGGACTTAATGCCTTAGGCATTCTCTACCAGTCAACCAAGGGTAGCAGAGAGATAACATGGCAGGTGTATAAAATGAGAAAAGGTTACAGAAGTAATTAAATAATTAAAATAAACATACACTGTTTTACAATCGTTTAAATTATTTTGATTCAAAACATTCCTAATATTATTATAATTAGATTGATTCAGATAATACTAATTGAATTCAATATGAATACCCAATAAATATTTAAATTAACAATGCTGCCAGCGTTCTGGGCACTTTTCCCATTGACAGCGATGTGGACGAATTTTTCGATGTCCATTAAGCTGTACTCCTCCCGGATCTTTTATGCCGCTTGTATATGATAATATTTTATTTATTAGTTTACTTATGCATACTAAGCAATGTATTTTGTGTTTAGTGTTAAGGTTGAAACACGTTTCGGGAAATATTGAAATGGTTCCTGAATTCTAGTAACTACCTACCTAATTATCATCAGTGTAGGTTCACAATTAATGACTAATTAATGAAAATGGAAAGAGAGTTATATATTATTTATCAGTACCACAACTTATCACCTAAAGAGACTTATAAACAGTAGGATTTTTACGAATTTTCATGGTACAATTATATCATTTAAAGAACTTGTTTGGTTAAAGTAAATTGTAGGAATTGTAATGAGCCGCAAGAGAACCAAGTTTACCGACATAGCCCAAATATTTACCAAACTGAAGTGGTAGTGGGCAGAGTACATTGCTCGCAGAACAGATTGTCGATTGGGCTGAAAGTTCTGGAGTGGTGACGGCATACCGGAACACGTAGCGTACACGGACGATCTGGTGAAGGCTATGAGTAGCCGATGGATGCCAGACCACAGGACCGGTCATTGTGGTGACACTTGGGGCCTGCAAGCAGTGGACGTCTTTCGACTCAAATGGTGATATTGTAGTGTATACGTGATACATCACAACGCACAAAAAAGAGAGGAAGAGACATTTCACCTAGAAAAAGACATGAGAGCAGCAACTAGACGCAAACGTCGTGCTTTTTTATTTGATCGACTTTATACAAATATTTCCGAATAGTTTTCCTCACAAACGCACTGCAAGCAAAGTCGTACACAAATATTGCTTCAAGCGCGCTAAATGTTTGCAAGAATCGGCAAAGCCGTGCGTTTTCTCGTACGCCGTGCACAAAGATTGCCCACGATTACGCGAACGATGCAAGAAAGGCAAGTCTAAGTGGAGTGTACAATTTGAATGAGTGCGTCTTGGGATGTTTGAACAACGACGCAATGCACTGTGCACACTCTATTTCGAGTTGATATGAAACGGTTCCTAGCTCATGAAAAGCCTTTTCGAAAGATCTTCAGCCTCTTTTTTTAGTGAAAGCAACGGGATTGAATAACAAAGAGTGCCTTTGATTGGCCTCACAGTACTCCATTTATACTTTTTTTTCCCGTGAAACGTATGTTTATCTGAAGCAAATGATGCTCGTTCTTGGAATTTAAAAAAGCTTTTTATTTCAATTGATTACATATATGAAGTGGCATTTGAATAGCGCTGATACTTTATTTAATTAAAATTCTTTTGAATATGTTCCGGGAACGATGAAAGAAAAATAGAAAATACGGGTAAATATTCTGCAAATAGTTCAAATATTTTACTTTAACCTGTGCCTTGATTAATATTTTTATTCATGACTACATTTTACAAGCATCTACTTAACTTGGAATGTTTGTTTGTTCGGGTTAAATCTTGCAAGCTGAATACTAGAGTTGTTTTAGTTCCGATGACCATGCATTTCTATGGTATGCATGACCTGAATCGACATTCAGGAGTAGCTTTAGATAGAGTAACTCTTCAACAGTCAACAGAACAGACACGAAATTTGGTGTATGCATTTAAAAGCTGTTTAAAAAAAAACATGTTTATTACGATTAACTTATTCTGTACTGTAGGACATCAAGGCACCAGTACGGCCTGCAGGGATCCTGAGACGTTCTAGTAGTTTCAGGGTAGAGATCTCACTCGCTGGCAACGCGAGAGTGCGGTGTATAAAAGGGTTACAAGTGGATAAGAAAAGAGATGAGGGCGCGATAGACTCTATATTGATTTTATATGAATTACATGTGTGACCACTTGCAAGGGCAAAACTCAAGTCTGACATCAAACGTATCCTTTTAATATATACTCGAACGACTCCTCAATATTCTTAACTGCCAGCTAAAGTCCGGTGCAGACCCGCTGAGTAAAGGCTGTGTCTACAATCGCCACAGTACCTAGAACAATTTTGGTTAGAAACAATTTCTATATGTTTTTATTTTCCCGTATAAAAATGAAACGAATGTATGCCTAATATTGAATTTTTAACTACAAAACAAGCACCTTTCTCTTGTGTAATAGTAAAAAATATACAGTACAGTTTCCACGCAATTTGAACAAGATGCTGCGAATTTTTTAGTTTTTAGTGCCACTCTACATAGAATACTGATTTCAACAAGTTTTTAGCTTTTAGAGTTGCGTCTATGAAGCAAATGACACGAAAATGATATAGCCCCGTCCATTTTTATGTACTTTTCTCCACTACAAAATAAAAACGAAACTTTAGGATCATTCAGCTACCTAGCAGTCTGTATTTTCTTATTATGATACTTTCATTTTTCCTTTTTTTTGTTATACTACTTCATGCTTTTTAGGGTTCCGTACACGAAGGGTCCAAACGGAGCCCTATTTGTATCACTCACGTGTCCGTCTGTCCGTCGTCTGTCACACAGGTTTTACAGCCAAACTATTGGAGATACAGTCTCCAAATTTTTACAGTATAAGCATCTTGTTGACCCAAATCCATACAAATAGTCAAATATTCATTTGGTACGGAACCCTAAATGTGCGAAGTCTGACACGCACTTGGGTGGTATTTTTAGGGTTCCAAACATTCGAATGTAAAAACGGAACTCTTATAGGATCACTCGTGCGTCTGTCTGTATGTCTGTCCGTCCGTCTGTCACAAACCAATTTACTCCGAATCTACTCGACTGATTGAGTTGAAATTTGGTTAGTGCACACATGAATATCTGTAACCCAAACACGAAAGTGTAACGTAAATAAATGAAATTGGAATATGGGGGTCACTTTGGGGTGCAGATAAGAAAATTAAAAACAAAAGTTTTATAAACTGTAACGTGCTACATATCAAATGAAAGGGCTTATTGTAAGGATTTCAAATATTTTTTTTTCATAATTCCAAAACGTATATTTTTCAAGTTATTTGAGAAAAAAAAAATTAATTAAGGACTTGAAATGTTTGATTAAAGAATTCAATTGTGATACGGTATATTATATAATACAATAGAAATAACTTAAAAGATATATAATATACAAACTAACAATAATACCTAACATGTACAAATGCGTATAAAAAAACAACAGGTGCAGAAAACCTCAAACGGCGCAAATATAACAACCTTATTGGGAGTTACATGTTTGAGCTGTTTGGGGTTGAAACACTAGGGCCATGGGGTCCGAGTGCTCATCGAGTTTTCTGGCATATCAGCAAGCTGTTAGTCGACTCTTCACGTGAACAGAGGGCTGGGCTTTTCTTTGGCCAACGAATCAGCATTGCTATTCAACGTGGCAATGCTGCTAGCGTTCTGGGCACTTTTTCCATTGACAGCGATGTGGATGAATTTTTTGATGCCCAGTGAGTTGTTTTTTGTGAGTTGTTTGTTGTTTTGAATATATATATAATACCTACATGTAGTTTAAACCTGTATAAATATGATTTGTTTGGAACCCTTTGCGCGTGAGCCCGACTCGCTCTTGGCCAGTTTTTTTTGTTATATACACACTGACATATTTTTTTTGACATGACTATTTGCTTTGTAAGAAAGAAAAAAAGAAAGAACAGTTTATTTTTAAGAATAAAGTACAATAAGGTGTTGCAATTGTCATGGTCTCATACATTCTATCATTTTCTAGTATACAAATATTTTCTTATAAACAATATTTTATAATTCTTTATCAGTTAGTAACTCGTTTGTTGAGTAATAGCATTAACTTAGTAATAAATTAAAGAGTTTGCCTTTAAACGTGCTTAAATACAGGCATTTTTAATTACCATATGGTAATTTATGAAAAATTCGAATAGACATACAGTAATGAATTTATACTAAACATTTTGGTGCGTTGGTATAGAATTTGGTAATTTATTAGGAAATCTACTAATTCTATTCATGACTGTTGTGTTTGTTTTTTAAGAGGGTTGGGTTTGTATACAAATAAACAACTTTAATAAATGTACAGAGAAATATGTGGTACAGACTAGGTAGTGGTAAAATACGGTGTTTTTAAATAACGATACACAACTGTATAAGAAATCGGCTTCAATAATTGTCCTCGCACACTTTTTTGTGCCCTGAATGCTGTGATCAAATCAACTGAGTTGCCCCGTAAGACTATTCCATAACACTTCCTTAGAAGCGTATCCATGATTTACGCAAAGAGTAGCTGGTGACTTGTCGAAGTCTGGCTTGGAGCATATTTTGTCTCTTCCAATTACAGTGTTTGTCTGTAATTAGACCTAGGAATGTCATTAAGTCTACTTTTTCGACAGTATTATCATTTTGGGTTATATTTATAGCTATTGGGTTACTAATATACCTAAGTCTAAAATTTGACAAGTATGGTTTTATTAATATTCACATTTAAATTATTATTGTCTAGCCATTTCTTTACACTATTCAATATATAAAGTAATATTATATTTTTTTTTTGTAATTTTTTCTTCTTACAGGATTTACTGTAAATCTATCAGTAAAGAAATATTTTCTGTATTTTATTCAAAATTTTAGACTCAGTTAATTTGGAGACAAGGGGGAGGGAAAATACTCACTTAATTTTCAAAACTAACCACATTCCTAGAAACATACACAAAACCAATCATCACATTCCAAATACCAACCTAAAAACCGTTAAATGCAATGCAAACATTACTTTTACCCGCTTCGTTTTCAATCCGCCTCAATATTGAACAACGTGTGAGTATGATAAAATACAATTGAATCTGTTAACGAGACACGACACCCTATATCCACAAAGTACACATTCCACTCATTGCCAGAGGATCGAATAAACATTGTTGACATTGGGAGTTGCACGCGCTAGGGTGAGCCTTCGAAAATAGGCAGTGAGCTTTTGTCTATACCTTATACCAATAGGTATAATTGCTGTATTGTTAGTCGTAACGTTTTTAGGGTTCCGTACCTGAAGGGTAACCAACGAGACCCTATTACTAAGCCTTCGCTGTCCGTCCGTCACTCTGTCTGTCAGCGGGCTGTATCTCATGATCTGTAATAGATAGACAATTGAAATTTTCACAGAATTTGTATTTCTGTTGCTGCTCTATGAACAAATAATAAACAAAACCTACTAGAAACGTGTCTTTTTTTGCTTTTTTTGCCCAATCTTAAAAATGGAAACCAAAGACACTGTAACTAAATGGCTAACATAAATCGCATAGCTAACTACCGAAGATAAAAAAGAGCAAGATTAATGTTTAAAAAAAACCAGCCAAGTGCGAGTCGGACTTCTACATGAAGGGTTCCGTTCTGTCGTAATTTTTATTTTATTTTGTGATGAAAATATCGGGTGTAAAAAACAGTTTCCAAAGCCAAAAGTCACATATTCTACCCATTATTTGTATCATTTTATTCCACTAGAGCTTATCTGGGAATCCACTGGTTCTGGAGATATTGAAGGTCAAAGTCGCAATTTTTTTTTCCTTTTTATTTAACTGAATTCAAAGTGTTATTACTAAACTTTTTATCCAAACGAACATTACCTGAATTTGCGATTTTTTTTTCACATTTTCGTAATTACGTATTTGCAGTAACAAAAACCCAATGGATATCAAACTTATCCGACAAGTACCTACGCGGCTTAGAGCGAAGAGGCGGGGCTTAGCTCCACTTGCCTGGGTTCGCGTTACATTGCGCGCAATTAAAAATAGTTTTTTTTTTTCAAACCTAAAAATAAAAGTCATTTCCCAGTTTTTTTATACCCTCAATAAGTCTGATCCGATTCCGAGAATGTTCTCACTGATAGAAACCTTCATTTTGCTAAGTGCCATAATGCACGGCTTCTGTGGAAAAGGCTATGCGAGCGAAGTCTTACCAAAAATCTAGTGTTTCTTAAAAAAAACTAACCCTCAACATAGAAATATTTTGTCCGTATTAAAGTGGATCTTATGGTTCGAGTTTGTATCAGCATCTGGGACACAGATAACCACAGTATCTACGAGTATTTGCTAAAAATCCCTTCCATATCAATGTTCGGTATCCTTCTCGATTTCTTGGTCTTACCAACAACATTCGCATATCTTTGCCAATATCAAAGCCTTGTATTTATGGCTTAGCGAGGAAACCCTTTTATTCTTCAGAAACGTTTACAGGTAAAATACCCTTGAAGGTTTTTTCAAAGGACTAGTTAGGTATTACTGGATTAGAAAGCAAAACTTTTATATAAGAATAAGATATGACATCTTAGTGTGTTTTATTTTCTTTAAGACTATTTTGAGCGAATTAAAAAATGGTAATAGGATAGATGACTAAATTAAAACCGGTCAAGTGCGTGTCGGATTTTACACATTTAGGGTTTGAATCTAACAAACATTGAAACAGCTAAATAAAGGTTTTTACATTTATGATATTAGTGTAGAATTATGTTGTTTCATTAATGCCCGAAAGTCTGACATCCAGTCTAACCAAGGGGTATCGTATTGCCTAGTGACTGGGTTGTGGAGGTCAGATAGGCAGTCGCTTCATGGAAAATACTGGTATTCAGTTGCATCCGGTTAGACTGGAAGCCAACCCCAAGATAGTTGGGAAAAGGCTAGGCAGATGTTGTTTCATTAATCAAAATAAATATACCTTAATATCTCGTGCTTCGTAATTCTACTGCACAATATAAACTACTTTTTCAGGTATTGTAGTATTTCAAAAGACGTCATGAATTTTATCTAACACGATTATGAATCCAAAGCTATTTTTTTTTTGTTGTGTTTGTTACTTTTATTTCTCTACCCACTCTGTCCCACAGTCGGGCTAAGGCCTAACCCACATCTTTCAAACTTTTTTAAGTCTTGTCCTCTCTGGCCAATCGGTCAGAAACGAGTCCTGATCGTCACGCCAGCGTTTTTTAGACCTGCTTCGGTGACGACAATTATTTATGGATATTTCTGTTTTTATATTTTTAAAATATAATTTTCATTCATAAATTCGTATTAAAAGGAAAGGCTAGTCTCACGTCTTTATAATTAGGTATGTAACACAAACGGAGTCACCGATTAATTTTATGGAACTCTTTACGAGTTTCATTACTGTCTAAATCTCGGTTGGCGTTAATTAGAAGCTTACTTCGTAAATTACTTGATGCACGGTATCACCTTCAGTCGAGATTGAGGTTCTGATTACCTAACGCTCGTTTATTATCTTATGTGACATTATAGATCTACTGTATGTATGTTTAGTTGGGTCTAAATAAATACTAATGAAGTTAAGGAACAACTTCTTTGAAGCTATTTATTTTGCTCACTCTTCAGAGAAACTTTAAGGTATATATAAACTTTAAGGTCAAATTAGTAAAATATAATTGCATGTTCTTAACCGATATTCGGTTTCTTTTTTCCTTAAAATCCTAAAAAATCTGTGAAGATATAAATTGAAAAAATGTTTGAAAAAAAAGGGTATCGTATTACCTAGTAACTGTGTTGTGGAGGTCAGATAGGTAGTCATCATCATCATGATCAGCCTTTTAATGTACCCACTGCTGGGGCACAGGCCTCCTTTCTGTGAGAGGGTGTGGGCGGTAATCCACCACGCGGGCCCAATGCGGATTGGTGGATGTCACATGTTTTCGAATTTTTGGTTCTAGGACATGCCGGTTTCCTCACGATGTTTTCCTTCACCGTTTTGAGAGCCGTGGTAATCCACCACGCGGGCTCAATGCGGATTGGTGAATGTCATATGTCTTCGAATTTTTGGTTCTAGGACATGCCAGTTTCCTTACGATGTTTTCCTTCACCGTTTTGAGAGCCATCGTGATGAAATAATTTACACAAAGTAAAGCGCCTGCCTGGGTTTGAACTCACGACATACAACTTGTAAGTCGCAGCCAATACCACTGGGCCACCACTGGAGGAACATATAGGATAGGCAGTCGTTCCATGTTAAATACTGGTGTTCAGCTGCATCCGGTTAGACTGGAAGTTGACCCAAAGATAGCAGTTGATGTTTGAAAAAAAGCACGAGACACAAAAATAGATCAAACACTGAAATTAAAACCCATTCCTCGGCAAATTCATCATAATAACACAAGTGCGCTGAACCAGCTTTTTATTAATTTAACCTACTCATATAATTCCACCCGAATCTCCGTTGATAACTCCTTAAGATTCCGCTTCGCTACCGTCATATAATGATATTCAGCTGACAACGAACAATTCACACGTTATATCACGGTGGGTAATACAAAATTTACTGAACACATCCCATCTCAACACTCGAGCGAAGACGTTATAATAAATATTTCACACTTTATTGCCACGCTTATTTGACGACGGGGAGGCCTAATGACCAATTTAACGCTTATGAAGTGCAAATTCTCTGTCATACTGTGAAACGAGACATTATAATACCCAATTTCAGCTTCAGAAAGAATATAAATGGGTAACGCACCTGTGAGGCGTTTCAGCCTTCGTTCTCATTTTTCTCTTCCCGATATTTTTTAATTTTATCTCCCCGATTGCTGTAGCAAAGTTCGGGAATCGGGGTTTATTAAATTTAATAAAAACTTGACAATGAGTTCGGTTTTCTATTCTATTTTATTATTAAAAGTATTTTTTTATTGTAATTTTTTGGGAATCCATCTTCGTCGAGAAAGAATATTGACCAAGTGGGTTTTCTAAGAGACGTTTTTCTCGTTATCTAAGGTTATAGAATCAATCAAATTTTCTCGTCAACTCTCCGAAGTAATCGCTTTAGATTGGCCCTCAATAATTTACTTTCAAAATACTCACTAAGTGCTGTTTTCATGAATTGTTAAATATTTCAATTGGAGAGTTTTATTGGAAAAGGAAATTGCTATCGGCTATCTGTCCGAATGAATCGTATTCTGAGCCAAATGAAAGAGATCAAATATTGCTTGTTGGTTCTCACCTGAGGGCCTTTTTAAGGTTCCGTACCCGAAGGGTCCAAACGGAGCCGGCAATTATTTACAGCTATTGCTATCACTTACGTGTTGGTCTATCTATCTGTCTGTCTGTCCATAGTCTGTCACACAGGTTTTACAGCTAAACAGTTGAATAAAAATAAACAAATTTTCACAGTTTATGCATCTTACTGACTCAAAGACATACAAATTGTCAAATATTGAAACGGAACCCTAAATGTGTGAAGTCTCACACGCACTTGGCACGTTTTCATTCAAATGGCATCTGGACTCTTAAGGAAAAGACCGAGGAGTGTGCAACCACCCTGGTCATCATCATCAGCCCATGGAAGTCTCCCGTTACCTCTTAAAATACCACTTCAGGATCCCTCTGTGCAGATCCCTGAGAAGACTGGAAAGGGGTCTCCCCTGAGCCTCGCTATCATGGCAGCACGTGATCGCAGTGCCGCCGTATTCCCTGGAATCACTCGGTGGGCAATCAGAGTCCTCACACATACAAAGTACCCTGTATTAAATGATGCAGGGTTTCGTCGTGTTTTAGGCGTCGAGCCGGCACAAAATGGACATTTTATCAGTAACAATAACGTTTGTTTAAAGTTCAATAATGTATCATTTAAGATGCATGACTTTTAATGATTTTCAATTGAAGATCACGTCTAAACGACTCGTCTCATTTCTTTGAAAAAAATATATGACACTAGACAATTTTCTTTGTAATTTGATTTTTATTTGTTAATATTTGAAATTATATTTTTCTATTATAGTGTAATTAATTTTTAAAGTTATTTATAACGCGGATAAAAAATTGAAAATCACGCAAAAACTATAAAGCGTATTTTTATGAAACCTTCACCATTGGTCATTTAATTACCTATTTATATTTTATTATATGTTTTTTAGTTTATTACCTGTTGTTTTATATATAATAAATTAATAATGTGTCTAATTTCGGACAGCGCTCCTTGATGGGCGAGTAAATTACTGGATGGACGTACGACGCGTTACGTGTTGAGACACATTTTGGGCTTGAGACACAGTGACACAGTAATAGGATAGAACTTAACTTCGTTCATGCATTCTTGATCGGTTCAATAAACACCCAATATTTACAGTAGTAGTAGTTGTTTGAATAATTGGTTCTTCCGTTTTTAGGGTTCCGTACCCAGAAGGTCAGAATGGAGCCCTATTGCCGTCACTCACGTGTCCGTCTGTCTGTCTGTTCTCTCACAAAATGTTGTTTCGAAGATTTTTTTAACTCCCCATTGACGTGAAATTTGGTCATAACGTTTATTATTACGTATATTTTAGTAACAAACATCAATATATAGACAAGTCAGTTATTTTCTTCAAAATTCTCACATTTAGTACGGAACCCAAAATGTGCGAAGTCTGACAGGCACTTGGCCAGTTTTTATTATTAGCAGACAGGAAAACGCTGAAACTGTTGTTTATCTACATTTTAATTCTTCAAGCTCCGTGAATACAATATTGAACTTAGATTGGTTTCCGCAAGTCCACGCTCAAGGCACGTATTTTGCGTACAGTTGGAACAGCATTGTCGTTCGGTTCACCTCAGTTCCTCAAGGAAGGCCAGCAGCACCCTGGTGTTACTGACTATTTCGCTTAGGTTACCTGGGTGTCTGAACTTTTTTGCCCTGTATGCAGCGACTACTGGGCAGCTTAGCAGCAGATGAGCTGCTGTCTCGGCCTCCTCCATGCAGGCTCTGCAGAGTGGACTGTCTGTGACTCCAATGAGACAGACATGCTTACTAAAAGACCTGTGGCCAGTTGCAACGGCCGTGACTGCGCTACTGAAGTTTGGTCAGTCGTAGGGCTTACTTTGTGAAGCGGTAATTTATGGAGGGAAGTGCCTCCTTGGCCTGCCTACTACCTAATGGTTACTTTATTGTGTTTACCCACCTGATTTAGGCGTTGGTGACACTCGTATATCAGCCAGAGTTAACTGTGTGGCTGTTCTGTTTAGCGCTTGCAGGACTGCCATGCTGTCCGAGAGTATACGTACCGAGTGGTCCTTAACATCTTTAGCTAGGATGGCTGAGGCTGTCAGGCGAATTCCCAAGCACTCTGCTTGGAAGACTGTGTTATGGACCCCCAGTGGTGCGGCTATGTGGATGTTGAGGTCCTCCAAGAAGATCCCCACACCCATGTCAGTAGGTACCTGTTTTGGATATATCAGTGAAGATCCGCAGTTCTGCGGGGTACAGCCCCTCACAGTGGTGGTCTTCATGCAGTTGGATTTGGTGAACATGACCAACTCAGTTTTTGTGGGGTTCACTGACAAATTATACTCCCTGCACCATAATTCCACGATGCGTAGCGCTTGCTGAGTGAGGTTGCAGAACGTTCCAGTCACTTTTCCAGGTACGAGGATTGCGAGGTCGTCTGCATAACCTATTCTATAGTAAAGATTCGCGTCGAATTTGGTAATCAGGTCATTAATCACCAGAGTCAATAGGAGGGGTGAGATAACTCCACCCCGTGGGCAGCCCCGGGCTACCATGGCCAGTTCTTGTTCTTCCTCAAGGCGAATAACTCGTTTACTTAATATGTTAGTAATGCAGTCAATTAATAACTGTTCCACACTGTGCCTGGCGACGGCGGCACCAATGCTGGAGAAGTTTGTCTTGTCGAAGGCTCCTTCAATGTGTATAAACGTCCACAGGCAGGTACCTTTCTAGTGAATCGCTTCTTCTATCTGGCTTACCACCATGTGAAGAGCAGACTCTGTCGACTTACCCGAGCTGTATGCATGTTGGTTACCGTGTAGTGGTACTGCTTTTAGGGCGCCATCTCGCATCCCCCTTTCGCACAGTCTTTCCATCGTCTTCAACAAGAAGGAAGTTAGACTTATGGGTCGGTAGGATTTGGAGTTTGTATAATCACTCTTACCTGGTTTAGGAATGAATATTACTTTCACTTGCCTCCATCCTTTTGGAACGTATCTGCAGGCCAGTCACGCTCTCATTATAGGCACCAGTCTCTTTTCCACCGAGACCCCATCCCACTGCAGTAGGACAGAAAATACCCCATCGGGCCCTAAAAATAGTTAATAAACAAAATTAAAAAAAAATAGTTAGTAAAAGAAGCAGCAATTTTATTATCGTTTCAAATATTAGTAAAAGGAAGAGTGGGGGCGTGGTGGGGACATCTTATTATCTTTTTTATACGCGCGTAATTAATGGCGGTGACGTCATATGTCAGTGTGTATCCTTTTTAACATAATTTGAAAAGGAGGAAATCCTCAATTCGTCTGTAACGTTGTTGTTTTTTTTTATGTTTGTTGAGATTTTGATTAGAATAGATTTTGACGATTCTATTTTTGTTTGATAGGTCATTCTTCAATCTAAATTTTATCGAAATTGATTCAGCACAGATTGAAAAATACAACAAAAATAAAAAAAAATATTATGGAGCTATACACAGATTACGTTTTGGTTTCCTTCAATGTGTTATGTTCAAATTCCATGTTCCATGTTGTATGGTTTTCAATTCGGGCATAACTTTATTATATAGTTTTAGTTCTGGGGTACAAAAACTAAAATGGCGAAAATAAAAAATAAAATACTAAAAATACAACCGACTTCCAAAAAAAATAATACCATATGTTAACTAAAAAATGCAATATAACTTTAATTTCGAAAGTCGGTGTCAAAATTAAATAGCCAAGAAACAAAATACACCGACTTTCAAAATTTAATTTATTTGTATAAAATGATTATTTTTCTGTTACTTTATAGTTTTCTCTTCCACCAGATTTGAAAGGTTTCTATCTTACAATTTTTAAGGAATTTGAAAAATGCCATCTTTTTTCGATTTTAGATAAGGACTATTTGATAAAATAATAAAAAACAGAACATCCTTTTTTGAAGTCAGTTAAAAAATGAGTCAACTGAGCATCATCGAAGAAGATATCAAAAATATCCTCAAGGTTGCAAAGTCTATCTTCACATTCTTAGGCCTCGTTTACAGAGACGCGGGGCGTAGCGCGTCGCGTGCGGCGTGGCGTCTCGCGGCGCGTCGGAGGTTTTTTCAGATTAGCGATAGGCGGCACGTGCAGAGACCCGCATTTGGCAATGTACGATGTTGTTTATGAAAATGCGGGGCGAGACGTGGCGCGAGTAATGCCGCGGGCCCCGCCGCAGGTGTCGCTACGTTTTTACCGTGAACTGAGAATTGCAGGAATACCCTAGCTGGTCGCAACGCTGCGTGTGCCGCCGCGATAAACGTCGTGTGTGACGCGGCGATGCCATCCGCGGGCTCCGCCTGCATTTCAAACGAACGTGTGTAAAATTGCTTCTCTGTAAAGGCTCTCATCCAACGCCATATTGTGTTTGAATTTAGTGCAGGCCGCGTTGCGGAAAGAAACGCGCGTCGCTCCGCGTCTCCGTAATCGAGGCCTAAGTGGACACTGACGTTATGATAAATGACCAAATAATATGTCAGCCCTCCCAGGGTTACACTAGTTTGCTTCACAACGCAAAGCAATTATTCTTTTGATCGTTATCGTAAGCTGAGAGTAAAGACCCTTTGTTAGTTTAGGCTTCGTTATTTCAGATTTGTGATTTTTGCCTCCAAATCTCATCGTTTGAAAAAGGTTGGATTCTTTTTAGAAAGGTAATAGATATATTATTTTTCTTTTGTTGTTCTGGGTTCGTGGATAATTGTGCTGTTTAAAGTTTCCAAAAATGGAATGTTTTATTTTAGTTCAAGCTTGATAGTTAAATTAGTCAAATATTTTCATTTTATGAGAGCTTTTTATTATGAGATTACTGATGTTCATGGCTTTTCTCATGAATGCTATTATTGTAGCCATTATAATCGCTCAAATTTATGGCGCCATCATCTCATCATAACTATACACCAATTACAATCTGAACCAGAATTAGTGACCCACCGAGCAAACCCAACAAAAAAAAAGAACTTTTCATTTTCATAATTCCATCTGGAAAAACTTTTTATTTTTATAATTCCAGCTGGTAAAACCGTTTATAAATTCAAGAGAATAAACTGGGAACGTAACGTCATTTCCTCCGTCGGGTCCAACACGAGTCCACGCCGACGGAAATGAGATCCCTCCACCCTTTTATCAGGGACTAATCGCGATAGAACATGGTCGCGTACTTCGAATAAGATTTCCTACAGAGCCGCAAAACGTTTGTACTTAAATCTGGCCTGAAGTGTATTTTTTTCTTTTTTTGCTGCTCTTTGTTACGTAAGAAAATGAATGGCACAGCTGTTGCAAGAAGGATTTAATTGAATGCTGTGATGTTGTTTCACTGCGGTTTAAATGTTTTTTGTGTGCTTTATGCGTCAGGAAATTGAGCGCTATATTTCTATTCATAATAAATAATTCATTTTCTTTGATAATACAGAAAATCTTTAGCAGTTCATTGCTTTGACTAATTAAAAATATTTTCAATGCTTCTTAATGAAAATAAGATCAAATGATTATCCAATACAAAAAAACCGGTCAAGAGCGACTCGTACTCGCGGACAAAAAGTTCCGAACAAATCGTATTTTTTTCAAGCTTTGTAAACTTTCTCCTCTTCAAATTGTTTCTTTAACTTAGATGTAAAGAACTAACTTCTGTATTTTTTCGAATTTTAGGCAATTTTAGGTTCAGAGATAAGTGCGGGGAGAGGGGAATTGTCATTTTTTTTATATTTATAAAAAAAAATTCTTGACACCTCCCCCCCCCATCCGTCACACGGCACAGTTTGAAAAACTTTGTTATTTAATTTTCCGATTTTTTCCCCAAAACTGACCCCTATATTCCTAGTTAATTTATTTAAGGTACAAAACATGTTCGTGTTCAGATATATGTCTGTGTATCAAAATCAAAATCAAAAGTCATTTATTCAAACTAGGCTGAGAACCAGCACTTTTTGAACGTCAAAGTTCTACATAAAGACAGTCCCCCAAAAAACGCCCGCCCGTCACCACTTCCTAGTGTTTTAGCTGTGAAGAAGAAGTGGCCAACAAACTCCCCAGCAACACATCTGTCTGTTAAGTTTTAAGAACTTGAATCTATATAATTCTAAGCAACAATCTTAACATTATGTAAAACAGAAAAATAAATATATGTCGTCTAAAATATAATCATAAAATTAAATAATCCGCCACTTGCCAGCTAGCACACTCAATCATGCCTTTAAAAACCAACTCAAGCATAAACACTCCATACATAACTGGTGTGCCTGCTTACAAGAACAAAGATTGAAACTATCAAAGGGCTGTGATTCGAAGCCACAAGTGATGAACTGGGGCCATCACACTAAATTTGGTAGACAATTATTATATGAACTCATATAATCTGTTATAACCATAAGCTAATTAATATGGAGAAAGAACATCAAGTGTAACATTGTCTTGCGTTCAACACAGCGACCAACTATTATTATCTTCTAAGTAGTCGTTGATGGAATAGTATGCTTTCGAACAGAGACTAGATTTAACTTTAGTTTTAAATGCATTAAAAGGCAGGTCAAGAAAAGAACGGGGTAGCTTATTGTAAAATTCGATACCGAGACCCTCAAACGAACCATGAACCCTACGAACACGGTGGGAAGGAACATGAAGTTTATACTTATTTCTGGTGTTAAAATTGTGGATATCACTGGTCTTTTTGTACAAATGTATATTTTGTCTAATGTATAATCATCATTCTCCTGCCCTTATCCCAATTTATTTGGGGTCGGCGCAACATGTCTTTTTCTTCCATACTCCTCTATTAGTCGTCATCTCTGTAGTCACCCCTTTTTTACCCATATCCTCTTTCACACAGTCCAACCAATAATTTTGTCTAATGTATAATATGTTTGCAAAAATGAATTTAGATGCCACCGTGAGAATTTCAATCTCTTTGAAAATTTCTCGTAAAGAAACTCTTGACCCTAACCTATAGATTGCTCGTACAGCACGTTTTTGTAAAACAAATATATTTTGTATGTCCGCAGCTTTACCCCACAAAAGAATACCATAAGACATAACACTATGGAAATAACTAAAATAGACTAACCGTGCTGTGTCAACGTCAGTATATTGTCTCAAAATCAAATTTCAACTCTATCGGTCCAGCAGATTCGGAGCGAAATGGCTGTGACAGACGAACAGACACACACAGGAGGGGTATTTTTTTTTCGGACTTTTGGAACCCTGAAATTATATTTATTTCATCCAGGTCTTGGAACTTCAACTTCAAGAGTTCAAAATCTAATTTAAACATTCCCTCACCATTAGGATAGAATAGAGTAGAATAGAATACTCTTTATTATCTCTTTTTAATCTCTTTATTTTTATTTTTTTTTCTTTTCATTTTTTTTCTTTTTATTTTTTTTTTTTTTTTCTTTTTTTAGGATATGTGTGTTCTGAATAAGGAAAAGGATGTATCTCGTGAAAATCGTTAGGTATGTATATAGACGGTGAAGTGCCAATACCTTTTAACTGACCTTGTTCGGGATAATCACTTTTTTATTCACTTTGAAGTTAAGGGCGTTTTTGCATGTATTAGTGAAAATTCCGAAGTGTATTTTTAGTTGCAACTGAAATAAATTAAAATGAGGAAATACCTCCTAATTAAACCAACGTGTCTGTTTTATGGCATTACCTCTCTACTTTTATGGTACTACTACACTATCATAAAATATCTTAATACAATATAATAATTAAAGCTTAAGTTATTATTTTTCTTAATAAATAAATAATTAATTTTCAACTTCTCAAGAGGTTAAACGTTTTTTTTCAAATCTTGTAAATTTTTGACTTCGTCAGTTAGGAGTTATTGGCACTTCGCTGTCGATCAAAGTCAATAAAATTCAAAAACTTCAATAAAAATAGCCCACCACAACAATCATTCCTAACATTCACACCAAGAAATTTTTCCCCAACCAATTAGTATCATTAAATCAGATTCGCAAGTCGCCGCGGCATTTGAAAATTTCTTTGCAGAGATTCCCGTATCGACTACAAAATCTCTAAATTCATCACCAACTGCTGCAGAAATTTTACTTAAAGAAAACGTTCCAGTTTGTGAATCCCAATTTTATTTCCAATATGTCACTTGTAATGATGTAATCAAAACTTTTAATACTTTAAATGTTAAAAAGACTGCAGATCTATGGGGTAATTCTGTTGACGTTGCTAGGTCTATTATAGACATTGTAGCACCTACTTTAGCAGTAATCTTTAATAATTGTATAGATTGTGGTGAGTTTCCTGATCTAATGAAATATAGTAAAATTATACCATTGTTTAAATCGGGTAGTACATCAGACCCTACTAATTATAGACCTATATCAGTGCTACCTACTTTTAGTAAAATTTTTGAGAAAATTATTTTAGATCAAATTCAAAGATATTTTAATAAACACAAATTATTACACAACAAACAGTTTGGTTTCACAAAGGGTCGTTCAACAACTGATGCTGGTGTTGAACTTTTGGGACACATTTATAATGCATGGGAAGATAAATGCGATGCGTTGGGCATTTTTTGCGATTTGTCTAAGGCTTTCCATTGCGTTCTTCATGATACATTGATCAGGAAGCTGCACTACTACGGAGTCCGGGGCGCCTCTCTGGATCTTCTTACTTCATACTTGGGTAATAGGATTCAGAGAGTTGATGTGAACGGCAAAAGGTCTTCCGGGTCTGTAGTCAGAATGGGGGTTCCTCAAGGCTCAATTCTGGGTCCTTTTTTGTTTCTAATCTATATCAACGACTTGCCTTACCTCATAAAGGATAAACATGATATAGTGCTGTTTGCAGATGACACTTCACTTTTATTTAAACTCAAACGTCAGCAGGTGGTTGTTGATAATGTAAATAATGCTCTTTCAACTGTAGTTAACTGGTTTAATGTCAATAATCTTCTCCTTAACGAGAAAAAAACAAAATGCATAAAGTTCACATTACCCAATGTAATACAAGTGAACACTAGTGTGTCAATAAAGGGTGAAGAGTTGAAACCCGAGGATTCCACAGTGTTCTTAGGTTAAACTTTGGATGCGCAGCTTCAGTGGAGCCCCCATATAGATAAACTGTCCAAAAAACTTAGCTCTGCAGCATACGCCGTAAGGAAAATTCGTGGTTTAACTGATTTAGAGACAGCTCGTTTAGTATACTTTAGTTATTTTCATAGTGTGATGTCGTACGGCATTCTGTTGTGGGGAAATGCCGCCGATATTCAGACAATTTTTGTTTTACAGAAAAGGGCTATTCGTGCAATTTATAAATTAAGTCCCAGACACTCCCTCAGAGACAAATTTAAAGAGATTAATATTATGACTGTTCCCTCTCAATATATTTATGAGAATCTCATGTATGCACATAAAAATATTAATCTGTTTAAAAGATACAGTGATATCCATAGCATAAATACTAGGAACAAACACAAATTTATTGTACCAAAAACCAGGCTCAAGAAAAAAATAGGTGGTTCGTTTAGATGTCAATGTATACGTTTCTATAATAAACTTCCTAGCCAAATTCAAGAACTAAGCATAAATAAATTTAAATCATTTATTAAACGTAAGCTATGCCAGAAAGCTTTTTACACAATTAATGACTTTCTTGAGGACAAAAAGGCGTGGGATTGAGCTGCTTCAATGATATACATGAGCCATTGTTTTCATATGTACTACTTACTGATGAAAAATTTTTTATATATATATTTTTTTTTAATATTCGTTTTTGACATGAATACTTGTATAGTATTGCATTATATTTTTTATTTTATTTTTTTATTGACATTTTATTATTATTATTATTATTTTTGACTTGAATACTTTGTTAAGTATTATATTTATTTTTATTTTTTGATTGACATATTATGATTACTATTTTGTTTGACACAAATATTTACTTTGTAAAGTATTATATTTTTATTTTTTTTTGATTACTTAATTATTGTAAATGTGAGGACTATGTGGGTTATTATTATTATTTTCTCCTCCTTTTTACAGTAATTTTCAACGTTGTCTGACAGTTTGAGTACTTTTGCGGCCTACCCAAATGTCTTTTCTTTGGTATTGTTCGTCATGTCATTGAGCTCCTTAGTGGTTTTTAAGTTGAGCTATTCGACTATTGACAAATGCTTGCACTGACTGGACAGGTCCACTCAAATATGTTTGGTTCTTTCTTCAAAAGACCACTACAGACACTAAGCTGCATGGTCCTCATATAGAATAATGTGAATGCGAGAACTATGTATGTCGTTATATTCATGTAGATTTTATGATTGTCTGGCAGTTTGAGTATTTTTTGCGGCCTACTCAAATGTCCTTACTTTGGTATTGTTCGTCGGTTCGTTGAGCACCTCAGAGTTCTGAGTTGAGCTTCGCGATGACTGACAAATGCTTGCACTGTCTGGACAGGTCCACTCGAATTCGTGTGTTGCTTTCTTCATAAAGCTCATCCCAGACATAAACGTACATGGTTCTCATAGGATCTAACCAGTCCACATTGTATGGATTTGAACACTAAAAGAGACTTTGACCTCTGAGTTTGTTTCGGTGTTTCTTCTCAGGGTAGTCAGCTAGGAAACACCGGCCTCATCTAGCTTAAACTGACAAAAAAACATTGACGTGTAAAAGTGTTCCTTGTAACCTATTTACTGAATAAACATCATTTATCATTTATCATTTATCATAATTTATAAATATTATTACCATGTAGTTTTCTAACCCTATACCCAAAGTTGGCAACACCGTTAACCCGCACTATTTTTAGGTATTAGAACGAACGGGGATCGTAAAAGTCGGTGTTTGCCGTATAAGCCGATTACCGCATGTAATCTGGCTTAAGAGTGACACATGACCCCTCTCCGTGCCTTCAATTAGGTTTTCTGTGTCACTACACTACCTTGGTTGTGTTGGTGTATGTCGAAGCGTGATGTAATGAAGTAGCTGGTACTGTAGAACGAGGTTAGGCAAGAGACTAACATAATTACCTAGAACCTACGTAATAAAAAAACTTTTTTATAAAAAATACAACCGACTCACTCCCGAAAAGTAAATACCTACACTAAAAATTAAAAAATTACTTTAATTTCGGAAGTCGGTTTTTGTATTTTATTTCTTCGTTATTTGACACCGACTTCCGAAATTAAAGTTATTTTTTAATTTTTAGTGTATTTTCTTTTTTGGAAGTCGGTTGGTTTTTTTTGTAAAAAAGTTTTTTATTTTTCACTTTTTAGTTGTTATACCCCAGAACTAAAAACCCCAATAATATGGAACGTGGAATTTAAACATACTCGTAATTGGAGAAAACAAAAACGTCTTCTTCTTCTTTTTTTCTTTCGTTTTTGTTCAGTTTCTCAAAAAGCGCTGAAGCAATTTCAATAAAATTTATATGGGCCCACCTCGGGAGTATATTATTTCGGATAAAAAAAGAAATTTGAAAATCAGTCCAAAACTGATGGAGAAATCGGCGGACATGCATAAAAAAAAACATACATATAGTCCAACATGGAACCTCCTCCTTTTTAGAAAGTCGGTTAATTATGTTGGTAGAAATTCGATGATTAACAGACAACCCAAACCTTAGGTCACAGAGGAAACGTTAAATCAGAAGGTAAATGTTTTTCAGTTTTCTTTTCACACTATTTTAGTCTTGCTGAGCAAAACATAGGTGGTTTAGTGAAACTTTTTAAAGTCACAGGCAACGGCTTGTTTTTTTCAGACAACAGCCATTCTGAGATTAATATGACCGATAAAGCCAATAGAGGATGCTTAGGCGCGTGGGTGCAGTCAATTTAGCAATATTAACCCGTCAGCTACCGTAAGGCCCCCCTTACGGGCCCCCCCCCGACACATACCCCTCCCCAAATAAATAGACAGGAATATGGAATAACTACGTAAAAAAATCCAGCCAAGTGCGAGTCAAAAACACGTTTCCAGAAACGTGTTTTTTTCTTGGGCTGTATCTCTGTATAATCCGTAATAGGTAGAAAAAAAAAAGAAAAAAAAGGGCTTCCCAACTAATAGGAGAGACCCCTTTAATTTTTGTTATTTGTTGTTATAGCGGCAACGGAAATGCACATTCTGTGAAAATTTCAACTGTCTACCTATTACGGGTCAGAGATACAGCCCGCTGACAGGCAGAAGGACAGCGGAGGCTCAGTAATAGGGTTCTGTTCTTTTCGGGTACGGTACCCTAAAAACCACAAAAAAAATTCAAAGAAGTCGATGTGCGACGTCACAATACCTCACCGTCAGCGACTGTGCGATGTCAACGAACCAGTAAAAAAGATTGGTTCATAACGTTGTGGCATTGTCGCACCGCGCATGTCTGTGGGGGCCTTAATTCTACAACTCATTTACGACAGACATTTAAGACAGAGCTACACTGGCTATACTTTCAAGGATTTAGGTACAACATTAAGCTTTATTAACTTTCCTGTAATTACATATTTTCAAAGTATTAGCTCATAATATGTGCTCAACTTTTGTACAGCAGTTCTACGTAGGATTAAAACAGTAACTCCGTATCTTTCGATCGGCATTCCACGTATGCAGTTAATTAGTTATGTTCTCACTTAGTTCGCTATTATCCTGTTATATCTAGAATGTAGGTAACTAGTTTTGGTATTTAGTTGTAGGTTACTTGGAATTTCCATATTGAGATACCTAATACATAGATCTATATTAGAGTTATCTACGCTGTTATCGTGCAGCAGTTCAGAAGAACCAAGGTTACCGACGAACCCGGGCCTGCGTACGGCGAGTAATGGGTAGCTCGCGGTCCGATCAGCACCAGGCCCGAGAGTCGACGGCGCGTAATGTTCCACGCGCGCCTCAAAGAGTTGTCAGCAAGAGACGGGGCCAGTCATGGCCGATGCCTGCCCGGGGGTTGAGGATAAATTCGAAACAGAGTTACCTCGCCCCTGGGCACTCAAAGGCAGGAAGGAACAGGGGTGGGTTTTAGTCAGTAAGACTCTGACACGCCCTCCCGCTCCGCCCAGAGCGGGAGAAGTCATAGGATGATTTCCCACCCCACAAAAAAAAAAAAAAGGTTACCGACGAAGAACAATCACCAATCAAGTGGCAGTGGGCAGGAAAGATTGCTCGCAGAACAGATGGTCGATGGGGCCGAAAAATTCTGGAGTGGTGATCGTGGACCGGAAGACTCAGCGTTGGAAGGCCTCCCATAAGGTGGACCGATGACCCGGTGAAGGTCGTGGGTAGCCGATGGATGCAAGATGCACAGGACCAGTCATTGTGGCGACACTTGAGGGAAGCATAGATAACATCATCATGGTTTGGTGGTATGTCCAGCAGTGGGCGTATTTCGGATGAAGTGCTGATGATGACGATGATGAGTGGTTCAGTAGCATTATAGTGAAATATAATAGTTACAAAAAACGTTTTCACTAGCAAAAATAAACATTTTATAAGTATCAATTAAACTGGTGCATTTAAAATAGCTTGTTCCAGAGAACAGATTATTTTTTTTTATTTTTTTGGGGGATGAGAAATCATCCTATGACTTCTTCCGCTCTAGGGTGGAGCGGAAGGCGTGTCAGACTCTTACTGACTAAAACCCACCCCTGTTCCTCCATGCTCTGAATGCCCAGGGGCGAGGTATCTCTTTCGCTATCTCTGTCAGAAGTAAGTCAGAAGAGAAAAGTGCTTATTCCGAGCTGTTCCAGGTCCGTTTCGTCTGTATCTGTCTCTTTCTAATAAAGTAAACATCCGTAAGCTAAATAGGGAAGAGCATACACAAACCAGTTACGGCAATGTTTGGTCTGTTGTAGGTTGTTGAACTTGTGGAACAGGCGAAATAGGCAAGAACAGTTTTTATTTTATTTTTAACCGACATCAAAAAAGAGGAGGTTATCAATTTGGATGTTTATATTTTTATATGCATGTTCGGGCATAACTTCGTCATATATGACGGATTTGCAAAATTCTTTTTTATTCCAAAGAGGTTTATTCTGAAATGATTAAATTTCAAATAGATCTGATGATGAGTTTCGGAGACAGACAACGGAACTCTTAAAAAAATACAGCAAATCAACCGCAAACTGCTATCGCATAAATATGCATTGTTAACACAATTTAATGGGAGACACAAATATAAAGTGAAAAATAAAAACTTTTTTACAAAAAAATTAAATTAACTTACAAAAAAAAAGTTCAAATTAAATTTCATTTCTGAAGTCGGTGTCAAAAAACGAAGAAACAAAACCAGAAATACAGACTTCTGAAATTAAGTTATTTTGCACGTTTTTTGGTGTTTTTGGAAGTCAGTTCTATTTTTTTGTAAAAAAGTTTTATATTGGTTACTTTTAAAAACCTATTTTTTTAAAACTGTTTCGATAAATACGCCTCACTCCTAGCCTCAAACAAGAACGTTTAAGACTTATACAGTCCCAAATCAAAGCAGGTGAATGAAACAGTGAACATTAATAAGCCGAAATCAATCGTTGAAACAAGTGTCAATTCCCACACTCGTAAACATTGTAACCGTAAAAAGTACCAAGCACCGGCAGGGATCACGTGAACGTGCCAAATGTTCTATAGGCTACAAACGGATTGTTTGCTTGTAATCTAAATCCCCACAGGTGTATCGCACATTTGAATAAAACAACGTTTTTCTAGCCCCCATTTTAGGGTTAGCGAAACGTAAAAACTGTTCCCGAATCCGTCAATGTTTGTTTTTGCGTGTCTCTGTATTGTTTTCCCGCGTTTCATGACGACAGGTTAGCGACGAGTAAAGGTTTGATTTTATTCGAAACCACCTTATTGACGATTTTTGGATTTTTATTGCTGTATTTAAGACCCGTATTTTCAACGCAAACTGAGTTCTATCCTTCATCTTTAATTCAATACAATTCAATCAAAAAATTTTATATCGAGCAAAGTCTCACGAAGGGTTAGTAACAATGCCCTTAAAAACTAATTGTTAGTAAACAGAACGATACGGTGACATAATATAATATTATGCAACTAACAACAGCGAAATATATACGGACAGTCCACTCTGTCAGCAATCATTTTCAGAACACACACCAGTACACCACTATACCATGATGATGATGCACAACACATTTGCAATTTGAGTGAAGAAAGCTGCAACATTTACGGTCAATAACCCACACATTGGAACTCCACCTCGACCTAAACCAAAAACCCTAAATCCCCCCCCCCCTCCTAAATCCCAAAACCCTAAATCCCTAAATCCTAAATTAACTGATACCACCACCAATACTCCAGCACAATATCCCTTACATACAAGCACTCAATTAACACTAAACGCAAGCCAATGTCAGTACAATATTTCATCAAATATCACTCAGTATTTAGCGCCACCGATATTGCTGTACCTATGTGGTTGAAGCTGCATCGCCCTCAGAAACGCCTGGAATGCTACTCACCCCAGCGTGCCTATACATCGCAATATAATTGCTTTAGCAGACTGCTACCTAACTCGTAACACCGCCTATTAAATTTGGTGTTGGTGGTATCTATCTGCATAGGAAGTAATTGTGTAGAATTGGGAATTCGGTGTTTATCATTGTGACATCAATGTTGCCTATAAGTCATTTTGAATTGATTGTCGGCTTCTAATCTTCTTCTAGAATTATCTCGATTGATATGAAAAAAAATTACCCCATATTTAAAGTAAATTCTTTATACAAATCAATGTTTACAGAGTTATAGAAATAGTTTGTTATTAATTTATTGTAATTATACATGGTTTGTTTTTGTCGTAGCGACAGAGTCGATTGGAATAGGGAAAGTTTCCTTCAAAAAGGCTTAGAATGTTAGCCTTAATTCATGCTGGAATACTTAGCTAAATGTTTTTACAAAGAAAGAAAAAGAAAGATAGGTTTTTCTTATCATCCAACGGTTCATCCAACTCTATTCAATTAATGAAAAAATTTTCGTCCTCTGAACTTTGCCAAAATTACAACTATATAGACAGCAAATACCTCTTACTTCTCATTGTCTCGTTATTATCTCCCTTTAAGGATATGTTAATAGATACGAGTATATATGAACCAGACTTGTAATCCTCCTCAGAATTAATTAAAGTTTAACCCTCAATGGTGGCAATACATTCCAAGCTCATAGACCATATTCAGGTGTACTTCCAACCCGTTGGCCGTCTCTCATTCTTTATTCATCGCTGGAACCTGTTCAATTAATGTTACATCCCTCACAGAACTACCCTTGTCAATCAACGTCTATTTCGTGTCCTCACATCCCATTTTGAATATCTCCTTTTGTTTGTGTCTTATGTAATTCTTTTCTAAACATGTTGGTCCCCTGTGGAGTCTTTCAATCAGTTTCGATGTGGTCCTGCTTAAAATTTTCGTCGAAGGTTTTTCGAAGTTCGTGTCTCAAATTGATGGATAACATTTTTAGGTTCCGTATCCAAAGGGTAACCAACGGGACCCTATTACGAAGCTTTCGCTGTCCGTCAGGCCGTCCGGCCGTCTGTCTGTCAGCGGGCTGTATCTCGTGATCTGTAATAGGTAGAACGTTGAAATTTTCACAGAATATGTATTTCTGTTGCCGCTGTAGCGACAAGTAATAAAAATAATTTAAACGGGGCTCCCCTACTAGATACGTATTTTTTTTTTGGCTTTTTTTGCTCGATCTTAATAATGGTAACAACGACGCGTATAATCTTGTACAATGGTACGGAGGGGTTCCGTGTGGCCGTTTTTTTGGTGTTATCTACCTTTTTGGTGTATATGGGCTCGATGCGAAGTGTTGCTATTGTTTGCACTCTGTTCTTCTATTCACGATTCACGATCATCACTCTCCTACTTGGTCAGCACAGTATTTAAATGGAGATGACTTTAGGCAAACAAGTAAGAACGACACGGTGATGGGCCAGAAGTAGGTAAAGTCCCTAATGACATCACGTAACTTTAAGGCTCTACTACCGGCCAAGTGGCGCCCTCATTGAATAAAAAATCGTAGCATAGCATAGAAATTAAATATTAAAGAATTCTACGCCGCGTTATAAAAACGGCCGTTTTTGACACTTTTGCTTACTACTTTAGACAAACGCGACGTAGGATTCTTTAATATTTATTTTCTAAGCTATGCTACGATTTTTTATTCAAGGTAGTAGACCCTTAAGACAGTTAAAAAGTACTCGCTTTTTTCTGTTTCTTCACTTTTGTATCGAATCTCACAGCAATTTATTTTGAACTTATATGGCACTTAAAGATACTGATAGTGTAGCTTAAGGGTTTACTCACGGTCCAGTGGCGCCCTCAATGAATAAAAATTCGTAGCATAGAACAGAAAATAAATATTAGAAAAGTACCAAAAACGGCCGTTTCTGACACTTTTGCCTACTACTTTGGATACGAAACATTTTGAAACCTGTTTTAACAACGTAAAAATCCTTTATCCTCTTTGTAACAAATATGAAGTTGGATTTTTTTATATTTATTTTCTGTGCTATGCTACAATTTTTTATTCAATGAGGGCGCCACTGGACCGTTAGTAGGGCCTTAAGCATTTTCGTAAACGAATTAGTTACTTCCAAATATTATGTGTCACAAACATACATACAAACAATTCTACTTCTCTACAGTATTGGTTTAGATGAAACAATAAAGAAATCTAAACAAATACGAATAACAAGAATAAAAAATCTCATGCATAAAATACTATTTAAGTTATTCATGAATGCAAATGTAAAAAATCAAAGGCTTTTTTCAAAGCGATCCCCGAAGCATATTATAGTGACGAAAGTAAACAGAAGGGTAAATAAGAGGATGGCACTAAGGGGATGAATCTTCTCATACAATGCCGGAGGTCAGTTAGGGTCACATTTAATATACTCCCCAAAATGTTGTATTACCCTCTAAGGGATGCTACTTGGGTAGCAGCGCAGGTAACTACACTATATACGTTTGTGTATTGTAATGTAAGACAATATTATTGACACAGCAAAAATATTTTAAGATAAGTTAGCCTAAAAATAATGCGCGTGAAATGAAGTCGGATAGTAATATTAGCTCAAAGCAATGTGTTAATATGAATAACACGTACACGTGTAAGTCTCATTACCTGAATTCCATGAAAAGAAAATCCATACTTTTTGTAGGTTGACACGTGTCAAAAGTTTTATTATCTTGTCATATTTCTCGGTACTAATATAATTCTTATTCAAGACCAGTCGGTATTATTGTTCAGTGATGGCGTACGAACTGTGCTATTGCATTAAATCCCTGTGACGGTTTCCGCTTGGAATTCTAATTAGCGGTGTGCGCATACATAATAATCTGTTCTCACGATACGAATTTCCATGCTAAGCGTTTAAATTACAACCTGCAAAATTCTGTTAAATATTGTCACGTGCTGTGAATTCAAGCTTATTGAATAATTGCCTACGTGTCACAGAAAAAACATGATTTTAGTATGATGTTTATTAATAGCAAAAGTAATTATGTTCATATCTCACTTAAATTTTACTGTGTGCTTGCATTTATACGAAAAAAAAAGATATAACTTTCAAACCGAACAATAAATTCTAAAACACTTTAACACCATTCTAAACTCATTCAACAAACAGAAAATTTCAACATATTAAAAACAGTTTTCCGCGAAAAATTTCCATAACATTATTTTATGTGGCCTCAAGTGTAAAGAGATGGTGAAATGAATGTCGCCTGTGGGACCATAAATCCTTAAATATTAAAACTGGCGTGGCAGTGACCATAGCTGCGACGAGAAGTAATGAAGACATTCAACATGTTTGTCCTGTGAAAAGGGGTGCAGTGTTGTTTCTGATTTTTTTATGAAAGTAAAACGGTCTTTTGTTTCGTGTTTAGTTTTATTTTTTTATCGGGCTGTTTTCTAGGGATCCGTACCCGAAGGGTAACCAACGAGACTCTATTACTAAGACTCCGCTGTATCTTCCGTCTGTCCGTTCGTCCATCCGTCTGTCTCATGATCTGTAATAGGTCGACAGTCAAAATTTTCACAGAATGTGTATTTCTGTTTACGTTAGAACAACAAATTTAATTTTTATTTTATTTTATTTGGAAAAAAAAAGAATTAACAGAGTATATAAAACCAAATCAATGTAATAACCTCAACATTTGCCATCTAATAGCAAATAATAAAAATAAAACGGAGGCCTCTTTATTTTAAATAACCCTACTAGAAACGTGTTTTTTATTTGGCTTTTTTTGCTCGATCTTAATAATAGCAATAAGTAGACGCGTATGATTCTTTACGATGGTACGGAACCCTTCATGCGCGAGTCTGACTCGCACTTGGCCGATTTTTTTTGTTTTTTTGTCTTAAATTGAACTTGAAACCTGAGTAAATAAAAGTCAATTGCCTAATGTACGAACATGTAAGCGCATCACTTCAAAACTGCTGCACCTATTTTGCCTAATTATTTTTTGTTTTGTTCGCAATTTTATTCTCTGGACAAGGTTTGCATGAAAACAAAATTTAGGAAATCCCAAAAAAAAAGAAACTATTGCACCTGTGCGAAGCCAGGGTGGATCGCTATTTATAAATATTTGTCAGATCATGGTTATGACTCTCTTTATCTAGGGACGACTGAGTAAGAATAATTTGATTATGAATTAGATCGAAACGTTCAACGTTCTTCTTTTCAGTCTAGAATTTAAATAAGGGCAAATACTTAGTTAGATAATAATTTGATTTCTAAAATGGTCTTATCATTTAATTATAATCAAAGTGACATTGCAGTGCTTCAAAAAATAATGTTCATTTTTCAAATTTTTATTTTTTATACTTGAGAATATTACTCATCACAGTCGCAAAAAAATACCTGAAAATAAGGTTGGCAACTTAATATATCAAAGAAACCCTTAATATGTTTTTAAATTAAGCAACAATAATATTCTTCTTAAACAAACGTAAAGTACTTCCAAGATTTGGTCCGCTCTCGAAAAATAATTTTGTCCGTACGAAAGTTGAGAATCAAAGAGGGCTCTTAGTGAATTAATTTTATTGCCTCAAAACTCATCGTAAATGACTTTTTAAGAAAAAAAGAAATAAGATTTTTCATTTTTTGCTTGCAAATCCATCAACTACGGTTGAAATTAGAAACGAAATTAAATTAGAAGGTATTTTTTTGTTTCAAGATATATCTTGTGGGTTAAGCTTTACTAACAAAGATATCGTGTGGGGTTGATACTTCTACTACGTCGGTATGAGTTATAGGAGAATAGTGCATGAAGTGGCAAAATTTAATTTCGTTTCTCATTTCAACCGTGCACCTAATATGTAATTTCTGGGTCGCGGGTCGTTTATTTCAAACCTTTGCACTAGGAAAATTAAGTCGCAGTATTTTCTAAGGAACTGGTTTTAGCTATCTTCAAAGAAAAATAATACCCCTGGTACAAAGTGACGGGCCAAACATTTACTCAAACGATCCGTCACTTCCGTGGGAAGATCAGTTAGTAGTCAGCTTTCTTTAATCCTCAACTCAAGACTGTCGAAAAACATTTCCTCTCCAAATTACCGTTCTAATATTACCTGAATTTTAAAGCCAAAAATATCCTTGAAAGCCGCATCAATCAAATTAAATGTCTACCCTGAAATGAGCAGGTAAAATACATTCGTTGTACACAATATTTTTACGTCAAGAGTTACGCGTTTTGGTTAGCAGGAAAGCAATAAAGGTATATTAAAGCTACGCATAATAACGTATGGCATCAGTCATTCTGTCGCAGAGTACGTCGGATATTTTCAATCTGCTGAGTTCGTTTGAACGTGTGGCGCGTCATCATTTCACTTTATTAAAGCGTTACAAGCGCTGACTTCCAATAAGACGAGAACATACCGCACTGTCTGCTGTTATGGATTGGTTGGTGTGAATATTCTGCGTGGCGTTGAAACTGTGGTTTTTTACCAGATTTTTCAAAAAATTTGCTGTGTTTTTTATGAGTAAGGGTAAGTCTCTCAATTTACCTTTATCATCATCTAAGGCTTAGCTATCGACCACTACTGAGTTAAGGCGTCTCTTTGATTGTGCCAGCATTGGCAGCTCGTTCCTGCGTCTTAAGCTTCTCGTATCCAACAGATCTCTGCAACCCTTACCAAGTCGCCGATCCGACTTGTACACTGCTATTTTCAATACGCTGTCGCCTCTCTAGAATCTTTTGACGCCGTCGGCCATACATTTTACGAGCAATTTGCCCTGCCCACTGCCTCTTAAGATTAAAAAGTAGCGTGTTTTTTCGGTTACCTTCTCCTGCAAATCTCTTTTCTCTTTAAAAGTTTCGATAGAGCAGAAAATTCATGTCATAGCACATTCACACTCAAGCCAGCCCTTAAATCATTATTTTGTTTTTATTCCTCCTCCTTGCATCGTGTTCCTCATTACTGAGGGTTGTGATTCCCCCGACGTGAAGTCACTTTCTTCACGATGTTTCGCCATCTCTGTCTACTTTTGGCAATGTGAAGTGCCTCGTGGAATTTTGCGTCCAGGGAGAAGCGAATTTAGTCCGACCATCTAAGTGGACTGTGACCCCTCGAACGCTTGCCATCAAGCTTGCCAGTAACCGTTAGATGTTCTAGGTTATGTCCATCTTTTCTGGCAATGATTGTGACCGATAAACTTCAGAACACTTTGCAAACAGGTGGGAAGTCTGGTTTCTACCTTTAAGTCGCAGAAAATAGACTCATTGGTGCAGACTGCAGTCCAGGGGGTCTGCAACATTTTTCTCCAGCACCACATCTCTAAAGCATCGATTTGGTCTCGATCAGCTGTCCTGAGAGTCCACATCTCCGAAGCATAGCTGAAAATGGAAAACACTAAGGACTTGACCAGTTTAAGTTTGGTTTTCCTTGAGATGTTATGATCCCTCCATATACGCTGCAGCTAAGACATCGCACCCTTGGCTTTGGTTTTTATTAAGGACACCAATTTATCAACAAAAAAAAAGTGTGTGTGTACGTACGCACTTAAGAAGTTATACTTCTTTGGCGTAACAAGATAAAAGGCCAAACTGTCACAAAGTTTACAAAAGGAAAACCATCAATGTTCATGAACCACAGACCATAGCTAACTTCAGCGTGTCGGTTGTAGCTAACTTCAACGTGTGAATTTTGTGTGACAGTGATGCGCGTGCATCTTAAAATTTCACTCTCATCATTTTTTCATAACGCGCCTAAAGAAGATACAACTTCAAAGTAATTGAACTGCCACATATTTAATCTTATCGGCAAAGCCTAGCAACAGCACACGATACCTTCTAAAAAAAGAAACAACTTGACGCCAAGGGAACCACAGTATGAAGCATTTATTTATTTATGTTGTATCACAAGTTTAAGGCTAAGTACTCAATCAATCATTCTAACAGGTCCCCCAGGTTCTCTTCAAGTTTCCCGTAAATTACTTCAATATTTGTTTTTCCTGACATTGAGAATATCATGCTTTTGGTAGGAAAATATATTTTTACTCTATCGCAATGGTGGGTAGACCGGTACCAAAATTATGTTCATATTATATATGTAATAAAACTATAAATGTTTATGTTGATTATTGAAATTTTCAAACAGTCAAATCCGTAGAACCCGTGCCTATAAATGATATTTAAAAAAAAACTACCATAAGTTTCTTTTTGATTTACCTGGATTGCTTTAATTATTTGAAAGCAAAGGTTTAGCCACGCTTGCCCCCAGCTAAGCTGCAACTGCTTGGCCAACAGTATGGTCAAAGATTGACAAATAGTCTCTTTTTTTTTGATGGATTTTTCCAAGAGACCAAGAGACTATTTATCAATTTTTGACAGTAGTCGTTACGTGTAATCAAAATCCGAAACTCTAATGAACAGTTTTACCAAGTACCAATTACAACTCAGTTCAATCCAATTCAAATTCGATTCAAAGTCGATTCAAATTCGATTCAAATTCGATTCAAATTCAATTCAAATTCGATTCAAATTCAATTCAAATTAGATTCAAATTCAATTCAAATTCAATACAAATTCGATTCAAATTCGATTCAGATTCGATTCAAATTCGATTCAAATTCGATTCAAATTCGATTCAAATTCGATTCAGATTCGATTCAAATTCGATTCAGATTCGATTCAAATTCGATTCAAATTCGATTCAAATTCGATTTAAATTCGATTCAAATTCGATACAAATTCGATTCAAATTCGATACAAATTCGATACAAATTCGATTCAAATTCGATACAAATTCGATACATATTCGATACAAATTCGAGACAAATTCGATTCAAATTCGATTCCAATTCGATTCAAATTCGATTCAGATTCGATTCAGATTCAATTCACAATCGATTCGAATTCGATTCAGTTTCGATTCAGTTTCGATTCAAATTCGATTCAAATTCGATTCAGATTCGATTCAGATTCGATTTAAATTCGAATCAAATTCGATTCAGATTCGATTCAAATTCGATTCAAATTCTATTCAAATTCGATTCAAATTCTATTCAGATTCGATTCAAATTCGATTCAAATTCTATTCAAATTCGATTCAAATTCTATTCAAATTCGATTCAAATTCTATTCAAATTCGATACAAATTCGATACATATTCGATACAAATTCGATTCAAATTTGATTCAAATTCGATTCAAATTCGATTCAGATTCGATTCAAATTCGATTCAAATTCTATTCAAATTCGATTCAAATTCTATTCAGATTCGATTCAAATTCGATTTAAATTCTATTCAAATTCGATTCAGATTCGATACATATTCGATACAAATTCGATTCAAATTCTATTCAAATTCGATTCAGATTCGATACAAATTCGATACAAATTCGATTCAAATTCGATACAAATTCGATACAAATTCGATTCAAATTCGATTCAAATTCGATTCAGATTCGATTCAAATTCGATACAAATTCGATACAAATTCGATACATATTCGATACAAATTCGAGACAAATTCGATTCAAATTCGATTCAAATTCGATTCAAATTCGATTCAGATTCGATTTAAATTCGAATCAAATTCGATTCAGATTCGATTCAAATTCGATTCAAATTCTATTCAAATTCGATTCAAATTCTATTCAGATTCGATTACAATTCGATTTAAATTCTATTCAAATTCGATTCAGATTCGATACATATTCGATACAAATTCGATTCAAATCCTATTCAAATTCGATTCAGATTCGATACAAATTCGATACAAATTCGATTCAAATTCGATACAAATTCGATACAAATTCGATTCAGATTCAATTCACAATCGATTCAAATTCGATTCAGATTCGATTTAAATTCGAATCAAATTCGATTCAGATTCGATTCAAATTCGATTCAAATTCTATTCAAATTCGATTCAAATTCTATTCAGATTCGATTACAATTCGATTTAAATTCTATTCAAATTCGATTCAGATTCGATACATATTCGATACAAATTCGATTCAAATCCTATTCAAATTCGATTCAAATTCGATTCAAATTCTATTCAAATTCGATTCAAATTCTATTCAGATTCGATTACAATTCGATTTAAATTCTATTCAAATTCGATTCAGATTCGATACATATTCGATACAAATTCGATTCAAATCCTATTCAAATTCGATTCAGATTCGATACAAATTCGATACAAATTCGATTCAAATTCGATACAAATTCGATACAAATTCGATTCAAATTCGATTCAAATTCGATTCAAATTCTATTCAAATTCGATTCAAATTCGATTCAAATTCGATTCAAATTCGATTCAGATTCGATTCAAATTCGATTCAAATTCGATTCAAATTCGATTTAAATTCGATTCAAATTCGATACAAATTCGATTCAAATTCAATACAAATTCGATACAAATTCGATTCAAATTCGATACAAATTCGATACATATTCGATACAAATTCGAGACAAATTCGATTCAAATTCGATTCAAATTCGATTCAGATTCGATTCAGATTCGATTCAAATTCGATTCAAATTCTATTCAAATTCGATTCAGATTCGATTCACATTCGACACAAATTCGATTCAGTTTCGATTCAGTTTCGATTCAAATTCGATTCAAATTCGATTCAGATTCGATTCAAATTCGATTCAAATTCTATTCAAATTCGATTCAAATTCGATTCAAATTCGATTCAAATTCGATTCAGATTCGATACAAATTCGATACAAATTCGATTCAAATTCGATACAAATTCGATACAAATTCGATTCAAATTCGATTCAGATTCGATTCAAATTCGATTCAATTTCTATTCAAATTCGATTCAGATTCGATACAAATTCGATACATATTCGATACAAATTCGATTCAAATTCGATACAAATTCGATACATATTCGATACAAATTCGATTCAAATTCGATACAAATTCGATACATATTCATACAAATTCGATTCAAATTCGATACAAATTCGATACATATTCAATACAAATTCGATTCAGATTCGATTCAGATTTTATTCAAATTCTATTCAAATTCGATTCAGATTCGATACAAATTCGATACAAATTCGATTCAGATTCGATACAAATTCGATACATATTCGATACAAATTCGATTCAAATTCGATACAAATTCGATACATATTCAATACAAATTCGATTCAGATTCGATTCAAATTCGATTCAATTTCTATTCAAATTCGATTCAGATTCGATTCACATTCGATTCAAATTCGATTCAAATTCGATTCAAATTCGATACAAATTCGATTCAAATTCGATTCAAATTCGATTCAGATTCGATTCAGATTCAAATTACAATCGATTCAAATTCGATTCAGTTTCGATTCTGTTTCGATTCAAATTCGATTCAAATTCGATTCAAATTCGATTCAAATTCGATTCAGATTCGATTCAGATTCGATTTAAATTCGAATCAAATTCTATTCAAATTCGATTCAAATTCTATTCAGATTCGATTCAAATTCGATTCAAATTCTATTCAAATTCGATTCAAATTCTATTCAAATTCGATTCAAATTCGATTCAAATTCTATTCAAATTCGATTCAGATTCGATACATATTCGATACAAATTCGATTCAGATTCGATTCACATTCGACACAAATTCGATACAAATTCGATTCAAATTCGATACAAATTCGATACATATTCGATACAAATTCGATTCAAATTCGATTCAAATTCTATTCAAATTCGATTCAAATTCGATTCAAATTCTATTCAAATTCGATTCAGATTCGATACATATTCGATACAAATTCGATTCAGATTCGATTCACATTCGACACAAATTCGATACAAATTCGATTCAAATTCGATACAAATTCGATACATATTCGATACAAATTCGATTCAAATTCGATTCAAATTCGATACAAATTCGATTCAAATTCGATTCAAATTCGATTCAGATTCGATTCAGATTCAAATTACAATCGATTCAAATTCGATTCAGTTTCGATTCTGTTTCGATTCAAATTCGATTCAAATTCGATTCAGATTCGATTCAGATTCGATTTAAATTCGAATCAAATTCGATTCAGATTCGATTCAAATTCGATTCAAATTCTATTCAAATTCGATTCAAATTCTATTCAGATTCGATTCAAATTCGATTCAAATTCTATTCAAATTCGATTCAAATTCTATTCAAATTCGATTCAGATTCGATACATATTCGATACAAATTCGATTCAGATTCGATTCACATTCGACACAAATTCGATTCAGTTTCGATTCAGTTTCGATTCAAATTCGATTCAAATTCGATTCAGATTCGATTCAGATTCGATTCAGATTCGATTCAAATTCGATTCAAATTCTATTCAAATTCGATTCAGATTCGATTCACATTCGACACAAATTCGATTCAGTTTCGATTCAGTTTCGATTCAAATTCGATTCAAATTCGATTCAGATTCGATTCAAATTCGATTCAAATTCTATTCAAATTCGATTCAAATTCGATTCAAATTCGATTCAAATTCGATTCAGATTCGATACAAATTCGATACAAATTCGATTCAAATTCGATACAAATTCGATACAAATTCGATTCAAATTCGATTCAGATTCGATTCAAATTCGATTCAATTTCTATTCAAATTCGATTCAGATTCGATACAAATTCGATACATATTCGATACAAATTCGATTCAAATTCGATACAAATTCGATACATATTCGATACAAATTCGATTCAAATTCGATACAAATTCGATACATATTCGATACAAATTCGATTCAAATTCGATACAAATTCGATACATATTCAATACAAATTCGATTCAGATTCGATTCAGATTTTATTCAAATTCTATTCAAATTCGATTCAGATTCGATACAAATTTTATACAAATTCGATTCAGATTCGATACAAATTCGATACATATTCGATTCAAATTCGATTCAAATTCGATACAAATTCGATTCAAATTCGATACAAATTCGATACATATTCGATACAAATTCGATTCAAATTCGATACATATTCAATACAAATTCGATTCAGATTCGATTCAAATTCGATTCAATTTCTATTCAAATTCGATTCAGATTCGATTCACATTCGATTCAAATTCGATTCAAATTCGATTCAAATTCGATACAAATTCGATTCAAATTCGATTCAAATTCGATTCAGATTCGATTCAGATTCAAATTACAATCGATTCAAATTCGATTCAGTTTCGATTCTGTTTCGATTCAAATTCGATTCAAATTCGATTCAAATTCTATTCAGATTCGATTCAGATTCGATTTAAATTCGAATCAAATTCGATTCAGATTCGATTCAAATTCGATTCAAATTCTATTCAAATTCGATTCAAATTCTATTCAGATTCGATTCAAATTCGATTCAAATTCTATTCAAATTCGATTCAAATTCTATTCAAATTCGATTCAAATTCGATTCAAATTCTATTCAAATTCGATTCAGATTCGATACATATTCGATACAAATTCGATTCAGATTCGATTCACATTCGACACAAATTCGATACAAATTCGATTCAAATTCGATACAAATTCGATACATATTCGATACAAATTCGATTCAAATTCGATTCAAATTCTATTCAAATTCGATTCAAATTCGATTCAAATTCTATTCAAATTCGATTCAGATTCGATACATATTCGATACAAATTCGATTCAGATTCGATTCAAATTCGATTCAATTTCTATTCAAATTCGATTCAGATTCGATTCACATTCGATTCAAATTCGATTCAAATTCGATTCAAATTCGATACAAATTCGATTCAAATTCGATTCAAATTCGATTCAGATTCGATTCAGATTCAAATTACAATCGATTCAAATTCGATTCAGTTTCGATTCTGTTTCGATTCAAATTCGATTCAAATTCGATTCAAATTCGATTCAGATTCGATTCAGATTCGATTTAAATTCGAATCAAATTCGATTCAGATTCGATTCAAATTCGATTCAAATTCTATTCAAATTCGATTCAAATTCTATTCAGATTCGATTCAAATTCGATTCAAATTCTATTCAAATTCGATTCAAATTCTATTCAAATTCGATTCAAATTCGATTCAAATTCTATTCAAATTCGATTCAGATTCGATACATATTCGATACAAATTCGATTCAGATTCGATTCACATTCGACACAAATTCGATACAAATTCGATTCAAATTCGATACAAATTCGATACATATTCGATACAAATTCGATTCAAATTCGATTCAAATTCGATACAAATTCGATTCAAATTCGATACAAATTCGATACATATTCGATACAAATTCGATTCAAATTCGATACAAATTCGATACATATTCAATACAAATTCGATTCAGATTCGATTCAAATTCGATTCAATTTCTATTCAAATTCGATTCAGATTCGATTCACATTCGATTCAAATTCGATTCAAATTCGATTCAAATTCGATACAAATTCGATTCAAATTCGATTCAAATTCGATTCAGATTCGATTCAGATTCAAATTACAATCGATTCAAATTCGATTCAGTTTCGATTCTGTTTCGATTCAAATTCGATTCAAATTCGATTCAGATTCGATTCAGATTCGATTTAAATTCGAATCAAATTCGATTCAGATTCGATTCAAATTCGATTCAAATTCTATTCAAATTCGATTCAAATTCTATTCAGATTCGATTCAAATTCGATTCAAATTCTATTCAAATTCGATTCAAATTCTATTCAAATTCGATTCAGATTCGATACATATTCGATACAAATTCGATTCAGATTCGATTCACATTCGACACAAATTCGATTCAGTTTAGATTCAGTTTCGATTCAAATTCGATTCAAATTCGATTCAGATTCGATTCAGATTCGATTCAAATTCGATTCAAATTCTATTCAAATTCGATTCAGATTCGATTCACATTCGACACAAATTCGATTCAGATTCGATTCAGATTCGATTCAAATTCGATTCAAATTCTATTCAAATTCGATTCAGATTCGATTCAAATTCGATTCAAATTCGATTCAAATTCGATTCAAATTCTATTCAAATTCGATTCAAATTCGATTCAAATTCGATTCAGATTCGATTCAAATTCGATTCAAATTCTATTCAAATTCGATTCAGATTCGATACAAATTCGATACAAATTCGATTCAAATTCGATACAAATTCGATACAAATTCGATTCAACTTCGATTCAAATTCGATTCAGATTCGATTCAAATTCGATTCAATTTCTATTCAAATTCGATTCAGATTCGATACAAATTCGATACATATTCGATACAAATTCGATTCAAATTCGATACAAATTCGATACATATTCGATACAAATTCGATTCAAATTCGATACAAATTCGATACATATTCGATACAAATTCGATACAAATTCGATTTAAATTCGATTCAAATTCGATACAAATTCGATTCAAATTTGATACAAATTCGATACATATTCGATACAAATTCGATTCAAATTCGATACAAATTCGATACATATTCAATACAAATTCGATTCAGATTCGATACAAATTCGATACATATTCAATACAAATTCGATTCAGATTCGATTCAAATTCGATTCAATTTCTATTCAAATTCGATTCAGATTCGATTCACATTCGATTCATATTCGATTCAAATTCGATTCAAATTCGATACAAATTCGATTCAAATTCGATTCAAATTCGATTCAGATTCGATTCAGATTCAAATTACAATCGATACAAATTCGATTCAAATTCGATACATATTCAATACAAATTCGATTCAGATTCGATTCAAATTCGATTCAATTTCTATTCAAATTCGATTCAGATTCGATTCACATTCGATTCAAATTCGATTCAAATTCGATTCAAATTCGATACAAATTCGATTCAAATTCGATTCAAATTCGATTAAGATTCGATTCAGATTCAAATTACAATCGATTCAAATTCGATTCAGTTTCGATTCTGTTTCGATTCAAATTCGATTCAAATTCGATTCAAATTCGATTCAGATTCGATTCAGATTCGATTTAAATTCGAATCAAATTCGATTCAGATTCGATTCAAATTCGATTCAAATTCTATTCAAATTCGATTCAAATTCTATTCAGATTCGATTCAAATTCGATTCAAATTCTATTCAAATTCGATTCAAATTCTATTCAAATTCGATTCAAATTCGATTCAAATTCTATTCAAATTCGATTCAGATTCGATACATATTCGATACAAATTCGATTCAGATTCGATTCACATTCGACACAAATTCGATACAAATTCGATTCAAATTCGATACAAATTCGATACATATTCGATACAAATTCGATTCAAATTCGATTCAAATTCGATACAAATTCGATTCAAATTCGATACAAATTCGATACATATTCGATACAAATTCGATTCAAATTCGATTCAAATTCGATTCAGATTCGATTCAGATTCGATTTAAATTCGAATCAAATTCGATTCAGATTCGATTCAAATTCGATTCAAATTCTATTCAAATTCGATTCAAATTCTATTCAGATTCGATTCAAATTCGATTCAAATTCTATTCAAATTCGATTCAAATTCTATTCAAATTCGATTCAAATTCGATTCAAATTCTATTCAAATTCGATTCAGATTCGATACATATTCGATACAAATTCGATTCAGATTCGATTCACATTCGACACAAATTCGATACAAATTCGATTCAAATTCGATACAAATTCGATACATATTCGATACAAATTCGATTCAAATTCGATTCAAATTCGATACAAATTCGATTCAAATTCGATACAAATTCGATACATATTCGATACAAATTCGATTCAAATTCGATACAAATTCGATACATATTCAATACAAATTCGATTCAGATTCGATTCAAATTCGATTCAATTTCTATTCAAATTCGATTCAGATTCGATTCACATTCGATTCAAATTCGATTCAAATTCGATTCAAATTCGATACAAATTCGATTCAAATTCGATTCAAATTCGATTCAGATTCGATTCAGATTCAAATTACAATCGATTCAAATTCGATTCAGTTTCGATTCTGTTTCGATTCAAATTCGATTCAAATTCGATTCAGATTCGATTCAGATTCGATTTAAATTCGAATCAAATTCGATTCAGATTCGATTCAAATTCGATTCAAATTCTATTCAAATTCGATTCAAATTCTATTCAGATTCGATTCAAATTCGATTCAAATTCTATTCAAATTCGATTCAAATTCTATTCAAATTCGATTCAGATTCGATACATATTCGATACAAATTCGATTCAGATTCGATTCACATTCGACACAAATTCGATTCAGTTTAGATTCAGTTTCGATTCAAATTCGATTCAAATTCGATTCAGATTCGATTCAGATTCGATTCAAATTCGATTCAAATTCTATTCAAATTCGATTCAGATTCGATTCACATTCGACACAAATTCGATTCAGATTCGATTCAGATTCGATTCAAATTCGATTCAAATTCTATTCAAATTCGATTCAGATTCGATTCAAATTCGATTCAAATTCGATTCAAATTCGATTCAAATTCTATTCAAATTCGATTCAAATTCGATTCAAATTCGATTCAGATTCGATTCAAATTCGATTCAAATTCTATTCAAATTCGATTCAGATTCGATACAAATTCGATACAAATTCGATTCAAATTCGATACAAATTCGATACAAATTCGATTCAACTTCGATTCAAATTCGATTCAGATTCGATTCAAATTCGATTCAATTTCTATTCAAATTCGATTCAGATTCGATACAAATTCGATACATATTCGATACAAATTCGATTCAAATTCGATACAAATTCGATACATATTCGATACAAATTCGATTCAAATTCGATACAAATTCGATACATATTCGATACAAATTCGATACAAATTCGATTTAAATTCGATTCAAATTCGATACAAATTCGATTCAAATTTGATACAAATTCGATACATATTCGATACAAATTCGATTCAAATTCGATACAAATTCGATACATATTCAATACAAATTCGATTCAGATTCGATTCAGATTCGATTCACATTCGATTCAAATTCGATTCAGATTCGATTCACATTCGATTCAAATTCGATTCAAATTCGATTCAAATTCGATTCAGAGTCGATTCAAATTCGATTCAAATTCGATTCAAATTCGATTCAGAGTCGATTCAAATTCGATTCAAATTCGATTTAGATTCGATTCAAATTCGATACAAATTCGATTCAAATTCGATACAAATTCGATTCAAATTCAATTCAAATTCGATTCGAATTCAAATTCAATTTAAATTCAATTCAAAGTCGGCGGCGCGGCGGCTTAAAGCTAAAGGGTTTTTTTTGCTAATATCAGGAACTACGGTATCGAATTGAAAAATTATTTTTGTGTTGAATAGTCCATTTATCCGGAAAGGCTATAAGTTATATAACATCACGATACGACCAACAGGAGCGACCCATCAATGAAAATTGTTGCAAAAACGGAAAAAAGATCCTTTTGAGAGCTTCAGTTGCGTGCGCTGCGTAAACGGTTAAAGTTACTCAAAAATTATGTATCACGGAATTGTTCTCACTTACAAAGACTTCCAAAAAAAAATACACTAAAAATTAAAAAATAACTTTAATTTCGGAAGTCGCTGTTTGTATTTTATTTCTTCTTTATTTGACACCGACTTCCGAAATTAAAGTTATTTTTTAATTTTTAGTGTATTCTCTTTTGGAAGTGTTTTTAATTTAGTTTTAAAATTGGGTACAACAACTAAAAAGTGAAAAATAAAAAACTATTTACAAAAAAAAATACAACTGACTTCCTTAAATAATTCTAAAAAATGCAAAATAACTTTAATTTCGGCAGTCGGTGTTTCTAGTTTGGTTTCTTCATTATTTGACACTATCTTTCACTTTTTAGTAGTTGTACCCAATTCAAAAACTAAATTAATAGTAAAGTTATGCCCGAATTGATAGCCTCTAAAATAGGGAATCTGAACACAGTTGGTGAAATTAGGGTGTATCAGGGTGAACTGTACAAATCTGTATACCCCTTCAGAGCGTATCAGCGTGATGTAATGTTGTGAAGTCGTGAAAACCATATACAGACATGCGATTGCAGCAATTCTGGAAGGTTTGCTATCATTTATTGAAGAGTTCCATTGTGTATCCCCGAAGTCTTTCATCAGATCTCCACCAAATTAAAATGGGACCACATGTGAAGCAACAGTTTTCAAATAAAAAAATTCTTCAAAATCGGTTCACGTAGTAAAAAGTTATGAGGTAACACAAATAAAAAAATTAAAAAAAAATACTGTCGAATTGAGAACCTCCTCCATTTTTTGAAGTCGGTTAAAAATAAAATAGAATAAATTAGTATAGATATAAATCAATTATTAAAATTAGAAATATAATAATAAATTAGATCGAAAAAGTTAAAATGCCATAGACGTCAGTCTATCTAGACATCAGTCTATGGCATTTTAACTTTTTCGATCTAATTTTAAAGCTTCCCTCAGAATAATAACATCTGGCTATAAAACTATTTCGCCACAAGTACAGAAATTAAATACCCTTTTCATAAAACAGACAGCTGGTACAGTAATAAAGAGACAAGTGTCTCCTATCATATCTATAAGTGCCTACATATACTGCAACGGTCTCACAAGCACTTCATTCATTTCGCTCGAGTTGACAAGTTCCAGTTTAATTTTAATCAATATTGAACTTAATTAAAACTCCGGCAAACTATTAAATGGAGTAAATGAAACCTTAGCAAGTATTAATATCGCACGTCGAAATATTATGTTCTTTCATAACATTCAGTAGCATGTTTGAATGTAGGGAATTCAATGGGTCAGCTTGCATTTTGCTTTTAATAGCAATAGTACGAGTTAGTAGGTAGTTTTCATTCAGTTTGGTTTATTAACATTTTTATTGTATGAGGCAGTTGAAAATAGGTTTTTTTATAATTAAATATTGTTCGAAATTTGAGATTTATCATTTGGTTTACTGCAACGGGAATGAATTTAGAATTTCAAATTAAAGCAACATTGGTAACCTAGTATCAGGTTAAATTACTTTAGAGTTTAACTAAATCACCTCGTCATCATTTCAGAATAAAGTTGTCCACTGCTGGACGTAGTCCTCCCCCAAGTGTCGCCACAACGACTGGTCCTGTGCATCGCGCATTCCACCTCATCAGTTCATCAGTCCACCTTGTGGAAGGCCTTGAAACGCTGCGTCTTCCAATACGCGGTCGCCACTCCAGTACTTTTCTGCCCCATTGACCTGTTCTGCAAGAATGTGCCCTGTTCATTGCCACTTAAGTTTGTAGATTCATCGGGCTTTGTCGGTCACTTATATCGAGAAATAACTTTACTACTTTTACTTTCTGAGACCTAACTCACGATTGTTATTACCAAAAATAATAACTACAAACAATTCATCTTCAACTCTCAGTCCTAAAAAGGGTCTGTTTCTGCTAGAAATATCAAGCCTAACGAAATAACTTATTCAGCATTTCTAGAACCCAGAAAGTATTAAGACCCTTATAATTTTGTTATGGCGGTGCGTGGTTCCTCACGTGACATAGTTACAATGCCTCGGCTTACCTATTTGAGGAATAAAACCTATTTATGTGAGGACGACGGTAAATTTCGGAGAGCAAACGTGAGGATTGTAGAGCTTATGAAAGCTATAAAAGACTGTTTTAAGAGTATTTTGTTAAGAATCTTGATTTCCAATTGGTTATTATGTGTTGGGTTGTTGTGTGTTTTGGTTATTGTGTCCTTACTCTCAGTCACTCAGGGATCACCACAATAAAAAGAAAATAGGAATAGACAAAATTGATGTGGACCGATGGTGATGGCGGAAAAAGTACGCTAGATGTGAGATGCACAAGACTGGCCGAAATGCCGACGACTTTTGGGAAGGTATACGTCTCTTAGACGTAGATGGAGGTGTGTTGGTTGAAATGATGATGAGACAACCCAAAACAATAATTATTTATCTATCTATATATCTGATGATGTGGTTTTTGCACTCAGTCCATTGTGGACCATTGTGTGTGGGTCATAGTGGCTTGAATTTCAACCAGCACCTCTCTACAGATGCTGATTAGGCCTCCCAGTTCATTCAGGGCATCTTTGAGAAGATTCCGCAATCGTATGGTGTATACAGGTGACGCCTGTGCTCATAAGAAGCAAATTTCCTCCGCTATTTATTTACTGATCAGTGTCCGGTGATGGTGCCATTACCAGGTCAAACTCCCTCTGTGGTCATTTTTCATCTATTATCTTTAACTTTAAAACTATGCATACATTTTAAAATATTGTGAAATATATTCAAAACCCACAAAATGTGCCCTTTCATTTGACATGTCACACGGCACAATTTGAAAAACTTTGTTTTTCATTTTTCTGATTTTCACCCCAAAACTGACCCCCATATTCCAAATTCATTTATTTAGGGTACACATTCGTGTTTTGGTCACAGATATTCATGTGTATCTTTTAACTCTATCGGTCTAGCACATTCCGAGCAAATTGGCTGTGACAGACGGACAGACAGACAGACAGATACACGAGTGATCAAATAAGGGTTCCGTTTTATCATTCGGACTTATGGAACCCTAAAAATCAAGCGTGTGATTAGCTTGAAACGGCCTCTTAATTCAAAATTATAAAATGGAGAATTTGAATTTAGAATCCGCTAATCAATACTTAAGCTAAGCATATGATCAGCGAGGTTTTTTTATAAAAAAGGCTACAGAAGTTTAAATCCCGTTGTGCCAATTTTTTCTCCTATTAAATATGCATCTGGCTTGCACTGGCTGCAATCCTTTTATGTGCACTCTTAAGTTACCTACACTAAAAATGCAAATAAAATCCCCTAAAAAGTGGGCTTACTAACAAGCCCCAAAGATTGCCTCAAGTATTTTGCACTCGACCCGAAGAAGTTTGTCTTTTACTTAAACAAGCGACCAGTATTTGTGTTACTTAACCGTTTCAAGTTAAAGAAATAAATGGATTTAACTTGAAAGTTCCCGTTGCTTAAGCTAACGAAAAGTTTCTTATTGAATTTCGTCGCTAACCAAATACTGCATGAACGTAAGATGATTCGCCACCGCTGTCAACATTAGGTACTTTTATCAACTTAGAGAGAGCTGTTTACTAATAACGTATTAGGGTTCTTAATGATACCTACGGCAGAAATGCAAAGTGAAAAAAAAATATTCAAAAACCCGGCAGCATAATCAACAAAAAAGTTCCAAATAAGCCACTTTTTAAACTTAGGGCCAATTTCACCATTCGCTCTATAAATTATGTTTTACTGAACTAAGCTTAGCGTAGAAAATGAAAACCATAAAATGATTACAGTGAGATAACCTTAAAGATAGACATATGCTGTCGCGTACTTTTTTTTAGAACTTTAAATGGAAAACAATTCCGTGATACATAATTTTTGCGTAACTTTAACCGTTTACGCAACGCAACTGAAGCTCACAAAAGGATTTTTTTTTCCGTTTTTGCCATAATTTTCATTGATGGTTTTCTCCTGTTGGTCGTATCGTTATGTTATATAACTTATAGCCTTTGCCGATAAATGGACTATTCAACTCAAAAATAATTTTTCAATTCGATACCGTAGTTTCTGAGATTAGCAAAGTTTTATGACAGCGGCGCGCATTTAACTGGGCGTTTAGAATTGGTGAAATCGCCTCTTATTCTATCGATCTATGATCGGACGTGGCAGTTATTTTAGTGCAATCATAGCCTATGACACTTCGATAGTCAAACCCACCATACATACCTTTATTTTTTAACGGAGTCGTCCTCATTCCCCCAGCCGCAGCCGCCGCAGGAGACGCCCGAGGTGTCGAGACGATCTCCGTCCACCGTAGACGTGGGCCTGCGGACGACGTAATAATCCCCCGTACTAATCCCGTAGTAATCTCGGGCCTGGTGCTGTCCGATCAGCACCAGGCCCGAGAGTCAACGGCGCGTAGTGTTCCACGCGCGCCTCTAAGAGATGTCGGCTACCACTGACTGGGCCCGTCATGGACTATGCATGTGATAGATTATCCTAATTATAGGTACTTATTGTTATTATCATGAGTATTCTTTTTATTGTTAAAAGTTGCTAAAATGGTAATGTTTGGCATAATCTAAAACTCGTAACAAGTATGTAATACCTAATTTACAATAATTCTTACATTATTTTAGTATGTCTGAAAAATTAACTAGTTAAAATATTGAGGAATAATGTAGCAAAACATAGAAAATATTTCAAACGGATATCCACCTTAGTTGTTTGTTCACGACTATAAAGGGGGAGCTCCGAGTGGCAAAAACCATTCTTGTTCGAGACGCCGACTAGAACGGAGCTCCGGCCTACAAGTAAAAGTTAAGTAATTTTATTGCTGTTATTATATTTTTTGGTTTATTATTTTGAAATATTTGTTGTTTGGCTGTGTTTAATTGCTATTGTTATTATGTTGAATAGAATAATGGTCATGAACCATTATTTACACCAATAGTTCGGTCTTTTGGCTAGTTGTTGCTATAATTATACATATATTATGAAAGCTCGACTACCAAGGCTTACCAAAGCTCACTTAAAGTTATTTGATGTTATATTATTGTTTCTACTTATGTTAAATGGTATTGAGAAATTAATGCTCTTTGCCTGACAAGATATTTATCGTGTAATATAGCACAATTAATAAATCATAGAATTAGATTTATTGTGATAAACGATTATGATGTGTCGATATAATAATAAAATCAAGCTTCCATGGAGTTTCTTGCCGTTCTTCTCCATGAAGACCTAGTATTGTGAACAGGCAACTAGATTCTCGATTAATGACTATTGGAAATAAATACCTAGTCTTGTCTTTGTGCTTTTTCTTAATAAATCCCTTCCTTAAAACACCACATTCACAATAAGTAAATAAGCAAATAAATAGGTAAATGAAAGATCAATAAATAGGTAAACAGATAGATAAGTAACGAATATTAAATATTTACCTACATCTGGTTACATATCTACACATATATATACATTAATCCTAACATCAGAAGTGGGATAGTTCTCTGGCTTACATAACAGATTATTAATGAATCTCAATTTTGTTATTTTCATGGGCGATGTTGGAGCAATGGCTGTTTTCTGAATGCCGTTTGAGACGATGGGTCGCCGAGTCCACTCTCACCAAGATGACATCGCGATGCCGCAATACAGCCCCAGATAACGGCACTACTAGGATCTAGAAGCTGTGGATGTGTGGGATTGTGGATCTTCAAACTCTTGTCAAAGCATCTGGAGTATTTCGTCGGAAATCAACAGATGTAGAACAGAGTAACAAAAGTCGGTAAGGCCTTCAGAGGCATTGTTTTTAATTTACTTTTAAAATATGATTTATCTGGAGGATATGTCTGTGAATATAGAATGACTATCTTAATAAGTAGTTATTAAGATATTTTTATAGATAGGTATAAAACGATAACCTCTAGTATACTATTGAGAATAGGATACTTGCGGTAAACAAGGGCCACCTCAATTTATGAAATAATATATAAAAAAAAAAATTGCTTGAATTTTACAAATTTTATAACACGATTTATTTAATCGATATAAAATGGTAACACTTTGTTCTGTTTCACCGTAATTTGACATACCAAGAGTATTTAATACTAAAGTTATTTTAAATATGATAACAAAATCTTGTAAGATATTTGGGGTAGAATCTCTTCTTCCTAGCCTTTCCTCACCTAAGGTGGGGTCGGCTCTCTATATCGCACGGCGCGAAGAGGTTCTCTTTAAGACGAAAGTATGTAGGTTCTGTTATTTTGATTACCAGAGGGTATTTTCATAAAAGTGTACCTAACTCGTAATGCGTTACCAAAGATAAATAGTCTATGTAAATAGGATATTATTATATTGCGTATTATTCTCACGTTTACAAGAAATCTTCTGTTCTGTTTTCCTTGGGTGTCTTGTTTGTTTAAAAAAAAAAAAAAAATGGTAACTATGGCGAAAGCTGTAACGAAGTAATTCAAATTTTCAAGGTTAGTCCATATTTAAAGATAAACATTAAAAATAAATGTTCCGGATCTTAAGAAACAATAAAATAAATCAATCTATTTCATATTTTCATGAGCACGAATTTTAATTAGTCCTTTATTACGATTCTTTACGTATGTTTCTCATAGAGAACATGACAACAGTAATGCAAAAATAATTGGAGAGGTTAGTTTTCAAAGTGAAATGATAGGAGAGATATTTTGGTAGAATTTTTAGTATAATAATTTTCGGAGCATTTTAAAGTTGAATAGATTGGAGGTATTTTTTTAATCTCCTATTTATTTGAAATTTTCGGTGCTTATAGTTGTGATCCCTGAGTGGTTATTCATTACAATGTCAATGAAAATAAAAATGAGACTTTACATCCTAGTGCTTGCCAAGTTATAGTCAAAACGGATTTGAGGCTAAGAATAGTCAATTCTAGTGCTCTCTCGGTTGAGAATTGTATTTTGACATTGAAATGGAGATATATGATAGAAAATTGAAGGTACAGTTACAGAATACAGACAAAGACAAAGTTCGCAAATCATTTTATTACGATATCTTTTGAGGGAAAACTCAATAATTATGAAAAAAAAAAACAACAGAATAAGTACTTGGTTTATTGCCATGAAATAGATTGAATATTATATATTCTCCGATTTTATCGGTAGTGAGTATTAGTGATATATTATGATCAAAAGTAATGTGTCATTGTTAGTTGATCAGTAGTCCAATATTCGTTTAGATTTCACAAATAGCAGATGAAAATTCTAGTAATTCCATTAAAATATTAACAAAAAATTGATGTTCAGAATTATTGCAATTGGCGCGGGGTCTCATCTCGAACAATGAAGTTTATGTAATATTAATATTTTAAAAAATGATGGTACAAATTGTACCTACTTTCTGAATAATTGGTTTCTAATTCAAATTTAAATGATTATTGGAACGAATTCTTACTCTTATATTTCTTATACAAAAAGATGGCGCTGTTTGAAGTTTTGTTTTTCCATTTGCATCTATAAAATTTATATATTAATACATTTTCATACAGTGAAACGCTGTTATGAAGTGCAAAATAAAAAAAATACCTGACTGCCAGACGAAATCCTTTGTTACACGGTCTCGATTCTTTGTATGAGATGAGGCACCTGTTCGCTAGTATTATTAAAAACTTTATGTACAAGTAAACACACTGTACAAAGGCGGAGTATGCTTCAGGAATTTTCTACCAGTCTACCATGAGGTGGTGCAGAGACACAATATAGCATTTGAAATTTATATAAAAACAAATAGAAAAAAAGTACACCAATAAATACTTATTGGGTCAATTAAAGTATTATCTGTGGCAATAATATTGTCAGATTGGCCGAACGAACTATGGAAAGTTCAGCAGGTCCATAAATACTACCAATTTGGGACTATTAATGCTGAGAATTTTATGTAACTGACTGAGACTGGAACCAAAATTAGCGATGAGACTATGAGGTTTGGACTGTGGCCAAAATAGCGCTGATGCTATGAGGTTCTGACTGTGACGAAAATTAGCGTTGAGACCATGAGATTCTATAAAAAAAATGTGGCTGTGCCTGTGGCTATGCCTGTGGCTATGCCTGTGGCTGTGCCTGTGGCTATGCCTGTGGCTGTGCCTGTGCCTGTGCCTGTGGCTGTGGCTGTGCCTGTGGCTGTGCCTGTGGCTGTGCCTGTGGCTATGCCTGTGGCTGTGCCTGTGGCTATGCCTGTGGCTGTGCCTGTGCCTGTGGCTGTGGCTGTGCCTGTGGCTGTGCCTGTGGCTGTGCCTGTGGCTATGCCTGTGGCTGTGCCTGTGGCTATGCCTGTGGCTGTGCCTGTGGCTATGCCTGTGGCTGTGCCTGTGGCTATGCCTGTGGCTGTGCCTGTGCCTGTGGCTGTGCCTGTGGCTGTGCCTGTGGCTGTGCCTGTGGCTATGCCTGTGGCTGTGCCTGTGGCTATGCCTGTGGCTGTGCCTGTGGCTGTGCCAATAATAATATTATACAATTTTAAAACTAAAGTAATTGATTACCAGAAATCTTTAAAATTTTCGTGTAATTTAAAAATAATTCATGATATAAATGTTTTATGATTATAATGTGATTTTAAATTATTCAATATGTATGTTAGTTAATTTTACTAATTAATTAAATAAGAAAGAATGTATTTCGAGAACGAAGTACATATCAGAATGGCCGTGATAGATTATCCTAATTATAGGTACTTATTGTTATTATCATGAGTATTCTTTTTATTGTTAAAAGTTGCTAAAATGGTAATGTTTGGCATAATCTAAAACTCGTAACAAGTATGTAATACCTAATTTACAATAATTCTTACATTATTTTAGTATGTCTGAAAAATTAACTAGTTAAAATATTGAGGAATAATGTAGCAAAACATAGAAAATATTTCAAACGGATATCCACCTTAGTTGTTTGTTCACGACTATAAAGAGGGAGCTCCGAGTGGCAAAAACCATTCTTGTTCGAGACGCCGACTAGAACGGAGCTCCGGCCTACAAGTAAAAGTTAAGTAATTTTATTGCTGTTATTATATTTTTTGGTTTATTATTTTGAAATATTTGTTGTTTGGCTGTGTTTAATTGCTATTGTTATTATGTTGAATAGAATAATGGTCATGAACCATTATTTACACCAATAGTTCGGTCTTTTGGCTAGTTGTTGCTATAATTATATATTATGAAAGCTCGACTACCAAGGCTTACCAAAGCTCACTTAAAGTTATTTGATGTTATATTATTGTTTCTACTTATGTTAAATGGTATTGAGAAATTAATGCTCTTTGCCTGACAAGATATTTATCGTGTAATATAGCACAATTAATAAATCATAGAATTAGATTTATTGTGATAAACGATTATGATGTGTCGATATAATAATAAAATCAAGCTTCCATGGAGTTTCTTGCCGTTCTTCTCCATGAAGACCTAGTATTGTGAACAGGCAACTAGATTCTCGATTAATGACTAGTGGAAATAAATACCTAGTCTTGTCTTTGTGCTTTTTCTTAATAAATCCCTTCCTTAAAACACCACATTCACAATAAGTAAATAAGCAAATAAATAGGTAAATGAAAGATCAATAAATAGGTAAATAGATAAGTAACGAATATTAAATATTTACCTACATCTGGTTACATATCTACACATATATATACATTAATCCTAACACATGCATGCCAAGGGGTCGCGGATAAAGTCGTAACAGAGTTACCGCGCGAAGAAACAGGGGTGGGGTATAGCCAGTAAGAGTCTGACAAGCCCTCCCTCTCCACTGAGAGCGGGAGAACTCATAGGATGATATCCCATCACCCCAAAAAAAAAAAACATACCTACATACATACTCACTCGAGAAACATTTTCCTCGTTCTGGGTACCCAACTGGGTAAAAAATTAAATCTGCCTACCCTGTTTTCCAGTTCCAGTCCAGCCGAATAAAGTTGAATATGAGTATTTTATATAGAGTGACTGCTTCTCCGACCTACACAACTAATGCCAACCTCAGTTTCTGGAATTTGAATCGAATCTGAACCGAATTTGAATCGAATGTGAATCGAATCTGAATCGAATATGAATCGAATTTGAATCGAATCTGAATCGAATTTGAATCGAATTTGAATCGAATTTGAATCGAATTTGAATCGAATTTGAATCGAATCTGAATCGAATCTGAATCGAATTTGAATCGAATCTGAATCGAATTTCAATCGAATTTGTATCGAATTTGAATTGATTTTGAATAAAATTTGAATTGAATTTGAAATGAATTTGAATTGAATTTGAATCGAATTTGAATAGAATTTGAATCGAATTTGAATTATTACCATTTTGATTTTTTTTTTTTACTGGGACCAGCTTGCGTTTTACTCTCACCATAAGCAATGATGTGAATAACAAACAAACAACACAAAGAATTTACTTCTTATTTCTGTTCTGTAAGAGACTTGTGATTGGCTGACTTATTTACTGATCCCGACCTGTTTGTTTCAGCTGTAAGTCTTCCATATTGCTTAAATAAATAAATAAATAAACATTGGATTTTTAAACTGGTTTAATTTTTTAAATAAATGAATGAAAAATAAAAAACTTTTTTACAAAAAAATAGAACCGACTTCCAAAAAAAGTGCAAAATAACTTTAATTTCGGAAGTCGGTGTTCCTGTTTTGTGTCTTCGTTTTTTGCCACCGACTTCCGAAATTAAAGTTATTTTGCACTTTTTTTGGAAGTCTGTTCTATTTTTTTGTAAAAAAGTTTTTATTTTTCACTTTTTAGTTGTGGTTCCCCATTAAACTGTGTTAACAATTCATAGACATACGATAGCAGCAATCGCGGTTGATTTGCTGTCAATTATTGAAGAGTTCCGTTGTCTGTCTCCGAAACCCATCACCAGATCTTTTTGAAATTTAAATGGGACCATTTCGGAATAAACCCCTTTCGAACAAAAAAAGAATTTTGAAAATCCGTCAATAAATGACGGAGTTATGCCCGAACATACATTAAAAAAAAAAAAAAAAAAATACAAACATCCGAATTGATAACCTCCTCCTTTTTCGAAGTCGGTTAAAAATGAAGATAGAGCTAGAGACCAACTGCAAAACAGTATGCGCTGATATTCTGGTTCTACTATATTACATAAAAGAAAGCTATAAAATACTGGTATTCAATCTGGTTTGACTAGAAGCTAACCCCCCACAATGATTGGTAGATTTTGTTTACTAAAAAAGCATATATTCACAATTCACAATGGGACAAAATACTTGGGCTATAAGATGAGAAAGCAAAAAATCAATTAATGCAATCATAAATATTAGGCTAAGCGACGACAAAACAAGAAATCAATATAGTAGTAGTTCCGGTGGTTAGTGGTAGTTTCGTACCCGAGGGTTCCATACGGAACCCTATTGCTGTCACTCACGTGTCCGTCTGTCTGTCGTCTATCACTCAGGTTTTACAGCCAAATTGTTGGAGCTAGTCTTTAAATTTTCACAGTAGGTACATGCATATTGTTGACCCAAAGCCTTACAAATTATCAAAAATTGCTACGGAACCCTAAATGTGCTAATTCTGACACGCACTTGGCTGGTTTTTGGAATTAACTACGTTGGCACTAAGCAACAATACTTAATTCGAAGAAAACCTGTCAATGTCAAAAGTTGCCAAGTCTCACTTCTTTCAGTGTTATTTTTCAATATATACGATTTATACTAGAAAATACTCGTAATCAATCAGATTAGTAGTGAGCGCATTTGCCCGGCTCGATATCGGCAAGTGATGGATGGAGTGCGCTGTATATTTTAAATATAAAAACTTTTGAAACTCACCTCAGTTCTTATAATAATATGTGGGAAGTAATTTTGGCTCTTAGCAAGGAAAAATCCAAAGATGCAAGGTCATCTTCTGTATATATTTTATCTATCACACGTCTGCTGTTTCATAAATATATCATCATCTGCCAAGCCTTTTCCCAACCTTCTGGGGGTAGGCTTCCAGTCTAACCGGATGCAGCTGAATACCAGTGTTTCGTATGTAGCTACTGCATATCTGACATCCAAAACTCAGTTACTGGGTAATACGATACCCTTTGGTAAGACTAGTTGTCAGACTTTCGGGCTTCTGACGAAACGTTACGACTGTCAAAGATCCACGATTGACAGCCGGGACCTACTGCTTAACGTGCTTTCCAAGGCACGGAGGAGTCTCGGTATGTAAAGATGGTCACCTATCCTTAGACCAACCTCGGATAATGTAGCTTAACCTGATAGATCGACCCATGCGGTTGTTATTACTTTAGCCACGAAAAACTCCTGGTTCATAAATGTATGTTCTCTAATTCGTGTTCTTCATAGTTGAAGGCCGTGCCCGTCCTGGAAATCTTTCACGGATTCACTGATGAGCTGCTTCCAGATCAGGGCCATAAATGTATAAATTCCTGTAAACAAAACTTAATAGGTACCTACCTCTGTGAAGATATATTACTCGCACGGAGAAATGTGGGATTTGGCATACGGACCGAATTTTCATTGTTTCACGTTTTTGTGAAACTGTGTGTGCATTTTCCTAATTTTGTGTTGGTCAAAGCATATAGTTTTTTAACTTTTTGACCACTTGTCAATCAACTTATACTGGCTTAAGTAATTCTTAATTCTACGGAAGCTGCGTAGTTATTTTAAAATATTCCTAAGTATGTATTCTCACTAAGAATCACTAGTAAGAAGCTTGAAGATCAAATCCATCATAATACCGGAACTTAAGAGCTGACTTTGATATACGATACCCTCGTTTTCCAGGCATTTCTAATAAATAAGCACCTACCCTACGTAAGTTCTTAATAAAAGAGGCAGACGAGAAATTTGGAGATTACGTAAATTGTAATACTTACCTACGCAAACAGCTCATTACAGACTTTTCTTAATTTAAAAATAATTTAATTAAAGCAAAATTTCGATAGGTACTCGTATCTATAATATCAGACAGAGCAGTGGTGGCTCAGTGGTAATGCTCCCGATATACGAGTTGTACGTCTTGGGTTCAAACCCAAGACACTTCACTTTGTGTTTTGAAGAACACAAATAAGAAGAGAACTTACATTTATGAATCAGGAGGAGTTCGTGGCTAAGGTTATAACAGCCGCACGGGTCGAACTATCAGGTTAAGCTACGCTTACCGAGGTTGGTCCGTGGACCAACCTCAGTAAGCGTATAAGGTGACCATCTTTACATACCGGACTCCTCCGTGCCTTGGAAAGCACGTTAAGCAGTTGGTCCCGGCTGGGTATCGTATTACCCAGTAACTGGGTTGTGGAGGTCAGATAGGCAGTAGCTCCATATAAAATACTGGTATTCAGCTGCATCTGGTTAGACTGGAAGCCTACCCCCAGATAGTTGGGAAAAGGCTTGGCAGATGATGGTACATTTATGAAACAGCAGACGTGTGATAGATATTAAAATACATTACAGAAGATGCCCCTTGTATCTTTGAATTTTTCCTTGCTAAGAGCCAAAATTTTTTCCCACATATTATTATAAAAACTGAGGTGAGTTTCAAAAGTTTTTATATTCGAAATATACAGCGCACTCCATCCATCACTTGCCGATATCGAGCCGGTCAAATGCACTCACTACAAAACTGATTGATTATTTTCTAGTATAAATCGTATATAGAGAAAAATAACGATGAAAGAAGTGGGCCTCGGCAAATTTTGACAGTGACAGGTTTTTTCCGCATTAAATATAGTTGCTTAGTGCGATCGTAGTTAATTCCAAAAACCAGCCAATTGCGTGTCGGAATTAGCTCATTTAGGGTTTCGTAGCAATTTTTGATAATTTCTATGGTTTTGGGGTCAACAAGATGCATGTACTTACTGTGAAAATTTAAAGACTAGCTCCAAGCGTTTGGCTGTAAAACCTGAGTGATAGACGAGAGACAGACGGACACGTGAGTGACAGCAATAGGGTTCCGTAACGCTAAAAATAAAATAAAACAGTTTTAGAATCAGGTTTTTTTATTGATTTCTTGTTTTGTCATCGCTTAGCCCAAGTATTTATGATTGCATTAATTGATTTATTGCTTTCTCATCTTATAGCCCAAGTATTTTGTCCCATTGCGAATAGTAAACAAAATCTTCCAATCACTGTGGGGGGTTAGCGTCTAGTTAAACCAGATTGAATACCAGTATTTTATAGCTTTCTTTTATGTTATATAGTAGAATCAAACTTTTAGCGCATACTGTTTTGCAGTTGGTCTATCTTCATTTTCATTCATTTATTTTTAAAAAAATGTGAGCCGTCACGGGACGCCTGGCAGATGTGAAACATCGACATTATTTTGTAAAAACAATATGCAGAAAAAAACATATTATTATTGTGATAGGAACTAAATATGTCATAATGATAAAATAAAATATTACGATTTTTTTCCAGATAACGATGACTCTTTATTGAATAAACATTTATTTTCATTAAATACAAAAATTTACGAATTTATTTCAAATCGTGACTACTTAATTCGTTTAATCAGTGACTTCGGTAATAGTTATATTCGATGTTGCCTCTGAGGACGGTATTACTGTGACAATTGGTCGATGGTAACTGAAGTATGTTACAAAAGTATTGGACATAACACATCAAGATATATAAAAAATACAGCATCTATTGTTGTTTCGTATCTGGTGGTAGGTTCTCTTGGATTGTTATTAATTTGCAATTGAAATTCTTCTTGGAGAAACGTAATTAATGGCGTTGATTCATCTTTTGCAAAATTTACATTGAAATACCCAGCTAAAATCAATGGTAGTGTGTCTTTATTGGTTTTGAAAGTTATTGAACCTTTGTGACTGTACGGAAATAATCTCTCGTGTAAAAATGAAATGATGTCATTTATTTTTTTATTAGGAGAAATGTACACAACAATCATCATCAATTCACTTCCATCTTCTAGTTTAACGTGTGAAGCACACATATCGCCAATAGATGTTTGGGAGACATGAACTTCTGTAGCATTTTGAATTACTAAATCCATGTTGAATGTAGTAATATGTGAAGCATTGTTGTTTTGATGTGAGCTTAAATAAAAATTAGTATATTCTGGTACTATTAGATTTACAAAATCTTACATAACATTAATAGTATGTCTTGTGTTTAACAGATCTTGGTGATGCCCAGTTTCAATAATAATATTTTGTGACCCCTGTGATGATTGTTGGGTTCTGAAATATATATAAAAAATATGTTATTAAAATGTACAGAAAAATTTAAATTGGCTTCAATATATTAGTAAACTCAAGAATCTTAGCTAGTTTTTTTTTTTTTTTTTTTGGGGGCTGGGAAATCAACCTACGACTCCTTCCGCTCTAGGGTGGAGTGGAAGGGTGTGTCAGACTCTTACTGACTAAAACCCACCCCTGTTCCTCCCTGCCTCGAGTGCCCGGGGGCGAGGTAACTCTTTCGAATTTATCCTCCACCCCCGGGCAGGAATGTGGAACGCTTCACGATTTTGCGTGTCATCCTTGCGCAGGGGCCATGCTAATCTTCTCTGTATCGTTCCAATTTTAGTATATGTACTGCCGAAGCAAGTACATCTTAGCTCGTTACTTCAATATATTAGTAAAGATCGTAAATTATAAATATCAATAATGAATGTTTCACTATAAATGCCACTATGATTTGATAAATTAATTAATTTTTTAATGTTCATATTTATAACAAATAAGAAAAAACTTTCGTGCGCTGCACGCCATCGATTTTGAAATACAATTCTGTCAGTCTTAATAAATTTATTCTCTGAGCAATTGCTTTAATGCATTAATTTCAATAAGAATGAAATTAAAATTAATTATTAATTTAAAAATAAAAACATTATATGCAATGAAATTTATGTGAATTTTAATCTGTTATCTGGGTTGGATGATTGTATCAGATTAAGTTCTAAATAAGCGTTACATGCCAAGGAAACAAGATTATTGTTGTTATATTTAGATTTGTATCTCTACCAAAAATGGCCGTTTCTGACACTTTCGCCAACTACTTTGGATACAAAACATTCTGAGACCTGTCTTAACAACGTAAAAATACTTTATCCTCTTTGTAACAAACGTGACGTTGGATTCTTTAATATTTATTTTCTAGGCTATGCTACGATTTTTTATTCAATAAGGGCACCACTTGACCGGTAGTAGACCCTTAAGTGGTTACGATAAAGTAGGAAAAAAACAGAAAGGGACGAAAAGCCATATTGATAACATTTGCTAACTTTAATAAGCTTAGTTTAAGGGTGTCCTAGTCGGTCATTCTTCCATACAAACGTAGTATGGCGATTACTTTACTATTTGATGGTGTAATAATAGGGCGTCCCCCTATTTTCTAGGCTATGCTACGATTTTTTATTCAATAAGGGCACCACTTGACCGGTAGTAGACCCTTAAGTGGTTACGATAAAGTAGGAAAAAAACAGAAAGGGACGAAAAGCCATATTGATAACATTTGCTAACTTTAATAAGCTTAGTTTAAGGGTGTCCTAGTCGGTCATTCTTCCATACAAACGTAGTATGGCGATTACTTTACTATTTGATGGTGTAATAATACTAGGGCGTCCCCCCAAAGCGACGGCGGATCTAAACAACAAAACATTGTAACAATGTCCGAACTACGCGTCGCTAGTTGGAACATTGGCACAATGACAGGACGCAGTGCCGAACTAAGCGCTATCTTAGAACGACGTCGCATTAACATCTGCTGTTTGCAAGAAACAAAATGGAAGGGTTCTAAATCACGACAAATTGGGAAGGGTTTTAAATTTATATATTATGGCATAAAGAGTGGAAAGAATGGGGTTGGGATTGTATTGGATCAATATTTGAGTCGGAAGGTAGTAGAGATAAATAGAACGAGTGACCGTATTATGTCTGTTAAACTAGCATTGGAAAACCAACCCTGCCTCAACATTGTGTGTGTCTACGCTCCGCAGGTGGGATGTCCTGAAACGGATAAACAAGAGTTCTGGGAAGAATTGTGCTCACAAATGAATGCACTACCCGTAAACGAACAAAGACTTATCTGTGGAGACCTTAACGGACATGTGGGCAGTGACTTGAGCGGGTATGAGAGCCATCACGGGGGTTTTGGTTATGGAACACAAAATAAAGAAGGCACCACAATATTGGAATTTGCAGCATCTCTGAATTTAGTTGTTGTGAACACATTTTTTCAAAAGAAGGATGAACACCTCATTACTTATAAAAGTGGGAAATCCAAAACACAAGTTGATTACATAATGACAGATAGAAGGAACCTAAAACAAGTTAAAGACTGCAAAGTTATTCCGGGCGAACCACTAACGTCACAGCATAGACTTTTGTTGGCAGCTATAAAACTCTCACGTCAAATTAAGTATAAAATACCAAGATTAGAGCGAATAAAATGGCGAGAACTTGTCTCAGAAAAAGGGTGCGACTTTGAAAATTCAATAAGTGATTATTTGGATAACAACTCTACATCAAGCGAATCCCCCGGTATTGCCTGGTCAAAATTTCAAAAATTCTGTATCACCCAAGCTAAGACTATCGTGGGTGTCTCTAAGGGTCCCCTGCATAACGATAAAGATGCCAAATGGTGGAACGACAAAACTAAAAACACCGTGTCCGAAAAGAAACGCCTGTTCAAAAAATGGCAAGAAACTTGCTCAGAGGAAGACAAACTAGAGTACAAAGAGGCGAAAAAGAAAGCTAGAAGATCAGTTGCAATCGAGAAGGAAACTGCGGAGTTAGATTTATATCAGCAGCTGGAACTAGCCACGGATACAGAGATCTATAAAGTAGCTAGACACAGGCATAATAACACGAAGGATTTTAAGACTACAAAGTACATCAAGGACAGTAAAGGCACATTACTCACTTCGGATAAAGATATTTGCAAAAGGTGGTATGAGTACTACTATAGACTCCTAAATGAGGAATTCCCTAGACAGGCTGAAGTCGAAGAACCCAGGACGCAAGGACCCGTAAATCAAATCACCACCACAGAAGTCAAAAAGGCTATTCTGAAAATGAAAAAACACAAAGCCTGCGGGCCGGATGACATACCAACCGAACTCTGGAAGTCTCTGAAAACAAGTGGGGAACTCTGGCTGACAAACTTGTTTAACAACATCTTAACGAGCGAATTAATGCCAGATGCCTGGAGGAAAAGTATACTTGTTCCATTTTACAAAAATAAGGGAGACGTTAGAGAGTGCGGGAACTTCCGGGGCATAAAACTCACCTCACACACCCTTAAAATCTGGGAAAGAGTGCTCAGCGAACGCCTAACATCTATAATCTCGCTAACGGAAAACCAGTTTGGTTTTGCACCGGGAAAGGGAACCATGGACGCAATTCATGCCGTAAGACTGGTTATGGAAAAAGCGAAAGAAAACGATCAAAACCTGTGGATGGTATTTATAGACCTGGAAAAAGCCTTTGACCGTGTACCGAGGGCAGTGATATGGCAGGCGCTCAGAGCGCACAGCGTACCTGAATGCTACATTCGCATAATTAAAGACATGTACAACGATGTTCAAACTAGCGTTAGAAGCCCAGCCGGTCTATCTGACAGCTTTAACATAAAAGTTGGCGTCCATCAAGGTAGTGCACTGAGTCCTTTGTTATTTAACGTGGTCATGAATTACCTAACGCGAAAAATCCAAAAACCAACTCCATGGAATCTTTTGTATGCGGACGACGTAGTCCTTATATCCGATAATATGCAAGAGCTGCAGAAAGACCTGGAAAGATGGAGAGAGTCGCTGGAACAAAATGGCCTACGTATTAGCAGGACAAAAACGGAATTCATGTTCTGCAACTTCAATTCCCATGCTCCATTAAATCCTGTCATCACGCTCAATGGCACGGCTCTCCCTAGGGTTAAGACCTTTAAGTACCTGGGATCAGTTCTCTCCGAGGATGGCTCTATAGAAGCAGACATAATACAGAGAACGACGTCTGGATGGATGAAGTGGCGTACTCTAACGGGGGTGCTATGCGACTCGAAGATGCCAGTAAGAACAAAAGGCAAGGTGTACAAAACAGCAGTAAGACCAGCACTGTTGTACGGTAGTGAAGTTTGGGCAGTCAAAAAAACTCATGAACAAAAGCTTCACACCACTGAAATGCGTATGCTGAGATGGGCGGGTGGAGTGACACTCAAGGACAGAGTACGCAATGAACACATTAGGGGAAGTTTTAAAGTTGCACCTATCACTGACAAGATGTCCGAATCAAGGCTAAGATGGTATGGGCACGTGATGCGAAGGCCTGATGATTATGTTGTGAAGAAGTGCCTTTCCATGGCTACTAAAAAAAGGGGTAGGGGAAGACCGCAAACCACGTGGATGACAAATGTCCAAAAGGACATGAGAAGCCTCAATGTCAGCATTGAAGACACCAAACAAAGAACAACATGGCGCCGCATGATAAAGAAAGCCGACCCCGTGTAACGGGATAAGGCGAGGCTAAAGAAGAAGAATAACAAAACAAAAAAACATCGTATAGTGTGGCGACGCGTCGCCACGGCATGCGTCGCCACGCCAGAAATCGGTTTTACGTGCGGCTATAGATGTTTCACATTAAAATTTAAACCAATTTAAAAATCCAGTGTTTATTTATTTATTTCAGCAATATGGAAGACTTACAGCTAAAACATACAGGTCGGGATCAGTAAATAAGACTGTCACCCAATCACATTTCTCCACTTATAGAATACAGAAATAAGAAGTATGTTCTATGTGTTGCTTGTGTGTCATCCACATCATTGCTTATGGTGAGAGTAAAATGTAAGCTAGTCTAAGTAAAATAAAAAATTAAAATATTACTTCTAAACCATTTAACATAGAAGTAAATGAAGTAGGTAATGCTCTTCAGTTGTCGCGTCTCGGTAAGTTCTTCAATATCCTGAAACATAAGTAAAAGTTTAAGTTCTAACTTTCATTCACAAACTCCGAACTTGTGAAAGATGGATAATTCACCGAATATTCAAGTCTCTCCAGAACACATTTACAAATGGACTCATCTTTATAACTATGGTCGTTAAATATCTCATCGTGAAATTGCGTCTTTAAGCATTATTATGTTTGAAGTACTAATTTTAAAGCAAATCTAAGTATTTTACTTAATAATAAAAGTTATGTTTTACAGTTTAAGTTAAAGGCATTGGTATTAATTTACTTAATTGATCTATATACATGGTGTAACTGAAATGGGTGGTCATATTTTAACTACTACCTGCCCTTAGAAATTAACAACTTTCTCCATGAAAATCACAGAAAATTCCGAAGGAAAAAATTGGACCTCCCATACTAATTTTGGTCAACTGATAACTTTGAACGGAAATTCCAAAGTATCATCGTAAGATGGAGTGATCACTTGGTGAAGGTAAGCCGGAGAATCCACTAGATTCAAGACATAGCACACATACGTCTGTTTACAAAGTATCATCGTAAGGTGGTTTTGAAGCGGTTGCGTTGTGGCATCGCCATACCAGACGACCAGGGAGTGTACGTGGACTCAAGGAACATTGGCTGAGCCCTCTGCTACCAGAACCCCTGGGTTGACGTAAGGAGGTGGGTACTCATACACGCCGACAAGCAAGATGCGTGCTGGTTCATGATGCTGGGTGTCCCCGAGGACCAGATCCTGACCCTTATGGACGCCGAGCGCCGGCTATTTATTGATCTGGGGTCTGTATACATCAAGTTTCAGGGACCCAAGGGTAGGTTCATTGATGTCCCACGGAATTGGGATCGGACCACGAACTGAGTAGTGGAAGCAGGGGAGACTACTCCCCCAACAAACAACCCAGCAGCAACGGTGGCTAACCCCGCTGTAGTGGCGGAGTCGGCTGCCCCTGACGCCGCTGTGGGTGCCATCCCTCTGGCGGATGGGGAGCTCGACGGCTTTATGTTGTCCCCGGCTTCCAGCCTGAGGGGGGACGGTTTCGACGAAGGTGACTTGTTTGCCGGGCTGCGACTGGAGGGCGACGAAGAGGGTCCCGCCAGCGATGGCGTCCCCTTCGTTGGCCAGTAAAGTCGTGCAGGCAAACCTCCACCACAGTCAGACTGCGATGGCTCAACTACGCAAGTGGTTGGAGGTGCAACACACCACCATTACCCTGATCCAGGAGCCGTGGATTAGGGGTGATCAGATACGAGGACTCTCCAATCTTGGTGGTAAGCTCCTTGTTACTATGGACCACGATTACCCTAGATCGTGTATTTATGTCACAGGTAACCTTAAAGCACAGCTCTTAATGACTTCTGTTGCAGAGATGTCTCTGCAGCAAGGCTGACGATACAACGCGGCGAGGCTCTCTTAATATATCTCCTCCTGTGATTGGGTGGTTTGATTCTTATCTTCAGGGTCGCTCGCAGTCGGTTTACTCGGAGGAGGCTTCCTCTGACTGGTGTGACCTCGCTGCCGGTGTTCCTGAGGGTGGTGTCCTTTCTCCTCTTCTTTTCTCTATATTCATTAACGCTATCACTAAGGTCTTATCTTCACACTACCATCTCTATGCAGATGACTTGCAGCTTTATCGCCACTTTAAACCTGAAGAGCTTACTGGAGCTATCGATCAATAATGTTCTTAATAATATCAGTCAGTGGGCTAAATGTTTTGGACTTTTAGTAAATGCTGCAAAATCACAAGCTCTCATTATTGGTGACAGATACTTCGTAAATCTCTTGAGTAGCCAGTCTCTTCCTCCAGTTTTATACGATGCCGTCGCTATAGCCTATTCCAAAAAGGTCAAAAGCTGAGGTGTTTTGCTGGACTGCAATCTATCTTGGAATGTTCACATTGAAGAAGTAAGCAGGAGGGTGTTTTGTTCGTTTCGGTCTCTGAAACGTCTCCAGAAGTTCCTGCATTTTTCGACCAAAGTTATTCTCGCTCAGTCTCTTCTTCTACCTCTTCTAGACTATGCTTATGTCTGCTTCCTTGATGCGACTGAGAAACTCCTTGATAAGCTCGAACGTCAGCAGAATTGTGCATACGCTTCATCTTTGGCCTTCGGAAGTACGATCATGTGTCGGAATTTCGGAAGAGGTTGAGGTGGCTGCCTATTCGCCAACGTCGGGATACCTACATTCTTTCCTTACTCTTTTCAGTTCTTCACAATTCCAGCTCCCCCTTGTATCTCCGGGAACGCTTTGAGTATCCTGTTCCAAGAGGAAAACTTTGCCGCTCATCATCCTCTCTTCTCCTTCGGTTTCCTTCCCACTCTTCTAGTCGTTACGGTAAATCCTTTACTGTTCGTGCTGTACGCCTTTGGAACTCTCTTCCACACACTCTAAGGGATAGCCCTTCGTTGGAGGTGTTCAGGAAAGGAATAAGGGAGCATTTCCTGTCAACATGACCCATAATAATATATTTTTATAGAATTTCTTTGTTTATATCATAGGTATGTATTATGTTTGTGTATCACATATTTGTTTAGTTTATTTAAGCAACAATATTAGATTTTGAGTTTTGTTGTGCACTTATGATAATCCTAAGCAATTGTGTATTTTTCACCTTGTGGTTTGCTGTAAGAAAACTCAAACGCTGGGTTAAGCTCACCTGTGTAAATAACTGTCCTATTGTGTTTTTTCTGTAAATGTTTTATGTGTACAATAAAGAATAATAATAATAAGTAGCCAGGATTATCCATCAGCAACTTGCTCTGAAATACTCTCTTGTGGAATCGGAAGTGCCCTACTACAGGTACGTGCCCAACCCAGTTCTCGATAATGGTCATATCTCATTGTACTGGGATCGGTCCATCATCACTGACAGGACTATTGTAGCCAATAAGCCTGATATAGTGGTGGTGGACCGAATAGAGAGGCGTGATATGATGGTTGACATAGCCGTCCCGCATGACGAGAACCTCGTGAAAGCTGAGAAAGATAAACAAATCAAGTAGCTTGACTTGGCTCGCGAGGTTGTCGACATGTGGGATATGGACTCGGCAATCATTGTGCTGATAGTCGTGTCAGCCAATGGCCTTTTAGCCACGAGCCTCGACCAACACCTCAGGAGGCTCTCGTTAGGCGGCTGGATCAAGGGCTTGATTCAGAAAGCAGTACTTCTGAACACGGCTCGCATTGTCAGGCGGTTCCTCTCTCTGGAGCCCTGACCGCCGGTAGCTTGAACCCTGTTCCCGATATTGGTAGGATACAATTTTTATATTTTTAAATGTTTTTTTAAATTTTTTTATTGAAATATTTAAAAATATAATATAATATGTATATCAAATGAATAAACGAAATAATAATAATAATGATGGTTGTTTTTGCCTCAGTGTACATGCCTGAGGCGGAGGAACTACCCCCTCACGACCTGGTCCGCCTCGTTACCCACTGCGAGAGTAGCGGAGTTGAGATGATGATAGGGGCTGACGCCAACGCACATCACCCCTTGTGGGGTATGGATTCGCACAACGCAAGAGGTAAGGCGCTAGTGGACTTCTTGTCCACAACTAACCTATCCCAACTAAACACAGGTTCCAAGCCAAAATTCGTAACCAGACGCAGCCGTACAATCATAGACCTTACTCTGGCAACAGAAGCTGCAGCGGGACTCACAACTGGGTGGCAGGTATCCAAGGAGGCCTCCTGCTTAGATCAAAGTTGGATCCGCTTCGACGTTCAGGTCTGGGTACCGTCTAAACTTCCACGGCGTAATCCGCGCAACATGGACAGAGCTGTATACAAACGCAGCCTAAGTTTTAAGATGGAACCACAATGCGATACGATGAGTCTTGAGGATACGACGCGAATTGACCCACACGTAAGCAAGCTCACCGAGTCACTGATAAGCAGCTACCATACTGCCTGCCCAGAAACAACGCCGCGCGTTACACCGGGTAAACAACACTGGTGGGACGCGGATTTGAAACGCAAACGCGGTAAGGTAAGAAAGGCCATGAACACATGTGTGGATGAGGACTGGGATGCGTATTATGCAGCCAAATCCAGCAACAAAAAATGCATCAAGACCAGGCGTACTGCGGGATGGCGGAAATTCTGTGGTAGTATTGAGTCCTGTCAACAAGCAAACAGGCTAAGGAAAATACTGGCGCAACAGGGTACTCCTAAGCCCGCCATACTCCGTAACCTGACAACACGCTCACCACGTCGCCTGAAGAAACGAGACGCCTCCTAGTTACTCCTCACTCCTCCTAGTTACTACTCACTTCCCAGGGAGCGTCTTCGGACAGGTAACGGACTGGCAAGATATTACACAAACACCACCAGATGATGATTGGCTCTACGCACACAGGATGATTACACTGGAGAAAATCCAATTGGCCATCCAAAGCTTCCAACCTTTTAAGGCACCTGGGCCCGATGGGGTGCTTCCCGCCCTACTGCAGTGAGGTGGGGTCCCGGTGGCAAAGAAACTGTTGCCTGTAATGAGAGCTTGCCTGGCCTGTAAATACGTTCCAAAAGGATGGAGGGAAGTGAAAGTAATATACATTCATCCAGGTAAGAGTGATTATACAAACGCCAAATCCTACCAGCCCATAAGTCTAACCTCCTTCTTGTTGAAGGTGATGGAAAGACTGTGCGAAAGGGAGACGCGAGATGGCGCCCTAAAAGCAGTACCACTACACGGTAACCAGCATGCATACAGTTCAGGTAAGTCAACAAAGTCTGCTCTTCACGTGGTGATAAGCCAGATTGAAGAAGCGATTCACCAGAAAGGTACCTGCCCGGGCACGCTCATAAACTACGAAGGAGCCATCGACAAGACAAACTTCTCCAGCATTGGTGCCGCCCTCGCCAGGCACGGTGTGGAACAGGTATCAATAGACTGGATTATTAACATGTTAAGCAAACGAGTTATTTACCTTGAGGAAGAACAACAGTAACAATCGGAAAGATGGAGCCGGGTGAAATTTAATTTTATTTTATTTTATTTTATTAGGGAAAACAAACAATTGTACATTTAGTATTACATCTAAGTATACAATAGAGTAGGTTAACGTACAATCAACAACGTTTCCACATATTACTATAAACATTTATATAGGTACAGTATGGATGAAATGTATGTCTAATTTTAATGTTGTACTAAATTTAATTATTTTTAAGAGTATTAACTAATTCTTTTTTAAATACATTATAAGATAACGCAAATATGTCTATTTCAACAAAATGTTGGTTGTATATTTTGACTAATCTGTGGAGAGGCGCCCGCTCACCCGCATTTGTACGACTAGTTGTCGTAGCAAAGAGTGGGTAAGCGCGCGCCTCTCGTCTTTTTACAGTTCTGGGCACGATATAAAATATATTATTCACAAGTTCAGGGCAATCAAACTTGTTGTGTATCAGTCCACGGAGCATCATGGCTTGGAGTAACGTACGCCTTGAATGTAATGTTAGTAATTTAAATTTAACCAACGACTCCTCATACGGTAGACGCTCCAAGTGACATTTAAATCGCAGTGTTTTCAAAAACTTACATTGAATTCTTTCTAATGCTTGATCATATTTTGCATAGAGAGGGTCCCATATCATACACGCATACTCTACTTGTGGTCGTAATAAAAAGTTGAAGAGATGTATATATGTGGCTGGGCGTTTGAAATCGGATGATGATCTCATAACAAAATTGTACATTTGGAAAGCTTTGGCAATTATCTTTTCAATGTGCAAATTAAGGTGAAGTTTGCAATCCAAAAGCACACCCAAATTGGCTCCTTTTAGCAGAAAAAAGGCACGCCTGGGTCTTAGCAGCATTGAACTTAACCAGATTGGCATCGCCCCATTCTGAGACAGCCTACAAGGACAAGTTCAAGCGCCCAACCATAGCTTCTTGGAGAGACTGAACCTGAGACCCACTAACTCGTGCGATGACTTCACAAGCAAGCCTTACGACTAACCAAACTTCAGTTGTGGAAAGTCACGGTGTTACTGGCCACGGGTCTTTTAATAAGTATCTCTCTGTCATAGAAGTCACAGACAGTCCACTCTGCAAAGCCTGCATGGAGGAGGACGAGACAGCAACTCATCTACTGCTAAGCTGCCCTGTAGTCGCTGCATACAGGGCCAAATAATTCTGACACCCAGGTAAAATAAGCGAGATAGTCAGTAATACCAGGGCGCTGCTGGCCTTCCTCAAGGAGCTGGGGTGGATCGAATGACAATGCTGTCCCCTTTGTACGCAAAATACGCGCCTTGAGCGTGTAGTTGCGGAAACCAGTCCGACATACATACATACGTACATACAAGGTGGAGTGATGACTTGGTGAAGGTAAGCTGGAGAATCCTCTAGATTTGAGACACAGCACACAAACTTCTGTTTATAAAGTATCATCGTAAGGTGAAGTGATGACTTGGTGAAGGTAAGCTGGAGAATCCACTAGATTCGAGATACGCAGCACACAAACGTCTGATTATAAAGTATCAAGGTAAGGTAGAGTGATGACTTGGTGAAGGTAAGATGGAGAATCCACTAGATTTGAGATACGCAGCACATAAATGTATATTTATAAAGTATCATCGTAACGTGGAGTAATGACTTGGTAAAGGTAAGCTGGAAAATCCACTAGATTCGAGACACACAGCACGCAAAAGTCGTTTGATATAGGCTACAATGACCAGCAGTCTTCCTCAGTCAAAAAAAATAGCAGTTAAGTTCTTTCTAAAATTGAACGCTAAAAGATTCAAGAGTACAGTACTTATTTTGTCATGCAAACAAACAACCCACGTAAGCTTGAATAAATTTGTTTAAGATATTTTGTAGAGGGTTGCGTTTGTGTTAAGCGGCTGAAAAATGGCTTCTGAACAAAGTAATAAAGCCTCAACCAATCGATTGAAAGAAAATACGAGTTTCCGCCGAATCTAAGCGAAGATACGAAAGGATTCTGTGAAAATCTGTCGCAGAGACAAACCTGGTAACTTGTGAATGGGACTGATTGCAAAAACAAATAAGGTAAACGTATTTTTAAATGCTGCTTACTTTTTGTTTTATTTGTTGTTGTTCAGTTTTGTTAACATTGTTGCAGGTACCTTATTTTCTCATTTCAAATTGGCATGGACTACATATGGGTGAATTTAAAATATATCTAAATAATAAATAAATTTGATTTTTTTTTATGTTTGTTTCTGTTTCAGTGCATTAAATTCTTAATTTGCTATTTTACTTTTTAAGTTGCACAAATTAAGTAATCCTTACTAATAATACACATGCAAATATCTTTTTAAGTTCATCATAATGTTCATCATATTCCAGGCTATGAGGAACTTGCCCTGGCGGTTAGTGCGACTGACATGTTCGCCGAGAGCAACGTTGCCGGCTTTGCCGCGCTGCTAAGTAAACTTAGAGTGTCATTCTACACAAGGGTAACCCTGAGTAAGAATGAAATTTTAAAAGCTGTGTACCGTGTCGTCCATCTTGCAAGAGAGGCAAAAGAGTTGTAATATATTTTTTTAGTTATTGTATTTGTGCACCTATTTTAATATTCTATCTGTGTTATTTTTGTTAATGTTTACGGTAGTTTAGAGTATGTGTCTGTATGATATAGGTTTAATAATTGCCTGAAATAAATGATATTTAATTTAATTTAAGCCCAAACCACTAAAGCGATTATCATGAAATTTGGCATAATTATACGTTGTCAGGGGTACCTAAAACCTTTCGCGCCCGGCCCTGGTTCAGGCCATGGTACGGAGCGAGAGGGAATTGGAAGCAGTCTCCTCCTTCTGCGAAGGAGTAATGCTCGCGAAGGCGGAGGTGTGACGGGTGAGAGAAGCTCAACGGAGTCGCCCTCACGGCCCCGGCCGCTACCACCGCAGGAGACGCATTGGGCGTAGGGCGTCGCGATATGATCTCCGGCCACTGTAGACCCGGGCCTGTGGACGACGAGCAGTGGGTAGCTCGCCGTCCGATCAGCACCAGGCCCGTTAGTTGACGGGACGTAGTTTTCCACTCGCGCCTCAAAGAGATGATTCGTCAGCCACTACTGACGGGGGCCATCGTGGACGGGGCCCGCATGCCTAGGGTAAGCGGATAAATTCGTAACAGAGTTACCGCTCCCCTGGGCACTCAGACAGGGATCTGCCTTGCCTTAGGACGCTAGATGGCGCTACGTGTTCGCTTCGCTTTCGAACCAGTTTGATCTCATAAGGAGCCGGGACGGATCGCTTATAGATAATAACTTCAATCAATCAATCTGCCTAGCCTTTACCCAACTGTCTTGGGGTCGGCTTCCGGTCTAAGGGCTCATGTAGATGGTGTCGCCGCACCTCTGCGCTGTGTATACGAGACGCGTCCGCGCCGCCACCGTCGAACGTTTTGTAATTCATCCAAAGGTAATCGTAGATCTTCTTAAAGTGTATGAAATTCACCATATTACTCCCGTCGCATCAGAATAGGATGTACCCACGGCTTTCTAATGATCTTCGAAAAAGGAGGAGGTTCTATGTTCGGCTGTATGTATGTTTTGTTTTTTTTTTTTTACGTATGTCCGCCGACTTCTCCGTCACTTGAGGACCAATTTCCAAAAATCTTTTATAATCTGAAAGCATATACTCCCGAGGTCCCATATAAATTTTATCGAAATTGCTTCAGCGCTTTTTGAGAAACTGAACAAAAACGAACAAATACGTATACCTTGATGATGTTTTGTTTTTGTCCAATTACGAGTATGTTTAAATTCCACGTTCGATGTTATTGGAGTTTTTAGTTCTGGGGTATAACAACTAAAAAACTTTTTAACAAAAAAATTAACCGACGAAAAAGAACTAAAAAGCAAAAAATAAATAAAACTTTTAAGTCTTGAGTAATGAGCATATTTACCTACATAAAATATCAAATTTTATATAAACTAATTTTGAGTCGCCAAACAACAATCTGATTATTAAATATCTAAATTTTATAAGTACTTACAAATGAAGAAGGCTGTAAGTAGGTAATTAATCATTTCATTAATTGACGCCGACTCAAAATTAGTTTATATAAAATTTGATATTTTATGTAGGTAAATATGCTCATTACTCAAGACTTAAAAGTTTTATTTATTTTTTGCTTTTTAGTTCTTTTTCGTCGGTTAATTTTTTTGTTAAAAAGTTTTTTATTTTATGATTTTTTGTGGCTCGCATCATCTTGTAACACTCTGAGGCTAATTTCTAATTCTTTATCATTCCTCTTGCCACTGAGCTGATGAAATAACCATCCTTCCATGAAGTTCCCAGGATATTGACCAGTTGAGGTTACCTCCAATACTGTAAAGACGTCTTTTCTTCAAACCATATTAAGTGGTATTTGTCACTAAAACTAGTTTTTATATCTAACTTCTATTGTTTAGGCAAGCTATGGTTTCCATCATCAGCTCAGTTTCATGATGTGATGGTTCCTACATGCAAATACCTGATTAAGTTATGAAAAGTAAACAGAAACAATATTCGTGCCCAATTTTCGAGGTTCTCTCTCAATTTTTTCAGGATCCCATGATCAGATCCTGATGTCCTTGACATGGGGCCACCCTTGAGGTATACCCTATCCAATAAAAGAAGAATCATCAAAATCGGTTCATAAATAACGGAGTGAGGGCCGAACATACATACAGAAACGCTAAACGTATCCACAATTTTCGAGTATTCTCTCAATTTTATCAGGATTCCATTGTCACATCCTGACTTCCTTATTATGGAACCATCCTTGAGGTATACCCTATCTAACAAAAAAAGAATAATCAAAATCGGTTCATAAATAACGGAGTGAAGGCCGAACATACATACAGAAACGCTAAACGTGCCCACAATTTTCAAGGTTTTCTCTCAATTTTATCAAGTTTCCACTGTCAGATCCTGACTTCCTTGACATGGGACCACCCTTGAGGTATACCCTATCTAATAAAAAAAGAATAATCAAAATCGGTTCATAAATGACGGAGTGAGGGCTGAACATACACAAAAAAAAAAAAAAATATATATATACGGTCGAATTGAGAACCTCCTCCTTTTTTTCGTCGGTTAAAAATGACAAATAAAAAACTTTTTCACAAAAAAAACAACCGACTTCCAAAAAAGAAAATACACTAAAAATTAAAAGGAAGTCGGTGTCAAATAACGAAAAAATAAAATACAAACACCGACTTCCGAAATTAAAGTTATGTTTTAATTTTTAGTGTATTTTCTTTTTTGGAAGTCGGTTGTCTTTTTATACATATAGTAAGCTAACAATAACGTCTATTTTTTCGATAAAATGAGCATATTATCAATGCGACACGTGTTATCTTCGTGGGTTGATCTATTACTAACGACCATAATATTGGTACGGTGAAATTAAGCGACGATGTCGGTGGTGGCGCGGACGCGTCTCGTATACACAGCGCAGAGGTGTGGCGGCGGCGCGGTGTCAGCGCGGTGGCGGCATTGTGTACATGAGCGCTAACCAGATGCAGCTGAATTTTACATGGAGTAACTGCCTATCTGACCTCCACAACCTAGTAAATAGGTGATTCGATACCCCTTGGTACGACTGGTTATCAGACTTTCAGGCTTCTGACGACCCGTAACTACTGCCAAAGATCCACGATTGGCAGCCGAGACCAACGGCTTAACGTGCTTGCCAAAGCATGGAGGAGTCTCGGTATGTAAATATGGTCACCCATGCATGGCCCAACCCTGGCAAACGTAGCTTAACCTGATCAATCGACCCATGCGGCTTTATTGTTATTATTTTAGCTACGAGCCTGAGCTCGTGGCTAAAATAATAACAGCCGAAAATAAAACCATCTTCAAATTATTAATCAAATCAATTCAATCAATTTCTTCAAATTAATTTTTGAAGATGGTTATTACGAGATTTATTTAACTCGGGTTATCCTTACAATTACGTGTGTAAAATGCTTTGTTCTATTAAGATATTTCAGTCTATTTAAATACTAAAATAAATTAACTGTTAGATAGATGAAAGTTACTAGTCTTAGTGTTTTTGAGTAATTAATTCTCCACTTACTATTGTTTTGTAAATTAATCTAGATTAAATTGTACTATCCGCTCAATTGTTTTAACTTCGTGAAACTACTGACGCGATAATCTTGAGATAACAGTTTAATTTTTGGAACTTCTCTACTTTGGAGCTTTATATAAGTGCCAATTAGCCTTGTTTTGCGGTCTAGAAGGATAAAATATACTTTACTAAATCGTCAGTGCTAAATTGTTAACCTTCGGCAGGATTAATTATTAGCATTGATGGTCCTGAAAACATACATCCAGTAAAAATAATGATAACTCTGAATTTTATTTTATAAGTTTACGCTGTTTTAAAAAAACCGAGGTGTATTGGAGTGATGTAGTCAAAATAAAAAAAACTTTTTTTACAAAAAAATAGAACCGGTGTTCCTGTTTTGTGTCTTCGTTTTGTGACACCGAAATTAAAGTTATTTTGCACTTTTTTTGGAAGTCGGTTCTATTTTTTTGTAAAAAAGTTTTTTATTTTTCACTTTTTAGTTGTGGTTCCCCATTAAACTGTGTTAACAATTCATAGACATACGATAGCAGCAGTCGCGGTTGATTTGCTGTCAATTTTTGAAGAGTTCCGTTGTCTGTCTCCGGAACCCATCATCAGATCTTTTTGAAATTTATATGGGACCATTTCGGAATAAACCCCTTTCGAACAAAATAAGAATTTTGCAAATCCGTCAATATATGTCGGAGTTATGCTCGAACATACATAAAAAAAAAAAAAAATACAAACATCCGAATTGATAACCTCCTCCTTTTTCGAAGTCGGTTAAAAAGAGAACTGTTCAATTCAACGATTCGTGTAATAATGCATGTGTGCAGTTACAAATATAAGGTTAGGCGAGTCGCACACTACACCTCTCCTTTTTTTTTTGAAAATATTTGTAGATATTACTTACATAATGTTTTTTTTTTTACTTAAAGTAAATTAACGAAACAACTTAAATTCTAATTATAACTTTTAAACATATCATTATACAAAGAAACGTTTATACAACACCAAAGTTTTCAAGTTATAAACAGTTTTGTGTTATTTTTATGTAGTACATATTCTTTATCATCTTTTAAGATTTTAACATTTGTTGAATCATCTTCAATGACTGTATGATCCTAAATATTTTTTATCCAACTTGTCTCCTACTTGATTTTTAATTAATACTAAATCTCTCACAGAGTCTCCATTATATAATACTGATTCTTACCCTTTGGAGCTAAAATACAGACTTCAACAAGCACAAGCTGAAGCTAGAAACAATTTGTTAATTAGTAAAGAATTAAGAAAAATAAGTTTAGATAAAAATGTAAATCCTTTAAAACATAAAAAAGAGCAGCAGCAGCAGCAATAGCCTTTTAATGTCCCCACTGCTGGAGCACAGGCCTCCTCACTGTGAGAGGGTGTGGGCCGTAATCCACCAAGCGGGCCCAATGCGGATTGGTGGATGTCACATGTCTTCGAATTTTTGGTTCTAGGACGTGCCGATTTCCTCACGATGTTTTCCTTCACCGTTTTCAGAGCAGTGGTGGTGAAACAATTTACACAAAGTAAATCGCCTGCCTGGGTTTGAACTCACGACCTACAACTTGTAAGTCACGGCCAATACCACTGGGCCACCACTGCTCTAATAATGAAGATGATTCCTATATTGATAATAACTAGTAACTTAGTGACTCATTTCCTTTATAATATTTTTTACATAATTTTCATAGCACTTGCTTTTAATTATTACGATCTCGTTTAATTTGATTTGCTTGCAAAAACGTTGTAAATCACTCGCTAACACACATACGGTTGATAACGATCGAGAAATCACAAAAATTGCTGATTTTTCAGGCATGAATTTGCAGTTACCATTATCACTAGTGAAATGTTTTCATTTTTCTATCTGGTTTAACATATTTTTATTGCAAGATAAAATCAATTTAACGCTGTCATTGGGTCGTTTGAGGATTTCCTCTACCATAGGTTGATCAGGCCTTGGAGTAGAGGAAAAAAAAGGGATTAGGGAAGGTCTCAGTAGTCATGTCTTTGTTGTTACAGTCAGAACGTAATCTACGAGCCTGTGCTCTTGTCATGACCGATACTACATGCTTGTACATGTCCTTCAAACTGTTATATGTAATAGGTATTCGGCTCAATGCATCTGCAGCTGCGTTGTTCCGTCCTGGGACATAACTAATTTCAAAATCGTACTCCTCAAGATAAAGTCTAAACTTTGTCAATCTGCTTGAAGGATCGGTCATATTAAATAAATAAATATGATGATATGATATGGCTTATGATCTGTTTTTATGTAAAAGTTTTTGCCATATAGATAAGGTCTAAAATGTCGTACTGGCCAAACAATATCAAGTAATTCTAACTCAATCACAGGGTATCGCGTCTTAGCAGGTTTCAAGTTACGGCTGGCATACGCGACTACCTTGCCATTGTTATTAGACAGCACGGCGCCTAATCCAAGTTTTGATGCGTCTGTTTGTAACGTAAAGGTATTTTTGTCAAAAAATTAAAAGTCAAGTATGGTCGGACTAATAAGGATCTCTTTTAGTATATAAAATGCTCGCTCGCATTCATCACTCCACACGAACGCTACATCTTTCTTACATAACGCATTCAAAGGATAGGCTGTTTCAGCAAATTTTGTGATAAAACGCCTATAATAATTCGCGACTTCAACAAATCTCTTGACTTCGTCTACATTCTGCGGGACAGGATATTTTTGCAGGCATTCATTTCGATGGATCGGGGAATATACCTTCTGAAGTGATCTTGTGTCCCAAGTAAACTATTTGTTTACGCAAAAATTCACACTTCACCGGATTTAATTTCAAATTCACTTTTCTTAGACATTTTTATATTTTTATAAGATTCATTTTACAAATACCTACGATTCAACAGTCGACAGTCGTCCTGATACAAAAAACATGATTTATATTTTAACCCAGACATTGCTGTTGTGACGTAGAAATGCACTAGGTGATGTCTTTAATCGCATTGGATATCGTTTCATTTGATATTGCTTGTCTGTTGTAAATGCAGTGTATTTCCTAGACTTTTCTTCTAACGACAGCTGATAGTAACCTTGACTGAGATGTTAATAGGTAACGAATCTAGTATCTCAGTAATCTTATGTAACGCAAACTATAATACTATATTTAAGTGTAATAAATATTATATTAAAAATGGCAACATTGCGTTCCCTGCAACATGACGCACGCTCTGCCGGCTTTTATTAATCTGTGCCACTCAGCTGTCAGTTAACTATTTTTGACAATGACATACCTTCTGTTAGTATAATCTGTGACTTACATAATAAAAATTAAAACATCATGGCGGCGCTTAGCAAGCATTACGCAATAAACAGTACTGATTCTTAGTGGTTCATTTGCAGGGATACGATGTTTTACGGAAGTTCTGCGTTTGCCAATATGTAGACGTAGTTCCGATACAGTTCTAATTCATGTTGCATCAGGAACATCGATAGTGGAACCATCGATTATAAACAATTCTGGGTAAGATGCACTTTGATTAACAGCCGGTAACTTTGAAACTCGTTTGACCACCTAACTCACCGGATGGTTGCCTTAGTGGCAAACTATACACGGTAAAATGAAAATTTGTGGTCATATTTCAAACACTTCTTGCACCCATAGAATTGAAAAAATTTCTTCAAGAAAGAATAGTCATTTCTGAAAAAGATTTTAGACCTCCCATACTAATTTTGATCAGCTGATGATAATGTTACGAGCTGGGTGTGGGATAAATTATTTTACACCAATTAATTAACTACATAGTCTTTATTATCTCAACAACTTATTTACACAAACACTAAATCGCTTATAATCACTATTCTCGTCGTAATCGCTTGTATTCGCTTCCGTTCGCATCCGCAGTCGAAAACAGACTGACTCACTCGCCCGCCGTCCGGCCTATTTATACAATCATGGAAGTTTCCAGAACATTGTCGAACTATCCTATAGTGGGATATTCTAGAAACGTCTATGAACTTCTACACAGTACCACATCGGAATGTTCTCGAACGTAGTGGAAACTTCTGGAAACTTCGACTACATTCTCGAACATTCCAGTGTAATACGAAATAACGAAACAAATCGAAATAATAATAATTTCTTCACATAAAAAATACACAAGACCTATGAAGTCCCTGCCGCCTGAGCTAGGTTCAAAGACCTGTGTTACAGGAGGCGTGTCTTCGAGGGTACGATGAAGTACCTGGGACTCGTCCTCGACAGCCGGTGGAACTTCGTCGAACATTTTCGACGTTTGGCTCCCAGATTGGACAGGGCCGGGGCCGCCTTGAAGCGGCTCCTACCCAATCTGAGGGGGCCAAACGCCTCCTGCCGGAGGCTCTAAGCGGGGATCGTGCGGTCCATGGCCCTCTACGGGGCACCGGTGTGGGCGCGTTCGTTGAGGCAGCGATCAGCTCGCCTGATGAACGCGTCCCAGAGGGTCATGGCGATCCGTATCATCCGCGGATGCCGCACGATCTCCCGTGAGGCGGCGAGCCTCCTTGCCGGACTGTCACCGTGGGATCTGGAGGCAAAAATCCTCGCGCACCTGTACGAGTGGCGCGAGGAGGCCAAACGCCGGGGCGAAACTCCGCTGCCGCGACAACTCGCGGCTCGGCGGACCGAGCTCCGGCAGGATCTCATGGTGACATGGAGAGAGCGACTGTCGCAACCCAGCGCTGGGCACGCCACCATCGAGGCGGTAGTGCCCCTCTTTGAGGAGTGGCTGGAGAGGCGTCACGGCGCCCTCACCTTCCGCCTGACGCAGGTGCTCACCGGACACGGCTGTTTCGGTAAGTACCTGTGTCGGATCAAGGCGGAGGTGACCCCCGGGTGTTTCCATTGCGAGGATCGCCCAGAGGACACGGTGGAGCATACGGTGGGCTTGGGCAGAGCACCGCCGTGTCCTCGTGGATGCGATAGGCGGCAGCGACCTCTCGCGCCGTGCCCTGGTTCAGGCCATGGTACGGAGCGAGAGGGAATGGGAAGCCGTCTCCACCTTCTGCGAAGCAGTAATGCTCGCGAAGAGGGAGGCGGCATACGCTAGGGAGACTCGAACACAGCCGAGTCGCCCTAGCACTCCCAGCCGCGACCGCCGCCTGAGACGCCAGGGGGTTCGGACGCCGCGAGACGATCTCCGGCCACCGTAGACCCGGGCCTGCGGACGGCGAGTAGTGGGTAACTCGCCGTCCGATCAGCACCAGGCCCGAGAGTCGACGGCACGTAGTGTTCCACGCGCGCCTCAAAGAGTTGTCAGCCAAGGGAAGGGGCCTGCCACGGCCGGTGCCTGCCCGGGGGTGGAGGATAAATTCGAAAGAGTTACCTCGCCCCCGGTCACTCGAGGCAGGGAGGAACAGGGGTGGGTTTTAGTCAGTAAGAGTCTGACACACCCTTTCGCTCCACCCTAGAGCGGAAGAAGTCATAGGATGATTTCCCACCCCCCAAAAAAAAAAAAAAAAAACAGGAGGCGTGTCTTCTCCGTTTTGTTGTCACAAAAGCAAAAGAATAGATGCAAATTGATATGGATGTGTTTATCTGTAGAGTATTAGTGTGAAGTGTAGTGTGGATGTAGGGGTACCTAAATTTTGTGTTTTATGATATTTTATGTGTGAATGTGAGTATGCTGTACATTTATCCTACAGATGGAATTCCTAAAATGGAGTGAGTTCAGGGTAGCAATTTTTCAGTCTGGTCATAATCTAAACCTAGTAGCCACTGCTTTAGTGATATTATAGTTTCACGAAGCGATAGGGGCTGGAAGTTTATTATTCTATTTATCTTATTATATAAGTATATAGACATGAAGCATTGTTGTCGCCTGGCAGATGCTGTATGGCACTTCAATGATGGAGAAACGTCTCTGATAGTACGCTTTTTGTGGTAATCTGAAGTATTATATGGGGTAATTTTATGTTGTTTAATGAGTAGTTGCAGTACATACACTTGTCTTACTGTAAGCACTTGGTATGATTCGCACAAGGTTTTCGTTGGGAACCTATATGGCCTGTGTGTCATGAGATTTAATAAATACCTTTGTGCTCTTTCTAGGCGTATCACTAAGGTCTTGCACGCCCCTCTATACAACAGCTCAATATCCAAGAACTGACTGAGCTAAAGCGTAGTAAACAGTCCGTAGTAGTTCAAAGTCGGCAATATGCCTCAAATGTCTAAACACCCATACAAGCTTCCTAGTACGAGCTGTTATCATGTCTATATGTGGAAGCCAACTCAATCTTTCATCCAGTATAACCCCAAGATATTTAACGTCGGTCGATTTTTTTATTGAAAGGCATGAACAATCTATGTTAGGAAAGTATTATACTTGAGATCAACATTTGGTGGTGTAATTTTGGCAAACGAAAACTGTAAGTACGTGGTTTTTGCAAGATTTAAAGTTATTAGGTTTGTGTTAAGCCATCGACTGATTTGATTAAGTCCCACCTCAGCTATTTGCTTGACCTCGTCCCATGAATCACCATGGAAAACTAGGGCCGTGTCATCAGCATAAGTAAAAAATCTTCCATTTAAAAGTTGTTGTTCACACAGATCATTTATATAAATTAAAAAGAGACTTGGGCCAAGAACACTGCCTTGTGGGGCCCCATAAACCACTGGAGCAGGGCACTCACATAATTACCGATTCTAACTTGTTGTGTATATGTAATACGGTCGACGCAACAATAATTTTGCATGGCAAGTCCATTTTTTTTTAAATTGACTAATTGTTTCCTTGAAAAACGTTGGACACCAAAGGTTTGAACATCGCAGATGTAAAAAAATATCTAAAAAACTTTTTTACAAAAAAAAACAACCGACTTTCAAAAAAATATACACTAAAAATTAAAAAATAACTTTTATTTCGGCAGTCGGTGTTTGTAATTTATTTCTTCGTTATTTGGCACCGACTTCCGAAATAAAAGTTATTTTTTAATTTTTAGTGTATTTTTTTTTGAAAGTCGGTTGTTTTTTTCGTAAAAAAGTTTTTTTATTTTTCACTTTTTAGTTGTTATACCCCACAACTAAAAACCCCAATAACATGGAACGTGGAATTTCAACATTTGGAGTACACCAAAACGTCATCGAGGTAAACGTATTTTTCGATTTTGTTCAGTTTCTCAAAAAGCGCTTAAGCAATTTCAATAAAATTTACATGGGACCACCTCGGAAGTATACTCTTTCGGATAAAAAAAGAATTTTGAAAATCGGTCCACAACTGACGGAGAAATCGGCGGACATACATAAAACATACATACAGTCGAACATAGAACCTCCTCCTTTTTCGAAAGTCGGTTAAAAATTACTTATCACCTTCTCATACGCCGAAACCGAAAATGTAATTAATTAAAAATTTCAAAATTGTACTAATCCGCCATCACACACATGTACTGACATAAAAAACATACGCCCATTATACCTCTGGCTCCAATAAACCGCTTACAAATCTACACCACACACACACCATCACACACAAACATTACAGAATTATTTTTTGTTTTTATTTTATAAAGTAAATCCATCCAAAATATAATCCATGTTACTGACTCTTGTATTTACAACATGTCTTTTTATAATGTCATTGCAATTCCGGCCCCCAAGATACAGCTGTCCAGTTTGGGGACCAATGTATTTCTTATTTTATAAATAAAACAATTGTTTTAATAAATTTTATTATTTTACTCTTATTCTTATTTATTTTCATGGGCAAAAGCGGTTATTGAAATATGAACACACATTTTTTTTTACACCAATCTGCCTATCCTTTTCCCAACTATCTTACTTAGGGTTGGCTTCCAGTCTAACCGGATGCAGCTGAATACCAATATTTTATATGGAGCGACTGCCTATTTGACCTCCACAACCCATTTACTAGGTAATACAATACCCCTTGGTAAGACTGGATGTCAGACTTTCGGGCTTCTGACGACCCGTTACGACTGTTAAAGATCCACGATTGATCAGCGGGATCAACGGCTTAACGTGCTTTCCGAGGCACGGAGGAGTATCAGTATGTAAAGATGTATTCATGCACTAACCCCGGAAAGGATAGCTTAACCTGATGGATCGACCCGTGCGGCTGTTATTACTTTAGCAACGAGCTTTTCAATCCTCTGTTACACCCTGTATTATACACAAGGATTAATCAATTACAATCTTTCCATACCACAACTACAGTCAAGCCTTAATTAAATTAGCATGCCATGAATTTTTGACTCCATTAAATGGCGTTCTACAAAAAAATGTTTCACAAAGGTGATTACACCGTTAATGGATGCAAAGCGAAAGGTCTTCACTTAAGAGATTATGGCCTTTTTATGGCCAACAATGGTGAAGAAATTAGGCTATGATGGTGCGAGGACATTAACGGTGTTTTGTATATTGCAGCAACACTGTCTAGAGGCTGATACAGTAATAATGATAGAAACGATATAAACATTACACAGCTCACGGTGACAACCAGATGATGGAAAAAAACCGGTCTGTAAAAACAACTAAAAAGTTCCAAACAAGTCACTTTTCAAGCAATCTGATGCAGTTGGTGGGAGTTATTCTAGTTCAATTATTGATTTAATGCCACCAATTGCACATGCACATGTCACTTTATGGTTGTTTCTTACAGTCGGGTTTTTTGAAAATATTTTTACATTTATTATGTTTCTTATTTCAGCCCTAGTGTAAAGGGTGATACCATGGGGTACTATTAGGTATATACATATTTTAAACTAGAAAACTGCTTTCCTTAGATTATGCTCAAACTGAAGATCTTTTCACTACCGTTTCCTAATGTAATGTCCCCTATGACACACACAACCTCATTCAAACATCTACACTTCCACAACATATGTACACACACCCACACATACACATACCTTACTCTCTCACACATTCTTTGCATGTTTCCTAATTACAAATAAATAAATAAAAAATAACAGTAAAAAAATAAATAAATAAACAAAATAATAATAAAAAATAAAATAGATAAATAAAATAATATATAATGTATATAGATATATATTTTGTTGTAACAATCATATCTATAATGAATGTAATAATATTGATTCAATTAATAAATACTATTGTGATTTTAAACAAAACGTCTCCAGCACAATATTTCTGAAGTAATAAGATAGTGGTCAAACGAGCCTATCAAACATAAAAAAAAAGTGGCATGGGGGCCTGATGACCTGACTTACAGGTTTTGAAAAAAACTTACTTTAGGCACCAGTCTTCCACAAATTAAGTATAAAATTATATCTGTAGACTAATTTAACTATATGCTGTAATTTGTGGTAATGTAATAAAATCTATTTTATTAATTTCAAACTTTTATAATATTTATAATATTAGCAGGAAGTAGGAATGTGCTATGAGCAAATACTAAGAAGACATTCAGGTTTACAAATAAAATTACATCAGCAGCTAAAAGCCAAGCTACTTCTATTTGCATAAAAATTTCAGTGACCCATTTCCTATCTTCCTGCGGGAATATGGATAAATCCTGTCTCGATAGTGTTGCCTTTCAATATTATAAAAGAAGCGGATTTATTCAGGTCTCTGTTTTCTACGAGGTGGTAGTATAGTCTAATTTATAGAAAATCTGTATTTTAAAAACGCAACTTTCGTTACTTTTTCATGAGATTTTGTCTCATTTATACGATGTAAGTTTCTTGCCTGTGATATACTCGTACAATAGTTAAATAACAATTTTTGTCTATTGTAATTTGTCTCATCATTGATATAGTGTTCAAGTTTTTTATTAATTTATAATTTTTAGCAGAACATAATTACAATGCAACTACATAACACAAATAAACTAAATAACATAGTCGATCTAAATAATAACTGATAGTAATACCTATTATGTACAAATGCTTTTGACAACAGCTTTTTATTTTTCACTTTTTAGTCGTGGTTCCCCATTAAACTGTGTTGACAATTCATAGACATACAATCGCAGAAATCTCGGTTGATTTGCTGTCAATTTTTGAAGAGTTCAGTTGTCTGTCTCCGAAACCCATCATCAGATCTATACAATAATAATAATAATCAGTGGCCTGTCAAGCCGACTGTCATAATTTTTTTCAAAAAAAAAATCCAAATCTGTTTATATTTACTATCATGTATAAAATAGTGAAAATGAGACTAAAAACGAGAATAAAAATATTATTACCCAGTAATAACTATTCATAGTAAACAATAGTGAGATGAGAACTACAAAAATATGACGGAACCTATGACAACGCGAAAATGCTGACTAGAAACCGAGCCAAATTGCTGACCACACACCCAACATTTTCGGGTTCGTCGCTCAGCTCCGTCTCGCAGCCGGACCTGCACCAACCGTGAGTCAAGTGATTTCGGCCGCTGCAGTTACGTCAAGCTCGAGCGATGAATATTTCTCGCCGCCGACGACACCACCACCAGCGTGTCGACGGGGAAGAGGCCGATCTCCAGCCAGCTTAGGACCTCGAAGCCCTCCGGCCTCTGATAGGGTCCCCGCTACCGGTGAAAGTGTGCAGCGCATGAGATGGACGCAATTCATAACGAAAATGTCTTGCGCTCATACTTTGGGGCTACAGAGAGGGGAATTAACCTAACTGCGTGCCGTGGTCGGATGCTCTCTCTGTTTCAGGTGCTTAAGCCAACTGTCAGCATTTCGGCCCAGCGACAATCGGATCAGGTGCGGGTTATCCAGCGTAACCGTTTGCTGGATGACGCCAAACTTGATAGACTACGCCTAGAATCACGGAGTAGCCGTGTCCCACCTGCTTCGCCACCGGCCGCGGTGCAACTGCAACCCGCACTGGGTTGCAGTCCTGACCATATTGGTGAAGATGATGATGACGTGGCTATATCCGTGAGACTGTATATCCCGCAGAAGTGTGGAGGCCGAGGCTTTTTGAATGCTAAGACCCTCCACAACCGCGAGGTATGCAGTCTGAGGAAATATTTCCTAGCTGCTGACGTGGGTATGCATCGAGATGTAGTGGCGGTGGACAAAGGCCTTAGTTCACTCTCCTTGGCTACGAGAATTGGCGACATCTTCTAGTGCTGTGCGATCGCAGAGAAGTGTAGCAAAGTAAGGACCTTCACGGATGTTTTTTCCGGATAACATCGGGCCCATGTAGACTAACTAGCGTCCGTAGCCTGGCTTCGTGACGGTGACCTCTTTGGGGAAACCGAAGGTTTTGTCTGTGCAATTTTAGACGAAGTTATTATGACGAAAAACTACCGCAGATTTATTGTGAAGGACGGCACGGTTGACATATGTCGGGCATGTCACCGTCCGGGAGAATCAATTCGCCACATAATCTCTGGTTGTTCTCGTCTAGCTAACGGTGAATACTTGCATAGGCACAACCTTGTAGCCAGGATTATCTATCAGCAACTTGCTCTGAAGTACTCTCTTGTGGAATCGGAAGTGCCGTACTACAGATATGCGCCCGACCCAGTTCTCGATAATGGTCATATCTCATTGTACTGGGATCGGTCCATCATCACTGACAGGACTATTGTAGCCAATAAGCCTGATATAGTGGTGGTGGACCGAATCAAGAGGCGTGCAATGATTGTTGACATTACCGTCCCACATGACGAGAACCTCGTGAAAGCCGAGAAAGATAAACAAATCAAGTATATTGACCTGGCTCGCGAGGTTGTCGACATGTGGGATGTGGACTCAGCGATCATTGTACCCATAGTCGTGTCAGCCAATGGCTTAATAGCCACGAGCCTCGATCAACACCTCAGGAGGCTCTCGTTAGGCGGCTGGATCAAGGGCTTGATTCAGAAAGCAGTACTTCTGGACACGGCTCGCATTGTCAGGCGGTTCCTCTCTCTGGAGCCCTGACCGCCGGTAGCTTGGACCCTGTTCCCGATACCGGTGGGCTACTATTTTTTATATTTTTAAATGTTTTTTTTATATTCTTTTTCAAGAAATATTTAAAAATGTATTTAATATGTTAAAAAAATGAATAAACGAAATAATAATAAATCATTTTATTTCGGACAACTAAGAGATGCTAAGTTAATCTTTAATTAACGACAGTACAGACTGTTGTCAACATTATCTGACCCACCCTAAAATCAAACGACTTTGGACCCTCTGCCTGTAACATTAAGATTTATTTAATTTATATGAGCTTATCACTCAAGTGCACGAGGACTCGATGAACAAAAATGCAATAATAACACAGACACTCAAATTTGATCTTTAACACGTAACGTTAAGGTAAACCCACCCAACATATTCGGAGCCACCGGCATTTTATATGTTTTTGTTAAGCTATTTTAATCATTATCTCGTTAACTTGAAAAGCTTTTAAGTCACACTACATAATTACAACCCAATCTTTAATTTCGCGTATTCCCAACAAGTTCTTGTGGCTTAGCGGTTTGATGCTGGATTGACGACGAACAGCATGTGGGTTCGAAAACACAGTCCACCTATACATCAGTTTCTTTTTTAATTTGTTTTCATTTCTACAATATTGCTTGTAATATTAAATAACGAACAATATGATTTTCGCCTAATAACTTATCTTGTAAACGGGTGGGTAATTTAAAAAACTTTAAGTTCAAAGTTCTCTATAATGAATACGAATATTTATTTTTCAACTACCCACTTATTACAAGTTATGTGAAAATATTACTATTTTAAAAAGTTTATGTATAGTCTGTAGTTCTTTACAATAATACAAGAAATAGTTATGGAATATAAATTCTATATTGAAAGCAAAACAATATCTATGTCGCAGGATTTGATCTCGAACCTTGTTTTTCTCAGTCTTATACACAGACCACGAGACCAGAATTACTTGAACTCAATCATTAAAATAAGCTATTACACTTATCATATTATAACAAACAATATTTAAAACTGCACGACGGTCAGTTCGGTTTTCGGGCTGGCCTATCCACGGAAAGTGCAATCCTGTGCCTCAAGCAGACTGTGCAGTACTACACCGCGCGTAAAACGCCAGTCTACAGGTGTTTCCTAGTCCTTTCCCGGGCATTCGATAATGTTTCATACAATTTGTTATGTACAAAAATGCGTCAAGACACTAGTCTGCCCCCTGAGATTATATCTTTGTTTGAGTACTGGTAGAATAATCAGAAAAATACTGTTAGGTGGGCGGATAGTAAATTGGACGAGTACGGGTTGGAGTGTGGGGTGTGACAGGGCGGGTTGACCTCACCGAAACTGTTTAATTTGTATATGAACCGCCTGATTGGTACATGACACACAACTACAGTGTACATGAGATCGTCTGGCAAGTAGGAGTGGCCAACACACAGATTAAAGAGCAAAGCTAGGACCCTAGGCAAGTGTACCCTAGCATACCGCAGGTGCTCAATGCTGAGGTTATCATGTCCTGGAGACTTTCTTCTTTTCATTGATTTGATAACTAAAGCCACATCCTTTGCAGTGAACCTAATCTTGGTATGTCCAAGTATAGCACCTACACCGGACCCCGACAGCAGCTCAGACCGAGCAGGCCTCATAAAAGGCTCAACCCTAAAATGCTGCTGAAATAATCTCGCGATGTCACCTAACTCGTGTACGCCATCGACACTCACGGGTCGGCTCGGCTTCAGATTCAACTTATTTGTTGATTTCCAAAATTTCGAAAAATTATTATTGCTATGGTGTAGTGCTATAATATCCATCTTAATTTGATATTGGTTATTTTGACACCATTTCAACTTTAATTTAAATAGTCGCCTCGACTCGGTCATTTCATAGTACAACCGGCCAGAGCTAGGTCTCCCAAAAAATAACCAATTCTGATAATATTGCCGAGCCTTACCGTGAGCCTCTCTCACGTGTCTGTTCCAGCCCACTATGTGTTTGCCCCTACCGTTATTTGAAGTCACACTACAAGAATACTTCGCGCCCTCAGTCAGTATACGCACTATACATTTATACATGTCAGTAATTAATGATTTATGAATTGTACAGTTACATATTTTATCAGCACAAGTAGCAAATTCCGCCGGAAAGTCAATATCCCTTAATTTATTATGACAATAATAACGATATTTTTCAATATGACTAGTCTGCCTCTCTCCCCATATTACTTTATTTTTACAAACGTTATAAAAATCTTTGCCATCACAACTTTGGGTTTTATTAAATTTACATTACAAGTTATCTGCATCGGATAGTGATCCGACCAGTAGGTATCGTATAATATAGTCACATGCTCGACGGTTGCGCGCGCCGCGCTCGTAACCACACAGTGATCGAGCCACCGACGACATCCGTGTGCCTCACTAACAAATGTGTGTGAATCATTCGGTAACATATCAATATCAACACAAGTCCACGACTGATCCGTACAAAAGTCTAAGAGTTGATTTGCGAATAATTCACCCGGGTGCGCGTTGAAGTCTCCCAACACATACACAGATTGCACGTCACTATTTTCAATTATAGAATTAATTTCACCTAAACAGTCTGTAAACTCAATCAAATTATCCTTTGAGTCCGTAGGCATGTACAGAGCTATAATTAACATCGAACGCTCACGTATCTGAACCTTAATCGCTGCTATACGATTACTAGCACACTGCAACACTGACACTAAGGGAAACACAGACTTCCTCCACAACACTGCCACACCTCAGTATGGACGGCCGCGGAGCACACCGGCCGATGTGTCCACGGCAGACTTGCCAGTGTACGCGAACTGGGCGCTGATGCTGCTTAGGAATGGAATGTCGTGGGGCAATTGCCACGTTTCCTGAAGCGCTATAATATCAGCTGTTTCACATATTTTTCTTACACATTCCACGGATCTTACAATGTTTTTGCAGTTAAATGTAACGAGATTGACGTGTTTATTCATAATGAAGGTATGACTGCACACTACACCACACTACACACATACGAATTATTTCCAACTCCTTATACCATTAGACACTTTTTTGTCTTGAAATAAACAAAGCGACGGTATGCGATGCCTTCTGGCCAGAAATTATCATTCAGAAAAAATTCTAAACTATGCTTCGGTACCAACACTTTGTATGCATCATACGATTTTGGTATTTTCATACTTATTTTTCCAGGTGCACAGCAACATCAGTTTTACTCGCAATATAGCTCAATATGTCACACACGGGCACATCCCTTGCAACATTGTATATGTAGATAGGAATTTTTATGTCCGCAGCTTTAAAACTCGCACTTGGGCTCAAAACTGCCTTTCCTCGATTGGCAACAAACCGGTTCCTTAGACGTCTCCTCTGTACTAGGATCCAGTCTTTGTCTTCTTCGGGTGTTTTCCAGTCACCAGCGCGTACAACATCGGCCAAAGATTTATTTTTACCGAGTACATCATTGCTTACGTTCGGAGCAGCCGTGTGTCCCGTCTCGCTGGTTATGTCGATTGCAGCTGATTGTCTGTGAGTCATCGACTCGGGTTTGTCGCCGGCCGCCGTTAGACGGACACAGCTCTCATTCAAAACGATAGTCTCCCCACAAATTTTCCGACTACCCTCACTTGTAGAAAAATCCTGAGTAATCTCCCGATAATTGTTTCTGTTCGTATCTCTTTAGGCTTCCTGCATGGCGTGTTATGTTATGTTCCGCGCCCACGTATTCAAGTCCCCTAGGACCGCTGCAGTAGTCGTCATGACTATCTAGCAAAAAGCCACCCCGCTTGATATTTACATTACGGGCGGTACTACCAAAGTTGTTCACTATGGATGCCTTCTTTAGGTTTTCAAGATCAGACTTAATTGTATCTAGGCTTCCCTTAGTGAGTGCTTCACACTGTTCTCTGATCAGCTTCATCTCTTGTTGCATAGTCACCAAATCCTTTAAAATCCGAGTGTTGACATGATCGAAAAGTACCGGTGGCAGCTTGTGTAGATCACGGGCCACAAATACCGGTAAGACCTCAAGATCGGTCTCCTTCAGCATGCATATAAAGTCATCTATTTCACGAAGCTTCTTTCCATCTCTCTTCCTTACCTTCTAACGCTTCTCTGAAGGTAACGATTCGCACAAAATATCTTTAGCACTATGAAAGTCCTCATCCGAAAATGCTATCCTCGTTCATCAAATCGATTTTATTACTAACAAAGGCTAGAACCTCGTTAATAACTATATTGCAACTCGAACATTTTAACAATTTAGAAGCCATGATTGATCTCACGCGTCCGTGCGACAACGCGTGCGCACCCGAACTGACTATCATAATTTTGAGTATCAGATTAATGACTATCATAATTTTGTAACCTTTTCGCTAAGTTTGTGGGATCTTGTCCTTTACAGCCTGTGTAATAAACATTAAGCCCCCTTCTAAGTTCGCATGTTATAATGGGCGAATACGGAACCCTACATTGCTCGTGGCCCGACACGAACCTGGCCGATTTTTTTTGTGGGTCGGAAATCATCACTTTACTTCTCTCGCTGCGGGTAGAGCAGGAGGGAGGGTCAGACTCGTAATGACTAAAACCCGCCCGTGTCCCTTCATTCTCCCTTTACATTCCAGGTCCACGGTAACTGGCTACGGCCTAGTTTAGAAGGGGCACAGGAGTCCTCTCTGTGAGAGGGTGTGGGTCGTAATCTACCAAGCGGGCCTAATGCGGGTTTCTGGATATCACATATCTTCGAAATTTTGGTTCTAGGACATGCCGGTTCCCTCACGATGTTTTCCTTTCCGTTTTGAGAGCAGTGGTGATGAAATAATTTACACAAAGTAAAGCGCCTGCCTGGGTTTAAACTCGCGACCTACAACTTGTAAGTCGCGGCAGTTACAACTGCACCACTGCTCGCCCTTTAATGTGACTCTATTGTACAATATTTTCCCAATCCTCATGTACTTATGTATGTTTTTCTGTATGTACGAATAAACATTTTTTTATATTTTTAACCGGCTTCCAAAAGGAGGAGGTTATCAATTCGGATGTTTATTTTTTTTTTGCTTTTTTTATGTTTTTATATAACTCTGTCATTTATGAACGGATTACCCAAATTCTTTTTTGTTCGAAAGGAGTTTGTTTCGAAATGGTCCCATTTAAATTTCATATAGATCTGATGATGCATTTCGGAGACAGACAACAGAACTCTTCAAAAAATGACAGCAAATCAACCGCGATTGATGCTATCGCCTAGATATCCATTGTTAACACAATTTAATGGAGAAACAGAACTAAAAAGTGAAAAAAACTTTTTTACAAAAAAATAGTATCGACTTCAAAAAAAACAAAGAGTGCAAAATAACTTTAATTCGGAAAAAAGTTTTTACTATTATTAACTCTTTCGAACAGTCTCACGTCCCAAGTGTACAACCACATAACGAACGCATTGATGACAAACTCGTTGATACTGTGGATTTGTATAAGTTAGATTATAGCTTCATTTTTAAGAGATCCGACTAAAGGACCTTCCTCTTAACGATATGGTTATGTTGTAAAAATTCACAGGATCAAAATTTTCTTAGTACAAACATGTAGGAATGTACCTACCAGAGCATCAAAGTTTGGCTTTAGCTAGGCTGTGACCGAAACCAAAACCTACGTGTTTCATGGATGAAGGAGTTGACTAAATGTTTGTTTAGCAAATGAGCGTGTTCATTAGGACAATGAACGCAAATAATGACCTGATTACTCAACTTGGCAGCCATACTGGAGAAGCGTTAGTACACAGGACGGCGACACTGGTGGCTGTTATTCTGCTAGCATAGTCACAGATAACCGGCCCTCAGAGTTTATGGGTAGTGAAATGTACGCTGCTCAAAGTGAGTCATCGAAACTGTGTTGCATGCGGTTTCTAATAAAGGAGACACACCTTTTTTCCACTTTGGGTGGAGCTAGGGCGTGTCTAAATTTTACTGACTAAAAACCACCTCTGTTCCTTCAATTGCTTGTGCTAGGGCCGCGGTAACTCTCTTTTGAATTTATCTGCGACCCAGACAGGCATAACTTTGGAGCACGCGTGGAACACATCGGGCTATCAGGAAATGAGACACCTGCATTCCTGATAAACATAATTTAACGCGTCAGGCCCTGCGCGTCGATATAACAATAGGTTTTTAATTGTGTCTGCTAATAAGGGATTTGACACGTTAATATTAGCATTAGATCAAGACATTACGTAGTATCTTCTCGCCTTATTTAGTTACTCAAGGCGAAAGTCTATAACCAGTGCGTATTGCAAGTCATAAAAGAAAGAAACAATATTTATTTGTACCTAACAACAATAAAAACATACACGTACTCTATCTATAAATAAAAGGAAACTGTGCGAAGCCAAAAAGGCTCCTAAAACAGCGTTATGCTGCGATATTAATGCAATAAAGCAATTATTAACGCAGCGCAGGTATTCTGTTAGGGCCAGTTGTAATGCCACAGACATACTCACGGGACGGTGTCCCGCGGACTCTCCGTCCGCTTACCGGCTCATTGTGCTGCTCAAAGAGGTGGGCAAGCTCTTCGAAAGAGTAATTGCAGACCGCCTCGTCGGGCAGCTGGTGCGGGGTTTTTTTTTCTGTGGGGTGTGAAATCATCCAATGACTTCGCCCGCTCTAGGGTGAGTGGGAGGGCGTGTCAGACTCTTACTGACTAAAACCTACCCCTGTTCCTTCCTGCCCTGAGTGCCCAGGGGCGAGGTAACTCTCTTTGGAATTTATCCTCAACCCCCGAGCAGACCAGCTGGTGCGGGTGGGGCTGGATCTGGCGGAGAGCTAATACGGCTTCCGCAGGGGGCGCTCCACGGTGAACGCCATCATGCGCGTACGAGCCCTCACGACGGGGGATGCAGTGGCCCGGTGTGGGTTCATCTTGGCGGTGCTCGACGAGGTGGGCAAGCTCTTTGAAAGAGTAATTGCAGACCGCCTCGTCGGGCAGATGGTGCGGGTGGGGCCGGATCTGGCGGAGAGCCAGTACGGCTTCCGCAGGGGGCGCTCCACGGTGGACGCCATCATGCGCGTACGAGCCCTCACGACGGGGGAGGCAGTTGCCCGGGGCAGGGTCGTCTTGGCGGTGTCTTTGGACATCTCCAACGCCTTCAACACCCTGCCCTGGAGTTGCATAGTGGAGGCACTCCGGTATCACCGGGTGCCGCCCTACCTCCGTCGCGTAGTCGAGGCGTATTTGACGGACAGAGCCGTCATCTACCCCGGTCATCAGGGAGAATGGAACCGGCGAGAGATGTCGTGCGGTGTTCCACAGGGATCGGTCCTGGGGCCGCCTTTGTGGAACATCGGATACGACTGGGTGCTGCGCTGCGACCTCCCCATTGGCGTCAGCGTAGTGTGCTACGCTGACGACACGCTAGTCTTAGCGCAGGGGTGGTCGCACGAGGCGGCGGCCGACCGTATGACACGCGGGGTTGCGACAGTCATAGGGAGGATCCGGCAACTGGGACTCGAGGTGGCTTTGCACAAGTCCGAGGCCATGTGCTTTCATGGCTATCGGAACGAGCCACCGGAGGGTTCCCAGATCACGGTAGGAGGGGTTCGCATCGGCGTCGAGGGTACGATGAAGTACCTGGGACTCGTCCTCGACAGCCGGTGGAACTTCGTCGAGCATTTTCGACGTTTGGCTCCCAGATTGCACAGGGCCGGGGCCGCCTTGAAGCGGCTCCTACCCAATCTGAAGGGGCCAAACGCCTCCTGCCGGAGGCTCTACGCGGGGATCGTGCGGTCCATGGCCCTCTACGGGGCACCGGTGTGGGCGCGTTCATTGACGCAGCGTTCAACGCGCCAGATGAACGCGGCCCAGAGGGTCATGGCCATCCGCATCATCCGCGGATACTGCACGATCTCCCGTGAGGCGGCGAGCCTCCTTGCCGGACTGTCACCGTGGGATCTGGAGGCAAAAATCCTCGCGCACCTGTACGAGTGGCGCGAGGAGGCTAAACGCCGGGGCGAAACTCCGCTGCCGCGACAACTCGCGGCTCGGCGGACAGAGCTCCGGCAGGATCTCATGGTGACATGGAGAGAGCGACTGTCGCAACCCAGCGCTGGGCACGCCACCATCGAGGCGGTAGTGCCCCTCTTTGAGGAGTGGCTGGAGAGGCGCCATGGCGCCCTCACCTTCCGCCTGACGCAGGTGCTCACCGGACATGGCTGTTTCGGGAAGTACCTGTGTCGTATCAAGGCGGAGGTGACCCCTGCGTGTTTCCACTGCGAGGATCGCCCCGTGGACACGGTGGAGCATACGGTGGAGGTTTGCCCCGCCTGGGCAGAACACCGCCGTGTCCTCGTGGATGCGATAGGCGGCAGCGACCTCTCGCGCCGTGCCCTGGTTCAGGCCATGGTACGGAGTGAGAGGGAATGGGGGGCCGTCTCCAACTTCTGCGAAGCAGTAATGCTCGCGAAGAGGGAGGCGGCACACGTTAGGGAGATTCAACAGAGACCGAATCGCCCTAGCGCCCCCAGCAGCAGCCGTCGCAGGAGACGCCGGGGGCTGCGAGACGATCTCCGGCCACCGTAGACCCGGGCCTGCGGACGGAGAGTAGCGGGTAACTCGCCGTCCGATCAGCACCAGGCCCGAGAGTCGACGGCGCGTAGTGTTCCACGCGCGCCTCAAAGAGTTGTCAGCAAAGGACGGGGCCTGCCACGGCCAGTGCCTGCCCGGGGGTGGAGGATAAATTCGAAAGAGTTACCTCGCCCCCGGGCGCGTAGGGCAGGGAGGAACAGGGGTGGGTTTTAGTCAGTAAGAGTCTGACACGCCCTTCCGCTCCACCCCAGAGCGGAAAGAGTCATTAGATGATTTCCCACCCCCCAAAAAAAAAAAAAAAAAAAAACCTAACAACAATAAAAACATACACGTACTCTATCTATAAATAAAAGGAAACTGTGCGAAGCCAAAAAGGCTCCTAAAACAGCGTTATGCTGCGATATTAATGCAATAAAGCAATTATTAACGCAGCGCAGGTATTCTGTTAGGGCCAGTTGTAATGCCACAGACATACTCACGGGACGGTGTCCCGCGGACTCTCCGTCCGCTTACCGGCTCATTGTGCTGCTCAAAGAGGTGGGCAAGCTCTTCGAAAGAGTAATTGCAGACCGCCTCGTCGGGCAGCTGGTGCGGGGTTTTTTTTTCTGTGGGGTGTGAAATCATCCAATGACTTCGCCCGCTCTAGGGTGAGTGGGAGGGCGTGTCAGACTCTTACTGACTAAAACCTACCCCTGTTCCTTCCTGCCCTGAGTGCCCAGGGGCGAGGTAACTCTCTTTGGAATTTATCCTCAACCCCCGAGCAGACCAGCTGGTGCGGGTGGGGCTGGATCTGGCGGAGAGCTAATACGGCTTCCGCAGGGGGCGCTCCACGGTGAACGCCATCATGCGCGTACGAGCCCTCACGACGGGGGATGCAGTGGCCCGGTGTGGGTTCATCTTGGCGGTGTCTCTGGACATCGCCAATGCCTTCAACACCCTGCCCTGGAGTTGCATAGTGGAGGCACTCCGGCTCCGGTATCACTGGGTGCCGCCCTACCTCCGTCGCGTGGTCGAGGTGTACTTGACAGACAGGGCCGTCATCTACCTTGGTCGCCAGGGAGAATGGAACCGGCGAGAGATGTCGTGCGGTGTTCCGCAGGGATCGGTCCTGGGGCAGCCCCTGTGGAACATCGGGTACGACTGTGTGCTGCGCGCCGACCTACTCATTGGCGTCAGCGTAGTCTAGTAGCAGTAGGGGTTGCTACGCACGGTAGTTGGTAGTCGTGGAGAGGATCCGGCAACTGGGACTCGAGGTGGCATTGCACAAGTCCGAGGCCATGTGTTTTAATGGTCCTCGGAACCCGCTACCGGCGGGTTCCCAGATTACGGTAGGAGGGGTTCACATCGGCATCGAGCGGACGATGAAGTACCTGAGACTCGTCCTCGACAGCCGATGGAACTTCGTCGAGCACTTCCGACGTTTGGCTCCCAGACTGGACAGGGCCGGGGCCGCCTTGATGCGGCTCCTGCCCAATCTGCAGGGTCCAAAGGCCTCCTGCCGGAGGCTCAACGCGGGGATCGTGCGGTCCATGGCCCTTTTTGGGGCACCGGTCCACACCGGTCAAGCGCATTCATCAGCTTGACAGATAAACGCGTCCCAAAGAGTGATGGCGATCCGAATGATCCGAGGATACTGCACGGTCTCCTGTGAGGCAGCGATCCTTCTTGCCGGACTGTCACCATGGGATCTGGAGGCAAAGGTCCTCACGCACCTGTATGAGTGGCGAGGAAGCGAAACGCCGGAGTGAAACGCTGCTGCCGCGATACCTCGCGGCTCGGCGGACAGAGCTCTGGCAGGATCTCATGACGACATGGAGAGAGAGACTGTCGCAACCCAGCGCTGGGCACGCTACCATTGCGGCGGTAGTGCCCCTCTTTGAGGAGTGGCTGGAGAGGCGCCACCGCGTCCTCATCGGACACGGAAGTTTTGGGAGGTTCATGTGTAGGATAAGGCGGAGGGAATCGCCCGGATGTCCCCACTGTGAAGGTCACCCAGAGGACACGGTGGAGCACACGGTGGAGATCTGCCCCGCTTGGGTGGAGCCCCGCCGTGTTCTCGTGCAGGTGGCAGCGACTTCTTGCTCCCCGCCCTGGTCCAGGCCATGATACGGAGCGAGAGGGAATGGGAAGCAGTCTCCACCTTCTGTGAAGCAGTAATGCTCGCGAAGGAGAAGACGGCACGGGTGAGGGAGAGACAACAACAGCAGACTCGCCCTCACGCCCTCAGCAGCAGCCGCCTAAAAAATAATTAAATAGAAAAAGTATGTTTTATCAAAGGAAAAATAATAAAAAAAATCTACTTAAATCTATGGTTCTTATAACTATGGTGTTGGTCATGAAATATAAGGGCACCGAAACCTGGTCACCCGGGTCTGCGGACGGCGAGCAGTGGGTAGCTCGCCGTCCGATCAGCACCAGGCCCGTGAGTCGACGGCGTGTAATGTTCAACGCGCGCCTCAAAGAAATGATTGTCAGCCACCACTAATGGGGCCCATCGTGGCCGGTGCCTGTATGCCTAGGGGTAGCGGATAAATTCTGAAAATGAGTTACCGCACCCCTCGGCACTCAGGCAGGGAAGGAACAGGGGTGGATTTTAGTCAGTAAGAGTCTGACACGCTCTTCCGCTCCACCCAGAGCGGGAGAAGTCATTGGATGATCTCCCAACCTTCCAAAAAAAAAAAAAAACCAAAACCTGGTCGGTCACAATGGGGCTCATCAGAAGGCATATTGTCACCCAAAAGGAAATGGTCAGAGCTATGCTCAGAGTTTCCTTGCGCGATAGAAGCAGAAATGAAGATATCAGCAGGAAAACCAAGGTTACCGAAATAATTATATCCCGAGAAATTGCCAAACTCACGTGACGTGGTATTTTTTACCAGGTAGCGGCTCCCGCTGGGTTTAATATAATAATAATAATTTATTTCGCCTTAAACAATTTGAGTAGTCACTACTTTTTTAATTTATTTATTTAGAAGGTGTATAATTTATACCCAACCGTATAATTTACGCGCAACCGGGGCAAGTCGATAGTATACTCATAAAGAACAATTTCCATCATGACAGTTATAAACTTGACTAATTGCTTTTTTTACCCACAACTCCAATTTAATATTTGAAAAACTATTACTGCAGACATAATGACTAAATAAAATAAAAAATTATTACTAAAAATCTTTTCAAACTTAATAAACTTCAAGTCTTAAAACCGACGATAGATATTAGGAAAACAGAGGCACGCTTTTCAAGAGAAAATAAAAGCTTGATTTGTAGAATACAAATTGCAGGCTAAGTCTACAGCTTTTATTTAATCTTGGTTTGCCTCTCACAATAATTCGCAATGCATTTAGCGACCAGAAAATACAAAGAATGCAAAATAAACACTCGCTCACTTATTCATGTTCCTTTTCTTTCATCTGCAGAGGATTGTGAATGCCATGACGTATTAAAATCATCACGAATCCAGTGTGAGACATGGATAGTGCTATACAGCCTGTATAACTTCGTATTTCTCTCATACCTGAATTAGTACAGTATTGTAATAGTGTAGGTCATTCTGAGTAATCATAATTATCATTTGGCGATTCTTCGGGCTTTATCGGTAAACTTGGTTCTCCAGCGGATATCATTATCTTTATTTCCGATTCTAACACGCAAGGAAACTTCAAGCATTGCCTAGATCTCTCCATTGCTCTTTGAGTGGCTTTAGGTCTTCTGATGAGGCTGATTGACTGACCATGTTTCTGTGCCATAATATGTCATCACTCGCAACACGCACTGACTATAGACTTCCGTCTTGAGACACCGTGGTATATGGGACGAGAAGATACCACCCAGCTGCCCAAACAATGCCCAACCGAGGGGGATTGACAGGTCTGAGCGGTAATATAGTCAAACTGTTTGGGATTGATTATGTGCCATTTTGGAAGCGTATGCCTCGTATGTCATACATTTTGGACTTTTGACAATCGTTATCACTGATAAAATGTCAATGTAACCTTTTTTTTTTTTGAAGTATTGGAAATCATCCAATGATTTCTCCCGCTCTGGGTGGAGCGGGAGGGCGTGTCAGACTTTTACTGACTAAAACCCACCGTTTTTCCTTCATATGCCTGTGCCAAGGACCGCGGTAACTTTCTTTTCAAATTTATCCGCTACCCCAGACAAGTATCGGCCCTAACGCCCGTCAGGTACTGCTGACATCTCTTTGAACCACGCGGGGAACACTACGCGCCGTCCACTCTCGGCCCTGGTCCTTATCGAACGTCGAGCTACCCACTACCACAGACAATATAATACTAGCGTACAGATGCCTCATCCCATACAAAGAAACGGTACCGGCGTAACTATGGGTTTTCGTCTGGCACAAGTAACTTTTGTTCTTCGTTCGGGCCCATCCTCTACACCTCGCTAGATGGTGTTAGCAGCGACGGCTTGCAAGTTGAATGAATTTATTTAGTCATACCAATATTTTCTCACACATTGAGGAATTATTTTATAGTATTTTTGGTACTTCATAGCAGTTTTACTGTACCAAAATGTTTCACTATCCAAATTTTAAAGAGGCGAATGGATAAACTCTAAAACTTCAAACAGCGCCATCTATTGGTACAAGAAATATAGATGTCTAAGGATTCGTTCCAATAATCGTCTAAATTTGAATTACAACCCAATTTTTCCACAATTGTATGCTTAGGGCAGTTTATTAAATAAGATAATACAGTTTTTACCATATTTATTTTCAAAATACTAAAATTACTTAAACTTCAATAAGAAATCGATGCATATTACGCCATCTAATGAGATTTATTTGAATTAAATTTTCTTTGTTCGAAATGAGACCCCGTGCCACTACTCACGTCTGCAAACCTGCGCCTACGGTGGCCGGCGATCAGCTTGTGACCCCTGAGGCCCAGGTCGTCTCCTGCGGCATGAGGTCGTCTCTGTTGAGTCTCACGCGTTCTGCCTCCTCCTTCTCGAGCATTACTGCTTCGCAGAAGGTGTGAGAGATCGCTGCCGCCGATTGATGTCACTATGTCTGGAGTCCCAGGCCTATTACCGACGGGTCGGTCCACCAGCCTCGGGTGGCCTGACTTCTAAAGCCGTTTCTGGGTCTCCACTGTTATCTTCCCAAAGACGTGGTCCAGCTACTATGGATCTTTTCAAAGTAGCAGATCACGAGTTGCATGTGGGAAACCAAAAACCAGTCAAGTGGCGTGCAAGAGGAGCATTCAGCATTGGGTGTACAGAGACCTAGTATCATGTTGTTGGTTGGCTAATTATTAGAAAAAAATTTGCTGCTCATATTTTTTGAAAGACATGAGCTACTTCTTTAGTTCATGCCAACACAAGAGGCGATTTTCCTATTTTTTTCTAAACCCTTATTAAAAAAAAAATTAAAAAAATACCATCCTATTGTTTTTGCACTAAGACTAAGTTACCTATCATAAATTCAGCAAAACTTATCTAATCATTCTGCTCACCGTTATCAAATACCATGCGTTTAATCGTAGCATTTATCTGTAAACACCAACACCACCTTAAACAATATGGACCAAACTTTTGTAACTGTTCTCACTTTTGCATCAAAATGCGAGGGAAAATGTTGATTTGGGCTTATCGTCTCTTTACACGCGAATTCTAAATGACGTTATAATACGTTATTTGAATAAGATTAGACGTTAGAAATTAAAGTAATGCCTCGTTTAAAGCCGTTCTCGAGATTCGGCTTATCTTTGGGAAGTTTAATTATTGGATTTTAGTACCTACCGCTGTTAATGACGTCACGGCTATTTTAGAAGCAAGGTTTTTTAACCGACTTCCAACAGGAGGAGGTACTCAATTCGTCTGTGTGTTTTTTCTTTTACACACATAAATAATGCAGCTTTTATTTTATTATACTAACACCTTTTTCAGTCTTCTTTTACTCCACACAACACAAAAATAAAAATCGAAAGTGGATGTCAAATAACGAAAAAACAAAATGCAAACAAATTTCCGACTTCCAAAATTAAAGTTATTGTACAATTTTTAGAAGTCGGTTGTTTTGTTGTAAAAAAGTTTTTTTTATTGTATTGTGTGGAATAAAAAGAAGACTGAAAAAGGTGTTAGTATAATAAAATAAAAGCTGCATTAAGCTCGCCTTTGTAATTAACTGTCCCATTGTGTTTTTCTGTATATGTTTTTGTGTACAATAAAGAATAATAATAATAATAATCCGGTGGGATACTATTTTTTATATTTTTAAATGTTTTTTTTTTTTTATTTTTTGATTGAAATATTTAAAAATATAACTTATATGTATTTACAAATGAATAAACGACATAATAATAATACTGAAAAGGGTTTTATTCTAATAAATTAAACGCTACATTATTTATGTTTGTACCTTCAATAGAGGTGCTAAGTTTTTTTTTTTAGACTTCTTCTGATCTGGGTGGAGTGGGAGGGCGTGCCAGACTCTTACTGACTAAAATCCACCCGTGTTCCTATCGCTACGCTTTGCATTCCAGAGCCGAAGTAACTTTTTCGAGCACTCCCGCAACTTTCATTAAATCTTTAGCCTCCTTAAAATAAAACTCGTTAGGAGGTTAATTTTCCTCCTTTTTGTTTTTCATCGAATCTTATTATATAGGAGCTGAAGATTTAATGCGAAGCCCACCTTAACAAAAACAAATCGTAAATAAAAACCAAGACAAGTCGCGTGACAAGACAATGAATGCGACTACCCTTTTCATAAAATCTGTTGTACTGATATTCCTTTCTACGAGTAATGTAGAACAGATTCTATGAGAATGTGTTGTCGCATTGTCATGTCGAATCTGTTTGTGGGAACCTTAAAATGAGTAACACAGGTAACACTACAACATATAAGTATAACGTATACTCTTGTTTGTCAAGTACTTTTAATTTCTTGCAAAAGGCAAGCTATTTAACTTTAATTGAAACCGAACTCCGTTAGAGAAATCTTATAAAAATGCTTCCTCAGTGATCGTTGCTTCATTAATTAAACAGCGTTCATAAAAAAGCCACTCTTTTAATAAGTCCACGTCAAGCCGTCTTAGTAATTAACTTGCATGAATAAATTGACTGCAGGAATACAGGTCTGATGGATAGTACCTTTTTAGGGTTCCTTATCCTAAGGGTAACCAATGGGACCCTATTACTAAGACTCCGCTGTCCGTCTGTCTGTCAGCGGGCTGTGTCTCTTGATCCGTAATAGGTAGACAGGTGAAATTTTAACAGAATGTGTATTTCTGTTGCTGCTATAACAACAAATAATAATAATAAAAAACACTTTATGGTACGGAATCCTTCGTATCGTCCAACTCGCACTTGGCCGGTTTTTAAATAAGTTAAAAATTTAATTTATTTATATTTTTATTATATAGTAATTTTATTTAGTCCGTAAGTTATCGAAAAATTGCACACGTATTTTCTACTTTACCAAACAAATAAAAAATTACAAAGATAAAACGCATCAAAGTTCAGGAGTGAGGGTTGGTTACGTCACTTTGTGGTAAATAGTGTCGCACACCATGACGTCACGCGAAATTTCAACGCACTGTATCGTCCTCATTTCTGTTTATGTGACAAAAGATAAAATACGTGTCTAATATTTTTTAGACATCTCACTGACGGACTAATTAGATTGTTTTAGAATAGTAATAGTAAGTAATAGTTTATTTACCAGAAAAAGATCGATTACATTTCCTTATATAAAAAATATACCTTAAATAAAAATAAAACATAATACAATAACATTACCCGTAAAAATTGATTTTCTATAAAAAGAAACATAATTTATAATATTTTAACTTGTGGACTCCACACTAGGTCGATCCTGTCTCGTGGAGTCCTTGAGAGGTTTTAACAGTTTGATTGTTGATACTCTAAAGTAGGTGTTTATCCATGTTGTGAAAAATTTAATACAACGTAAAATCATTACATCTAAAAAATAATAGCAGATACAATAAATAGTTAACAAAGATACAGTAAAGCAAGAACAGTAAACAGTATAAGGTTATTAAAAGTACAAGGGTAACCAAATCACAAAACACATTACCCTGCCCCGCGTCGCGCAGTCGGGCAAAAAACAAAAATTACAAAGGAACATAATGAGAAAGAAAGTTAGGACCCGGCCAAGGAGGGGCATAGTGTTGTGTGGCTGGAACAAGTATGTTCGAGACGCTTAACAAGAGGCCAGGCTTAAGTTCAAAGCGTGGGTATTGTATAATAGACCGACTTATGGAGTAACATATGAAGAAATGTGTGAGACCCGAAAAATATTTAAGGCTCGTCATAAATGGTGCCAAAAACATAGTGAGCAACTAAAATTTGATTTTTTAGCCGAGCAAAGAGCGAAGAACAATTTTCGTAAATTCTGGAAAGCTACGGGTAAGCTGGATACCAAGCCTGGACTGCCGGTGAGCGTCGGTGGAGTGAATGATCCAGAGCATATTGCAAATATGTTCATGGAGCACTTCAAAGTGCGATCACCTCTCGGCCCCTCAGGTACGATGACCGATGCTGAGTCCTTCCGTGAGGGAGTAGAACCGGTAATGTATTTTTCGACTAAGCAGGTCAGAGCTGTAGTTAAACACATGAGTAGAGGTAAATCGCCCGGACATGATGGACTCAGCATCGAGCATTTTAAGTATGCTGGTGTTCACCTGCCGAGGGTCCTGTCCTTGTTTTATTCAATGTGCATTAGTCACTCGTACCTACCAGCAGAACTAATGAAAACTATTGTGGTACCGATAGTCAAAAACAGGACAGGAGATATCTCGGACAGAGCAAATTACCGACCGATCTCTCTTGCAACTACCATTGCTAAAATGTTGGACAGTATGCTTGATTCGTGCTTGGAAAAACATTTGAACTTGCACGATTCACAGTTTGGGTTTCAACCTGGACTGTCTACTGAAAGTGCAATCCTAAGTCTCAAGAATACTGTCCAATATTATACAGATCGTAAAACGCCGGTATATGCCTGTTTCCTGGACCTTTCCAGGGCGTTTGACCTTGTGTCATATGATGTGCTCTGGAGGAAATTGGGGGATAGGAATGTACCGGCGGAAGTTCTTAAAGTTCTGAAGTACTGGTATGCGAACCAAACTAATCACGTGAAGTGGTCCAACATTCTCTCCGAGGCTTATGGGTTGGAGTGCGGGGTGAGACAGGGAGGGTTGACGTCTCCCAGGCTCTTCAACCTATATGTGAATGACCTCATGGTCGAGCTCGGCAGCATGCGTGTCGGCTGTCGGGTAGGTGGTGTTAATATTAACAGTATCAGCTATGCGGACGACATGGTGCTGCTGGGCCCGACTGCGGGATCTATTAGGGACATGTTGAAAGTGTGCGAGGACTACGCGGCTGCACATGGGCTCGTGTATAACGTGAAGAAATGTGAGTACATGATCTTTCGGGTCGCCGGTAAGTGTGCAAATTATTCACCTACCCTCACCCTAAATGGCTTGAACATAAAAAGAGTAAATCAATGCAAATATCTGGGACGTATACTTGCCGACGACCTGAAGGATAATGCGGATATTGAGAGGGAGCGCAGGGCATTGGCGGTCCGCGGTAATATGTTGGTTCGTAGATTTTCTCGCTGTACGGACCAAGTCAAAATAACACTTTTCAAGGCGTATTGTCAGGGTCTGTGCTCGGGGGGTCTGTGGATCAGCTACACCAAAAGGTCGCTAGATGTCCTGCGCATCCAGTACAACAATATTTTTAGAATGCTCTTGGGACTGCCCCGGTTTTGTAGTGCGTCAGAGATGTTTACACAGAGTCGTACTGACGGCTTCCACGCAATTGTGCGTAAGAAAATAGCGTCTCTGGCAGCTAGAATCCGGGCTAGTGGCAACAGCATTCTGAAAACAGTGGCCGAGAGTGTGTTTTCCCCGTTTATGAGGCATTTTATGGAGAGGATGAGCGTACGTTAATCTTCTGTGTGGAATGCTTCTTAAACTCTAATTTATGTACTAACACTATATATAAGGTATATTACTAACACTATGGATTTCTGTTATCCGACTGTAGAAAAATAAATAAATAAAAATAACATAATTATTTTAAACTGAGCTCCATACTAGTCTGTGTTCCTCCTGTATTTTTCCCAGTGTAAAAAACCGACCAAGTGTGAGTTGGATTCGCACACGAAGGGTTCCGTACCAAAACTGAAAAAAAAAAACACATTTCTGGGTTTTGAACTGTATCTCATGATCCGTAACATATTTCTGTTGCCGCTATAACAATCAATCTGCCTAGCCTTTTCCCAACTATCTTGGGGTCGGCTTCCAGTCTTACCGGATGCATGGAGTGACTGCCTATCTGACCTCCACAACCCAGTTACTGGGTAATACGACCCCTTGGTAAGACTGGTTTTCAGACTTTCGGGCTACTGACGACTTGTAACGACTGTCAAAGATCCACGTTAGACAGCCGGGACCAACGGCTTAACGTGCTTTCCGAGGCACGGAGGAGTCTCGGTGTGTAAAAATGGTCCTCCATCCATGGACCAACCCTGACAAGCGTAGCTTAATCTGATAGATCGACTCCTGCGGCTGTTATTACTTTAGCCACAAGCTCCTCCGCTCCTCCTCCTGTTGGCGCTATAATAACAATTTGCATACTCGTACCTAGGATGTTTCCTAGGTATGCAAATAGAAAATGGTTAAAATGGAATAAAACCAAAGCTTACCTATAGAACATTGTAATTTTTAATTAATGTTTTCTTACTCTTCTGATATTTTTTCTGATTATTTTCGCTGTGAGAATCATGACTACTGAATCGTTTCTCCTATACTTGTTGAGCTTCAGTGTCTCGGCGCTCTTCTTGTGTTCATTACTGTTGCTTTTAACTTTCAGGACTACAGTAGTTGGGCTACAGTATAGCGAGCTCGTCCCAAAATATAGACGAACCCTCCAACTTAATTTTTTCTCAGCCTACCCTGGCCCACTGCCGGGTAACGGCCTCCCCTATATATCTTTCCAGCTCTTTTCTCTCTTTCTTATGACCTGTGTTCTCCGACTAATCGGTAAGGAACGAATCCAGATCGTCAAAATTACAATCTTTAAAAAAATGTATATATTAAATGTGTGCCTCAAAAAGGTTGTCTTGTTCCAAGAGGAAAACCTTGCCGTTCATCGTCCTCCCTTCTCCTTCGGTTTCCTTCCCACTCTTCTAGTCGTTACGGTGGATCCTTTACTGTTCGTGCTGTACGCCTTTGGAACTCTCTTCCACACACTCTAAGGGATAGCCCTTCGTTGGAGGTGTTCAGAAGAGGAATAAGGGAGCATTTCCTGTCAACATGACCCATAATAATATGGTTTTATAGAATTTCTTTGTTTATATTATAGGTATATATTATGTTTGTGTATCACATATTAATTGTTTAGTTTATTTAAGCAACAGTATTAGATTTTGAGATTTGTTGTGCACTTATGATAATCGTAAGCAATTATGTATTTTTGACCTTGTGGTTTGCTGTAAGAAAACCCAAACGCTGGGTTAAGCTCGCCTTTGTAATTAACTGTCCCATTGTGTTTTTTTTCTGTATATGTTTTATGTGTACAATAAAGAATAATAAAAGGTTCAAACAGAAGAGAGCAAACAGACCGGGATTATAAGTTTTTGTTTTTGGAATAACCTATAGTAATTTTCTGATGCCCTCTAAAACAGGATATACACTCTTAAAAAGAGTTAGTTCACCACAGTTTAGATATGTCCTAAGAGGAGCGAATCACACTTACCCATAATAAGTGTGGGATCCACTCGGGGTTTCTCCATTTCCTCAGCGGATCTTGGACCGCCACGAGCGGTAGTAAGCCCTATCAATGAATTGATTGCTTTTAGTAGCTACTGTGCGAATGAAAAAAAGACGGATGGTCCGATTTTTTTTATAGTCTTCTATTTTTTTTGCTAAATATCGTTTCGCTTAGTTGACCAAAAATACACAAACATCCACATTTGTTGCCATGTGATTATAAAATTATATAGCTTGATTCACACGGTGTTTAGTTTCCTGTGGCAATCTTTAATTTAATTTGATTTAATTTATTGAGGCTCAATTAACAGCCACAACAAACAATTTATGATCAGCATTTTAACAAAATAAAAATTGGTAATGAGTGCGTGAATGAAATGAATTGAAAAATATACATCAATTCAATAAATTGTGAAGCACTGGTCAGATAGCGAGGCACGCCATGCCCACAACCAAAATCTGTTTACTGATAACCGCTAACCTGATTTCTTGGTACAAGCTCAAATAATAAATTAATATGGAAAACAAACTCAGCCAACTTTACTACATATAACCGACTGTTCTGAAATTAATCTTGTAACAAGACGCCAATTAATCCATTCACCACCAACTTTTATGTAAAATTATGTACGAAAATTTGAACATTATACGCATGAAAATAAATACACAAAAATGTGTAGTTCGCGTGACATTTTTAATCAGTATCTACATTTAATTACGTACGTTTATTATTGTTGTTGAATGTACCTTACAATCAATCATATTCTATGGGCGTGCCTTCCCATACAAATTGTTAAAAATGGTTTTATCATAATGTCGAGTCTTTTGGGAATTACACGGGTTATCGCGTTTTAGGGTGAATAGGGAAAAGGAAAAATGATCCCATTTGTTAGGGGAAATTAAGATGATTGGGCTATAATAAGATTTAAAGCCTGAGAAAATGGCCGATTGATTGCTTGTTGGATTTTTGCTTTTGTTCATCAAAGGCTGAAAAATTAATCGAGATAGCAAAATCAGGAAAGAAAATGAAAAAAATATTGTTAGATAATTTAAAAATTTATTTGAATACGACAAAATATACAGAAGTAAAAAAAAACTGGCCAGGTGCGTGTCGGTCTTCACACATTTAGCGTTACGTACTATATGAAAGCAATTTCAAGAAAAAATCTGTTTTATTATTATATTGGTATTCGTTTGTAAAATATACGTAACAATAAATATTATAACCAAATTTCAAGTTCATAGGCCAATGGGAAGTTAAAAAATTCTACGTAATAAAATTTTTGTGTGACAGACGACGGACGGACAGATAGACGGACACGTGAGTGACAACAATAGGGCTCCGTTTGGATCCTTCGGGTACAGAACCCTAAAAAAGTATAAGCCGTTTAAGTGATGGTGACTGCGTACCGGCAGACACAGCGTTGGAAGGCCTCCCACTAGGTAGACCGATGACGTGGTGAGGGTCGAAGTTAGCCAATAAATATATAGACATCGAATAAGACACATAGGACCAGTCCTTGTGGTGACACTTGGGGGAGGCCTATGTCCAGCAGTGGTATCTTTTGACTGAAATGATGATTATGATGATAAGTCGTAAGCGTAGGCATAGGAAGGACATTATAATTATAGCTATATCATCTTTATAATTTACTTTGTGTAAATTATTTCATTACCACTGCTCTAAAAACGGTGAAGGAAAACATCGTGACCGGCATGTCCCAGAACCAAAAATTCGATGATCTGTGACATCCACTAACCGGTATTGGGCCCGCGTGGTGGATAACGGTCCACATCCCCTCAAAGAGAAGAGGCCAGTGCCCCAGCAGTGGGGACAATAAAATGCTGATAATGATGAATGAGGGATTTACATGAGTCGATTTTCGTCACCAACCGCATGCAGCCCGACATTAGTCACCTAACCGAATTGTCATTTTGACGGTTAATTTTCACCATGCGGCGATAATCGTCGGCGAGTCGCAGGCACCGCTGGTACAAATAACGTACCATCTCGGTGCCGTAGGAGTAAATCCTGCATACAGATTCGCACATAAAAGTCAATCTGCCTAGCCTTTTCCCAACTATCTTGGGTTCGGCTTCAAGTCTAACCAGGTGCAGCTGAATACTAGTATTTTACATGGAGCGACTGCCTATCTGACTTCCACAACCCAGTAACTGGGTAATACGATAACCCCTGGTAAGACTGGATGTCAGACTTTCGGGATTCTGACGACCCGTAACGACTGTCACAGACCCACGATTAACAGCCGGGCCCAACGGCTTAACGTGCTTTCCGAGGCACGGAGGAATCTCGGTATGTAAAGATGTTCACCCATCCATGGAGCAACCCCGGCAAGCGTAGCCTATACTGATGGATCGACCCGTGCGGCTGTTATTACTTTAGCCACGAGCTCCTCTTTCGCGCCTGGAAGTGTCGCTCTGAAATTAATTTCACATCAACAAAGATGGATTCTTGGTATACTAGTTATAAGATATTATTTAGACGTAGAGTAATCGGAGTACCAGGAAACTTCTGTCAAGTGCTCCGTAGATTAATATGTATTAAGGTTAATTTGAGACCAAGATTTCCGAGAATTTCATGTTCTTGGCTTCAGATTGCCCAAGTACCTACCTACCTTTATAGTCGTTAGTGTATTAAATTTCTTGTTTCCATATAAATTTTCCGACCTTCGAGTAAATATGATTTGCAAGTATTGTTTCCAAGGTCAAGTCGCGTCAGGGGTAATCAGAAGTCAGATTTTATTTTTACTATTAATATGCACGAGTTTGACCTGATGGTAAGCGATGATGTGGTCAAAGATGAAGCACGCTTGCTAAGAAGTAACGTATTCTATCTTGACTTAAAGACTCCCAGGTCGTAGCTATCAGATAACACAGACTCTGGCAGGGAATTCCACTCTTTAGCTGTATACACAATGAATGTGTTCCCTAAACGTTTTATATGTGTGAGAGGGATGTTCACTATGTATTGGTGGTATGCACTATCGCCGTACGTTGTGTGGTCCGATGATGGAACGGCCTTGGCGGAATGACAAACAGCTTTACCAAATGGTACCGTGTTACTTAATAACTGGGTTGTAACCTCCACTGGTGGGGGTTCTCGAATAGCTTCGATCTTAGGTGTATATGCGGCGTCTCTCCGCAGATCATGTCCAACCTCTCATCTTGCACTGCATGGCGTTTCGCCTGTACATGTACTTACCACCTAATGGCTGTGTCAGCGAATGCTGTTGTTGTCGCCGGAATATTGTTCCAAACAAATTTAAATCTAAATTTGCCATCGACACGCTAAGAAGAAGAACTGGGTTGTTGAGGTCAGACAAGAATTCGCTCCATGTAAAAGACTTGTACTCAGCTTATTGCAGCTGATTATTAGTACTTTACGTGCAGACAGAAACCGACTTTATTAAAGCACGTAGGGAGTTGAAGATCCACCACCGTGTCCTCGTGGATGCCATAGGTGGCGGCAACCTCTCGCGCCCGGCCCTGGTTCAAGCCATGGTACGGAGCGAGAGGGAATGGGAGGCAGCCTCCGCCTTCTGCGAAGCAGTAATGCTCGTGAAGGCGGAGGCGGGACGCGTGAGGGAAGCTCAACGGAGTGGCCCTCACAGCCCCGGCCGCTACCACCGCAGGAGAGGTACTGGGCGTACTGGGCGTAGGACGTCGCGAGACTTTCTCGGGCCTGCGGACGGCGAGCAGTGGGTAGCTCGCCGTCCGATCAGCACTAAGCCCGTGAGTCGACGGCGCGTAGTGTTCCACGCGCGTCTAAAAGAGATGATTGTCAGCCACCACTAATGGGGCCCATCGTGGCCGGTGTCTGCATGCCTAGGGATAGCGGATAAATTCTGAAAATGAGTTACCGCACCCCTGGGCACTCAGGCAGGGAAGGAACAGGGGTGGTTGAGTAAGAGTATGACACGCCCTCCCGCTCCACCCAGAGCGAGAGAAGTCATTGGATGGTATCCCACCCCACCAAAAAAAAAATGGCCCTTTACGGGGCACCGTTGTGGGCGCGATCCTTGAGGCAGTAGACCATGACCTAAACCAATATCAATGAACAAAAGTCGAACCCATTTGAGAAGCCATTAACTCTATCATGTAAAAACTTTCAGACGTTCCAGCAATCCACCTGGTAACTCAATAAATCTTCCTTAACGTAATTTAAATCCACTTATATCAGTAACATTACTTGCAATATAACTTCAGGAGTGCACGCCCATTCCGTGTCCACCAACCTGTAACGACCCACAGCAACCTAACGTGACCCAATAAAAGTACCACCACAAATTGATATTCCACTAACCCACCAACTATTACCAAATTTAAACTTTACCACCAAGTAATAAGACATAAAATTTCTTACACGACCCCATCATTTCAATCGTCAAATTTTATTGTAAGCCTGTAAAATACTTTATTACAACTCCAGTGTTCAAATGTTGAAACTGAATATTTTATGAGTGAATATAAATTTTATAATTACTCTATATTATAAATATGGATTAATTGCACGGCTGTTTCCGTTTCATTAAAATAAATTAATATTATATTTTTACACGCCTGTTAACGAACTGCTGAACTTCATCCCTTAAGTCTAATTAATAATTAATTAAAGTTAGAATTAATTATGATTTTCATGTTTGTAGACATGCCATTTTGGTAGCAAGTCTAATTTTATTAACCGACTTTCGAAAAAGGAGGAAGTTCTATGTTCGACCGTTCATTTTTTTTTTTTACGTGAGTCCGCGCATTTCTCCGTCAGTTGAGGACCGATGTTCAAAATTCTTCTTTTATCCGAAAGAATACACTCCTAAGGTGGTCCCATATAAATTTTATTGAAATTGCTTTAGCGCTTTTTGAGAAACTGAAAAAAAACGAAAAATACGCAGATCTTGATGACGTTTTTGTGTACTCCAAATGTTTAAATTCCACGTTCCATGTTACTGGGGTTTTTAGTTCTGGGGTATAACAACTAAAAAGCGAAAAATAAAAACTTTTTTACAAAAAAAACAACCGACTTTCAAAAAAAAATACACTAAAAATTTAAAAATAACTTTAATTTCGGAAGTCGGTGTCAAATATCGAAGAAATAAAATACAAACACCTACTTCCGAAATTAAAGTTATTTTTAAATTTTCAGTGTATTGTTTTTTGGAAGTCGGTTGTTTTTAAGTTCAAATTGGTGAAGAAAGTATCGTGAAGAAACCATAGCGAAGGCGTGTGATATCCACCAATACGCACTTGGCGCTCTTTGTGGATTAATCCATCAGGTACCGGTTTAACAGACACAACTAAAAACCTAAAGTTGATTCTTAATTTTTTATTGTACACCAAAATTTTACATAACTACATAGTGGTTACACAATTCATGTACAAAGGCGAGCTTAACTCAATGTTGAGTTTTCTTCCAGCAAACCTTTGAGTGATAGAGACAGATCACCGTTGAGGGTAGGATCCAGTGTACAATACATATAAACCTACATAAAATAATAATTTCCAAATATATATTATACATACTATTGTTGCGTCCCCGATGTGGGACGCGCGGGAACTGACGAGTTAAGGCCAAATTCTGATATTATAGTAGATATGCTTCACAAACTAACCTTTTGATCATTATTTCTCGGTAGTAGTACTTTATAATGTATAGTACTACTACACCGAAAAAAATATCAAAAGGTCAAATTCATTTATTTTTATTATTTTTTATTATTATTGTTTTTTTTTTTTTTAAGTAATAGTACTGATAATTATTATATTTAAAAAAATGTTGGTACATACAATGTCCCGCCAAAGGGCATACAAAATAATTAAGGTACTTACCTACATCGTGCGATTTTAAATTTCTATTTAAATGCCTCTTATAAATTCACGAAAGATTACAGATAATCATTATTTTCTTAACTTTATTGAAACACTCAACGTGACGAGCTCCAACAACCTGACAGCTTCATGTTTTTTTCAACAAAGCAAGGCCTACTGAAACGCTGAAAACTTAAACATCAACTTTACTCGTTAAAAGTTTCTAAGTGAATAATAAAATAGACCTTTTTATTGGTGACGCGTCAAATTTTCTCTTGATTGAAAAGTAGACATGACTTTTTTCCATTTGAATTATTTTAGGTCGCTGTGTCCCAATGGCTTTCCGCTGTGGGAATCAATTTGCATAATTATCGAGTTTTAATTAGAGGCACTGTACATTTATATGTGCTAATAGAGAGTTTATTTAATTCAGTGAAAATCCTGGCTGGCGTGGGAATGGAAATACAGTTCTACTTTAAAAGTAAGGTTATATTAAACTCGTTAGGTTTATTTTTGCTATGTTACTCAAGGAAACATGTATCATAGACATCCATACCGTAAAATGTATTACCTAGCCTCCTCATCAGCACCTGCCTTGCCTTTTCCCAACTGTCTTGGGGTCGACTTCTAGTCTAACCAGATGCAGCTGAATACCAGAATTTTACTTGAAGCGACTGCCTATCTGACCTCCACAACCCAGTTACTGGGTAATACGATACCCCTTGGTAAGACTGGTTGTCAAACTTACGGGCTTCTTTTTTTTTTGTGGGGTGGGAAATCATCCAATGACTTCTCCCGCTCTGGGTGGAGCGGGAGGGCGTGTCAGACTCTTACTGACTAAAACCCACCCCTGTTCCTCCCTGCCCTGAAGACGACCCGTAACGACTGTCAAAGGTCTGCGATTGACAGCCGAGACTAATGGCTTAACGTGTTTTCCGAGGTACGGAGGAGTCCCGGTATGTAAAGATGGTCACCCATCCATGGACCAACCCTGGCAAGCGTAGCTTAACCTGATGGATCGAACCGTGCGGCTGTTATTACTTTAGCTACTGGCTTCTCCATTGAATCGAATCTATTACCTAGCCTCTTATCCTACTGATAAGACTTGCTGATGGTACATAAATCTATAATATAAAAATGAATCACAAAATGTGTTGGTAAGCGCATAACTCAACAACGCCTGGACCAATTTGGCCAATTCTTTTATTTAAATGTTCGTTGAAGTTCAAAGATGGTTTTTACGGCGAGAAAAATTCTAATAATTGCCGGAAAAACCCTTAAAACAGCCCTTTTCTTTTTCCCATACAAACGTTTTCTAACTAAAACGTAGAGTCAATTTGAGCTTTATTGTTATTGTATAAAGTTCATATTAAATTACAAGCACTCACTGTTGATTAAACAATGTAGGTATGTTCCTAACGTCAAAGAGTCAATTTGCACTTTATTACCGCTGTACAAAGTTCAAATTCAATCAATCAATTTGGTCGGCTTCGCGATATTATTTCATTTGTTTTACTTTAAAATGCATAAGAAGGAAGGATCTCTTGAAGGATTTGACTCCAAGTCATATCAAATTAAAAAAAAGTTGAAACAACAACAAACTGTCAATGTCAGTGTTGTTTTTCTTGGATTTTCGGTTACCTACTCTACTGAGAAAAAAATTTGTACCTATATCGTGTTTTGTGCAATGTTTAGTCACCTATGATCACTAATTATTGCATGTGATACAATAATCTATAATATAGATATGCCTCCTATTAGACGAAACAATTTAGGTAGAAGAACCCGAAATGCTACAAACCATGCTAATTACCGATTGTCAACGTTTGCAATTGCTAGAAAATGACGCTCATTGGGATCAAACTCTCAATGATGCTGTAATATCATCACACGCTCATCAAATACGAACATTGTTTTCTATAATCATATCTACATGCTTCCCATCAAACCCAATTGATTTGTGGATCAAGTACAAAGATTATATGTGTGATGATATTTTGTATCAAATACGAAATAGAATGGGAAATCCAAATATACAAATCAGTGAAGAAATTTACAACGAAGCATTGATTTCAATTGAGGTCATGTGCTTGATGATGTCAAACAAACTATTAATTCAATTAGGCCTGGCCGCGCCCAATCGTCCAATGCATGATGCTTTTAACCAAGAGTTGAATCGAGAAAATCTGTATGATCTCAACACTTTGAAAGAATTTATTCAAACAAATCTTCCACTGTTGAATGAACAACAGAAGTATGTATTTGATACTCTTATGAAAGTAATAAATGATGAAACTGGAGGGATTTACTTCTTAGATGCACCTGGTGGTACAGGAAAAACTTTTTTGATCTCATTAATATTAGCAACGTTTCGCTCACAAAATAAAATTGCACTTGCACCCGCTTCGTCGGGAATCGCAGCAACTTTGCTTGTAGGTGGTCGAACAGCCCATTCAGCATTAAAATTGCCATTAATATGCAAAGCAATGAAACTCCGACCTGCAACATTTCGAAGAACTCTGCAATGGCAAAGGTCTTGCAGCAATGTAAATTAATTATTTCGATGAATGCACGATGGCACATAAAAAATCTTTGGAGGCTTTAGACAGAACCTTAAAAGATCCTATGGAGCAATCATAACCAATTTGGTGGTGCAATGATTTTATTAGCAGGAGATTTTCGTCAAACATTGCCAGTGATTCCACGATCAACACCAGCTGATGAACTCAGTGCATGTCTAAATTCCTCCAATTTGTGGAAACATGTCAAAGTACTTCATTTAAGCAAGAATATGCGTGTCGAGTTGCAAAATGACCAATCTGGAAACATATTCTCTAAACAACTCATTGACATTGGTAATGGCAAATTTCCTATAGACATGTTGACTGGCTGCATTAACTTTCCTCAAAGTTTTTGTCAGTTAACTCGATCAAAAGATGAACTTATTCAGAAGGTGTTTCCAGATGTTTCTCAAAATTACAGAAGCTATGATTGGTTGAGCGAACGAGCTATATTGGCTGCAAAAAACATAGATGTAAATGAATTAAATTTAAAAATTCAAGAACAAATTACAGGCGAATCAAGGATAAATAAATCAGTTGATTCGGCTACTAACCAAGATGATGTAGTGAACTATCCACCAGAATTTTTAAACTCGCTGGATTTGCCAGGATCGCCACCTCACAATCTTCAATTAAAGGTTGGATCGGTAGTTATAATGTTGCGAAATATCAACCAACCGCGTCTTTGCAACGGCACACGGTTAGCGATAAAAAAATTACTAAACAACGTGATAGAAGCAACTATAAAGGAAAGTATAAAGGAGAAGACGTTCTCATACCGAGCATCCCAATGCTTCCGACTGATGTGCCGAGTTTCCAGTTCGGCTTGCTTTTGCTATGACCATAAACAAGTCCCAGGGCCAATCATTAGTGTTTGTGGTATTAATCTGGAAAACCCATGTTTCTCACATGGTCAATTGTATGTTGCCTGTTCCCGTGTTGGAAAACCATCAGATTTGTTTGTCTATGCGCCAGGTAATCAAACAAAAAACATCGTATATCACAAAGCACTACAATGAAAATAAAACTGATTTTTGTTAATAATTATGATTCACATGATTAACAATAAAGCGATTACTTATTTTTAAATGCTTATATATGTTTTATTTAATTATATTTCTTATTCACAACGCCTTATCACCAGGGTGACGGTTCTGTTCAGGAGATTTTTTTGCCCCGACTATAAAATATGTAGGAACAAAAAAATGACACATTACAAATCATTTTGACAGGACTTTATTGCAATTTAATTAGGCAATACGAAGTCTGCCGGGTCAGCTAGTGTCTAATAAAGACTTAAGCATCATCAAAAGCAGCTTCTTTATTTGACTTTTAATTCATGGACGATTAATTTTATGTCATTATTATTTTAGCCCTGTTCACAACTATTTTCCCCTTCTTATTAAAAACAATGTGATAATTAACTTCCATAAAAGTCGCCCATTTTTTTCTTGGTATTTTTTTCACATTCATAACCTTTCTGACGGCTTGCTCCTTATTCCTCAGCATTAAATGCTGTGTAGGTTTTGCTACTAAGCACCCAAAATGCAGCTTATAACAACTTTTTTATAATTTTTATTAAATCCACCAACCCGCTCTGGACCCGTCGCGTGGTGGATTACGCCCCACATCCTCTCACAGAGAGAAGGCCGGTGCCCCAGCAGTGGAGACACTAAGGGTCAACTCACACCAAAAGAGCGTCGAAGCGCAGCGCAGTTTCAGTGTCATATGAATTTTAGCTTTATTTTCATTACTACAATACTTATTATCGCATGAGAATATAGAATTCGCCGGAATTCCCGCGGCGCCGCGGGCATCCGCACGACTCGTTCGTTTCTTATGCGATAATAAGTATTGTAGTAATGAAAATAAAGCTAAAATTCATATGACACTGAAACTGCGCTGCGCTTCGACGCTCTTTTGGTGTGAGTTGACCCTAAAAGGTTGATGATGTGTGTGATATACTTTTTAAAAATATCTTATATGTATTCGAGAAAATTTGTTGCTCTTAGTTTTTGTATTTTCATCCACAAAATATAATGTGTCACTGTTTGCTTTCGCTATTAAACAAATAAAATAAACAAATAATTTTCAATTTTGGTTCAGGGCCAAATGGTAAAAACGTATCATGGCATTCAGTTTTTAATGAAAAAGAATGTTACGATTCTTACTAAAAGGGTGTAATGTATGACCCGGAAGTTTTAGGGGAATCGCGTGACCCAGGTTCATTGACCGATTAGGAGAATCGTGTGCTGTCATAGTTTCTGTAATAGTCTTACTTTGTAGCTGGTGTATTGTGTTGGACGGAAAGGATTATTGTGTTCATGATGAAAAACAACACTTTTTATTTTTTTGGGAGTATATTGCCTTGCACCGAAGTTAAAACGAGAAGTATTTCATCTATAAAACCGCTTTGTAGACTTGTTGAATCCTACTAATCCCACAAGGTGGACCGATGACCTGGTGAGGGTCGCGGGTAGCCGATGGATGCGAGACGCACAGGACCGATCATTGTGGCGACACTTAGTCCCAGGAGGCCTATGACCAGCAGTGGACGTCTTTCGGCTGAAATGATGATGATAATGAAATATGTGATGAAGATTATGACGTTCGCGCGTCCGACCCAAAAATCTAGAAAACACAGAGCTCGCCCGTCTGCGTTTGCGCATCTACGATCGTGAACGTGTGTACACTTTCTCTTATGTAGGATTCAACATTAATGGCTTTATTAAACACCGTATTAATTGAGGACAGCATAATAAATGTTGTTTTCCGCGAAAAAATACTTAATTTAAGAGCGGCTAATATCGTTTCTTAAATATTATTTAGTCTTCATTTTTTCAACAACGAATCCCCGTGGGCGTCGTGGGTTAATTAATTATTCATTATGTGACATAAAAATAAATTATATTAATTTATATTCCACTTCGTCATGGTATACGTATCTAATAATCCAAAGGCAAATTACAACGTTATGAGGCATCTGATTCAATTCAAAAAGCTTAAGTGGCGTTGGGCTGCAAACATAGCCAGACTAACAGATGGACCGCCAGGATAACATCAGGCACCAGAAAGAGAGGTAGACCAACTGCCGGGTGGGCTGACGACATTAAACAAGCGGCTGGCAAACAGTGGATGGAGATAGCGAAGAACAGGGATACTTGGAAATCTCTAGGTAGCAGCCGCGACTTACAAGTTGTAGGTTGTGAGTTCAAACCCAGGCAGGCGCTTTACTTTATGTAAACTATTTCATCACCACTGCTCTCAAAAAGGTGAAGGAAAACATCGTGAAGAAAACGTCATGTCCAAGAACCAAAAATTCGAAGATATGTGACATCCACCAACCCGCATTGGGCCCACGTGGTGGATTACGGCCCACACTCTCTCACAGAGAGGAGGCCTGTGCCTCAGCAGTGGGGACGTTAAAGGGCTAATGATGATATATCTATAAATGTAAGGTATAAGTTCAAACATAATACTCGCAGACAATTAGAGATTAGTTTATTTTTGTATTACTTAGTAAGAACTTAAGGTTCATGAGTTATCAGCTTTAGTAGACAACAATTACATCGCCATCGAAAAGTTGATGTTGATAGTCTCAATAACATAATCGATGTCTTATCAATGAATGTAATCCTACTTCTATGCCATACAATCTCCACTCAGTTTTGTATCAATGTAATTTAAAATAAAAATCAGGCAGGGGTCTTAAAATAGTTCTTGGTAACCAGTCCAATTTAGCCTCATAAAACCATAGCCCAATATCTTTGTTTTCATATCTTGTAATCGTTTTACACAAACCGGCGATTGTCCTAGGGTGCACTTGTATAGCGCGTACAAGGATAATCGTCGGTTAGTTCCCCGTTTTATAAAAAGCGTCTAAAAGGCCTCTGCGAGTTGGTTTCGATCACCTACGCTTTCCAAAAGTCCGGGACCCCAGGGTCCCGAGAAATCTATATATATATTTATAGTAACTTAAAATTGTTCAGTAGATATTATGGTTAAATGTATATTTTTATATTTACTAATATTTGTATGCCACCTACTGTGGCAGAATACAGAGACACTTATATTTTATTGTAATAGCTAAATTGTACTTGTGCAGAAACAAAGTTAGATTGATTGATTTGAATGATCTCAGTGATCGAATGACCGCAACTTATTCTGACAATGTACCACACCGTAAATCCTTTCATACTTTCATCTGTCAATATATTTAAATCTTTTCTCATAGCACTGTATCTGAGATCAGCAAACAAGAAAACGAAAATTCCAAACATTTCTTAAATCGGAACAAACTGCTGGATCCGTAATTCAGTAACAACCACGTTATATGGACGAAACGGGTCTATTACTTGGCTCGCCCAATTACGAGCATAAAACGGCAATCCCAGATAAAATATCTCGAATTTTATTGTTTTCCCGAAACACACGAACATTAGAATAAAAGTAGACGTTAGCCTAGATCGTGCCGTAGACGATATTATTCAAGCGAAAAATGTTGGAAATCTTGAAAGCTTCCGATAGCTACACGAAAGCCCTGAGAATGCCTCCAATCTGACTGAGTGCTCTAGCGGGTTCATATTGCCTCCCAATGACTGGCTCTTTCTATATATAATTTTGAATGTGAATTTCTTCGTGGATATTCAAGCCAATTTTACGGAGAAAGAAAGTACGGAACCTTATTGACTTACGTCGTATAGGATGGGTCGGCTTTATATTTTAAAATGCTCATTGAAATGAAATATTCCACCTTAGATCTGATCAGATCATGATAGAAGTAATGTGATTTGTTAATTAGAGGCAATTATTTTTTGTTCACTTATTTTTGAAAATTATAAGAATTAAGTCATGGTTTCAAACAATAATAATATTCATTTATTCAGGCAGCAAGACCCTATTATATATGTATTTTAAATTACACGATTACAATTAAATTATTACATTCGTTAACTCGACAAATTAGTATAGTGAAACTCATTAAAGGAATATTAAAACATTAAAATCGATATCAATCCATTATTAAATTCAATTTCAATTTAACATCATTGACAGCAGCCGAAATCAGTAAATGTTGATATCAGCAAATTTATAACTGGAAACCGTTACAGTAATCCTTAAAATAGAAATAAAGTAACAAAATGCAACTAAAAAGTTCCAAACAAGTCACTTTTCAAAGCAGTCGGTTGCACTTGGTGGAATTTATTTCAGTTCAATCACAGATGCCGTGTCTTCGTGGATGCGATAGGCGGCAGCGACCTCTCGCGCCGACCCTGGTCCAGGCCATGGTACGGAGCAAGAGGGAATGGGAAGCAGTCTCCTCCTTCTGCGAAGTGGTAATGCTCGCGAATGCCCTGGGCATCGGAGGTCGCAGACGATCTCCGACCACCATAGACGCGGGCCTGCGGATGGCGAGTAATGGGTAGCTCGCTGTCCGATCAGCACACACTACACAGAATATGTCAGCCACCACTGACGGGGCCCATCATGGCCGATGCCTGCATGCCAAGGGGTTGCGTATAAATTCGTAAAACATTACCATCCTTCTGGGGCGGTCGGGTAAAAAAGACCTAGTAAATTATGTAGGTACACGTTTGTGAAAGAGCAACCTTTTAGTGAACAAGGTGCTGTAATAAGTCACGCTATTATATCTAATAACAAACTGTCCTCTCTCGTCACTCAATATACAGCCAGGGTTACAATCCTTACAAGGAAATTCTATTTCCGTTACAGTCCCCTTTGATCGGCGCTATTGTAATCTTTCCTCATCTCTTCCGAGAATTTGTTCAAACACGTAGTATGTATGTTGTGTTATTGTTGGCAAAAAATTTTTTTTTTGTGAATTTTATGGAAGTTTATGTTATTTTTTAGTTGTTGTACCTCATAACTAAATCTAAATAGTAAAGTTATGTCCGAATTGATAACTCCACAAATATATAATTTGAACATAGTTGGCGAAATTAGGGTGCATACTGTAGGTACTAATCTGTGTAGCCCTTCAGAGCATATCAGCGTGATGTTATGTTATGAAGTGGTGTAAACAATAAACGAAAATGCTGTTACAGCAATTCCGGAAGGTTTTCTATCATTTATTGAGAGACAGAGAGAGAGAGAGTTTAAGGACAATGACATTCGCCAAAACCCGAAAATTGCTGGATTTCTAAAAAAAAAATTGACAAATGTTTTTAGTTTGAAGCTGCAAAAAAAATAAAACATATGTTAATTTTAACTATATTTCTGAGAACTTTGTTGTTTCCGATACACGTTTATTGCCGATCGTCCAGTTACATTTAATTAGACATGATTATCACAACCATTCATGTGTAGTTCGTTTATCCCACATAGTATTGCAGCTTTGATTGAAGATTGAAGACAATCTTCAATCAATAGAAAACTGAATATATCATGCTATTAGCTAATTAATGATGAATGCGTTATAATGTGGATAGCGCAGTCGCAGATACTTCTTCCCCGATGTAAAGACAGTCTCTGACTGACGATTCTTTGCTATTTTGTGTCTATCCTTGAGAGTGAGAAGTGTATCATGGATCAGTAAATTCGGTTCGACCCCTACAACCTCTCAAATGCTTGTCATCGACTTTGCAAGTAACTACTAGTTGGAGCAGGTTACAGCGCGTTTATCTGACGCGACACTGCTAAGTAGTTCTGTAAAACCACGGATGGGAGATGAGTTACTCCCTTAAACTATGTCATCATCATCATCCACAGCCCGATTTTGTCCACTGTTCAACATAGGCCTCTCCTTTCTCGTGCTACTCTCATCCATGTTTTGCCCGCGATGGTAACAATGTCATCTGCCTATCTTGCCACCGGACGACCAACATTGCTTCTTCCAGTCCTTAGACGCCACTCGGTCACCATTTTATTCTACCTGTCATCACCACGCCTTGCCAGGTGTCCTGCCCAACTCTATTTGAGTTCCATTATTCGTTTTCCGATATCGTCAACCTTCAAACAAGTGTGGTTCTTTCTTCAAAAGACCATTACAGACACTAAGCTGCATGGTCCTCATATAGCATTATGTGAATGCGAGAACTATGTAGGTCATTATATTCACGTAGATTTTATGATTGTCTGGTAGTTTGAGTACTTTTGCGGCCTACCCAAATGTCCTTACTTTGGTATTGTTCGTTGGTTCGTTGAGCTCCTCAAAGTTCTGAGTTGAGCTTCACGATAACTGACAAATGCTTGCAATATCTGGACAAGTCTACTCAAATCTGCGTGTTGCTTTCCTCAAAAGCCTTTCCCAGATATTAACGTACATGGTTCTCATATGATTTGACCAGTACACATTGTAATGATTTGATCACTTTAAAAGAGACTTTGACCTCTGAGTTTGTTTCGGTGCTTCTTTTCAGATTAGTCAGCTATTAAATACCGGCCTCATCTAGCTAAAACTGACAAATAAAAAATGTTGAAGTGTTAAAGTGTTGATAAAACCTACTTGTATTAATAAAATCATTTATCATTATCATTTACGGAGGCCTCCCTGGCCAAAGAAAAGATGGATGGATTGTGTGAGGAGTGATATGAAAGAAAAGGGAATTAGTGATAGCGTGACGGCTGACAGGACAGAATGAAAGAAAAAAACGTGTTGCACCGACCCCAAGTAACATGGGATAAGGGCAGGAAGATGATGATTATCATTTACGTCTTCGGATCTCGACGTTTGGAACTCGGTCTATTAGACGTTATACTATGTACGACTTTCTATTCCCCAAACAATAATACAATAAATATTTCCAAGGATAGTTGGACAATAGTCATATTTTGGGATTCAAATTAAATACCCTCCAATATATCATGCCCTTCGGGGGGATTTACGATTTCATTTCGTCGGCTTATTGACTGCGTCGGGTTATTAAATAAGGTCACTGGGCCTTAATCCGACTCTGAACTACTGTGCGGAGTATTTGCTAATAGAGGCAATGCTGACAGACTTTTGTGCGGGGTTCCCGAGATATAGGTGCCTACAGTACTTTAGTGTGGTTATGTGAGGGAAATGAAGCGTGCGTGTAAAAGGGTGGTGCGGGCTTTGATGGAGTCGTGTTGGTGGAAGATATAATTAGATACTATGTTATGTGTTGTGGTTGTAATTTACATAGTATGGTGTCTTTTTTGTTTAAAAACATTATGATATTAATGCAGATTACAATGCAGAAGGGTGCGTCGTGGTTTCGAACCCAGGTAGGTGTTTTATTTCTTAACCGACGAAATAAAAAGGATTAGGTTCTCAATTCGACCATCATATATATATATATATATCTTATTTTTTGTGTATGTTCAGCCCTCACACCGTTATTTATGAACCGATTTTGATATCTCTTTTTTTTGGATAAGGTATACCTCAAGAGTGGTCCCGTGTCAAGAAAGTCAGGATCAGATGATGCAATCCTGATAAAATTGAGAGAAACCCTCGAAAATTGTGGGCTTAAATAGTGTTTCTGCATGTATGTTCAGCCCTCACTCCGTTAGTTATGAACCGATTATGATAATTCTTCTTTTGTTAGGTAGGGTATACCTCAAGAGTAGTCCCATGTCAAGGAAGTCAGGATCTGATGATGGAATCCTGATAAAATTGAGAGAAACCCTCGAAAATTGTGGGCACGCATAGTGTTTCTGCTTGTCTGTTCAGCCCTCACTCCGCTTGTTATGAACCGATTTTGATAATTATTTTTTTGTTAGGTAGGGTATATCTCAAAGGTTCCATGTTAAAGAAACTAGGATATGATGAGGGCATCCTGATAAAATTAAGAAAAACCCTCGAAAATTGAGAGCTCAATAGTGTTTTTAACCGACGAAAAAAGGAGGAGGTTCTCAATTCGACCGTATATATATTTTTTTTTTTTTTTTTGTGTATGTTCAGCCCTCACTCCGTCATTTATGAACCGATTTTGATTATTCTTTTTTTATTAGATAGGGTATACCTCAAGGGTGGTCCCATATCAAGGAAGTCAGGATCTGACAGTGGAAACCTGATAAAATTGAGAGAAAACCTTGAAAATTGTGGGCACGTTTAGCGTTTCTGTATGTATGTTCGGCCTTCACTCCGTTATTTATGAACCGATTTTGATTATTCTTTTTTTGTTAGATAGGGTATACCTCAAGGATGGTTCCATAATAAGGAAGTCAGGATGTGACCGTGGAATCCTGATAAAATTGAGAGAAAACCTCGAAAATTGTGGATACGTTTAGCGTTTCTGTATGTATGTTCGGCCCTCACTCTGTTATTTATGAACCGATTTTGATGATTCTTCTTTTATTGGATAGGGTATACCTCAAGGGTGGTCCCATGTCAAGGACATCAGGATCTGATCATGGGATCCTAAAAAAATTGAGAGAGAACCTCGAAAATTGGGCACGAATATTGTTTCTGTTTACTTTTCATAACTTAATCAGGTATTTGCATTTAGGAACCATCACATCATGAAACTGAGCTGATGATGGAAACCATAGCTTTCCTAAACAATAGTAGTTAGATATAAAACTAGTTTTAGTGACAAATACCACTTAATATGGTTTGAAGAAAAGACGTCTTTACAGTATTGGAGGTAACCTCAACTGGTCAATATCCTGGGAACTTCATGGAAGGATGGTTATTTCATCAGCTCAGTGGCAAGAGGAATGATGAAGAATTAGAAATTAGCCTCAGAGTGTTACAAGATGATGCGAGCCACAAAAAATCATAAAATAAAAAACTTTTTAACAAAAAAATTAACCGACGAAAAAGAACTAAAAAGCAAAAAATAAATAAAACTTTTAAGTCTTGAGTAATGAGCATATTTACCTACATAAAATATCAAATTTTATATAAACTAATTTTGAGTCGGCGCCAATTAATAAAATGATTAATTACCTACTTACAGCCTTCTTCATTTGTAAGTACTTATAAAATTTAGATATTTAATAATCAGATTGTTGTTTGGCGCCGACTCAAAATTAGTTTATATAAAATTTGATATTTTATGTAGGTAAATATGCTCATTACTCAAGACTTAAAAGTTTTATTTATTTTTTGCTTTTTAGTTCTTTTTCGTCGGTTAATTTTTTTGTTAAAAAGTTTTTTTTGTTTACTTTTCATATCTAATCAGGTACTTGCGATTAGGAATCATCACATCATGAAGTTGAGATGATGATGGAAACCATACCTTTGCTAAACAATTAGAAGTTAGATATAAGAACTGTGGTTTTAGTGACAGTTAATTATGATTCCTAATCGTACTTACGACTAAATTTTATATTAACTAATTTTGAGTCGGCGCTAAATAATAAAATGATTAATTACCTACATCTAGCCTTCTTCATTTTTACGTACATATAAAATTTAGATATTTAATAATCAGATTGTTGTTTGGCCGACTCAAAATTAGTTTATATAAAATTTGATATTTAATGTAGGTAAATAAGCTCAATACTCAAGACTTAAAAGGTTTATCTATTTTTTTGCTTTTTAGTTCTTTTTCGTCGGTTGAAATTTTTGTTAAAAAGTTTTTATTTTTTTTATGCACCTGCCATATTATCTCTCCCTCCACCACCCTTGGTTGACTGGTAGAGAATGCCTAAGGCATTAAGTCCCCCTTTGTACTTTTGTTGCATATATTGTAAATAAATAAATAATTTTAATAATTCGCCGACTGATCGACACTTTACGTGACCAGAGGGCTGGTTCATTCTTTGCTCAAAGAATAAGCATTCCCATCCAACGTGGCAATGCTGCCAGTCTTCTGAAACTAGGCACGTTTCCAGATGACAGCGATGTGGAGGAGTACTTCGACGCCTGGTTTTATTTTGGTTTTAGTGTAGATATAGTTAGTTAAGTAAGTTATAAATATGTAAATCTAGTTTCGAAATATAATACATAAATAACAAAAAAAAAAAAAAAAATTATAGTATCGTAACATTTTTTTAAAGTATTATTAGTTGCGATAGATGTTTCTTACTCAATCCCACCAGAGCGGCTGAACAGATTTGGATGAAATTTGGCACAGAGATAGTTATTTTATCATCTATATTTTGATTTTTTTTTATTGCTGCCACTAGCACAAGCTAAGTCTACCTATAATGAAACCGGCGGCAAATCAGGCAATTTTTCATCCATGGGTATATAAATTGGTAAGAAATTAATATCTCAAAAACATGAGCAGTAGTATTCTCATAGCCACATTCCTACCAACAGTAATCCGTGTGCCAATTAGGATTATGTTCAGAACGATGTTGATTAGCAGATTAACTGTCAAACCTTTTCAAATTCGCGGAATTTCGAAAGCCATTTGCAATGTTTACCAAAGACAGCTACCATTTTATTACTTTTCGACCGAAAGGTATCAAATAAATACGTACTTAATCGATTCCCCCGGTGCCGTTACGAGACTAGTAGCAAACTATAAAAAAAATAAGTTGTTACTAAAAGCGATGCTTTCGGTGGCATGTTATTGAGAATATCGTCAGTTTCGTCACGAACCCATTACTGATTCCGTTGAGGTCCCGACTTAAGTACCTCTGAGAAAGACTTTACTACTTGATCCCGAGTTTAAGTTTCAGCATCCCGTGTTTCTAGTACCCTTTTATATTAACATTTCACACATTTTGAGACATCAAACAACCTGTCTTTTGATACTTGCTTTGAATTGGATAACTTGATAAGATTATGGGTCTTATTTATAGAAAAATAACATAAGAGTAGTGTAAATGTTAACACTAATGTGCGTAAATCAGTTAGAGTGTAGATTGACTAGTTAATCTGCAGATTAACTGGTCCGTTGAGTCCATTAAAGTGGAAAACATTGTTTTAGTTCTAACATTAACCAGTTTATCTGCATGTTACCTAGGTAATCTGCATACTAACGACCAACCATACGGTAACGTTAATAAAAACAGGTTCGTTGCTTGAATAAAACATTCGAATTCATTTGTTAAAGTTGAATTGAGTTACTAATAAGTCCAAGACCGAGCGAAGCGAGCTCGAGAACTTAGGGCACCCCGACACGTACAAGTTAAGTTTGAAAAGGGATGAAGGGGGCTAGAGTGAGCGAACGGAGCCGCGGTCTTCCCCTTCATGTTAGATTCCTTTAAGGCCCTACTCACGGTCCAGTGGCGCCCTCATTGAATAAAAAATCGTAGCATAGCACAGAAAATAAATATTAAAAAATCCAACTTCACGTTTGTTAGTATCAGAAACGGCCGTTTTTGGTACTTTTGCCTACTACTTTGGATACGAAACATTTTGAGACCTGTTTTAACAACGTAAAAATTCTTTATTCTCTTTGTAACAAACGTGAAGTTAGATTTTTTAATATTTATTTTCTGTGCTATGCTACGATTTTTTATTCAATGAGGGCGCCACTGGACCGTGAGTAGGGCCTTAAGACATGCAGACAGAAATAAGTGACCCGCGCAGCGAGGCTCCGTCGACTTATCTTACTTACGACCGTCGTTAGTACATCGCCGGCTGAACACCCGGCATTGTTTAGAATGTAGGAAAAGTGTAAAATAAATAATACATATTACAGTTCCGCCTAGGACAAAAAAGAAAAATCGGCCAAGTGCGTGTCGGACTTCACACATTTAGGGCTCCGTGCCAAATGTATTTTTGACAATATGTATGGCTTTGGGTCAACAAAATATAAAATAAAAGAAGTACGTTAAAAATTACGGTGTTTTGAATACCTAGTCAAAATCCTACACGTAGCTTGAGTACCTATCGTGTTTCAAGAAGAAACCTTGCCGCTCATCATTCTCTCTTCTCCTTCGTTTCCCTCCCCACTCCTGTATTCGTTACGATGATCCATCCTTTACTTTTAATGCTGTGCACCTTTGTAATTATTTTCCATACACTTTAAGGGATATCCCTTTATTGGAGGTTTTCAGGAGCAGAATTAGGGAACATTTCTAGTCATCATGACCCAAAAATATATTTTTATAGGAAAATCTTTGTTCATATAGGTATGTAGGATTACTAGCTTCTATCAGCGGCTTCACCCGCGTCATATTAGTACTTCCACCCATTACAAATTATAGCATAGATGTTATTCAGATGCATAAGTAATATTACTGTACAGTTTCATCAAAATCCGTTTAGTAGTTTTTGCGTGAAAGAGTAACAAACCTACACCCTCACAAACTTTCACATTTATAATATTAGTAGGATATACTTCTTTACACATATTTTTTTAGTTTATGTAAGTAAGAATACATAATGTTATTTTAAGTTTTTGTTGTGCACTTATGTAAATTATCGTTATATGTGAAAAAAAAGGTTTGCTGTAAGAGAACCCAAATGCTGGGTTAAGCTCGCCCTTGTCATTGCAATAATGTCCCTTTATGTTTGTATTTACAGCCAGGCCTGTTGGTCTAGTGGTTAGTGACTCTGACTGCTATGCCGGAGGTCGTGGGTTCGATTCCCACCCAGGACAAATGTTTGTGTAATGAGCACGATCATTTGTTCTGTGTCTGGGTGTAATTTATCTATAATATTTATGTATTTAGAAATATATAAGTATGTTTAGCAGTTGTCTAGTACCCATAACACAAGCTCTGCTTAGCTTGGGACTAGATGGCGTTGTGTGATAGTTGTGGAATATTATTATATTATTATTATTATTTCGTTTATTTATTTTTTTACATATAATTTACATTTTTAAATATTTTTAAAAGAAAACATAAAAAATTAAAAATATAAAAAATAGTAGTCCGCCGGTATTGGGAGCAGGGTCCAAGCTACCGGTGGTTAGGGCTCCAGAGACAGGAACCTCCTCACAATGCGAGCCGTATCGAGGAGTACTGCCTTCTGTATCAGGCCCTTGATCCAACCGCGCAACGACAGCTTCGACAGGTGGTCGTCGAGGCTTTTGGCCATCAGGCCGTTGGCGGTAACGACTATCGGCACAATGACAGCCGAGTCCACATTCCACATATCGACAACCTCGTGTGCTAAGTCAAGATATTTGATTTGTTTGTCTTTCTCAGCTTTCACGAGGTTCTCGTCATGTGGAATGGTGACATCGATTATCATTGTGCGGCGCGCTAATCGGTCTATCACCACTATATCAGGCTTATTGGCAACAATAGTCCTGTCAGTGATGATAGACCGATCCCAGTACAACGTGACATGGTCATTTTCGAGAACTGGGTCGGGCGCATACTTGTAATACGGTACCTCAGAATCCACAAGTTTGTATTTTAAAGCAAGTTGCTGGTGAATAATCCTGGCTACTTGGTTATGCCTGTGCAAATACTCGCTGTTAGCAAGACGAGAACAACCAGAGATAATATGTCTGATGGACTCACCCGGACGGTGGCATGCCCGACACACGTCAACCGTCCCGTCCTTCATGATATGCCTCCGGTAGTTATTCGTCAAGATAACTTCGTCCATAATCGCACAGACAAAGCCTTCAGTTTCCCCGAAGAGGTCACTGAAACGTAGCCAGGCCACGGACGCCAAGAAATCTACATCAGGCCCATGAAGAGCCCGATAACAGCGCCCGTGAAGCTCCTTGCCTTTCCATACCTCCTTGCGGTCATCAGTAGTGAGTATTACAGGTTTGCGCCAGTTCTCTTTAGCCATGGACAACGGGGTGAGTCCCTTGTCCACTGCGACCACATCGCGGTGCATACCCACGTCGGTTTCAAGAAAATATTCTCTGAGGCTGCACACCTCGCGGTTGTGGAGAGTTTTCGCATTTAAAAAACCTCGACCTCCACATTTCCGCGGGATGTACAGTCTCATCACCGATGATCGTGGGTGATGCATCCGGTTTGCGGTCAGCAGCGTACGGACCTTCCTATCCAGGGCGTCGAGTTCGGTCTGAGTCCATTTGAGTATGCCGAAAGAGTACATCAAAACCGGCATGACCCAACCGTTGAAGGCGCGCACCTTATTCCCGCCCGACAAAAGGCTGTTCAATACTTTTTTCAGGCGGCCAAAGAAGCGCTCCTTCAGCGATTGTTTCATGTCAGTAACGTTAATGCCTAACGCTTCCAACATACCCAAATATTTGTATGTTTCGGTCGAGGAGAGGGATCTAAGGTGTATGGAATCCGAGAGTTGAATCCCTTCGGATTCCATAATCCCCCCTCGCTTTACATGCATGACTGCACATTTGTCCACACCAAATTCCATCCTGATCGCGTTACTGAAAGTTTCAGTTACCTTCAGTAACTCCATCAGTCGCAAATTGTTGGGGGCAAAGAGTTTCAGGTCATCCATGTAAAGAAGGTGAGATATGGCCTGACCACCTCTTCTCAACCGATAGCCCAGCCCCGAATCCTCCAGCAATGTGCTTAGAGGATTCAGAGCTAAGCAGAACCAAAGAGGACTCAAACTGTCGCCCTGAAATATTCCCCGTTTAATCCATATAGGCTCATCGTTCCCCTGGATTGGTCGACATCCTGGATAGCGAAGGACCGTCTTCCATTGCCCCATACATGACCCAAGGAAGGTGCGCAGAGTTGCATCTATTTTGTACAACTCCAACACCCTCATGAGCCATGTATGTGGAACAGAGTCGTAGGCCTTCTTATAATCTATCCAGCATGTCGACAAATCCTTGTGGGATCGACGAACCTGCTGGCTTATGGCCATGTCTATGAGGAGTAGCTCCTTAGTACCGCGGGACCCGTTCCTACATCCATTCTGAGAGGCAGACATAATTAAATTACTCTCAATGTGATGATTAATTTTCGCAATTATTAATTAATTTTTTATTATTATTATTATTTATATGTTTTATGTTTGCAATCATCTTCCTGCCCTTATCCCATGTTACTTGGGGTCGGAGTAACACGTTTTTTTCTTCCATTCTGTCCTGTCAGCCGTCACGCTATCACTAACTCCCTTTTCTTTCCTATCACTCCTCACACAATCCATACATCTTTTGTTTGGCCTCCCTCTCTCACTCCATCCATCTACATTTATATTCATTTCTCTTTTAGTTATATGTGTTTCATCCCTCCTCTTCACATGACCATACCAAGATAAGCGGCTCCCTTTTAACTTTTCTGTCACTGGCGCCACTTTTAAACTACTTCTAATGTACTCATTTCTCACTTTATCCATTCTCGTTACTCCACATATCCATCTCAATGTTTGCTATATAGAATAATAATACTTAATATGGAAAAGAAGATTCCATCAAAATATTGCCGTGCCGTGCCAAATCCCCCTCTTAATCCTGCTCGCCGAATTGCAACATCATACATATTTATAAACATATTTAGTTCAGTAATACCCAAACTTTTCACTAACTTTGTCGTGGACTTAGCCGAAAATCCGCGGACGTTTGGCGGAGATAAAAAAAAACTTCTGCCCGTATTAAAATAATAAATACGGCAAGTAACAAAACTCGACAAAAGTTATAAGATTTATTCGCACCATTAATTATTTGCTCGCCCGGAGACATAGCGTAATTATTTTCTTAGGCAAAGTGAAATCCTACGCCCCAGGCAACTAGCGAGTTGTATAATTTTCCTGGCTTTCGTTTTAATCGGATCCGATGGTCATAAAAATCTTTGTGAGTGATTGTATTGACGGGCTGTATTATATTAAGCTTACTTTGTTGTACAGTTTTATAAGCGTTTGTTTTCGTAAACGCTTATGAAACTGTTGCATCAGAAGGAGGATGAATGTTTTTGAGAGTATGTATATAGGTACGTATGTCTATTTCATTTGCACGCGCTGTAGCCTAAACGGTTTAATGGATTTTAACAAAAATGAGATATTATTAGATTGATTTTGACCACCGAACTGACACAGCCTAGATATAAAATTGGGAAAAAAAACAAAATAGCGACTGCCATTAGGTAAGTGCAGTTGTATTTTTTGTGACCTGGTCATGTGGGGTATCAAAATAAAGAGCAAAAGGAAACGATTTCAAAAAACTAATTCACTAAAATGTAAAAAACAAATCAAATTAAAATTTAAAAAAAAGTTTTATGGTCTCTTGAAATTTTAAATTTTTTAGCCAATTGCATCAATAGGAGGGTAATGTTTTTGGAGACATGCGCTGTAACCTACACGGCTACATGGATTTCAACAAAGGAGGTAACACTACATTGGCGGCTGCCATTAGTTTTGTGTTATTAGTTTTCTGTAGCGTGGTCATATAATATCATCTCATTCTCCTGCCCTTATCCTAATTTATTTGGGGTCGGCGCAACATGTCTTTTTCTTCCATACTCCTCTATTAGTCGTCATCTCTGTAGTCACCCCCTTTTTACCCATATCCTCTTTCACACAGTCCAACCATCGTTTCTTTGGCCTTCCCCTACTCTTATAGCCATCCACATCCATACACAAGACTTTCATCACGACATTTTCTTCATTCCTCCGCATCACATACCACGACAACCGATTTCCACACAACTTTTCAGTTAGCGGTGCCACTTTCAGACTTCCTCTTATATAGGTACTCATTCCTAATTCTATCCATTCGCGTAACACCTCACATCGCTCTTAGCATTCTCATCTCAGCTACATGCAATTGCTTTTCATTCATCCCTTTTGTGGCCCAACATTCTGAACCATACAAGGCAGCAGGTCTGACCATTGTTTTATAAATCTTCCCCTTAAGTTTTAGGGGAATGCGGGAGTCACAGATAGTCCCGGTGACCTGCCGCCATTTCATCCATCCAGTGTATTAACACTGGATGGATGAAATGGCGGCAGGTCCCAAAAATAGGGAATTTAAACATAGTTGGTGAAATTAGGGTGTATCAGGGTGAACTTTACAAATCTGTATACCCCTTCGGAGCGTATCAGCGTGATGTAATGTTGTGAAGTGGTGAAAACAATATACAGACATGCGATTGCAGCAATTCTGGAAGGTTTGCTATCATTTATTGAAGAGTTCCATTGTGTATCTCCGAAGTTCTTCATCAGATCTTCACCAAATTAAAATGGGATCACATGTAAAGCAACAGCTTTCAAATAAAAAATCTTCAAAATCGGTTCACGTAGTGAAAAGTTATGAGGTAACACACATAAAAAAAAAAAAAAAAATACAGTCGAATTGAGAACCTCCTCCTTTTTTTGAAGTCGGTTAAAAAGTTAATTAGGTATTTCTCTAAAAGTAAACTAATATATTTACAAAACAAAACGATAGATATGCCTAACTTTAAAGTACAACTCTTCAAACAGTCTTTCAATGATGTATGTCAATAAATTGATCATATTCCAAATCCAACAAACAAATTATTCACCAACAATTAAACTATTATGATTCACCAAGTTCTTAATCACTTTGGTCGCCAAGTAACACTAAAAACCGGCCAAGTGCGTGTCGGACTTTGTACATTTAGGGTTCCGTACCAAATGAGACAATTATCAAAAAAAATCTGATTTATCAATATATTGGTATTTGTTATTAAAATATACTTAATAATAAACATTATCACTAAATTTCAAGTTCATAGATCAATGAGAAGTTAAAAAATTCTTCGGAACAAAATTTTGCGACTGACGACGAAGAGACGGATAGACGGATAAACGGAAAGACGGACAGACGGATAGACGGACAGACGAACAGACGGACCAACTGACAGACGGAGACGTGAGTGACAGCAATAGGACTCCGTTTTCCGTTTGAACCTTTCTTGAACATTTCGCTTCACCTCGTTCTACGTCATTCCGATGCTCGTCGCTTCTGCCAACACGGAACGTTCCATGCCAGGTTTGACAGGGACAGCCACACTTCCTTTTCCCTTAAAGATTCCAATCCATGGCCTATTTAAGGCGCTATTTACTGCCAACGACCTTGACTGGTTAGCTTGCGTGTTCTGTACTGAGCTCATACAACGCATTATACAGCGCATAGACGCGCCCATTTTTTTTTTTTTTTTTGGGCGAGCCCATCACGAGTCATCACGAGTGTTTTTATTAATTCATCACCATAAAATGGTGAAGAATTAATAAAAACACTCTTTACTGTTTTTGCGTGATTCTGAATATGTATCCGCGTTACACATAAATGTACAAATTAATTACATTATGTTATAAAAATATAAATTCAAATATTCACATAACAAATTACGAAAAAAATTGTCTAGAGTAACATTTATTTTTTTCGAAGAAATAAAACTAGTCGTTTAGACGTGATGTCCAATTAAAAATCATTAGAAGTCAAGTATAACTGCGCCTTAATTAAGAATGTGATCGGAATCCCTCTGGAGCGTGTGACTAATCCATTTCCACTTACGACTTGATCTGGCGGTGATCAACCGCAAACCAATTTTTTACCTACAATCAAACTATCCTGATTGACTAAAGTTACTAAATCACTGTAGTTGCACATAACACAAAAACCCCAGCTCCCAATGAATAGAATACAAAAAGTTGCATCACAAACAAGTTAGACAAGCTTATGACCAAAACACTGCGGCCCAAGTTTACCAATTACGCACGGATGCAACGCAATCCTGCAGGGGTTAACGAACCATGTCCAGGAGACAAAAACACAATGCAGTTTGTCAAAACAGTATGAAATATTGGTTAGTGCAACAACAGACCAACAGATTCGTAGAAACCGAAGCGTGGTGTTCGTTTGGGAGAATTTTAAAACACAATTTTACGGTGAGCGATTCTGTTTGAGTCTGGTCTCGGGCAATGGTCTCATGAGTAGGTAGTTGTGTTGGTGTCTAGTTGTTACTCGGGAGGTATTTTATTATGGGTATTGATTAGTGGAAAAGAATTTTTATTAATTTTTATAACTAGTTTTTTTTCTTTAATGCTAATGATTCAGCTTTTTGAATGAGAAGGAACTCGTGGCTAAAGTAAAAACAGCCAAACGGGTCGATCCATCAGGTTAAGCTACGCTTGAAGGGGTTGGTCCGTGATACATACCGAGACTCCTCCGTGCCTCGGAAAGCATGTTAAGCCGTTGGTCCCGGCTGTCAACAGTGGATCTTTGACAATCGTTACAGGTCGTCAGAAGCCCGAAAGTCTGGCAACCAAGTCTTACCAAGGGGTATCGTATTACCCAGTAACTGGGTTGTGGAGGTCAGATAGGCAGTCACTCCATGTAAAATAATGGAATTCAGCTGCATTCGGTTAGACTGGAAGCCGACCCCAAGATAGTTGGGAAAAGGCTAGGTAGATGTGATTCAGTTTTTTGAATAGGTACTCATTAATCAATCAATTCATCAGTAATTGGGTTTTTAATCCTCGTATTACCAAATGTTATTAATTTATTTTTATTTTGATCTGTTCTATATTGATTCTATGAAAAAGTATTCATAAAACTGTTTTGCCGTTAAGGGGATTGTGTGTGTTGTATGTATCAGAAGGTTGGCAAATGAAAGAGCGTGTTCTCTGCTGAAGGTTTACTGAACGACTGGTGTTGTGTATACTGGTTGAGATAACTTGAATTAACTTACGAGCTACGTCATACATTGCCTAAGACTCATCATAATCATCATCATCAGCCTTTTATTGTCCTCACTGTTGGGGCACAGGCCTCCTCTTTGAGAGAGGTTGCCTTAGGCTAAAGATAAGCAATATGCCTATGCTGTTAATAAAATATTTGTACCTATTCCTGTAAGCACATGAAAAAAAAAATGGAAACAGTGGTCTTTCTGATACACTGTCTGTATCCTGAAAAACTGTTTATTTTGATATTTGTGACAAATCTCAGTTCAGTAAAACAAAAAAAGGCTTGAAAAATGTAAAATGACGTAAAAAAACAGGTGCAAACAACCTTGTGTCACAATAAACCACCAAAAAAAATTTTTTGCCACCAATGACAACTTGTTAACATTCACCCGCTTCAATGCGATCTTTTTGGCAGCCCCAAATCACGGGCCGCGTCCAGGGAACCGCCATTTTAAGATTTACGACCGACACAGCGGCATCCATTTTGTTAAAACCTACTCACGTGCAACATGCAAAAGCACTCGACCCGAAAACTCTTGAATGTACTGAAACTACTCAACGCGACACACGAAACGCGGGCCGCTTGGGGCCTCAGTAATTAAACAATTTTCATTATTTCACCGCACGTTGCCCACCCCTGTAGATGTGTTATAGAAATTTCACGAAATACATTTTAATGGAACCCGGGATAATCCCTCGATTAATTAACCTCATTTGTTTTTAAAGTACGAAGCATCCGAAGTGTCGGCCTGTATGTTTTATAATGACGTTTTTATTTGAATTGCGGTTCATCTCGAGGGCAAACGACTCGAGTTCGAGCATTGAATACTGAAAATACTCTCGTAAAGGGAATTCAGTATTTTTTGAAAATATTATTTTGTGAAATTTTAATATCATTTTGATGACGATAATGAACTGTATTCATTCATGTCATTAAATCAGTTATTCATCGACTGCTGACTGAAACAAAACTTTTGAAGAATTTTATGATATCAATATAATATGTTACGGTAATTGTTGAAGGGATTACACTAATATAATTATTCTCCTGCCCTTGTCCTAATTTATTTTGGGGTCGGCGAAACATGTCTTTTTCTTCCATACTTTTCTATAAGTCATCTCTGTAGTCACCCCCTTTTTACCCATATCCTCTTTCACACAGTCTAACCATCGTTTATTTGGCCTTCCTCTACTCTTAAAGCCATCTACATCCATACACAAGACTTTCCTCACGACATTTTCTTCATTCCTCCGCATCACATGCCCATACCACGACAACTGATTTCCACACAAGGGATTACAAAAATATTTTGTGAAATTTCTTTTTTACTTATGTGTTACTAAAAATAACTAATGTCTAAAGTCTTCATTTCTCACATAATATATGCATACCTTTATAATAATTTTCAATTCTATGGAAACATTATTTTTTTTATTAAAATTTTTAAAATTAATTCCTATCAATATAATAAATGTGCAAGTTTATGAGGACGAATGCATGGATGTTTGTTAGTATTTCACGCAAAAACTACTGCACGGCTTTGGAGTAATATAGCTTATAAATTAGAATAACTTCTATGATAGAATTTATAATGGGTGGAGGTATTAATCCCACACGGGCGAAGCCACTGATAGAAGCTATTGTAATATTAATCTGATTAATTAATTCAGTTGAAATTTTAACATAACATTATTATATTATTAAATAAAAAAAATATATGAAACAATAAAGAATTTGAATTTAATAACATTAATTTATAACTGTATTTAACTTCATTCATATTTATCATTAAAACCGTATTAAATCAACTGAAATAAAACCGTAGAAGAACCACCGTGACAGAAACGTCACAGTGAATCTTTCAACAACTCAATCTAATCCGATTGGCCTCGTTCGAGGTTTACGAGTAGGAATAGTTTAAGGTCCCTCGAGACTGCCCTGCAGTCAATACTTCGAGTACCACTTCCAGTTTGTAACCAATTTGTATCAGATCTTTGTTGGTAGAATGGTCAGGGGTTGCACACATAAACATAACCATCTAAAGTTTTTAGATAGAAAATGGTGTACAGGCATAGAAGATATATTTCAGTTTTGTCGTACTGAAGTAATGTCAATGTCACTCAGTCTAGCCTTTCCCAACTATCTTGGGGTCGGCTTCCAGTCTAACCGGATGCATCTGAATACCAGTATTTTACATAGAGCAACTGCCTATCTGACCTCCACAACCCAGTTACTGGGTAATACGATACCCCTTGTTAAGACTGGATGTCAGATTTTCGGGAAGCTTTCGGGCTTCTGACGACCCGTAACGACTGTCAAAAATCCATGATTGACAGCCAGGACCAACGGTTTAACGTGCTTTCCAAGGCACGGAGGAGTCTCGGTATGTAAATATGGTCCCATCTATGGACCAACCTCGGCAAGCGTCGCTTAACCTGATGAATCGACCCGTGCGGCTGTTATTTCTTTAGCCACTCCTCTTTGTTGTAGTTAAGTAATGTGATCTGTAGTAAATTATTTATATTTATCAACATGAAACAAAAATACATTTAATGAACTATGACGATATACAGGGTGTGTATGGCTCAGAGGTAGCCCGTTGAGTTGTTGAGTGAGTTGACGAAAACCACAGAATCACGTTATAAGGTTTATTCGTAAGTTACATTAAAGTTATGTTGGATGCTTATCCGCGGCTATGCGTCAACTGAACGTTGAAATTATAATTAATATAAAGTTGCGAAAAGTAGGTCGCGGCGTAAGCAAATTTGCCTGTACGTAAACCGTACATGCTCCCGAGGGGAAAGTGGGATGAGCATCCATTACAATGTAAAATAAAAGTATAGAAAAGTGTAAAGTAAATAATTAGAGGTAAACAATAAGTAAAAGTGTAAAAGTATAGAGAACACTCAATTAAGTTCATCGAAGTGGAATACTTTCTTCGGCCGTGTCGCTTCGCTGTAAATGGGCTCCACGGTTGTCGAATTGCGTATTTCTTGTAACTCGATGTCCCCTCCAAAGTTCTCCCTTCCTCTAGGTGTCACTTCAGTGTTGGCGCCTTTCCTCGTATTACACCGTCGTTTTAACATAATATAGAGGGCAAGCACAGCAATTCCTCCCAACAACAGAGAAGTAACTGAGTAGAGGTAGATGTCGTGACTTGAGATGTCAGACGACTTCGGTAATATTTCCCTCTTTTTCTGGAATTCCAACTGCTGATCTATTTTTCTTATTTCTACTGCAGTTGGCAGTTGTAGTTCCGCTACGTTAAATTTTGCATTCTTCCAGCCGATGTCAAATATGTTGTTAATCGTTGAATTTATATTTGGGACTTCAATATATGGTTCCATATTCAAACTACTTCCCAGCTGATTATGTGTAAATATGGTAGCGTCCTTTTTCTGGAGTAAGCATTTTGATTTCAAGAAAATCACTCCAGTCCCGTCAATGACCGCTGGCGTAACTTGATCGTTACATATGACGCGCATCAGCTGTTTACCGCACAATGTAAACAACCACATGTTTGTTTTATGTAGCTTCGTCCAGATTTCTTTGCATTTTACGTCATTGAGAACGCATGATAATGACTCTTGTTGGTTGAAGACTTGGGCCTCACATGGGGCATGTTTATCGTGCATGTTGTAGACAGGTTGACGTGAGAAACAGATGAATTCGTCTTCTCCGTATGAAGTGCATTGGCGCATGTCTTGATCTTCCATTGATATGTATGAGTTTTTAACAAAGTTAATAGCGATGAAACTTGAACTTGGTTGAACAAGTTTTAAATGTCCTTGTCTTAGGAACGGTATCGGTATGACTCGATATATCTTGTAGTCTTCATCGCTCAGCAAGGGGATGTGTATTTCGAACAGCATATAGTTTTTTGTTATTCTTGCCTTCACATGAATGAGGTCGTAGATGTTTTGCAGATCCCTTTGGACGTCCTTTACAGGCAATGACAATCCCTGTGGCAACCTTCCGGATATTATGTTAAGTTGTTCAATCAGTTGGTTTGCTGGGAATTGATGAGTATCTATATGTCCTCTATAAATGTTGGCGAGACCGTTAACCAGCATTTCCAAAATTCTGTTTAAATCACTTAAAATCAGAGTTGACGTCACGGCAGCGGAATTTATGTCATTCATCGTGAATAACATTTGCGCTCTGTTCTCTATTTTAGTGATTACGCTGCAAGTTTCATTCATGTAGGTGCGCAATGTTTCGAATTGCTTCTCCATAAATATAATGTTTCTTTTTACTACGTTGTTTTCTGCCTCTACGATCAATGTTTGATTTTTCATAAGTTGTAGTAAGTAGGCATCATTTAATTGTAAATTCTGTATGTCTTTTTCGTACTTTTCTGCAAAGTCTGCATCGAGCACTCCGAAAAGAGTTCTTGCTAATTTCCCAACACCATCAAAGTAGCCTCGTTTTGGTCTTGAATGTTGAGTGAGCAACATAGAGTTATAGTCGGCTAGGTGACTCAGTTCATGCCGTAGGTGGCTGACGATTGCTAGGCAAGGCTTGTACTCATGTGATATTCTTTGGCATAGTTTGTCAATTTGATTCACATAATCATTGATCCGCTCTGTTGCTTGCCAGTATGACGTTAAGTTGTAGTAGACCAAGAGGTTCCATTCGTCATGTATCAGTTGAATTTTCCCAGCTTCATCGAAGTAAATCGGGTGATTGCTCGATATCGGCGTGACCTTCCAGTTATCAGTCATTGGCGCAGATTGTCCAAGTCCCATCAATACTACTATGGATAGAAGAACAAGTGACAGCCAATTGTTCTTGTTTCTTGTTGTGCCTCCCCGTTTTTTGACTGCCGGAGTAGGTACCCTTTTCTGTTCCTCTTTGTTTACTTGTAGATCTTCAAGTTTCAGCGGTAATGGTGAAAGCTTCGTGATCGGTCGTTTAAGTGACCCTTTCTTAGTTTTCAAGGTAACCACCCGTACTCGACCATCGGTGCCTGAATGAAGTTCCTGGACTCGTCCTAGCGCCCAGCGGCCAGGAGGTAAGTGTTCATCTTTAACTAATACTAGGCTTCCTTGTTTCAGGTTTTCTTTTGATTGCTGCCATTTGCTGCGAACTTGCAGTTGATGCAAATATTCAGTCGACCAGCGCTTCCAGATGTGCACGTTCATTTGTTCAATCAGCCTCCATCTGTTTCTTAGATCATGCTCAGCAAAATCTTGCTCTTCTTGTGGTGGAGACAGTAGGGGGCCGCCTATGAGAAAGTGACCGGGAGTTATATATTCCAGGTCTTCGATGTCCTCTGTTAATGGGCACAACGGACGAGAGTTGAGACAGGCTTCAATTTGCGTTAGTAAAGTAGTGAATTGTTCGAAAGTGAGCTTCTGATCCCCCAGTACTCGATGTAGGTGATATTTCATGGCTTTGACGGCCGCCTCCCACAGGCCTCCAGCGGTTGGCCAAAGTGGAGCATTGAAATGCCACTCAATTTGTAAGTGGCTCATCTCATCGAAGAATTCAGAAGTCATGAACGTTTTGTGTTGTACAAATTCTTGTTGAAGTAGTTTTGCTGCACCTACAAAGTTCGTTCCGTTGTCGGAGAATACGTGTCGGGGTGTTCCCCTGCGGGCACATAACCTTTTGAAGGCGGCGAGGAACGTTTGTGTACTCAGGTCCGACACCAATTCCAAATGCACGGCTTTGGTCACCATGCATATGAAAATTGCTATGTACGCCTTGCAAGTTTTGACTCCTCTTCCTTTGTTTATTTTCACATCAACATGTCCGGTGTAGTCGACGCCCGTGTTCGTGAATGGTCTTGATGGAGTTACACGCTCCCTTGGTAAGTCTGCCATCAGTTGAACGTTTCGGTTGGGTTTAAAACGATGACATCGGACGCATTGCCGTAGCTCCTTTTTCACTGTTCTGCTACCTCCAATGACCCAAAATTTTTGACGTAAATGGGCCAAAGTGAGTCGCGCGCCTCCGTGGAGGGTGTCGCGATGAGCTTCTTGTATAATAAGCTTCGTTAATCTTCCTGTAGCAGGAAGAATAATAGGATGTTTAGCGTCGGGTGGTAAAGTTGAGTTGTCCAGTCGCCCCTTCACACGCAGTATTCCATTTTCATCCAGAAATGGGGTTAACTTCAGTAGGTTGCTTTTTGTTGATATTGGTCGATTTTTCTTTAAACATTCTATTTCTTCGCCATTATATTCATTTTGAACGTTCTTGATGACCAATACTGTTGCTCCCATAATGTCTTGTGGTGACAAACACAAAACCTCTCTTTTGTTATCGCAGTCGGATAAGTTATTAGTTGAGTGTTGTGTCCGTTTTTGCTTACGAGTGTTGCTTAGTCGTAGAATCCATCCAAGCACTCTAATTACGCGTTTATAATTACTGGTTTTGTTGAGTAATGTTTCAATTATTTCACATTTCTTGTATGTGACTGCGCAGCATTTTATTTCTTGCAACTCATTATTAGTTATGTATGCCACACGATTGTCTTGATTGATTTGCGGCATGTTTGTTTTAAACCAATCAGGTCCATTCCACCAAAGTTTGATATCAAGGAGTTGAAGTGGTGTGAGCCCTCGAGTTGCACAGTCAGCAGGGTTTTCTTCTGACTTCACGTAACTCCAGCAGTTCGCAGGGACAATGTTGTTTATTTGTTTCACTCTGCTTGCTACGTATTTTTCCCATCGGTTTATATCGCCCTGTAACCAGGCTAAGATGACCTTGGAGTCACTCCAGCACCTTATGTGCAGGTTTTTGTTGCAGAGCGTATTTTGTACCTTTTCTAGCAGTTTAGTTAGTAATACAGCCCCGCAGAGTTCCATTCTAGGTACAGTTATCCTATTGCTAATTGGTGCAACCTTTGTTTTTGCCGTGATTAGCGTAGTCACGTATTCACCAGCTTGATTTTTCTCTCGGCTGTAAATGACGCACGCGTAAGCTTTTTCGCTTGCGTCGCAAAACCCGTGAATCTCTAAGTTGTTTTCTTGGCATTGTAACCATCGTGGTATGGTTAGTTTGTTTAGCAAAGGGATATCTTTTCTCATAGTTTCCCACTCAGTAGTGAGATCGTCGGGTAAGCGTTCATCCCAGTTGATTTTGTACATCCAGATTTTTTGGAACAGAAGTTTAGTTTTTATTGTAAGTGGCGATAATAATCCAAGTGGGTCGTATAGTTTGCTTATCTCGCTCAGTAGTATGCGCTTTGTCAGTTTTTTCTGGATTGGTATATCCCATTTATATGTGAAGCTATCATTTTCTTGATTCCATCTCATGCCCAACATTTTTGCGCTTGAGGTTTGTTCTGGGCGGAAGTCGATGTTTGTGTTGCGGCTCTTTTGATCATCTCGCAAGTCTTCTAAGATGCTCAGTTCGTTTGTTTTCCATTTTCTTAAGTTAAATCCGCCTTTTCGCAGTAACTCAATAAGCTGTGTGACCAGTGTTTTCGATGCATCGACAGTATCCTGCCCGTAGACCAAATCATCCATGTAGAAATAGTTTTTTAGGACATTTGCCGCCTCCGGATAGGTAGCTATTTCATCTTCTGCGAGTTTATGTAGAGTTCGCATTGCTAGATAGGGTGCGCTTTTCATTCCGTAGGTTACCGTGCCCAACTGCCAATCTTGTAGAGGTTCGTTAGGGGAAGATCTCCAGATTATAGTTTGCAGATGTTGTTGTTTTTCGTTCAGCCAGATAAAACGATAAAGTTTTTCTACATCTGCTGTAAAGACGTATCTGTACGTTCTCCAGTTAATTAGCAGTGTCAGCATATCCTTTTGTAAGTTCGGACCGCAGTACATGAGATCGTTAAGGCTGCTGTCTCCTTTTGTCTTGTACGACGCGTTGAACACTACTCTTAGTTTTGTTGTGGTGGACTCAGCTCTCAACACGCCATGGTGTGGTAAGTAGACTTGACCTCTTCTTTCTTCAGTTACAAGTTTCATGTGGCCCATAGCGATGTATTCGCTCATAAAACGCTTGTACTCGTTACTGAGTTCCTTGTTGGTCAGCATTTTTCTTTCTAGTTGAAGGAACTGTGCTAATGCTTGTGACCTAGCATTTTTTAGGTTCCTTTGGAAATTGGGCTTCATGGGCATTTGCACCACATATTGTCCATTCGCCAATCTTGTGGTAGTCGCGTTGTAATATTCCTCACAGTGTTGTTCCTCACTCGTCGATGATGAAGCGTCTGGAATTTCTTCGGTTTCCCAAAATCTTGCCATGTTTTCGAAATCGTTGAGTGTTACCAAGCAGTTGTAAGTCTTTACATTTCCGCATAGAATCCAGCCCACTCTGGTTTGTTGGGCTACTGGGTATTTATTATCACTCCTGATGACTCCATTTAGGATAAGTTCTGAGTAGACGTCCGCGCCCAAGAGCAGATCGATCGGGCCTGACCGATTGAACTGTGGATCAGCTAGTTTTAAGTTTTCCAAATAGTCCCAGTTGCCGATTGAAAATGATGCGGTAGGTAAGTTACTTATGAGTTTCTTCATAATTAATGCCTCCAAATTGAATTGATAGTCTGAATGTATTGACTGGCATTCCAAGTTCATTGCTCCTTTGCAGTTGCCACCGAGTGATCCGACACCCGATACAGCAGCGCTCATTTTTCGTCGCTGTAATCTAAGGCGCTGTGCTGCGTTTTCCGTTATTAGGCTTACTTGGGAGCCTTGGTCAAGTAGGCCTCTCAAGTTGATGAAGTTTCCATCAATTGTTTTAACTTTTAGAAGTACAGTTGTCAACTGCACTTCCTTTTCTTCGTTTGTTATGTTGTTGACCCCATAGGAAGTTGAAGGGGCCGACGATGGGTTTGCTTCCCTTCTTGCTTGTTTGTTGCTAGATAGTTGTGTTTCTGCTTCATGCATAAGTGTGTGGTGTGCCTTTTGACACAATTTACACGTCTTTCGTGATTTGCATTGTTTTTCTCCGTGGCTGAATAGACAGTTTATACAAATATGCAAGTTGCGAACGGTGTCATTCCGTTTGTTTGTGTCCATAGCCAAGAATTGTTCGCAATTCATTAAAACATGATTCGTTTTGCATATTGGGCATGTTTTTGCTGTCGTGAAGAACGCTTTGGGTGAGCTTTGTGATTTCTTAAAGTACGATGACCCGTGCGTTTTATTCTTATTAATGTTATTTCGTTGTTCAGATTCTTTGTGTGGCTGTTTTTCCGATTTCCATGGTTTGTTGCCATGCAGCGCTTCCAGTGACATGATTTTTGATTCTAAAAACTCGGCGAATTCTTCCAGGTCGGGAAATTCCCTAGGACGTTTGATATCTTTTACGTATTCGTTATACGTACCGCTGTCTAGTTTCTGAACCAAAAGGTGTACCACTATCGGATCCCAATTGGTGATGTCTAGCCCGATGTTTTTGAGCCCGTTCAAGCACTCCATCATGACGTCGTGAAGCTTCCGTATGCTTGCAGCGGTTGCTTGCTGAATACTCGCTTGATTCAGGAGTGTGTTCATGTAGGATGTGAATAACAGCCGTTTGTTATCGTAGCGGTGGGTCAGCATCTCCCAGCATGATGCATAGTTTTCAGCACTGATACCAAGATGCTGAACAAGTTTCTCAGCCTCACCCTTCAGCTTGGTTTTCAGGTGTTGCATTTTTTGAGCTCTAGAAAGAGTGGGATTTTTGTGTACACTTTCGAGGTAAAGGTCTCTAAAAGTCAGCCACTGGTTATAGTTGCCGTGAAAATCCGGTATTTCAATTTTTGGCGTAGATTTCTCAAAATGTGCATTATTCCAGAGGTTTTGTTGTAGTTTCCTTTTCAGGTCATCATAAAGGTTCTCTGCAGCATTGTACTTTTGTTGGTAAACCGTATCCTCGTCTTGCAGTATGTAGTCAAGTTCCCAATTTGCTCTTTCGATGTGTTCCCATTTAGTTTTCAGGACGTTCAAGTTGTCTTCTAGTTCCCATTTTTCCATCGCTACTTCCAAAGCTACGTTGATCTTCCCGATAGTGCGTTCGAACATTTTGAAGTTGCAGTATTGTTGACGCAAAAGATCTTGTTGCTTTTCCGTCGACTCGCTTGTTCCCCGAGGAGGTACGTGGAATTTGATATCGTCGAAAGTAAATTTCGACTTTCCCTTATCTTGCGCAGGCGTCGCAGGTGGTTGTTCCGTCTGACTCGTAGATGCAGACGGTAATTCCGACTTTCGTTTCAACACATCTTGCAGCACTTCTTCATACATCTTCTTCGTACTGCTGAAGATGTCATCAGCGAAATATTGCAAGTCAGTTTCTCCAGACTCTTCCAGTAGTTGGTGGTTGTGAACAAACTTCTCCCAGTTATTGTTCAGCCGAGAAAGACGCTCCTCCAGGTACGCCAAGTTCTTCCTGGTGGGACTGTCCTTCTTGTAGTTGATGCAAATAAGCTTCAAGTCTCTGAAGATAGATTCTTGACGGCTTATCAGTTCGGGTACACCATGAACCATTTTTGTAAGCTGTTGGTTTGACCTTTGGTGGAGTAGAGTTGTATCACCGCAGGTACTAGTTCACCAAAGTTGCGAAGTTTCCGCAAGTTTAGGATATTAATCTCTCTGTCCAACTGGGGCGACCCTCTTCTGGGAGACCCGCTAGACCGATTCGCTAACGCTAATAAAGATACTACGCACCTGTTATATCCGGCTCGAAGGACCAATTTTATATATGGCTCAGAGGTAGCCCGTTGAGTTGTTGAGTGAGTTGACGAAAACCACAGAATCACGTTATAAGGTTTATTCGTAAGTTACATTAAAGTTATGTTGGATGCTTATCCGCGGCTATGCGTCAACTGAACGTTGAAATTATAATTAATATAAAGTTGCGAAAAGTAGGTCGCGGCGTAAGCAAATTTGCCTGTACGTAAACCGTACAGGGTGTAAGGTACATGAACGCACATACGTGTACTAGTGATTCAGTATATGATTCTGGACCCCCTAGCGTTGGAATTTTTCGTCGGCCTTTTCCTAATTCTTGATAAAAAAATGTTTTTTTATACAGTTTAAAGTGAAAAAAATATTTTTTTTTTTTCACTTTAAACTGTATAAAATCGTTATATCGATCTACTCCAAAGACATTTTAAATGAAAAAAATTAATTAGTAATTTTTTCATTTAATTTTTTTTTTCACTTTAAACTATATAAAATCGTTATACCTATCTACCCCAAAGACATTTTAAATGAAAAGAAAAAAAAAATTTTTTCAAGAATTAGGAAAAAGCCGATGAAAAATTCCAACGCTAGGGGGTCCCGAAACATGTACTGAATCACTAGTACACGTATGTGCGTTCATGTACTTTACACCCTGTATATACATTTGAACAAAAAAAAAAACTTTTGAGTTACTAAAACTAAATATAATCTATAATAAAGCGTCGAAAAATTCTAACGCACCGCTGTCAACTGGTAATGTGCCCAAAAGACTGGTGTATTGCTACGTTGTGTGGCAATGCTAATCCTTTTTCCAAGGTAAAAGCCAGCCATCGGTTCATGCGAAGTGTAAAGTATTTAATGGTTACGGCGGCGACCACTTAAAAATAGTCGAAAATGGCCAAGAAGTAAGTTTGCCAGTCAATAAAATCAATAATTGATTTATTTACAAGGTCACATGGTCATATTGCTAAAAGCAATCTGTCAGACAGCCTGATAATCGTTTTACCAACACTCTAAAAATTACGTAGTAAAAGCAAAGTGATGTTACCAAATTATTGAAGATTTTTTTTATTATCTAAGATTTATAAAGTCTTATTCAGTTATCAAACGAAACAGATGCAATCGCTCAAAAAAGAAACGGCAATCATTCATTTCCGTCAGTATCCATCATTCGTCAGTATGGGGTACATTGACACATGTGCGCGTATCGAATTTGAAGCAGTTCGGACATGGCAATTTGTCGTGTATATTGCATCGGATTTCTGAGTTTTTTTAAAAATAGTTGACGTAGAATGAACTAGAGCCATGATGTGGTTTCCCAAAACTGGCTTTGAAGTAATAGAAAACCGACCCAGTGCGAGTCGGACCAGCGCGCAAAGGGTTCCAACGAAACATATAATTTTAAGAACACAAATACTTTTTACAGGTTATGTTCTAATTGTTAAGTAAAGAACACTGTATTATGTATTTTTTTTTAAATTTAGACTCAGTCGTTTCGGTTATAAAGGGGGGATTTAGAATTTTCAATTTTCATATAATTTCTTAAATAACTTTAAAAAGCAGGTTTAGTGTCTTAAAAGTTAAAAAAAATACGATTGTGTCTCTCAAAATCTTTTAACTTTAAAATATCCGTCAAGTTTAATTTATTTACGTTATAAGTCCGTGTTTGGTTCGCTGATATTTACATGTGTACCAAATTTCAACCGGTTCAGGATATTCGCAGCAAATTGCCTGTGACTGATGGACAGACACACGAGTGATCCAATAAAGGTTCTGTTTCTTCATTAAGACGTTCAGAACCCTAAAAAGTGGTGGTCTGTAACTATACTTTAGATAAAGACATGGGTTGTTAAACCAATAGGTGCTATTCTTCAGATTCGCAATATAACTCTACTGCAAGGTTGTTTAAATCACGTTATTGCCTTTATAGAGCTTAGGTGTGTAAGTGTTGATAAATTCGAAATAGAGTTACTGCGCCCCTGGACACTCAGGGCAGGGAAGAAACAGGGGTGGGTTTTAGTCAGTAAAAGTCTGACATCTCCCGCTCCACCCAGAGCGGGAGATGTCATTGGATGATTACCCACCCCAAAAAAAAGGTGTGCAAGTGTTAGATTTTATCGATGGTTTCTGTAAAGATTTTGGTCTTCATCTTGCTTAAGAATTTATTCCTTTGTTTTGTCTAGATTTTTTTAAGAATACTGTATTGAGAATTTATCGATAATCTAAAATCTAACAAAAACACAGCAACAGCTGATGACGCGATATTGATTGCAGCAGCATGGTTTGTATAATACTAACAGTGTCATTAAAGCAACGTCAAAACCAAGTTTTTGATCATTTACGGTTCAACGAAAATAAGATTTGCCAAAAATACTTAATTCAAAACAAAATAGCGTCTAAAACCTGCAAACAAAAGTGAATACTTTAGTAATAAAGTAAAAAATCCTCTTCAGCTATACTGACACATTAATTGCCTTCAGACAACGAACGAAAAACGAAAAAACGTTCGTCTCGTAAAACTTCAAAAAGCTCTTTGATGCGAAACCCTTTGACGTTCGCCTAAACAGCACAAAGTTCCCAACTCTCGCGCTAAAATCAGATTACTATCAGTAATTAAATGCTGGTTTCGATCATGGCTTTAAGAATTACCGGGATATTCTACCACTAATATGCTAAAAATATTGGAAACTAGATAAAGTATAATAGTTCATTTTAATGGGTTGCTCTTATCTGGCGGCTTTTTTGCTTTGTAAGTAAGTTTCTGAGTGTGATTTTAATGTCGAGCTAATTAATAGTTGTTTGGCTTTTTTTAATATTATAAGTATAGCTTCATCTTTCATATTTTTAACCGAATTCCAAAAAGAGGAGGATTTTTTTTTTTGTATGTATGTTACCCGATTTCTCCGTCAGTTGTGAACCAATTTTCAAAATTATTTTTTCATCTGAAAGAATATACTCCCGAGATGGTCCCAAATAAATTTTTTCGAAATTGCTTCAGCGCTTTTTGAGAAACTGAACAAAAACGGAAAATACGTGTACCTCGATGACGTTTTGGTGTTCTCCAGATGTTTAAATTCCACGTTCCATTATATTGGGGTTTTTAGTTCTGGGGTATAACAACTAAAAAGTGAAAAATAAAAAACTTTTTTTACAAAAAAAACAACCGACTTCCAAAAAAAAAATACACTAAAAATTAATAAATAACTTTAATTTCGGAAGTCGGTGTCAAATAACGAAGAAGTAAAATACAAACACCGACTTCCGAAATTAAAGTTATTTATTAATTTTAATGTATTTTTTTTTGGAAGTCGGTTGTTTTTTAGTATCATAGAGATTATAACATTTGGTCAGAGAAGTTCCTGGTGAAAGAGATTTATAGGCCTGTGGATAACGCATTTGCCCAGCAGTTTACAGTTTGATAAAAAAAACTGGCCAAGTGCGTGTTGGGCCAAGCACAGTGTAGGGTTCCGTACCAAATTTTTAAAGAAAAAATCTGATTTATCAATTTATTGGTATTTATTACTAAAATATACGTAATATTAAACATTATCACCAAATTTTGAGTTAATAGTTCAATGGGAAGTTCAAAACTTCGGATCAAATTTTTGTGACAGACGACGGACAAACAGACGGGCAGACGGACACTTGAGTGACAGCAATAGGGCTCCGTTTGGACCCTTCGGGTACGGAACCTTAAAAAACGAGCGAAGCGCGTGTCAGGCCACTCACTGAGTAGAGTTCTGTAGACGCCCGTTACAACACAAATATATTGTGTTAAGTAAGGATTTTGTTTTAAGTACGAAATTTTCCAAGTAGGTACATTTTATAAGTTGGGCGACAATTACTCTTAAACTGACAAAGCTAACATAGCCGTGATAGTTTTTCTTCAAAGTTCGTTATTTATACTACTATCACATTTTTTTTCAGATTTTTCAAGCCATTTGTTCTGCTTTTAGTGGGAGGTGGGACGCTCGACTCGAAAAAAACATATCAGTTAAAAATTTAATGTTTCGCAAACGAATCACTAAATTGAAAAGTAGTTTTCGCAACCCCTAAATAATTTTAAAATACGTATCCAACGGTACCCCACACTATGAGATAGGCGGGAGAAAAAAAAATCATCCAACTTTACATGTAGGAGGGGACAAACATTAAAAAAAAAAATATGGTTTCGTTTTCTTGGCGTGATCAACCAGTCGTGTGTCTAGTTAGCAGACACAATAGATTTTTAATTGTTTACGGCCCATGCACTGTCCGCCAAAAACGCAAGAGGTTAATATTATACCCATGCAAAACACCAGTAAACTACAATTTCAAATTCACTAACAGTCTCTAAGCTGTCCCTCGGACGGACAGACGAACAGACCAGGACTACGGAACTCTAAACAAAATCCTGTTTAAGGGCTTTTAAAGAAGTTTACAGGAAATGTATTTTATCTGACTATACCTACTTACTCTAGTGCGCCTATACAAGGTGTGATTTAAATGAGTGGTCATATTGACTTTCCGTAAAAAATTATCATCAGCTGATAAACATTTTTTTTTTTTGGAATTGGGTAACACTTTCTGTGGAAAACTACCCAGTTCCGATACACCCTGTGCATTATACGCAAGCGGAACCATGGGCACAAAATAAACAACAACGGAAACCTCTGCGTCTCCAGATTTATCCACTATTGATTGTTTCGAACTGTAGCAAGGTTTACATTCCAAACAATGTCCGTGTAGGTCTATTTCAATATGGCCGGACCACTTCAGGCGATACTCCTGCAGTTAGTGCAGTAACACGTACCGCATGACTCATGCACAACTCTAGTCTAAACAAGCGTTGTGCATTTCGGAGGGAAATCGTCTGGTGACGTTTTTAGTGGGTACGCGATAAAATTCGATATTTTTCGAACTGGGCAAACTTTTTTTGTGTTCAAAATCAAAATCAAAAATCAAAAGTCATTTATTCAAACTAGGCTGAGAACCAGCACTTTTTGAACGTCAAAGTTCTACATAAAGACAGTCCCCCAAAAAACGCCCGCCCGTCACCACTTCCTAGTGTTTTAGCTGTGAAGAAGAAGTGGCCAACAAACTCCCCAGCAACACATCTGTCTGTTAAGTTTTAAGAACTTGAATCTATATAATTCTAAGCAACAATCTCAACATTATGTAAAACAGAAAAATAAATATATGTCGTCTAAAATATAATCATAAAATTAAATAATCCTTCACTTGCCAGCTAGCACACTCAATCATGCCATTAAAAACCAACTCAAGCATAAACACTAAACCAAATTAAAGAAGCCTCCATACATAACTGGTGTGCCTGCTTACAAGAACAAAGATTGAAACTATCAAAGGGCTGTGATTCGAAGCCACAAGTGATGAACTAGGGCCATCACACTAAATTTGGTAGACAATTATTATATGAACTCATATAATTTGTTATAACCATAAGCTAAATATGGAGAAAGAACATCAAGTGTAACATTGTCTTGCGTTGGCTGTCAAATGTTGGACTTTGGCTAGATTGTTGTTTATTTATTTATTTATTTAATCATTTATGTACACACAAAGACACAGTAACAATAAACAAAAAGCTGGTTGTTTTAGGATTGGTTTCTTTATTAGGCACAATAGAGAATATACATAATTTTTTTTTTTTCAATTGAAAACTTATTAACTATAGTTCTTTTTTTATCGTTGATAGGCACGCGTTTGACCACTATCTCACCTGATGGTAAGCGATGTTGTGGTCGAAGATGGAGCACGCTTGCCTAGAAGTAACCTATTCACTCTTGACTTAAGGACTCCGAGGTTGTAGCTATCAGGAAACACAGACTCCGGTAGGGAATTCCACTCCCTCGCTGTACGCATAATTAATGTTTTCTCAAATATGAAAGAATTTTCTAAATATCATCATCAGCGACGAAGTTATAAAGCTTTAAAGTTGATAATTTTAAAGAGCAAGTTCGACGTGTTCTTTGACGTCAAAGGATATGACGCCACAACTGCCATAGAAAACACATTATCATTGTTCGTACTTTTAGTATATTCATCGATTAACCGGTTAGATAAAAAATATTTTTTCATGCATATTCCCCTAGTCAAATTTTATAAGAAGAGCTCGTGGCTAAAGTAATAACAGCCGTACGAATCGATCCATCAGGTTAAGCTACGCTTGCCGAGGTTGGACCATGGATGGGTGACCATTTTTACATACCGAGACTCCTCCGTGCCTCGGAAAGCACGTTAAGCTGTAGGGCCCAGTTGTCAATCGTTGACCTTTGACAGTCGTTACGGGTCGTCAGAAGCCCGAAAGGCTGACATCTAGTCTTACAAAGGGTATCGTATTACCCAGTAACTGGGTTGTGGAGGTCAGATATTCCAGTCATTCCATGTAAAATACTGGTATTCAGCTGCATCCGGTTAGACTGGAAGCTAACCCCAAGATAGTTGGGAAAAGGCTAGGCAGATTGATTGATTTTTGTTAGTCAGATTTTTTCTGTTATTGGTAAAAAAAAATTTGAGTGGATACGTAACTTTTAAGCTATTGCATAGCTTCTATCGCGGGCCTTGAGCGTGGAGACCGAATCCAGAAATTCCGTAACGAAAATAACCTAACACCCCCCACTCCGACCGGCACAGAGGTGATACTTTTTAGTTTTGCCATATGAATAGCAGAACTTTTGACTTTTGACTTTTGATGATATTGTGTTGTTGATATTGATGATGATGATGATGACGATGACGGTGATGATGATGATGATGATGATGATGATGATGACGATGACGATGATGATGATGATTATGATGATGATGATGATGGTGATGATGATGATGATGATGATGATGATGATATTTATCTTGTTACGCCAAATAAGTGTAACTTCTTACGTGCGTACATAAGTACACACACACATAAATAAAATAAATAAATAATTATAATTGCATAAGTTGATAAAAAAAGCTATGCAATACGAGTAGCTTTACCGCGGCAGTCTCCGAGTGCCACACGTCTTTTTTTTTCCTATAATGATTTATCTTACTTGACTAGTTTTTTTCCGCGGTTTTGCATCCATGATCTATCCCAAAGGGTCCGTATCGTACGGTTATTTGGCATAAAAAGTAGCCTATGGTAGTGGATTTCATCAGATGAAAGATTGTTTTTGAACCGAACAGTTAGTTTTGGAGAAAAGGCTAGGGAGTGTGGGATTCTCAAATCACTAAAACTACCCATCACCATCAACAGATGGAAGGGGCTCAGTTACCCTTAAAAGACATTGCTCGCGCAAGTTTTAGTAATATAAATTTTACTATAATTTTGCTGAACGCATCCCATTTCTTATTTGACCACAGATTGAGCGAACCATGCATTCCTTTCTCTTCTATCTCATTCCCATACAGCAGAAGGGAGAAAAGATGCCTACCGCACGCGCCAACCAAAGGCGCGCCCGCATGTTGGCAACACTGATTGCCGCCATTAACAATTTGTTCTGTCATAACCGAAAATCACCTGCAACCGCGCCGCGCCGATCCACTAAAATGTATATCTAAAACTCTAAAAACTTTCTATTTTCCGTGTTGGCCGACACAAGTGTGACATACAAAGACCAAGTGAAGTTCACAGTCAAAAAAGAAGAAAATCTTGCTACATCTTCCCAGGCTGTCCTTGTATCAGCGTGCTCTATTTAGGAAGTTCCCAAGTAAGTCGATCATTACCTTTTTCCTACCCTGGTCAGCTCAATACTGTGTGCATAAAATTTACGTTCCTGCAATGGTCCTTCGAAAGCCGCATGTATTTATACACCACACATGCAAACGAATAATTTCACCCCTTAATTATATACCTAATTTAAAATATTCACCGATAGAATCTTCTTTTTTTTTTCTTGGTGGGAAATCATCTTAAGATTTCTCCCGCTCTGGGTGGAGCGGGAGGCGTGTCAGACTTTTACTGACTAAAACCCACCCCTGTTCCTTCCATGCCTGAGTGCCCAGGGGCGCAGTAACTATGTTAAGAATTTATCCGCGACCCCTTGGCATGCAGGCATCGGCCACGTCAGTGGTGGCTGACATCACGAACACTACGCGCCGTTGACTCTCTGGCCTGGCGCTGATCGGACGGCGAGCTCCCCATTACTCGCCATCCACAGGCCCGCGTCTACGGTGGTCGGAGATCGTCCCGCGACCCCCGACGCCCAGGGTGTCTCCTGCCGCGGCTCCGGCTGGGAGCGTGAGGACCACTCCGTTGAGTCCCCCTCACCCGTTTCGCCTCGATGTTTCCAAAGTTAATTTAGTAAAGAAACGTCTGTTATTTTTTACATTATCTACAACCCTGTTATTCATAAACAAGGAAATTCCTCAATAAAAAGGTACTTACTAAACAACATCTAATATAAACATTGCATTATTATTGTTTCCGAGTATCCCTATGCGGAATGTTAGGATTTCCGGACGCATTCCATTGACCAGCGGCTTATTGAAATGATCATTTTCGATGCCTACGTTCAATATAATAATGAAACATAACGTTGTGTGATAGTTGTGGAATATTATTATTTTTATTATTATTATTATTAAACCTGAAATGTAAACACCAAATTAGGTGTTAGATGATCATTATTTAATTAGTTTTGAATAAATAATTCAATATTTACTAGGGAAAATTTGTAAACGCGTTTGCGGTAGATGTGATTCGAAGAAAATGGAACGTCACGTAAGATTTTTGCGTAATGCTCGGTCCATACACCTTTTGCTTTCTATCAGTATATCTCATCATCCATGAGCAGGCATATACGCATACTGCACACCCTCTCTTTCATAGAGAACTGCGTCAGTATCTTTTTTTGTGACCATCCCCTGAACGCAAACGTTTTTTATCATTTATCTTTCAGTCTAACCGGATGCAGCTGAATACCAGTATTTTACATGGAGCGACTGCCTATCTGACCTCCACAACCCAGTTACTGTGTAATACGTTACCCTTAAATAAGACTGGTTGTCAGACTTTCGGGCTTCTGACGACCCTTAGCGACTGGCAAAAATCCACGATTGACAGCCGGGACCAACAGCTTAACGTGCTTTCCGAGGCACGGAGGAGTCTCGGTATGTTAAGATTGTCACCTATCCATGGTCCAACCTCGGCAAGCGTAGCTTAACGTGCTGGATCAACACGTGCGGATAGTCGCACGGGTTGATCCAGCACGCAAAAAGCAAAAAGAGGAGCTCGTGGCTAATAGTAGTATTGCTTTAGCCTCGAGCTCCTATTTTTATCATGTATATCATCTGAAACTCTATAGCCCTAGGCTTTTCATTGCAATGTTTTGGTCAGTTTTCCAGTGTCTACTGCCTCTTTAATTTAGCGTTCATTACTGCTACTGTTAAGCAAGTAATCTTGGACTCAATCTCAAGTCCAGGTAAGTTTTATTTGAGTTTTCCAAGAATTGCTCAGTAGCAGTTCAGAAATTCGAGTTGTGTCTGGTTGATGGCAACGATGGCTCATCCTCTATTATATGGGACTTAAAATTGGCTGGCAAAATGTGTGTTTACTGAAAGAATGACTCTGCTTACCTTTTCATAGAAAACCAGCGTACTGTTATGTTTTCAGATATCCAGTGCTAACAGCCTGGCCACGGGAACAGGCGACGCGACCAGTGCGGCGGCGGTGCGTCTGGCGGGGCGTCTATTCGCGTGGCACAGATTGTAGGCCACGGGCAATAGCGTTCGCCACCGCGACCAGTATAGACCGAGAGCGAAATGTCATTACCAAAGTTTATCTCGCTATTGCTTGGAAAGCAGTAGTTTTTTGGTTCAAGATATTATATTTGGAAGAGATTGTGGAGTACATGATTTGAATAAGGATTGGGATAAAATTAGAGAATTCTACAGGAAGTACGATAAATACAGACTATAACCAGATTTTAGAAGTGAAAACTTCTTTAGGCGCGTTGGGCATTTTTGAGATGGAAAAAAACTATTGAACTCGGGTGACACCGACACCATCACCGACGCCAATACCGACGCCGACACCGACGCCGACACCGACACCGACACCAACACCGACGCTAACACCAACGCCGACACCAACACCGACACCGACACCGACACTTATACCGCTACGGGATCTGCGCAGCGGATTGAAGGGAAAACTTCTTTAGGCGCGTTGGGCATTTTTGTTCAAGTTCTCACTTCTGTCGGCACTCCCAGAGTGCCACTCTTTTTTTTTTTATTATACCCGCATGAGTGTCAAAACCTTTGATTATATTCTCATAAATATACAACCAGAAATGGAGAAAACGGTAAATGCGGTGCTGTAGAAAAATTGTTTTTTATGCTAAGGTACACGAGCCGAGGTATACGACATAATGTATGTAGGTATATAAAATATTTAAAGATTTAAGGACACATATTTAGACAATTATGTTATTTATTTGAATAAGTAATCTATTATATGACATCGACTCATCTATACATATAATAAATCTGTAGAAAAGTCATTTTTGTACATTGAAGAAATTGAAACAAAAAATAGCCAGCGTGTGAAAAGATAAGTAACAGAACCCATTTCCATCATTTTTGAAATTTTTGTCTGTTTGTCTGTTTGTCTGTTTGTTTGTGCGCACATCACGTAAAATCTACGAATTCAATGCTGACAATGTTTATATACAAAAATTATACGCAACTTGAGGATTAACTTAGTTTTTGTTTCATCGAAATCGGTTCACTCTATCAAAAGATATGATTAATTTAGTGAGTTCAAGAAGTAAAATATTACGTTACGCAATTAAGTATAGTACTTGCAACGACATCTTAAGACTAAAAATAGAACTAATGTTGATAGTTGAAATCTAAATCCGATAGATGGCGTTGTGCAAATGACGTCATTTTCTGAATCGCGGTGTTAAGATTTTCCGCGCGAGGATGACGTCCACCGTGTTTACTAGGCAAATTGGGTTTCGTTAGGTGTCTTAAAAGTTCTTGCGTGTGTCGTAAAAGTTCTTTGGTTGCTTGGTTTATCGATTTTCTAAATTGGTCGAAAAAAAAGTATTTGCTTATCTTATTGGTTTCGTTTGGTCAACTTTGGTCATTGGTTTGAAGTACGAAGTAAAGATTGTATTTGATTTACTTCGTAGTTTGAATCCAATAGTGCCAATCGTTATACAGTAAGTTAGTGTTGCCAATTCGTTGAGTCACGACCACGAACAGACGATACGTTGTCACACTAGACTGTTCGACGCACCGATCTTTTAAGTTTGTAGGCTATTCAGTCATAAGTGTTGTTAGTTTTGTTTATTGCTTTAATTTTCCTTGAAAATGCCTCAAAGAAAAAAAACTAACCTTTCGCTGCGTAGCCGAAATGCGAAAAGGATGAGACTTTGTAGGTCTCAGGAATCGGAAGAAGATCGTGAAGCACGGTTATCTGCTAACCGAGAGCACATCGCTCTTTCACGTGAATCGGAAACGTTCACCGAAAGGGAGTCACGTTTAAGTTCACAAAGAACACGGACCGCGACTTTGCGGTCTCAAGAGAGTATCCAGGAACGCGAAGACCGGCTGTCTGCTGATCGGGAGCGCCACTCTCTCTCACGTGAGTCAGAGACATTCACAGAAAGGGAGTCGCGCTTAAGTTCGCAAAGAACTCGGACCGCGACTTTGCGTTCTCAAGAGAATATCCAGGAACGCGAAGTTCGGCTGTCTGCTGATCGGGAGCGCCAGTCTCTCTCACGCGAGTCAGAGACTTTCACAGAAAGGGAGTCGCGCTTAAGTTCGCAAAGAACTCGGACCGCGACTTTGCGTTCTCAAGAGAATATCCAGGAACGCGAAGTTCGGCTGTCTGCTGATCGGGAGCGCCAGTCTCTCTCACGCGAGTCAGAGACTTTCACAGAAAGGGAGTCGCGCTTAAGTTCGCAAAGAACTCGGACCGCGACTTTGCGTTCTCAAGAGAGTATCGAGGAACGCCAAGCACGTCTGTCATCTGACCGAGAGCGACACGCTCTCTCGCGCGAGTCTGAATCTCTCTCCCAAAGAGAAGAACGATTACAAATAGCTAGACATAACTATGTAGGTGTACAAAGAAACAATGAAAGTTATCTTGCATCTGAAAGGGAAAGAATAGATGAACTAAGACGAGCAGAAACAGCAGAACAACGTCAATCTCGCCTAGAAATAGAACGAGCTCGATACCATATGAATAGAGAAACAAATAGCGGAGCTGATGAGTCCATGGAAAATGACGATGCAAATATTTTATTACCTTGGGACAATAGGGAAAAATCAGGGTTCACATATTCGTCTAGAATTAATTATGCTGGCTTTACTTTCGTGGGTGACATGAGAGAAATTTGTAATTTTTGTCATGCTTTGAAATGGAGGAAAGAGACAGATGGAATGTGCTGCTCAAATGGAAAAATTGTTCTTCCAAATTTCCAAGATCCACCACACTTACTTAAAAGTCTCCTGAATGGCGATCATCCCCAGTCGAACCGTTTTTTGGATAATATTCGTTTATATAACAGTGCTTTCCAAATGACTTCCTTTGGGGCAAAACAAATAACGGAAGGACCGTTCATGCCAACCTTCAAAGTACAAGGTCAAGTTTATCACCTTATTGGATCTTTGCTGCCAGAAAATGAACCCAAATTTCTCCAAATTTATTTTGTATCCGATTACACGCAACAGCTCAATGTTAGAAATCACAATTTTCCCCAGCTCAATGCTGAGCTTTTGGGTCAACTTCAAGAATTGCTGCATCACGTTAACCAGTACGTTCGTGAATTCAAAGCTGCATTGGAGTCAATTCCACAAGGCAGCAATGATTTCAAAATTGTTATAAGTGCCGATAGACGTCCTGTGGGTGAACACCGTGGAAGACACAATGCACCCGTCGCAGATGAAGTTGCAGTTGTTTTAGTCGACCAGGAGTGTGAGAGACGTGATATCGTGTTGCGTACACGCGACGATCGCCTTCAACGCATTTTGGAAACCCACCGAGCTTACGACGCCCTGCAATATCCACTAATTTATTGTCATGGTGAAGATGGGTACAATTTTGGGCTGTACCAAGTGAACCCTACTACGAGAGTCACTAATTATCAAAAAAAAATATCTGCTCAACAATACTATTCCTACCTTTTACAAATAAGGCAAAACAGTTTCGTATATTTGCAACGATTTCGTGGTTTGTTCAGCCAATTTATTGTGGACATGTACGCAAAAATAGAAACTGAACGTTTAGTGTATATTCGCACTAACCAGCGACGGTTACGCGCTGAAGAATACGTGCACTTGCGGGACGCCATGCAATCAGATAATAACGTCGAAAACTTGGGTCGATTGGTTATTTTGCCATCCAGTTTCACAGGCGGTCCGCGGTATATGCACGAACGAACGCAAGATGCTTTTTGTTACGTCCGTAAATACGGCCGGCCGGACCTTTTTATAACATTTACAACAAATCCAAAGTGGACGGAGATTTGCCAGGCACTTCTCACAGGACAGGCGTCATACGACAGACATGACATTATTGCTAGGATTTTTCATTTAAAACTCAAAGTCTTGATTAATCTACTTACAAAGGAGAAAGTTTTCGGTTCAACTCTTTGTTTTATGTATAGCGTCGAGTGGCAAAAGCGTGGTTTACCCCACGCGCACATTCTTCTGTGGCTGGAAGAAAAAATTCGTCCCGATGCTATAGACAGTGTCATAAGTGCAGAATTTCCGGACTATAATGCAGATCCGATTTTGCATGACATAGTAAAAACACATATGGTTCACGGGCCATGTGGCCTCTTAAACAGGGAATCACCGTGCATGAAAGATGGTCAATGCTCAAAAAAATACCCCAGAGCACTGAAAGAACTAACTATGGCTGGGGAAAATGGGTATCCGCAATACCGGCGAAGATCACCGTCACAAGGTGGTTTCACAGCTACTGTCAGATTCCGTGGACAAGAAATAATTCTAAATAATAGTTGGGTGGTACCGTATTCTCCAGTTTTGTCAAACGCTTTTCAAGCACACATTAATGTTGAAATTTGTAATAGCGTCGAATCTATAAAATATATATGTAAATATGTTAATAAAGGTAGTAATCAAGCCATGATAGCACTAAGAAATAACAACCAATTTGATGAAGTGACAAGGTATCAATCTGGCCGATACATAAGCTCTTCGGAGGCAGTTTGGCGCATTTTGAGTTTCCCTATTCATGAAAGGTATCCGCCAGTCATCCATCTTGACGTGCACCTGGAAGGCGGGCAGCGAGTTTACTTTCAGCCAGAAAATGTGGCAGAAAGAATGAACAACCCAAGACAAACCACCTTGCTCGCATTCTTTCGCCTTTGCGAAAGAGACAATTTCGCTAAGTCTCTGTTGTACAATGAAGTGCCACATTATTATACTTATAACAAGCAGCAAGGTGTTTTTAATCGCAGGAGACGTGGAACTGCTGTAGAAGGCGAGTCCGGCATTTTTAAAGAACACGTGATTGGAAGAGTATACACGGTGCACCCAAATAATGCAGAGTGTTATTATTTACGCCTTCTTCTTCACACAGTGCGAGGACCTACTTCTTTTGCTGAGCTCCGCAAAGTGGACGATATAGAATATCCCACATTTCAAGCTGCTTGCCGCGCACGGCATTTATTAGATGGCGATCAGCATTGGGATGATGCTTTAGCCGAAGCATGCGTCAGTGATAGTCCACATCGTTTGCGCCATTTATTTGCCATTTTGTTGACATTTTGTGGCCTATCGGACGCTGGGCAGTTGTGGCAAAAATATAAAGACGCGTTTGCCGAAGATTTTTTGAGACAGCAAAATATAAATAGTGAAACTTCTGACCAAGTACGTGAAAGCTGCCATAATAGGGCTTTGCTGGCTATACAAGATATAGTTACAAGTATAGGAGGGAACCCCCTCAGTCAATACGGCTTGCCGACACCGACAGTTGGTGGGAAACGAATTAATAGGGAGTATACATCTGAAATAAATTACAACCCCGAAGAGTTAGCAGAAATATTGCGAAATGGCTGTTCAAATTTGACGACAGAACAACGTCAAATCTTTGATAGAGTATGCTGTAGTGTAGAACATTCATTAGGAGAAATGCTGTTTTTAGATGCACCTGGTGGAACAGGTAAAACTTTCCTCACTAAAGTTATCTTGGCTCAAATAAGGAGCCAAAACAAAATTGCCCTTGCCGTCGCTTCCTCAGGAATAGCTGCCACTTTATTACCAGGAGGAAAAACTGCACATACAACATTTAAAATACCAATCGACTTGGACCGCACAGAAAACCCTGTTTGCAACGTGTCTCGCAATAGTGATAAAGCAAGGGTTTTACGCGATTGTGCCCTTATCGTTTGGGACGAGTGTACGATGGCAAATCGTAAAGCTGTGGAAGCTGTAGATAGAACGTTGCGAGATATAAGACAAAATGACCGACCGATGGGAGGCTTAACGGTGCTATTCTGTGGAGACTTCAGGCAGACACTCCCTATAATACCCAGAGGAACGAGGGCCGATGAAATAGGTGCCTGTTTAAAGAGCTCTATTTTATGGCGTAGTGTCATATTAACTAATTTGAGCTTTAATATGCGAGCATATTTGGGAGGTGACGCAAACGCGCAGGTTTTCTCAAATTTACTACTTCAAATTGGTAACGGCACATACCCGACTCAAGAAGGAGGTAAAGTAACTTTAGTCGAAAGCCTGTGTTCTTCTGTTGCCTCACAGCAGGAACTCATTTCCTCTGTATACGGAGATCCATCAGAGATCTCGAACCATGACGCTGCTTGGCTATGCCAACGAGCTATTTTGGCACCTCGCAACGACCAAGCAGCAGCAATAAATTCTCAAATATTGGTACATGTTTCTGGAGAAAGTAGGGAATATTTATCTATTAACACGGTTTTAGAAGAAGGAGATGCCACCCACTATCCAGTAGAGTTTTTAGACTCTCTAAATACACCAGGTCTTCCAGCACACAAAATTTATTTAAAAATCGGAGTACCAATCATTCTACTCAGAAATTTAAGCCCACCAAAACTATGCAATGGAACTCGGTTGAGAGTAACAAATCTCCAACGAAATGTCATCGAAGCCGAAATCTTAACAGGTTGCGGCTCCGGTGATGTTGTTTTCATTCCCAGGATACCCATTATCCCCAATAATTTTCCGTTTACTTTCAAACGTGTGCAATTTCCTGTAAGCCTCTGTTACGCTATGACTATTAATAAAGCCCAAGGCCAGACGTTATCCGTTGCGGGTGTAGACCTTACTTTTGATTGTTTTTCACACGGCCAACTCTATGTTTCTCTATCACGTGTTAGCAACCCAAACAACCTTTTTGTATATGCTCCGGGTAATTCCACCGCTAACATAGTATATAGAGAAGCATTAACGTAATCAACTATACCAAAGTCAGGACTCTTATCTAAATCATCAAAAAGGTGATATACTCTTATCTAAACGACGTTGTTTTGTTCTCGACAACCACGCGAACGAAGTCGCGGGCACAGCTAGTCGAAAATAAAATTATTTCTAACTTTTTAATCAGCCTGGTTCCTGCACTATATGCCACGGGGCATGAGCCGTACTGTACTGTGTTTTAGTCACCCGCCGCGCCGCCAGACGCTTTCGCGATTCGCTCGGCAATCAATCAGTCAATCTTCGCCGTTCGCCGCTTCGCGTGGCATGAATTTAGTACATTTCTATCCATTTGTTTTAGTCGCCAGACGCTTCGCCGGTCGCACCAAGCAAAAATTCGTAGCAACGAATGTCCCGTGGCCAGGATGTAAGGTTTACGCTTAGTTACCAGCTGACAACCCGAGTTGTCAATGCGATATCCCCGTTGAGTACCGCGACAAACCGGGTTCTCACCCGTTGCACGCGTTTTAAACCTCTAATATTCTATAACGCAAGGTCTTTTAAACTGTGGCAAGGTTTACACACTCGGGACATGATATAGTCTGTAGTTACCATAGATTTTCTAGCAAAAATATACTTTGAAATATTTTTTTAAAGTTTTAATAGGCGTATTTGCACGATGGCCGACTGTCAACGGGGCTTGATAGATGTTGCCGTTTGACGCGCGCGGTACCTTAAAGGTAATTTTAACAAAGCTGTTGTGACAACACACAAATAAAACCTCTGTCACTTAGTTTCTTTTTCTTTCACAATAAATTTTCTTCCTGAAGTTCCAACACTGAAAATGAAATACACGGCATTTAAAATAGCTCTATCACCTTAACATTCCGCATCAACTTTGCGGAGTAAGCACTAATTAAATTAAAACTTTAACGGTCTGATATCATACTTCTAGTTTACATAGCGTAAATTTATAGAACCCTGTTGGTCTGCACATCTTATAAAAGCTTCGTTTGAAGTTAGTTATACAGGGTGTAACGGAAAGATGTGGTCATATATTAAGAACCTGTTCTGCCCATGGAAATTAACAATTTTATCTAAGAAAAAATAGAAAATTCCCAAAAAAAAATTGTACTTTGTATACAAAGTTATCATGAGCTGATCAATATTTGTATGGGAGGTAAAAAAAAATTCTGAGAATTTCCTCATGTTTTCTTTTTTTTCTTTTATTTATTTAATTAATGAAATTACAATAAAGAGGTGTAACTTATTTTTTAACTCGCCAAACTTTTACGTTTGATGGCGAGAGGCGCTCTTATACATAAAAAATGAACCGCCTTATGTACTTAACTACTATTTATAATAATATATTATACTGTTATGGTTTCACAATGTATTTAATTCTGCTTGCAATCCTATACAATGTTTTTTTTAAATTTTGTCTAAAGTGTTCCTTTACTAATTTTTACATTTTCTCTTAATAAATCTATTGTGTTAAACACTTTAGGTACCAAATAATTAGATGTTCTTTTACCATAATAAATTGTTGTTATCTGTGGTTGAACCAGTTTGTTCTCTCTAACCCTACGTGTGTTGTACTTGTTTTTAACATTAACTTTATATTCATCATTGTAATAATATTCCTTGAAGAAAGAAAAATTCTTGAAGGAAGTGGTTCATATCGATGGGCAGATGCAGTTCTTAAAATATGACCACACCATTCCGTTACACCCTGTATTAATGGCATGTAATAACATCACAGCCTTAGCTCAAAGGCTTCTTTGAATATATGTTTATATATCATAGATAAAAATAACCTGGGATTTCATTGTTAAAAAATCTTCTAACAACTAAATTCAAAAGTTTGCGTTATTTTATCCTACTAATATTATTATTGTGAAAGTTTGTTTAGTAATTCCATGCGGGCGAATCCACTGGAAGAAACTAGTACTTTCTATGTTGCACTCATTCCACCAATAATAGGTATGTATTATACAACGTGTTTCTTTTAATGTTCCATAATGATAAGGTTATGAAGAAGAAGAAGAAAAAGGTTTATTTTGTGCCTCGCACAGTAAAACACAATTTTTTACAACATACCATAAAAAAAATATTAATATTAGCATAGAAAAAAAAACGTAGTAAAGACCTGTGCGAGGCCAAAAAAGCACCTATCTCAGCAAATGCTGCGACATTTATAAAATAAATATCACAGCGCTGGTATTCTGATAGGGCCTTTGACGGATACACTCACGTAATACATACTTAAAAATAAAATAATAAATAAATAAAATTAAATTGATAATGAAACATATAATTTTAATAAAAATATTTGTGAATGTAAATAATAAAATCAACCATAGGCCGACGCCTAACGCTCCGTCAACATTTATCAATTTCATAGACAAACCACGAAGCACGCGAGCGTCTATGGACGGTTATGTTCGGCTATATTAGTGCTCTGTGGTTTGGCTCATCGGCTGCCAAAAAGATAACTGGTAAATAAACTAGATTTGTTGAAAACAGTAAAGAAAACGAAATTAAAAGGATCAAAGTGAGTTCTAGCATCTAAAATAGCACCAGATACATTATTTATGCTTTATGTAAAAATAATACAAAAAGCCCCATAAAAAATGTTCCAAAAATATATCATAGTTTCGAAGATAACATCAATAATGAATCAATGAATTAAAAATTGTCACCCGTATGACAAATCTTTATTTTGGGAGTAAATTATTATCATTTGAACCAATCATTCACATTTAAATTTAAAACTAAGAAAATGCGACGTAATCGTGTATTTTTCACGTAAGGGTGTTTTACATACATAATCGTGAAACTGTCGATAAAAAAAAATCATTTTCCAGCTGATTCTTTAAATAGAGATGGGCTCATTAATACCCAAGAGTTATGGGATTTTAAAAAGGAACACCTTGTATATTGATAGACTCGCCTTTGGCCACCATCTTACCTGATAGTAAGCGAAGATGTGGTCGACATTTTAGCACGCTTGACTAAAAGTAACCTATTCACTATTGACTTAAAGTCCTCCAGATTGTAACAATCAAAAACAGAGACTCCGTGAGAGAATTCCACTCTATAGGGTGACTGGTAATTAGTGACCGATACTTAAACATGTGATTGTACTCATGATTACAAACAACTTTCCCAAAGAAACTTTTTTTTTATACATATTCACTTTTATCACTATAACAACAGTTTGAAATTTGCGCGCGCGTGAGAGCAGTGACCGCCGCAATCAGCTGTTAGCACTGAGGCAAAGGGAGCGGTGCGGGCGACGGGGGACCGTGAGACGCTACTACTAGTACATTTGCCCTTTCCCGATGTCAGACTGATAAATAGTGCCTACACTGCTTAGGTACACCAAAAACGGCACGTGGTGCCCGGCCAAGCGGGCTTGCGAGCCGTGCTCTGTACGATACGAAACCGCGTCTAACAGCTGATTGCAGCGGTCACTGCTCTCGCGCGCGCGTATTTCAAACTGTTGTTATTGTGATAAAAGTGAATAATTATAAAAAAGTTTTTTTGCGAAACTGGTCTATGAGTATAATCACGTGTTTAAGTATCGGTCACTAATTACCAGTCACCCTATATATTTGTGCGCATAATAATAAAAATGAATGTGTTCCCAAAATAGGTATTTTGGGAACACATTCATTTTGCGTGGAATGTCGACCATGTAGGTGGTGCATCGCCGTACGTCTAGTGGTCCGATGATGGAGCGGGTTGGGTGGAATTCAACAATGCAATTTACAACCTTAGTTTTGTATAAATCGTGTTATTTTTAACCTTAACTGCATCGTGGCGGGTTCATAACCTGCCATTAAATTATGTCATAGCTTTCGTTCTTATATTTTTAACCGACTTTCAAAAGGAGGAGGTTCTCAATTCCACACGAATTGAGAACCTCCTCCTTTTAGAGTCGGTTATGTTCTTTTTGCATGTTTGTTATGCGATTTCTTCGCCACTTGTGAATAGATTTGAATGATTCTTTTTTTGTTTGGTAGGCCATACTTCAGAGCTGGTTCTATTTAGTTTTATCGAAATTGATTCAGCACTTTTTGAAAAAATCAGCATAAACAAAAAATATGTCACAGATGACGTTTTGGTTGTCTCCAATTACGTTCAAATTCCATGTTATTAGGGTTATCCATTCAAGCATAACTTTTGTTATTTATTTTTAGGTCTGGGGTACCTACAACAACTAAAAAGTCAAAATTAATAAGTTTTTTACAAAAAAAACAACGGACTTATTGCAAAATAACTTTAATTTCGGAAGTCGGTGTCAAATAACGAAGAAACAAAATAGAAACACCGGCTTTTGAAGTTTGAAGTTATTTTGCAATTTTTAGAAGTCGGCAGTATTTTTTGTACAAGATTTTTTTTTTAGGATGTTATTTAGCTTTAAAAGTTTAAATTTATTTACAGAATTGCCTAGTATAGTTCCTTCACCATCAGTTAGTGATTTGTCAGGAGAGGAATAAGGGAGCATTTCCTGTCAAGATGACCCATAATAATATGTTTTTTATAGAATTTCTTTGTTTATATTATAGGTATATATTATGTTTGTGTATCACATATTTGTTTAGTTTATTTAAGCAACAATATTAGATTTTGAGTTTTGTTGTGCACATGATAATCCTAAGCAATTATGTATTTTTCACCTTGTGGTTTGCTGTAAGAAAACCCAAACGCTGGGTTAAGCTCGCCTTTGTAATTAACTGTCCCATTGTGTTTTTCTGTATATGTTTTATGTGTACAATAAAGAATAATAATAATTTGTCACAAACCTAGTAGGTACCTACATATAAATTAGAAAAAGTCTCATTGCCACAATTTTCCTCATTAAATATAAAACCAATACCTAATAATAAATCTCTATACAGCAATACATTTTCACTTCAGACTAACCTAATCATATAATAAGACCGAGTAAAGCCCGAGTCACACTGGCTCGCTGAATTATTGAACGGTGTGCCTCAGAGAGTACACGCTCTAAATGGAGTCTGATTTTTGTTCCTACAATATTCACTGAAAGAGATTAGCAAGAGCATTGAGTCGAATGGCCGGTAGGTACCTATGAAGGGTAATCTTATGGGATTAAGAAATATTAGAGGAAATATTCCTTTTTGACCTTTTGAAAGGGTATTAATTTGGAAAGTTTTTTGTTGGGCTGTATTTATGTTTTCGCTGTTTCATGGCTCTGAGAATTTTGTGCAGATATTTCTTTATTGGCCTTTGTGGCTTATTTTTTTTCTATTGGTTTATCCAAATAAAACGATTTATCGTTGTATTTCTCTGAGTTTAGTAACTTGTTACTTGTGCTTCCGGGATGTTATTATTTTGAAAAGCAATACTCACAGTGTGGGTCATCTTCTTTTTTATGAAGATAATAAAATAAAAATACTGTGTGCCTGTGATACTAACTCGATGCATTGTCCTGCTTTGAACCAACGTTGAAATAGATTGATAACTCATAAATCTTGTCATTACTGATTGAGGACATATTTTATACACGATAGTAGCTTAATCGATATGCTTTGTACTGCCATAAGTATTCAAGGTTCAAGGTAAAAAAAAAGGTTCTGTTGACATAATATATATATTTTATGTCAACAGAACCTTGATTGCTTATAGAGCATGTAACAAAAACCCTGTCCGATCCTGAAGGGTATTATTTGGATTATTACTGCGTATACATATACGTAATAATTTAATGGATACGAGATTATTATTTTTGCACAATCAAAATAATTAATTAAAAAAAAGAAAAACTTATCAAAGGCAACAATGAGCGTTCGACAAAGTTCACCTACAGTTTTGTGTCAAAGAAGCCGCCTGAGCGAGACGGTCTTTTGATCCTTTGTTAAAGAGTGCCTACAGCGCGGCTAGTGCAGGGCGGTATCGTTTGAAATAAAAATAGGTAAAAATGAAAAAAATTCGCTGGCCGGTGGAGTGTTGTCAATTTGGTGTTAAATTTTGAATATTTTATAAAAATAAAAAATCTGTAACTTTTGGTTTTTATGAGTAACATTTTTTTTACTATTTTTTCTAGTACGTATGTAAACTTGGAATACGCCTTTATTAGATCGGACAGGGTTTTCGTTACATGCTGTATAAAGGGTTATTACTGTTAACTCATTTGCATTTTTTTATAACAACAACTTGAACAAATTTCAGTTCGTAATTAACCCGACGACTTGAAAAAAATCTGCTGTTTTCTTGTCGAGTTATACTATCATAAGTGTGCTGAGCAACTTTTATTTTCCGTATTTCAGTTGTGTGTTGAGTTGATCCCGGTAAAAGTGTTTTTATTCTTCAATACTTCCATCTCCTGCCAATGTATCAACAGCCACACTTGGGGTCCGAGTGCTCATCGAGTTTTTCGTGACATCAGCAAGCAGTTAATTGATTCTTAAGGTGACCAGAGGAGTGCTGGCCTTTTTATTGGCTAAAGAATAAGCATTGCCATTCAACGTGGCATTGCTGCCAGCATTCCGGGCACTTTTCCCATTGACAGTGATGTGGACAAGTTTTTCTATGCTCGATGAGTTTTACGCATCAAGTTTTCATACCGCTTGTATCTCAACATTCTCCTGCCCTTATCCCAATTTATTTGGGGTCGGCGCAACATGTCTTTCTCTTCCATACTCCTCTATTAGTCGTTATCTCTGTAGTGATCCCTTTTTTACTCATATCCTCTTTCACACAGTCCAACCATCGTTTCTTTGGCCTTCCCTTACTCTTATAGCCATCCACATCCATACACAAGACTTTCCTCACGACATTTTCTTCATTCCTCCGCATCACATGCCCATACCACGACAACCGATTTCCACATAACTTTTCAGTCAGCGGTGTAACTTTCAGACTTCCTCTTATATACTCATTCCTAATTCTATCCATGCGCGTAACACCACACATCGCTCTTAACATTCTCATCTCAGCTACATGCAATTGCTTTTCATTCATCCCTTTTGTGGCCCAACATTCTGAACCATACAAGACAGCAGGTCTGACCATTGTTTTATAAATCTTTCCCTTAAGTTTTAGGGGAATGCGGGAGTCACAGATAGTCCCGGTGACCTGCCGCCATTTCATCCATCCAGTGTTAATTCTGTGCTTAACAGTCCGATCTATTTCGCCATCGCTTTGCACGAGTGAACCGAGATACCGAAAATCGGAGAAGACTGGGAGAAGCGCGCCATCTAGCACTACAGCTTCAGAACTGGAGAGACCGCCGAAATCGCAGAACATGTATTCAGTTTAGGTTCTGCTGATTTTCAAGCCAACTTTCTCCAGCTTCTGTTGCCATTTCTCCAATCTGCTCTGGATCTCAGGTCCATCTTCACCGACCAGAACAATGATACCGCTTGTATCTATAATTTATATTTGACTATCTTGTAATTTTATAGTTACTGGTTACGAACCAATTAAGCTAGTATTGTAAAGAAATTTTTCTTTACATCGGGTAGCGTCAGAGATATTTTATGGCATGAGACCCTGATTACCAATCCTCGGGTATACTGCGCACGAGGTTCGTATGTAGTAAATAAGAGTCCTTTGAATTTGGTCTTCACATATATCACATTTATTGCTAACACTGCATCACACAAGAGAGCACTCAGTACACAGAAAATTGTATGTTGAACTTACAATTTATGATGAATCACTTTTACCCTATCGTTCGAAGACAGAAGATTAAAGGTCCAATGAGGTGAGATCTCCTAGCAGTATTTAAGCCGTGGTCATCTAACCTTAGTCATCTCTGGACACGTGGACGCTCGTGCTCCGAACCCTTTGCTAAGACCGCATTGTTCTTCCAAAATAATGTAGTTTATGATCCGACCATTTTATATAGTTTTCCCATATATAATTAAATCTAATGTAGGAACCCTGCCGACAAGAAAACATTCGGTAAGAATCTTAAATGCCATGCTTAAGACTTAGCGTTGCTACAGAAAATCCCAATAGATGTACTTACATCGTCCTACATTCTTATGCTTACAGCATTTGAACTTGACTCTGGTCCCTTTCACACCTCGAGCCATCATTAGGTGATTTTAAGTAGTTTTTTTCCAATATATAAAATTTACTAGGCAGACTCGCTGCAGATCAAGTTGGAGAAAAAAACGTCAAACGACAATCTGTCATCTGTCAACTCGCAAAATAACGCTCCATTCCACGAATCTAAATTTATTCAATTTTTAATTTTTACAGTATTATATAAATAAAAAAAAAAACAATCGAGCCTTACAGTAGTCGCATATGATGACATTAGACATCTTACCTTGGTAATAAACAACATCAACATTGTATCCTGAAAAATGAAATTAAAACGTTTTGTTCCGATTTCGACCGCGCGCAGACTTATCGTGCGCACGCTCTACCATCTGACGGCCAACACTACCACCGCACGCTCTCATTGGTCAAATCAAATAGCGCGTGCTTCCCCGGCTTCCTGTTAGACACTTTCGTCCCATCCTACATGACTCCCACAGATTGCAAAAAAGAGAAAGGAAAGGTGTTACACATCAAAAATAAAAATTGAAAAAGCTACCCTTTAAACAGAGTATAACGGAAAGGTGAGGTTATATTTTAAAAACTGGTTCTGCCCGTGGAAATGAACAACTTTCTCTAAGAAAATATAGTAAATTCCCAAAAAAAAATTGGATTTTCCGTACAAGGCATCAGCTGGTCAATATTAGCGAATATCAGAGGTAAAAAAAAATTGAGAATTTCCTTATGTTTTCTTAAAGAAAGTTGTTCATATGGATGTGCAGATGCAGTTCTTGAAATATGACCACACCTTTCCGTTACACCCTGTAGTAAGTTTAAAAGAACCACTTTAATTTCAAGACATTTGTTCTTTCTTTCTACATTTTATAGTAGGTGTAATTTCAAGGGATTGTAACGTGTGGGTTTTGTTGTATAAAATTGCGTTAGCTTCAAAGTCGGTCTTAGCAATTGTCTTGCACTCTAGCAGATTGCTTTACAATCAACTAACAACTCTAAGAAATAGTTGTATTTGCTTTAATCCTTATTAGGTACCAATACTCGTTGTTAGAAGGTGCAAAATGTATTAAAAACACATAGGAAACTATTAATAAAAACTGGTTTCAGTTATCTGGCCAAATGGCGTATCCTGGACCCATCCCAAACTCAGTACCAGTGCGGAGCCCCTTCACAAGACTTGCCTCACCTTCTTGCGTGCCTAGCATGCATAACCACCTGCACCTTGAATGATTTAAATAAAGCCAATGAGATGGATATCCAGGCTACTTACTGGTCGAACGAAATTTGAGTCAAAATCGATACGAAAACAAAATTATGATAAAAAACTTTTTTACAAAAAAAACAACCGACTTCCAAAAAAAATACACTAAAAATTAATAAATAACTTTAATTTTGGAAGTCGGTATTTGTATTTTACTTCTTCGTTATTTGACACCGACTTCCGAAATTAAAGTTATTTATTAATTTTTACTGTATTTTTTTTTGAAGTCGGTTGTTTTTTTTTGTAAAAAAGTTTTTTATTTTTCACTTTTTAGTTGTTATACCCCAGAACTAAAAACCCCAATATAAACGTGGAATTTAAACATTTGGAGAACACCAAAACGTCATCGAGGTACACGTATTTTCCGTTTTTGTTCAGTTTCTCAAAAAGCGCTGAAGCAATTTCGATAAAATGTATATGGGACCACCTCGGGAGTATATTCTTTCAGATAAAAAAAGAATTTTGAAAATTGGTTCACAACTGACGGAGAAATCGCGTAACGTACATACAAAAAAAAAAAAAAACATACAGACGAATTGAGAACCTGCTCTTTTATGAAGTCGGTTAAGAAGTCGCATAACTGCGCCTTAAAATCATAATAAATATCAACTAAGCGTGTTTCAAAGAGAAGTCAGCGGTAAGACAAGTGACGGGGCCTAGAGGTCACGGGAGTGTTTTAGGAGTCACAGCGTTTCTGGTACAGGCAACTGAAGGTACGCGGGTGGGTTTTCGTCAGTAAGAGTCTGACAGGCCCTTCCGATCCACCCAGAGCGGGAGAAGTTATTTGATAATTTCCCAATAAAAAAAAGACTTCATAAAATCATCACAAATTAGGTTGATTATACTAACTAACTAACTAACTATGAATGTTAAGGCGCAGGTATCCGACTTCTGATGATTTTTCACTGAACTTGAATTTTACTTCTTTGAAAAAAAAAAAATGTCACTCTAGACCATTTTTTTTCGTAATTTTATATGTGAATATTTGAAATTATATTTTTACAACATAGTGACATTAATGTGTACAGTTATGTCTAACGCGGATAAAATATTGAGAATCACGTAAAAACTATAAAGCGTATTTTTAGAAAATCTTCACCATTTTAAAAAACTTTTAATTATTTATCATTTTCATTCGCTTACAGAGAGGAGGCCTACTGATGAAAAATACACAAGCACGCCTTAACACTGTGTTGGGCATAGGCTTCAGCAGTGAGGACATTAAAGGCTGATGATGATGATGATGATGAAGAGTTTAGTATACGTGTTTTAGTATAATACCTGTTGTTTTATGTATAATAAATTAATAATGCGTCTAATTTTGGACAGCGCTCCTTGTTGGGCGAGTTCTATTACTGGGTGAATGTCCGACGCTTTACGTGAGCTCAGCACAGAACACTCAAGCTAACCACTAAGGTCGTTGGTAGGTAATAGCGCCTTAATAATGTTATAGCACATTTTCAAGAGGATGTTTCGTTTTATTGCTACAAGTGTATTATAACTATGTCCATGGAAACAGTTCTAGCTCTAACGAAATTTTACTATCTTTGGTATATTCTCTGGCTAAAATAACGCTAAACATTACTATGTAAACCTAGAAGTTTAAGAAAGCAGAATAGATATGTAGATTTCCTGAAACCTCTTAAACAGCGGGTCCCGTCTCAACAAATACCACTAAGACGTACCTGTTTCAAGGACTTTGCATTCGTATCCCGCAATATTTCTATTGAAAATACACAGCGAAAAAGATAAGCAAGAAGAAGCTTAGAGTGAACTTAATCGCAAAGCCCTTTGGATAAGTATCCAATCGTCTTCACATTGGAGTTTATTTTTCATATGGAAAATTGAGGGAAATTCAAAATAACTTACCAAAATAATCTTCATTTTATAAGAAATCGGTTAGACACGTCATTTAACGTTTAGGCTGATTTTTTAAAAGTTAGATTTTATGTAATGTATTTAAGTATGTCGGGCTGGTTTCCGCAACTCCACGCTCAAGGCGCGTATTTTGCGTGCAAATAAATAGCATAAAAATAATAATAATTTTATGTGATAAATAAATTTGGCACTGTTATGTATATTAATTTTTTACAGATAAAACTTACCTGACGATTGAAAATCATATCTTAGTACTTTATCACTACATAATTTATAAAACAAAGTCCCCCGCCGCGTCTGTGTCTGTTCCCGATATACTCAAAAAATACTAAACGGATATTCATGTAGTTTTCACCAATAGTCAGATTGATTCATGAGAAAGGATTTGGTGTATTACTTGTACCCGTGCAAAGCTGGAGCGGGTCGCTAGTGGTTTATACAAAAAAAGATTGTTTGATAGATTTAGATCTGATAAGATAAAAAATTAATTATCCATTCAGTCTTTCTCAAATCGTTAAATTCACGACTTTACTGTTTTGTTCAACATCTGCAAAATAAAACCTGTTTTATTGATTTATTAGCAAACATAAAAGAAGTAATAAAATTTGACTTTTCAAGTGAACAGATGCATTGCAATTGAAACAAATAAAATCTATAAAAACTGATCCTATTTCAATAAACGTGGCTTGTACTCGTATTGTGTTGTTGGCTTTTGTTTTATATTCTATTAAACTAATTTAACTGGATAATTGTATGATGTTTTTAATCCGATCCTACAAATCTATATAATTATTATTAGTTTCTGCCAGCCGCTTCGCCCGAGTGGAATTAGTACTGCCCCCGTTATAAACTTTCAACCCCTTTTTCACCCCCTTTTTTGGGGGGTGGGAAATCATCCAATGACATTACCCACTCTGGGTGGAGTGGGAGAGCGTGTCAGACACTTACTGACTAAAACCCACCCCTGTTCCTTCTGTTTCGAATTTATCCACAAACCCTGGGCAGGCATCGGCCATGACGGGCCCCATCATGTTTTTCTGACAACCCCTTGAGGCGCGCGTGGAACACAACGCGCCGTCGACTCTCAGGCCTGGTGCTGATCGTACGGCGAGCTACTAACTACTCGCCGTCCGCAGGCCCGCGTTTTTTCACCCCCTTAAGGGTTGATTTTCGAAAAACCCTTTCTTAGCGGATCGCTTTTAGCGATAAGGCCGCCCATTGTGTCACCCTATGTAATGTTTTCCTCATATTTTTATTGTAATTTATATGGTATACATAATAAAGAGTATTCTATTCTATTCTATTCTACCTACTCTTCACAAAGAACACACCCTCCAAATTTCATGTCTCTAGGACCAGAGCGGTTTAGGCAGTGCGTTGATATATCAGTCAGTCAGTCAGTCAAGACTTAAAATTTTATATAAACAAAATTATGTGAAGGAAAACCTATCAACCTTCCTTTTATGAAAAAATACGCGGACGGCGGAGTATGAAAGGAGGCTGGCGAGAATGTATGTAGAATTGGACCCACTGTTAGGAGTAACGTGCAGTATGGAAACTTATAACTAGTGATAGAACTTTATAAAACTAGCAAAAAAGCCAATCGGCAGTAAGTTGTAGAAGATGGGAGAAAAAAGATACGCAAGCTAAAGCGTTATAACCTAAAACTAATCAAATAACGCTTATTAGTATCAAAAAGGTGTTCAATCGGAATAGAAATACACTATAGTGGTTACTGCACCTGACTGGAGAATATATAGGTAGGAGGTACCTATCTAGACTTGCCTACTTAAAATAAAAAATACGTCTGGGAGCTAGGAACTAAAGTTAGAATATAGCATAGGTTGACTAATTTGAAGAACGAATGAAACTATAATAATTATTGGCTAAAAACTAAGCTGAGACATAGTCTCTAGATGAGACGATGTCTCAGCTTAGTTAGAATTTATGTAGATTTAAGTTTAATTGACTCAACGTGTCTAGTTGCGACCAAGATCCCTTCTAAAGACTGGTTCCTCGTGGTTTCACCTGCGTTATGTTTTGAAATTGGTTATTGCTTTGCTCTCGTAGGACATAGCGCGATGTTATATAACCTATACTAGCTGTCCCTCGGGGTTTCACCCGCATCTTTAGTTACTACTCCGCTTCCGTAGATCGCAGCATGATGATATATTAACTAAAGCCTTCCTCGATAAATGGGCTATCCAACACAATAATATTTTATCAATTCGAACAGTAGTTTCTGAGATTAGCGCGTACAACAATGAAACTCTTCAGCTTTATAATATTAGCATAGAATATGATTACTCTATGATAACGTAGCTTTATATGGGTAAAAGAATTTTGAAATCGGTTGGATAGTTTTAGAGTTTATCCATTAAAAACAAACAAATCTTTCCTCTTTATAATATTACTTTTTTTTTAATTAGTATAGATTAAGGACTTGGATTTTTAAACAAAAGGTTTGTTGAATAAAACAATATTTACATACAAAAATCTTTTATTTTGCTTGAGATTTTAAAATACAGGTTGTGGATAAAAAATAGGATAAGGGCAGGAGGATGATGATTGTAATAAATACTGATACAGTAATAGTATATTTGTTTTATCTTGTTACTGTTTGTTCCTAGATAATCTTTAATATATTATTTATCTAATTAAAAGATTATCTCAGATCTCATCAGATCAGAGAAGATTATCTAATTATAAGATTTATCTAATTAAACGTTGACAATAGTAACAACATAAATCATATTATGAGTAGGTTGGAATGTAATTCGAAACATGGTGCGTTTAGTAACTGCCACACAATAACATGGTGCGTTTAGTGACTCATTTTTAAGTAAATAAAAATCTTTTCTAACTTTTGATTCCCATCTTCTAGTGACTCAATACTTTTTATATAATCCTCTTATAAACACTCATTTATAATAAATATACACTTACAAGTGAATGGCTCTTTGTTAATTTATAAATAATGTGGGGCCAAACACGCCATCCTTCTTTGGTACAGATACAGAAATTGGTACAGAAAGCCAATGTTTTTGTACATTACTAGCTGCGTCCCGCGGTTTCACCTGCGTAGACCGGAATAAAAAGTAGTATATTTTTGTTAAAACAGAGTATAAGCTATGAACATTCCAAATTTTATCCGGATCGGTTGAGCCGTTTGAGCGTGAAGAAGTAACAAACACACACACTCACAAAATTTCGCCTTTAAAATATTAGTGTGATGTATTAGAAATAAATTAAATGAATAAAAAAAACCATAACCACACTACCCTGCCTTTGACACGTTTATATTCTTTTGTTTATGGTTCACAGTCATGTCAAATCATGTCATGTTTATGGTATTTGAAAATAAAACCTCACTAAATTAATTATGGTCGAATTTTGATGACCGAGCGACTACAAGTTATTATAAACGGAAAGTTTGAATGGATGTATAGATGTTTGATACTCAGTCACACCAGAGCCTTTAGACAAAATACTTTTCTGTAAACGTTAACGCTAACGCTTCGTGCAAAATGTATGGCAAAGTCATTACTGGGCGTGAGTCACGTGACAGTTCTCTGTCTAACGCTTCGTGCAAAACGTCGTTGCCATACATTTTGCACGAACCGTTAGCGTTAACGTTTACAGAAATGTATTTTGGCTAAGGGGGCAGAACGGTTTATTGGATCTGGATGAAATCTTGCAATAAGATAGACTATCGTCTGAAATACTACGTAAACACTCCTCCGAAGCGGCTCGACCGATAATAATACATTTTTTTTGTATAGGTACTAGGTATGAGAATAGCTCGTTAAGAATTTTCCACCCTCCTACCCCCATCCCTCATTTTTTATCACACAACGACGTTAGGCGAGTCAGCTAGTAGTTTAATAAAACCTTACATTTTCTGCATGACCATTATGGTCCACACTAGTTCGGGACCAAAACAGTTAGTCATGAGGGGAGGCCTTTACCCAGGCCCAGCAGTGGGAAAATATAAACTGAAACCTTACCGATAGTCACTAGTAATCTAACATTTTACTGAGCGACACGCACCGGTGATGCTCTAACTAAACATAAAACCAGCCAAGTGCGTGTCGGACTTTGTACATTTACAGCCTGGCCACGGAACATTCGCTGCTGCGAATTTTCGCATGATGCGACCGGCGAAGCGTGTGGCGAATAAAACAAATGAATAGAAATGCACTAATCATGCCATGCGTAGCGGCGACCGGGTGGCGCGACCAGCGAAGTTTGCCGAGCGAATCGCAAGAGCGTCTGGCGGCTCGGCGGGCGACTGAAACAAATGCAAGGATCAGTACGACGCATGCCCCGTGACATATAGTGCAGGAACCTGGCTGATTAAAGGATGATTCACGTTACACCGTGTCGCCACCGGGCCGTGCCCCGGCCGTGGCACGGCCGGGGCACGTTCAAAGATTGTTGCATACATTTTGTATGAAGTGATTCATGCTAGATCGGGCCGCGGCCGTGCCCCGGCCGGGGCACGGACGAGGCACGGCCGAGGCACGGACGGGGCACGGCCAGGGCTCGGCCCGGTGGCGACACGGTGTAACATGGAACGTGTGCACCGGGCTCGGACGTGCCCCGGCCGTGCCCCGGCCGGGAAACAATTGCCGGTCAAACTATTGCACGGTCAAATATTTATAGTATACTTTTTGTATGAACTGATCCATGCTTGGCCGTGCCCCGGACGTGCCCCGGCCGTGCCTCGGCCGTGCCCCGGCCGGGCCCCGGTGGCGGCACGGTGACAGCGCGGTGTAGCATGAATGACTAGCCCGGCGGGCGTGCCCCGGCCGGGGCACGGCCGAGGCTCGGTGGCCGCACGGTGTAACGTGAATCATCCTTAAAAAGTTATAATAAATAATTTTATTTTCGATGAGTCGATGTCACATAATTTAGATTACTCATTCAAATAAATAACATAATTGTCTAAATATGTGTCCCTAAATCTTTAAATATTTTATACACCTACATACATTATGTCGTATGAAGTGTACATACCTTAACGTCAAAAACATTTTTTCTGCTGCACTGCATTTACCGTTTTCTCCAGTTCTGGTTGTATATTTATGGGAATATAAAAAAAGGGTTCGACATTCATGCGGATATAAATGAAAAAAAAAGAGTGGTGCTCTGGGAGTGCCAACAGAAGTATTCACTTCAATTCAATTTACGTAGCGGTATCAGTGTCGTTGTCGGTGTCGGTGTCAGCATTGGTGTCGGCGTTGTTGTCAGCGTCGGTGTTGGCATCGGTGTTGGCGTCGGTGTTGGTGTCGGAGTCGGTGTCGGCGTCGGTGTCGGAGTCGGTGTCGGCGTCGGTGTCGGCGTCGGTGTTAGCGTCGGTGTCGCGCAAGTTAAATAGTTTTTTCCCATCTCAAAAACGCCCAACGCGCCAAAATAAGTTTTCACTTCTAAAATCTGGATGTAGTCTGTATTTATCGTACTTCTTGTGGAATTCTCCATTTTTACCCCGATCCTTATTCAAATCATGTACCTACTCCACAATTTCTTCCAAGTATAATATCTTGAACCAAAAAAACTACTACTTTCCAAGCAATATCGTGATAAACTTTGATAATGACATTTCGCTCTCGGTCTATACTGGTCGCGGCGGCAAACGCTATTGCCCGTGGCCTGCAAACTGTGCCGCGTGAATAGACGCCCCGCCAGACGCACCGCCGGTCGCGTCGCCCGTTCCCGTGGCCAGGCTGTTAGGGTTTCGTACCAAATGATGGAATTAATAAAAAAATATGTGATTCATCAATATGTTGGTTTTTTTTAGTAAAGTATACGCAATAATAAACATTATCACCAAATTTCAAGTTCATAGGTCAATGGGAAGTTAAAAAATCTTCAGAACAAAATTGTGTGACAGACGATGTACAGACAGAGACAGACGGACATGTGAGTGACAGCAATAGGCCTCCGTTTGGATTCTTCGGGTACGGAACTCTAAAAAAACATTTAAATAAAGTTTAAACCATCCTCAAAAAGTACGTATATACATAAAAATTCAAATCAAAATCCAAAGAATTCTTAATCATCATCATCATCAGCCTTTTAATGTCCCCACTGCTGGGGCACAGGCCCCCTCTCTGTGAGAGGGTTTGGGCCGTAATCCAACACGCGGGCCTAATGTGAATTGGTGAATGTCACATGTCTTCGAATTTTTGGTTCTAGGACGTGCCGGTTTCCTCACGACGTTTTCCTTCACCGTTTTGAGTTCTCAAAACGGTAATATTTAATAATAATACTTAATTAGTTATTTTTTCTGCTCCACTGACTGGTACATTTGCTCGACCTCTTTGTGGCCTTTAGTACCTCCCGTCTATTCGTATTTGCACGAAATCAATCAATTTGCTGAAAGCATTAGGATCTAGTATGATTGACGTCTTTAATACAGTTAAGGAAAAAAGAGGTTTAAATACTTATCCATTGAAAGAAAAGAATATCGCTTGAACGAGTTATGTACGACCTTTACGATTATTTTAGGTAGGTATCATAGAAAGATTTTCAAGCATGACAAACTCAAATCTAGTTTTTACTTTGAGATTCTTGCAATCTAACTTCACGAATCGAGATCCTACAAATCCACTGAAAAGGTCTCTGTCAGTCCATTTGAGCACTTTGATCTTGAAAACCCCGTACCCTTTTTAACCGACGAAAAAAAGGAGGAGGTTCTCAATTCGACCGTATGTATATATATTTTTTTTTTTTTTTTGTGTATGTTCAGCCCTCACTCCGTCATTTATGAACCGATTTTGATTATTCTTTTTTTATTAGATAGGGTATACCTCAAGGGTGGTCCCATGTCAAGGAAGTCAGGATCTGACAGTGGAAACCTGATAAAATTGAGAGAAAACCTTGAAAATTGTGGGCACGTTTAGCGTTTCTGTATGTATGTTCGGCCTTCACTCCGTTATTTATGAACCGATTTTGATTATTCTTTTTTTGTTAGATAGGGTATACCTCAAGGATCGTCCCATAATAAGGAAATCAGGATGTGACAATGGAATCCTGAAAAAATTGAGAGAAAACCTCGAAAATTGTGGATACGTTTAGCGTTTCTGTATGTATGTTCGGCCCTCACTCCGTTATTTATGAACCGATTTTGATGATTCTTCTTTTTTTGGATAGGGTATACCTCAAGGGTGGTACCATGTCAAGGACATCAGGATCTGATCATGGGATCCTGAAAAAATTGAGAGAGAACCTCGAAAATTGGGCACGAATATTGTTTCTGTTTACTTTTCATATCTTAATCAGGTATTTGCATTTAGGAACCATCACATCATGAAACTGAGCTGATGATGGAAACCATAGCTTTCCTAAACAATAGAATTTATATATAAAAACTAGTTTTAGTGACAAATACCACTTAATATGGTTTGAAGAAAAGACGTCTTTACAGTATTGGAGGTAACCTCAACTGGTCAATATCCTGGGAACTTCATGGAAGGATGGTTATTTCATCAGCTCAGTGGCAAGAGGAATGATAAAGAATTAGAAATTAGCCTCAGAGTGTTACAAGATGATGCGAGCCACAAAACAAAAAATAAAATACTTTTTAACAAAAAAATTAACCGACGAAAAAGAACTAAAAAGCAAATAATAAATAAAACTTTTAAGTCTTGAGTAATGAGCATATTTACCTACATAAAATATCAAATTTTATATAAACTAATTTTGAGTCGGCGCCAATTAATAAAATGATTAATTACCTACTTACAGCCTTCTTCATTTGTAAGTACTTATAAAATTTAGATATTTAATAATCAGATTGTTGTTTGGCGCCGACTCAAAATTAGTTTATATAAAATTTGATATTTTATGTAGGTAAATATGCTCATTACTCAAGACTTAAAAGTTTTATTTATTTTTTGCTTTTTAGTTCTTTTTCGTCGGTTAATTTTTTTGTTAATAAGTTTATTTCTTGAGTTGTTTTTAAATTCAGGACAGATGAGGGGAGCACAGATAAATACAAACTATTCAATTAAAAAGTATATATAAGCTAATAAAAATTTGAAAACATATAAACAAAGCGAAGGAAGGAATGGAGGGAGGCCTTTGCGCAGCAGTGGGACTGAACGGGTCAGTAATAATAATATTTTTTTATTTGTATGCTTTGTAAGAAATATTTAAAATTATAATTGATATTCGATAAAGTAAATAAACGAAATAATAATAAACAAAGCGACGTAAAAAGGAGAGGCGAAGATCTCGGGCATCATAAAATTCGTTCACATTAGGTACTGTCAGTGCAAAAGCGACCTCCCGGTAGAGTTAAAGAAAAAGGTAATGGATTCAAACCTTCTCCCATGCCTAACATATGCATGTCAAACATTTAAGTACACTGTTAAGAACAAAGTTATTTCATGCCAAAGGGGAATGGAGCGCAGCATGCTTAACATAAAAAAACAGCATAGAGTCCGCCACTCAAAAATCAGATCGAAATCAAGAGCAATCGACGTCGTTTCACACGCACTTAGACTAAAGTGGAAATGGGCATGCCATGTAGCAAGATCACAAGACAAGAGATGGGTCAAAAAGTTAACTACCTGGATGAGACCGATAGGTAAAAGGAAGCGAGGAAGACCACACACGCGCTGGGAGGACGAGATCGTGCGTCTGGCTGGATCACGCTGGTTAGAGATAGCGAAAGACCAAGAAAGATTGCACTTTCTGGAGGAGGCCTTCACTTCAGGGGTGCCAAATTACTAAAACGATTTAATGAATAATTTGCTAACACTTATTGTAAAACTTGGGAAAAATAAAGCTTTTTTTTTTAAATTTTATTTATTTACTGTCAGTGCCCAAAACACGGGCAGCATTGCCAATATGTTACGTTGTAAAGAAAAGCTGATTCTTTGACCGAAAAAAGAAACCCTTTGGGTTACATGAAGACTCGACTAACTGCCTGCTGATGTCACGAAAAATTCGATGAGCACTCGGTCCCCATGAGGCAGGAGGTTCTAAAACAGCTGGTACCGCGGCGGTGACGAAAGCCCGACGGATGATGTCATTAATGCTGGCGTTCGGTGTCAAACGACCCGCACTCCTACTGCAGAATAGGCCATGGTGTCTGAGGCAGTCGCCTGCTTCACCACGTTGGCAGCGATGTGGAGATTCGCTAGGAGTACCCAAACACGTACATGTGGCGATCCGGAAGATGGTGTCACTCAACATCGTACATTATGTTGAGTAACGGTCGTGCCTGTAACCAAGGCTCGATTCCCATTCATCCACAGTTATCAGGCGGGCATGCACAGCAGTATTAAAGTGATTAATTCGTACCAACCTGCAGAGCGGCTCATCTCACTCTGTCTCTGTGAAAATATGTTATCGGGCAAGGCCGTGTCCGTGTACCTGTTCACTACATTACTCAAGCGCGGCACTACACAGTTAGCCGGGGTTGGAACTAAAATTCTTTTGGCTGACTTTTCAGTGCTGTGGACCGAGGACAGAAACGCCGGTAAGCTGAGACCTCTTACACATACGGTTTCTTAACCGTATGGCCGTGCGGCATGTTAGCTGTGTGGTTATGGAACCGTGCTAGCCTGTATATGACACGGCAAAACCACCGGACGAGACAATGGCCAGGTGTGGCTTAGATGCGTTTTATTTGGTCAAACAAAATAGTTTTTTTCTTTACCACTAAATGTAATGCTTAATTTATGTGTTGTTGTATTTAGTTTACATAATTATTCTGATTTTGTTTTACAAGTAAAATTAATACTTGTAAAACAAAATCAGCACAAGTAAACTGTTCCGACAACAATTGTCACCATGAAAACGTCCGGCGCCGCCGTCTACAGACTCCCATAGACTGCGATACAACACTGATAAAAAATCACATCATGCGAAGACACGGTGCGCCGAGGGGCGGACGCCACCGTTTATAACCATGCCCATACACGGCGAATCAACCGTAGCTTTTCACGGCAAAAACCATGTGTGTACAAGTGGCCTTTCACAAGAAATTTTGCGGATGCTGAGCCCACCAACACGAATAGGTGGTGTATTTTGCAGCTACGCTCGGTCATCCAGGGTCAAATTTAAAATAAATGAAAGAGTGTATCGAATAATTTCATAAATTTTGTCTAAGAGATGTTTGCTTTCATATACAGGAAAAGCTGAAAACATACATAAAACGCCCAGAACAGCAATATCTTATTTGTGAAAGCCGAATGTATTTTTTTATCTGATAACGACGGTTTTTGGCTGGATTTTTGTTTCTTTCTAGCACACATGTGGTGCATTCACATCTTTAGTTAAAAATAAAAACTCTTAGCAAATAAATAAATTTTAACCGTGTAAAACCGTGTAGCTACAATGTCCAGTCCAGGTAATCTCGTTAGCGGCGCGACACCAGATACGGATTGAGAGCACCCCACTGAATTATTGATGACCAGCTATGCGTTCTGTGCCTCTGATATAGTAATGACTTCAGAATTTTTATGTGAACGATACAGGGATTTTATTTGGTCAAAATTTGTTTGATTTGAAGGTGTGCAAACGGTTTTAGGGTGATGTTTTAAATTTTTCATCAGCTGATAAAATTGCCAGAAAGAAAACTTTGATTGAGATAATAATCTCATTTAATAAAACCCGCAAAAGTGTGTGACGGACTTCGCACATTTAGGGTTCCGTACTAAATGACGGAATTATTAAAGAAAAAATTCTAATTCATCAATTTATTGGTATTTCTTAGCAAAATATACGTAATAACAAATTTAACATTATCACCTAATTTCAAGTTCCTAGGTCAATGGAAAGTTACAAAATTTTGTGACAGACGACGGACAGACAGACAGACTGACACGTGAGTGGCAGCAATAGGGCCTCGTTTGGTCCTTTTTTTTTTTTTTTTTTTTTTTTTTTTGTTTTTTTTTTTTTTTTTTTTGGGGGTGTGGGAAATCATCCTATGACTTATAACAACAAAAAAATACTTACAAAAAGAAAATACACTTAAAATTAAAAAATAACTTTAATTTCGGCAGTCGGTGTCAAATAACGAAGAAATAAAATACAAACGATTGGACGTCGATTGTCTTTTTTTGTAAAAAAGTTTGACATCCTCCAACATTGGGCCCGCGCTGAATTATTCGCTCTCACAGAGAGGAGGTCCCAGTGCAGCAGTGGGAACTTTAATAAGTCTCATCTATACTAATATTACAAAGAGGAATTATTTGTATGTAACGAATAAGCCCCGAAACTAGACCGATTTTCACCAATAGAAAGCTAATTATATTGAAGTAATATAGGCTACTTTTTATCCCAGGAAAAATAACAGATCCTGCGGGATAGGTCACGGGAGCGAAGCCGCGGTTTTGTGCTAGTATGCTTATAATTTAATATGCTTGTTTTTTTCAAACATAAATACTTCACGGTTCTTTAAGTAGGTACCCAGTCTAGTGATTTCTCTCGACCTGCATAAAATCAAAACTTTACTGTGGCCATCATTTAGGCAAGGCAATATTTTAAATACCGTAATCATCCCTAAAGTGCAATTTATTGAACACAATCAATTTATTTTTATTTTATATAATTAATTATAAAACAATTTTATCTTTATAAAACAATTGGAAGAGCTCGTGGCTACAGTAATATCAGCCACACGGGTCGATCCATCAGATTAAGCTACGCTTGCCGGGGTTGGTTCATGGATGGGTGACCATCTTTACATACCGAGACTCCTCGGTGCCTCGGAAAGCACGTTAAGCCGGCTGTCAATAGTCGATCTTTGACAGTCGATACGTGTCGACAGAAGCCCGAAAGTCTAACAATCAGTCCAAGGCGTATCGTATTACCCAGTTGCTGGGTTGTGGAGGTCAGGTAGGCAGTTGCTCCATGTAAAATAGTATTAAACTGCATCCGGTTAGACTGGAAATCGACCCCAAGATAGTTGGGAAAAGACTAGGTAGATTGAAAACACTGGAAGCCGGCCAAGTGCGAGTCGTACCCCACATGAAGGGTTTCGCACTATCGTTTATGAATTTAAATTTGAATGCCGACAAAAAAAAACACTTGTCCACCACTCACATCAGTATAATCCAATCATATCCCGCTCCGGGGAGCCATATAACTTTTCTATTTGTTAACGTTAACGCTTAGTACAAAATGTAAATGGCAATGACATTACCTACGATAAGTCACGTGACAATTCTCTCAGCAAGAAATGTTATTGCCATAAATGTTGTACTAAGCGATAGGGTAAACGATAATAGAAAAGTTATTTGGCTATGGGGCAGTTTATAGTAACATGCCCACTACCAAACCCAGTTACATAGAACTAAAAATCAATTCTAATACACTCGAATCTGAAATTCGATCAGCTCTCAAAATTCAAAACTTTATTTACGAGGACTAATTCAGTATTCCATCAGGGATTCGTACATTGAATGTGTTCGCGAATAAATCAGAGATTGGACGAGATCGTGGCCAGCTGGTTGAATTATTGATGCCAAATGTCCAACGAATTGTGACTGGTGGTCCACCTTCATTCATTCGTTTAATTTTATTCATGGGTACTGGTACTTTTTTTGGTGGAATCATATAAGTAATTGACTTTAAATGTTACCAATAATACAAATAAACAGTTGACTTTACATTATTAGAAGAAAAAAACATTTTACCAAATAAATACAACCGACTTATATGATTAATATTTAGTCGGGTATCGTTTTTAGTAGAGTATGAGCAACTAAAGTTGACGACCACAGACAAAAAACGATACACCCACATGCCGTGTGTACCGGGAACCCCAAGCCAAGTTCTTGGCATTGAAGTCCCCGAGAACGAGCGCAGGGAGGGAACGGTATCCGACGACGACGTCTCTCAACTCCGCGAGGGAGTTGTGGAACTCGGCGAGAGTTCGGCTCGGGGAGAAGTACACCCCTACCACTACTATCTCCCCGAACCGTGCTGCCACGCAACCCCGACCCCTCTTGACCTCCTCGAGGGTCGGGGTACCGGCGGCGGCCGACGAAATGATGGTCACCGAGCCGTCCAGGTCCTCCACCCAGTCATCCCTGGGCGGGACATAGTACGGCTCGGGGACCACGGCGATGTTAATCGACCACTGCGCCATGCTCTGGAACAACAGGTCCTGAGCATCGGCGCAGTGGTTGATGTTCGCCTGGAGGAGGCGTAATGGGGCCGTTATTGGCATTCCATTACAGCCTCCTCCTCCCCAGCCCTCTGCGAGGGTCCAGCCACCGCGATGTTTGCGGTGGCGACGACGGCTGTGGGGGCAGCGTCGGCGGAAGCGGCGGAAGCGGCGACGGCGGCGGTTGCGACGGTGGCGGTGGTGGTGGTGGTGGTGGAGGGCCTGCCCCTGGCCCTGGTCTTGGCGGGTGGGGCGCAGGTCCTGCTCCCAGCCCGGTGATCGGCCGGCTTGCCAGCTGCCGCACATGCTGCGCAGTGCGGCGCGGCCTCACAGGAGCCGGCCTTGTGACCGGGCCGACCACAGCGGAAGCAGCTGTTCCCTCTGTCCACCTCCGAGGTGCACCTCGCTGCCACGTGGTCGCCCACATGGCACAACCCGCTTACGCTTCAGTCAGTGTTTCTAGTTTTGTTTCTTCGTTATTTGACACCAATTTCCGAAATTTAAGTTATTTTGCATTTTTTTAGTAATCATGGAAGCCGGTTGTATTTTTAACGGACTCAAAAAAAAGGAGGAGGTTCTCAATTGGACTGTATTTTTTTTTTTTATGTGTGTTACCTCATATCTTCTTACTACGTGAACCGATTTTGAAGTTTTTTTTTTTTTTTGAAAGCTGTTTCTTCACAATTGGTCCCATTTTAATTTGGTGAAGATTTGATGAAGGACTTCGGAAATCCACAATGGAACTCTTCAATAAATGATAGCAAACCTTCCAGAATTGCTGCAATCGCATGTCTGTATATTGTTTTCACCACTTCACAACATTACATCACGCTGATGCACTCTGGCGGGGTATACAGATTTGTACAGTTCACCCTGATACACCCTAATTTCACCAACTACGTTCAAATTCCCTATTTTTGGGGCTATCAATTTGGGCATTTTTACTATTAATTTAGTTTTAGAATGGGGTAAAACCACTAAAAAGTGAAAAATAAAAAACTTTTTACAAAAAAAAATACAACCGACTTCCATAAATAATACAAAAAAATGCAAAATAACTTTAATTTCGGAAGTCGGTGTCAAATATCGAAGACACCAAACTAGAAATACCGACTTTTTAGTAGATATTATTTATGGAAGTCGGTTGTATTTTTTTTTGTAAAAAGTTTTTTATTTTTGTAAGAAGTTTTTATTTTTCACTTTTTAGTTGTTGTACCCCATAACTAAAACTAAATTAATAGTAAAGTTATGCCCGAATTGATAGCCCCAAAACTATGGAATTTGAATTTGATTTGTGAAATTAGGGTGTATCAGGATGAACTGTATAAATCTGTGTACCCCTTCAGAGCGTATCAGCGTGATGATATGTTGTGAAGTGGTGTAAACAATAAACATACGCAATTGCAGCAATTCTGGAAGGTTTGCTATCATTTATTGAAGGAGTTGTCCAAAAGTCGGAGCAGATCAGTATATTCGTTCCGGTGAGAGCTATAGGCATATGACTGGAGAGACCGCCAAAATCGCAGAACAGGTATTCTGTTTTAGTTCTGCTCAATTTCAGGCCACCACGTCTCCATTCTGATCTGGACCCCTAAGCCGCATTCGGCAACCAGCACAATATCATCAGCAAACAGCATACACCAGGGAGCTTTTTCTTGGATGTCCGACATCAGAGCGTCCATTATCACCAGGGAGAGGCAAGGGCTGAGGGCCCACCCCTGGTGCAAACTGACTGCCACACTGAAGGCACACCTTTCTCCTTAAGGGCCCACCATAAAACCTCACGAAACACCTGGTCATATGCCTTCTCAAGGTCAACGAGCACCATGTGCAAGAAGGAAACGAGACTAATTAAAAAAAAAACAAGTCGTACAAAAGAAGAACCAAGCCTAAATTTAAAAGTCGCACACTTACAAAAAAACACAACGATGCAAATAACCAGACTTAAAAACAGCAAATCCAACTATTGGATCACGAAAGCCCGTCACAGATCGGATCCGTTGTAAAGGAAAAATAGAATGTGGATTGTACGATACGGAGTTGCAATAACAATCATGGAAACACATAGACCGGATGGAATGGGGCCGTCCGTACTACATGCAAAGGTATCAACCTTCAGCGAACCCACCAGCGTATTGAATTGTTCAGGCATTTGTTTTGTTAAAACTCAGCTGAACGAGAAGCACTTTAATAAAGTTGACGAGAGATTTAGGAATTTTTATTTTGTGTGGTCAATGGAGTGCATGGTGAATTGTAAAGGGCTTATTGTAGGTAACAGTTGACGATTATATATGGAAATACATTTATTAATTTCTTTACTATATTAGTCTAACCTTAGCCTTTTTCAATGTCAGCCAGTACATGGTTTGCGGTTCCATGAGAAAGTCCAGTGAGAAATCTATTATCACTTAGATTTTTGCCGCGGACAATGGTGCCGTTTCTCTTGGTCAATAACTAAACTAAAATTAGAGAATCGCTATCTTTTACTAAAAGGCATCATAGTATGAAAAGGACGCCTATAGCTATGAACTAAGTTAGAGATGTCAAACTAGTTTACGCCTTGCGCTCTACCGTGTTTTTAGTCGACATGTTTTACGTGTACAATTAATTTGTATGGAATATTAGTTCAACTAAATTTGACAGCTCTAATTTACGTCCGTCTTTTTTTAATGTTATTAGTGAGAAAAGATAGCAATAGCCTAAATTAAGTTTAGTTTTTGCACAACAGAATCGGCAGCAATATCTTATTTTCCTGGGCAGTTGCAAAAGGTTTGAAACGTCTTCCTTAAATTTCTTTTTGCAATTTTAAGTATCCTTTCTTGGACGTCTACGAATGCTTCTTATAGTACGTATAACAATTAGTTTGATGCCGTTTCAAGCTAACTTATATCAGAGCATAACAAAACAAATAAAAAGTTAATAAAATGGTACAAAAGACCGGGCAATAATAAAGCAATTACCGCATCACCGACAAAATTTAAGAAATTAGTAAAGAAATTAAAAAACCAGCCAAGCGCGTGTCAGATTTCGTAAATTTAGGGTTCCGTATCCATGCCTTTTTTGCGAGCAGCGGGTAGCTCGCCGTCCGATCAGCACCAGCCCCGTGAGTCGACGGCGCGTAGTGTTCCACGCGCGCCTCAAAGAGATGTAGTCAGCCCCCACTGACGATAAAAGAGATAAATTCTGAAAATGAGTTACCGCACCCCTGGGCACTCAGGCAGGGAAGGAACAGGGGTAGGTTTTAGTCAGTAAGAGTCTGACACGCCCTCCCGCTCCACCCAGAGCGGGAGAAGTCATTGGATGACCTCCGACCCAAAAGAAAAAAAATCCGGAATTTTTTTTCTTTGATAAAAGAAAAAATCAGATTGATCAATATATTGTTTTTTTTTAGTAAAATATACGTAACAAACACTATCACCAAATTACAAGTTCATAGGTCAGTGGGAAGTTAAAAAAATCATCGTGTGGCAGACGACGGACAGACGGACACGTGAGTGATACTCGTAGCAATAAGGTTTCATTTGAACCCTTCGGGTACAGAACGCTAAAAATGCCCTTAAAACTCTATGTGGTACAAATAGGCAGAGCCCTATAATTACGTAATTACAGTACATACCCACATTAAGCAATAGGTAAGCAGTTTATCATTATTTATGTCCTTGGTGCGGTGTTCGAGTACATAATTGCTGTACCTATATTACTGTAAGCTACACACTAGTAATTTATTAGGTACACCGACACACTTATGGTGGAAATACCCACAGGAATTATCGAGTTAGGAATTTGAAATGAGAGAGGAATAATATTTCCTTAGATTCTTGTAAATTTATAAAGAGATATAATTTCCGATGTTGAGGAATTATCAAGAGGTCGGTAGTACAAATTAGGTTAAGTTGGCAGCGTAATCATTATGGGCGGTACTTATCTGCCGTAAACATTTCATATTATTGGCAGGCAAAATGTTTTCGATAAAAAAATTCTTGTCTTATTGTAAATTAAAAACACGTGTATTAATTTTCTTTTTAATCATTTACTTTAAATAACACGTACCTTCTATTAATTCAATTATAGCAAAACATCTGTACGTACAGTCAGTATATAAAACTATACTCTTAGAATTTTTTAAACTTGATGCCATTTTCTATGCTAGAAATCAAAAGGTAAGCTTTTTTAACCGACTTCCAAAAGGAGGGAGAAGGTTCGAAAGAGGTTTGTTCCGAAATGGTCCCATTTAAATTTCATATAGATCTGATGATGCGTTTTGGAGACAGACAACGGAACTCTTTAAAAATGGTTGGTGTCAAAAATGAAGAAAGAAAACTAGAAACACCGACTTCCGAAAGTAAAGTTATTTTACACTTTTTGTTTTTTTGGAAGTCGGTTAAATTTTTTAGTAAAAATTTTTTTTATAATCTTCATCACACAGTTTCCAAGTTACATCTTGCATTTGAGCCGACGACGTCATTCAATCTTGTCTTTTGCTTATTGCATGCAGGTTTAAGTAACATTTTTTTTGATGCTCTACCAACACAATATCTTGTTGCAGTGCAACCTACATAATTATATTCATCATCATCATCATTATTTCAGCCCAAAGACGTCTACTGCTGGACATAGGCCTTCCCCCAAATGTCGCCACAACGACGGGTCCTGTGGGTCTCACATCCACCCGGAATCCCGCGACCTTCACCACGTTATCGGTCTACCTTATGGGAGGCCTTCTAGCACTGCATCTTCCGATACGCGGTCGCCACTCCAGAACTTGTCGCCCGATTTATTTTGCGAGCAATGTGCCCTGCCCACTGAAACTAAGTTTGACGATTATTCGGGCTATGTCGGTAACCTTGGTTCTTCTGCGAATATCTTCATTCCTGATTCGATCAGACAAAAAACTCCGAGCACAGACAGCCTCTACATTACATTCGAGTATTTACTCGTATAGTAAATCGCACCTACTCATTTTATTGACGCTTCGTGCTTCTATTCTATTCATTCTAATGTTATTATATTTTCGATTTCAGTTTGATTAAATTAAATTAAATTCCGGTTATTTTATTTTGCTTTGTTATGATTTTACTATTTTTATTATTTTTTTTTTTTTACTTATTTTTGATTATTTTTGATATATAATTCTATTTTTTTGATTATTTCTGACTTTATTTTGAATTACTTCTGATTATTTTTGACTAATTTTTGGTTTATAATATTATGATTATTATTTATTGATTTGATTTTATTTTGTTTTTAATTTTTTTTTTTTTTTATTATGTATTGGATAATTTTTTATTTTGTTCTTGTTTTGGATTTGACATTGGTTTGATTTTCGATGTATGTAATTTCATTTTTAATCTGTCAAATTTTCGAACCTTTTATCATGTTAACTACGGTTGCGGGCGTTAATGACTGCGACACAGTCTTGCACTTCTGCAGTTGTTAACGTTACAATTGTTTTGTATACAAATGTGGTTTTAATTAAATAAATAAATAAATAAATCTTTAAACATTTTCCCAACACGACATTATCTAACGATACCGCAGAGACCACCGACAAACCGTTAACTAACATCCAAAAATAATCAAGTTGATTAAAAATCAATTAATTAAGACTTTCTTGATCGAACGGAATTAAGAATGAAATGGAACGAGTAACAAATTGAACTCAATCTACGGCAAGTTAGGAGGCAATTAGGTAAACTTTTGGCTAATCGATCCAGAGTAGCGAGTCGAGGTTATTAATTAATTATTTTGGGCTCAGCCCCGGCTTCGATGACGTCATATTTTGATGGTTCAGTATACAGTGGATGCGATGGGATTATACATTTTTTGTTGGAGTTTGTTTTATGGGTCTTTGAAGTTCTTAAGGGTGTCTCGTTGTGTTAGTTAAAAGTCATCTTTTCGAGGTTATGGATTTGTGAAAGTTGATCGTATTTCAACAAAATTGTATTAACGCGCACCGCCTTTTAAACAGAGGCATATTTTCATATTTCCTATAACGTATTTCTGGATTTTAAACTCATCAAAACAATTGGCGCACCTTAAAACACCATTTAGTTGCATAACAGTTAAGTAAACCTACGTTCATATTCCACAGGGAACATTGTATTATCTAACCAAAGTAATATGATATAGAGGTAAAATGGTTTGTTTCCATGTTTATTAGTAGAAGATAATCTTTGAAAGCACCTAATAAACCCGTTACGAAAATTACTTTAGAAAGAAGACTTTTTCTATACTATCGTCGAGTGGCCTTAATCTACTTTTAATAAATTAATTTACTAAAACTTTATGCAACACAAGGGTACAACGGCGAACTTAATGCCTTAGGTATACTCTACCAGTCAACTAAGGGGTGGCATAACATGACAGGTGCATACAAACCGGCCAAGTGCGAGTCGGGCTCGCACATGAAGGGGTTCCGTACCATAAACTGAAAAAAAAACAACAAAACCACGTTTCAAGAAACGATTTTTTTTTGGTATTTTTTGGAATAGGAAGACAGTTGTAATTTTCACACAGCGTGTATTTCTATAGCCGCTGTAACAACAAAAAATAAATTAAAAATTAAAAGAGGCTCCTTAAAGCGGCAACAGAAATACACAATCTGTGAAAATTTGAACTGTGTAGCTATTACAGATCGTGAGATACAGCCCGCTGACAGACAGACGGAAAGTGGAGTCTTAGTTTAGCATTAGTTTTTGGGTACGGAATCCAAAAAAAGTATTTAAATAAATGAGAACGAAAGTATATACGCATATAATAGTTAAAATAAACACATTTATATAATATAGTAAATATCTACATATACTTACATTAATATCAGAGAAAGGGGTTTTTGAGGCAACTCTACTACTTATAAGGTTTCCTAATTGCAAAATCACGAGAAAAAGCGAATGTTGTCAGTACTACATTATAATAGTAACACAGTATTGTAGAACAAGCAATTAATTTTATAGATCTTTTCACAATCAAACAAGAATAAAAACGTACGAAACCCAAATATAAAAATGCAAGATACACGGGTGACCCTGTATTCGCACGTTCCACGATGCTCACTCTACTAATTAACTTCTTTAGCTCATTTGATACCCCCTCACTTTTAATTGAGAAGCTTAATCAGAGGCTTAAATGATTTATCAGGACTACAGACTGATTTATTATGCTGTCATCACAGTATTTGGGTTGCAAACAGACCGAAAGAAATGCTGTTTTGATTTAGACTTTTGCAATGCTAAAAAGTTTTCAGATGCTGGTATTCTCCTATGTTTATTTTTATACAATGTCTTTTCGGAAAATAACATAGAATTGGTTATTAAATGAATCAGCAATTTATTAGCATTTCAAATTAATATGCGTTTAAAGAAGAGTATGTTGTGGTGGTGACATTTCGCTACCTCTTTTGTACGCGCGTAATATGGTGGTGACTTCATACGTCAGTTTGTTGAAATGGTTTCCAACTTACTTTATTTTAAACGTATTGGAAAAAGTCTTTCGTTACTTTTTGAAAAAATAAATATAATTGAATCAACTACCCTACTGCCATGATAAGACACTTCATCTGCATACCCTTTTCCCAATTACTGAATACAGCTTCCAGATAAAACAGATGCAGCTGAATGTTATATGGAGCAATTGACTATTATGTTACCGTGTTAGCCCTCGGCAAAACTATTATAGGACACAATACCTCGAATATTGAAATTGAGTAGTTATCATTACTAATGTGGTCAAAATTGAACCACAGTTCATTTAAATTGTGTGTGTGTGTGTGAAAAAAGCATGGTAGCGTGTTTAGTAGGGTTCCGAAAGTTCGAATGAAAAAATGGGACCCTTATAGGATCACTCGTGTGTCTGTCTGTCTGTCTGTCCATCTGTCACAGCCAATTTGCTCCGAATCTGTTAGACCGATAGAGTTGAAATTTGGTACACTCATGAAAATCTGTGACCCAAACACGGACGTGTACCCTAAATAAATTAATTTGGAATATGGGGTCACTTTTGTGGTGAAAATAGGATAATTAAAAATCTAAAATTTTCAAACTGTGTCGTGTGACATATCAAATGAAAGGGCACATTGTGAGGGTCTCGAATATTTTTTTTTTCATAATTTTGAAACATAGAATTTTGAAATTATTTAAGAAAATAGATAAAAAATTACCATTCCCTTATCTCCAAAACCACTAGGCCTAAGATTTTGAAAAAGTACAGGACTACTTTCTGTACTTTTTAACTTATAGATTACAGGAAAACTTATAAGGTGATTTTTTTTTTGGGAAAGTGTTTTGTCATCATGAGTACAATAACGTTTTTAAGTATCGGTCACTAATAATTACCAGTCACCCTATATTATACAACCGACTTTTAAAAAAGAACAACACAAGAAATTGAAAAATAACTTTAATTTCGGTAGTCGGTGTACGTATTTTGTTTCTACGTTATTTGACACCGACTTCCAAAATTTTTAATTTTTCACTACTTTTTTGTTGTTGTACCCCAAAACTAGTTATAGCCGGAATTGATAACTCCAATAATATGGAACATGGAATTTGAAGATAATTGGAGGAAACCAAAACGTCATCTGTGTACACAAATATTTTGTCTATGTTCTGGAGGTACCACTTTTTTTTATTTTTTTATGAATGACTACTCGCAGTTCAAGCCTATTGGTTGTCGACTGCTTAACCGAACTTGCCTGTGTGCGCGCCACCCATATTTATAGCCTCGGCGCTAAATGTATCGTAACGTCTTCAATGTCCGCGCGCCCCGCATATGGCCGCGCGCCCCGCATTATTTGAACTTCACCACTATTGGTGGATTAATTCTATTGGTATTGTAGACCTGACGCTAATTCCACCATGTTAAATAGTATGTAAGTAGGGATAATATTCAATACATTATGATCATTATATCGTACAATTCCTGTGTTTTACTTGTCGCTAACCCAATCTCTAAAGTTTTTTCAAAAATTGCGAAAATAATTTAGATAAAATTTATATGGGACCGCTTTTGAAGTATGACCTACCAAACAAAAAATAATCATCAAAATCTATTCATAAATGGCGGAGTAACAAACAGACGAGTTGAGAACCTCTTCCTTTTTGAAGTCGGGTAATCACGATTTTTCTAAGAAATGCTTCAAAACCTATGAGAACACGTCGTATTATCGCGTCGCGCCTGTCTGTGGAAGCCTTACGTTCCATCACGGTTGAGAATTTTCATTTGGTAGTACGCTCTATTCCCAAGAAGTGCCATGCATTTTGACGTTTCACAACTATCTTATTGCCTAGAAGTTCGCAATATTTATTCGTCAATAGGATTCTCAGAATATAGCGATGTTCCCGATAGAACCACTGCACCGTCAGAATAATTTGCTTTTTCCTGTTATCGTACCAATAGTGGTACTTTCTAAGGAAAACGAACAATAAAGTATGTACCGTTATTAAATAGTAATAATTTTTTATTTAATTTGACTTATTTAATCCTGACTAATCTATTGATTAAAAAAAATAATTGAATGACTCGCAGCGATTCACTCGTAGAGCGGTGATGGCCCAGTGATATTGGCCGCGACTTACAAGTTGTAGGTCGCCAGTTCAAACCCAGGCAGGTGCTTTACTTTGTGTAAATTATTTCATCACCACTACTCTCAAAACGATGAAGGAAAACATCGTGAGGAAACCTCTCATGACCTAGAACCAAAAAAACGAAGACATTTGTGACATCTACCTGTATTATAGCCCACACCCTCTCATAGAGAGGAGGCCTGTGCCCCAGCAGTGGGGGCAATTAACGGACGATGATGATGATGAATATAATAATATTATTATATATTTAAACCATAAAAATGTATTTAAATAACAAAAATCCCATCCAAATTGGATAAGTAGTTTTTCAGGAAATCGCGGACATGCAAACATACAGGTCAAATAAGTCTCCTCTTTTAAGTCTGTTAATTCTTGTAAAGTTTATCAAAAAATATTGAGTACATATCACGACAGACGTAATTTCAGACCAGTTTGTGAAGATAATGTATGTGCTGGATATGGAATAAATAAAATTAATTTGCACCATTTGATTAACCAAATATCCTTAATTAACTAAAACAATGTATTTACACAAACACTAATTCTTTAATGATCACTATTCTCTTCGTTATCGCTTGCGTTCGTATTTGTAGTCAAAAACAGACTGATTCATTTGCGTTCTGCCCGGCCTATTTATACAACAACCATTTGCTATAGAAGTTTCCAGAACATTGTCGAACTAGCCTATAGTTGAATGTTCTCAGTCGAAGAAGAATGGAATCGTCTGCAAACTTCGACCACATTCTCAAATGGTCTCGTTATACGGTTGACGTAATATTTATTAGTGTTTGTTTTAATTAAGAATGTTATTATGTGGCGGCTGTTTCGGGAAGTTCCTGTGTCAGATAAGGCGGGAGGAAACGCCCGTGTGTCACCACTGTGAGCCTAGAGGACGATCGGTGGCAGTGACGTCTCGTGCCCGGCCCTGGTCCAGGCCATGATACGGAGCGAGAGGGAATGGGAAGCAGTCGTCTCCTTCTGCGAAGGTGTAATGCTCGCAAAGGAGGAGGCGGAACGTGTGAGGGAGACTCAATAGATATGACCTCACGCTCCCAGCAGGCGCCGCAGGAGGCGTCAGGGTCACAAGCTGATTTCCGGCCACCGTTAGCCCGGGCTTGCAGGCAGCGAGGAATGGGTCGTCCGATAAGGACTAGGCCCGAGAACCAACGGCACGTAGTGTTCCACGCGCGCCTCAAAGAGATGTCAGAAATAACTGACGGGGCTCGCCAGCGCCAATGCCTGCCTAGGGGTCGTGGATAAATTTGAAAGAGAGTCACTACACCCCTTGGCACAGGCAACTGAAGGAACAAGGGTTTTAGTCAGTAAAAGTCTGACACCCCTCCCGCTCCACCCAGAGCGGGCGACTTCGCCCGCTCTGGGTGGAGCATTGGATTATTTCCCAACCCACAAAAAAAAAGGTTAAAGACTATCGCCATATTAACACGCACACTAAACTCATTAGACTTGCTCAGAGGATTCATACGTCAAGCTGAAAAATGTTATACCCGGTTAGAGATACGAAACCCGAGTCCCTTCACTTAAAGTGAATTCGCTTGCGGTGAGAGGGAGGGGTTATCAAATATATCATGCAGTGTAAGTTGTGCACCCACTGCGATATTGAGTATTAGGAGGGGTCGTAGAGTTTAATTGTGACCATATTATTTTGTCACCGTCATTAGAAAGGTAATTAATCTCTTAAATAACGTAGGCAAGTACCTATATAGGGTTACTTTACGAGTATAGAGTGTCAAAGCCATCACTATTTCATTGAGAAATTTGTCCTGCACAGCTTTATCTCCGTTCTACACCGACGTTAAATATAATACAACTTAATAAACTTTATTTTACCCAAAAAAAGTAACAGAAGTTTGTACACAAACTAAATATAAATACGGTAATCTAATAATATGGGTTGATGGTACGCTGGATGTGTTTGCATATATGTTATCTAACAGAAAAAAGTTGTACTTATAAAATCCGCCACCAGGCCCTCGTGGGCACACGCCCTGTCTGCTTAAATATTATTAAATCCAACAGTCTTACCAAGAGAATTAAAACTGCATAAAATTCAAAAATGTAACTGTCTACAAATAAAAAATCCTATGCTAAAAATTTCCCAGATGCCGATTTTTGTTCCAGTACGAAAATAGAATGGAATCAGCAAAAACGCGACATGGAACCACCGTGTCATTAAGGTCGTCGAATCAATCAATCAATCCAACGATTGTTACAAGGTCGGAGGCTGCATTCGACAAATCGACAATAGATGGCCATATTACCGACAGTTTTGAAAATATTTTTTTCCTTTGTTGTCTGTCACTTATGACAAAGTAAGTCCCCATTAATTAGAGCTCAGTTCCCAAAAGATTTGCCATCGTAAAATTTAATATCTCTCTCTGGCTACAGGTACACAGGAAAAATAAGGGTTATGCACATTTTAAGCACAAGCCATCCTTCCATCCTATGATGTTTCATGCTTATATTATAAATCCAAAGTATGGATGAATCGATTTTCACGCCAGAATGACTGAACAGATCTGGGATCCACGGGGGCGAAGCCACTGACAGAAGCTAGTCAATTAATAAGTCAGTCACGGAACTTGTCCATAGTTATAGCTATAATAGACTATTCCACTTACTATAAAAGTGAAAACATTAACGTTTTTAAAAAATAACCTCTAAATCGGTGTGACGTGAGCCATTAGTCGTCCACCGAATAGTAATTATGAAACGTAGCAAGTCCATTTCGTATATTGATTGCTCCAATGCTCATACCATAACGGTGAAGGCGGGACACACTACCTAATGGCTATAGCCATGCTGTAGAATTCGAAGGTTCTATGGTTTTAGTACTATTTTTAAATTAATTGCATTATTTTTCTTCAAGGCAATGTCGTACTTTTCATGTGTCTTATAAACCGACTTCGAAAACGGTTAAAGGTTTTATGTTTGACTATATATTTTTTTTTTCACGTATGTCCACCGATTGCTCGGTCAGTTGTGGACCGATTATCAAAATTCATTTTTTATTCGAAAGAATAAACTCCCGAGTGGGATCCCCACAAAAGTGAAAAGAAATCTTTTTTTACTAAAAAAATAGAACCGACTTCCAAAAAAATACAAAATAACTTCAATTTCGGAAGTCGGTGTTCTTGGTTTTGTGTCTTCGTTATTTGACATCGACTTCCGAAATTGAAGTTATTTTTCACTTTTCCTGGAAGTCGGTTCTGTTTTTTTAGTAAATAAAGATTTTTATTCACTTTTTAATTGTGGTTCTCCATTAAATTGTGTTAAAAATTCACAGATATACGATCGCAGCAATCGCGGTTGATTTTTGAAGAGTATCGTTGTCTGTCTCCGATAGCGATCATCAAATCTATATGAAATTTAATTGGGACCATTTCGAAACAAACCCCTTTCGAACAAAAAAAAATTTGCAAATCCGTCAATATATGGCGCAGTGAGGCCCGAACATAGAAAAAAAAAACAAAAAAAAAATTGTATATAACAAACATCCGAATTGATAACCTCCTTCTTTTGGAAGTCGGTTAAAAATATACAAACATCCGAATTGATAACCTCCTGCTTTTGGAAGTCTGTTAAAAACAAATATTGTATAGTAAGAATTTTTAACTTCCCTAGCTTCTGCCTGTGGCTTCGCCCGTGTGGAATCAGTACTTACCGCACTTTTATAGCCTATGAGCTATTCCAGACTATAATCTATCTCTGTGCCAAATTTCATCCAGATCCCTCCAGCCCTTCTGGCGTGATTGTGTATCAAACATATCCATCTATATTTTTGTATGTGTAATATTACTAGAACCAGGATAGTAGAATTATGATAAGAAATAAAGCCAACTAGGTAACTCAACAAAAGGTGTTAACTTTTCATATAACCCTCAACTTAATGGTTCCTTCAAACCGAAGCTCCTGAGTCCTAAAATAATATTTTTGCACTCCAGTTAACTTCGAATTTCAAGTTATACTTTTTCATTTTTTCCGATACGTCCAGTTTTTCCAACTTTCAACTGCACAAATACCGCGAATGGGCAGTATGCTCCACTGGTTTTCTAGATTCCATTTTTAAATTGTCTTTTTATATTTTAACTGCCATTTGCCGTGTCAAAAAACGATACTGGAAAGTCTGGACCACAACATGTTGGCAATATTTTTTGTGGATATTCTGCAGATTGAAAAGGTGTACTGACCCGTTTTTATAGGTTCCGTCTGTGTGTATCCTGCTAGTATAGAAATCAGGGATCAATTTATCTTAGAAGTCTATGTGGGCGGTGGCAGTGTGAATCTATTCACCATCATCCTTCTCCTTTTAGGCATAGGAATTTACTTGGGGTCGGTCCAGCATGGGGTTTTCTTCTATACATCTGTGTAAGCCGTCTTGGATTTGGTATACATATACCTCTGAGGTACCGGCGTGACACTAGTGTGACGGTAACAATTAATTTTCTATTGTTTCTCCGGTAACTAACAAATTAATTAAAATAATGTGTTTGGAACAATAAGAGGAAGGTTTATCCAGCAGTGGAACATACGTATTCTGCATATTTATTTATTTATTTAACACTTCATGCACACAAGTCTGTACTTGTACTTGTAATCTGTACGTATACCGTTGTACTTAATTCCTCAGGCATTTTCTACCAGTCAACCTTTGGGTGATGCAGAGACAAATAGTGGTAGCACATTCATCATTATCATCATAATTTCAGCCGAAAGATGTCCATTGGTGGACATAGGCTTCCCTGAAGTGTCACCACAACGACCGGTCCTATGTGTCTATCAACCATCGCGGGTAGCCGACCCTCACCAGATCATCGGTCCACCTTGTGGGAATAATACTTGTGGAAGTGGGTATGACAAACCACAGAATTGAATTTATGGCTTCAACCGGCTTGATACTTGGCTTGGTACCGAAATTACCCTGAAAGCTAATTAATTATTATCGCCTTACCTAGTCAATATCCTTGTATTTCCCAAAGCTGTAGGCTATGCTCTATGGAATACGTGTGTTATAGCATACGTGAAGACAAGATTTGAATATAATCTTAATAAACCGTTGTACCGACCTTATAAGCAAGCTTTACGTAAGTTCTCAGTTGTAATCGTTTTATGATTGTCACTTGTATTATTTAACTGACTTGCATTGACAAATATGTTAAAAATCGACTTTTTAAATAAAAAAAAATCTTTGTCCCATTCTAGGAATTTTTCCTGAATATTGGGTACGTTTACAAACATACAAGCTCACACAAACACCCAGACCCGGAAAAACAATCTTGGGGCCATAAAAATATTTGCACCGTGAACTGGAATAGAACAAAATACCGCAAACTTCGCGAAAAGGTTGCACCTAAGGCCACTAAAAAAATTATGATAATCATTAATCTTGGTAATGATCGTATACAGAAATTGCCATTTTTGAGCGCGCAATGTATCGTAAATAATGCGATCTCAACGTTCCGCACTACTACTTACCTACACTCGCGCCGGCCGAGCGCGCCGCGCGCCGTTGGTATGTAAGTATTAGGCCGGCGAAGTGAATTAACTCTAGCGAAACAAAAATAAAATTCCAACGGTAAGGACTCCAGAATCATATATTGAATCACTGGGGCACGTATGTGCGTTTATGTGCCTTACACGGTGAATAACTGAACCCGTGACTCGCAGCGCAGCAGCGCAAACCGAGTTATCAAACAAAAACATAGCCATGAATAAAGCAGATGGCCGAAGGGGCCGAAGAGATTCAGATAGGCGACTGCATTCCGGAAGACGCAGCGTTGGAAGGCCTTCTACTAAAATCACTTAATGAGGGCAGCTGGGTTTCACTGGAAACGAGAAGCAAAGCACCGGACGATGTGATCATACTTAGTGGAAACCTTTGTCCTGCAATGGACGTCTTTCGGATGAAATCATGATGATGATGATGAAGTACACATCCACTTTTAGGCCCTGCGAGCTGGTCAGCTTCAACTGCACCTGGTTAGACTGGAAGCCAACCCCAACACAGTTGGGAAAAGATACGCAGCCAGATTCAGGCGCTTTTTTAGTTTCAAGGGCAAACCTTCAACAGGTGCCGTGGCTTTGGGGATAAGTTTGGGGAGTGTAAAATTTTAGCCTCACTAAAAAAACCCCGGTGATCACCATCAGCACATGGAAGGGGGTCCATCACCTCCTGCACCATCACACACAGATCACACCGTCAGAGTATTACCTTTTTTTTCCATCACCACCTGGAACCCCCTCTGTGCAACGCCTGAGAAGACTGTGAAGGGGTGCCTGGTCTCGCTATGACCGAATTGCCTACAATCAATCTGCCTAGCCTTTTCTAAACTATCTTGGGGTCAGCTTCCAGTATAACCGGATGCAGCGGAATACCAGTATTTTACATGGCGCGACTGCCCATCCGATCTCCACAACGATAGTATTACCCAGTAACTGGGTTGTGGTAAGACTGGATGTCAGACTTTCTGGCTTCTGACGACCGTAACGACGGACAAAGATCCACGATCAACAGCTGGGATCAACGGCTTAACGTGCTTGCCGAGGCACGTAGGAATATCGGTATGTAAAGATGGTCACCCATCCATGGACTAACCCCTTGCCTACCTATTTGTTTGATTGCAAAGGACATTTCCTATCATGTAGATACCTACATATCACACGGATATGTCCCTTAGTCTTGTTTTCTCTCCCGCCCGTTTCGTGACTATGGAATTGTGATCACTGTGCCCCAGTATTTTGTGGAGGTTCAGGCCCTGCAAACTTGATGTCTTTATTACTTATAATTCATAAAAGTTAGTACACAACAGCAACTATTTGTTATTAATATAAACTAAAGGTAAAACTTAGTCTTAAAATTTAATTAACATTATACCTCAGACCGCATGCCCTAGATTGAACTAACGACGGTCATAAACGAAAACGGGGCTATTCACAGTTCTATTATTGAAAGCCGTATTCACGAGCATAATCACTCTTTTGATTGCTAATTGTTTTCGTTTCGAGTCATTTTATATGTTTATTTGCGGAATTACTTCCTTGCGAGTTTATGAGTCTGTGTATAATTTTATGTTTTAACTGCATTTTAAATGCTTTTCGTAAACCTTTCGTTGGAAATTGTAGTATTTCTGTATGCCTAATAAAATAGTTTTGCTAGAATTTTTATTTTCTGAGTCTATATCGGTTTTAAAGGTTCTCTGGGTGTTTGTGAGGACCCAGTTTATATCTAGCACCAGGCAGCGGGTTCCAAATCCAAAAATATTTATAATGTTTTTAAACTTACTGTTAAAGGCCTGAATTTTCGTCGTTTTTGTCTTTAAAAATAAAACCAATATGTCGATACCTGTATGCTAGTATAACAAGTAACTTCGATAAACGTAGCATATAACTTCGTTTCGCCGACATAGAGTAGGCTAAACCTAACATAACCTAACAATCATCTGTCCAGCCTTCAAGCCTTTCATGCCAATTATGTTGAGGTCGGCTTCCATCCTAACTGGAAGCGACTGAGTACATCATACTATGAAACTTCAATTATTCTGGGAAGCCCAATTATTGGAGAATACCGATATGTTGAGATTAGAATGCCTGCATATACTAATCCTTAACTATCCTAATAATGTAACTTAACCATAACTCCATAATATCTTAAATTCTTGGCGATTTATAAGAAACAAGTATGATATACGTCACACGTTTACACGGGTACGTCATACGTTTTTTTTTTTATGCACCTACTGTTCTCTTATCTCTCCACACTGGTAGAATATGCCTAAGGCATTCAACTTTATATTAGTTTTATTCCAAAAATTGGCATAAAATGTTGTACCTATCTAATGGTGCCCAAGATACAGGCTGTTCCTAGTTTGGGACCAACGATACCTCCACAATGTACATTTGAACTAAACGATTTTTACTTTTTTACTTTCACACTAAGCCCGCCTTTGTACTTTAGTTGCATGAAGTGTAAATAAATAATTATGTTATTTTAATCTAGGGTTTAATCTCCAAGTAAGGTGTGAAAAAATGTGATTTTTCAGTCATGAATTCCTTAGTAAAAAGCCCTGTTTGAAATACTGCAGTTACACTAGACTCCTCAATGTAATATTTTGACGTGAATATGTCTTTAAATTTTCTTCCTTATTGGCAGGCAATTCAAAAAACCAAATGATAACAAAATCAGGGGATACAGTTTGGTGTTGCAGCTACATATTTATCTTCTCCATCCAATATTATTTTAACTACACCGCTAATTTAATCAACTCGTTGATCGGCTCGGATGCCTTCAACGGCACCGTTTCATTCTTTCAGATGGGGTGTTATGTATTTATATCATTATATTGCCCTTGAAGAGCCCTTTCTAAACCTATACGTTTCTTATATTGTGATTTGGCGTTTTGATGAGTATAGGCCAACATTTCAAAATATACGAGTATTCTATTGTTTTTAGTTAAACACTATACATAATTTACTGTAACTATTAAAAACTGTAATTTTTTATTTTTACAATTGATATATCTTGACAAGAACTAAAACGAACCTCGTAGCTTCTCCGAGTCAAAAGTTATATAAAATTAAAATAAATACCCTCAGGTTGTAGCTATCAGGAAACATAGAGCCTGACATTGAAACCCACACCTAGCTGTACACACAATGAATGTGTTCCCAAAACGTTTTGAGCGTGTAGGTAGAATGTCCACTATGTCCCCGTGGACATAGCTGTACGTCTTATGGTCTGGGCTAAATGATGGAACGGGCTTTGGAGAATTAAACTATGCAATACCGTCGCACGCTCTCCAAAATGCAACCGATATAAAACCAACAGGCTAGCAACTCGGCGTCGATGGTCAAGACTCTGGAGCCTTGACTCGTCGAGCCTAACATTGCCAATGATCCTTTGGGCTCGTTCCTCAATTGGCTCAAGCGCATCTGGCAGATCCGGCGTGGAATCCGGGGATCTATGGCCAGGTAGCGTAAAGTAAGGTTAGGATTTTCAATCAAGAGTTTCTAAGTAACAATTCCAAGTCTGAATTTGGTGAAAAATCAACTATACAGGTAACTTTCAATTTATTGGTAACTAAATAAATAAAATAACCGACTAAATATATAATAGAATAAACAGACTTTGCACATTTAGGGTTCCTTACCAAAAGTATTTTTAACTATTTGTATGGCTTTGGGTCAACAAGATGCCTATACTGTGAAAATTTGAAGACTGTAGCTCCAACCGTCGGGCTGTAAAACCTGTGTAACAGACAACGTACAGACAGGCGGACACGTGAGCGACAGCAATAGGGCCCCCTTTGAACCCTTTGGGAACGGAACCCTAAAAATTAATACTTCATGGGATCTAATTTATTATTCGTGACACGAAATAAAAATATTTTTTAGTATTGCACAAATCCTGAAATTGCAAAAATTCTGCTTTTCAATAAAATTAAGTTCACTTAAACTTTTTATATAACTTTTGATAGGCACACGTTCGACCTCTATCTCACTCACCTATTGGTAAGCGATGATGTGGTCGAAGATCGAGCACGCTTGGCTAGAAAAAACTTATTCACTACTGATTTTTCATTCTATTAACGTACACATATACCTACCCATTTCAAGAATAGAAGTATAATATTATGCTCCTAAATAACAGTCTTAATCCTTATTCAACCACCTACCAGCCTACAATAAATAAGAAAACCCAAAATTAATGCATTCACTTTAACTTAAACAACGTACAGAGAAAACCGAAATGGTTCTATATAGGTTTGGTAGAATAGCGTAGCGTTTTCATTAATCGTTTGGCCACATTCGGAAGCACTTGCCTCTCGTAACGATCGCTTAAAGCCCTAAACTCAATGTAAATGAGCCGTAAAGAGGTTTCTATGTTTTGAATACCGTCTGTTCTTTGATACTGGTTGGTAGGAAGTAATGGAAACATCGAAGGTTCTTTAATTAATTGTTATTAGTGTTTTTATGTTTTCTGGTGTTAGCTTTATAAGTTGACTAGCTTCTCCCAGCGGCTTCGCCGGTGTACATACCTCAATAGAAAAAAAAGGTGCTATTCTAGACTATAATCTATCTCTGTGATATTAAATAATAATAAATGATTTTATTTATGTACATATGTTTTATCAACACTTTTACGCGTCAACATTTTTTTTTTTTGTCAGTTTTAGCTAGGTGAGGCCGGTGTTCCCTGAGAAAAAGCACCGAAACAAAGTCAGAGGTCAAAGTCTCTTTTAAAGTGTTCAAATCCATACAATATGTACTGATCAAATCATATGTGAACCACGTACGTTAATGTCTGGGATGAGCTTTTGAGGAAAGCAGCACGCAGATTTGAGTACACTTTGTCCAGACAGTGCAAGCATTTGTCAGTTATCGTGAAGCTCAACTCAGAACTTTGAGAAGCTCAACGAACCGACGAACAATATCAAAGTAAGGACATTTGGATAGGCTGCAAAAGTACTCAAACTGCCAGACAATCATAAAATCTACTGAATATGAACTACATAGTTCTCGCATTCACATTATGCTATATGAGGACCATGCAGCTTAGTGTCTGTAATGGTCTTTTGAAGAAAGAACCACACTTGTTTGACCTGTCCAGTCAGTGCAAGCATTTGTCAATAGTCGAATAGCTCAACTTAGATTTAGTAAGGAGCTCAATGACTTAACGAACAATACCAAAGACAGGTCATTTGGGTAGGCCGCAAAAGTACTCAAACTGTCAACAATATTAATAATATATAATAATAAAAGCTTTTTATTGATTCCTTACAATTATATACAATCATTTCATACATTATTAATAAAAATATAAAGTGCAATTTGATTCAATTTCAATAAAATCATTAACAATTATTGTTTACCTAATATTAAAATTATCACAGTTAAAAAATAGTTTCATCTAAACAGGTTAATTTTCTACATTCTATTAATTATTGTTTATCTAAAACTAATTATTACAGTTAAAAATAATTACAATAAATAAATAAATTTTAAACTTCATTCCAATCAAAATTTGAATAAATATTAGTTTTTGTGAGAAGAAAAAATGTCAGAAATAAATAACTATAAAATCAAATAAATTATACATTGAAATTATTGAAATTATTATCAATCATTATTGTTAGTTTATAAATTCATAATAGTTAGTATTTTTTTTTTTTTTTGAGAATTTTATTTGCTTTACTTATCTAGGATTATTGTAAGGACCGCCTAGTGCGGTAAAAGCCTCCTCCATATGTCTCCATCTTTTTCTATCCCTAGCTAGTCTGCTCCATGTTTTTCCTATCAAGCCTGATATGTCGTCACTCCATCTCTTGTTGGGTCTGCCACGACTTCTCTTTTTGTTGATAGGATACCAGTTTGTTATGGTTTTGGTCCATCTGTCATCGCTTACTCTTTGTAAGTGTCCAGCCCATTTCCATTTCAGTGTAAGTGTTTGCTTGATTACGTCAAACTGTCAACAACAACTATAAAAAATACTTTAAAAAGGAGGAGAAAAATAATAATAATAATAACCCAAATAGTCCTCACATTTACAATAATTGAGTAATCAAATGTGCCAAATTTCAATAGGATTCATTCAGACGTTCTGGTGTGATTGAGTAACAGACATTCATCCAATCTTTCGCATTCACCCCAATTGTTCACCCCAAACTTTCAGAAAATAAATTCCCTGTAATTTCAACAGGTACAAATGCAGAACAAATCTTAATTTTCTTATTAAATAAAAGCCTGCACTTATATTGCAGGACACGTTTACTAACACAAACCGGAGCATTTAAAAGGAAACCCATTTCTTCATATGTTTGAAATATTCGGCTGCTCTACAAATAACGGGCAATTGTGTTTCGCAATAACCCCGCTTGATTGTTCCACTATAAGGGCAGGTAAGCCTTTTTTCCTTTTCACTTCTCTCTGACAAGTCTCTAATAAAGGCGTCAGATCACACCGCAATCTCCGCCTGAGCCTATCACGATGGCGCTTATCAGTGAGAGGGATTGAGTCATGGTTTCGTGAGATTAGCTTATTCTTGTTAGGATTCCGTAACCAAAGGGTAATAATCTACGGAACCCTATTACTAAGGCTCAGCTATCCGTCTGTCTGTAAGCGGGCTGTATCTATGTAAAAGTAAAAGGGGGCTCCCCCCTTACATGGCGAAGCTTTAATTTTTAATTATTTATATTATTTGTTGATAAAAAATGTGGCTTAAAATCCTTCAGAAAATTCCTATAATCCAATTTGTAAAGAAAAACAAGTTTCTTAATTATATTACACTTAACAACATGTGACACAAAACTTTAAAACTAAACCCGAACTCATACAATTTCGCCCACCGCGAAACTTCACAGAACTTATTTTCTAAATCACGTCCCACCACATATGAACGAAATTAAGTTTTGTATAGTTTTCATCGTAATGTCAGGTAAGATAGTATCTCTTGGGGAGGTTCACCGCAGCTATGCGAAGCTATATTAAACGATAAATCGTTCCCTCGACGACGGAAAGTTGAAAATTTTCGTCGGCGAACAGGTTGGCGTGTTAATAAATGGTTGTGTATCTAAAATTTATAAGTTGTGAAATATTATTATTATAGAAAGAAATATTTTTGTAAGGTGTTGGGGGAAATTGATGTAAGAAGAGTAAAGCTGATAAACCTTTATAACTAGGTTGTTTTTATTCTTGAAGACTGAATTTATTTTATAACGGAATATAACTAAATTATACATAGACAGAACTAAACTAATTAATAAATAATAATTGTAAATAAGTTTGGAAATAGTTTATATTAATAGAAAATAAATAAAATATTTTGTGTTGAGAAGAAATAAATACAGATTTCAAAAAAATACAATAATTAAATAACTATAAAAAAAGAAAACTAAAAAATAACTTTAAAGGTTTATACAAATACAAACTGATAATAATACTAAGAACTCATTGAGCTTGTTGCTCAAAATTATCCACTAGCTGTTAGCTTATATCCCGAAAAATACGATGAACACCCAACTAATGTTCGTGAAGACTTATTTGGAAAAGTATCATGTTGCCTGTGGACTATCTAGGTATATCGATATCTTATATATGGTGGCTTAGACGTTGTAAAAACTTTCTCCAAAATAAATACAACCGACTTCCATAAATAATACTAAAAAATGCAAAATAACTTTAATTTCGGAAGTCGGTGTGTCTAGTTTTGTTGCTTCATTATTTGACACTGACTTCCGAAATTAGTAAGTTATTTATGGAAGTCAGTTGTATTTTTTTTGGAAAAAGTTTTTATTTTTAACCGACGAAAAAAAAAGGAGGAGGTTCTCAATTTTACCGTATATATATATATATATATATTTTGATAAAATTGAGAGAAAACCTCGAAAATTGGGCACGAATATTGTTTCTGTTTACTTTTCACAACTTAATCAGGTATTTGCATTTAGGAATCATCACATCATGAAACTGAGCTGATGATGGAAACCATACCTTTCCTGAACAATAGAAGTTAGATATAAAACACTGGTTTTAGTGACAGATACCACTTAATATGCTTTGAAGAAAAGACGTCTTTAGAATATTGGAGGTAACCTCACCTGGTCAATATCCTGGGAACCTCAAGGAATGATGGTTACATCATCAGCTCAGTGGCAAGAGGAATGATGAAGGATTAGAAATTAGCCTCAGAGTATTAAAAGATGATGCGAGTCACAAAAAATCATAAAATAAAAAACTTTTTAACAAAAAAATTTAACCGACGAAAAAGAACTAAAAAGCAAAAAATAAATAAACCTTTTAAGTCTTGAGTATTGAGCTTATTTACCTACATAAAATATCAAATTTTATATATACAAATTTTGAGTTGGCGCCAAATAATAAAAAGATTAATTACCTACATCTAGCCTTCTTCATTTCTACGTACAAATAAAATTTAGATATTTAATAATAAGACTGTTGTTTGGCGCCGACTCAAAATTAGTCTATATAAAATTTGATATTTTATGTAGGTAAATAAGCTCAATACTCAAGACTTAAAAGGTTTATTTATTTTTTGCTTTTTAGTTCTTTTTCGTCGGTTAAATTTTTTGTTAAAAAGTTTTTTTTCACTTTTTAGTTGTGTTACCCCATTCTAAAACTAAATTAATGGTAAAGTTATGCCCGAATTGATAGCACCAAAAATAGGGAATTTGAACATAGTTTGTGAAATTAGGGTGTTTCAGGGTGAACTGTATAAATCTGTGTACCCCTTCAGAGCGTATCAGCGTGATGTAATGTTGTGGTGTAAACAATAAACAGACATGCGATTGCAGCAATTCTGGAAGGTTTGCTATCATTTATTGAAGAGTTCCATTGTGTATCTCTGAAGTTCTTCATCAGATTTTCACCAAATTTAAATGGGACCACATGAGAAGCATCAGCTTTCAAATAAAAAAAACGATTCATAAAAAAAATACAGTCGAATTGAGAACCTCCTTCATTTTTTGAAGTCGGTTAAAAATATATATTCTTAGTTTATGTGTAAATTATTTCATAACCACTGCTCTCAAAACGGTGAAGGAAAACATCGTGAGGAAACCGGCATGTCCTAGAACAAAAATTTCGAAGACATATGACATCCACCAACCCGCACTGGGCCGGCGTGGTGGATTATGGCCCACACCCTCTTACCTCTGTAAGAGGGTGTGGGCCATAATCCGCCGGCACACGCACGCGGCACCGGCACAGGCCTTCTCTCTGAAGGCCTGTGTCCCAGCAGTGGAGACATTAAAAGACCGATGTTGATGATGATGACGATTGTTCTGACTTTAAATTCTATCTAAGTATGTTACGTTATAATCTAAGTATGTTACGTATACAGATTAAAGTGATGGGACTGGGCAGATCATGTCTATTGGATGCCGTCAAGCTGTGGGCCCGTATATCGCAAGACTGGAGCCCTGAAACAGCTAGACGGGGTCATGGCAGACCGAGGTAGCGGAACGCCTTGAATGACTTCCTGGCGAATTGGCGTGAAGAAGCACAACTAAGAGAGAAGTGGAAGTAATGGGAGGAGGCCTTTGCCCAAGAGTTAGACAGTTTAGGATTAATAAAAAAATAAAAAATGTGTTTCACAAACAAGAGAGGACTTTACCCTGTAGTAGGACTGACACGATGCGGGAAGAGGAGGACCAGGTGTTGTGATACAGCTTGGGAGAGCCCCATGACCTGCTGTCGACTGTGATAAGCCAAGCTGATAGATTGATTGATCTTACCTATTGTGTCCCGTATGAGTTTGAAAGAATATGTAAGTAATACATAATCAATCAATCTGCAGTCATTTCCAAACTTTCTTTAGGTCGGCTTCCATTCGGACGCAGCTCAATACCAGTATTTTTTAAATAAAGGGTGGGAAATTATCAAAAACCTTCTTCCGCTCTGGGTGGAGCGGGAAGGCGTTTCAGATCCTTACTGACTAAAATCCTCCCATGTTCCTTCAGTGGCCTATACTGCCTATCTGACCTCCACAACCTAGTAACTGGTTAACTCGGTACCCCTTGGCATTAGAACGACATAGCATGAAGAAAAATTAACTAATAAATTAAAATGTGATGAAAAATTAACTGAAACCCCACTTGTTCCACTCCCGGTTGAGTCCATACGCGTTGAGTTCGTACACGTTCAATTCACACTATCCCCAGAGACGTTACACGTGCAAGCTTACACAACAAATAACTTCGTTCATAGAAATCCATTAGCAAATCAGATATGCATGTTGCTGGATAGGTAGGTAAAGCACAACATGATTGTTGTGTGGTACACTTGATAAAAGAGTTTGATTTATGCAAATACTATTAAAAAATATTTGATAAAAAAAAATCCTTTTGAGAGCTTCAGTTGCGTGCGCTGCGTAAACGGTTAAAGTTACGCAAAAATTATGTATGACGGAATTGTTCTTCTTTTAAAGTTCTAAAAAAAAAAACACTGCGACAGCATAAATGTCTATCTTTTAAGGTTAACTCACTATAATCTTTTTTATGTTTTTTATTTTTTACGCTAAGCTTAGTTCAGTAAAACTTATTTTACAGAGCGAATGGTGAAATCGGCTCTAAATGAGATATGCAATGTAACACAAAAATATCTCGCAAAACTTCTCAGTATTTGATCTGTGATTTTCTTATTTATTTATTTTGGCATCAAACAAATATAATTATGAACACGCCACAGAAAATATTAAAAAAAAAAACGTTTGACCCAGATGATGCAAATTGATGATTGACAGTCTAGTAGGCTTATTTAATTAAAGGCACTTTCGTTGTCGTTGGGTTCTAAATAGATTAGGTTGTATACTCAACACAATATCAAACTTAGGTCACAACGTTGTGGCAGTTAGCCTGCATACTTGTCTGTTTTGTTGACTGTACACAGTGACAGTTCACAGTGCGCGTTGTAGAAACTTGCGCTGCGAGTTGTCCGCACGAGTCATTTAATTACGTACTGTGACATACAGTCGACGTTAACATGGATGTAGGGATAATGGAAGAGTTGTGGCTTTATTGTTTTATTAATTTATTTTAAGTCCTAATTAATATTTGCAATATAAACACTCAGTTTAAGCGAGACTACTGAGCGTTAGAACCTGAGTTTGTTTTCCAGGTCGGGCAAAAAGTGATATTGTGTTTTTCCATTGCGAATGACTCAGTAGCAACCCGCTTTCTCTGTCCCTATATCCCTATATACTTATGCTTAAATCTTTAAAACTACGCAACGGATTTTGATGCGGTTTTTTTTTAATAGATAGAGTGATTGAAGAGGAAGGTTTATATGTATAATTTGTATCCGAGCGAAGCTGGGGCGGGTCGCTGTAATAATAATAAAGTAGTACTCCTCGATACGGCTCGCATTGTGAGGAGGTTCTGATCTCTGGAGCCCTAATCACCAATAAGCTTGGACTCTGCTCCCGATACCGGCGGACTACTATTTTTTTAATATTTTTTTTTATGTTTTCTTAAAAAAATATTTAAAAATGTACATTATGTGTGAAAAAATTATTATATGAGATAATACTTATAATATAATTATTTAATTTGACAACATTGGTCCACTGGTTAGAACAACAAACAAAACTTATCAAATAAGGGTTAGTATTAATTAAGTACACGTAATTGTAATTCATCCCTGCCGCACGAGCAACCGGACAGCTTGTGTTAATATTGGTGCATCATGCTATTCATATAGGATTTTTAAAACACTGTTGCTGCTAGCCCTCATTCTGCGATCATTTGGATGTGGTCTTCTTCGTCATAATAGCATAGAAGTCGTCAGAACGTGCTACAGCAAACATGCTAGATGCGCTGCAGAACCGGGGCAACCTCAACAGCACCCTGAAGCTATTATTATATTGCACACGCAGAGCATCTAGAGCCCTCCGCGTACAGTTGACCCACAAACTGCCCGTGTAAAACCCTTGGCTTTAAACAGAGTTATTTTGACCTCATTACTACAACGAATGAATCTGTGAGCCAGCATCTTGCAATATGTGTAGGTATTTAATTTATTGAACTAAGGTTACCGACATAGCACCAGGAATCGCCAAACTTGAGTGGCACTGGGCAGAGGGTACATTGCTCGCAGAACAGATGGTCGAAGGGGCCGAAAAGTTCTGGAGTGCCGACCACATACCAGAAGTCGCAGCGTTGGAAGGCCTCTCACAAGGGGGACCGATGCGAGACGCACAGGACCGGTCATTGTGGCGACAGTTGGGGGAGGCCTATGTCCAGTAGTCCGAACATCATTCAGCTGGAATGATGATATTATTTTCCTAATGACTAGGCAGTTTATAACTTCTGTAAGTCATAGAACGTATTTATGAAGAAGATTTCGATTGTGCTCTGATTTCTCATTGTTCGAAGCAAAATTAAAGGTTTTTTCCTCTCTCTACACATTTCTATTGTTACAGGTCGAAACAAACCTCTTCCAGTCCCGTTTTAATTCTGTTCGCGCAACAGTTAAGGGCCTCACTTCATTGTGGACGCAGTGTCACCGGCAACTTCAACCTCATTTGCACACTCATTTTCATAGCAAAATGTAGCACCAGGTGGAATGAATGTAATAAAGCTTTGCCAATTTCATTTGAGCTCAAAACTTAGTTGGAAACGTGAAATAAACAATGACTTCGCAGGTTTATTTTTAATATTTTTGCTATTTGTCGCCAGTGGTTTTGCATTTCGAGTTAGTTTTCTTCTTTTGTTAAATCACAGCGTTTTTAGCTAAACGTTTTACTGGCTGTTAAAGATGCTCTTAAGTTTAAGTAGTGGCCAGAGCTCATTAAAATACGAAAAGATTTTTCATTGCTTGAAGAGTGTTGTGTTTCTGTGTTTTCAACTGGCTTTAGTTAGTTTTTTTTTTTTTTTGATAGGCACGCGTTTGACCACTATCTCACCTGATGATAAGCGATGATGTGGTCGAAGATGGAGCACGATTGCCTAGAAGTGACCTATTCACTCTTGATTTAAAGACTCCCAGGTTGTAGCTATCAGAGATACCTTGAACCCATTTGAAAATTTGATTCTTAGGTGCAGGGGTTGTGGATAAATTTGAAACAGAGTTACCGCGCCCCTGGGCACTCAGGGCAGGGAAGGAACAGGGTTGGGTTTTAGTCAGTAAGAGTCAGACACGCCCTCCCGCTCCACCCAAAGCGGAAGAAGTCATAAGATGATTTCCCAACCCCAAAAAAAAAAAAAACCCAGAGCAGAAGATGTCATTGGATGATTCCCCACCCCGCAAAAAAAGGTGCAGGTAACAGTGCGTTGACGTGAGTCTGAATGTTTTTTCTCAATTCTCAATTCTTTATTGCGTACCATAATGTTTATAGTTGGTAGGGAAATTATTATATTAGTGACAATTATGGACCCTGTCGGGCACAGCATAGATCAAGTAGGAGAGACGAGGAAGACAACTACTGTTTTATTACTACAGAATTGAATTTAACAATTATATTGTTTTTTTTTTAATTTTCTCAAATATAAAGTATACTAGATTCTTGCAGTGGCTTCGGTCGTGAGGAATTCGTACTTCTACTACTATAAATTATAGCCTAAGTGCTATTTCAGACTATATTGAGCTCTGTGCCAAAATTCATCTAGATCTGTTCAGCCGTTCTGGCATGATTGAGTTACTAACATCTATCTATCCATCCATCCAAGATTTTGCATTTGTATTATTAGTAGAATTCTCAGATATTATTACATTGCCATGTTTGTGTAATTTGCTGGATGGTCATAATAGCGTAGTCCCAGGAGCCTGACACTGCCAATCCTCTTAACGTAATCTCTCTTAAGTCACTAATTCCATAGTCACGATACTGGCGATAGAGAAGACAAGACTAAGCGACATATTCGTATATTATATAGGAACCTACATGATATAACATAGCCATAGGCCTCGCAGATCGTGAGTAGCTTTCTCAGTCCATCGATGAGCGGACTGAGAAAGCTACTCACGATCTGCGAGGCCTATGCGGAGGTGCACGGCCTTAAATACAACTCAAAAAAAAGCGAGGTGTTAGTGTTTACGGCACCTAAACAACAGCCCCGTCGTGTACCTCCAGTATATCTCAACGGCGTAGTACTAAATGTGGTGAATAGTTTTAAATACCTGGGTCATGTTGTCAACAGTGATCTTCGTGATGATGGCGACATAGAGCGCGAGCGCAGGGCGTTGGCGGTGAGGAGTAATATGCTCGCCCGTAGGTTTGCTCGCTGCACGGCAGACGTCAAAGTGAGTTTATTTAAGGCGTTCTGTCAGTCCTTCTACACGAGCGGTCTGTGGGTGTCATATACGAGCCGAGCCTACAACGTCCTGCGCGTACAATACAACAACGCTTTCAGGATGCTGTTGCGATTGCCGCGACGTTGCAGTGCGTCGGGAATGTTTGCTGAGGCTCGTACGGATGGCTTTCACGCCATAATGCGTAAGAAAGCGGCATCGTTACTGCAACGCTTGCGTAGCACTCGGAACAGCATCCTGAAAATGATTGCTGGCAGAGTGGACTGCCCCATCCAAAGACACTGGGTGGGGATAAGTTTAGGCATAGCTTAATTGATGTAAGTACTAATAACACTAACATAGCATGTAAGCACAATCTGTTACTAACCACTAACAACTTATGGACCGTAAGGTCTGAAATAAAGATATTTTATTTTATTTTTTATTTATAACATAATATCCTTTGCAATACTACAGATGGGTTGGTAATTCTGTCATAGCTAGGTTCAGGGGAGACCTCTTTCTAGTGACTCTCAGGGATGTGCCCTCTTGAAAAAAAGATCTTTAGATCGTCTTACTCGTTAATATTAAAATACTTCTAATGTGCCATCATCATAAGCTTACTAGAATATTTACAACAAGGCCTAACACGCATACACATGTTTACTCTTAATAACACGTTTTAACCCTCCGTAGCAAAACCGATGTCAAACAAAGAATCCTCTCCAATCTCCAAGCTCCTAATGAAAACCGACAATTACTCCATCTAGTCATTACAAGAAAATGGCATATTACATTACGCCACGATCATAGACGTTTCCGAATAGCATGCCGCTCTTGTATGCACAGTCTATTAGCATTCACCGCGCCAGGCGGCAATGTAATCAAAATCGTCGCGCGTCGCAATGTTGCATTATGGTAATTAGGCCCGGCAGCTAAATAGAGATGTGAAACGTTAGATGTGCTCATTCGAGCGCGAAATTTGGTGAATTTTTGGTTAACAGTTGTTTGCGAGGTTTGAATTTTGTGATGGGAAACCGATGCTTTGATTTGAGGTGTTTGATGTTGTAAAGAAAATATTTCTTCCACCGGCTAGCGTCAGAGATACTTTTGGCCTGAGACCCTGTTACCTATCTTCGGGTTTTGTACATGAGGTATGCATGCAGTAAATAAGAGTCCTTAGATTTGGTCTTCACATATATCACGTTTATTTATTGCACTTCAATACACTATATAGCACTCCGTTCTCAGAAAATTGTATGTTCAACTTACAATTTATGTCGAAACACTTTTACCACATCTTTCGAAGATTAGGGGTCCAGTTCAGAGGTCCTCAAACGGCATCTACGCCGTGGTCATCTAATCTTGGGCATTTCTGGACACGTGGGTGCTTATGTTCAGAACCCTTCGCTATTGTCAAAACTGCATAATTCTTCCTAAATATGACGTGACTATGATTCGACCATTTTTATATTTTTATCCTTAAAGTAAATCTAACGTAGGAACCCTGCCAACAAATAGAAAGATTTGATCAGACTCCTGAATGCCACGCGCTTAAGACTTAGCATTAGCACAGAAAAAACCCAAAAAAGATACTCACAGCGTCCTACATCCGAATGCTTAATGCATTTGAACTTAACTCTGGTTCCAGCTACCTTTCGAGACATCAGTTAAATACTTTCTTGGTTCTTTCCAACTCACAGAGGTTATGACACATCTACGTACCAGAGCCAAAAAAAAGTGCTCGTCCATATTTCAAGAATTGCGTTCCATTATCACTCAAATGTCAAACATTCCATTTCACAGTTTAACATATAAATTTAATTAGGCATTATTTATTTCCGAATTACATTTAATACATAGTATCAATATAGTAGGAACTATTGTGTTTATTTTAATATATTTTATAACACAATTTCTATAATTATTCAAGATTTCAAATAAGTTGGTCAACCGCCATCTGGTGTCTCTACGTGGCACTTATTGATTCGACATTCGCAGCACTACATAAGTTCTCGGCCAGATGGCGCCACAAACCCCGAACCATCATATTCTTTAACTATTTTTTTTTTTTTAATTGTTACAATGTCATGATTATGATTTGAATTGCAGGAAATCATATTGTTTTCCATCAACCCGCACTAGGCCTGAGTGGTGGAATATGGTCCATTCTCTCTCCTAGAGAGGAGGCCTGACTCCCAACAGTGGGAACATTCTAAAAGCTGATTGCTTATTATGCTATTTTATTGATGCTATGGGGATCCGATGAAAACAGTCATCGGATTCCCGTGACCTGGATTAGGTCATCGGTAACCTTGTGGGAGGCTTTACAACGCTACGTCTTCCGATACGCAGTCGCCTCTCCAGAGCTCTCCGACGCGATGTCCGGGGACGAACCCACAACCACGAGTGGTAAATCAGAAGCTGCAACTTCCCACCACCTCGGGGTCGAACATAAACTTCTGCCTCGAGCCGCGTTACGAGCCCTTATCCTGTGGAATCTCCAAGGTCGAAGTCTTTTATTTCATCACCTTGTATTTCATAATTTTCTAAATATATGTAATTTTTTTTTTTTTTTGGGTGGGAAATCATCCTATGACTTCTCCCGCTCTGGGTGGAGCGGGAGGGCGTGTCAGACTCTTACTGAAATCAAAATCAAAATCAAAAGTCATTTATTCAAACTAGGCTGAGAACCAGCACTTTTTGAACGTCAAAGTTCTACATAAAGACAGTCCCCCAAAAAACGCCCGCCCGTCACCACTTCCGTTTTAGCTGTGAAGAAGAAGTGGCCAACAAACTCCCCAGCAACACATCTGTCTGTTAAGTTTTAAGAACTTGAATCTATATAATTCTAAGCAACAATCTCAACATTATGTGAAACAGAAAAATAAATATATGTCGTCTAAAATATAATCATAAAATTAAATAATCCGCCACTTGCCAGCTAGCACACTCAATCATGCCATTAAAAACCAACTCAAGCATAAACACTAAACCAAATTAAAGAAGCCTCCATACATAACTGGTGTGCCTGCTTACAAGAACAAAGATTGAAACTATCAAAGGGCTGTGATTCGAAGCCACAAGTGATGAACTAGGGCCATCACACTAAATTTGGTAGACAATTATTATATGAACTCATATAATTTGTTATAACCATAAGCTAAATATGGAGAAAGAACATCAAGTGTAACATTGTCTTGCGTTCAACACAGCGACCAACTATTATTATCTTCTAAGTAGTCGTTGATGGAATAGTATGCTTTCGAACAGAGACTAGATTTAACTTTAGTTTTAAATGAATTAAAAGGCAAGTCAAGAAAAGAACGGGGTAGCTTATTGTAAAATTCGATACCGAGACCCTCAAACGAACCATGAACCCTACGAACACGGTGGGAAGGAACATGAATTATACTTATTTCTGGTGTTAAAATTGTGGATATCACTGGTATTTTTGTACAAATGTATATTTTGTCTAATGTATAATATGTTTGCAAAAATGAATTGAGATGCCACCGTGAGAATTCCAATCTCTTTGAAAATTTCTCGTAAAGAAACTCTTGACCCTAACCTATAGATTGCTCGTACAGCACGTTTTTGTAAAACAAATATATTTTGTATGTCCGCAGCTTTACCCCACAAAAGAATACCATAAGACATAACACTATGGAAATAACTAAAATAGACTAACACCAATAGACTGACTAAAACCCACCCCTGTTCCTTCCTGCCTTTGAGGGCCCAGGGGCGAGGTAACTCTGTTTCGAATTTATCCTCAACCCCCGGGCAGGCATCGGCCATGACGGGCCCCGTCTCTTGCTGACAACTCTTTGAGGTGCGCGTGGAACACTACGCGCCGTCGACTCTCGGGCCTGTTGCTGATCGGACGGCGAGCTACCCATTACTCGCCGTCCGCAGGCGGCGTTTCGCTTCCTCGCGCTCCTCATAAAGGTTCGCGAGGATTTTTGCCTCCAGATCCCATGGCGATAATCCGGCAAGGAGGCTCACCGCCTCCCAGGAGATCGTACGGTATCCTCGGATCATACGGATCGCTATGACCCTTTGGGACGCGTTCAGACGGCGAGTCGATCGCTGCCTTAGCAAACGCGCCCACACCGGTGCTCCGTAAAGGGCCATGCACCGCACGATCCCCGCGTGGAGCCTCCGGCAGGAGGCGTTTGGCCCCCTCAGATTGGGCAGGAGCCGCCTCAAAGCAGCCCCGGCCCTGTCCAGTCTGGGAGCCAAACGTCGAAAATGCTCGACGAAGTTCCACCGGCTGTCGAGGACGAGTCCCAGACTCCCAGGTACTTCATCGTCCCCTCGACGCCGATGTGAACCCCTCCTACCGTTAGCATAAACGCCTTACGGCTGAAATGAAGTTGATGATACTGTTTTCGTCGTCTTGTCTTTGATATAAACTGTAGATAAGTTTAGTGTTATTTAAATCAGCAACTACATTAACGTTACTATTTGGACGGTGTTTCATTCCCCAGCTGGACAAAATATGCACAAGGGTAACGTTAACATATTTTTCAACATCAGTAATATGATAATGACGATGAAAAATCTATCAGCACACTTACCACTCATGCACACTTATTATGACAATAATAATATATTGAGTATAAGCATAATCAGGCTTTTGTAATGTTCCCCCTGCTGGGATACAGGTAATCCACAGTGCGGGCTCAATGCGGATTAGTGAATGTCAAAATAAGTCTTCAAAGTTTTGGTTCTAGGTTATGCCAGTTTCCTCACGGTGTTTTCCTTCACAGTTTTGAGAGCAGTGATGATAAAATAATTTGCACAAAGTAAGGCGCTTTACTTTGTGCAAATTATTTCATCACAACTGCTCTGCCTGGGTTTAAACCACGACCTACGACTTGTAAGTTGCCGCCGTTACCACTGGGCCACCACAGCTCTCTTTATTACTATGACAACACCAACGTGTGTGAAGTCACAACAGTCTAAGTGAGGACAAAAGACTCCTTAAACCACTAATACCAACACAGTTTAGACGATAAAATCCTTCATAAAGAAGGCAAACACGCATCAACTCCAAAGACTGAAGCAGTAACTCATCCACATGAAATTAACATCAAATACACGTGTTACAGAAGGTCAAATCAGGTCGAACTACACTCGTTAACGTCGGAACGGATAAAACTTTCATACGAGCATGTAACTTATGGTAGGTATCAGGATATGAATTAATCCCGTAAGAGCCGATATTGCAAAAGTTAGAGGCGGATTATTTACCCCCTCTCTCTATTGGTTTTTCATATGGCTTCGGTGTATGAGTTTGTCTTGTTCTTTTGTAAGGGTGTTTGTTTTTGATAGATTGTTGTATGAAGTTTAATTCTTTTTGTTTGGCAGCCGTGGTTTCACATGTAAATCTTTTTCTTTTATTGATACGCTGTCGTTGTAGCCTTTTTTTGTGGGGTTGGGAAATCATTCACTATCTTCTTCCACTGTGGGTGAAGCGGGAGGGCGTGTCAGACTTTTACTGACTAAAGCCCATCCCTGTTCCCTCAGTTGCCTGAGTGCCCAGGGCCGCGGTAACTCTGTTTCGAATTTATCCGCGACCCCTGGGCAGGCATCGGCCATGAAGGGCCGATGCCGATGCGATGATATCTGAACACTACGCGCCGTCGACTCTCGGGCCTCGTGCTGATCGGACGGCGAGCTACCCATTACTCGCCGTCCGCAGGTTTGCGGCTACGGTGGCTGGAGATTGTCTCGGGACTCTCAACGCCCAGGGCGTCTCCTCCAATCTATTTTAAGCGCTGATTTCTTCTTCGTCGTCACACTCTTAGCAGAGTAGTCTTGGTCGTTACATCAAGAGTGATGACTAGCTCCACAATTCATCGTCATTCCTACCGTACTGTTGCTCTTTTTGTGCATTCGTAGAGTGGACCATTGAGAGCAGTTTAGACTTGGTTCGTCCAACGCATTGGTAAACTACCGCGCGCTCTTGTGTCTTCCTTAAGGCCCAGTTATACGACTTCTAATGATTTTTAATTGAACATCACGTCTAAACTACTAGTTTTGTTTCTTTGAAACAGATATATTTTACTCTAGACAATTTTCTTCGTAATTTGATATGTGAATACAGAAATTAAATTATATTTTAATAACATAGTTAATTAATTTGTAAAGTTATGTCTAATACTGATAAAAAATTGGGAATCACGCAAAACTTTAAAGCTTATTTATAAGAAACCTTCACCATTCATTTAATTATTTATATTTTATTATACGTGGTTTAGCTGTTACACCTGTTGTATTAGCGCGAGTCCTATTACTGGGTTGACGTACGACGCGTTACGTGAGCTCAGTAGGCGTGGGTAAAGTGTATCATTTTTGCGATTGGAACATTTGCATCTGGATCACTGAAATGATCCGAATCACTGATATGTTTCATTTGGATCAATTGGATCATCGGCTCAAATGATATAAAATACAGAACGACACAAATGTTATGAAATACAGAGCGTTTACTACTGAGTCAGAATTATATGTAAACAATGCCGAATGTCGCACGCTTGTATTTTTTTATTAGGTGTAAAAAAAATATTATGTACGGATTGAAGTTTTAAGATTATAAATAAAATCGATCTTCCTTCATACTTTATCCAGGCTTAGGACTGGCGGCTATTCGATAATTTATGGGCCAGCTGGCTAAAACGCTTGTTAGTGCAAACATTTAAAAATAAGCAAATAACAGTTTTATGGTATTTGATATGAAGCGCCATAATGGTCATTTTTACGTGCATGGATAACGAAAACGAAAAACTGTGAAAGTATGAGTGACACACATGTCATTTGGTATCTCTTTCTGACTTGTATAGATTGTATTATGTCACTCGCTCACTCGCGAGTCGCGGTCCACCAGTAAAGTAAATCAGTGTGTCTCAGTCGCTCTCTCGCTCACTTTTCAACGCTGCGTCGCGCGGAAAGAGCGCGGAGCCAAGTAATGATTCAGATCCAAATGATGCGTTTGAAACGTAGTTACTGAACCAATCTTTTGAATCACTTCAAAGATCCGGATCAGTGAGTCGGTTCCGTAAAGAGTTACACACCTCTAAAGCTCAGCAGAAAACACGCAAGCCAACCACTCAAGGTCGTTGGCAGTTAATAGCGCCTTAAGCACTGATAAAAGTATTTTAATGGATTAATTCAGTCTTGATTTGAAGACTACTATGTTATAGTTTATTGGGAAGGCTGATACTTGTTGATGAAGCAGAATATACGCTATAATAGAGGTTTTTTTTTTTTGGGGTGGGAAATCATCCAATGATTTCTCTCTCGGTGGAGTGGGAGCTCTTACTGACTGAAACCCACTCCTGTTCTGCCCGGTACCTCTCCTGCGGTGGTAGCGGCCGAGGCCGTGAGGGCCACTCCGTTAAGCTTCCCTCACGCGTCCCGCCTCCGCCTTCGCGAGCATTTTGCTTCGCAGACGGCGGAAACTGCTTCCCATTCCCTCTCGTTCCGTACCATGGCCTGAACTAGGACCGAGCGCGAGAAGTCGCCGCCACCTATCGCATCCACGAGGACACGGCGGTGCTCCGCCCAAGCGGGGCAGACCTCCACCGTATGCTCCACCGTTTTAGTAAAGGTTGAATTTGACACAAGTTCAACAAGTTGCATTTATACGTATGAACGCAAAAACAGCTTTCAACTCACGATTTATTGGTTTTATTACTAGACCAATTTGGGTGCTGATATTTAAATAAATATAGTTTAATAATTAGAAAATATTATGTCTGCGTTAAATGGTGTACATAATAAAGAGTATTCTATTCTATACTATACCATTCTATTTATTTTCTTCTTTAACTATGACTACAAAACATATTATACTAAACTAATAAATAACTTAATAAATAAAATATGTACAAGAGGCATAAAAAATACGGTAGTAGTAAAGCTCATTGGGCATCAAAAAATTCGTCCACCTCGCTGTCAATGGGAAAAGTGCCCAGAACGCTGGCAGCATTGCCACGTTGAATGGCAATGCTGATTCGTTGGCCGAAAAAAAGGCCAGCCCTCTGGTCACGTGAAGAGTCGACTAAAAGTTTGCTGATGTCATGGAAAACTCGATGAGCACTCGGACCCCATGGCCCTAGTGTTTCAACCCCAAACGGCTCAAACATATAACTCCCAATAAGGTTGTTATATTTGCGCCGTTTGAGGTTTTCTGCACCTGTAGCAGCCGCCCCAGCACAGCCCGCCGTGCTAAGAAGATGAGAAGGCGCAAGGGTGTCGACACATGTTGCATCCCACACCAAAGGCTATTCTATTTTATTTAATTTAATTTATTTTATTCTATTCTATTCTATTCTATTCTATTCTATTCTAGTTGCACTATTGATTCGAAGCTTTGATTTCTGCACCGTATCTAAACAAACTTTCCACTTTTTTGTGGTGTCATTAACTGTTTTTCTATTGTTTTGTAATGTCCTGTACTGTTCTGTGTTGTTAGTATTGTGTTATAAGTAAATTGTTACGAACATTAGATGTCTTGCTTAATACTTATTGCTATTAAAGTTATTATAATATTATTAAAACATCGGACAAGTTTTCAACATCAGCCTGTATTTCAAAATTGCTAAAGTAAAACCAGGTGTGATCCCAAGTTTCGTAAATAAATCTTAGTACAGAAAGATTAGGGATATTGGGGGTCTGATGAAAGGTCCTTATCTTTCCCAACTTTCTAGTTTTCTTATCTTATAAAACTAATACTTGAACTTGGGAAGATTTAGAAAATTATTAGTATAAGAGAAGATTTGGAGGCCAGGCCTAATATTGATTCTGGCTTGGAGCTAAGAGAATGTTGTTTGAGTACTGAAAACCGAGACGTTTGCCAAATAATCTAAAATGAACATAAAATATTGGTATCCAACTAATATCTTTAAGTTTATGTAAAATGCTAGTTGGAAATTATTTTAGGTCAAAGGAAAAAGTTTAAGATTGTTGTTCTGTTTACAAGCTTTTTATTAAACTTACAATGTTCATAATATGTAAGTTGAAAAAAATATACATAGTGTAACGGAAAGGTGTGGTCATATTTTAAGAACCGGTCCAGCACTTTCTCTAAGAAAAAATAGAAATATCCCAATAAAATTGGTTTTTCCATACAAAGGTAACACCAGCTAATCAATATTTGTATGGGAGATAAAAATATTTTTTAAAATTTCCTCAGAATTTCTTGAAGAAAGTTGTTCATATCGATGGGCAGATGCAGTTCTTAAAATATGACCACAACTTTCCGTTACACGCTGTATTTGGAAACTATTTTGCGACCATTCTTAGTTTTCGACAGAACTAAAATTTGGCATACTATGTAAGCCCGGTGACAATGCAATATTATTATACGATCGAGCTGATCGTATGAACAGCATATGAGCTGCTGATAGCATCGTGGTATGTAGGGACTAGAAATCCCTGATGGCAAATGGTACGACAGTTGAATTTGGGCTACTATGTTTTGTTATCATGAGAACTTTACATTATTCGTCCCACCACACAACTTCGTTATCATAACGGCGGTTTTTTTAATGACTTTTTATTATTCATTGTTCGAGTTTTTAACACTCAGCGAAAATGCATAATTGCATCGAACGCACTTCGCACATTCGCTTGTTTACCAAAATATGGGGCAATTCGCGTTTAAATCTCATCAGAGACACCACGTTCTCAATACCATTACCATTTTACCATACATTTTACCAATAAGTTAGTGATATAGTTTATAATTTTTAGTGTTCCGAAAATCCGAATGTAAAAATGGAACCCTTATTGGATCACTCGTGCGTCTGTCTGTCCGTCTGTCACAGCTAATTTACTCCGAATCTACTAGTCCCATTAATTTAAAATTTGCTACACAAGTGTATTTCTATGACCCAAACACAGGCAAGTAAAGTAAATAAATTAATTTGGAATATGGGGGTCATTTTTGGTGGGAAAATCATCAAAAAAAAAATTTTTTTTTCAAGCTGTACCGTGCGATATATCAAAGGGAAGGGCGCATTTTGTAGGTTTCAAATATTTTTTCATAAGTTGAAAATGAATCGTTTTGAAGTAATTTAAGAAAAAACTTTTTTACAAAAGAAAAAACGGCCGACTTCCAAAAAAGAAAATACACTAAAAATTAAAAAATAACTTCATTTCGGAAGCCGGTGTTTGTATTTTATTTCTTCGTAATTTGACACCAACTTCCGAAATTAAAGTTATTTTTTAATTTTTTTTTGTAAAAAAGTTTTGAATTTTCATGTTTTAGTTGTTATACCCCAGAACTAAAAACCCCAATAACATGGAACGTGGAATTTACTTTATTACTACACTCGTAATTGGAGAAAACAATAACGTCATCTAGGTATACGTATTTTTTGTTTTTGTTCAGTTTCTCAAAAAGTGCTAATGCAATTTCGAAAATAAATATATGGGACCACCTCGGGAGTATAATTCTTTCGGATAAAAAAGGATTTTGGAAATCGGTCCACAACAGACGGAGAAATCGGCGGAGATACATAAAAAAAAAACATACATACAGTCGAACATAGAACCTCCTCCTTTTTCGGAAGTTGGTTAAAAATATACGAAAATTTACCATTCCATATCTCCGAAACTCCTGAGTCTATTTTTTTTTTATTTTGATAATTCTTTTTGATTGTTATGCCATACTTTAAAGGTGGTCTCATTTAATTTTATCGAAATTGATGAATTCGAGGGTTTGCTGTATTATTGTGAATAAACACTTTTTCATTTTTTTTTTTTTTACTGATGACGTTTTGGTTGTCTCCAATTATGTTCAAATAGAATGTTATTGGGGTTATCCATGATAAAGACAAACTTTTACATGAACTTAAAAATAATCCTTAAAACTTAGAGTACAACTGTAATAATTTAGGTTTATCCTTAAAGCAGTCTATCTAAGAGACGTTCACGCCTCAAGTTTTAAAGAAAATGTTATAGTAACAACTACAACATTTTCTAGTTTAGGTACGTTTTTATTTGATTGAAGCTTGCCATACAAAGATTTTAATTTATCTATACTTTTTATTAGTATTAGAATTTATGGAAATACTTATTCTTTACTTAGCTGTCAAGTTTAAATTTTGACTAGAACTTATTTTCAGATCCGAAATATGATGTGATCCGTCGCATGCAAAGAGTTGTTCCTAAAATAAAAATGACGATGCTTATACACACTATTAGTAAAATTTTAAGCAGTCTATTCCATGTTAAGATGTTTCATATACCAGAAACAAGTAATATGCAAATAAAGATTCATACAGGCGTACCATTAAATAATTAATTTTACTCTTAAGCAGACACATTCAGCAAAAAGCAATTCCAAAACGAAGTTGCAAGTTCATTAGCGAATTAACATTTTGAATAATGCTCGTTAGTCAATATCGTGGGAACATGCGATGGCCGGCCGTTAATGACAGAAAATGAACGCCGATATTTTTACGGTATAAAATCTGGATAATTGCAGGGAACAATGTTCAGAATGTACAGAAATGTCCGGGCAAGGGACGCTGCGGGATTGCGGGTACCGTAATGCAGTATTATGCTAATGGTGCCTGCCTAAATAAACCCGTGCGGGAAATATGAGAGGCGGCTTCCGGACAAATTACACAGAGTCTCGACTAATAAAGATGGTAATACTGGCCCAAACAATTTGTAGTTACTGTCCGTTGTTGCGCTGTGTATGCGTTCTGTTCATGCATAGTTATTTCATAGCTGAACATTACGGAGCCAGCTAGTCGAAAGGCTTCGTAAGGACCTTTCTCACGTGACTTGAAGTTTTCTTGCGATATTGTATGCACCAGTGCATTTGTATGTGAGCAAATGTATACATTTTGTAGTGAATGAGATCTACACATAGTGGAATCTTTTTCGTTTTCTGCTGTCGGTGTTGGGATATGCATACGTAGATGTGAGTGTCTATTTTTATGTGGGCATTTTTTGCACCGTAACTATCTTTTGTAGATGGTCTATAAAAAGGTTGCTTGTTATGCTAAGTTTGTGGACTTTTACGGGCCCTATTACAAAATTGCATTCTTTTGCACGATTGATGTTTGAACGGCCTTTGCATCACAGATTGTAGCATTTTTGTAATTGTAATTACGTTTAATTAAGGATTTTTAATTATTTTTCAAAAAAAGTAATCGTAAAGTGTTTTAGTAGGTTTATGGTTTTGATAAGTTATTTTTTTGTTAAACTTAAATTTATCAAAATGCCAATTTTGTTGTGAAATCCTGCCTTCGTGGCAGGAATTCACAATAAAATTGGTTTATATTTATTTAAACAAATTTTGAATCGGCGCCAAATAATAAAATGATTAATTACCTACGTAGAGCCTTCTCCATTTCTACGTTAAATATAATATTTAGATATAAATTTACCAGTTTGTCTATATTAAATTAGTATTATAGTGAAAATTAGTTTATATACAATGTTATAGTTTATATAAATAAGCTCAATACCTAATTAGGACTCAAAGTTTTATTTATTTTTTTCTTCTTAATTTTTTTGTCGGTTTAATTTTTTTTTAAAAGATTTTTAATAAGAACAAAATTCAACGCAACCGCTATTAAATATAATTTATAACTATTATCTACCATCCAATAACTGTAAGTCGTCGAAGTCTTGCAGTTTCTCTGAATAAGAACGCCAACGGTCAATTTTTTATTTATTTTTTAACTTTTCCCCACACTAGGAATTACTCCTGTATCGTGGGTGCGTTCACAAACATGTAAACTCACTTACACAAGACACCCAGACCCGGAACAACTATCTGTAGATCATACAAATGTTTGTTCCGTGCGGGAATCGAACCCGCGACACGCAGTGCAGCAGCCGATCAGTCAACCACTGCGCCGACCGTGCCGACAATGTCATACAACTCTTGAAATATTTATTTTAATTCTAATAATTTGGTTATAAAAATATACACTAGGTACCTACAGTGTCACCGGTTCATTACAAAGTTATCACAAAAACATTAGTGTTTCATAGACCCCACGTGCAAATTTCATGTTCAGCTTGTAATTTTCAGACTGCGGTATGTTAGTGACAACTGGTTATTTGCATGAACGGTGGTGAACGACCGCTTTACGTGTTCTACTAGACGTGAAGAGGTTTTGATGTATAAACAGTTTGGACCTTCCTTGTTATCCATGGAACGGGTACCTACATTGTTTATTGTTAGGAAAATCTTGAACTAATAGCAACTTTATTTTAGACAGATAATATGAAAAATTGTCAACATTTGAATTACTTAAAATTAAGTATGCAACAATAGACTAAAATAAAACAATTATGTATATTGTCGAGTGGTGAGGAGCTTGTGGCTAAAGTACAGCCGCACGGGTCGATCCATCAAGTTAAGTTACGCTTGCCGGGGTTTGTCCATGGATGGGTGACCATCTTTACATACCGCGACTCCTCCGTGCCTCGGAAAGTACGTTAAGCTATTGGTCCCGGCTGTCAATCGTGGATCTTTGACAGTCGTTACGGGTCGTCATAAGCCCGAAAGTCTGACAACCAGTCTTACCAAGGGGTAACGTATTACCCAGCAACTGGGTTGTGGAAGTCAGATAGGCAGTCGTTCCATGTAAAATACTGGTATTCAGCTGCATCTGGTTAGACTGGAAGCTGACCCCAAGATAGTTGAGAAAAGGCTAGGCAGATTGATTTTGTCGAGTGGATAGACAATGATTTCACAGTATGAAAAATATACCTAACGTTGTCGATAGAACCCAAAGAATCGCCAAACTGAATTGGCAGTGGGCAGAGCATATTGCTGACAGGACAGTAGTCGACGCAGCGTTGCAAAGCACAAGGTGGATAAAAGTGAAACTTCAGTAAATCGACAAAAGAATGAGATGAATATATATAACAAGGCTAGGATAATTACAAAGTTTAATTGTTTAAAAATGAAAGTATTTTGATTTATTTTGATAATATAAAATAGTATGTATATTTCTGTCTCATTCTTTCCTGGCTTCATCCTACACATTTTTGTATTTGTGTCTCTTATCTGTCGCTTTTTCCGTTGCATCCGGTTTGAAATCACAACGATTCTAAAGAAGTTTCACTTCGCAAAAGGTGGTCAAATGTGAGCAAAAGGTGGTCAAAGTTGGGCAAAGATGGGCAAATGTGGGCAAAGATGGGCAAAGATGGTCAAAAGGTGGCCAAAGGTGAGCAAAAAGGTGGCCAAAGGTGAGCAAAAGTTGTTCAAAGGTTTGCAATTGGTGGTCAAAGGCGAGCAATAGGTGGTCAAAGGTGAGCGAAAGGTGAGCAATCGGTGGTTAAAGGTGGTCAAAGGTGGGCAAAGATGGGCAAGTGTGGGCAAAGATGGGCAAAGATGGTCAAAAGGTGGCCAAATGTGAGCAAAAAGGTGGCCAAAGGTGAGCAAAAGTTGGTCAAAGGTTTTCAATTGGTGGTCAAAGGTGAGCAATAGGTGGTCAAAGGTGAGCGAAAGATGAGCAATCGGTGGTCAAAGGTGGGCAAAGATGGGCAAAGATGGTCAAAAGGTGGTCAAAGGTGGGAAAAGATTGTCAAAAGGTGGCCAAAGGTGAGCAATAGTTGTCTAAAGTTGATGATCGGTAGCGAAGTGACGGGACCCCAGGCCCCGCGTCGCGCGCGCCCTCTCCTCTCGCCGTCATCTGCTCTCTCGCTCTTTTGTATTTGTGTCTCTTACCTGTCGTTTTTTCCGTTGCATCCGGTTTGAAATCACAACGATTCTAAAGAAGTTTCACTTCAAAAATCACCTTGTGAGTGTTGCGGGAATCCGACATTTGGGAGAGGCCTATGTCCAGCAAATGGCGTTTTTGGCTGAAATGATGATGGTAATGAAAAATGTTCAGCATTAAAAAAGGACTAATCATGTTACTATTTCCAACCTTTAACTTCAAACTATTTCAAAAATAGATCTAGTCGGATTTCGAAAACCGCCAGATTAAACAGATAGACACACATTAGTGCTATAAAAAGGCCTGGACACTGAATAGGCAAGGTCACTCAGTCACAGCGAGTGACATAACGTGTGCACCGATGGATGAAGGCTGCCACAGATGTGCACTCGTGAACGTAATCGGGCGCGTGCGTTTTTCCTGTTACAGTTTTGTAGAGGTGCAAAAATATTTATATTTTTTTTTTGACAAAAATAACAAATAAATTTTGAAGTAAAAACTTCTGGTTATCCGTTTGGGTGGATGTTGGTTTGATGTATCGACATCATCATCATTTCAAAGGAAAGGCTAGAGCCTCTTTCATGTTAGGTATGCTTATGAAAAAAAAAAACGGTCTAGTGCGTGTCGGGTCACGCGCAGTGTAGGGTTCCGTAGTCGCCCGTTGTAACATGCGTACTTTAGAAGCGGTTTTATATTTATTACTATACCATATTAATAGAGTTCATGGTTTACCGGACACTGACGTTTAAATTAAAAACGAAAAAAAAGGTTTAATTTTTCCAAAATGTTTAACGTTTACGGCCCGTTTTAATTATAAATTAAGTAACAACTTCACCTAACTATTTTTTCTAAAGATTTTGTGTTTTTAACGAACTCTTTCAAGTAAGTACATTTAATCTATTTATTTAAACTTTATGTACAATAGTGGTATATAGGCGGTCTTAGTGTAACAAGACATTCTCCACCAGTCAACCTTTTTTTTGTAAGTTGGGGAACTAACAAAGCTAACTGAGTCTTTATAGTTTTCCTTCGAAGTTCGATATAATTATATAAAACCATCACGATTTTTCTTAGATTATATCAAGCCAACAGTTTAGCTTTTAGTCACCGGGGGACGCTCGACTCGATCAAAAAATATCATTTTTAAGTTTAAGAGGGAACAGGGGCTGCTATTCTCCATACAAATGTATTTTTTCTTTCTGAATAATGTCAGAGCTCTAGAGTAATATTTTTTTTAATAAAGTCAAGGTCTGCTGTAGACACGTCCCTGTCATTTCCTTTTTTTCAGTAAATAATAAGTAAAGAAAATATGACCCTCCAAAAATTACAAAAATGGCCCTATTTGTCCACCGTTATTAGAAGACTACCAGACAAATTCGAAAAGTTTTAACGTAAAACATTTAATAAGGACCTCCACCAAAATTTTAAGAAAGTGTGTGTCTACACTTTCTCAAAATTTTGGTGTCAAAAATAATTGAATCGGCTCAGTTTTCGAGGAGAAAAAAGGGGAATACGAAACGTCGATTTCGTCAAAAATTTTGTGATAAAATCGGTCTGAGCTGCAGCTGTCTCTATCGCACTCTACAGGGGCAGGTTTGAGGCAGCACGACGGCAATAGTTTCTTCAAATACCTTTTTGTAAGTTACTTGCAGGCCCTGTTCCCTCTTTATTTTGCAAACGAATCACTGAATCACCCTCACACTCCCACACTATAGGATAGGCAAGAAATAAAAAATTATACCCACTATTACATGTAGAGGAAGTACGAGTACCTACCATAAAAAATCTTTTTCAATTTTTTTATTTTTTTGTTTTCATGGCGTGATTAATATTTATAAATAATATGCTAAATTTCAGCTCTCTAGTACTAACAGTCTCTAAGCTATGCCTCGAACGGACAGACGGACCGACAGAGGTTATCACTTTCATTGTACAAAACGGGTAGCGTAGAAAAATACTAATAATCTCCAATCAATCACCGATGTCTCGCAAACCTACGAAATTCGAAGAAATGTAAATAACATTGAATAAAATCGTACTTCATAAAAATACTAAAACTCCACATGAGATATTGAATACAAAACATCATGCAAAGAGAGAGCAAGGAATAGATCCCTGCTCCACGAAATTGTACAATCCGATTGAATTTGCTCTTCAATACACTACAGAATTTTTCACGCGACATCACGACGTATGCGGTACAAAACTAAAAATACAAAAGTTTGAATAAAAATACGTAAAATAAAACACATAGAGAGATACAGTCGTGTTAAGTTTTAGTAGAATGGGTATCTTCTTACGCCAGTGAACCCAGATTTAATCCCGATTCTTCTTTTTCCAATTAGCACATACTGTGGACACTACAGGATCATACGAACAAATCCGGACTTAGAGGGACTCGGCACAATTACTCCGCAGAACTCGTGGACTTAGTAATTAGACAGATAATTGTTGGAACAGATGCTATCCGGGATTGCACATACAACGTTAGATGCGAGTGAAATTACTCTTTTAGATTAAATTCTGACTTTAAGGGAATGTTTTGGTTTAAAAGCTAAAGAATTTGTTCCGTTCCGTGGCGGGAATTGATGTTGGAAATTTCCAACGTTCTCGTTTGTCGTAATAGAATCATGAGAGTGTGTTCAAGAATGCTCATAGACTTTCGTTAGTACTTGGGGACTTGGACGTTTTAGCTAGCTACTACATGTATTATTTTTACTTGCATCTAACCTTGTTTCTTACACTTAATATAATTATCAAATACAGCGATCAAAAAGCAAACAAAACTAAACTAATTTTAACTAAACTCACAGTGAAACTGATGAAAACTTTAGGGATCCGTCGAACTTAGATAATATCATTACGTTATATCAACTCCAAATCACTGGAACAAAATCATTAACTCCCAACAAAGTCTTGGGGAAAGTAACACAAATAAAACATACGTTAGAAGGACCGAATTTCATTAAGAAACTTTCCGAAGGAGTCAATTGCGTCGCGATGCTTATCTCTCTTTGTAACCGGTCCATTTCATTAACCACAAAATGATCTGTCAAAGGCGGGGCGGTCGCCGAAAGCTATTGTGAACATAAATAAACCTGCTACCCGAAAAGTACGAAACGCAAATGTTTTCCAACCGTAAACTATTTGATTATCCTTTGAATTGAACCGAAGGTCTTTTGTCCCATTTCCACGTCAATACACATTGAGAAAAAAAAGAAACTCGTATATTTGCACGGGTCAGATTCTGAGTGAACTGAGAAACTGTGTGGGGACGGGGGGATTTTATGCAACCCTCATTTTTGGTGTCACGACAATTTCTGATCATTGACCATCTGTTTGCACGGGTTTTATTTCTTGACTTGGATTTTACAATTTAAAAAAAAAAACTATATATTAGTTTTAGACTATGAAAGGTTATAGACGGAGTGTTAAAATCCAGCAATCTGAAGTACCAGAATAAGAAGCCGGCTTGTATCTGTACACGCAAAATAAGCTCACATAGACGAAATGAGAAGCCAATACATCATCGTTACGTTCGTCAAGGTCACTCACACATTTTAACGACCCTGCTTCATTTAACCTCCAATGACGTTTCGTCTATAACCTTTCATAGTCTAAGATATTAATATAATGTTTTTCTAAGTCAAAAGTGGAAGTTGGGTAGTAGGCCTTTAGTGCGGGACGCTACTCTTGTGTGTCGATACTCTTGCGCCATCTCATCTTCCTAGTTCGTTGTTCTGTGCTAGTGCTGCGGCTGCGGCTGCGAAGATCCTCAAGCGGCGGAAATAAAACAACCTGGTCGGTAGCTATACAGGGTGTAACGGAAAGGTGTGGTCATATTTTAAGAACCGGTCCTGCCCATGGAAATGAACAACTTTCTCTAAAAAAAAAACAAAAAAATTGCCAAAAAAAAAATTGTACTTTCCATACAAAGTTACCATTAGCTGATCAATATTTGTATGGGAGATCATATTTTTATTTAAAATTTCCTCAGGTTTTCTTGAAGAAAGTTGTTCATATCGATGGGCAGATGCAGTTCGTAAAATATGACCACACCTTTCCGTTACACCCTGTATTTTCAAGCCGTTTGGGGTTGAAACCCTTGGGCCGTGGGGTACAAGCTTGCTCATTTAGTATTTAAAGACCTATCTAAACACCTTGTTGACACTTCGCGTGACCCAAGGGCTGGCTTTTTCCTCGGCCAGTGGTTAAGCATTGCCATACAAAGTGGCAATGCCACCAGTCTTTTGGGCACACTTCCAGTAGATAGCGATGGAGAGGAATTTTTTGACGCCAGATTGTAAGTTTTATTTAGTTAGGAGTTTTTATTTCAGTTACAGTTAGTATTTATTATAAATATATACAAACTTATAAAATACTTATCTAACTGTAATAATAATAATATTTATAATTACAGTTAAGCATTTTATAAGTTTGTCCCCAAAGATTTAATTCCTTTAAATAAATATTTAGTTGAAAGTTTTATAAGTATATCTAGTTTTATAGATACCGTTAAAACTCAAAGGAAACTTTATATGCAAAATCGAAGACAGTTTAATCGCAACTACTTCGCTGTTTACCTTCCCAATCCCAAACAAGAAACCTTTAGCTTAGCTAATCGCAAAAGTTTGTTATAGTATACAAAGCTAGTAAGCTATTATCCGCTATTGGTGTCAAAACCTCTTGCTAGATAGAACTTTACTCGTTCGGCATCTATTAGTTGCAAGCTCCTTGGAGTAATAACTTACTTAGGTATGTGGGAGCTCAGAGTGTTCTAAGTATTTCTAGCTGTAATAGCAATATGTAGTTTCAGAGTATTTACTGCTATGGATGCGGGCTTTCCTTCAAGAAATTTCTGGAAGTATAAGTAACTAGCTGCTACCCGCGGCTCCGTCCGCGTCAATGTTAAAAATTATCCAAATGCACACACTCTGCCGGGATTGCATGGCCCAAGGAATAAAAATTTTCATATAAACTTGCTCCTCCTATTTCACCCTTTTACGGGGCGATTCTCCTAAAATCCTTTCTTAGCTGATGTCTCCTACTCATAATCTACCTCTGTGCCAATTTTTATCTTCGTAGGTCGAGTAGTTTTTGAAATTTCGTGATTAATCAGTGAGCGAATGAATGAGAGTGAAGTTTCGCTTTTTTATAATTACATACCTATAGATTCTTATTTATTTAAAGGATATAGATTCATATTTATTTGAAGCATATAGATTCTTATTTATTTGACGCATGTGTACAGGCTAGTAATACAGATAGATATATTTTTTAATGTACACGATAAAAAATTACAATAGGAGCTTATAATTATTAAGGTTTAAAATTGCTAAAAGCGATTTTTTACAGACAACCTTTGTATTTATTGATGGATTTGACAGAGAAGGATAAAAGATACGGAGACGTAGTCCGTGGTTACTATTTACATATATACAATACATCAGTATATATAAAATTCAAAGTCCTGACTGACTGATATGTCATCGCAAAGCCTAAACCGCTGGTACAGACTGTTGTCAGCATTACCTGACCCACCCTAAAATCAAACGACTTTGGACCCTCTGCGTGTAACATTAAGGTTTATTTAATTTATATGAGCTTATCAGACAACTGCTCGAGGATTTGATAAACAAATACAATAATAATATAGACACGCAAATTTGATCTTTAAAACGTTGGCAGTAGGTTATATTTTATAACTATTTGTTATAATATGATAAGTGTAATAGCTTATTTTAATGATTGAGTTCAAGTAATTCTGGTCTCGTGGTCTGTGTGTAAGACTGAGAAAAACGAGTTTCGTGATCAAATCCTGCGACAAAGTTATATGTTTTGCTTTCAATATAAAATTCATATTCCAAAATTATTTCTTGTATTATTGTAAAGAACTACAGACTATAGATAAACTTTTTAAAATGGTAATATTTTCACATAACTTGTAATAAATGGGTAGTTGAAAAATAAATATTCGTATTCATTATAAAGCTGGTATTCAAATGCTACTATGGAGTGATTATTTAAAATACAAAATAATTTGCACGAGAAGATGGCTGCTCGTGCTGTGCAAGAATAAACTTTATGATAGTATACTATATGGTTCAAATTTTTTTGAATATTGCGTCTAGCATTACAACTAAGTTCAAATTTCAATGTGGCTTATAAGAGTTGTGTTGGTCTTATGGTCACTAAGGTAGTGCGATGTTCATCGTTGTCTACGTTCGAAACCAAGTTTAACCTATATTTAGATATTTTATTACACTTTTTTACATTTCTTTAATAGACGACGTAGGGTATTGTCTTTTTAAACGGGCAGCTTGTATAGAAATAAAACTAAAAAATTGCAAGTTTATAATGTTTATTATTTCATTAAAACACTTAAGTAAGATAAAGTAAGTAAATGCTCATATATTTCCAAATTAATATACTTTTTATATTAGTATGCCATATAAACATTAAAAAAGGTACGAGTATGCTTATGCTTAAAAGTTTGTTATCGAGAAAATGAATTCATCTGTGAAATGCTTTACAAATTTATAGCTGACTATATGTAGTGAATAAACATGTTATTTAAACAGAAAAAATCTGTTTATAACAATAACATCACCACATAATCTGCAACATTTTAATGGTTGAACAATCAATCCATTGAGCATTTACTTACGTGGTGTGTTTAAATATACCTACTAGATGAACTAGTAGCGGAGTGGCGCACCGTCCCCTGCTATAACTTGTTGTAAGCGGCTACGCATACCGCGCACCATGTTCAAACACAAATCTTTGCCTCTCATGTGCTCCCAAGTCGATGTCACGACTACCTCAGCCAAGTTGTGTTTGTTTCGCACTTCCGTTGTGTCCCAATTTACAACCATTTAACCCCATAGATTTTCTATAGGGTTCAAATCAGGACTTTTAGATGGCCAATTAATAACTGTCACGCCTTCTTGAGCAGCTAACCATTCCCGCACAATGCCTGCACGATGGATGGAGCAGTTATCGTGCATGAAATAAATATGTGACGTTGGATAGGCAATTCGCACAGTCGGCAGCATGACGTCACGCAGAATCTCCAGATATAAACTGCAATTAAACCTACCACCAACTTCCACCAATTCACCAGGTCCCATGGACGACATCCAGCCCCAGTAGCCCAGGGTTATTCTACCGCTGGTTCTACAAGGTAGCAAGCACTTCTCGTTGTAACGTTCTCCTTTCCTCCGCCATAAGATTTTACGTCCATCTTTGTCCGTTTTAAATGATTTTTCATCAGTGAACATCACAACATTTTCAGCATCACCTGAGCCTGAGCGGTTGCACGAATGGGCAAAAATGGATTTTCAACGTGGCTTGAAACAATAGCCTGGTGGCGTTCGAATTCGGGAGTATTCGGGACTATACTTAATGGCTTTTGCTCCTGGACGAATCCGCTGAATATTTCCATTGTCTCCATAACGTCTTAGCCATAGCCTGACCTTATTTCTCTAAAACAAAAATAAACATTTTTGGAACCGTGTATGTAACTTGTAAGGAGTGAATGTAATGGTAAAATAGCCAACTACGCGTTCATTCATCACAATCAATAAAATAAAATAGGTATAAAAAAACACTTACTGCTATATTAAGTCGGCGACCAATCTCTCTAATTCCAACATTCTGCTCATGTAAAAATATTATTTTATATTTGGTATAGTCGTCAAGTTGCGACATGATGCTATATTACAGCAAATTGCTTAAAAATACTTAACGAGTTAAATGATTTACAAATGTGTGAGTGCGCAGCACAGAGTACATTATAATATATAGAAATAGAGACCAATCTTCGACCGAAAAGTGGGTAATCACTTACGACGCGTCCCTAGCGCCATCTGTTATCAACATTAAGAATCATTATTCATCCTATCTATAACCATAGCTATATAGCTATACTAGCTATTCTACACCGTATGCGTACGTACGTATAGGTACTACCATAATTTCATTAAAGGATAATTATAGATTTATAAATGAAACATTTTATTCATCAAAACAAGTTTATTTGTGTCTTTTATAGCACTTATTTCATTTTTTGGGCTTTTATTTGTAGGCTGTCCTCATCATCATCAATCTGTCTTCTCCCAGCTAATATTTTATTAATATTTTTACAATAATTAAATATCATACAACGAACGACAATTGGAATCAAATAATCTACTAATTTCTCTTTGTGTATTTTACATTTTCTAAATTGAAAATCAACAAATATAATTTTTGCTGTTTTAATTATTTCTTTTAAATTACGTTTTTCAATATTCTCTTTCATAATTTCATTTATTGTCTTGCATATTTGAACTTAATTGAACTAATTATTTGCTGGGAGTGCAAAGCCATCGTCGACCTGCATATTCCCTATATTTAATATACTCGTATTCTATTTCATTTTGTGATGTTAGATCATTTGTGCAATCAGCGCAAGATTTAAAAATTTGGGATTTCGTTTTTTTTAAAGAAATATCAGCTCATATATTGTATTGGAGCAATAATACGGGGATTCCTTTCTTTACCTCTACTGGGGTAAAATTAAAATCGAATATCTTTGCAAAATCGAATGAGGAGCAGGCCGACGTTGCTTTCGCATTTTCGTTAATCATGAGAGACTGCAATGCATTACAAAAGTCTCCTTCGCCGTTAGCCCGGGTGTGGACGCTGCTTAAATTATTTATTAACAGTGTGGCGAAATCTGACTCAAATTAATCACAGGTGGGGTTAGTATTGCGACACCCTTGGCTTCTCACTGCGCCAAAGAACTTTTTCAAGGGGGTCCTGATTAAGGTGCCGCAACCATACTGACTACACGTTAAAATCATCTTCTAACTTTTTTAACAAAGTTTGTATGCCATTCAGTGTCCACACCCAATTGTTTACAGAATGAACAGTTTCTTTTTCACCTGCTGAAGTTATAAATTTCATGGAGTTAAATATTTTTATGCCCTCCACCCACGTTTTATTGTACACAGAGTGCGGAGTTGCTGGGCGAAGAAGGGGTTTAGCGTTTTTATTTTTCATATGGTTTCCATTGACTGAGTCAAATATTTTGTCCATGAAAAGCAGCAGGTCTGCAGTTTCCTTGCACTCTGTAGAAAGGATGTTCTTACCTAAAACATACAGAAAAAAAAGATTAAGGTGAAAGCTCCAGGATAGCCCGCAAAATTCAAATTTTCTTACGGCCGTAGCAAGTACGTATTTACAGAACTGTAATCATTAAAATTATCAATACAACTCTCAGTTAGAATTGATGCCAAATGTCATGATTTCATGAAATACTACTGACTACATTTTGACATCAATTCTAACTGAAAGAGTTGTATTGATGATTTTAATGATTATAATTCTATAAATACAAACTTGCTACGGCCGCGAATCAAATTTTGACCAAGATACAACCTGATACTGCCCTGCAAATTACAAAAAACGTAAGAAAATTTGAATTTCGCGGGCTACCCTGACACTTCCACCTTAAATAACAGTACTCAATAAAATAATTCCAGCAAACTTATTAATCAGGATGGGTTTTCTTGTATTTTACATTTTATGTGATTATCAAGCCCAGTATAAAACAAATAACAAATTTTGTGGTAATAATAACTCTCAATAGTATATAGTGCAATACAGCAAAGTTAATTTTTAATTGCTCACAATCAATATAGAAATGATAATTATCCTTTTCACTCACTTAAACATAACCTTGGGCAATGGCATTCAGGAATGTAATATTAATGGAAAACTGTTAAATTATTTGATTTAAATGTTAATAACTTAACTAAATCCTAGAATTATATCTAAAGTACATCATCTTTTATATGTATATAAAAAATCTGAATGACGTTTGTGAAAATGGTCATATCATTTTATTACATTAAATATAATAATAAAATACATTTTTCAGTGCCAAAAATAGTCAAAGTTATATTACTCTATTCAATCATCTAAGGTGATTGAGTATAGTAGGAAAATACGACTGATTGTTACCAAAGTTCCACTTTTCTAATCCAAACCTAAGAATTTTAGATAATATAAATAAAATACAGGCATAGTATGCTTGTGGCTAAGTAATAACCACAGAACAGAAAAAACAGTAGAAAACGCATAGCGCTTCATTAGTATCGGAACCAGCGTACAGCGTATACATACAGTTTAATTGTATTTCGTAACATTATGAAATCCTTGCTGTGAAGTGACTGGTAATTTATTATTGAAAGAAAGTAGGAAATATGTCAGTCGTCGCTTATTTGAAAATAAACCAGTTATATGAGCAAAGAGTCGTTTATTGTCTAATCTATTTAAATATTTATTACCTTTTCCGTTTAATTAATAAGCACACAAAATAGTTTAATGAGCACGTTACGCTACCCGCCGCTAGATGTCACTATACATATACATTCAATTCAAAGCTGTATTGGTAAAGATAAGATTGATATTTCCGTAACGAGGTCATTAGCACTGTAGTAGAGTAGCTGACTTTGATATGTGCATAGTATGAATCTTCGCGAATAATATGTTTGAGATTAAAAAAAGTAGACCTTAACTTGTAAAACAAAAAGTCAACTTTTACTTGTGTTGTTTAATAAAATAATGTTTTTCAAATTTTAATCGAAATTAAATAAATTAGGACTAATCGACGTTATGATATTGGAATATCATAACGTCGATTAACGTCCATTTGACAAATTTTTGGTTTTGCTATCGTGTTTACATTCTAAAAAAGCACAACAGAGCATTTTTTTTTTTCAAATTTTCGCCACCGTGACGGGTGTAAGAAGACTGATGCGCGTGGCGTGTGCGCGGAGCAGGCATATGCGGAACTCCGCAAAACTTGGGGTATGCGGCCCCGCCTACTTGCGACTTCTACTGTTTTTTCTGTTCTGTGGTAATGTGCAATTTTCGAGGGTATCTAAGAATGCAGGACTAGATACCATTTTTTTTGCTGTTTTAAAGTTGGCTGCCTGTTTTCTTACTTTATCTTTTATTTTGCTTATTTTTATTCTTGCAGCAATAAGTTTTTGATACAATAATTCTTTTTCCACATTTGTAAGGAATACTTTTTTAATTATCTTGACTACTCTCATTGTTCCTGTAAAATAGAGACATAACATGTTAATTATTTCACATATAATTGGTAACATTATTTAATAGTAAATTCAGAAAAAAGTCAAGAGACTTACTATCAAGAATCAAACAAAGATGTTTATGCAAAACAAAATATAGGTACTTATTTATTTATGTAGTAGACGGAAAACTAACAGCTATACTTTTTTTTTTTTTTGGGCGGGTGGGAAATCATCTAATGACTTCTCCCGCTCTGGGTGGAGCGGGAGGGCGTGTCAGACTCTTACTGACTAAAACCCACCCCTGTTCCTTCCATGCCTGAGTGCCCAGGGGTGCGGTAACTCATTTTCAGAATTTATCCGCTACCCCTAAGCATGCAGGCACCGGCCACGATGGGCCCCGTCAGTGGTGGCTGACACTCATCTCTTTAAGGACGACGGCGCGTGGAACACTACGCGCCGTCGACTCACGGGCCTGGTGCTGATCGGACGGCGAGCTACCCACTGCTCGTTGCCGCAGGCCCAGGTCTACGGTTGCCGGAAATCGTCTGATGACGTCCTACAGCCAGTGCCTCTCCTGCGGTGGTAGCGGCCGGGGCCATGAGGGCCACTCCGTTGGGCTTCCCTCACGCGTCCCGCCTAAGACTGCTTCCCATTTCCTCTCGCTCCGTACCATGGCCTGAAACAGGGTCGAGCGCGAAAGGTCGCCGCCACCTATCGCATCCACAAGGACACAGTGGTGCTCCGCCCAAGCGGGGTAGACCTCCACCGTATGCTCCACCGTGTCCTCTGGGCGATCCGCGCAGTGGTAACACCCGGGCGTTTCCTCCAGCCTGATCTGATGCATAAACCTCCCGAAACAACCGTGTCTGGTGAGGACCTGCGTCAGGCGGAAAGTGAGGACGCCGTAACGCCTCTCCAGCCACTCCTCAAAGAGGGGCACTACCGCCGCGATGGTGGCGTGCCCAGCGCTGGGTTGCGACAGTCGCTGTCTCCATGAAAGTTTATTATATATAGATTATTGATGTTTTCTATACCAATAGTGGTGGGGTCTATGTATTTCCTTGCGCTAATGCAGGTTTCTTAAAATATAAAATCTCATACAGTATTTTTTTTTTATTGTTGATAGGCACGCGTTTGACCACTATTTCACCAGTATAATCTCATAATTCAGTGAAAGAATAAATCAGCAAAAATATAAATAATGTTTATTCAGAAATAAAAATGACTTACCAATATTATCTTTTTGTATTATTTCCTTTCCAACATTCATTAATGTATGAGGCAAACATTCAATATTTTAAGTGGGATCTGCAAGAAAAATACATCATGATTAATTTCATATTAAAATTTTTAATGAATGCTTTTTTACAAATTTTAGCAAATTTAAGAGTAAAACTAATAGCTTCTATGGGATATAAATTGTATAGCCTGCAAAATATTTAGTTACAGATAAACTTACCAAGATTTTGTTCATTAGTTTTCTCGGGAATTGAAGCAAGTGGCATAACAATATTAGGCTCATGCACTGGAGTGTCTGGATCTGAAATATGAGGTAATATCATTTTAACATTCAAGCTTCCAATATTTTTATAAACAATCCTATAATATATAGGCTCTAAAAAGAGGCATCATACTCTGAGGTACTTAAGGAGTACGGGCCACATCGTGGCCGGTGCCTGCATGCCTAAGGGTAGCGGATAAATTCTCAACATGAGTTACCAGCATCCCTGGGCACTCAGGCAGGGAGGGAAAAGGGGTGACTTTTAGTCAGTTAGAGTCTAAAACGCCCTCCCGCTCCACCCAGAGCGGGAGAAGACATTGGATGATTTCCCAGCCCCCCAAAAAAAAAAAGGTGCTTAAGGAGTGGAGAGGTATACCACGGCTATCAGGACAATCCCGGAAGTATGGTCAAGATCCCTACCAGCATTAAAAGAATATTATTATTATAATGTTTTCTATGCCCATAGTGGTTAGGTCTAGCTTAGGTTTCTTAAAATCTCATACTGTACAATCTATCAGCAAAATCTAAATAATGTTTAAATCAGAAATAAAAAAGACTTACCAATATTATCTTTTTGTAATAGGTCCGTTCCAACATTAATAAAATTGATGTATGCGGTAAGCATATGTGGCAGCTGGGGTCAAAAACCGCGCGCCACCGCCGCGTGCGCACAGGTGCACAAGTAGCTACCTCCATGTTTATCAACGCGCGAAAATATACCAAAACTACCCGTTCATCTGGAACGAGATCAGTATATGTTATTTTGGTCTGCTACCCTATAACACCTAATAAACGAAATGTATAGAAATACCAGCTCATAAAATTATAAGCCATTCGACCCGAATACTCTTTTACTTAATTACCTACCTCCTGACAACTGGTAAACATTCATCATCATAATGATTAATGTCATTTTAAAATTTTATATGAATGCTATTTACAAATTTTAGCAAATTTAAGAGTATAAATAAGTACCTGATGATGTGGATGGCATCTCCAGAATTTGTGGTAATGGCTTTCTATTAACAAATGTCAATTTGTTCTGGGACAATGGTGCTGAAAGAAAGAACACTTATCAAAAAAAACTTAAATCCAAACAGAAATAGGTACAGCACAGTGGAGTATATTGCTTTACACAGATGAAAATTTATACAAACTTGGCATATTTAACGTTGGTATGGCAATGTTGCTGATTCTGTTGTTATGACATAGACATTTATCTTCAAAGTGTGTGCAACACACACGGCGGTACTTAAATATGTGCTCATTTTCCAAGGCCAAGATATCACCACCAATCGAATAAAGCAATGTGTTGAAGCGTTCTCTATCTTTTTCAGGGTTCGGGAACCCATGAAGCACCCAACGCGTACCTAAAACAAATAATGAATTATTTCAAATTGGAAAATAATTAAGTCAAGTTTACAAACACTAATTTTGGTTTTACTGTCAAGATCTCAATCATTCATAAACAATAGCACTATAATTATTATTATACTCGTTGAAAAATAATTAGACTAACAGCTCAGCTACGATGTTGGTGAACTTGGGGCCAATGATAAAGTATCAGTATGACTTGACCAAAGATGACAATCTGACAATTTGTAATAATAGGATTAACTATAAGTTAACTAACATATTACTGTACTAGCTTCTGCCAGTGACTTTGCCCGCATTGTAAAAAGTAGCCGTTGTTTAATCCAGGTTATAGTCTATCTGTCTGTGAAATTTCATTCAAATCTCTTCAGCCGTTTTTGCGTGATTGAAACACAAACATACAAACTTTCGTTAGATGAGAAAGTTTGTGTGTTTGTGTTTCAAACACACAAAAACGGCTGAAGGGATTTGAATGAAAATTTTAGTAGGATATTAGGATTCAGAAAGGTTGACTGGTAGTTAGTACATGGCTACCTTTGTGCAATAATAAGCAGTTTGTACTTTCAACAAGTAAGTAAAATAACTCTGACATACCTCCACACTCCTTGCACCCTGGAACACAGCAGTACTTGTCCGCAGGCATATTGCAATGTGCAATAAAACAGATGCACTAAAAGTGTCCTATCTCAAACACAAACCTGCACCAAAGTCCTGTCTCAGTTTTGGTATAAAAACACACAAAATTCTTTCTGATCACAATTATGGATTAGCTGGAAGAACTTTAGCTCAACTCAACGACAAATGCACAACGAAAAACAGAAAGATCACAAAAATAACGCATGAAACCGGCGCAAGCGTCAGGCATTAGCAGGCAGATTTATTTAATTAATTTTTAATGTTGTGACCATGCCACTGGTTTGGTTACAAGACCTTTAAGCCAAGTCTTAATTTGAACACTGTCACTATTTTCTTTATTATAATGCCGATGTAACACATTCTAATGTTTTTGCAGTATTTGGCAGCAAATGTATCGAGTTAACCATCTCGGCAAGTTTCACTGAGGTAGTCAATATTACAATAAAATTCTCAGCTTCATTTTACCGAGATCGCGCCTCTTTCAATGATTCTACATATTGTCCAGTTGCGTAGACACTTGAGACACAAAACTACACCAATTTTACTTCACAATATCCACTAGGAATCATTTTGCGAATAATTAAAACAGCCACAGAACTGCACTCGAAAAAAACCGCCAAAAACTTTCGACATGACAGTATTGTATTATTTTTTGGCAGACTGACACTGACATTTGGGGTTACCAGTTGAGTTTATAATTTATAAATAGACCACAATGTTCGTTTTATGTAGTGCCATCTGTTGGACTGTAGAGCAAAATGAGCGAAGCGCTGCCATCTAGTAACTGAAGTTAGAAAATATCCATGGTATAATCCGACCAAATAAAAAATACATCTTTCAACTTGTCCGCTTATGGACTACTATATACTTCGTGATTTAGTATCATTATAACCACTGACTTCCCCGGTTTTTTGTACTAAGATTGTACCGCCTGGTGCGCAGTCACTGCTATTAGGTGTAGTGTAAATTTTGTTACTTAGATGAATTTATGATCTACCTCACGAAGTAAATATGTTTTACTTCGTATTCAACCATTCTTGGTAAGTATAAATTCTGTGAACTTAAAGTTTTTTAAATTACCCACCCGTTTACAAGATAAGTTATTAGGCGAAAATCATATTGGTCGTTATTTAATATTGCAAGCAATATTGTAGAAATGAAAATAAATTAAAAAAGAAATTGATATATAGGTGGACTGTGTTTTCGAACCCACATGCTGTTCGTCGTCAATCCAGCATCAAACCGCTAAGCCACAAGAAATTGTTGAGATTACGCGAAATTAAAGATTGGGTTGTAATTATGTAGTGTGACTTAAAAGCTTTTCAACTTTAATAGTATCGAGATAATGATTAAAATAGCTTAACAAAAACATATATAATGCCGGTGGCTCCGACTTTGTTGGGTGGGTTTACCTTAACGTTACGTGTTATAGATCAAATTTGCGTGTGTGTTATTATTGTATTTTTGTTCATCGAGTGCTCGAGCACTTGTCTGATGAGCTCATATAAATTAAATAAACCTTAATGTTACTGGCAGAGGGTCCAAAGTCGTTTGATTTTAGGGTGGGTCAGGTAATGCTGACAACAGTCTGTACTAGAGACATGAAATTTGGAGGGTTTGTTCTTTGTGAAGGGTAGATATCCACTACCAAAGGATTTTTCGAAATTCCACCCCTGAGAGGGCGAAATGGGGGTTGAAAATTAATAACGGGGTAAGTACTAATTCCACGCGGGCGAAGCCGATGGCAGAAGCTAGTAACTTGTAAAATACATAAAATATAAACTTAAAATATGTTTATGGATAAATATGAAAGCAGAGAAATATGTACTTATCTATACCTAATGACAATTCATATTCATATAAACGTTCGTTCGTTCGTTCGTTCGTGTTCTTTTTTTATTCATATTTCTCTGCTTTAAATGTCTTCAAAGAGAGAAGAAGTGATCGCCTCTGTACTAGTATTTTTAATTCTTTATTGTACACTAAAATTTCACATATTTACAAAGTGGTTACACAATTTATATACAAAGGCGAGCTTAACTCAATGTTGAGTTTTCTGCCAGCAAACCTTTGAGTGATAGAGAGAAATAACCGTTGAGGGTAGGATCTAGTGTACAATACATATAAACATATAATTCTAAATATGTACATACTAATAAATACCAATATCTAGCAATATTATGTCAATTTGAAAGGAAGTGCGCTTTGATTTTCTTCTTGAAGACACCTAGAGAAAGACTGTCCAGTTCCAGAGACGCACTGCAGTAACAGAAAAGGAGCCATTATAGCGGCTGGAAGTGTGACGCGGAGTACGAAGAAGAAGAGAATTGGCAGTGCGACGGGGTTTTCCCCTCGGAACGAAGTACTGAAACCGTTCACGAAGTATGTAAGTAAGTAAGTAAGTATATGCGTAAAGTGTTAAATAAATAAATAAATAAAGTGCAGGAGAGCAGAAGTGGTTCGGGTTGACCCAGGAAAATTATATCTGGAAAAATTCAGGGCAGGGCTTTGCCTGGCGATCATACAATGTAGGCTTCATTAAAGTAAAAAAAGTGTCCAAATTTTTTACCTACTTGTTTAGACTGAATTCATCGCCACACACAAATAAATACATACGTATGTACACAATATTATAATCTATTTTGTGTCAGGTTCTTTGTGCTCCAACTCAACGATGTGAGAAATGATAAAAGTCTTAATCTAGCATCTACACATTCACCCGCGAACAACCCTAAACATCTCAATCTTTCACCAAATGTGAAAACTCAAATTACATTTTTATTCCCATCGATACACAAAAAGATAAAATCCGAAAAGAACTTTCATCTCTGGCTCACGTAAAGTTATAATCTGCTCCGACTTTGAGCGAGATTGGTTCCATTAATTCGTGTATGAAGTAAAAGGATAATCTTTTAATGCCGAAATTCCGGAATATGGGCTATATGGATGAAATTGTGTTGAGCGATAATGTTAATATTTTATACGTTACAGCTTCTGCCGCGGCTTCGCCCGCGTGGGGTTAGTTCTCCCCTCTCTATAAATTATAGCATATGTGCTATTCTAGACTGTATTCTATCTTTTTGTCAAATATCATCCAGATCCGTTTAGCCGTTCTGGCGTAATTGAGTAACAAACTTCCATCCATCAAAACTTTCGCATTTTTACTATTATGTAGAATAATAAGTAGAATATTATGATTAAAAGATAGTTAATAGGAAGTACGATTTTTTTTATGGAATGGCAATAAAATTATCGTACTTTGAATCAAATCAAATTCAATAATTTTTATTTCAGACATAAATAAAAATAATTAAAAAATCTTACAGAATTGATAAAAAAAATATTACAAAATTATTGCGTAGCATTATAATAGATAAGGTAAAAAATTGCTGGAATATTTAAATGCCTTATACGAAGAAATAATTTTAAAAGAATAATGTCTAATTTAAAGTCGTAAACTCATAATTATCAGTGACAATCAATGTCAAAAACTTATCGATTTTGTTATAGCTGCTGGTCAAATGAATTTAAAGTTGATTTATTAATTTAAAATGACGTCCTTAAATGTAGAAGTGATACCTCTATTTTGAAAGACACTCAGGTTTTTAATAGTAAGGATATTTAAATTAGAAGTCTATGTATTATATTTTTTTTTATTTTAAAAATAATTAATAATATTATTTATTATTATTATTTTATTAATTCAACTCGTAACCAAATGCTTTTAATCAGTCCTTTTGAATTTCAAATCCCTCCCTTCTAACTCCTCAGTTGCTAAAATCATAATTTTAATTAATAATTCAGCATTTCGTAATCACATCTTCCTTGCTCTGATTCCACGTAATTTTTATTAATATACATGAATACATTTCAAAAGTTTCAGTAACACAGTTCATTGATTTGTACAGTTAATACGGTAAATGTTGTAAAGGAAAAAACCGTATTTTGGAAGATCCACGTAAAAGTCATTACTTTAAGCTTTTTCTGGGTCCCTCTATTATGCGTCTTCCTTTTCCTTAAAGGGTCCGTTCTATTTTCGAGAAATGGGTTTCTAAAAGTGATGGTGGATACAAAACTATATGGTTTATCGAAGACAAGTGTCTATTGACCTTTTTCAATACTGTCCATGCATAGGCGTAGTTTAAGAAATAATAAAGAGGTACCCAACCAGTACCTACTTGTCTTTTAGTTGCTTTCCAAAACTGTTTTCTTTGTATTTTTATTTTTTTAAATTTATGAATATATTTAGAACTAAAATTAAAAGCATAATAAATGTATTTTATGCGTTTAATTTTAGTTCTCGTAATAATATTTAAATCGTAAGTAAAGTACGATGATGACGCTATTTTAAATTTTATTTAGGAGCTTTTGTTTGAATTATAATTATTTTATTAATTTAAAAGATATTTACAATAATTACAAAGAATATACAAACTAAAAGAAAATAAATAAAATATGTACAAGCGGCATAAAAAGCGAGGCGTAAAACTCATTGGGCATCTAAAAATTTGTCCACATCGCTGTCAATGGGAAAAGTACCCAAAACACTGGCAGCAATGCCTCGTGGAATGGCAATACTGATTCTTTGGCCGAAAAAAGGCCATCCCTCTGGTCACGTGAAGAGTCGACTAAATGCTTGCTGATGTTACAGAAAACTCGATGAGCACTCGGACCCCATGGCCCATTTCAAACCCAAACGGCTCAAACATATACTCTCAATAAGTTTGCTATATTTGCGCCGTTTGAGATCTCTCAGCCTCCCCAGCACAGCCCGCCGTGCTAAGAAGATGGGAAGGCGCCGTGGAAGAAGGGTGTCGACACACATGTTGACACATTATTTAAGCGTTTTGTGAGTACCCATCTATGTAAATAGTATATAATCATCCTATCCTACTAATATTATAAATGTGAAAGTTGGTGAGTTTGTTACTTTTTCACGCTCAAACGGCTGGACCGATTTGGATGAAATTTGGTATGTAGATAGCTTATAGCCTGGATTAACATATAGGCTGCCTTTTACTCTGGTCTAGGTGGGTAAAACCGCGGGGCGCAGCTAGTATCAAATTTAAGTTACTTTTTAATACAATAATATGAAGACGTATTCGAGAATTTTTATTTTAGTACACGCTAAACTACCTACTTAAAGATAAACAAAATTACGCCTATTTATGTAATTAAAATTTATTTTGATTTCAACCCAGGTAGGGTCAATAAAGGTCATGCTACTCATATCAAGTGTTCTGATTAGGAGTTTATTTCAAGCAAATTAAAATTAAACAAGTGGAATAAAACATTGTTGAAGTAGCTTATTCGTTATATAAGTGAACTTACGGCCCCGTTTCTTATCAAGATAAATTATAAATCATATTAATATTTTAACAAAATGGAGCTACGAATAACAAATTATCTGCGTACAGGGGCTGCTCAAGTCAACTTGAGCAAGGTTATAAACTTTCGTAAAGTTCTTGCAGTATTTCATTTCAACGAATTGAGATTAGACATTTGTACAGATTCTAATATAAAATTTAATCGGCCAGAATAATTACTGTTGTTGTGCTGTTTTTTTTGGAATCTAATAAAGTACGGAGTTCTTTAATTTAGAGTACTCAGTCGTAACACACGACCTGTAACTGTAAGTTAGGTTAGGTTAGACATTAAATACTAAAAAAATGTATTTGCAAAAAAACACCGACCGTGTTATCTCTTTACACGTCGATGGTACACCACAAAATCTATTGTGTCTGCGATGGTAAACGACTTAAGGCGCTATTAGCTGCCAATGGCCTTGAGTGGTTAGCTTGCGTGTTCTGTGCTGAGCTCACGTAACGCGTCGTACGTTCACCCAGTAATAGAACTCGCCCATCAAGGAGCGGTGTCCGAAATTAGACGCATTATTCATTTATTACACATAAAATAACATATTAAAATAAAACACTGACACTTCATTATAAATAATTAAATGATCTTTAAAATGGTGAAGGTTTCATAAAAAAAACGCTTTATAGTTTTTGTTTGATTCTCAATTTTTATCCGCGTTAGACGTATGTTTACAAATTAATTACATTATGTTATGAAAATATAATTTTAAATATTCTCAGATCAAATTACGACAAAAATTGTCTAGAGTAACATATATTTTTTTCAAAGAAATAAGACTAGTCGTTTAGACGTGACAATCAATTAAAAATCGTATAACTGCGCCTTATCAGTTGCAGTTGGGGCATCAAATCTCAGATTGAACTAAAATAAATATCACCAACTGCTGCAGGTTTTTGATATTATTCATTTTACCCGACTGCCCAGAAGGAGGGTATTGTTTTTCGAGAGTGTACGTATTTATGTGTCTGTGTATGTCTATTTCTCTGACACGTGCTTTAGCCTAAACGGCTTGATGGATTTTAACAAATGAGGTATTAAATGAAGTATCAATAGATTGGTCTTGATTTATATGAAAAGAAAAAAAAAAGACAAAATGGCTACCGCCATTAGGTACCTACCTAAGAGCAGTCGTATTTTTTGTCCAACTGCCCGACGCAAGGGAGGGTTATGTGTTTATCAGCCTTTTTTTATAAAAAAAAGGCCTATGTATGTATGTTTGTTCCTTTGTGGCTCTTTAGAGACCAAAAGCGTGGGCCGATTTTGATCATTCATACGTCAATTGATTCAAATTCAAAGCATTTATTTTAAATAAACCAATTACAGGCACGTTTGAATTGTCAATAATTCGATCAGTCAAAAAAATGAAGCTAATTGCACATTCCAAGGCGTAGATCTCTATAGAGAAGAACGTGCAAGAAACTCCATGGACACTATTTTGAATCATGTTAGGTATTATACAAAATTTTGGTTACATATGTCTTGAAGTGAATCAGTTTTGGACCTGTTATATAGCATTATTTTCTTTACCTCCATTAATTTTAAATATTAAGGAAGTATCGTCAGCAAACAGTACTATTTATGGTTGATTTTTTAATAGATGAAGGAGATCATTAATATACACTAAAAAACGTCTTAATCTTTTGTTGGTCCGTCGATCATAAACAACGAATTGCGGGGGTGTTTTGAAGATGGATCAAAGAGAAATCTTGCGAGTGCTACTAAAGACATGACAGTAATCAAAATAATTATACAATATGGCGACAACCAGACGCCATATTGTGAAAAAGATAAAAAAATAAGTCGACGAACTATATTAAGTGGGGTATCAAAATAAAGGGTTCGAGGAGGCGATTCCAAAAATATAACTCAATAAAATGTAGAAAAAAAAAAACTAAAAACCTCGACTAAAAAACAACAAAAAAGTTACAAAAAAGTCACTTTTCAAGCAGTTTGATGCAGTTGGTGGCATGAAATCAATAATTGAACTAAAATAACTGCCATCAACTGCATCAGACTGCTTGAAAAGTGGAACTTTCAAGTTGTTTATTATCAGTAGTTTTGGAACTACCATAACGACCCCTACATGACTTTTACAATAAATATGACGTCTTACCTAACTAATATCGCCATTTTGGTTTTATTCAAAACTAGCTGACCCGGTGAACTTCGTACCGCCTCAGAATCAATAAAAAAAGCAGTTCTATTGGAAATTATTCATGAAGATTAGTTTATCGTGAATATTTCTGACGTTTTAATAGTTATTCTGCTATTCGGGACGTAGACAAATCCTGCAGTTCAAAAATCATTAAAATCGGTCCAGCCGTTCTTGATTTATAAATGGTGTAACTAAACTGACTTTGTTTTATATATAAAGATTCATATAGCTTATGTAACAACGACGCTTAAGACAAATCTAATGATTCTGTAACGATTGTAGACACAGCCTAAACTCAGCGGGTCTGTACCGGCCTTCAGCTGGCTGTTAAGATTATTGGAGAGCCATTTGAATATAGAATGTGTAGGCATTTGTTACAGGGATCAGTTCTGCTTGCCTGGCCGAAGTGGGCACTTGTATTTTGCCGTGATTACCAATATAGTTAATTAGAGTGCCCTATCCCTCTTTCTTTTATAACACTGCACATATCAGCAAGTCACTCTCATACACCACACTCTCGCGTTACCAGCGAGTGAGACCTCTACCCTGAAAATACTAGAACGTCCCAGGATCCCTGCAGGCCGTACTGGTGCTTTGGGGTCCTACATGACCTCATTTGTTTAAATCCAGCCAGCTGTTTAGGCTAGAGGGCGGGTCAATGAAATAGACATAGGAACATACCTAAACAGGGTTACTGGGAACTCTACGCATTCCTTGCAGGACATCATAATAGGATTAAAATGTAATGAATTTAGCCACCAAATGTTCTACGGAAGTTCAATAGTTTTTAGTTATGTTATTTTTAGTTTTTTGTGGAAAAATCCCAGATTAAATCACATGAAGCCAATTTAAAATGATTTATGGCGCGACTGTACTGAAATTTATGTTATTATTATAGTTGATGCCATAGCAGATCTTTATTAATAATTGAAAGTTCAAAAATACCTAAAACTTTAGCAAAGATCTAATGAAACATATATTTTTTTGGTAATTTTTGCTATTGCTTTATAAAAAATATTGTCTTGTGCAAAAAAAAAAACTACGCCTCATGTATAAATTACTACGAAAGATAAATATCCTTGTCTTATCAGCTATTCAAAAAGGTATAATTATACAACTCAAAAACTACTGAAATTCGGTAGAACATTTGACGGCTTAATTTGCTGCATTGTAACTCTGCTATGATGTCCTGCAAGGAATACGTCGAGTTACCGGTAACCCTGTATAGCTTGCGTATGTTCATACATACATACTCTCGAAAAACTTTACCCTCCTTCTAGGACAGTTGGGCAAAAAGGGTTATGGCATCGCCGTGTTACGTTTGTCTGTGGTAGCCTTGAAGCACAGATGAAATAGCATTGTCTATTTATTTTTCTTATTTAATAACCTCTATGAAGCTTCTAGCAATCTTCAAGGAGAACCGAACGCAGATAATATTACTAGGAATTAAATTACCAACCTAACCACTGTCATACATAGTTAGTACAGCTACATCGTTCTGTCTGTTTACACACATTGTCTCGTCTTTAGATGTTCAATTCAAACGATTAATTGAACTAACAAACGCGCTCCAAACAAATATTGTGTTTCAGTGGCTTTTATTAGCAATATTCCATATAAAACTAGCATGAATGGTTTCTAGTTTAATTAAAAACCGTGCCGTGTTATAGTTTTTTTTTATTAAAAGTGTATTTCTATAATAATTTTAGTTTTAAAATTGTGTCCTCGGATTCAGTGACTAACGAGTGCGTTCCATTGCAATTTAAACCGTGTGAATGAATGTGGATCTTGTTCAGTGGTGATTGGTGCCAGATTTGCTTGTTGTGAAGTATTGTGAGTCATCATTGATGTTAAATTAATGGTGGTCAAAGGATATTTAGCGGTGACAGAACGGTAAGTGATTTGACTTTAATAAAGCTATATTTTGATAATTTTTTCACGGAAAAATTATGCTCCTGAACTACACGACGAGCCATCTCACCTTTTTGCTCAGATCAACTATATTCGTAAAAGAAGGCACAAATTGTTCGATGAGCCTGGCTGTCGAACCATCGCCCTAGCCCAGTCTCTTAGCACTCGCATAATATCCGCGCTCTTCGCATGCACGTGATTGTGGCGTGTTTGCGGACGAATGGAAGATCTTGTCTGTTTGTCTGGAGTATTGTAAACTGCCTCTTAAAATACAGGTTTAATCTAGCTTAAGAGGTAGAGTATTATTCTTAAACAGAACCTGCAACATAAACTAAAAATATGTTTTATCCCAATTATCAAACTGTATTTCAAACTCCGGAAGTATATTTTTTGGATAAATAAAGATTATTATTATTGTAATTGTGAGATGAGTGTATGACTGCGGTGTAGTTGTATTTCATTTATATATTGTTGTTGTTATGTTCTTAATACGTCTTTAACGAATGAAATTGGCCTTGACCGTGTCATATTAAAGTAAAATAAATAAATAAGTAAATAAAACATATTATACTTCAATCATAAACCGTACTTCAGTTTATTTTTAAGTTATTTTATTTAAAAAATATTTTTCCATAATTGTTCAAATTAAAATTTGTGTAGATTTCATAGGTCACGTTTTATCTTTTTATCTACGTTTACAGTACGCAAGTCAACGAGCACGGCCATTTCGATACACGTGTGAATATTGTAGTTTGGTTATTATAAAATATGTTTAATCATTACAGCTATCCGGTATTATCTACTTCTGTAGGAATATAGAAAGGCCAATTAATGGTCTCCAGGGATATAGCAATAATTATTAGGCTTTGGCAGACGGGTAGGTGATCTCAGAATATAAAAATAGTGCTTGCTCTATTCAGCCAACTACAAACCTTGAACGATTGTATAAATCTTTGCTTGCTAAAAGTTTTATCAAAAAACTTGCTTGCTTCAAGACGTTGTTTGAAAAAACAGGCAGTTATAATAGAATAGAATAGAATAAAACTTTATTGTACACCAAAACAGTCACACAATTGTTTTACACGAGCTTAAATCTATGGGTACAACGGCGGTCTTATCGCTGAACAGCGATATCTACCAGACAACTTTGGGATGGACTGAAAGAACTTAAAATCTAAAAGGGGTAGTCTGTGGTGTACTGCTAATAAAAACAGATGTCAAAATTTTACATTTAAAAATACATACATATCAAATGTTACATAATTTCGTAGGAGGTGAGAAAAAAGGAGAACAAAGAATAAAAGGAGGACTAATTATGGAAGAGATGAGAATATATATAAACAAAACGGCATTAGAGAGAAAGGAAATGGTCTTTTACTAGATTTTTAAAACAAGCGAGTGACTGGGCTTGTCTAATTGGCATCGGCAACGCATTCCACAATCGCACAGCTTGAACTGCAAATGAATTGTCATAAAATTTGGTGGAATGCGAGGGCATCAAAAGTATCAAGTTCTCCGATGATCTCAAGTGTCTAGAATGTGTGTCGTGAAACGTTCTTTGAGATAAGAGGGGGTTTTAGGAATAAACAGAATACTGTAGAGTAATGACAAAACATGGGCATTCCGGCAAAGGCGGATTGGCAGCCACTTCAGCTTAATACGAAATTCAGAAACGAAAACAGGCAGTTAATGGGATTGCCGACAAAAATGAAAACTTGAAACTTTGGAATAACTTTGTTTTGGTTTTCTTGAATTTTATATTAAATTATTGTATGAATAATTGAAATTTATTTATCTCTCCAGTCCTATGCCTGTAGCTCTCACCGGAACGCCTATACCGATCAGAGGGGTTAGACAAAATACTTTTCTGTTAACGTTATCGCTAATGCTTCGTGCAAAATTTATGGCAAAGACATTACTGGGCGTGAGTCACGCGACAGGTCTCCGCGCAGGTAATGTCGTTGCCATACATTTTGCACGAAGCGTTAGCGTTAGCGCTATTATAAAAGTTATTTGGGTAGGGGGGCTGCTCCGACTTTCGGTACCTCGGATCGCTTGTTCAGGGAGATGGCGAGCTATACCTAGATATCTATACCATACGTAACGCACAGAATCAACTCAGGATGGATGAAATGGCGACAGGTCACTGGAACAACTTGCGACCGACGGATGCCCCTCAAGTTAAAGGTGAAATCTATATGTCCGTGATTAGACCTGTCGTACTGTATGGATCAGAATGTTGGGCTGTGAAAAAGACGGATGAAGAAATATTGCATGTAGTGGAGATGAGAATGTTAAGATGGATGTGTGGAGTAACGAGAATGGATAAAGTGAGAAATAAGTACATTAGAGGTAGTTTAAAAGTGGCGCCAGTCACAAAAAGTTGAAAGGGAACCGCTTATCTTGGTATGGTCATGTAAAGAGGAGGGATGAAACACATGTAACTAAAAGAGTAATGAATATAAATGTGGATGGATGAAGTGGGAAAGGGATGGATTGTGTGAGGAGTGATAGCGTGACGGCTGACAGGACAGAATGGAGGAAAAAATAACGTGCTGCGCCGACCCCAAGTAACATGGGATAAGGGCAGGAAGATGATGATGAAATAAAATTTAATAATTTATTAATTCAAATTATTAACATTAGTCTGGTTTTCACATTTGTTGACACTCTGAATAATAATTAAATACATTTCCATATAGTTACACAGGCCACTGCAAATCACAAGTCTACCGCAACACTTCACTAGCATTTCGGTGACACGAACCCATAAGATTTATCAAAAATCGCTCAACATGGTTCAAGAAATTTTCACTTCAAAAACCTTGTTTTATAGTGAACGCTTGACAGCTTCCAAACTCAAAAGAATTTCGGCAAAGATAATGGCACAAGGTTCCAGAAAGACACAAGACCCTAACTTAACTGTCGCCAAAAATGGGAAGATTTTAATTAGCCCTAACAAGAGGCACACATTCCCGACGCAATCTCTTAAAAGGCTGTTAAAAAGATTAATAGAAGGGTCGATGGGGTCATTGGATCGTATTTAGTGCCCTCAAGGGTTGCATATAGCAAGCCCTTTTGTCTGGCCTCGCGAAGTTAACAGTCTCGCACGATTAGATATTGTGTAGCTAATGGGAATCCCTGATGAAGGCTAAGCCCTTTCAGGATTACAATAAACTACCGCGGAAGGCATCTTTTTATCTAGGATAAAGTTGGGTGTTGCGTTTACACGTAAACTTTGTAGTTTTGCAAACACTTAAGAAGTTAGTGCAACATTTTCTGCGCCGGTAGCGTGGTTAAGTTCTTGTGATATAAACTTGTAGCTTAGATGTGTAACATGATTACAATCTTAATAAAAATGTTTCTTGAATACTCTTAGCTAAGAATTGGGCGTTCTGTTTGAAAACCGAACGAATGAATAAAATTGATGATAGGCATTTTTTTTTGAGGTTTGGAAATTCATCAGATGACTTCTTCCACTCTGGGTGGTGTGGGAGGGTGTGTCAGACTCTTACTGACTAAAACCCACACGAGTACCTTCAGTTGCCCTTTGCATTCCAGACCCTGGAGTCTCGACATTGACAGCGAGTGACTCTTTCGATCAATCCCGCGAATGATAGGCATAGTCTCAGTTTCTGTAAGAAAATTATCGCAAAATTTAACAAATATTGTCAAATGCGCGTTAAGTGCTGTGATTGATCAAATTAATTTTCAACAGCCAATCAAAACACTTGAGTTTGATGACGTGTCAATAATATTTATTTCCAAGAAACTAAGGGATACTCTGTATTATGTTTTCAGTTGTAGAAATGGTCAAGATGGGTGACGTGATTGACATGAATATCAGAGTTTTCACTTTTGATTTATAATTATATCACCGATGGTACAGATATCAGGGATGGTGCTGTTTCATCAGCCACGATATTAGAACTATTGTGGGCGTACTATGGGAAGTAGTGGTTATTGCGCAATAGAATAGAAAAACGTTTGTGTTTCGTAAAAAATATAATTCACAGTTAAAACTCACACAAACAATATTCTCATAAAATATATATATATCTCATAATAGGTACGCAGTCGGAATACGGAACTCGCAACAGTTTCTAAACGTGTTCATTGCTTCATTGCCACCAACAAACTGAGCTCAGCCTTGATACAAGACCATGTTCCAGACTATCAAATCAACTACTAGGTAGCGCTAGCGTCCCGATTACTCAATTGCGCTCATTTTCGACGTAGATATATAAAACCAAGGTTATTTTTAAAGCTTGTAAATTCGCAAAACCAAGCCTACTCAGCAAAGCAGAGCGAATATTTAAAAAAAGGATGTAATAAATTGCCTTTTCAAGGCATTAATGAGACGTGTGCTTTGTTTGTTAAAATTAACATACTTATCTGTCTTGCTAAGTCGTCGACAGTTTCGGGAGAATATTCACGAATATTATGCAAAGCTGGTACGAAATTATTTAATTTCGACTGGCCAACGGACAGTGTTACTGTCTCTAAAATGGGTTATTTTCTAGGTGTTGCTACATAAAAGTTAAGTTTAGTAAATCATGTTGCCAATGGCCAGACTATAACTAAATACGTATGTAAAATAAATTAATAAAGCAGAATTTTTCGATGCCCTTGAGTTTTACGCCTCTCTTTTTATTTATTTATTTATTTTAGGATTACCGACGAGTACACATTAAAATTTCTTTAACTAATAAACTAGACAGCACATATTATGGTGTGATGCATAATCAAATATAGGTAACCACAACTTACACGTTATTATGCCTCTTGTATTATTTTATTTTAGCTTGTTTAGACCTCTTTTGATATTATTGTATATATGTAGAACTATCATAAATAAAAAGTTCTTATATACAAAAAAATAAAGCAGAAAATTTTATTTCTGATAAAACTGGCTGATTTATGATTTGGTTGGTAAATATGATGGTAAACTCGTTGGTACTGCTAAACATGAGGTCCGGTCCGGAAGGATGGTAATGTTTTCGAGAGATTGTATGTATGTGTGTTTGTATGTAAATTTCTTTGGCACAACATAAACGGTTGGATGCACAAACCGGTAACATTAGATTAGTAGGCTATATATATTTTGAATTTTGAAAAAAATCAACACAAAATGGCGGCCGCCATAAGATAAGTGTAGTCGTTTTTTTTTTGTAACATGGTCATGTGAGATGTCCAAACTCTTACTTTTCATGCAGTGTGTAAGTGAGTATGCAGTTGGTGGCTGTTGGTGGATTAATCTGCCATTAAACTAAAAAAAACTGGCCAAGTGCGTATCGGATTTCGCACATTAAGGGTTCCGTACCAAATATTGGTATTTGTTAGTAAAGTAGTATAATAAACATTATCACCAAACTTCAAGATCATAGGTCAATGGGAAGTTAAAAAATTCTTCGTAACTAAATTTTGTGACAGACAATGGACGGACAGACAGACAGACGGACACGTGAGTGACAACAATAGGGCTCCGTTTGGACCCTTTGGGTACGGAACCCTAAAAATTCCACCAACTGCATCGGACTGTTGAAAAGTTACTTGTTAGGAACATATAATTTGTTTTCTTTTTGCATCTAGATATTCTCAATCAGCAACCGGGAGTCCCACATCTACCATTGAAATGGGAGGATCCTCCGATCAGACGGGTGTTGTGTCTGGTCCGGAAAACTGTCCGATGGTTGTTGTCAGGCTGTTGTTTATATTAAAATCGCGAAATCTGCTTGCACTATGCAAGACTTGTGTGTTAAGTTAGTATGTGGCGTCATAGATGTCGCTACAAGATAAGAAAACAAATCAAACCTTTTTTCTTAGAAAATATACTATCAGAATATAAACTTGAAATACGAGTATAATGTACTTAACTAAACAATTTCCTAATAACAATATATTACTTACCTTCCTACATTTCTTCGGTTTTAGTTGGCATCTGATATTGTTCATTTATGTATCCCTATAATATAAAAAGAAACTATTAGGCACAGAAAAGGCGTCCGTAGACAATTGCCAGGCGCAACTGACAGCCCATCTTACATGTAAAAGGTAATATGTACGCATTAGGAGAATTACCTCCTTATTTACTTGGCTAACGCAAAAAAAAAATGTTGGCAAGAATACTTAGTAATAGGTAGTAGGCACCTCCGAAATCCCATTTGTTCCTACCAGGCACATGTAATCTATCTTAGTAATATGTCCCTTGGGCTTACGTCTGCTTAAGTTATGTCTTAGGTATTTTCATGTTGCTTGACAGAAGTTGAAGTTGAGTATTGAAAAGAATGCTTGGTTTATTCAACGAATTAAAATTTGGTGGTATGGTGAAGACTGTGAGAATGGCCAGATAATTATTTTTATTGAATAACAAGTGACACGTTGAAATTCGTACCGCATCAGAATCAATAAATTTATTGTTTCGGACAGGAACAAAAAAAATATTTATTGAAATCAGTCAATCTATTCTCAAGATATCATCAAAAATTCCAATCCATTTTTTTTTTTAAAAACGTTGCCCCACTCTAGGAATTGCTTCCTGTATTGTGGGTGCGTTCACAAACATGTAAAGTCACATACACAAGGCTCCCAGACCCGGAACAACTATCTGCAGGCCATACAAATATTTGTTCCGTGTGGGAATCAAACCCTCAACACGCAGCGCAGCAGCCGAACGCTCAACCACTGCGCCAACCGTGTCGTCAAAAATAAGTAAGGGGAACTACCTTAAACCAACCGTTAAGGTAAAATGGGTGACGAATAAGTCTCCTTAGAGCTTTATCGTGTAGCTGGTTGCAGCTAAAAAGGTCTAAGGAGACTATCCATATTTTTTCGTGAAATTTTGATCCGTATTTAGAAATTGCAAAAGCCTTTCCTATACAAATTTTGTATGAAAATTTTACACAAATATTATTTTGATGTCAATCGATCCTGTTTCTATTACTGATCAAAAACTTCTATTGGACCAATCATCGTTGGAGTCTTAAAATGTCAGAAATCACAAAAAAAAAGAATATGATTTCTAGATTTTTTAACAGTGTAAAATTACATACTTACCGTTTACCTTATTTGATCATTTGTCTTTTATTAATTTATGGTATTTCAATAATGCACAAATTCTTTCATAGAACCTGCAATGATTTCCTACGAAATTTATGAGAATAATAGGTACTCTTACGATAGTTGGTCCAACAGAACTTCTTGTTCAATATTAGAAGCAAGATCAACTCAAATAAAAGAAAAATGTGTAAAATTTTCAAATATAATGTTTGGGAAAAGTTTTTTGCAATTTCTGACTTTTTTATTACACCAACCTGGGTTGGCCCCGTAGAAGTTTTTGATCAATATTAGAAAAAGGATAGATTGGCATAAAAAAAAAATTCGTGTCTGTAATGTCCATTTTCTCTATAACTTTACAATCTGTGAATGGGGATCAAGATTTCACGAAAAATTATAGGATAGTCTCCTAAGACTCTTTTCGTGTAGTTGCAACGATTAAGGTAGTTCCCCCTGCCCAGCCAAAAGTTTTCATCCTGTATATAGATAGATAGATAATATTTGAAAGGACTTGAGGGAGGTCTTTGCCCAGGAGTGGAACAGCAGCAGCCAGACAAAAAAAAAACACCAACTGAAAATTTTAAAATGAATTAGGCGATTGGTTATAGTAACTTCGAAGACATGTGAAATCCACACGAGTTGTAAATATTGAAATTTGCTGAAGCCCACGAGCATAGACTTTATCGACATGTGAATGTTAAAGCTATCCAGCTGCAACACAGATTTAGTTTGTAGGCTAAAAAGAACTAAACCTTTTGAGTTAGTGTACAAAGTGAAAGAATAATAGTAACAATGTTGTGCTATACATATAACACTCATGTGTTTTTATAAATTATAACAGACTAAGAAAATGCTACGGATTTGTGTAAAAGTGCAAATGGACACTAGTCTTAGTATTGACATAATACGTTACATATTAATAAGTTAGAAAAAATTAAAAAAAAATGTGTTTACTATCTTAAATCCATACAATTAAGTTGCCGGGGCTTCCCAGAAAGTAATCGAAGATACCTACTTGTGATGGGATAAACCTCGCTTTTCCTCGATTAATTAATTGTTTCGTTGTGCTAATTAGGTATAAGTTACACATTTTTTTTTATAAAACCAATAAAAAGAAAAATGAAAATCGTGTTTATGGCAGTGTGTGAAAACTAGAGTGTGTTTTGTAATGTGTGTTTATGAGCGTGTGAATGTATATTTTGTGTCGGTGTGTGTGTGTATGAGTGGGTGTGTGTGTGAGTGGGCGTGTGTATGTGTGAATGAGGGTGGAGGTGTGCTGGAGTGTGTGTGTGTATGAATGGGGGTGTGTTGGAGTGTGTGTGTGTGTCTGTATGCATGACAATCAACCCAGAGTCGCCAAAATGTCTTCCACGGCATCATAATTAAGTGTGAAGAGCCATTCCGTCAATGTCTTCTTACCCTCATACAGCGGCATAGGGTAAATGTTAAGTATGCGCTTTACTTTATTATAAACGCGTGGGGCTTGAGTTACATTTTGGCGACTAGCAAAAATTGAACGTGCTGTGTATGTATATTTCTTCTTACTATTATATTGAAATTAAAAAAAATGTTTGAAGTTAATCCAAACGTAAGTCTATTTAAGCGGTAAAAATCTGTCAAATAAATTATCCTTACCAAAAATAGGAAGTTTCAACTTAGGTACCTTTGTCAGGATAGATTACAATTTAATGAAGGTGTATTATTGAGGATCTGCTAACGGTATAATACAAAACTAAATTACAAATAAAATCACAAGCAAAATAACAGCAGCGCTTTCCATTAAAAGTTAACACCTACACACTGAGCGGAAAATAAGTTACAGTACATCTTTTAGTTTATTTCTGGAATCTAATAAATATATCTAAAGATCTAAGTACAATATGGCCAACCATCGACACAATTTTTGTTGTAGATGTCGAATGTAACGCAAAGATTTCACTATAAGCCGACTTAGCTTAAGTGACTTTTTATGTAAAACTGCTCTTAGATCCTTGCTTGGAACAATGTCTTGGGTATCTACTAACAGCACGAGGCTTTGTGTCTGTTCGTTCTTCAAATGGGTATGGATTTTTACAAACTTTTTAGGGTTGCTTACCCGAAGGGTCCAAACGGAGCCCTATTGCTTTCACTCACGAGTCCGTCTGTCCGTCTGCCCGTCAGGTCGTCTGTTCGTCTGTAAGGTTTTACAGCCAAACGGTTGGAGCTACAGTCTTCAAATTTTCACAGTATAATCATCTTGTTGACCCGAATCCACACAAATAGTCAAAAATACATTTGGTACGGAACCCTAAATGTGCGAAGTCCGACACGCACTTGGCCGGTTTTTTGATGTAGTCCCCATTTTTTTTTGTTTTGGCGTACCTCACAACTATCATGGACGCCCACTGCTGGATAAAGGCCCTCATAAGTCGCCAAATCAATCGGTTTTGAAGCAAAATAAATATTTTGACAAACAATCGAAAAAAATCTATTCCACGAAACCTTTAAAGTTTTAAAGGTCAAAGCTCCAACTACTTTCCTATTAAACATGAAGTCCTATAAAAATTGTATAGAGTTATATCCAGGAAAAAGCTTTCATAACTTCACTATTCCCAAAAATAGAACATTCCCATATTAAATATTTCGTCAATACATTATACTGATCGCGCAAACAAATAAAATGATCTTCCCTTTTTAAACCGCACGTGGGTGGCGCCGCGGGCGGAACATGTATATAATAAATTTCTTTTTCGCAGATGTTCCTGTGGGCCGTTATTGGATCCCTTACGATATAATATGCGGGATTTCATTTTCACATATTGTCTGACTAATATTGGCATATGGTGATGCTTTTTAGTAATGAGAAAAACGTGCCCATAATTTAACGGTTTACTTTGAAATATTTATAGATCTAAAAGTCATCTTTAACAATATTCTCTGGGATAACTTTCTTATAACAGTTTTCTCAGTTAATTTTCCTGCTCATCAACTTCAGTAAATATAATTTACTAAATAGCATTATAAGGAAGGAAACTTTTTCCTTCATTAAATGGTTTTTGTAAACAAAGATTGTTCCTGAAAAAACAAAAACAAAAAAAAAATTGGTACCTACCTTCGGGCTAAAAATTAAAAATATTTGCTCAACATTCTGTATAATTTTAGGAGGAAAACCTTTACCCCTAATTATCAAACGTTCAGTCAGCTTAGAGGAAGCATCCTATCCCACCCTTAATTTGCATTAAGGAAATATAAACACCCGTCAAAAATGTTTAGCACAACTACTTAAAAACTGGCCAAGTGCGTGTCGGCTTTCGCACGTTAAGGGTTCCGTATCAAATGAGGGAATTTCGAAGAAAAAATCTTATTTATCAATAAATTGGTATTTGTTAATAAACTATAATAATATGTAATAATAAACATTATCACCAAATTGCAAGTTCATAGACCTATGAACTTGAAATTGACCAATGGGAAGTTAAAAAAATCTTCGGAACAAAATTTTATGACACACGACGGACAGACGGACAGTGACAGACACGTGACTGACAGCATTAGAGTTCCGTTTGAATCCTTCGGGTACGGAACCCTAAAAACCGGTTCCAGACATAACATCATGCTTGTAGGTACTGTAGGAGCCCAAGGCACTCTTGATATGTGCAGGGATCCTAGGACGCACCTCGCAGCTCCGGTTGTGTCGCGTAGTTAGGGGACTCGCTGGCGTGAGAGGATTATTCGAAGGGATCTGACTACGGGCGAATAAGATAAAGAGCTGAGGGCGATTTCAATTACCTATATTCATAAGGCAAAACGATAACATTCGTGGCCACTTGCCAGGGCTAAACCTCCATCTAACTGACACATTATGTCAAGCCTACCTTTTAATACACAAACGGCTTTCCAATAATAAGTCTAGAACATTGTAGTCAACCAGTTAAGGCCGGTGCACACCCGCTAATATTAGGCTGTGTCTACAATCGACACAGTACTCCCTGAAGGATCAGGCATAATAGTAAGTCCCATTATATAGTGGTTACCATCAACCAGGTACAACAAAATAATTGGTTCACTCCCGTTACAACAGCTGATTATCTGGATGAAAGAAAAATTTGTGACACACCATGGACAGACGGACAGTGACAGTGTCTGACACTGTGTAATAAGCAAAAGATACGTGTCCAATATTTTTAACCGACTTCCAAAAAGAGGAGGTTCTCAATTCGTCTGTATATTTTTTTTTTTTTTTTGTATGTATGTTACCCGATTTCTCCGTCAGTTGTGAACCAATTTTCAATTCTGTTTTCATCTGAAAGAATATACTCCCGAGGTGGTCCCATATAAATTTGGGACGAAATTGCTTCAGCGCTTTTTGAGAAACTGAACAAAAACGGAAAATACGTGTACCTCGATGACGTTTTGGTGTTCTCCAAATGTTTAAATTCCACGTTCCATTATATTGGCGCAAAAAAAACAACCGACTTCCAAAAAAAAAAAAAAAAATTTATAAATAACTTTAACTTCGAAAGTCGGTGTCAAATAACGAAGAAGTAAAAATACAAACACCGACTTCCTCTGCCTCTGCGACTGACTTAAATTTTTAGTGTATTTTTTTTTTGGAAGTCGGTTGTTTGGTTATTTAACTGACAGACTAATTAGATTATTTTTAGTAAAATACCCCATTGTGCACCAACAATTCACCGTTTATGTTTAATTCCCATTATATAGGGGTTCCCATCAACCAGGCTCAACTAAATAACTGGTTCGATCCAGTTACAACTAGATGATTATCTGGATGAAACCAGATTTGAGTCTACGTGTGTCATCCAAACAGCATTGCGAATCATTTCACACTTACACAATCACACTACCGCAAACATCAGAGGAATTAAATTTTGAATTCTCGCCTTTCCTTCTAATAGCGCTAAACGAAATCTGCGGTAAAAGTTTCCCAGAATAAACACGACTCTTCGCTGGGTGTGCGAAGTTAGTAATTTTAATTTAAATGGGTTACAGCCTACTTGTGCTGCCTACCTTGAGTGCTGGAATCACGAATGTGGTGTAAACGAACATTTTGCGCTTCGAAGTTAAGAATTGGAGGGGTATTGATGGCTATAGAGCGCTGTTATAGCTCTTATACAAAAGGCGTCTTTTACATTTTAATTTTTGTCATTATTATGAACATAGGCTGTGAATAAGTTAACCACTGACGAGGCCCGTCATAGCCGATGCCAAGGGGTAGCGGATAAAGTCGAAAGAAGTTACCGCGCCCCTGGGCACTCAGGCAAGGGAGGAACAGAGCTGGATTTTAGTCAGTAAGAGTCTGACACGCCCTTCCTCTCCACCCAGAGTGGGAGAAGTCACTGGATGATTTCCCACCCTCACAAAAAAAAAGCTTTAGATAAAAATTCTAGAGCCGATGCCTGCTAGGGTCGTGATGTGTTTGAAAGAGTCACCGCGGCCCCTGGCTTAGGCAACTGAAGGAACGCGGGTCGGTTTTTGTCAGTAAGAGTCTGACACGCCTTCCCGCTCTACGCAAGTGGGAGAAGTTATTTGATGATTTCCCACCCAAAAAAAAAGTCTCTAGATAAGGTAAAGGTCATACTATCTCCTTCTTTGCGTCATCATCAGCCTTTTATTGTCTCCACTGCTGGGGCACAGGCCTCCTCTCTGTGAAAGGGTGTGGGCCGTAATCCGCCACACGGGCCCAGTCCGGGTTGGTGGATGTCACATGTCTTCGAATTTTTGGTTCTAGGACATGCCGGTTTCCTCACGAAGTTTTCCTTCACCGTTTTGAGAGCAGTGGTGATGAAATAATTTACACAAAGTAAAGCGGGGCACCTGTGTTTGAACTCACGACCTACAACTTGTAAGTCGCAGCCAATACCACTGGGCCACCACTGCTCTTTGCGTCGCTTGACAGTATATTGAATTTTGTCGACCCAAAACTTTGTTAGTTCTCACTACTACTCAGAGGTCGCTTTGACTGCACGTCAAATTGATATATAGATTTTGATGACTACATTTGCGTAGATAGCTGCCACCTTTTTAGGGTTCCGTAGCCCCAACATGGACAAGGAACTCTTATAGTTTCGCTCTGTTTGTCTGTCCGTCCAATTCCTGGTTCTCACTTACTGACGGTGTTTAGTTCAACGTTCAAGTTATTCATGAAATGATGGAATTCTTTCAACCAATCAGAGTAGTTAACACGCTTCTGACAGTGCTGTCTTATTGACACAAACTGGGCCAGGCTATATGCAGGGTGTAACGGAAAGGTGTGGTCATATTTTAAGAACTGCATCTACCCATTGATATGAACAAATTTATTCAAGAAAATTCTCAAAAAAAAATTTACCACCCATACAAATATTGATCAGCTGATAATAATATTGTATGGAAAGTCTAATTATTTTTTGGGAATTTTCTATTTTTTCTTAGAGAAAGTTGTTCACTTCCATGGGCAGAACCGGTTATTAAACTATGAACACACCTTTCCGTTACAACCTGTATGTGTTGCTAAGCGCAAAACTCGAGAATGGCTGAACCAACTTAGATAAACGATATTTTTTAAACTATTTGTGGAAGTCTTAGGAAGATTTTTATAAAGTGTAAAATTGGAAAATATGCACCGATAGCCGTAAAAATACATTGTTCTTTATGACATTCAAGCCGTTGCTAGCTGTCGATATAAGGGTTAACTGTCAATCCTAAGGATAGTTTAGAATAGAGCGACAGCGAAGCAGCGGGAAAAACAGTTCACAATAGTTGTTACAGATAAACCAACTAGAGTCTTAAGTCGTCCGGCGCATGTTAGTCCGAATAAGTACGGGTATCAGGGCATCAGTGCATACAAGGAAGTGGACACCAAGACACGCGCTCCATATCTTATCTATCCTCTAAGACAGGGCTTAACGATACTTTTGAGGTCGCGTGATGAAGCCGAGCTACTTGCGATATCCATTTTCCATCCATTAAACACAACTCGTCTGCGTACAACTATGTTGTGTAATGTAGTATGTTTAATCGTTTGCTTAAATAATTGTTCTTGTGTTGCTTTGATGGTTGGTAGGAAATTTAAAGGGTAGGTGGAAGGAAATTGTATGGGAGTCTTTGACTAACAATTTTATTATTTTCTACACTTCGATATGACTGTGCTGTGTAAAATTTTTGTCCATGATAACTGTTGCCTGGCGAGATGGCCTAAAATTTATGGTGCCACGTTGCCTTACGGTTTCGCTACGTATGTCACCCATTCCTCGAATGCTAAACGCACTCAACATTCCTCTATAATCCAGTCCTGGATAAGAACTGTTCACTGATGAATGGAGGGAAATACTGTCTGAATGTCATAATATTGCGTACTTGTGATAATTTATTATTTTAAGTGCTCTATATAATTTGTCTAAATGTATTAATCAATGTTTTAAGCATTTAGTCGTTTTGGTTAAATAAATAAATAATAATAATTACTGGTCGAGGGAACCTGAACAATTCGCTTGCTGAGATGCTCAATGGCTCATGAATTATGGTGATGAATTGGGACAAGTTGCAGAATGAATATATTATTTATTTTGATTTTTTGCAAGTCGTGCTAAATAGGCCGTAGGCAAGTAGGACGAGTTGATGATGATTTCATAGGTCAATTAGATAAATAACAAGGGTCACCTTCGAATTTGTAACTGAATTGAATTTCATTATATCCCTTTGCATCACAAACCATTAAGCCTAAAAAAACACCATGAATTTTAATCTGAAACAACAACGATAATAAAAACAACACCATAAAGCAAAAATACCAAATAAATATCGTTTACGATTTTTAGAAAACCGTCGAAAATTTTTCTCATCAAAATGCGTCGAGGCAGAAAGTTTTGATTTCCAATAAAAAGGGGTCCGCTATATATTATTAGGGTTCGCTTCAGTGTGTTAGATGACAAAATATCGGTCCAGTTCGTTTTCATAACTGCCGAATCCGTAATCAAAAGTTTTCGGATAAACATTTGTGCTGTGATCCCGAACAAGGTATCTGCAATTCTGAATTCTGGAACATTGAGTACTATTGGGATCAAAGGTGAAATACGAAATCCTATGTGTTTAAGGTTATTGAAAGATAGTGTTTGAGAAGCCCAAATTGGGAGGGCGTTAGTGTCCACGTTTTGCGGATATTTGTGAACGCAAAACGCTATGGGGCTTTCGGGACTTTGCCGGACATATTTTGACTAAGGCTCTCTGTTCGAAAAATCGAATGATGTTCGGGGTGCTCAGGGAATCTATTGAACAATTTTGAGATCAGCAGCTGCGAGTGGGTCAGATGACGGATTGTGAACTTAGGTACAGTTATAACTAGGGCGCGTAGCTCTATGTTAGTACTCCTGATGTGTGTTATGTTTTTCATGTGTAATTAAGAAATAGTTAATCGCAAGAATTAATACTATTTTGTATTATAAAAATCATACTTTTACATTGACAATACACTCGAAAAACTTACTTCTGACATTACAATTGTTTTTCTTTTTAATTTAAAACTCAAACAATCGATCGCTTTTGTACTTTTGTTGCATGAAGTTTTAATAAATAAGTGTTTATTTCTTTTTTTCATAACTTGTCTTAGGTTCTAAAAACTTTTAACTAAAGAGGTAATGATGAAAGAGTCTCTATAGTACAGTTTACATTTCAATCTATACAATTTACTTAGTTTATTTTTTAGCTACAAGATAAGGCAACTCCAATTATAGCCGAAAAAGATCATAGGAAATAGGTAGCACATTAAAGTCACACATACCAACGAAACTTAATAAATATAATCTAGTGGACTCCCGACGCGATACAGCGTTATGGAGTATAGCAATAAAAAAAGCCGTAACGGGCTTTGTAGCCTCTTATTCGGACAAAAAGCAATATAACCTCGAATATCACCAGATGTCCACCGAACGACTTAGTTATTTGCCTTGTTATGTTCAGATCGTATCATTGATTACTCGTATTTTTGGCTCCATTTTATTTTTGCTCGTAAGAAGAATCTTGTTTTTGGTTAAGCGATAAACATGTTGTGTCTGTCTGAATTTGAATGCCTGCATTATGTCTTTCACACATAAGACAATTTCTTATTTATTTTGTTTTACATAATTTTGAATCTGACAGTTTTTATATTAGACTGTCAGTGCTTTACGCAGAGAAGAGATTGAGTTTGCTGACTAAAAATGTTATAGAGCATGATTACTCCAGACATTTCTTATGTTTCGATTAAAAAAATGTGTGCGATTGTAGAATGTATTTTGAACATATGCATACTTGCTAGCTTGGGCCGATGTGATGGACAATTTCCTACTATGTGATATAGTTAATAATAAGTTAATACTTTTCTTAAAGTCTGAGTGCTGATTTTATGTCTGTTTTATAGAATCATCTGCCTAGCCTTTTCCCAACTATCTTGGGGTCGGCTTCAAGTCGAACCAGATGCAGCTGAATACCAGTATTTTACATGGAGCTACTGCCTATCTGACCTCCACAACCCAGTAACTGGGTAATACGATACCCCGTGGTTAGACTGGTTGTCAGACTTTCGGGCTTCTGACGACCCGTAACGACTGTCAAAGATCCACAATTGACAGCCGGGACCAACGGCTTAACGTACTTGCCGAGGCACGCAGGAGTTTCGGTATGTAAAGATGGTGACCCATTCATGGACCAATCCCGGAAAGCGTAGCATTACCTGATGGCTCGACCTGTGCGGTTGTTCTTGATTACTTAAGCCACGGGCTACCTCTGTTTTACAGAATATTGTTGAATAATTAATAATTAAATAACTCGGATTCTTTGTCTCCTTTTCAACATTCTACACAACCCGTCTTATCCCTCCTACCTGCGTGAGCGAATTTCTTACGCTCGCCCTGGTGACGCGCCGTGCAGATCTCACCTTAGATCCCTCCTCAAAACCCATCCTCATAAATCCAGTTACTATTCCTACTCTTTCTCTGTCCATGCAGTAAGATTGAACTCGCTTCCGCCTAGCATTCGAGACTTGAAGTCAATTTCTCTCTTCAAAAATCGTGTTAAAGAGCACTACCTTTCCTCTCTATTATAATATTTTTTTTGTATATTTGTATGTCATGTATCTATTTACAGGATTAGGTATATATTTATGTAAGTATATATATATATATATTTACAATATATGTGTAGGTTTATTTGATACCTTAGTATAGGACATCTTGTATTCTTTTTTTATGTTTCTTACACACTTTTGTCTACATTTCTTTCTCACTTCTCCTATCGCAGGTCTGCTGGTAGAAATTTCTTAAGAAATAAGCAGTTCCTTTGTACTATATTTATAATTATGTTTATTGTTACTGTGTCTCTGTGTGTACATAAATGATTAAATAAATAAATAATATTTTCCTAATTAGTTATTTTTTTTTTTTTTTTGTATTTGATAGGCTCGCGTTTGACCACTATCTCACCTGATGGTAAGCGATGATGTGGTCGAAGATGGAGCACGCTTGCCTAGAAGTAACCTATTCACTCTTGACTTAAAGACTCCCAGGTTGTATCTTACAGGAAACACAGACTCCGGTAGAGAATTCCACTTCCTAGCCGTACGTGCAATGAATGTTTTCTCAAAACGCTTTGTGCGTATGGATGGGATGTCCACCATGAACCGGTGGCACTTCGCCGTACGTCTTGTGGTCCTTAGATGAAACGATAACAATAGTATATAATAGTTATAACAATAGTTTCAGTCATTAAGGTCGCTACCAGGAGTGAGGTTCTATTCACAGAGTCTAAATTAGGGCACAGTTCGTAAATAATTAAAACGAATCAGACATGGTTTGAAAGCCCATGGCCTTTGGCACAGGCAACTGAATGAACACGAGTGGGTTTTAGTCAGTAAGAGTCTGAAACGCCCTCCCGGTCCATTCAGACCGGGAGAGGTTATTTAAAGATTTCCACCCAAAAAAACTTCTCTCGCTCTGGGTAGACCCAGAGCGGGAGAAGTCACTTGACGATTTCCCTGTCACCAAAAAAAAAGCCATGGTTTGGAAGGGTGCAGAACGCTCTTCTTGTTTTTAAAACTAGGCCTAGTAGTACGTTGGCAAAAAAAATAGCCGTCAGCCCAAGTTAGCAGGTATGTATATGTTTTTTTTTTTTTTTTTTTGGGGGGTGGGAAATCATCCTATGACTTCTTCCGCTCTAGGGTGGAGCGGAAGGGTGTGTCAGACTCTTACTGACTAAAACCCACCCCTGTTCCTCCCTGCCTCGAGTGCCCGGGGGCGAGGTAACTCTTTCGAATTTATCCTCCACCCCCGGGCAGGCATCGGCCGTGGCAGGCCCCTTCCCTTGGCTGACAACTCTTTGAGGCGCGCGTGGAACACTACGCGCCGTCGACTCTCGGGCCTGGTGCTGATCGGACGGCGAGTTACCCACTACTCGCCGTCCGCAGGCCCGGGTAGGTATGTATATGTTCAGAGTACTGTAGAGCCTGCAGGGCTCCAGGGGCGCTGCTCAAGCTTTGGGGAGCTACAGCAGCGCCCCTGGCGGAGGGTCCTGCCAGAGTCTGTGTTTCCTGATAACTAAAACCTATCTTACTTTAAGTCAAGAGTGAATAGGTTATTTTTGTGCAAGCGTGTTCTATCTTCGACCACATCATCACTTACCATCAGGTGAGAAAGTGGTCAAACGCGTGCCTATCAATATTAAAAAAAAAAAACACTAACCAAATAATATCGCGCACATCGGCAACAAAATTGAATATTAAACGTTTCTATACACGATAAAACGTAATGTTACGAATATTACATAAACACACGTTTTAAACGTAAAAATATTTCACCCCTTCAGCTATCTAATTTTAGCCCGACCGCTTAAACGCAAATGGGCAATTTCATAAGTATTTTTGACGTATACCGCTGATACGGTGTTACTCTACTTTAATAGTCACTTGAGAAAATGGCTGCCTATATGGGAATATCCGTTTACAATTTTACCTTATAAGTTATACTCGTATGGAATAATAAGTGATTCACGAGTCAGTGAACTGGTTCTTAGGTTTACACTAGCTACTGTCAGCAGCTTGGCCCGCATGAAATTAGTACTTTCCACCACTTCAAATGATAGCATATGTGCTATTCAAGATTATAATCTATCTCTGTGCCTTTCATCTGGATCCGTTTAGCCGTTCTGACACCGAACCCACCGAACGAACATCCATCCTAACTTTTGCATTTATAGTTATTATTATATTTAAAAAAAAAAAAACATTGCGAAACCCTAGGTAGAATTTTGCTAAGCAAATGTTGTCGGAATAAAAACAATTTATTTATTATTAAAAACAAAATAGTTTCATCTTGATTTGGACGAACGGGTTGGGGTACAGACAGCTGTAGTGGCTCAAAATCCCATGGCAAATGGAAAGCCATAGAATCGAAACACCATTTAAATTACCTTGAACTTCTGGCCGTATTTCCAGGATTTAAAGGTTTTGCCAGTAATTACTAAAATTGTGCAATATTGTTGAGGGTAGACAATACTACAGAAATTAAGTAGTTAGGTACATTTCGCCTAAGTGGAATTCAGTTTCCACATCTAAACGATCTGACTAGACACATTAATTGACAATGGTGCGAGAGGCGTAATATTTGGTTGTTCACATCTTACGTGAACACGAAAGATAATTTATTATGTTGACAAGGAATCTAGAAAGTTTAAACCTGATACAGAGTGGGAATTATCAGATCACGCTTATCAAATTATTAAAAGACACTTTTGTTGTCCTGATATTAACCTCATTGCTTCTCGCAACAATGTCAAATTTAAATTGTTATTTCTTGGAAACAAGAACCAGATGCATACGCAGTAGACGCTTTTACTGTGAACTGGCAATCCAAATACTTTTGCGCTTTCCCGCTTTTTTCCTTAATTTTAGAACTGTTTACGCATGAAGATGATGCTAAGGGAATTTTGGTTTTTCCCCATTGGCCTTCGCAGTCATGGTACCCACTTTTACAAAGTTTACTTGAGTCTCATAATTATACCCTAGTAAATTTGTTTAATCTTATTTTAGGAAGCACCACCCACTGCACACCAAGCTTATTCTGGGTGTCGCGAGGCTTTGCGGATGGCATTCATCCGCCGAGGGACACCGCTTGCCTCATTAAATCTAATGATGACTTCACTAGTCGACAATATTATCAAATAATATAATGTCACATTAAAACTTTAGTGGCAGTATTGCTCTTTGCATAACATTGACGTTTTTAGTGGTTCAAAAACATCTGTTCTTTCCTCTTTAACGGAGCAATTTAATAAGGGTGGTTCATATGGCTCCCTCAATAGCCGCCGCTCCGCGTTGTCGTTGATTCTAAACTTTAATAAAGGTTCCGATAACTGTATTAAACTATTGTTGAAAGGAGCTTACAAACCTAAGCCCAATAAGCCCAAGTATACTTCTACTTGGGACCCTCAATTGATGCTCAATCAGGTATCCAATTGGTAGTTAATTTAGAGTAAAGTATCAAAATAATTACTAATAAAAAGTTAGTTATTCTATTAGCACTCTGCACAGGACATAGGGTACAAAGATTTTCTTTGATTAAAATAGTTAATATATCAATTACTCCAAACAGTGATAAGATAGCCCTATCAGATATTATTAAGACTTATGCTGCCGGATGAGATCAGCCGGTATTGTTTGTACCATTATTTCGAGACAATATTAATATATGTCCTGCTTCAGCCCTCAAAGATTTTGTAACAAAAATATGAGGCCAACGAAGGTAGGAAATCTCTCACTAATTTATAAGAAGACGACTCAGTGTCGACACAATTAGTAAGTCAGCTGGTTGGACCAGCACTTCTTTAGTTTTTGCCCGATTTTATGACCTACCAATCCTAAGCGATGATTTCGCAAACGCAGTTGTGTTCTAGGCTCTAGTTAATTAATAACTTTAAGCAATTATTGTTGATTTTTTACAATAATTATAACAATTAAGAGTTAAGTTCAGCTGTGATTCTTAATACGTTTCATTTTCATCAATAAAAAGATGGATTACCCGAACAAAACTTGTTTCTCTAAAATCTACTTAGTAAATATATTATATCTGAAGAATGAAGCGACGAATATATAATAGATGATCAAACGAACTTCCTGAAGTGAAGTTCGATCATTATTATATGAGTCGCTTCATTCGAAAGATATAAGTTCCCTCCTCTCCCATTACATTTCATAAACTTCAATAATTTTAACCCTGCAAGTTTTGTTCATATCGAATCTCTAAAAAGAATGAACAAAGTCACACAGACAAGACGTAAGAACCATAATGTAGGTAGAAAAAAAAAAAAAGATCGAATTACTCTCTGTTATCGTGCGATGTTGCCTGTAGGATAAAGGGACTACTTAGTAAATATATTATATCTTTCGAATGAAGCGACTCATATAATAATGATCGAACTTCACTTCAGGAAGTTCGTTTGATCATCTATTATTATTTTGAAGAAAAACATCGTGACGAAACCGGCACGTCCTTAAACCAAAAACTTCGAAGACATGTGACATTCACCAACGCGCACCGGGCCCGCGTGGTGTATTACGGCCCACACCCTCTCACAGAGAGGAGGCCTGTGACTAGCAGTGTGGACATTTAAAGGCTGGTTATGCTATGCTATAGTCCCTTAGCCGATTCCACTGGAACTTAGCATCATGCTAAGTTCTAATTTTGCAAGTCGAAATTTTGTATGTACGAGTATGTACATAATTATGTATGAGTGGGTATGTTTGTTAATCTTTAACGCTTAAACGGCTCAACGGATTTGGATGAAATTTGGTACCAGGTTAGCTTATATCCTGGAATAATACAAAGACTATCATTACAAAGGCTGTCACCGATTTTTTTTTTTTAAATATCCTCAGTTAGCTCAGTGTAGTCTCAATTTATTGATTGAATTTTCAGTAGGTAGGTAGGTAGGTACTTCCCAGAGAAGTTTATTTGGAATATTATAAAATTTTATTGTACTCTCCCTGAGCACAATAAAATTTTATAATATTTCATTTAGATTTTTCTATAGATTTTATTGTAGAACACATCATTGTGGTCTATATTTTACCCAAGCCTGCGCACAGGATAATTTAATTTTCGTTTGCAGTCAAATTGTTTTGCAAAGCAGATACCTTAAAACTGGCCAAGTGCATGTTGGATTTCGCAAAAAAAAAAAAAGTTCCGTACTATATATTGGTATTTTTTAGTAGAGTATACGTAATAACAAACATTATCACCAAATTTCAAGTTCATAGGTCAATGGGAAGTTAAAAAATTTTTCGTAACAACATTTTGTGACAGACAGACAGACGGACACGTGAGTGACAACAATAGAGCTCCGTTTCAGCCGCTCGGGTACAGAACCCTAAAGAGTGATTAGGCTCAAACTAGGTGTAAAACATAAGGTGCATATTAACCGACACCTCCATTTCACGCCCAATTTAATGGGTAATTAAATTGGGTCATGAACTCATGAGTTAATTTTCATCTTACGGTGTATGAATTGGTTCACACCTACGTCATGATTCACAGAAAACCATCTGCGTTTCTTGTCGATTCAGTGTCTTTAATATTTTAATTATGATAAATAATCCATCACTGGATGTAGCTTAGCATTCGAAATTTTATGGTATATTTTTAATTATAATAAAATTGTTAATGAAGGGATAAGCTGCTGATAAAGATCAAAATATGTTAAATTAAGTTTTGAGTGTCATGATTGTATGCAATTATGTCTTGAAAATATCATAATTTTTTTATTTGTCAAAATTATTTACGGTTTAAGAGCAAAAAATCACCTTTTCCACCGTTTTTGGAAATCTCCGCCTAAACGACTTTATAGACTTTTACCTCTCACAGATAACGTCCAAATAATTCTACTAATAATTATTATAAATTCAAATATTTGTATGGATGGATGTTTGTATCACCACCACGCCAGAACGGCCGAACGGATCTGTATGAAATTTTGCACAGAGATAGAAAGAAGAAAGAAATAGACATTTATTTCTGCCTCACACAAGAGCTTATTAAAACTTAGATTTTTGAATAGCACAAATGCTTTTATTTACAATGGGGCAGTCCTAATATCGTGCAAAGCCGCTGGCAGAAGCTAGTATAATATATTTTTAAAATATTTATTAGTCGTTTCATAGATAAAACACTTAACTTTATTAACAACATAAATTACTCCTATCAATCAATCTGCCCGCGCCTTTTCCCAACTATCTTGGGGTCGGCTTCCAGTCTAACCGGATGCAGCTGCATACCAGTAATTTACACGGAGCGACTGCCTATCTGACCTCCACAACCCAGTAACTGGATAATACGATACCCCTTGGTAAGACTGATTGTCAGACTTTCGGGCTTCTGACGACCCGTAACGATTGTAAAAGATCCACGGTTGATAGCCGGGACCAACGGCTTAACGTGCTTTCCGAGGCACGGAGAAGTCTCAAAATACAAAAATGTTTATTTTATCTCAAACATTGTCATACATAAACTGAGGCATCCCCAGTAAGTTACAATAGTACTTGTGTCGAAGCTGTCTCACTTTTCCCTTATGTGGTATCTTAACAATGAAAATGCTGAAACAATGAACAGAAAAAGAAAACAAATTAAATAATTACTAAGCAGCTCTCGATGTGTGAGGAGTGCACGTATTTATATGTGCGTAGGTGTGTGTTTTGTGCGTGCGTGTTTGTTTATATGTGCTGGTGTGTATGTTTGTGCGTGCGTGTGATGGTGTGTGTGTGTGTAAGTGTAAGTATATGTATGTGTTGCTGGGTATGTAAAGATGGTCACCCATCCATGGACCAACCCCGGCAAGCGTAGCTTAACCTGAAGAATCGACCCGTGCGTCTGTTATTACTTTAGCCACGAGCTCTTCATAAATTACTCCTAACTGAGTTTTTTTTTTAATCTAATTATGATCCTCAGTGCATTGAAACGTGTTCTAATATTCCCCACTGGATAAGTAGGGCTCAAAGCAATATTAATCGCGTTGTATTGCCACAATACACGCTGAAAGCAAAGCTGAGTGGATTTTCTTTTGTTTTTCATTCGCAGGGAGACGTGCCATTCTGTATTGTACATAATGCGTCCGATGCAACGGACTGGGCTTTGTGAACTTGCTGTCAGAAGTGTTGTACCAGTCAATATTGCTCTGACGTATTAAAAGCTTGTGTAAAACTTTTTTATATGATAACAGTAACTGAATATGATTGCTCTTTTGTGAATACTTGCACGCGCTGCTTGAAATGGTCTGTTTGTTCAGGATTTTTGTAATTGCGTAGGCACGCCATTTTTTTCGTGGTCTTTTTGGTATTTAGATTCAAATAAATTGCGTAGGTATAAGTGAAATAGAATATTATAATAAACTTTATTGTACACTGTGTATTGTAAAAAAGATACACAACTTTATACAAGAACTTAAATCTATGGGTACAATAATGGCGGCCTTATCGCTCACAGCGATATCTACTAAACAACCTTTGGATGGACTAAAATAACTAAAAATAAAACTGGTCAAGTGCGCGTCGAATTTCGCATATTTAGGATTCCGTGCCAAATGTATTTTGTGACTATTTGTTTGGCTTTGGGTCAGCAAGATCCCTAAACTGTGAAAATTTGAAAACTGTAGCTCCGACCATTTGGCTGTAAAACCTGTGTAACAGACGACGGACAGACGGACACGTGAGTGACAGCAATAGGGCTCCGTTTGGATCCTTCGGGTACGGTACCCTAAAAAAGGGGTATTTGGTGGTACACTGCTAATAAATATAATCATATATAAATTTACATAGGTACTAAGGTTATAAGATAAAATGAATGTAAATTATGTCACAGTAAAACGCTTTAATAAAAATCGGCAAAGTGCGTTTTGGACTTAGCACATTTAGGGTTCGTACCAAACCCTAAAAACCCATGAAAAGGAAGTGAAGAATCACAATCGAAAGATCAGATTACACATTGCAGAACCTTGTTAAGTTTGCAACATATCTCACTTTCCTAAATTAATATTCAAGTAACAAGAAACGCTGTGCATATTAATTTTGCAGCATGTGCACTACACGGCCTACTTGGGAGAAGTGTCAGCTAGAACCGGACCAAGCCTCATTTTTTGTATTGTTTAAGTTTTGATTAAAAACCACTGTGCTTACTGTCCATTTTGTTTTTTGACATCTCAGCTGTCGTTGCATATTGGTTTTGAAGATTATTATTGGTAATGCTGCAATGTTTAAGTTCTTGTGATTATTAATTCAGTTGCAGATTTCCTGACAAATATATAAAAACTAACTTTTAATAACCTAACTACATACTTAAATACATAGCTATACAAAAACAGAATACACTACTGTTGAAGTATTCCTCCAAATCGCTATCATCTGGAGTAATCTAGACAAGCCGAAAACGTGCCCAGAAGACTGGCAGTATTGCCACGTTGAAAGGCAATGCTTATTCTTTAGGCGAAGAACGAGTCACACAAAGTGTCAATCAGTAGGTGAGAAATATCTTTGAAAAGATCATGTGCTTTCGGACTCATGAATATAGTCGTAAACCAGCGGCTTTTAAGCCGGTAGTTATCGAAACCAGCGGCTGCAAACGAATAACCAGCCGCTTGATACCGGGTAGATACCCGATTTGAGAGTCGAAAAAAAAATGTTTTCTATTAATTAATTGTTTAACTCTTATTTTTTATATCTATAAAGGCGCTATTAGCTGCCAACGACCTTGAGTGGTTAGCTTGCGTGTTCTGCGCTGAGCTCACGTAATGCGTCGTATGTCCACCCAAAAATTTCGTCTTTTCTTAAAAATATGCTTTATAGTTTTTGCGTGATTCTCAATTTGTTATCCGCGTTAGACATAACTTTACAAATTAATTACACAACGATATAAAAATATAATTTTAAATATTCTGAGATCAAATTACGACGAAAATAGTCTAGAGCAACAGATATTTTTTTCAAAGAAATAAGACTAGTCGTTTAGACGTGATGTTCAATTAAAAACCATTAAAAGTCGTGTAACAGCGCCTTAATATATGTTAAATGTATCCTATAGTAAATAAATCAGAAGGGAAACAACAAAAACGAAAAAACTAAATTATGTGAATATATCAATGAAATGTAAGCAGCCATTTCTAGCCGCTAGTAATCGCTAAAAATGATAATTAGCCAAAGAAGACGTTTCTAGCCGCTAGGCTAGGAATGTTAGTAACCAGCTTCACATCTATAGTCATAACCAAGCGTTTTGACCACAAACTGCTCAAAACTATAATTTCCAATTATTTTAAAGGATATTATGTTGTTTTTTAGGGTTCCATACCCGAAGGGTCCGAACGGAGCCCTATTGCTGTCACTCACGTGCACGTGTGTCTGTCTGTCCGTAACGTATGTTACAAAATTTTGTTCCGAAGATTTTATGTTTACTGTTACGTATATTTTACTAACAAATACCAATACATTGATGAATCGGGTTTTTTTTTGATAATTCCCACATTTCGTACGGAACCCTAATGTGCGAAGTACAACACGCACTTGACCACGTTTTTTTTGTATAGCAAAAGTAGAATTTTAGTAAGCCTAATTTTCATACTTATGGTTCAAGTGTCATGTTGGTGACTAAAAATTTCTAGACAAAAACTCTCTTCAATAATTAATTTAAAAATAAAATATTATCTTCAAATGTCGTTACCACAGCCCATAATTTATGAAAACCTCAAAAAAGTATCGTCACTGTATTTAATAATTGTTAATTACCAGTATGATGAGGGTATTAATACTGACCCAATTATTTTGGCCGATAGCAACTTTGGTGACGTAATAAACGAGAAATTAATTTTGTATTATTTTTGTTGCGCTGATTTAATCATAGTAACCTACTAATATAATAAATACGAAAGTTTGAATAGATGGACGGATGGATGTTGGTTAGTCAATTACACCAGGACGGTTACACGGAGAGAGATAGCGCTTTAGTTATGTCCATCAAAATGTAAAATAAGTTGCCAGATAATATTAGAGATATAAGCAAAATAAATATATTTATTAATAAAGTCATACTACACAGTAAAGGAGTTCTTTTATGATAAATCGATTCCAATTTTTTTTTTCTCTTGGTGTGAAAGATACACCAAAAATTTTGTAGTAGTAAATATAACCATATCCATAACAATAAAATAAAAAAAATAATAATATAAGACTAAAGAATAATTTACGTTTTACGTCCGTGACACCTCAGGTCCTGTTGAAAACCAGCGTCACTAGTTGTCTGGCATATAAGCTGAACTGGACCTATTTGGCGCAGCCGTGGGGCGCACACTTCACTTCTTTTTTTCCGTTGTTACTTTTAGTTTTTTTCATTTTTATTTTAAGTAGGTACCTATCTTATATTATTTTTTTCTTTAGTTCTCAAATGACACTGTTTTTTTATTATTTTTGTTTCTTTTTTGTTTCTAACTGTAGCCAATAAATGTATTTTCTTTCTTTCTTTATATAAGAATTTCATAATAATTACTTACAATTATTATATACATATAGCAATATACTATACCTATAAACACAAACCTTATATATATATACATAATATTATACACCCAATAAAACACAACTAATAATTTATATTGCTTGAATAACTACTTAGCCCTCTTCCTCTCTCCTACTTTACTGTGCCTGACAGGGTCCATATTGATATTGTATTATGTTATTACACCTATTTCACACATAAGGAATGCAATAAAGTATTGAGTATTGAGTATAGATTGTAGACTGGAATAGCACACATGCTACAAAATATATAGTACTAATTGCACGCGGTCGAAACCGCTAGCAGAATCAATCTGCCTAGCTCTTTCCCAATTATCTTGGGGTCGGCTTCCAGTCTAACAGGATACAGCTGAATACCAGTATTTTACATGGAGCAACTTCCTATCAGACCTCCACAACCCAGTTACTGGGTAATACGATACCCCTTGGTAAGACTGGTTGTCAGACTTTCGGGCTTCTGACGACCCGTAACGACTGTCAAAGATCTTTTGTCCAGTGGGAAATCATCCAATGACATCTCCCGCTCTGGGTGGAGCGGGAGGGCGTGTCAGACTCTTACTGACTAAAACCAACCCCTGTTCCTTCCCTGCCTGAGTGTCCAGGGGTGCGGTAACTCGTGTTAAGAATTTATCCGCTAACCCTAGGCATGCAGGCACCGGGCACGATGCCCCGTTAGTGGTGGCTGACAATCTGGAACACTACGCGCCGTCAACTCACGGGTCTGGTGCTGATCGGACGGCGAGCTACACACTGCTCGCCGTCCGCAGGCCCGGGTCTGCGGTGGGGGACCAACGGCATAACGTGCTTGCCGAGGCACGGAGGAGTCTCGGTATGTAAAGATGGTCACCCATCCATGGACCAACCCCGGCAAGCGTAGCTTAACCTGATGGATCGACCTATGCGGGTATTATTACTTTAGCCACGAGTGTTTAAACCGCTGCCAGAAGCTAATAATAGTTGAATAAAACAATAGAGAACACAAAGGTGACTATTGAGATTTGACATTAGATTGATATAAAACATATTGAATTGACAACCTGAACAGGAGTTTCGACCAATTTTTTACAATTTCGTAAAAAAAAATTATATATAAAAACGAAGGCTGTTCGGTACCACCATATTGTATTAACTACTATTCAAATATCGGGTTTGGTTACAAATACATATAAAAAACTGAGTCATTATTTTACTCTTTTTCGCTTCGTTTCTCTTTATTTGAACAAATAGTCGAAAATATTCATATTTCGTGGGCTATGCGCAAAAATTTAATTTAATTTTTTTTATGAATAAATAACAATTTTCTGACATGAATAAATGTTGTGTACTATAGGTTATTCCGTAGGTATTAATCTCTCTGTTAATGAGGAACTCATCTTAGGCCTAGATATATGTAGAAACAAAACCGGGCAATAGCGAGTCGGAAGTCGGAATTGCACACAAAGGATTCCGAACAAATCATGTATTTGTTTAGGGTTTTATTTAACTTTAAACTTCTAATAGGTTTTCCTATAATCCCTTTATAAAGAACTACTCTATCTGTAATTTTTTTTTTCAAAATTTTTGGCCCAGCATTTTTAGAGATAAGGGCCCCGAATGGTCATTTTTCAATCTATAATAACTTAAAAATTGTATATTTTGAAATTATTACAAAAAAATATTTGAGACCCTTAATAAGCCCTTTCATTTTTTCAATTTTCACACCAAAAGTGACTCCAATATTTCAAATTAATTTATTTATCGGTCTTGTAGATTCAGAGCAAATGGACTATGACAGACGGACACACGAACAGACAGACAGATAGACAGACACACGAGTTTTCCTATAAGGGTTCCGTTTTTACATTCGGATGTTCAGAACCCTAAAAAGAATGAAGTACAATTTATGAATCTCGTTCTTCCGTAGGCTGTGTAGACTACATCAAATCTTTCGCTACTGACCAAGCAAGACTACTGTACTGAAAACCTAATTTTTTTTTCGGAGTCTGATAAAGAGCAGAAGAAAAATAATTATCTGAATGAATAAAATTATAATGATGCGGTACTTTATACTTTTGTAATTGATAAATTTCTATTGCTAGACACGGGAAACTCAATAGTTCAAAAAATTATAGTCAAAGTAACTATATTTTTTATAATAATAATAATAATACCTTTATACTGATTATAAACCAATTTCAATTACCAACCTAACTAGGACTATATACAAGCTGTTGCTTAGTAATCGCAGTTGGTTCATGTTCACAGGCTAGACACTACTGTATTATTGTTATTCTGTAAAATCTCACCGTGAAAACTTAGATGAAGTGAACGTGAAGTGGGCTATCAATCCATACAATCAAGGTGGAATGACAGTTTACTTCACGCTTACTCCACCTCCTAAGTTTTCACGGTGAGCTGTTAAAAGTATCTGATAAGACGTGAATAAAATCGCCTTTGATATCATTCACTGGTGTGGTTTTGGAAAATGGCTTTTACTTTTAGGAAATACATTGGTTTTTTTATTATTTATTAAATATATTATGGAACAAAACAAAATATAAACAGAAACATCACAAAAACCTCAAAGGGTTGGTCCGGATGTTGAATACTTACGAAATATCAATGATTATAGTAAAAACATATTTTATAAATATTGGCATTTCTAATAATACTATCAGTAGCCATGCAGTCCATTCATCGATGATTCCTTAGTAAATTTGTTTTGACCAGAATTCAACGACGTCGAAAGTGACAGTGGCCAGGGCACATTGCCCGCAGAACAGATGGGCGATGGGGCCGAAAGATTCTAGAGTGGTGACCGCGAACTGAAAGATGCAGCGTCAGAAGGCGTCGAAGGTAGACCGATGCCTGGCGAGGATCGCAAGAATCGGATAGATGCAAGACGCACAGTACCGGTCGTTGTGACGACACTTGGGGGAAGCCTATGTCCAGCAGTGGACGTCTTTCGGCTGGAATGATGATGATGATGATGAGTTTTTTTCAGAAAGCAGGCGTTGTTGCTCAGAGGGCACGACAAAAAGTGAGGCATTGTTTGAGATGTAAATCCGCAATCGCATTGTGACTCATTTCCAGCTCCAAGTCCTCTGTGCTAGTATCATACCTCAAAAACGCCGTATATTACCGCAGTAATTTACCAGCTCCAAACTCACCTCGTTCGTGTATCTCTCAATTCCATCTCTATCCGTTAAATCTCGTCTAAGTTCCATACGACTTCATAAACAAATACCTATGCATACTTGTTCGTATTATAATTCTCGCCTACGCAGCGAATACAACAGCATGATATGAATAATATGAATATTCAGGAGTATATACTGTGACGTGGCATAAATTTAGCTGAGTATAAAATCCGCGGACTAAGCTGGATATTGTTGTACAGACTTGTCACAACACGTTTGAAATTATAAAAATTATGCTCCTAAATTGTTTGCCGCGGTGAAAGAAAAATATGGTGTAGTTTAGCTGGGTTTTATGTAAATGTTGTTTAGTTAGAGGTTCTTGTTATACAGCTCGTCTAGGTGGTAAGTACTTTTGTATCAACGTCCATTTCAACGCCTAGTACTCGTAGAATAGTCGATTTCTGCGTTGAATCAGTCAACATGAGGTTTCAAATTTTCGCGAGGTCTCTTTGGGTTTGAATACCCTGGTCATTCCAATTGTCTTCCAGTCATGGTAACCACACTTTCCATTAGAAGAACTGAACGACTATTTGGTAGTTTTATTATATTTTGAATCATAATCCTCTTTGTTGTTTTGCGCTAGTCGAGTCAAAAATAGCGAACGTCGTTGTTGATATCCCGAACATCAATCTTTGATCTTGCCACGAATTCGGCATTCGATATTAAACTTTGAGATAACAGATGGTATTAAAGATAGGCAATCACTAGCTATGATCATTTTCAGACCACTTATCTCTATTGAAACTAGCCTAATTGCCCAGTGCAACTACGAAACGTTTGGGTACGTATTAGTAAGCCTACGCTTTCAGGCGTAGGTAGGTACACAATTTAGGGTTGAAATGGATCATTATTATTTGAGTCGATATTTGAAAGACGTCCACTGCTGGACAAAGAACTCCCCTAAGCGTCGTCATAACGACCATTCCTGTGCGTCTCGCATCCAGCAAATACCCGTGGCCTTCCACAGGTAATTGGTCCCTCTCGTGGGAGGTCTTCTAATGCTGCGTCTTTCGGTACACGGTCGCCACTCCAGCAGGTGTATTCATATCTCAGTTGACATCAATTTGATAGGTACTTTGCAGTACATTGCTGCTTTTCTCGGTGGATATCAATTATAATAGGCACCACGTAGTACGCCTTTGTTTTCCTATTGGTCAAAGCAGCAATGTAGTGCGCAGTGACTTTCAAATTGATGTCAACTGAGTTAGCGAATACACCTGCAGAACCTTTTGGCTCCATGGACTATCTGTTCTCCGAACAATGGCACACAGCCAATTAAGTTTGGCCATTCTTCGGGCTAAATGGATAAATATCATAAACAATTTTATTTGAGAGTACCACAGATAAAATGTAACTTAACTCCGACGTAAAATGGAAGTTTAATGAAGTTGATTAATTACTTAACGTTATCGGTATGGGGGGGTAGTGGGGAGTCTCTTGAGGTCTAATTCATCATAATTACGAGATGCGATCGTGTTTCACTGTTATTTTATGGCGAACTATTAAACAAATTATAAACATTCTTCTTTGAAATGAAGTGTTGTTAATTGATGTCTATTTTCATTATGTTTTGTGGCTGTTTGTTTTTGTGGTTTTTTCGATGTATTTATTTAGATTATCAAAAAACGCCACTGCGACGATTTTTGGGCAAATTATTCAATTATTATTGTTTATTTACATATTAAAAAACTTATTATAATTTCACAATGGTTTTGCCATACACGCAAACCTCTCAGGGCTTATCTGTGTGCGAGTCTGTCTTATATTCTTAATAATGGAAAACTAATTTAATGCACTTGTATATTAACTTGCTTTTATTACTTGTTGTTCTCAAAACGTTGAAGGAAAACATTGTGAGGAAACCGGTATATCCTAGCAATTCTTAGACACGTGATATTCACCAACCCGTATGGTGGATTAGAAATTGCCCATTCAAGAGGAGGCCAAAGTCTCAGCAGTAGTTAACACCACGATGTTATGACCCTGATAAAGTTTTTTATACGACTTCCTAACTAATATTATAATAATAATTTTGAATGTAAATTTATTGTTATGCTTTTCACCTTTTTTTTTTGTGGGGTGGGAAATCATCCAATGACTTCTCCCGCTCTGGGTGAAGCGGGAGGGCGTGTCAGACTCTTACTGACTAAAACCCACCCCTGTTCCTTCCTGTCCTTAGTGCCCGGGGGCGAGGTAACTCTATTTCGAAATTATCCTGAGCCCCGGGCAGGCATCGGCCATGACGGCCCCCGTCCTAATTGCTGACAACTCTTTGAGGCGCGCGTGGAACACTACGCGCCGTTGACTCTCGGGCTTGGTGCTGGCGAGCCCATTACTCGCCGTCCGCAGGTTATACCTTAACTGCTTGACCGATCAACAATAAATTTCGCGTACATGTTGTCAGGGGTACAGAAAACGACGTACGGCACCTTTCATCCAGAAAAAAAAGTAATTTTCCCGAAAAATCTACAGTTAACGCGAGCGAAACCGCGAGCAAAACGAAGTACCTATTCTTTAATTCAGAGCTTTTATTTTGAAAATTTGTACTTTGACTTCTGTGTGAATCCATAAATTTCATGATATGGTAAAGCGTACGCTATTCAATAAAAATGAAGAACTCAAGAAGCATTTCTGAACTTGGTCACTGCATCTCAGAATACGTAAAATCCGTTTACTTATCCCTATAAAGATGCTGTGAGCTTCCACTTCTATGTATTCATCATACAGCCCGCACTCATCCGCGAACAGGTGTAGGTCCGCTTCGCTGCTCGCCATTTCTATGTTTGTACAAGTTTGTGGAGCAAAAGACGGTAGGATATTAAACATGGAAACTTAAACACGGTCAACATAGTCTCTCTTGATACAAATCATGAAATTGAAACTGCTTCGTTAGTAATAATAATAAATAATATTTTTTTATTGAGCTACAATACAATTAAAATACTTACGGACAACATTCACACAAATTAATACAGTTAAACTAACGATCGTGTCGGAAGTTTTTATATTGAGTTCTGGTACCCAAAGAAAGATTTAACTTGTGGTATGAGTACCAGTATCCTCACAGCAATTCTTAATACCAAGTGCCACATCAAAAGTTCGACATAAAGTTCAATACAGAAACAGCCCATTGAGTCTGAGTGTAGTGTGTGAAGTTATTATGACTCTGGGTTTGGTGTATTTGTTTGTGAATAGAGAAGAGTTCGAGTTAGTGGTCCTGGGTTACATTCTCGGGTCAGGCAAAGTGTTATAAAAGTTATTTTACTAGGAGCTGGCTTCTACATATTAAATAATTCATACCTTTAAATAGTAACAAAACCAAATCATTTTCCTTTGTATCGCAAAGCAGTAAATATTTTTTATACTCTTTTAATAAAAAATGAAGAAGTAAAATGGTTTCGTCACAACGATCTGGAGGTGATTTGGTGTTTTTTTTCTTATTATGTGATAATGATAGAAAAATTATGGCTAAACCAAATTACGTATCATATATCATGTAGATACGAGTAACTATGGTTTTCAGATTTAATTTCTCTGTAAGTGCCGACGAAAAGCTACTTCATCTGCACGCTTTTCTCAAGCTTTTTTCGTGAGAGCAGCCTTAACAGGGCAAATGTGACTACATTGTCAGGTGCACCCCTGTCAAACCCTTCGATAAATGCAACCATGATATTATGACATGTAATGTAATGTAATGAGAAGATAAAATTATCTTGTAATAAAACAAAAATATACCTATCTAACTTTAAATATATAAACACAAAAAATACCTAACTAAAACTAAAAGTAATCTAAAATATGGCGTCGAAAAATTCCTCCACATTGTTGTCGGCTGGTAATGTGCCCAAAAGGCTGGCGGTATTTGTATGGCAATGCTTATTCTCTGTCCAAGGAAAAAGCCAGCCCTTGGGTCACGAGAAGTGTCAACAAGGTGTTTAGATATATCTTTAAATAATTTGTGAGCACTTGGACCCCACGATCCGAGAGTTTCAACCCCAAACGGTTCGAAAATATAATTACCAACAAGGTTCCGCCGCTTGAGGTTTTCAGTAGCCGCAGCGGCAGAGCCAGCACAGCACGATGAGCTCGGAAGATGAATGGCGAAAGAGTATCGACACAAGTAGCGTCCCATACTAAAGGCCTACCCATCTTCCAAGGAAACAGAGACATGCAGTCCGGTCTCTTGCCAACGTCGTGTGCCAGGCCATGGGGTTCTAAAACAGCCGGAACGTCGACGGCGACAAGAGCACGTCGGATAATGTCGTTAATATTCGCATACCGCGCTAAGCGGACCGCGTTTCGGCTGTATGACAGGCCGTGGTGTCCAAGGCTGTTGACAACTTCGCCACAGTGGCAGCGACGAGGAGAACAACAGGGAGAGCCTAGACGTAGGGCAACAGCGAGGCGAAAAGTAGTGTCGTCGAACAAGGTGCCTATGTTCGACGACGGTAGTGCGTGAAGCTAGAGTCGATGAGATGTAATGTAATGTGAAAGTTTTAGATATTGCGTTATTACCAAAAAGCTAAATAGTGTTTATAAATGGTTTTCGATAATAGCGAAACAGTACTTACGTTGCATTTATTCTTGTAAATAAAAGTAGGGTGACATTTTCTTTTCTACTTTTTCCAATCCGAAAATTCTATTAACATTGTATTGCCATTTGTAATTATTTTACAGTACGAGGCAGACTGCATCAGTATTCAATATAAGCCAAAAATCAACTGTAGTGTCACTCACTGTATAGCTGTTTTATTTTGGCATCCTATTTTGCGGTCATTGAACTTTCTCCAACAAGTATTCGTAAAAAATCGATCAAATACCTGTGTGGTTTATCATTAGTAAAATAATAATTTATAGTATCGAAAATCTCAAAAACACGCTTTAAGTGACGTCATTTTATTTTTCGAATTTTTTTAAGCAATCCATTTCATTTGGTACACATTTAATGGGAATGCATAAAAAATAACTTATCCGCCATCTTTGGGAATACGCCACATTAGATTTAGAATAACGTCACTTAGCTAACCATGTGTAGCGACATCTATGACGCTACATACGAACTGGAACAGCAAATTCCTACATCGCGCAAGCAGAGTTCGCCACGCGATTTGAACATATACAACAGCTCGAAATCAACTATCGGGCAGTTGCCGGGCTGTTGCCCGGACCAGACACAACACCCGTCTGGTCGGAGGATCCTCCCTTTTCAATGGAGGTTGTGGGACTTTACACTCTGTTCCGCATACCCTCTATTATGGTGACCTTCGACTATGTACGTGAGCGCAGCCTTCGTCATGACGTCATCACCTGCAAACTGGCGACCCTCGAGTATGAACGTCAGCGCAGCCTTCGTGCAGCTACTTCAGCGTGACGTCATCATCATCACTTCCTCCAAGCTCTTCAGCAACGAGTCATACAGCCAGCTAGTACAACGACAACGACGACAATGATAACGATAACGCCGACAACGATAGAATAGAATAAAATAGAATAGAATAGAATAGAATACTCTTTATTATGTACACCATATAAATTACAATAAAAATATGAGGAAAACATTACATAGGGTGACACAATGGGCGGCCTTATCGCTAAAAGCGATCTTTTCAAGACAACCTTTTGATGGATTTTAAAGAAAAAAGGAAATACAGTACTGTAGGTAGTCTTAGGTGTACTATTTATAATAATATATACAATAAATACATTATAGATAAATATATACATTAATAATTATGAAACAAAACGCATAGAACCCTAGTAAAAATGATTACAGAGAGAGGTAGTGACTTTTGACCATTGTTTTGAAAGTGGACAAGGATTGAGCACGCCTTACCGACACGGGCAAGGCATTCCATAACCGCACCGCCTGAACCGTAAAAGATTTGTCGTAAAAGCTGGTGGAATGCATCATCTCTAGTCTCAAGTTTTCCGATGACCTCAGATATCTATTATGTGTGTTATGAAGGAACTTGAAACGTTCTTTAAGATAAGAGGGGGTTGTAGGATTGAACAGAATACTGTAGAGCAGAAATAAAATATGAGAATCCCGGCGAAGACGTATGGGAAGCCACTTGAGCTTGATGCGAAATTCAGAAATGTGATCATATTTGCGTAGGCCAAATATAAATCTTATGCAAAGGTTTTGAAGACGCTCAAGTTTATGTAGTTGTGCCTGGGTGAGATCGAGATAACTGACATCAGCATAGTCAAGGATGGGAAGCAGAAGGGACTGTGCAAGTGCAGTTTTAGTGGCAGTGGGAAGAAAGTTCCTCAATCGTCTAAGGGACCTGGCAGATGCAAAAATTTTGCGGCTTACGTCCTGTAGCTGCGGACTCCAGGACAGATATTTGTCAATCCAAACCCCAAGGTTCTTTACTTTCTCAAATATTGGAATAGTAGTTCCGTTAAATTGTGCCTGGGGAAGCTGTGACCAATTTACTTTTGGAATCAACCTAGAGCTGCCAACAACAATAACCTGAGTCTTCGACGGATTTACCTGAAGCCCATTTGCCTCACTCCACTCACAGACCGTAGCCAAATCCTTGTTTATTGCAATAATTGCATCAGCCAGATCTGCAAGGGCAGCTTGTTTGTAGATTTGTAAATTGTCTGCATATATGTGGTAGGAAGATAGAAGTAAACACAAACGACGACGACGTACCGCTCCGACTCACTGGAGCCCGCAGCAGTTCTCCGACTCACTGGAGCCTGCAACATCATCCCGACTCACTGGGATATCATCACCGCCGACAGTTCCGACTCACCGTGAACTATCCGCCTATTCCGGTTCCGACTCACTGGAACCAACCTTCCACTGGCCCGGCAAGCATCACGTATGAACGACTCATCGAGAACTATCTATCTTCGATCTCCGGAGGGGAGTGATGCAGCGACATCTATGACGCTACATACGAACTAGAACAGCAAACTCCTATATCGCGCAAGCAGAGTTCTCCGCGCGATTTGAACATACACAAAAGCCCGAAATCAAATATCGGGCAGTTGCCCGGACCTGACGGGTTTTGTGTCTGGTCCGGGCAACTGCGGCAAATCGGAAACCTGAAAGTGTAACTTCTAAGAATTTTTTTACATAGTTTTTTAGTTATTAGGATTTCGATAGAAAAATAAATTAAGACAGTCAATTAATGACATAGCCCGAAGAATCGCCAAACTGAAGTGGCAGTGGGCAGGGCACATTGCTCGCAGAACAGATGGTCGATGGGGCCGAAAAGTTCTGGAATGGCGACCGCGTACTGGAAGACGCAGCGTTGGAAGGCGTCCCACAAGGTGGACCGATGACCTGGTGAGGGTCGCGGGTAGCCGATGTATGCGAGACGCACAGGACCGATTATTGTGGCGACACTTGGGGGAGGCCTATGTCCAGCTGTGGACGTCTTTCGGCTGAAATGATGATGATGATGATGAATTCATGAAAATCTGTCAATGACCGATAATACCATGCTTAACAATATTATTATAAACCTTATATGTATTTAATTGTGATCATGTTAATTTATAACGAGTTAGTACCTACATAATTGTCACACACGTTTAGGAGTTATTACAAGCAATTAATTGTCTATTAAACGTTTTATCAAAATAATAGGTTAGGTTTATCATTAGGTTCTATGGCATATTTCATTCCAGGTATTACGACGCTGGCTAGACTATTAAACAATAACTGTCATTTTGTATAATAACAATGACAAGTTTACCTAACTTAGAAACTTTGTCCTACAGGGAAACGCCAGGGGTCGTTTTAAGATGATATCGTAAAAACAGTGGCATACTATCTTACACCATCCAACATGGGATTGTCAGCCTCTATGCACATGTTCAAAGGACACATAAATCATCTGGGAACACATCCGTTTCATATCAATCATGCCGTAGCCTTTACACTTAATACCGTTTCCAACGAAAAACTCAACATTTACATAGAAGAAAGCCGTCTGGTCCCCTATTATGGAAATCCGATCACGTCGAGGCCTTTAAGATATGGTATCCCGGCAGAGATTTCAACTCCTTGATCCTAAGTTACGTTGTTGTAAACACCGCTTATGGAAATCAAACGATACGGAACCCTTGCTCCTTCGTACGTATCATTTTATGCCATCTTTTCAGGCCAAATATGTCGAGGGCATGTAAATGTTTGTATTTAAATTCTGTTGCTTTATTCGCATTTCCCGCAGGCGCCATATTTGGACATCAGATCTTACATTGTTTTGAGTAGGTTTTCGTGGTGGTGTGCTGGGAGTGCAGTGTTTTGAAGGGCAATCTGTTTGCTTGGGGGGACGAACTGGATAGGTTCCGTCAAAACGGGGAACAAAACGAGCGGGTACGCAAATGATGGAAGAAAAGGATGAAGGCTTTTGCCCAGAAGAGGGCCAGTGTGCAAGCAAAAAAATTTGGGTTTGGTTAAATGAAAATGTCAGTCAGTAGACACCAGCCAAGGCAGATTTTTTCAGTCACATCATAAATCTTGGTAGCATGTGCAAAATAAGAATCTAAGTTCTAGAAAGAAAAACACGTTCATCGTAATACGTTTGTAACGAAAGGTTTACATTTTGATATTTTTTTCTACATAATGAAATGGAAAATATTTGGTAGCAAAGCATTAAAAATTTGAAAACCACTGCGAGTGCTGTTTTGCTAAGCAAAAGAAAGGAAAAGAAATGAATGGTCAAGTACGATCGAGTAATATGGGTTCCGTGTTTTCACTTGGATAACAAGTGTGTACCAATATTAACTGAACAAAAAATTTAGAGAAATTATCCTTTCCAATGATTTATTTAAATTGTTAAAGTTATACTTCTTTAGGCACGTTATGAAAAAATGATGAGAGTGAAATTTTAAGATGCGCGCGCATCACTGTCACACAAAATTCACAGGTTGAAGTTAGCTAGAACCGACACCCTGAAGTTAGCTATGGTCTGTGGTTCATGAAGAATGATTATATTCCTTTTGTAAACTTTGTGGCAGTTTGGTTTTTTATCTTGTTACGCCAAAGAAGTATAACTTCTTACGTGCATACTCATAGGTACACAAACTTTCTTTTTTTTTTTTCTCAACGTTTTTATCTGACCAACAGAAGAACATAATTATTATGATTCTAGGGCAAGTCATCCAGCTCAGTAGACACAATTTTGAGAAAGATGTTGACAGAAGGATCCGGCTGGGTTGGGCAGCGTTTGGAAAACTTCGTCAGGTCTTCTCGTCCCCTATCCCACAACCTTTGAAGACTAAGGTTTTCAACCAGTGCGTCTGCCCGTTATGACATACGGTGCCGAAACGTAGACACTGACGGTCGGGCTGGTCCACAAATTCAAGGTCGCTCAGCGCTCTATGGAGCGGGCTATGTTAGGAGTTTCTTTGAAGGATAAAATCAGGAATGAAGTTGTCCGGAAAAGAACCGAAGTAACTGATGTAGCTTGCAGAATAAGCAAACTGAAGTGGCAGTGGGCTGGTCATGTTTGTCGAAGGACCGATGGCCGATGGAGCAGACGAGTCCTGGAGTGGAGACCGCGTATCGGCAAGCGTAGTGTGGGAAGCCCCCCAGCTAGATGGACCGACGACCTTGAGAAGGTGGTTGGGATAGACTGGATGCGGTAGGCGGAGGACAGGGTGTTGTGGCGCAGCCTGGGAGAGGCCTATGTCCAGCAGTGGACTGGAATAGGCTGAGTTGATTGACTTAGGTATTTATAAAGCAGTTTCACACTTTAGAATTTGTAAATTTTAAGGGAGTTGTGGCTCCTTCTGCGGAACCCCAAAAATCGAACCACTGAACTTTCAGTAATACAGTTCCACAATTTATTAAGCACAACAGTGGGTAACTCCCACTTATTCTGCAAATCACTGAGATATAACTTATTAAACTCAGTCTGCTAAAAACAAGGTTATAACGGTAAAAACTGTTACAAAAACATTACAATATTTTATGCAAAATATTTCATGAGATTCAACTTTCGTTAGTAAAGAAGTGAATTTAACTAATTTGTTGAAGAGACGAGATTTTCTCGGCGTTAAATACAGCTTTCAGATTAATCTCTGACTGTTTTAATTTCACGTCAATTAACCTCTCTCCATTTTATTTTCCATTAGCAAACCCTCCTAACCTTTATGAATTGGAATTTTGTTTATAAGCATAATTTGAATTTATATTTTTCGGGGAATTAAAGTATCAAAAGACAAAAAAAAAATTGTGTGCAAGACAGAGATAACTTTTATGAACTTAAGATACAATGAGACTATACTACAAGGAAGCTTCCATCTAATGTAGTTTGGAGGTTCATTGAAAAGGGAGGACGACCAGACGGGAGTTGTGTCTAGTCCGGGCAACTGATATATTATTGACTAGCACTTCGCCCACGACATCGTCTGCGTGGATTTCAGAAATTTATAGCCCGTTACACTCAAAAATAACGTGGCTTTATATTAGTTAAAGAATTTTCAAAATCGGTTTAATAAATCCAGAAATTACCCCCTACCACCTCACAAACTCATAAACTTTACCTCTTTATAGTATTAGTATAGATTATTTTGTAGTCTTTAGCAACAGCTCAACGGTTGATTTCGGACTGTACTATATGTTCAAATTGCGCTGAAATCTCTGCTTGCGCGATGCAGGATTTGTAAGTTTCGTTCGAATGTTGCATCATAGATGTCACTACCGTAGCACCAGTGCAATCACATTTGGTATCTAAAGAGACAAATTGCACCCTTAGGTACTTAAGTTTTCTGTCGTCTTGAAGTCATAACGTGGTTAATTATTTCTCTTGGTCTCATTATTATGAATTAATTTAATATTATGTATTTGTTTACAAGAGTATGCTAGCGGTTTGCCTCAAAAAATATCCAGGACATGTGTGCCAAGTTTCATCCAAATACGTTCAGCCGTTAAGGAGTAAAATCGTAACAAACGAACAAACTCACATTCGCATAATATTATAGTTATGGTTAATATTGGAATGTTTAGCCAGTGTTGTCCCATTGCAGAACAAACGTCTGTTATAAATTAGGCCAATTACAAACAAAAATCAAAGTCTAAACGAATTCTAAGGCTAACGACACACGAGATCAAGCCAAATCTCAAAGGGCCAAACGCTTTACAGCTCAATAGACCAACACAACCAGAAAAAAAATTGAACCTAACGTCATGTCGCACGGCAATTAACAGCTTGCTGTGTGTTTTTCAATCCGATTCAATTTCCACCGACATAAAGTCCGTCTGAAAACCTCATGTGTATAGCTAAGCGCGCTTTTAATCGTCGCTCGAGCGTTTCGCTCAAACGTCACATTCAGAGCGGTTCTGTAGCGAGCTGCATTCGAAAAGAGTTGGAAGCGGGATGTGCTGGTTACCTAGATGTGGAACTAATAGATGGGCATGTTGAAAGAATAATGAAGAGGAGTTGTGTTTAGAAAGGGGCTTTGTTATAGTGGTGGCTTTAATGGGAACGAAGTTTGTTTCACATAGAGTAAAACTGGAAATGAAGTAAATTACAGTTAAGGTTTTGAGGAGGCCTTGCCCAGCAGTGATACAGAGTAGGGTAGTCAAAAAAAAAAATGTTCAACAAAAAAACTTTTTTACAAAAAAAACAACCGACTTCCAAAAAAAAATACACAAAAATTTATAAATAACTTTAATTTCGGAAGTCGGTGTCAAATAACAAAGAAGTAAAAATACAAACACCGACTTCCGAAATTAAAGTTATTTATAAATTTTGTAAAAAAGTTTTTTATTTTTCACTTTTTAGTTGTTATACCCCAGAACTAAAAACCCCAATATAATGGAACGCGGAATTTAAACATTTGGAGAACACCAAAACGTCATCGAGGTACACGTATTTTCCGTTTTTGTTCAGTTTCTCAAAAAGCGCTGAAGCAATTTCGATAAAATTTATATGGGACCACCTCGGGAGTATATTCTTCCACATGAAAAAAGAATTTTGAAAATTGTTTCACAACTGACGGAGAAATCGGGCAACATACATACAAAAAAAAAATCATACAGACGAATTGAGAACCTCCTCTTTTTGGAAGTCGGTTAAAAACTACAAACAAGCTTTTTCGCAGCAAACCCTTTCATTTTATACCCTTAACATGGGAATGCAAAAATAATAATTATTCCGCCATTTTCTGAAGTCCACCATGTTGTATTTAGAATGACGTCACTTAGCTAACCATGCATTGTCATCCAAACTAAATAATGTATTCAAAATTTCGGTTCAACCGAAAACCGGGAAATGGATCAAATTTAACTTTTAAGATTTTTTTACATAGTTACACGTGAAACTAATAAAAAAAAACCAGACAAGTACGTGTTGGAATTAGCACATTTAATCATTTTAATTCAGAACATTACATTCCATAAAATTGTTAGTAAAATAATTCTTATCACTATGTTAGTAACGTTATGAATATTTAATTTTATTATTTACAAATTGCTCTATTTAATATTATAAAGGACACCTCCAGAGCCGTGAACAGTGTTCCAGTGCCTTACAACCGTATTCAGAAGGCTGCTGGTGCTGCCCCGCACGCGGCGCATCAGGCAAGCCACCCTTTTTCGTACTATGGCTCTAAAGCAGTCCCTTCTGGTCCATTTAGGGTTCCGTACAAAATTTTTGACTTTGGGTCAACAAGATGCATATACTGTGAAAATTTGAAGACTGTACCACCAACCGTTTGTCTGTAAAACCTGTGTGATAGACAAGGGACAGACAGATGCGTGTGTGACAGCAATAGGGGTCCGTTTTGGACCCTTCGGGTACGGAATCCTAAAAGGGCGTGTTAATAATTATGACTATAGAACAGAATCTAAATATACTGCCACGAAAAATTCGTTTTGATTTGGCATAACTATATAGTAGTTTAATAAAATAGTGCTTTTACGATTACCGATTTTTTTTTATATCAAATCATTGCTGTATTTATCAACTTTTTCTTAGTTCATTTTCTCGTTTTTTTCGAACTTCATGTAGGATTATCTAGACAGTTCCTGAAGACATGCATTTTATAATCTCATTCTTTCACCCGTCCCATTTTCCCATCCAATTTTACCTCGTATATCTTACAGCACTCACTTCCGACATTGTTTTGACAAATCGAACCAGTAGGTATGAGGAAAATTCGGAAATTCGGTTTTCTTTCAATAAACGGGATAAGGAATAACATTACAGGAAGTTTTTTCTTTATAGATATGTCGACGGTGATCGAGTATGTGTAGAGTTTGGTGTCAATTCGATCGATCATCGGGCCTAATAGTGGATGCATTAGTGGGAGGATTAATACTGTCTGTATGGATGTTATGATTATGGTTTATTAAGAGGCTTTGGGAGAATATGTAGATGGTTGTAAAACTGCAGTTGTATGCTAAAAGAAAGAAAATTGCGTTTATTGGCACAGCATCACTACATATCAATCAATCTGCCTAGCCTTTTCCAACTATCTTGGGGTCGGCTTCCAGTCTAACCGGATGCAGCTGAATACCAGTCGTTTACTTAGAACGACTGCCAGCATTACTACATATAATAAAATAAATGCCACCGCTGCGTCAGTTTGTCTGTCTGTTCGCGATAAACTCAAAAACTACTGAACGGGTGTTTCTTGCGGGTTTCCCTAATAGGGAGAGTGATTCATGAGGAAGGTTGAAGCGTATATTTAGTAACCACAAGAAAAAGACGGGTCATTACTGGAATAAAAAAGCTACATTTTTATGGATATTTTTTTGTATTAATATTATTTTTATTTGAAACAAAAATGTCTACATAACATTTTATGAAGAAGATCGTCAACCAAATCAAACGACAGTTTTATAACCAAACGATAGCCGTAAAATCTAAGGTTTGGGACATTATACTAAAATAAAACTAGTCTCAATTGTTTGCAAAAGCTCTTGACTCAATCTTGCTGAGCATGGACCCCACTGAGACCGTCATAAAAACAATTTTGGGTTCGAATTGGCATAATCACTATAACTTTATAGATGTTCGTATTTCTATAGATGTCAATTAAAAGTTTGAGGCCCTGTAGGTACATCATTACATACATTAACTCACACTTCTTCTCCATGGGGGCAAGTAGAAACTTCAGAATGCCACCTTCTAAGATTCTTATACACTCCTTTTGCTTCGTTCGCGTTCATACTCAAATTATCGTTGATATACGCACACCGATTGCGAGTATTACGCACCTGGGCTATGAAGAACATCACAAATAAGATGCACAAGAATCAGAAACAATGTGACGCAACATGCGCGCAACAATCGCAAAACAATTGCCCAACAATCGCGAAACATTGTTTGCAGCAATATTATTTTGACGGAACATTAACATATTGCTAGCAACATTACAACATTCCGTGTGGCGTTAGCTGAGATGATGAGAATGAGAATTGTCCAGTGCTCGGTCATTTATACCGATTTTTATTGCCTGTAGCCAAATTCGTTTTGTAGTAACATAGTGAATAGGTTGTTGCTATCGAATTATATCTTGTTATTTGTTTTTTTTTCCGCAACTCTGAAAACTTTGAAATTAGATAACTGTAAAGAAATTGTAATCTGAAGCTGTGATCTTATATTTCTAGAAATCAGTTTACTGTATAGAAAAGAATATCTTTACAGAAAACTATTTTTTCAAGCTAAATTTATATTCATAGGAAAATTGGAAGCTGTGATTTTGCCTTTGACTATTTTATTTGTAGAGTATAGCATAGTTTTTAATTATATTTTTTATTGAATCGTTGTTATAATATACCAGTGATTATATTTTATGTGTCAGCCCCTAAAAATCATGTGTTTTATTTATGCATCCTGCAATTTCGGGATTGAAGTAGGTATAGAAATATTTCTTCTTTAATTTTAATACCTAAAATCGCATTCAGGTTTAAGATGGAATGAAAGTATAGACCGTAGAGTTTTGAGGACAATAGCAATGGCTTTCTTGATATTTATATTGTCAATATTGTAACGTGTCGGGGTCACAAAAGTGTAATTTTTTGATAAATATCTCGTATTGTCTTTAATTTGTCCAAGCTAAAGCATAAATTCGAAAGTAACTCTATTTGTCTTGTCATGAACAACAGTAACAATTTTGATGAATTTTGTTTTGTATTTTATCTCGGGTATTCCGGGATAGATCAAAACGTATTACATATTTTTGAACTCTATTTCAATTATCATTGCAACTCTGTTCTATCTGCGCTGATGCTTATCCGTAACATTTTTGTCTATATTTTGAGTGTTACAAAAAATATGTAACTTCTTCCCCAATGACTGCTCCAGTCAACCGCGGGCCTAATAGTGGATGCAGTAGTGGGAGGATTAACTGTCTGTATGGATATTATGATAATTGTTTATTTAGAAGGCTTTGGGAGAATAGATGATTGTAAAACTGTGTTGTGTGGGTTGTGTTAAAACTGCATTTGTTTGCTGAAAGAACGAAAATTGCGTTTATTGGCACAACATCACTACATATTATAAAACAAAGTCCCTTGCTGCGTCTGTCTGTCCGTTTGTTCACGATGAACTCAAAAACCACTAAACGAATTTTCATGCGGTTCACCAATAGACAGAGTGATTCATAATTAAGGAAGGTTAGTAGTAGGTAGGTAGTTTAGTACGATCATGTGTCGGAATTTCGAAAGCGGTTGAGGTGGCTGCCTATTCGGCAACGTCGGGATACCCACATTCTTTCCTTACTCTTTTCCTTCAGTTCTTCACAATCCCAACTGCCCCTTGTATCTCCGAGAACGCTTTGAGTATCTTGTTCCAAGAGGAAAACCTTGCCGCTCATCGTCCTCTCTTCTCCTTCGGTTTCCTTCCCACTCTTCTAGTCGTTACGGTGGATCCTTTACTGTTCGTGCTGTACGCCTTTGGAACTCTCTTCCACACACTCTAAGGGATCGCCCTTCGTTGGAGGTGTTCAGGAGAGGAATAAGGGAGCATTTTCTGTCAACATGACCCATAATAATATGTTTTTTATAGAATATCTTTGTTTATATTATAGGTATATATTACGTTTGTGTATCACATATTTGTTTAGTTTATTTAAGCAACAATATTAGATTTTGAGTTTTGTTGTGCACTTATGATAATCCTAAGCAAGTATGTATTTTTCACCTTGTGGTTTGCTGTAAGAAAACCCAAACGCTGGGTTAAGCTCGCCTTTGTAATTAACTGTCCCATTGTGTTTTTCTGTACATGTTTTATGTGTACAATAAAGAATAATAATAAAAGGTTCAGGTGTATTATTTGTACCTGTACTGAACTGGGGTGGGTGTTAGTTCAACATAAAATTTAATTAAACTTACAATGTCCACTAAATATCTCTTCTAGCAAATTTATACCACAGACTACACATATTGCGACTGTGGCGGAGAAATGCAAAATGAGTTGCAAGTGACATACATGTTAGTTACGCTCTATGAGTGCTCCTGAAGAGATTTTTAGAATTGTAGGGTACTGATGGAAACTGAGTACGTACGTAAAAGTAGAGCAAGTATTATGAGTAATGCTTGAAACGTAAAAAGTATCTGCGCTAAAAGGTTTCTGAATGTAAATAATAACTGTATCAAATTGCCTCTTCAGATTCACGCTCACGGTAGAATAAGTTGTGCAGTCTTAATATTTTTTTTTATTTACTTTTGATAGGCACGCGTTTTACCACTATCTCACCTGATGGTAAGCGATGATGTGGTCGAAGATGGAACCCGCTTGCCTAAAAGTAACCTATTCACTCTTGAATTAAAGACTCCCAGGTTGTAGCTATCAGCAAACATAGACTCCAGCAGGCTGTACGCACAATGAATGTGTTCTCAACACGTCTTTGCAACGTGTTTTGTGATGTTGGCAGCATTGCATAGTCACATACATTCAGTGCGTCTGTTACAGATTTTACTGCAAATAATGTTGCGCAATTTTGTGGAAAAATAATTATCTTATGCTTCGACAATAATCTATTACAGTAGGCAGTAAAATAATGAACTAAGACCCACTTACATACACCACAAATCTATAAGTAAATTCATAATTATTATAATTATGTATAGCATAATATACATTAAGGCCCTACTCACGGTCCAGTGGCGCCCTCATTGAAAAAAAAAATCGTAGCATAGCACAAAGTAGTAGGCAAAAGTACCAAAAACGGCCGTTTCTGACACTTTTGCCTACTACTTTGGATACGAAACATTTTGAGACCTGTTTTAACAACGTAAAAATTCTTTATCCTCTTTGTAACAAACGTGAAGTTGTATTTTTTAATATTTATTTTCTGTGCTATGCTACGATTTTTTATTCAATGAGGGCGCCACTGGACCGTGAGTAGGGCCTTAAATTAGCCTTATAATTTTCCCACCGCTGGCACTCAAACCTCCTCTCTATCCTAGAGAATAAGCCGTCATCCACCACGCAGGCCAAGTGGGGGTTAGTATATGACAGATGGTCTTCGAACTTTTGGTTCTAGGACATGCCGATTTTTTCACGATGTTATCCTTCACCGTTTTGAGAGCAGTGCAGAAGTAAATGCATTTAGCACTAAACAAATTAAAGTAATCGTAATAATTCTGTCAATTATTTGAAGATGACTGAATGATGTTTAAAATAATGTGATCTGAGGAGAAAATGGGCCTTAATACACTGAATTTCTTCATCAGTGCACCACAAAACTTCCCTAGGAAATAATGGACCCTTAAATAGTCTAACTTTTTTGCAAAACGGTTTCAAAAGCAACTGTCAAATAAATTAACGTCAGCCCACTTCTCTGCGGCTCTAAAACATGTATCGTGTACCAATGTAATCACATTTCCCACCTCGTCTAGCGAACACTGTTTTCTTTTACATAACAAAGAAAAATACCTCTATTTCAGTAACACGGTACAACAGAAATCCCTTTTGTTTCGTTCCAACAGCGCTCGGATGTGGACGGAAAACAATTTTAAATTGTCTTATTTTAAAACTTTACAAATGTTATCTATGGAATGAGGCGCGAATTTATGGCAGGACTTTTTTGAAGATTTGAGACAGGTGTTATGGTAAATGAATTTTTGTACGATTATGATTTAGTTGTCTATGGTCATCATCATCCACAGTCCGACTTTGTCAGCCACAGGGCATTATAGACTTCTCTTTCTCGTGCTCCGCAGGGAAACCCGAAGAATCGCCAAACTTAAGTAGTAGTGGGCAGAGCACATTGCTCGTAGAACAGATGGTTGATGGGGATGAAATTTTCGGGAATGGGGGCCTCGAACTCCCACGAAACCCCCGTTTCAATTAAAAGATATAAAAACGCATAGGTAATAAACATAACAATTTTGTCGTAATCTTTTCGTCGTGTAAACTTTTTTTAAATGACTATAGCTATGATTCCATGATTTTTTTAAATGACTATAGCTATGAGACATGAAAACCATAACCTAAGTTATTTCAAAAGTGTATTTTATTTTAACAAGTGAGAGCAACTTGAAACAAATAGCACTAAAAGTATCTTACTTTTGAAATTTCTGTCGCATTCTATATAAGACTTTATTGTTAGTGAACGACAAAGAGCAAAGCATATGAATATATAGGTAGATCCAATCATGAAACCGTCCCAAAAGTCCAGTTAAGCAGCCGACAACCTCAGAGGTTGACCTGCGAGATGCCACACAAAAAAACCGTCCGACTTTTCACCGAAAAAAATATTATACTCTCAAAAATTATGTTTTTATCAAAACCTAATCACAAAAACAATACGCAAAAGAAACAATAGTCAAGACAAAAAACACGATAAACCAAAAGCAAAAGGAAACAGTTCAGTAATTACGGCAAAGCGAAAAAACGCCAGATTCATTTCAGCCCCTTTTCAGACATTATTAGAAATGTCTTCATATGCAGGCAATGTGAGATTTCCGTCGAAAAAAGGGGTTTTATTTCAGACAGCTATCCGCTGGGGAGCTCTTCGTCACGTAAGGGTGTCGTACGATACGCGTACGTGCCAAGAACGCAACTGTCCCTAATGCGTCTACTCGACCGAACATCCTAGTTAGGGAATTTGACTGATAACGCATGGTGAGGGGGAATAAAGGAATGATATATTGTGTAGGCTTTTGTTTCAAACTTGGTACTTGCTTTTGAGGGCTTATAAGTACCTACTTAGGTGGATCTTCGAAAGAGTCGGATTATTTTTTAAGGTTCGAAACGAAGCCCTATTGCTGTCACTCACGTGTCCGTCTGTCAGTCTGTCTATCTGTCCGTCTGTCCGTCTGTCCATCTGTTCATCTGTTCGTCGTCTGTCAAAAAATTTTGTTCTGGAGATTATTTTTAATTTCCCATTGACCTATGAACTTGAAATTTGGTAATAATGTTTATTCAAACGTGTATTATAGTAACAAATACTAATATATTGATAAATCAGATTTTTTCTTTGATAATTCCCTCAGATATGGAACCTTAAATGTGCAAAGTCCGACACGCGCACTTGGAAGTTTTTTTTAAATATTTGGTGCCTAATTGACGACATCAAAGAATTTGATTTGACTGCTTCATGTTCAATTTTGTTGTTTTCTGATTACTACTAGTAACTTTTAAGAACAACTAATTTTGCAGGTATTTCAATTTCTGTTTTTTACTCAAACTGTAAGCCAAATATAGGTCTATATATTATTACGCTCACTAGTCTTGGTATCCGAAAAATTTCTTACCGTATCGTGCAACTTAAAAGAACGAAACATAAAGTTAGAAACGTATGTGGTATTCGTTGGCAATGGCTCGCAATAAATCAAGCGGTGCCATTAAACGCGATATCTTATTGCAATAGGTGGATTCTGGCGATACCGAAACCGCTCGCCGTGGTAGTGTCTTAAATTCTGTTTATTGGAAAGTATTGGGAAATACTGAATATCAATTACTTACTGCTGCATGCGTTTGGAGAATAAAGGGAGATTCTATAGTTCTTACAATACTAGAGAGAAACAATCCCTTTCCCAACTATCTTGGGGTCGGCTTCCAGTCTAACCAGGTGCAGCTGAATACCAGTATTTTACACGGAGCGACTGCCTATCTGACCTCTACAACCCAGTGACTGGGTAATACTATCGTATTGGTAAGACTAGTTGTCAGACTTTCGGCCTTCTGACGACCCGTAAAGTCTGTCAAAGATCCACGATTGACAGCCGGGACCAACGGCTTTACGTGCTTTTCGAGGCACGGAGGAGTCTCGGTATGAAAAGATGGTCATCCATCCATGAACCAACCCCGGCAAGTGTCGCTTAACCTGATGGATCGACCCGTGCGGCTGTTATTACTTTAGCTACGAGCTCCTCGACCAGAGAGAAACACTATAGATATTATTGTAGCGACATCTATGACTCCGCACACGAACTAAAATAACAAAATCCTACATCGCGCAAGCAGAGTTTTCCGCGCGATTTGAACATATACAACGGTCCGAAATCAACCATCGGGCAGTTGCCCGTACCAGACACAACACCCGTCTGGTCGGAGGATCCTCCTTGCAATGGAAGTTGTGGGACTTTACACTCTGTTCCGCATGCCTCCACATTATGCTATATGGCTAAATGTCATCTGTATTGAATGCCGCGGGAAGTGTAGTTTTTAGAAATGATAAATGTGAATGTGGAGCTACCTATACATCCCAAACAATGCTCCACCTCTTGTCATGCCCTCTGTGCAGTAACAACTGCAGTTTGAAAGAAATTTGTTTTAGGAAGCTTTAAGCCTTAAGCTTTTTATACTCGATATAATAATAAATCACGTGATGATAACGAAATAATAAAATCTAGAAAATGTTTTTTTTTTGGTAGCTCCCATACATGTAAAGTGGGCATGACATTTTTTCTCCCCTATCCTATTGCGTGGAGTGTCCTTGGATAGGGTTTGCAAAATCATTCCGGGGTTAGAAAGACCATTTTTCGATTCAGTGATTCATTTGCGAAATATTAAACTTTATGCTTAAATTTTTTGTTCGAGTCGAGTATACCTCCCCAACGCTTAATCCCGCCGCCCTAAAACCTAAACTATGCGATTGAAAAATATAAATAAATTCGTGATGGTAGTATACAAAGGAAAACTGTCATGGCTTAGTTAACTCTCTTAGTTTTAGAGTAATAATCGCCCAACTTATAAAATGTTTCTACTTTTTACATTTCATACTAAATAAAATACAAAATTCTTATAAAGTAGTTACCAAGGTGAAGTTTTTACTCATTTATTATATACTCGTAAAAGTGTAGCAAAAATGTAAAATTTTAGAAAATCAAATCTTTTTAATTTAAACCACGAGCTCAATTAATATGTTCATAGTAATAAACATCAAGTATAATAACATAGTGGTTACTATACTTGGTGGCTTGTTGGTGTGGTTACGTGGTGGTGGTAGTGGTGGTGGTGGTGGTGGTTGTTCATCTGTCCAGGGGTTGTGGATAAATTCGAAACACAGTGCCCCTGGGCACTCAGGCAGGGAAGGAACAGGGGTGAGTTTTAGTCAGTAAAAGTCTGACTCCACCCAGAGCGGGAGAGGTCATAGAATGGACTCAGACCCCCACAAAAAAAAATGGTGTTGTTCATAAACCTACTTCAGGTACCAGTCTCTTACAATGGTAAAATTTTATTTGCATTAGTTACAAACAATGTAAGTTAACCAACTGTGAAGAGAAAATAAATGACATTTGAATTTCAAAAACATAAAATAAGCCCCCTTCTAAGTACGCATGTTATAACGGGCGGCAACGGAACCCTACCATGCACGTGGCCCGACACGCACTTCACCGGTTTTTATATTTCTCGTCCGCTTGAAAAATAGAAACTTTATTTGAAAGTTAGTGTTGCGCCAGTTTCGTTTGACACAATTGAACTTTTATTGAAAAAGTTTCAAAGCAAAATGTTTTATACTCGTAAATAGTTACTATTGACACTTATTGCACAAACTATATCTCTGGTATAGCAATCAAGCTACCAGTTTGTGCCACAGCTTTGCTTATGCCCATGTCTTCTATCAGAAGAATCTTGCATAAAATAAAGTCAACTAGCTGCCGCCCGCGGGAAGCTGGTGCTTCCCACCTTTATAAATTATTGTATTTTATTTGTGTTAAACCAAGATATGAAATTTCATCAAAATCCATTCAGCCGTTTGAGCGTGAAGGAGTAACAAACATTCACACTTTTGCCTTTATTATATTAGTGAGATAGTGTAATGGCACTTAGCGATACCGATAGTGAATAGATAATCCTAACAAAAAAACTACTTAGGTGAAGTCATTACTTATTTAATATTTAAAACCAATAAAAAACAAGTAATATTTTGAAAAAAAAAAAATTTTTTTAACCAACTTCCAAAAGGAGGAGGTTCTCAATTCAATTCGTCTGTGTTTTTTTTTTATTTTTTTTTTTTTTGTATGTATGTTACGCGATTTCTCCGTCAGTTGTGAACCAATTTTCAAAATTATTTTTTTTATCTGAAAGAATATACTCCCGAGGAATTTATATAGGACCATATATAAATTTTATCGAAATTGCTTCAGTGCTTTTTGAAAAACTGAACAAAAACGGAAAATACGTGTACCTCGATGACGTTTTGGTGTTCTCCAAATGTTTAAATTCCACGTTCCATTATATTGGGGTTTTTCGTCAAATAACGAAGAAGTAAAATACAAACACCGACTTCCGAAATTAAAGTTATTTATTAATTTTTAGTGTAATTTTTTTTTGGAAGTCGGTTGTTTTTTTTGTAAAAAAGTTTTTTTTCGCTTTTATTTTAAAGGTAAACTGTCAACTCAAATTAATATGTTCATGGTAATAAACATAAATCTCTCTTATAAGTCCACATGTTATAAAGAGCAATTACGGAACCCTACATTGCGCGTGGCCCGACACGCAATTGGCCGGTTTATTTTTAATAACATTAGCATAGATTGTTCGCTATAAACCATAAAGCATATGTTTCAAAATTTCATTCGAAAAGATCTCCAAAAAATATCACTCTACACAAGTTGTGAGAAGCAACTAAAGTAAACGAGTTACTATTGTAAATTTCCATAAAGGTCCATTTCCTCGGTGCATGCAGTGTTGCAATCTTTAAGCTCAGAATTTATGTTTTCTTTACGTCGCTTCGCCTTAAGCTGCACTCGTGTGCATATTTGGCGAAGAGGCCACGACGGGAATGTACTCTCACAGAATAATTTCACGGAATGGTTATTTAGTGTAGTGTGTAATGTACTGTGACATCACGCATTTTTAAGGAGGAGGGTAGGTAGAGTTGTGACTCCTTAGGGTTGTTCCCTAACAGACGTTGCACAGAGAGGGTTCCAGAGTGCTCTTTTTCTCCTCGTTCCTTGTGCTGATATTGATCACCAATCAATCAATCTGCCTAGCCTTTTTCCAATTATCTTGGGGTCGGCTTCCAGTCTAACCGGATGCAGCTGAATAACAGTATTTGACATGGAGCGACTGCCTATCTGACCCCCACAACCCAATTACTGGGTAATACGATACCCTTTGGTAAGACTGGTTGTCAGACTTTCGGGCTTCTGACAGCCCGTAACGACTGTCAAAGAGCCACGATTGACACCCGGGACCAACGGCCTAACGTGCTTTCCGAGGCACGGAGGAGTCTCGGTGTGTATAGATGGTCACCCATCCATGGATCAACCCCGGCAAGCATAGCTTAACCTGATGGATCGACCAATGTGGCTGTTATTACTTTAACCACGAGCTCCTCCCCTGGTCTTTTCCCTTAAATACCAGGCGTCTTTTGAAGGTTTCTCCCTGAAAAACGGCAGAGATGTAACGCGGATCACTGTTTTGAGTCGATAGACAGTATGCTACTATGAAATCCGATGCTATTCAGCGCCAAGTAAAAACTCTACTGTCACCCTCATTTTAGCTAAATGCTGGCTGGGTGGGGCCTCAGTTGTGTTTCTTACATCCTGCGGACTGTGAAACCCAGACCAGAACAGTTAATCGGACCAACTTGTAGGAGCCCTTACAATGCTACCTCTTCCAGAAGGCGGTCGTGTCCAGAACTAGTAGTAATTCCTAAAATAAAACAAGTACCCAACACTTAATAAACTACAATAGTTAAAAGACCCAGTTCTCTAGATCACCTGAAGTCCTGTTTCTGGATTACCAATAATGAGATAGGAAGTTTCTAGGCAAGCGTGCTCCATCTTCGACCACATCATCGCTTACCACTAGGTGAAATAGTGGTCAAACGCGTGCCTACCAAAAGTGAAAAAAAAAACTTGAGAGGTGTCAAGGGACACCCGGATGGAACGAAGTTCCTTTCGATTAATTAGTGAAGGAATTGTAATATAATTTTATTTTTTTTAATTTATAATATTTTTGGAACGAAGTTCCTTATCGCGCGTTGTGAAAGGGGGCTAGACGGAAAAAATTCTTACGAAAAGTTGTCACGACACTAATGAGGCTGTCCATCCAAAAAGATTGTGTTGGAAAAACAATCTAATAAAAACTTCTTGTATTTTTGGTGGGTAGGTACAAAGTTTGCAAGCAGATCAAGCATTATTGCTATAGTAAGCTATTGTAAGCTGTGCGGCGTCGCATGTTTCTCTGTCTGTCTCTCTCTCTCTTATAGAAAGCAACCCAGATAATTATTGCTAAAGAGTTGAGTTGAGCTGAGCTGAGCTGAGCTGAGCTGAGCTGAGCTGAGCTGAGTTGAGCTGAGCTGAGCTGAGCTGAGCTGAGCTGAGCTGAGCTGAGCTGAGCTGAGCTGAGCTGAATTGAGCTGAGCTGAGCTGAGCTGAGCTGAGCTGAGCTGAGCTGAGCTTAGCTGATCTGAGCTGAGCTGAGCTGAGCTGCGATGAGATGAGATGAGATGAGATGATGAAGTATAACTTCTTACGTGCGTGCGTGTGTGCGTAGTTAATAATAAAAAAAATATTATAAATTAAAAAAAATAAAATTATATTACAATTCCTTCACTAATTAATCGAAAGGAACTTCGTTCCATCCGGGTGTCCCTTGACACCTCTCAAGTTTTTTTTTATTATTAACTACGCACATACGCACGCACGTAAGAAGTTATACTTCATCATCTCATCTCATCTCATCTCATCTCATCGCTGCTCAGCTCAGCTCAGCTCAGCTCATCTCAGCTTTTTTTTTTTTTTTTTTTTTTTTGCCAGGAGTGGGAAATCCTCATGGACGAACGGGCTGACTCGCAAGCGAGCCAGCCCGAACAGTGTCAGACTGTTACTGACTAAAACCACACTCCTGCCGCGCTACTTGTCCCCTGACGTCGTCAGAGACCTTGTCTGTCTATTTTGTGATTGAATATCTGTATGAATTGATGAAAACTGGGTTTTAACCTAAAATTGACTTTAATTTTTAATTTTGAAAAAGTGTTGTAATTATTTCTATATCTATTTTGTTTATTTATTACTCTAGTTAAATGCGTGTGTAAATCTATGCTTAGCATTTCTTGTAAGCCTACATGTAATGAAAGCACAGTTTTTTAAATTTTTCTATTTCGATTTATGACTCTAGTTGCTACTCTAATACAGTATTCCAAAACCATCTTTCTTGATTTTGTTGTCTTAATCAGCTCGCTAATTGTATTTAGGTTTAGTTCGGTCTCAAGTTCCTGCTCTAGTTCACACCTTTCCCTTGCAAATACTGGACATTGGAAAATAATGTGCGGGACCGACTCTACCGCATTCGGCTCACAGATACACGATGGGATCTCCTTACACTTGAAGCGATGCAAGTATTCGGAGAACCCACCGTGCCCTATCATAATCTGGGTGACTACCCCTGCTGGTCTTATCTTCTTCACCAATCTGTAGGCGTCAACTGCGTCCGGGAGGAAGATCTTGGTGATCGACGCTGTTCCTCCAGTTTTATACCTACGATTCCATTCGTCAAGCGACTCCAAACGGATAAGCCGCTTGACGAATGAAACCGGGCAGCGGTCGTAGTCCGGTTTCTTTTTTAGATGTAGTGCAGCTTCCTTCGCCAGATGGTCGGCGCGCTCGTTGCCTTCCAGTCCAGCATGTGCCTTTATCCAGAACAAAGAGACATCTTTGCTCTGGGATAAAGCCACATTGAGATTCGCCCTCGCCTCCACTGCCAGCGCGTGGAGGGAACCCTGGTTTGTGACCGTCTCCAGTGCGGCCTTCGAGTCACTGTAAATACCAAAGGTTCCCTCCCCGCGACGCAGTATCTGGCGTGTAGCTACGCATATGGCCAGGAGTTCCGCCTGGTAGACAGTACAGCACGTTGGCAAGCTAAGTTTGACGGACCTAATCTCGGCATGCCTGTCCCAAAGGGACAGTGCTGCTCCGACTTTGCTCGCAATCCTGCTGCCATCGGTGAAAAACCTCACCTCTTGGCTGTTGTGGGACTCCACATGTGACTGATCTACCAAGCTCACGAACCCCATGGCCGTATGTTTCGCCGGGTGCGGAGTCTCTGCAAATGCCACCACACGCTCCACTTCCCGTCCCGCAAGCGCTGGCTGGGGTACTCCCCTCTTTGCCTCGTACAGTGCGGCTGCTTCCTGTATTCGGAGGTCGAGTGGGAGTATCCCCGCCAGCACGAGTGCGGAGTTTAGCGAAACGGTGCGGTAGGATTTGCAGAGCTTCTGAGCGAATCCCCGCTGGACTGAATACAAGAGTTTTTGCACTCCGATCTTTTTAGCCGCTGGCGCCCATGCGCTAGCTGCATACAATACCACCGGCTCGACCGCCGCGGTATAAATCGAGCGTATCACCTCCGGGTGTAGACCCCAGCTCACCTTGGCTGCTCTGGACAGCTGTTTGTAAAAAGCAATGGCCTTTTGACAAACGTTAGCAGCATGCGAGTTGAAGGTGAGCTGGTGATCCACAGTGAGCCCCAGTATCTTTATTTCCTCAGACATGCCAATGTCGACCCCGCCCATGGTCAAGAGCGGGACATCGTACTTTAACTTCCTTGTCACTACCATAGCACATGTCTTGTGTGGTGCGAACTTCAGTTTATTTCTGATGCCCCACTCTCGAACATACTCGAGGGCGGCATTGGCATGTCTTTGGACCTCCAGTGCTGTATCCCCGTCGAAGATGAGCACCACGTCATCGGCAAAAGCCTGGCAGTGGTAACCCCGCTCTTCGAGCCCCTTCAACAGGGGATCCAGCACCAGATTCCAGAGGATCGGACCGCCAATCGACCCCTGCACACACCCCTTCGTCGTCCTTCTCTGGTATTCGGCCCCTGCATACCTGACCCGGACACTTCTGTCGTCCAGGTAGCTGTCCAGCAGCCGTCTGACGTTCACCGGGCACTTTTCCTCAGCCAGTCTGGTTCTAATGGCCGGCCACCATGCGCTATCGAAGGCTCCCTCTATGTCAAGTGAGACAACAGTGATCAGCTTCTTTTGATCCAGCTTTGCCTTGATGTGTTGCATCATTGTATAGAGGGAGTCTTCGGTGCTCTTCTGGGGCATAAAACCAAACTGGCGAGTACTCAACCGCGGGATCAGATGCCACTTTAGACGAGCTACCGCCAACTTTTCCAGGATTTTGCCCAGGACTGGTAGGAGGCCAATCGGCCTGTAGGACTTCGGGGTGGTGTAGGTGTCCTTTCCGGGTTTACGGAGCATCACTACTGTAGCCACTTTCCAGGCCCCAGGGAACTCATCTCAGCTTAGCTCAGCTCAGCTCAGCTCAGCTCAGCTCAGCTCAGCCAGCTCAGCTCAGCTCAGCTCAGCTCAGCTCAGCTCAGCTCAGCTCAGCTCAACTCAACTCAGCTCAACTCTTTAGCAATATCTGGCTTGCTTTCTATAAGAGAGAGAGAGACAGACAGAGAAACATGCGACGCCGCACAGCTTACAATAGCTTACTATAGCAAAAAGTGTCGTGACAACTTTTTTCATAAGAATTTTTTCCGTCTAGCCCCCTTTCACAACGCGTGATAAGGAACTTCGTTCCAAAAAAAAAATAGCAAAAAAAAATTAGCTCAAAAAAAAGAGTGGCACGTCGGGAGTGCCGACAGATGTGAAAAGTTTAACAAAAATGCCCAACGCGCTTAAAGAAGTTTTCTACTTCAATCTTCTACGCAATCCGCTACGAGTGCTACGCGTAGCGTTGTAGCACTCGCAGTGGATCGCGTAGCGGTATTGGTGTTGGTGTCGGTGTCGAGATTAATTGCTTTTTCCCATTTCAAAAATGCCCAACGTGCCTAAAGAAGTTTTCACTTCAAAAAAACTATTACCTGTAACTAAAACAGTAGATACAGTAACTTTATTGAACAGTCTTGTCTAAAACATGAATTTTTAACACCAATACACAAAGGACATCACCCCTGTGCTTTGTCACCATCAAAATTATCTTTTTAGTTACGTTACGTAATTGTTTTTGGGTCATGACATAAGTCCACCTGCGTTGGTCACAAACCAGTAAGTTCAGAATAACCACTTTGGACTTTATGTATGTAATGTCGGTAATCATAACTGACAGTTTCAGTATACCAATAGGTAATACTGTGGCATTGCTAGAATCTGGGAGGTAAACTTAGATAAGCTTGTGGTCACCGTCATCATTTCAGCCGAAAGACGTCCACTGCTGAACATAATCTCTCGTCCACTGCTCCCCCAAGTGTCACCACAACGACTAGTCTTGTGCGTCTCGCATCCATCGTCCTGCCACAACCCTCACCAGGTCATTTGGTCTACCTTGGGGAGGCCTTCCAACAATCTGTCTTTCGGTACGCCATCGCCATCCCAGAACTTTTCGGTTCCATCGACCATCTGTTCTGCAAGCAATGTGCCCTGCCTACTTGCTTGTAGTGCTGTACGCGAATAAATGCTATGCCCAGCTATGAGTTCTTAAGCAGAAGATCGACTGCTGAACGCAGGAAGGTCAATCCTGGCAGAGCCCTCAAAAAAGACCATGCTTTCAGACAATCATATATAAATGGGAGATTACATCAAAAAAGTCTAGGCTAGATATACTGAGATGACAAAGTAGACTGGAACGTACCCACTACTGGAACAAAAGCCTAAGGAAATGGACTTTCATATACCACAATTTTTGGTTCTAGGATATTTTGACTGGTTTTCTCACAATGTTTTCCTTCACCGTTTTGAGAACATTGGTGATGAAATAATTTATAAAAAGTAAAGTGACTGCCTGGGTTCCCGCGGCCTTCGACACGTAAGTCGGAGTCGTTACCACTGGGCCACCACTGCTCTCTATCTCTAGAAAAAAAAAAAAAAATTAAGAAACCGCCGACACAAAATACAGGTAATAATAATGTAGTAAATAATGTACTAAAAGTAAATAAACAAGCCCTTTCATTTGATACCATGTTGAGGAAAAGGTTAAAAAAAAATCGCCATTTTGTGGTGGCGGCCATCTTGGATTTGTAATTTATCATAGTGTATAGTAGTCAAGCCCTTTCATCTGATACCCATGTTGAGGGAGTTGTGAAGATATATGTCATCCGTCATTTTGTGGCGGTGGCCATCTTGGACCGATTTTTCAAACAAAATTAAAATCGGTTCATCCGTTCGGGAGCCACGTTGCTACAGACAGACACACTCAACTTATTATAACATCCCGTCGTTAAAAAAAGGCAAGCGGTAAAATAAGTAGTGAAATTACTAAAATATAACCTCATTACTAATCTTAACACTGTATCATTTGTATGTATCAAATTATTGCTTGAATTTGTGAATGGGTCTTCTGCTGCTTTGCTGCCATGCATTGGTGACAAACTGGCAGTTCCAGTTACTTCCCTCGGGGGACAAGCGTGGTCACGTGACGATCGCACACGACTGTTTACGAACCACACATTCGGATCGCGTAGCTTTTTTGGTAATTTTTCGTTGTCCCCATTTCATTTTTATCCGAAACAAAAGTCAAACTTTTTTTAACATGCGCGTAGTTTTAGATTTTTTAAACAAACGTATTCTTTGTGTAGCAATTTTTTTTTTACGAACGTATCACGTTTTCCATTGTAACTACTCAATTATAACAGGTTTTTTTTTATATTTATAGGCACGCGTTTGACCGCTATCACACCTGATGGTAAGCGATGACGTGGTCCAAGACGTGTGATGTCAATGTCGCTTCAAAATAGGTACGAGTAATTTCATGAAAACTTGTGGTATAAACTTGGACCGTCTCCCATTCAGAGTTTGTTTTTGTAAGCGATTACTATTTTGCTTAATCTTGCATTACAATCAGCCTTTTCATGTTCTCACTGCAGGGACACAGGCCTCCTCTCTTAAAGGGTGTGGGTTGTAATCCACCACGCGGGCCCAGTGCGGTTTGGTGGATGTCACATGTCTTCGATCTTGGACATGCCATTTCCTCACTATGATTTCCTTTACTATTTTGAGAGCAGTGGTGATGAAATAATTTACACAAAGTAAAACGCCTGCCTTGGTTCGAACCGACGACCTACAACTTGTAAGTTGTAATCATTACCACTGGGCCACACTGCTTAATCTGTTCACCTTAATTATCTGATAACAGTATTTTTTTCAAGTCCACGTAGTCACTACAAATCTGAAAATTTCACTATAATGAAACGCTGAATTTAATCGTACGTTTATACAAGCGAAGAAAACTGAAAAGATACCATATCGCTGTGAAAGAGTCGTAGTTACTAACACCAAAAGACATGCTTTCGCGTCCCCGTTTTGAGTCTGTTTATGAGCATTTATGAGCAATGCAGTTACGTTTCAAGCGGCTTTTTATACAGCAGTGGAGACGTTTCGTCGACTGTATATGTTTGATGTGACTCATTCCACTTGCATTTCTCTGATTATTACTTTTCTTGTGTTTTCCTTTGGAATTTCAAATTTGGGAAATAGTTTGAAGACACAGTTGGGGCAGTGATTGAGCGTTCGACTACTGCGCTGCGTGTCGCGGGTTGCCCACACGGGTAATAATATTTTTATGGCCTAAAGATAGTTGTTCTGGGTCTGGGTGTTTGTGTATGTGAGTTATTATGCCTGTCAACGCACCCCAATAAATGATTAATTCCTAGACAGGGGCAAAGTTTAAAAAAAAATATTCATGACTTTGTAGGTATCTATATGGTATCCTATTCAATGTTATGAAGCTGTTCCTGTAATGTATTTCCCAATTATTTATGTAAATTTGCTTCTAATTGTACCTACTTCGCATTTCGCCTGTAATGCCCGATTTCTCACAGGTCATGGCAACTTTAACGGTAATATAGCCTCGCCTTTTTCTCAATGTTCTACACCTGATTGCGAATACGAACAATCCGCGCATCATATCCTATGGGAGAGTACTCTTTGGCAAACTCTGTTGGATAGTATTCAGTCTACGTCTGGAGTTGTCTATTACACGGAATTTGTTCTTGTTCGAACAAATTTCCGTGCATTCAAGCATTATTGCCATATCTTTTAATTTATTAGAAACAAATGTTAGTGTTTTAATCCGTGGTACTTGGCAACTACGGAAATAACGATTTTCGGTATCTTAGTTCACTCGTGCAAAGCGATGGCGAAATAGATCGTATTGTTAAGCACGGAATTAACACTGGATGGATGAAATGGCGGCAGGTCACACAACTTAAGGGGATGATTTATAAAACAATGGTCAGACCTGCTGTCTTGTATGGTTCAGAATGTTGGGCCACAAAAGGGATGAATGAAAAGCTTTTGCATGCAGCTGAAATGAGAATGCTAAGAGAGATGTGTGGTGTTACGCGCATGGATAGAATTAGGAACGAGTATATAAGAGGAAGTCTGAAAGTGGCACCGCTGACTGAAAAATTGTATGGAAATCGGTTGTCGTGATATGGGGAGGTTGTGGTGTGCGATGTGTGTGGGTGTGTGTGTGTGTTTTTTTTTTAATTGTAGGAAGGCCAAAGAAACGATGGTTAGACTGTGTGAAAGAGGATATGGGTAAAAAGGTGATAACTACAGAGATGACGACTAACAGAGGAGTATGGAAGAAAAAGACATGTTGCGCCGACCCTAAATAAATTGGGATAAGGGCAGAAAAATGATGATGACTTGGCAACTATGCCTACCCCAGTTGTAAATGTCCCTTTTCGCCTAATGGCCTAGCTTTGTTCTGTCTCCTGCTTTTTTTACTGTAAATTTACTGCAGCCAGGAGGGAAGTGGAAAATATGTTTTTCTTATTCTTCTGCTGTTCTTTTCTGATTAATTTCGTTGCGGGACCCAAGACAGTGTAATCGTTTCTCCGGGACTCGTCGAGCTTCATTGCATCAACGTTTTTTCTGGTGGTCGCCACTGTGGATTCTGGCTTACAGGAGTTACAGTGGTTTGGGAATAATATGGCGGACTTGTCCTAACAAATTTGACCTGTAATATTGAAGTCTTATGTAATAGTGGGCGAGCCAAACGCCAAGCGAGTCAACGGGGCACAAATCCAGTGACTAGGCTTCTACTAAAGATTCTCTCAAAACACAGAACTGGTAAAGCTGAAATTAATGGAGAAAAGCCATTTCTCAGCTATGGAACAGTATAGACTAGCTATGATAAGTATCATGATATTAATATTATAATTACGAGAAAGATAAGCAAACTAAGTAGGTATATTGACTTGGTTCGCAAGCTTATTTACATGTGGGTGTAGGATACAACAGTCTTTGTGCCGATAGTCTTGATGTCAATGGCTTACTAGCCAGAAGCTTTGACAAACACCTAAAATTGTTCTCGTTAGGTAGTAGGACCAAGCACATGATTCAGAAAGCAGCACTCCTGGACACGTTGCGCATTATCAGGAGATTACTCTCTCAGGAGCTTATCCCGATGCCGTAGGGTAACTATTTCTTATATTTTTCACTGCCTTTATATCTTTTTATTTCAATATTTAAAAACACAAATAAGGTAAACTAGGAAATAAAAAGCTAATTAAAAAAAAAAAACAATACAAAAATCATATGAAAACAAAGCACACACAGAAACACACCACACGAAACAATAAAAAGAAACAAACAAGAATCCATATAGAATAAAACGCGATAAATGCCATATCGATACAAAACGAACAGTTCGCGACCTTACGACCGGTAACAGTTGCATTTTACAAGAAAAGTATTCCTTTGACCTCTTGCGTGGAGGAAACTCGATTTAAACTTCACCCAGAGATATCTGATGAAGCAAAGCGAGGGATTTTCTTTCGTATCTATTGCAATATTGTGGGACCTTTTGGTGTTTGTATTTTTTGTGTTTTTTTCGCTAAAGGACTTTTGAAGGTAATTTAAACAGAAATAAAGAAAAACATTTATTTGTACTTCTCACACATATACTTAATACTAACAATACAAAATAAAAAATAGGACTAGACTGTGAGAGGCCAAAAAAGCGCCTAACTCAGCATATGTTTCGAGATTTAAACAATAAATAACGCAGCGCTGATATTCTGTTAGGGCCCTGCGATACTACGGATGCTATATTAGTTTTCACCTCGTGAAAGCTAATATAGCATCCGTAAAAAGTGAAAAATAAAAAACTTTTTTACAATAAAAAACAACCGACTTCCAAAAAAAAAATACACAAAAAATTAAAAAATAATTTTAAATTTCGGAAGTCGGTGTCAAATAACGAAGAAGGAAAATACAAACAGCGACTTCCGAAATTAAAGTTATTTCTTAATTTTTAGTGTATTTTTTTTTTTTGGAAGTCGGTTGTTTTTTTGTAAAAAAGTTTTCTATATTGATAAATTTATTTCCATCGACAACTCAAAACTCTTTTCATGTTGAATAATATTATAAATTTCAACCCTTTAAAATAATATTAGACCGATGAGCGTTTTTGCTGACAAGGTTTTTTTTTTCATGTGACCTCCTTAAATTTCACAATATGTCTGCTTTTCCATAAGGGATTAATCTGTCCCGGAGTATGGATGTTGGTGGCGTAACACCCCAGTGTCTCGAAAAGCAAGTAAGCCGTTGGTCCTCTCCGTGATCTCTCCCCGTCGTCTCGGATTGACGTCCCATCGGACTAAGAGAGTGCAGGAATAGAGAGTGCCTAAAATATTGAAATTTACTTTTACTTTGTGAATTTTCTGCCTTACAATCCCTTAAAAAAATTATTACAAAAAATAGAACTGACTTCCAAAAGAAAAAAACAAAAATGTGCAAAACAACTTTAATTTCGGAAGTCGGTGATTCTGGTTTTGTTTTTTCGTTTTTTGACACCGACTTCCGAAATTAAAGTTATTATGCACTTTATTTGGAAGTGGGTTCGATTTCTTGTAAAAAAAAAATATTTTTCCCTTTTTAGTTGTGCTTCCCCATAAAGTTGTGTTAACAATACATAGAAAAACGATCGCAGTAATCTCGACTTATTTGTTGTTAGTTATTGAAGAGTTCCACTGTCTATCTCCGAAGTTCTTCATCAGATTCTAATGTATTATATACAAAACCTTTCTTGTAAAATATTCATTTGAATTACGAAAACCCCATCCAAATCGGATCAGTAGTTTTTCGAAAAATCGCGGACAAACAAACATACACACATGCATACGGGTCGAATATGGAACCTTCTTTTTTAAAGTCAGTTAATAAATAAACCTTAGTTTTAAATTTTTAATAATTCTAAGACACGTCTGCATAACTTACTAAAAACGAACACTCACTTTTATAGAACAGCTAATAGCCACTACGCAGTCATGAGGGACTCAATAAATTAGAATTTACTGTAATGGACGAGCAAGGCCGTAAACTCTTTACTGTTATAAACAAGAGAAAAGGTGAGTGCAGTAGATTAGGTATTTTTGTTCCAAGTTTAGAGTAGTTACTTATGTTCTAGGTGGCCTTTAGGGAGGACAAAATAAATCACCAAGTTACTTAGCAAAGGACAGAGTAAATGAGGATTTAAATGAGCTATGTTTCTGGGTTGTCTGTTAGGTAAAAACATAAGTGAACTTCTCCTTACTTGTAACTATGCAGGGTGGCAATTTTCAGCCGGGCAGCAAGGGTCAATAACTAACCCGGGCCTGCGGACGGCGAGTAGTGGGTAACTCGCCGTCCAATCAGCACCAGGCCTGAGAGTCGACGGCGCGTAGTGTTCCATGCGCGCCTCAAAGAGTTGTCAGCAAAACATGACAGGGCCCATCATGGCCAATGACTGCCCAGGGGTTGAGGATAAATTCGAAACAGAGTTAACTCACCCCTGGGCATTCGGGGCAGGGAAGGAACAAGGGTGGGTTTTAGTCAGTAAGAGTCTGACACGCCCTCCCGCTCCACCCTAGAGCGGGAGATATCATTGAATGATTACCGTCCTATACCCACAAAAAAAAAATGGTTTGTTGACCGTGATAATATATAACTACCTTAACCGTTGTAGCTACGCGAAAAGGGTCTCAGGAGACTACCCATATTGATTTTCGTGAAATTTTGGTCCACATTCACATTATTTAAAAATAAATTTATAGTTAAAAAAAAAATCTGTAAAACTTTCATACAAAATGTATGGAAAAAGTTTTTTGAAATTCCTGTCGTTTTTAGTACTTCAACCTGGGTTGGTCCAGTTGAAGTTTTTGATCATTATTAGAAACAGAATCGATTGGCATCGAAAATATGATTTGTATAAAATGGCCATTTTCTCGCTAAGTGTAATTTTTTTTTATGGATAGTCTTCTAAGCCTCATTTTGTGTAGCTGCAATAGTTAAGGTAGCCCTTTACTGCTCCGCTGAAAAATTCTACCCTCTATTTAAATCTAATCCTATGTACATTTTAAATGTGAAAGTTTGTGAGGTTGGATGTATGGATGTTTGTTGCTCTTCCACGCAAAAACTACTAAACGGATTTTGATGCAACTTTACAATAGAGCTTATACATCAGAATATCATAGGCTACTAGCGACTCGCCCCAGCTTCACACGAGTGAGAATTTTCCTCGCTAATCGATCTTTATGTAAGTGATAACCGCATCAAAATTGTCGTTGCGTGGTTTAGAAGGAGAGTTTAGCGGAGAAACAGACAAACGCGAAAAGCCACTTTGTTTTATATTATGTACAGATAATACATAGGGTGACTGGTAATTAGTGACCGATACTTAAACACGTAAAAGTTATTGTTGTTTATTTTATGTTATAGTGTAGATTAGAGTAGGCTTTATGTTGTTGTTTTTATATTTTAAATATTGTGATTTTATGTTTAGGAACTTAGTATAGAAGTTACTATTATTAAATATTATTATAAGTACTACAAGTTTTTTTATACGTTTTACATAGTTTTATATTGTAAATAAGTTAATTTTAAGACCGAGCTATCGCATTAGATATAAACCTGTAATGATAGTTGTAAGGGAGATTTTAATAAATAAATAAACACGTGATTGTACTCATGATTTCAAACAACTTTCCCAAAAACTTTTTTTTTTGTACGTATTCATTTTTTTCTCAATAACAAAACGGTTTGAAATTCGCGCGCGCGTGAAGGCAGTGACCGCTGCAATCAGCTGTTAGACGCGGTATCGTATCGTAACAGAGCACGGCTCGCAAGCCCGCTTGGCCGGGCACCACGTGCCGTTTTTGGTGTACCTAAGTGTTGTTATTATGATAAAAGTGAATAAGTATTAAAAAAAAAGTTTGTTTGGGAAAGCTGTTTATAATCATGAGTACAATCACGTGTTAAGTATCGGTCACTAATTACCAGTCACCCTATAAATGGGGGCAAATGTCCTTACTTTGGTATTGTTCGTCGGTGCGTTGAGCTCCTCAAAGTTCTTAGTTGAGCTTCAGGATAACTGACAAATGCTTGCACTGTCTGGACAGGTCCACTCGAATTTGCGTGTTACTACCCTCAAAAGCTAATCCCAGACATAAACGTACATAGTTTTCATATGATTTGACCAGTACATATTGTATCGATTTGAACACTTTAAATGAGACTTTGACCTCTGAGTTTGTTTCGGTGTTTCTTCTCATGGTACTCAGCTAGGAAACACCGGCCTCATCTAGCTAAAACTGACATTTTTTTTATCGTTTATCATTAAAAAAATTACTAATTCCACGCAGGCAAAGCCGCTGACAGAAGCTCATGGGATATAAGAATACTTCACGAACAATTTCTCGGGATTTTACGGCCTAGGCACCATGCATAGGCTACGTTTTGTTACGAAAAAACGTAACAAAAGGTAGCCTATGAATTTCGGCGATCATGCTGTGACAGAATTTTTGTGATACGATCAGTAAGACTTTGTGATCTTATCTAAATTTTTTATTCATAATTTGCCTATTTTCAGTTTAGATTGGTACAGACTGTTGTCAACATTACCTGACCCACCCTAAAATCAAACGACTTTGAACCCTCTGGCTGTAACATCAAGGTTTATGTAATTTATATGAGCTTATCACACAAGTGCACGAGGACTCGATGAACAAAAAAACAATAATAACACAGACACTCAAATTTGATCTTTAACACGTAACGTTAAGGTAAACCCACCCAACATAGTCGGAGCCACCGGCATTATAATTATGTTTTTGTTAAGCTATTTTAATCATTATCTCGTTAACATTAAAGTTGAAAAGCTTTTAAGTCACACTACATAATTACAACCCAATCTATAATTTCGCGTATTCCCAACAAGTTGTTGTGGCTTAGCGGTTTGATGCTGGATTGACGACGAACAGCTTGTGGGTTCGAAAACACAGTCCACCACAGTCATCAGTTTCTTTTTTAATTTGTTTTCATTTCTACAATATTGCTTGCAATATTAGAGAACGACCAATATGATTTTCGCCTAATAACTTATCTTGTAAACGGGTGGGTAATTTAAAAAACTTTAAGTTCACAGTTCTTTATAATGAATACGAATATTTATTTTTCAACTACCCACTTATTACAAGTTATGTGAAAATATTACCATTTTAAAAAGTTTATGTATAGTCTGTAGTTCTTTACAATAATACAAGAAATAGTTTCGGAATATAAATTCTATATTGAAAGCAAAACAATATCTTTGTCGCAGGATTTGATCTCGAATCTCGTTTTTCTCGGTCTTACACACAGACCACGAGACCAGAATTACTTGAACTCAATTATTAAAATAAGCTATTACACTTATCAAATTATAACAAATAGTTATAAAATATAACCTAACGCTAACGTTTTAAAGATCAAATTTGCGTGTCTATATTATTATTGTATTTGTCCATCAAATCCTCGAGCAGTTGTCTGATAAGCTCATATAAATTAAATAAACCTTAATGTTACGTGCAGAGGGTCCAAAGTCGTTTGATTTTAGGGTGGGTCAGATAATTCTGACAACAGTCTGTACGAGTAGTTGGGTATGACCTTAGTCTATTTTTAATCCCCATCGCAAAAAGAGGGGTGTTATAAGTTGTCCCGCTATGTGTGTGTGTGTCTGTCTGTGGCAACGTAACTCTTAAACGGGTTAACCGATTTGAATGTGTTTTTTTTTTTTTTTTACTTCTGCAACGTTACTGAAAGTAACATAAGTGGGTACTAAAAACTATCGTTCTTATGATAAGACGTGCACTATGATAATAAATGTAAATCGGAGTTACCAATAAACTAAAGTAATACAAACGTCACATTTATAAATCAGCTATCATCATCAGCCTTTTAATGTCCCCACTGCTGGGACCCAGGCCTCCTCTCTGTGAAAAGGTGTGGGCCGTAATCCACCACGCGAACCCAATGCGGGTTGTTAAAAATCAGTCTTATGTTATAATGAGTAGATACTTAATGGGACTTGCGACCTCAAAATGCAGGAGTCAATAATAATAACAATAATAATTAAATTATTTATTCGAGCATCACAACTCATAGTATTAGTAACATTTTGACTTATATCTATGTTAGTAAACTAAATTATATACAATCAATGAAATTAACCTAACACAAATATGCCACATCGTTACTATGCTGCAAGTCCAGCAGAAATCTTGCAGCACCGGTTAACGATCGCGCAATCCAGTCGACCAGAGATCATTTTTAGGATGCTGTTGGTGCCACCCCGCACCCTGCGTACCAGGGATGCGCATCTCTTACGCATTACTGTATAAAAGCAATATACGCGGGCTTCAGCAAACATCCCTGAAGCACTACAGTAACGCGGCAACCCCATCAGCACCCTAAACGCATTATTATATTGGACTCGGAGGGCGCTGTATGCCTTTATTGTAAAATGAGCCCACAGGCTACACTCGTAGAATGAAGTACAATAATAATAGTCAATGAGACCTTCTACTAAAGAGTTCAAAACGCTGCCACAAACCATCCAGCAATAATAATAACTCTCCAACCGCAACATTAAACATCTAAAAGTCCAACAAAAAATAATAGAAACCCACTTTAGAATATTAAACCATAAAAATGATTATCAAACTATTTCAAATAATTCTCTCACATTGAAACAGTCAGGTCAAACAGACGTTCACAGGTCATAATGATACACTGAAACTCTTGAACGCGAAAACTGTATTTCAAAACCATTAAAATATTTATTTGTACAGTATAAAATATGAACGGCTCATCAAATTTTATACGCAACAATTTCACAAAGGAGCAGATATTTAATGAGGCAAAGTTGGGAGAATAATATGGAAACTACATACATTGAGCTCATATTAAATTAATAACAATACTTTCAGAGTTATGAGCTAAGTGATCTATCTATGTGAGTGAGGTATCGCCTGAGGGATGAAGTGGAAAGATAGGGAGGAGCCAGATGAGAGCAAATTTTTTGAACTCCTGATGGTAAGGAACTATGTGGTCGACGATGGAGCACGCTTGCCTAGAAGTAACCCATACACTCTTGTCTTAATGACAGGTTGTAACTATCAGGAAAAATGAGTATAAATTGCGTTGCTCAAAATGATTCTCCGAAAGTCTGCTTCATTCGGCTGCATACCACATTCTATGATCTCGTCACACTGAACGCAAAGTGAGTGCGACTAAAATTGGTCAAGAGGTTCACCGTAGATTTCAACTCATTTTGAGACCAAATTATATGCTGTTTGTACTGGTTACGACTATTCGCTTTAACAGCGTGCTTGCCGCTTTCAATTTGAGTCTGTAACCTTTGCAGTAAAACCCGATTATCCAAGGCCAACCATTTTTATTTTCCCTGGTATCAGAATCCATTTTCGTTCTAACTCCATTATGTAGCAGCTGAATAAATAAAGAGTCTGTTTCACTACAGTAGAAATTTTAATAACATCGGCTACCAAATTCGCCTTTTGTTTTAACCTGGCTAACTTTGTGAACGTATGTGACCAAAGCTTAAGGGTGTGTCTCCACCAGAGATGTACGAGGAGCTTGAGCGATGCAAGGATGTGTAGTAAAACTGTGAAAATTTGAGTAAATGAGCAGTTTGCACATGCGTAATTGAGAACCTCCTCTTTTTTGAAGTCGGTTAAAAAGAGTCCGCTCTTTTTAACCGACTTCAAAAAAGAGGAGGTTCTCAACTCGTCTGTATGTTTTTTTTTTTGTATATTTGTTACGCGATATCTCCGCCATTTGTGAATAGATTTCGATGATGTTTTTTTTGTTTGGTAGGTCAGAGGTGGTTCCATATAAATTTCATCGAAATTGATTCAGCACTTTTTGAAAAAATCAACATAAACAAAAATATGTATACACAGATGACGTTTTGGTTGTCTCCAAATGTTCAAATTCCATGTCATTAGGGTTATTCATTCGGGCATAACTTTAATATTTAGTTTTACTTCTGGGGTATAACAACTAAAAAGTGAAAAATAAAAAACTTTTTTAAAAAAAATAACCGACTTCTCAAAATCGCAAAATAACTTTAATTTCGGAAGTCGGTGTCAAATAGCGATGAATCAAAAAAAATACAAACACTGACTATTTTTAGAAGTCGGTTGTATTTTATGTATAAAAGTTTTTTTCAGCCATGCGTACAGTCACGAGCAAAAATAATTACACAAGCATACATTACATCCCTCGCTCACGGCGCTTGCTCACATCACTCGCACACATCTCTCGCTTTTAAAAGCTTATAAATAACATGCAATGTTTGTTTTCCGGGTCAAATCTTTCAAGCTGAAATAGAACTACTACCTCTTATCCTACGGAGTTGAATTTTTACATGTTGGTTCAGATCCGATGACAATGCATTTAGCATGATCTTATTCAACATCAAAAAACTTTTCATCAGTCAACGGCACACAGACGACATTTTGTGTATGAATTTAAAAGCTTATTAATAAAAAAAAAGTTTTTTTGTTACAATTTTTTTTTTGTATGTAATACCTTGTCCGACCCGTATAAACTCAAATGTGGTGTTAGGCAGGGAGGTATTACGTCCCCGAGACTTTTTAATATGTATATTAACAACTTGCTTGTTGAGCTCAGCAGTACACATGTCGGATGCTATATAGACGCAGTTAGTTTAAATAACCTAAGCTACGCAGACGATATGGTGCTGCTGAGCCCCACAATCGGTGGACTAAGGAAATTGCTCGCTATTTGTGAAGGATACGCCAAGCAGCATGGGCTAAAATATAATCCTATAAAGAGCGAACTGTTGGTATTTAGAGGTAGAAATAAAAGTCCCTCAAACGTCCCCCCCGTAGAACTGGATGGTTCACTTTTGCAGAGGGTAACACAATTTAAATATTTGGGCCATATTGTTACGGAGGATCTTAAAGATGACTCAGATATGGAAAGGGAGCGCAGAGCGATGGCTGTGAGAGGAAACATGCTGGCTCGCAGGTTTGCTGGTTGTGCAGTACCGGTTAAAGTAACACTTTTTAAGGCGTTTTGTCAATCATTTTACACCAGCAGCCTGCGGGCTAATCATACCCAAAAAATAGACCACACCCTGCGTATTCAATACAACAAAAGCATTTAGGGTGTTGTTGAGGCTTCCTCGTTACTGTAGTGCGTCACAGATGTTTGCTAACGCGCACACTGATGATTATTTCGCGATCATGCGCAAGAAAGCGGCGTCAATAATACGCAGAGTGAGAGGGAGCAACAATAGCATTCTGAAGGTATTTTCTGAAAGGTTGGAAGGGCCTGCAATGGATAGGTTTATCAAACTACATGTCAGACATAGGGCTTGATAAACCTTCCTGTAATTGTATACTTTGTTTTTGTTTTTTATGTTTTTTAATATTGTATTTGTGAGCCTAATTTGTTAATACTAACATAGTTTTTAAGCATTCCTGTAATACTAACACGCTATGGGCCTACGATGCCTGCCAATAAAAATTTTTATTTTTTTATTTATTTTTAATACCTACCATCGCTTGTTTTTTCCACTAGAGCTGTGCTAAGCCAGGCTAGGAAAGTGAAACAATCCCATTACTAGTTTTTACCTCGCGCACCGCCTACCTCGCACATCTCTTGTGGAAAAGCACCCTAACATATAAAATTTCTAACTCCAAAATATTTTTAATTATAGTCTAGCCATATTGTTTCAGAATCGTAAAGGGTGCTATCAAGTTGAGTGGTTCGTTCATTTCGAACATTAAAATGATGTTTCAGTGTTTTAGTTCATTAGTGTAAACTGTTATACTTTAACCTTACCTCCAAGGGAGTAACTCCTATTGTGATAATGGTGTTGAACTAGAAATGAAGCGAAATATGTACACGGAGAAATGGTTAGGATGATTACGTTACTAGATAATTTTTGCCTAAAAGAAAAATCTCTCACAATTTTTAACAACATGCATTTTCCGTTAAAAATGGATTGTTAATCATTTTTGTTAAAAACATAAAAAAATGTACCCTTTTATCAAAACCAAAACTTGTTATGCCGCATGCATTTAATTTAACATTTACAAGCATCGCATAGAATAGCAAAAATAGTCGGATTTATAATTTTCCCAATACGTTGGGACAAGGGCTCCTCTCTGTGAGAGGGAATCACGGGCCCAGTGCATGTTGGTGGATGTCACATGTTTTCGAATTTTTGGTTCTAGGTGTTACCACGGGGTCTAATCTCGAACAAAGAAAATTTAGTTCAAACAAACAAATAATAGATGGCGTAGTATGCATCGATTTCTTATTGAAGTTTAAGTAACATAACACCATTTCTAAACAAGCATAACATTTTAAAAATCTAGTCACGACGGAAATTGCACTTAGCCTGTCTTCTTTTTGGCATCATCGAGAATAAAATGTCCGTCATACTTATACTCGAAGCTTGCGTGGATAAATAGTCACCGGCAACGTAGGGCCAGGCGTTGTGCTCAGCAGCTGGCTACGCAGCATCACCATGATGCAGCCTTCCAAGGAAGTTTTCGGTACGCGGCCTCCAATTGATGGAATAATATCCCCCCACCGATTAGGGACCTAAAAAATATTAGTAGTTTTAAGGCTAGACTTAAGAAATTTATTTTGAGTTCACAAATCGAACTTAATGATGTGGACGAAGACAAATCGTTTATATAATTCAATAATATATTTATCTATTTTTAAATTTAATGTAATCATACACCTAATTCATTTTAATCATGCAATTTTACCACCTATTTAAATGACATATACCTAATAAAAAACTTACCATTATACTGTGAACCAACATAGTTCACTTTCACCTTTTCTTTTCTAATTGCAATTTACAATACTTCGATTTAAAGCAATAACTGTGGGCATTTAGATAGTTTGGCACTTGGAAATATTTCCTGGAAGGCAGCTTTTTCTTTTTTATGCACTGTATTTATTGTGTATTGTTGTATTTACTTATTTCTTCTAATGACGGCTGATGGCTGATTGCAAAGCCGGTATCTGACGCGATTATGCGTCAATTGCGTCGAACGTCGCGTTGACTGATGAGCAATGTTTTCGGGTTATTTTATTTTATTATTGTGGATAGAGTAGAAAATTATAATTTGTAACCAGCGTGGCACATATATATTATTTAATATTTTCTTATTACTTTACACTATTTATTTACGTATTTTAATAACAAAATTACCTAATACATAAACATTGATATTTAATTCAGTTATTATTTTATTTACCCTCGTCCGTGCGTCACTGCGGGGTGCCAACTGAAAACCAGCGCTGGGTGTCCAACGCCCAGCAACTGCTGAGATGGTAACCCTTTCGGTATGGGCCCGCTCAGCACAATTTTATTGTATCTCTGTGTACCTACTGTTATTTTCTATAACTTTTGTTTGTTGCTGTTGTTTTGTGTCTGTGTCGAATAAATGTTTATTCTATTCTATTCTATTCTAACATTCACATTTTGAAAAATAAATGGTAGAAACTGTATTTTCTTATTCAATAAACTACCCTAAGCATAAAATTGTGGAATAATTGGCTCCTAATTCAAATTTAGATGTTTATTGGAACGAATCCTGAGGCATTTATATTTCCTGTACCAATAGATGTCGCTGTTTGAAGTTTTAGAGTTTATCCATTCGCCTCTTTAAAATTTGTATAGTGAAACATTTTGAAACAATAAAACTGTTAGGAAGTGCCAAAAATACTATATAGGTAGTAATTCCTCAATGTGTGAGAAAATATTGGTAAGACTTTATGTAAATTCATTTAATTTGCAAGTCGTCGCTACTAATACCATCTAGCGCGGTGTAGAGGACGGGCCCGATCGAAGAACAAAAGTTGCTTGTGCAAGTCGAAAGCCTGTAGTTACGGTGGTGCCGTTTCTTTGTATGGGATGAGGCATCTGTACGCTAGTATTATATTATCTGTGGTGTTACCAAATAAAATAATACTTTGTTGATCAAAGTTAGCACATCAAAAAAAAAAAACACAACGGCCCAATATTTTTTTATTATGACACTGACCCTTGTTTGAAATTTAAATGCCACGTACAATAATGGCCATCCACACTCGAAAGTCAACGTTGGTTAAAACATATTGTTATGATATATGACCTAAAATTAATATGGCCGAACGTACCTTTGTTCCTTTGATCATATATCTTCGTGAACAAATGTATAGCGTTTAGTACAAGGGAATTAATATCGTTTGGGGTTTTTACCCGCGTTTTTTTGTGTTGTTTTCGAGTGATGAGTGCTTTGTTTGACTATGGTTGCATGTAATTGATGAATTGTTGACAGAGATTAAATGGGTTCTTGATTCGATGAGTACATATATATTTTTCGGGATTTTTATAAAATTTGCAGAATGAAGCGTTTCATAAAAAATATTATTGTTTGCATAGTAGATTGGTTTACGTGATGAAAGTTTCTAATCAATCTATGAATGAAAGTAACGTACTATTCTGTTATTGATGTCTTTTTTTTAAAAAAAGCAACACGAGCCAAATAATACCCACACGTTAAATAAATTAGGCTATATACAAATCTATGAGCAGTGGTGGCCCAGTGGAAACGGCCGCGACTTACAAGTTGTAGGACGTGAGTTCAAACCCAGGTAGGCGCTTTACTTTGTGTAAATTATCTCATCACCACTGCTCTCCAAACGGTGAAGGAAAACGTCGTGAGCAAAACCGGCATGTCCTAGAATCAAAAATTCGAAGACATGTGACATCCACCCACACCCTCTCACCGAGAGGAGGCCTATGCCCGAGCAGTGGGGACATTAAAAGGCTGATGATGATGATATAAAAATCAAAGATGTTTGATATTTATCTAACCAAACTAAAATAATTGTTATACAATATATTTTTACAAGATATGGATAGGATTACGACCTATTCCCTCTCCTAGAGAAGGAGGAGGCCTGAGTCCTAGCAGTGGGAGCGGGATAGGCCAAGAGAACGAAGCGAAGCAAAAAAGCTTGTTTAATAATGTAGTGACATATAAAAATAAAACATAAATTATGAAATTGTAAAAGAAAATTCAATAATAATTTATATACATAATAACTAAGAAAGTTAAAACATAGAAACACATTTTTTGTATAAGTAGATAATTACCTATCAGCTGGCCGGGCGTAGCTATGGCGCGTCTTTTGTTCTATCTGCCAGCGGGCCCGCTACGTCACACCAAACGGTTGCGTGAGCGGGAGTCATTGCATTGCGCTGGCGCAAGCGCGTTCCTCTCAGCAGTATGTTAAAAAATTTAATACCGACCGTTGCGATTAAAACCATAGTTTTGCCGCGCTAAATATTAACTGTATTTTCGATTAATTTTGTGCTATCTATCCTTCGTTTCTACCACTCCTTCTTCTTCGTGGAACTCTTGTGTGTGTGAACTGTCACCTGTGTCTGTGCAATAAACTTTCTTCCATCTTCTTGTGTACTTCGGACTTTTCTTAACCCCTTCGTACATCTTCCTACATACATCTTAACACATCTCTGCTACCTACAATACTATCTGAAGTTAAGATAATGCCAGATTCCATTATAATCACAATCTGTAGTCAAATGTCAGATGCTTCGTCTAAAATCCCGATTATATTTCACACGACGCCGCTACCTGCTGACCTGAAATCAATCTCGTTGAGATGGTGCAGGATTGGAATATTCCGGATTGAAAACGATACATTTCTGTACCATTTGTGTGTCTGTGTGTGTGTGTGTATATGTAAGTATCGTGTTGTAAACCGCAAATAAAAAATTGTCAAATGGGTAGAATTGTAAAATAAGAATTACCTGGCGTAGATTAAAGAGGAGACTCGATCCGAAATAATGTGAACAGGTTAGGTCAAAGAAGAAGAAGAAAAATAATTATAATTTCTATTCATCGACTACATCATCGCTTCCCATCAAGTGAAATAAGTACTAATCAAACACAAACCTGTCAATATTTTTTTTAAGTTTTGTTGATAGAGCGTTATTATACTCGTGTCATCAATTAATTCATCAGTCGCTCAATTACAGTGTCTTTATAATGTGCACATATCGAAATGAGGCAATATACGCTGAATTTTATCGACGGAAAAAATTTAAAAAATGTATTTTTTAAATTGATGCAAAAAAACATGTTTAATTTCAATTATTGAGGGTAGTTTTTTTCACAATTTTCATTTTATGAGGACGCTTATTTACTTCCAATCATTGTGGAGTTTCTTTTTTTTCCCCTCATTTCGATATGTGCACATTATAAAGACTCGCACTGTATGGTGATCGAAGGTGTCATTATCGAAAAGACGTCAACTGCTGGACTAAAGGACACTACATCCTATTACACCTTGACCGTGCTAGGAACGTCAAGCATGGAATGAAACACGAGACGATCTGCTGCGTCCTCCAGAACGTACCAAAAGCATTATCAAACTCGTTATAACGGTTTTAGTTACCATATCATCCGGACATCATCCGCGTATCATGCACGTGTCATAAACGTACGATCTCCGTTCAGTCCGTTGTAGTTCCAGGGTTGCCAATATGTGAGGAATTCCCCAAAATGGTGGGCATTTTAGTCCAAATGGATAATCTGTGGAGAGAACGTTGATACAGGGAAAATGCGGGGAATCTTGGCATTTCCTTTTCAAAACGTTTTGGCGGCGTTTCCGAAACGGTGATGGAGCGGGCATAGTCTTATTATTTTCAATACATCATCATTCTCCTGCCCTTATCCCAATTTATTTGGGGTTGGCGCAAAATGTACTTTTTTTCCATACTACTCTATTAGTCGTCATCTCTGTAGTCACCCACTTTTTACCCATATCCTCTTTCACACAGTCCATCCATCGTTTCTTTGGCCTTCCCCTACTCTTACAGCCATCCACATCCAATCACAAGACTATCCTCACAATATTTTCTTCATTCCTCCGCATCACATGCCCATACCACGACAACCGATTTCCACACAACTTTTCAGTCAGCGGTGCCACTTTCAGACTTCTTCTTATATACTCATTCCCAATTCTATCCATGCGCGTAAAACCACACATTACTCTTAGCATTCTCATCTCAGCTGCATGCAATTGCATTTTATTCATCCCTTTTGTGACCCAATATTCTGAACCATACAAGACAGCATCATTCTTTTCAATACAGGAAATATTCTTTTGCCTGATACATTCCAATTAGTACGATCATAGTATGTTACGGTGTAGTGGGCAGATTAGCTTCTGGTAGGTACTGGTCTACCGGTTCTGTGCGCCTCGCTTCCAGAAGATTTCCACGACCATCACCAGGCCATCGGTCGACCTTTTGGGAGGCCTTCCAACGCTGCATCTTCCGGTACGCAGATAAAAGGGTATGTCAGTCGGGGGTGTGCGTGAATTTTATTGTATCCCTGATCCCCGACTTATGTAAGCGATAGGAACTGTGGAGATTTAGTCGGTTGGAGTCCAACACAACACTCCGTTCTCCCCAGACGGAGAGTATCCATAAGGATTTCCCCACATAAAACAAGGTACAAATATCTGATGAGTATTCTGAGAAGATTCAAACGTTGACAGTCTAATATGAAACGAGTCTAACTTAAAAGGCCGTTTAAATTTACGACCAATAAAAACACCGTACACAAAACATCGCCATACTTCAACATTGTATTAAGTATCCATAATCCATCACCGAACCTATGAATACGTTACCCAATTCACGTACGCAACAACAATTAACAGCTCCATTATTTAACATGCCAATTTCGTGTTTATAATGTAAGTAATACGGCGTATAATTGATTGCACACATCACTCTTGTTATCAGGAAAATCATGCGGTAACAAATAATTATGTAGGAAATTGTTCGCTGGATGGTCTTTAATTTAAATTTCGTGAGGAGTCTGACAGTATTATTGAGAAGGGAGATTTTAAAATCAAGACCGTTTTCTCGCTATTTTGATGGTAAGACAATAGGAAGCAACGAATCAAATTTTTGAAAGTTAATAAATAACATCTCCTGATAAAAGTTTGAAGTATAAATGTGAAAGATTAACATAGATTTTGTAAAAAATTATAATATGGAGAGCAGTGGTGTTCATGGGTTAACCCAGGCAGACGCTATACTTTTAAACTAAAAAAAATGGCTGTTGCATTTTTTGTTGCATTGTCAGGTTAAACTTGTCTGCAGCAGTCTTCATATCGACTCGGATCTATTCGTAGTTTACTTCAAGCAATAAAATTGGTGACAAATCTACGGAGTGAGAATCAAATAATAAAAAATACGGACAATGACGCGCAAAACTCTGAACTTAATCGCTGTATAATTAATTTCAAATCCTTCCACCTGAATGCTTGATTGTTTCCATGAGTCTGTAAAGGATTTCTAAGTAAAATTTGGGCCAAATTAAAGCGTTTATTAGAAATCGGATTGATTTGACGTTCAAAATGTTTGCTGGGGATGACAAAGAATACTGAAGTATTTCACAACAAGTTTGACAGAACGCTGGTATAATATCGATGGCAGCAAAGTAGAAGAAGACATCTACAAAATCGTAAATTTACAGGAGAGCATATTTAGTAAAAAATTATGATAATTTTGAGTGTTGTTGACTGATTAACATGAAATTTTCTATGATGCATTAAAATAGCCTTGTTTATTGATTTTATAAAAGATTTATTCACTAACTCGTTGTTTTACTGAAATAATGTAAATGTACTTTTTTACTTTGAAAAGTCTTCTACGTAGAAGAAGAAATGTGCCTGATATCCGTTTCTACGTTATCTAAAATATCTAATAACTAAGATAACAATCTCCAATATTACATATCTGGATATTTTAAGAAAATCTGAGCAACATGCAATCAATATTTCGCTTTTTTCAACCAAACTTTGCAGATTTCTTTATTTTCTTTAAATTTATAAATTTACACTTTTCACTAAATGGGTTATCTACCACCAAAGTTCAGCTATTTATGTCAGTTAAATCATTAATTTAGTTCTCAAACCACACGAATTATATAATTTAATTAAAAATAAAAGGATTATTAAAGAGAAAATAAAAATTCCCTATTGACAGGTGACAGATGACTTTTTTTACGTTTCAATCATCTGTCAATATTCTGAAGTAAAGACGACCAAATTCAAAAGTCCGTTTCTACTGCGATATTTTTTAAAAACTGAGTGTAGATGTCTTTATTTTTGTAATTATTTTGAATTTTGAAATAATTTTAATACAGACTTGTAGAGAGAGGTGACGTAAGCTATTAAAAAAAAAATTTGGCAAAATATAGTCGTAGATTTTGCCTTATTAAGAATTTTTCTGAAGTGATCTAATTTACCCATAATTTAAAAGAAAACCCGGCCAGGTGTGAGAGTTTCATACTGCCTAAACTCTCTTTTTATCGTTCTCTGGTTGCCTCCAGTTGCCTGCCTGTCATCTTCTTTATTTTTGCAATGAAAGAGGTCACAGTGATACGTGTTCTGAGAATATTTATTTCAAATAGGTACCTAAAATATCGTTAAAAGTTACAACCCTGTGACAGACAAACAGATATACTTACATGCGGAATAAAGCTTAAGTGCGTGTCGGACTTCGCACTTCTGGGGTTCTGTACCAAATACAGGAATTATCAAAAAAAAAATCGAATTTATTAATATACTATATACAGGCTGTAACGGAAAGGTGTGGTCATATTTTAGGAGCCGGTTCTGCCCATGGAAATGAACAACTTTATCTAAGATAAAATAGAAAATTCCAAAAAAAATTGTAATTTCCATACAAAGTTATTATTAGCTTATTATATCGGTCCAGCAGGAAGGTGCAAGGAAACCCCGAGATTACTGGAACAGGTTCAATTCAGTATTAACATTTTTTTTTTAAATCTTAAATAATAAGTATGTTATCTTAATAGGTAAAGAACGAAGCTGTTGAACCCAGGACTTCCCAGTTATCACTAGCACAGTGAGACAGATGCTAAATACTATTAAGGTGACGGGGCATCTATCTAGTAACGATCGTTCAATGGTTGAATCGAAAATGAGCCCTACATTCCAGCGGTCCGGCGGCCGAGGCACGTCACCGTGCGCCACGATGCGTTGACTCAGCATATCCGCTCTCGTCGCTAGGCTGATGCAATACTTGTGTGGAGTTGGGTAATTTCCTATGGTTCGCGTAATATGTAACAAGCTGATCAATATTTAAATTTTTTTTTGAATTTCTTCGGATATTCTTAAAGAAAGTTGCTCATTTCGATGGGCAGATGCAGTTCTTTCCGTTACACCCTGTAAATCCGATCTCGTGATATCGGTCGGTTGGTCGTCATTAGAAAACCCATTCCATACAAAATGTATGAAAAAATGATTTTTCTTCATAGTTTTTGCTTTAGTGAAATTTTCCAATGTTTTATTAGTTATGCTGCTATTCGGGGTGGAAACAAATTCAACAAATTAAAGATCATAGAAATCGGTGCAGCCGTTCTTGAGATATAAATGGTTTAACTAACCCGACTTTATTTTATATATAAATATTGGTATTTGTTAATAAACGTTAAGTATCACCTTTGAAGTTCATAGGTCAGTAGGAAGTATAAAATTCTTTGGATCAAAATTTTGTTACAGACGACGGACAGGCGGACACAGCAATAGGGCTCCCTTTTGACCCTTTGGGTACGGAACCCTAAAAATCACCAGCAACAAAACACTTGGAAATATGAAATCTCAAAAGAGAAAGCAGATGACCAGTTCCTATTACGTAAACACCTGCCCAGAAGGGATTCTTCACGATACCTAATAGGGTAAAAAAGGGGTAGAATCTGTTTTCCGCGGACATCGCCCGGGGGCAAGCTAGTATAGTAATGGTGCTTCGTTGCAATTTCTAAGACCCTTTGAATCATTACATTTTCGACATGGCTTGCTTGTATAGATAGAAACAGGTAATAAATGAGAACGTATTAGGCGAACTTTGAATTTTCTGCGGTAAGGTTGTCACGCTTAACATTTCAGTATTTTTTATAATTTATTTAAAAAAAAATTAGCTTCACCTTTATCATTCATAGGGATCTGTGAGAGGTACGCGGGGTCACATGGCCTCAGGTATAACTGTAAGAAGAGTGAACTACTTATATTCAAGGCGGGTAATAAGAGTCCAAAAATCGTACCACCGGTCAGGCTTGGAGGAATGCCTATAAGCAGGGTCATCAAATTCAAGTACCTGGGGCACTGAATCACCGAGGACCTGTCAGATGATTTGGATATTGAACGGGAACGTAGGGCGTTGTCAGAGAGATCCAATATGCTGGCGCGCAGGTTTGCACGGTGCATGAAGGAGGTCAAAATTGCTCTTTTTAACCTTCAAGCGGGCGCGTACTCATTTTTAACGACAGCGGTCGCGCGTAACCCAAAAGACCTATCGGAGATTTCTGGCATTTAGAACATGAATTAATTTATGATAATTAATTGGGTTTATTCAGGCATTAGCTATCTTTCATTTAAAAAACAATGTTTAAACTGAAAAGATAATTAATTATAAAATTAAACAACTTTAATTGGATCATGGATGATGAAACAATTTGGCTCGACGAAACAAGATTTTTGTTCTTTTCTGGGTCTTTAGACTTTTTTTTGAATAAGCTGTACTTATAAGGTCGAATAAAGGGCATCAAATTGTTTATTATCAACTTAAGTTTAGTTTTATTCAGAATCAGTCATCTCGTCAAGGTAAAATTAACAGGCAGGCGCGCGTAGTCTTTTCAACGCCTCCACCGTGTCTTAAACTAATGCGTTTTGTGCCAATCGGGAGGCACGGAGAAAGAGGCAATGCACTTGTTTTTGTGTGTAGTGAAGTCATGACAGGCTACTAGAAATGACAAGTACATGTGATAAGAAATCTCGAAATTATGAACGAAAATGTATCGAGTGCGGTCGATTCGACGCCGCGCGACCGCTTGAAGGTTAAGGCATACTGCCAGACATTTTATACCTGCAGCCTGTGGGTCCGTTATACGCGTATATCTTTCAATGCCCTACGGGTGCTGTAAAATAATGGTTTTAGGATGCTGTTGGGGTTGCCGCGCTTTTGCAGTGCATCAGGTATACTTGCTAAGGCCAGAACGGACTGCTTTAGGGCAATGTAGTACGCAAAAGGGTGGCTTCCCTGCTGCGCCGTGTGCGGGGCAGCACCAACAGCCTACTGAATACCATATTGGGAAGGATTGACTGCCCGGTTGTAAGGCACTGGAACACTGTTCACGGCTCTGGAGGTGCTCTTTATAGTATTAAATAGAGCAATTTGTAAATAAAAAAATAAATATTCATAATTTTACTAGCATAGTTATAAGTATTATTTTACTAACAATTTTATGGAATGTAATGTTCAGAATTAAAATGATTAAATTAAATAAATTTAACTATGTAAAAAAATTTTAGAAGTCACATTTAGCCCATTTTCTGATTTCCGATTGAGTTGAATTTTGCATACTATAGGGACCTGAAGCACCTTCTCTTAGTGCTGTCCCTGGAGATTTCCTATACACGTCTGGGGGTTTGTCATACTCGCTGGCAGTGCGAGAGTGTGGTGTACGAGAGTGACTGCTTATGTGTGTTGTGTTATAAAAGAAAGAGGGATGGCGCACTAATACGTTATATTGAATAAAAAAAATAATACATGTGCCCTCTTCGAGCGGGCTAGGAGAAGTCAACCCAAAAACAAAAGTCTTCTTTGTTCTAAATTTTCAATCGGCGTTCCAAACTTCCAACGTGCCAGTCTCCCCCATAAGGTCGCCAACATAAGGTCGTCACAATACCTGCATGTTTACTTTGGATGACAATACCTGGTTAGCTAAGTGACGTCATTCTAAATACAACACAGCGGACTCCCTAAGAAGGCAGACTGGTTATATTTTATGCATTCCTATGTTATGGCAATCATCGTATAGAAACTTGGTCATTATCCATCAACATAACCACTCGCAGTCCATTTGGTCTCACGTTGTGCAATATATGTAACGGTCTTTAAACGTAACATAAAATATGGTAAGGAATTCAGTGATTATGGTCTGAAATCACCAACACCTGCATTTTGTTACTTATATATAAAATATATCCAATCAATCTGCCTAGCCTTTTCCCAACTATCTTGGGGTTGGCTTCCAGTCTAATTGGATGCAACTGAATACCAGTATTTTACATGGAGCGACTGCCTATCTGACTTCCACAACCCAGTAACTGGGTAACACGATACCCCTTGATGAGAATAGTTGTCAGACTTTTGGCCTTCTGACGACCCGTAACGACTGTCAAAGATCCACGATAGACAGCCAAGACCAACGGCTTAACGTGCTTTATGAGGCATGGAGGAGTCTCGATATGTAAAGATGATCTCCCATCCATGGACCAACCCCGGCAAGCATAGCTTAACCTGATGGATCGACCCGTGCTGTTAATACTTTAGTCACGAGCTCCCTTTTTATGTCATTGATGTTATGTTTTATTCTAACGTCTTTGAATAGTAAGTAATAGGTATAGATTAGAGATAGACTTTTGAATAAATTATGGTTTAAATCATAAAGTACATAGTTTCAAGTCAGGACATGGTCGTTTACCATAAGGTGAGATAGTGGTCAAACGCTAGCCTATAAATGATTATAAAGTACTTGAATAACTTTTCACACAGTTTTTTTTTTTTTTGAATTAAACTAATAAGCACTTCAAAACGACGACACGGTAGGCGCAGTGGTTGAGCGTTCGGCTGCTGCGCTGCGTGTCGCGGATTTGATTCCCGCACGGAACAAATATTTGTATGGCCTATAGATAGTTGTTCCGGGTCTGGGTGTCTTGTGCATGTGAGTTTATATGTTTGTGTACGCACCCATAATGAAGGCCCTACACTAGAAATTAATATTTCTAGTATAGGGCAACGTTTTTTAAAGATAAAAAAATAGTAAAAAGAAACAGCAGATTGACAATATATGTAGTAAAATGGGAATCATTACTTGGTACAGAGATGCCCTTCAGAGATTTCCAAATCAAAATCATAATCAAATCAAAAGTCATTTATTCAAATAAGGCTGAGAGCCAGCACCCCTAGTAGCATTTTCTGTTGGCATCAAGTGGCCAACAGTGGGGAATCCGTTGGGATATAGTTAGTTAGATTCCCTACATCAAACTTACAATGACCCAACGCAGTAAATTATTATCATTATACCAACCATTTACCAACGATGGGCCAAAGCTACTACTGCCTACCTTTACTTAAAAGCTGTTGGCGTTTTTGCAGTGCTTATAACGTAGACCCTACAAATATCAACTGCATTGGGCCAATGACTGCCCAATGCAGTTAAATATTACATTACGCCAAAGTTTTTACAAAACGCTCCATATTTTCAAAATGGTTGCTCGGATGAAAATCTTTTCAAGAAAGAAATTGTTGCTCTACTCGAAAACCATGAGATAATGAAAAAAACTCGAAAAATAATTAAGAAAAAAAAATTATTGCAAAATTCTTCTAAGTGTCGGGCCGGATCATCAAAGGACTTAGTAAAATTTTCAGAGATTTTTTTTTTAATAGATTTCTGCCCTTTTTATTGTAGCACCTTACTAACCTTGTCCATAGAAACCATTTAGGCTCTGAGAAGGATGGCCCTCCGACGCACCGTTCCCGAGTTATGGGCCTCCAAATTTTATTTTATATTTTACAAAACGATCCATATTTTCAAAATGGTTGCTCGGATGAAAATCTTTTCAAGAAAGAAATTGTTGCTCTACTCGAAAACCATGAGATAATGAAAAAAACTCGAAAAATAATTAAGAAAAAAAAATTATTGCAAAATTCTTCTAAGTGTCGGGCCGGATCATCAAAGGACTTAGTAAAATTTTCAGAGATTTTTTTTTAACAGATTTCTGCCCTTATTATTGCAGCACCTTACTAACCTTGTCCATAGAAACCATTTAGGCTCTGAGAAGCATGGCCCTCCGACGCACCGTTCCCGAGTTATGGGCCTCCAAATTTTATTTTATTTTTTACAAAACGATCCATATTTTCAAAATGGTTGCTCGGATGAAAATCTTTTTAAGAAAGAAATTGTTGCTCTATTCGAAAACCATGAGATAATGTGAAAAACTCGAAAAATGATTGAGAAAAAAAAATGATTGCAAAATTCTTCTAAGTGTTGGGCTGGATCATCAAAGGACTTAGTAAAATTTTCAGAGATTTTTTTTTACATATTTCTGCCCTTTTTATTGCAGCACCTTACTAACCATGTCCATAGAAACCATTTAGGCTCTGAGAAGCATGGCCCTCCGACGCACCGTTCTCGAGTTATGGGCCTCCAAATTTTATTTTATTTTTTACAAAACGATCCATATTTTCAAAATGGTTGCTCGGATGAAAATCTTTTAAGAAAGAAATTGTTGCTCTACTCGAAAACCATGAGATAATGTAAAAACTCGAGAAATTATTTAAGAAAAAAAATTTACTGCAAAATTTTTCTAAGTGTCGGCGATCATCAAAGGACTTAGTAAAATTTTCAGAGATTTTTTTTTAACAGATTTCTGCCCTTTTTATTGCAGCACCTTACTAACCTTGTTCATAGAAACCATTTGCGATCTGAGAAGCATGGCCCTCCGACGCACCGTTCCCGAGTTATGGGCCTCCAAATTTTATTTTATATTTTACAAAACGATCCATATTTTCAAAATGGTTGCTCGGATGAAAATCTTTTCAAGAAAGAAATTGTTGCTCTACTCGAAAACCATGAGATAATGTAAAAAACTCGAGAAATTATTTAAAAAAAAAAAAAATATTGTAAAATTTTTCTAAGTGTCGGCGATCATCAAAGGACTTAGTAAAATTTTCAGAGATTTTTTTTTAACAGATTTCTGCCCTTTTTATTGCAGCACCTTACTAACCTTGTTCATAGAAACCATTTGGGATCTGAGAAGCATGGCCCTCCGACGCACCGTTCCCGAGTTATGGGCCTCCAAATTTTATTTTATATTTTACAAAACGATCCATATTTTCAAAATGGTTGCTCGGATGAAAATCTTTTCAAGAAAGAAATTGTTGCTCTACTCGAAAACCATGAGATAATGTAAAAAACTCGAGAAATTATTTAAAAAAAAAAAAAATATTGTAAAATTTTTCTAAGTGTCGGCGATCATCAAAGGACTTAGTAAAATTTTCAGAGATTTTTTTTAACAGATTTCTGCCCTTATTATTGCAGCACCTTACTAACCTTGTCCATAGAAACCATTTAGGCTCTGAGAAGCATGGCCCTCCGACGCACCGTTCCCGAGTTATGGGCCTCCAAATTTTATTTTATTTTTTACAAAACGATCCATATTTTCAAAATGGTTGCTCGGATGAAAATCTTTTCAAGAAAGAAATTGTTGCTCTACTCGAAAACCATGAGATAATGTAAAAAACTCGAGAAATTATTTAAAAAAAAAAAAATTATTGTAAAATTTTTCTAAGTGTCGGCGATCATCAAAGGACTTAGTAAAATTTTCAGAGATTTTTTTTTACATATTTCTGCCCTTTTTATTGCAGCACCTTACTAACCATGTCCATAGAAACCATTTAGGCTCTGAGAAGCATGGCCCTCCGACGCACCGTTCTCGAGTTATGGGCCTCCAAATTTTATTTTATTTTTTACAAAACGATCCATATTTTCAAAATGGTTGCTCGGATGAAAATCTTTTAAGAAAGAAATTGTTGCTCTACTCGAAAACCATGAGATAATGTAAAAACTCGAGAAATTATTTAAGAAAAAAAATTTACTGCAAAATTTTTCTAAGTGTCGGCGATCATCAAAGGACTTAGTAAAATTTTCAGAGATTTTTTTTTACATATTTCTGCCCTTTTTATTGCAGCACCTTACTAACCATGTCCATAGAAACCATTTAGGCTCTGAGAAGCATGGCCCTCCGACGCACCGTTCTCGAGTTATGGGCCTCCAAATTTTATTTTATTTTTTACAAAATGATCCATATTTTCAAAATGGTTGCTCGGATGAAAATCTTTTAAGAAAGAAATTGTTGCTCTACTCGAAAACCATGAGATAATGTAAAAACTCGAGAAATTATTTAAGAAAAAAAATTTACTGCAAAATTTTTCTAAGTGTCGGCGATCATCAAAGGACTTAGTAAAATTTTCAGAGATTTTTTTTTAACAGATTTCTGCCCTTTTTATTGCAGCACCTTACTAACCTTGTTCATAGAAACCATTTGGGATCTGAGAAGCATGGCCCTCCGACGCACCGTTCTCGAGTTATGGGCCTCCAAATTTTATTTTATTTTTTACAAAACGATCCATATTTTCAAAATGGTTGCTCGGATGAAAATCTTTTAAGAAAGAAATTGTTGCTATACTCGAAAACCATGAGATAATGTATAAACTCCAGAAATTATTTAAGAAAAAAAATTTATTGTAAAATTTTTCTAAGTGTGCGCGATCATCAAAGGACTTAGTAAAATTTTCAGTTTTTTTTTTAACAGATTTCTGCCCTTTTTATTGCAGCACCTTACTAACCTTGTCCATAGAAACCATTTAGGCTCTGTGAAGCATGGCCCTCCGACGCACCGTTCCCGACTTATGGGCCTCCAAATTTTATTTTATTTTTTACAAAACGATCCATATTTTCAAAATGGTTGCTCGGATGAAAATCTTTTGAGAAATAAATTGTTGCTCTACTCGAAAACCATGAAATAATGTAAAAAACTCGAGAAATTATTGAGAAAAAAAAAAATGATTGCAAAATTCTTCTAAGTGTCGGGCCGGATCATTAAAATTTTCAGAGATTTTTTTTAACAGATTTCGGCCTGTTTTATTGGAGCACCTTATTAACCTTGTCCGTAGAAACCATTTAGGCTCTGAGAAGCATGGCCCTCCGACGCACCGTTCCCGAGTTATAGGCCTCCAAATTTTATTTTACTTTTTACAAAACGCTCCATATTTTCAAAATAGTTGCTCGGATGAAAATCTTTTCAAGGAAGAAATTGTTGCTCTAGTCGAAAACCATGAGATGATGTAAAAATCTCGAGAAATTATTGAGAAAAAATTGAGTAATTGGAGGGTAGTCCCAAATAATACAGTTACAATTTTGAGCTCTCATATAATTAATTTAATAAAATATTAAAAACAACTTTTAAATGCAAGAAACATAATAAAGTAGTACATTAACCTCTGGTGCACTCAGTCAGTTTATCAAATCTCCTTGACACCACTTCTCTACACTGCAAGCACTGTTCTTTGCTGAAATGGACCTGTACTCCAAATCGTCAAGCACTGTGGAGGAGCTGTCTCCTACATTTGCTTCAAGAATGTCACAATATGAGGAAGACTTGAAGAATGCCAGTGGTGAAGCTTCACATAAGACTATTGCCAGCCTATCCAAGGACTTCACTGAGTTGAAGACCCTAGTTTGGAAAACATTGAGTTCACTGAAATCCCAGATGGAGTTGCTTGTGTTTGGCTGGATAGGCACGAAATGACAACCCGTGCTAAGGTTCTTCTGTTGCATGGCCTGAGTGAGGACAAGGGAGCAGATCTAAGCAATGGTTTCCTGAAGGTTTTGTCGGAGCGTCTGGAAATGGCCAACGTCGCCTCTAAAGATATAACAGCCTGTCACCGCCTTGGAAGCAACACCAGCAAAACCTCGTCCCCTCTTAGTAAGGAATGAGGTGTGGCGAAATAACAACCAAGCTAAAAGGCTCTGGTTTAATGCTTTCTGAGTTCCTGACTAAGCTCAGACACGATATTTTTATGAATGCTCGGAAGTACTTCGGAATACATAAGTGTTGGACGTCTGAGGGGAAGATTGTCATCCAGGTTTCCGAAAAATCGCGACGGAAGATTGAGTTTGCTTCGGAATATCAAGAACTTGTTGCTCAGTTTCCCGTTGCTGAGCCCTCAGCCGTAACTTCGAAGCCAGTGCCCGATAAGAGAATTTGCTAGACAGTAAAGTGATGAGTCTTCGTTGCGGGTCTTCCATTTTTCTGAGTATATAATATACTAGGTACTTATCATTTTTATGTTTTATGTCGTTCATGTGTCGGTCATTCAATTTTTTTAGTTTTTTGTTTTGATTTGATTTTTTACTTATGTTATTATTGTCATTTGACATTTAGACCGTTCGGTGTTACTCAAAGTTTTCGTTCGGAAACATACTAACGTGTATTTATTTTGTTTGGACTACAGGCTTTTTATCTTTTAATTATAAAACTAATGTAGCCGGCGAGTACATCGAGGTTTGAGTGCTGAAATTATTTTTTTCTTGTTTATTGTTAGATTACTTAAATTTTTTTTAAATTATTTATTTATTTTTATTGTTATTTGTATTTAGTTAAAATGGAAATGGACTGGTCACATGATGAGATCAACAACAGGAAAGTGGACTAAGAAAGTAACAGAATGCTACCATGACCTCATTTACCTTTCCTATAAAATTTGACTTCCTCAACGCAAGGCCAAATTTCTCTTTCTTCGCAGTTTTAAAAACGTTGATTTGGAGCGTTTGAGGGCTGATGCGGGTGGGATTGACTGGTCTTCTGTGTTCACCGGCAAGAATATGGACTCTATGGTGTCAGTTTTCAGCAGTACTATTGAATTTGTATGATGCACCCCTTAAAAAGGTAAGAGTCAAACACCTTCCTGCACCATGGCTTTCCCCAGCTATAAAAAACCTGATGGCGAAAGCGTTTATACAGGAATCGGGCTACTGAGGAAAACTGGGACCTTTATAAGAAGATGCGAAATCACTGCAGTTGTTTGTGTAGGAATGCCAAAAGGCATCACATTCACAACTCAATTGAAAACTTCAACCCGACACAAGTATAGCAATTTTTAAAGACTATTGGTATTGGCAAAGCCTCTAGCAAGAGTACTTCTGATAAAATGGACCTCAATGCACTTAATGCGCACTTTTCTACATCACCAATTATACTCGATATCGATGTTAAATCTTCGACTCTCAGTGATCTTTCCAATCTTCCTTTACCAGCAAATACTTCTTTCACTTTCCACCAAATTACTGAGCTAGATATTAAGAAATGTTTTCAATCCATCTCCATTAAGGCGTTAGGTGACTATGGTCTTCAGTTCCAAATGTTCCTACCTATTTTGAGTGAAATAGTTCCTGTTGTAACTCACATAGTAATTTTTTCTCTTTTCACTAACACGTTTCCTTCTGCTTAGAAGAAGGCTCACGTCTTACCACTTCCTAAAGTTTCAAATCCCTCTTCTCCATCTCAGTTCCGTCCAATATCCATCCTCCCAATCCTTTCCAAAGTTCTCGAGAGCGTTGTTCAGAAGCAACTGTCTTGTTATCTATCCTCTAATGGCATGCTGAGTCCTTACCTCTGGTTTCAGACCTGGCCATAGCACTGTGACAACTCTTGTCAAAATAACTGACGATATAAGACTGGCTATGGAAAACAAATGCTTGACAGTGTTGGTTTTACTGGACTTCAGCAGTGCCTTTAATTCAGTTTACTTTGACATTCTCTTAGGAATCCTTTCCTCCCTTAATGTCTCTGCGCCAGTAATTGAGTGTTTCAAATCTTATCTTCGAGGCCGCTCGCAGTATGTTCGGTCTGATGAGGATTTCTCTGAATGGTGTGATTTGGCTGCGGTTGTACCTTAGGGTGGCGTCCTCTCTCCTCTTCTTTTCTCAGTTTTTATAAACGCTATCACTGAGGTCTTTACTTCTAACTATCATCTCTATGCAGACGACTTGCAGTTATACCGTCACTTTAGAATGGGTTAACTCGCTGGCGCTGTGGATGCCATCAATGATGACCTTGAAAATATCAACAAGTTGGCTAAATCCTTTGGACTCTTACTGAACCCAACTAAGTCGCAAGCTACATGCTCAGCCTTTTAGATCATCAGTCTCGCCCGCCAGTAGTGTATGATTCGGTGCCCATATTGTACTCGTAAAGCGCTAAAAACCTAGGCGTCCATATAGACACTAACTTCTCTTGGGAGGTTCATAATGCTGACGTTAGTAAGAGGGTTTTCTACTCTTTTCAGTCTCTTAAACGTCTCCAAAAATTCTTATTATTCTTCCATTTCACACTAAGGTCACTCTTGCACAATTTCTTCTCCTACCGCTAATACACTATGCGGATGTCTGTTTTCTAGATGCAACGGAGGTACTCCTTAACAAACTCGAGCGGCTGCAGAACTTATGCATCCTTTTCATTTTTGGCCTCCGCAAGTACGACCATGTGTCGAAGTTTCGGACCAGATTGAGGTGGCTGCCAATTTGGCATCGCCGAGATACCCTTATCCTATCTCTTCTCTATACTATCCTGCATAATCCTAATTCTTCTCAATACCTTCGTGAACGGTTTGAGTACTTCGTTCCGAGGGGTAAACCCTATCGCACTGCCAATTCTCTTCTCCTTCATATTCTGCGTCACACTTCCAGCCGCTATAATGGCTCCTTTTCTGTTACTGCATTGCGTCTCTGGAACTCTCTCTCACACTCCCTACGCGACAGTCCTTCTCTAGATGTCTTCAAGAAGAAAATAAAAAAGCACTTCCTTTCAAATTGACATAATATTAGTATTATATTGGTATTAATATGTATAATATATATTTAGAATTATTTATGTAGGTTTATAAGTATTGTACACTGGATCCTACCCTCAACAGTGATCTCTCTCTATCACTCAAAGGTTTGCTGGGAGAAAACTCAACATTGAGTTAAGCTCGCCTTTGTACATGAATTGTGTAACCATATGTAATATGTAAAATTTTTGTGTACAATAAAGAATTAAGAAAAAAAAAAATTGCAAAAATATTTCCAAGTGCTCTTCAAAGGATTTAGACAAATTTTCGGAGTTTTTTTTGACGTGACAACGTCTTATAAATTGGTTTGCCGGGTGACACTTCAAGAAACTGCGTTACGCTCCGCTCACGTTATGCGCTCACAATGACAGCGAGTGAGAGGCACGCGTCCCTTCCACTCGGGCATGGTTAGCCCGCCTAAGAGCGAGAGAGACAGACATAAAAAGTGAAAGGCACGCGTCCCTTCCACTCGAGCACAGTTAGCCCGCCTAAGAGCGAGAGAGACAGAGCGAGAGAGAGAGAGTGAGAGTATACGAATGAATGAATATTCACATTAAAATTATTTTACCACTCAAAGTCGTTGTCACGTAAAACTTTCGCCCGTATACCGACTTTACAGGCAACCAATTTTTTTTAACTGATTTCAGCCATTTTTATTGTAGCACTTTATTAACCTTGTCCATAGAAACCATTTAATTTAAGGTCTGAGAAGCATGGCCCTCCGACGCACCGTTTCCGAATTACGGGCCTCCAAATTTTATTTTATTTTTTAGAAAATAAATTAAAGTTTGGAGGAAACAGTAAGAAAAAAGGAGTCTAAACCACCACATCTAGTGGAAAATCCACTGAGTTGGCAACACTGTGATGTGATAACACTTTTAAAATGGCGTCGTTTCACGTTTGGTTTCACTTATCGGCAATAGCCGGTAAATTATTGTAAGTGTTAATTTAAATAACACTTATTTATATCAGCGAAAAATATGTAATAATAATAAAATATGCCTAAAAATGATCTAAATCACTAGATATACACAAATCAGAAAGACAAAAAAAAAAACGAACTAACTGATGACTAGGCAGCATGGTCTCTGACCGTAGTCTGTTCCACAAGGAACAAAAGCCAAAAAAGTGGCAGACGTCAAGACGAGACAGTTATTTTTTTCTTTCGGAATGGTAGTTTTTGCTAGAAATAATGTTCCAACTATATAAAAATACTTAATAGATACTAATATCCGTTTAGTGTGTATAAAGTGCATTTTTTTGTGTAACACGAGTTCAAAAAGCTTGTGAGAATTGAACCTTTGTGGTATGGATAAAAATAGAAGGAAATGTTTAAGTGTGACTGTTCACCAGCCAAACAAAACGAAAAACTGTTCCGCTTTCCTAAAACCCGGAGTTTGAAACCTTCGTATTCTGAGGCTACTGCAAACAGATTGTAAATAAATCATTTGAATACATGAACATAATATGCAACTTGGAGAGACTGTGGTGAGTGCCCTCAGAGATGTTGTTGTTATTGTTAGGTGACCTTAAAAAGGGCTGTTGTACATGGCTCTGAAGAGAGCTGTTTGGATTTACCATTGTGGTGAAAGGAATGATCAGCTAGACTCTGCGTTACCAGCTGCTAGCCATCCAGGGTGTGCAGGGCGTTTGGAATGGCAAAACGATATAGTTAACACCACTCGGGAAGGCTCCTTTAATGCACCCCTGAAAACCATGGGAAGACCAATACCACCCAGCTCCTGACTTCTTAGAACCCAGGGAACACCTGCCACCTGGACGTGAACTGCAGTGGCCTATATGGAAATCACTCAATGGGTTGCAAATTTAGGTAGGCCGCTGCAAATACAACTTGGTAAAATTCATAGACTGGTCTGATACCCAATGTGAGTGCGGTGCCCCTGTCCAGACCATGAATCACCTACTGGGTATCATCAACGACAACAACAGCCCCGGTATCTGCACACCTTAATAATAAATGATTATTTTACAGATCGACTCTAAAGTCAGACAAAAATGTAAAAAGGCTGAAAGTAGATCGGAATTGGCTTCAACCGTTATAGGAGTAGAAACCGAAAAATGGACAAGGAAGTTCGTCCTTTTCAAATTGACAGTGATGGCCATCTGCTGCCAAAAATAATTTTACCACAAGTATGTATATCTACACCTAGTTCATCACCAAATCTTATATAAGATTTTAATATTGGTAAGTAACAAAGTTTGTCACTTGTAAGAAAATATAAGATTTCAAAATATTTGTCAGCTAACTTTTACTATGGGACCAACCTCAAAATAAATAAAATCTATGCATATAATATTTAATATTATTTATTTATTTAATCAGACAATTAAGTTATTATTTCAGTAACAATAAGTATTCACAAAATTATTACAATACATAGAAATATAAAAACTTAAAACTTATCAGCCCGGGATTGAGTCTGACAATTACTTGACCATTTTTTACCCGCAATTTTGAGGTTGATTCTTTAGCAAAAATTGCTTGTGTTGGTAGGTTATGTCACCCCCTAATATAAAATACGACAATCCTACATCTTACTAATATTATAAATGTGAATGTTTGTATGTTTGCCTGTCAATCACACAATAACGGCTGAAGGGATTTGAATGAAATTTTGCACACGGGTAGGTCACAGCCTTTTTATTTTTGAAGTTATAATAATAATAATAATATGATTATATTATATAATATTGATATGGGTATCGTGTAGGTTTTCGGGGGCGCCGATTGCAAATCTGACAGTCATTTTAAAATCAAAGATGGCGGATGTCACTTTTTCTCAAACATTCGATATGGGTATCGTTTAATAGGTTTTTGGGAGTGCCGATTACAAATCTGACACTTATTTTGAAATCAAAGATGGCGGATGCAACTTTTACTCAAACATTCGATATGGGTATCGTTTAATAGGTTTTTGGGAGTGCCGATTACAAATCTGACACTTATTTTGAAATCAAAGATGGCGGATGCAACTTTTTCTCAAACATTCGATATGGGTATCGTTTAATAGGTTTTTGGGAGTGCCGATTACAAATCTGACACTTATTTTGAAATCAAAGATGGCGGATGCAACTTTTACTCAAACATTCGATATGGGTATCGTTTAATAGGTTTTTGGGAGTGCCGATTACAAATCTGACACTTATTTTGAAATCAAAGATGGCGGATGCAACTTTTACTCAAACATTCGATATGGGTATCGTTTAATAGGTTTTTGGGAGTGCCGATTACAAATCTGACACTTATTTTGAAATCAAAGATGGCGGATGCAACTTTTACTCAAACATTCGATATGGGTATCGTTTAATAGGTTTTTGGGAGTGCCGATTACAAATCTGACACTTATTTTGAAATCAAAGATGGCGGATGCAACTTTTACTCAAACATTCGATATGGGTATCGTTTAATAGGTTTTTGGGAGTGCCGATTACAAATCTGACACTTATTTTGAAATCAAAGATGGCGGATGCAACTTTTACTCAAACATTCGATATGGGTATCGTTTAATAGGTTTTTGGGAGTGCCGATTACAAATCTGACACTTATTTTGAAATCAAAGATGGCGGATGCAACTTTTACTCAAACATTCGATATGGGTATCGTTTAATAGGTTTTTGGGAGTGCCGATTACAAATCTGACACTTATTTTGAAATCAAAGATGGCGGATGCAACTTTTTCTCAAACATTCGATATGGGTATCGTTTAATAGGTTTTTGGGAGTGCCGATTACAAATCTGACACTTATTTTGAAATCAAAGATGGCGGATGCAACTTTTTCTCAAACATTCGATATGGGTATCGTGTAATAGGTTTTTGGGGCTGCCGATTGCAAATCTGACATTCATTTTTATATCAAAGATGGCGGCTGCCACTTTTTCTCAAAAATTCGATATGGGTATCGTGTAATAGGTTTTTGGGGGTGCTGATTGCGAATTAGACATTCATTTTAAAATCCAAGATGGTAGATGCAACTTTTTCTCAAAAATTCAATATGGGTATCGTGTAATAGGTTTTTGGGGTTGCTGATTGCAAATTAGACATTCATTTTAAAATCCAAGATGGCGGATGCAACTTTCTCTCTAAAATATGATATGGGTATCGTGTAATAGGTTTTTGGGGGTGCTGATTGCGAATTAGACATTCATTTTAAAATCCAAGATGGCGGATGCAACTTTTTCTCAAAGATTCGATATGGGTATCGTGTAATAGGTTTTTGGGGGTGCCGATTGCAAATCTGACATTCATTTTAGAATCCACGATGGTGGATCATTGTTTTTCTTAAAATTGTGAATTTATTTTACTTTAAATCTATCAAAAGAAACAGTAGTAGGCATACTGTTTTTGAAGTTATACTTCTTTAGGTACGTTAGGGCAAAATGATGAGAGTAAATTTTTACGATGCTCGCGCACACCGTCACAAAAACCTACAGCCTGAAGTTAGCTAGAACCGACACCGTTAAGTTAGCTATGGTCTGTGGTTCATGAAGAATGATTGTTTTCGTTTTGTAAACTTTGTAACAGTTTGGTTTTTTATCTGGTTTTGCCAAAGAAGTATAACTTCTTACGTGCGTACATAAGTACACACACACTTTTTTATATTGTTTTGGAATCTTCTATCTAGGAAATGTATTACTTTATTATTATTATTATTTTAGATGTCATTGCCCAATGTCTTGGACACGCAATGGAGGACCTGAAGCAAACTCAAAATGATATTTTACTGAGAATATCACTCTCCTTCAACACATGTGTCTAGTGCAGCCACTTTGCTGGTAGATATAGACATACCATTAAAATCACTTGACGATATTAGATAAATAGAAAATTGGCTTGAAGATGAAGAACACAAAGAACAATTGGTAAGTACAATATTCTGATAGAAATATACAAGCTTTACAAGCAAGCAAGACCACTGGACGTACTGATGATATACTATGTAGTTATAATACTACTATTATATGAAATTTAATAGATGAACGAGTATACATACATTGTTTTACGTTTATTTATGATTGCTTATTGACTATGAGCCGATAAATGTTTTGGCCTATGTTGGTGGCAAAGGAACTGCCACAATTACCAGAAGAAATCTGGAACGGGTTTTCAGCAACTCTCTGGCAATTCACTGCAACTGGACTGGATAAAATAATAAGTTTAGTTTGAAAAATTTACAATTATTGTCAAAAGTCATTGTAAGTAGGTATGACTATGAAAATTACAGATAATATTAGATATATTTATGTAACCATATTAGATTCATTTATTTATGGAGAAGCTCGTGGCTTAAGTAATAACAGCTGCACGGGCCGATCCATCAGTTTAAGCTACGTTTGCCGGGATTCATAGATGGGTGACCATCTTTACATACTGAGACTCCTCCGTGCCTCGGAAAGCACGTTAAGCTGTTGGTCCCGGCTATCAATCGTGGATCTTTAACAGTCGTTACGGGTCGTCAGAAGCCCGAAAGTGACAACCAGTCTTATCAAGGGGTATCGTATTACCCAGTAATATTATTTGTGGTTTATTATTACTTTATCGATTGTGTTATTCTAAATGAAATGCTAAAGTACTGCTTCGTAATATTTACAGTTGCAGTGTGAAGAAACAAGTTGGCAGAGACAGCAACTGATGCTGGAATCACAGGTGTCATAACAAACTGGTTTAGATTTGCTAGAGATCGAGATGGCGGAAGAGATAACAGAAGAATATGATGAAGCTAATAACAGCAGCTCTACACGACAATATTCTGGACTATCTGCAAGAACAAAGAGGCGTCATCAAAATGCAATAAAAACTGAATTAAGAGGTAAATTAAGGATCAACGATAAAAGTAATGTTACTAGTAATAATGCAGGTACTAATTCATCATTTATTAATGAACATCATAATAATTGTATATCAGAAAATTATACTGATGATTTTAATGCCGAGGAAATCACTTTCACGCGTAATATATCTACTGGTAAAATTGAAAATGCTGATTTTAAGGATACTGATCTTACCTGTTTGATCTATAATTAAGGAGGTGGTAATTTGGAGGTAAAATTAAACACTGCACCCGCGGGTTTTAATGACTTAGCGTCATATTAACAAATGGCAAACACAAATGACTCATTGTCCTCAAAATTAGGTAGAACTAAATGATGCCCTAAAAATCTAGAAAAAATATATGTTTAAGTGTCAAATAGGTACTAATTTTTTAAAGGCGAATTGAAATTTTGGAGCCCTTACGTGGAGATTCTAAATGTGGGTAGTCATCTTGACATCAGAATGACTGCCCAATTTTTGATTTCATTTTCTCAGTTATTAATTAGGTACCAATTATTTAAACAAACGTATCAAATAGTAGCAAATAGGCATTAGATTTTAGTAATATTTTAAAGCTGATCGGTCATTTTGGCCAGTCATTCTGATGTTCACAAGTGTCGTTAGTCACGTTTTGGTCTGTATTAGTGTCAGCCACTATTTATTTTTCTAATAAAAAAAATTCTATGAATGTATGATTTTCTGCATTTTGTAATTAAACGCAAAAATAGCATTTTTTTCTTTATACGAGTAAGTTTATTTTTGTAAAGTGTCATTCTTATAATTGTGCTGTATTCGTTTCTGTTTCATTTAAAAAATACGACTATTTTGAATTTCAAAGTGACGTTTGTCAGTCACGTTTTGGTCTGTATTAGTGTCAACCACAATTTATTTTTCTAATAAAAAAGTTTCTATGAATGTATAATTTTCTGCATTTTGTAATTAAACGCAAAAATAGCATTTTTTTTTATTTATATGTTTATTTTTGTAAAGTTCCTATGTTATGATTGTATTGAATTCGTAATGTTTCATTTAAAAATACGATTATTCTGAAATCCAAAGTAACGTTAGTCAGTTTTGGTCTGTATTAGTGTCAGCCACAATTTATTTTTCTAATAAAAAAGTTTTTACGAATGTAAGGTTTTCCATTTCAACACATCCCAATATTTTTTTTTCATGTACAAATACAAACACAATTACGACTACTATTACAAATTAGTTATAAAACATGCATCGAGAAAGATCTGTAGTTCAAAAACACTTCATCACGAGTTCATTTTGCATGAAGTGTCAGTCACATTTACATTTGTTTAAATAAACCTTAATTTTTTTAACCTCTCAAGCCCGGGACGTGTCACGTTTCAGCATATGTCAGTCCCCGTTGACAGGCGGCCATCGTGTAACTACAGACTTGGTCAGGTTCCGTGTGTATGAACCTTGTTACAGGTCTAAAGACTTTGGCTAATAGTGATAATAGCGGTTTAAAACGCGTGAATCGGGTTTTTGGCAAGGCAAACTAGCGGCACACATGAGAGCCACCGGGGTTATAAAGTACACATTTATTACCACGGAGGTTTAATTAAAGGATATTTATACAAAATTACTGAAATTAGTACTATAAAAATAGTGGAATTCGTAAAACAATGCAAAATAAAACTCAAATCGTGTCAAATGTAGAGTTATTCACATATGGCATTACCCTAACATATTTTTTGGAACAGTGGTGGCCCAGTGGTGACTGTCGCGACTTACAAGTTGTAGGTTGTGAGTTCAAACCCAGGCAGGCGCTTTACTTTATGTAAATTATTTCATCACTACTGCTCTCAAATGGTGAAGGATAACATCGTGAGGAAACTGGCAAGTCCTAGTACCAAAAATTTGAAGACATGTGACATCCATCAATCTGCATTGGGCCCGCGTGGTGGATTACGGTCCACACCCTCTCACAGAGAGGAAGCCTGTGTTCTAGCAGTGGGGACATTAAAATGCTGATGATGATGATTTTTTAATTCTAATTATATTTGTACCACAGCTGTAATTCTAAAATACTACACTTAAGGCTAGCTTCACAGCTATCCGGGAGACCCGTACGGGCCGCCTGTAAGGCATCCCAGAACGGAGACTTACGTAGGCGCTAGAACATCGTTTCACAGCGACGCGGATTGGTCCGTATGCGACCCACTCCGCGTCGCTGTGAAACAATGTTCTAGCGCCTCACGTATGTCTCCGTTCCGGGTGCCAGTACGGGCGGCCCGTACGGGTCTCCCGGACAGCTGTGAAACCAGCCTAACCAAACCCTAACCATTTGTCAACTGTAGGATAACTGTCAATATTGTATAAGAAGGCCGCACAATGCAAAACAACCAATGGAATAAAAATCTACAATGGCCCCCCCCAGGCCCAGTTGTTGGCCCCCCCCAGGCCCAGTTGTTGGCCCCCCCCAGGCCCAGTTGTTGGCCCCTTTTTGGCCATTTTTTGTGGGCCCTTTGATGTAGGCCCTACCTCTATTAGATGGCCAAATCTAACAGTTGGCCAACCCACGAAGTGCACGTGGCCCAACTGAATGCCCACAATAAATGCTATTAGGGACTTTTGGAACGTCAAAGTTCTACATAAAGACAGTCCCCCAAAAATGCCCGGCCGTCGCCTCTTTCTAGTGAGATATATTCCATGACTGTTAAGTCGGTGGCGTGTTCAATTGTTTTTTTCCCATCTCAAAAATGAACAACGCGCCTAAAGAAGTTTACACTTCAATCCGCTACGAGGTTAATAGTATTTCATGTATTATATCAAAATACGTTAGTAGTACCAACCCTACGCACAAATATATTTTCACGTTAGCAGGTAAAACGGATTGGGTAGCAAAATGAAGTGAGGTTTTGTGTTTCTAACATTTTATTACTCGAGTTTAGAGATGAGAACGAATTGCCATGGTACTTCATTTTAATTTTGTTTTTTAGTAGCGATGTACGTAGTAAAGGAATAGTTGTGCGTTTATTTTCGGTAGGAACTTTTAATTCCCTAATAAAATGTCGGTCCAAAATTTTGCTAGTACAAGTTTTGTTAGGACTAGGTTATTTGATATTTGGTTTTATAATTTTATTCAAAAATTCTATCAGATACCTACAACCCTCACCTGGCCCCAATGCGTGTTTCGTGCGTCCGAGTCTTGGCTTTGATGAAATCTTGTTTTTGGCCCACTGCGTAAAATTTTTGTTCAGCGTAAATTTAGATTTTAGTATAGTTCGTTAGCCCGCGCGGAAACGCATCTTTTGACACCCCGCACATGAGCCCAGCTATCAAGAAACGTTAAAAAATGGATTTTATGAACCTCATGGAAGATTTTTTTACAATTTCCTAGCAAACATTAGAAAACAAGCTTTTTCCCGGCCTATCCTATCTCATCCTAGGATTGGAATCTATTGAATTCAGTCTTTTAATATACCCACTACTGGGGTACAAGCCTCCTCTCTGTGAGAGGGTGTGGGCCGTAATCCACCACGCGAGACCAATGCGGGTTGGTGGATGTCACGTTTTCGAAGTTGTGGGTTCTATGACATGCAGACTTCCTCACGATGTTTTACTTCACCTTTTTGCGAGCAGTGGTGAAGAATTTTTTTTTTTTATTGCTATGTGAACTCATCCCATGATTTCTCCCGCTCTAGGTGAAGCGGGAGGGCGTGTCAGACTTTTACAGACCAAAACCTCTGTTCCTTCTACCAACCAGTCTCACCAAGATGTATCGAATTACCGAGTTACTGGATTTTGGAGTTCAGATAGGCAGTCGCTCCATGTAAAATACTGGTATGCAACTACATCTGATTAGACTGGAAGCCGACCCCATGATAGTTTGGAAAAAGCTAGGCAGATTGATTGTTCATTCAGTTCCAACTCTATTTCGTATTTATCCGCGACCCCTGGGTTCCAACACATTATCTACAGCATGTAAGTTGCGGCCGTTACCACTGTGGCGCATTTGACTGCCCTCAGTCATAGAATAAATTTTTTCGTTATTGAATCCAGTGCTTTCAGGGTAAACGTACGTGATACCTCTCACAAGCAAACAATGCTACCTCATTATAAGTTCAGATTACCAAGACCACGACTTATTCAATTGAAAAAAATACTTTTCTACAGTCTGGGTGTTTCAGAGGCTGGTAACAGTGACTAAATTTTCTACTATTAATCCTATCCTACTAAAGTAGATGCATAGATGAATGTTTGTTTATTACTGAACCACCCCAGACGAAATTTGGCGTAAAAATGAAGATATATTTGTAGTGAGGAATAGCACCTAGGCTTTTCAGTGCGGTCAGTTCTAGTTCCACGCGGGAGGAGCCACTGGCAGAAACTAGTTCAGCATATTCATGAAATTATGGAACATGTTGTTGAATTAAAAAAAAAAATCTAAATTACCTGTTCTAAAAATATATTTCATAAATTGCTTAACAGCTTGGATGAACTAAGATATTTTACACAAGAACAAGCAGGCTTGTCAGAATACCTAAGTAATTTTTGAGAATTCTGTTCTTGTTATTGTTCTGTTGTGTTTCTGTTGTTGTTATTTTCAGTAAACTGTTTTTCTCCGAAATTGTTAGTAATGTAAGGCGTGTTTTACTAGGCAAGTTTGGGTAGTGGTAACTCTTGTGGGTAGCGACTGCAGTAAGCATATTTATGTATTTACTGAAGCAAATAAATTGTTGACTTTTAGGAAAAGGATGGAACACTATTTCTTAGTAATAGTTGTTAAAGTAGAGAAAGTACCCATCGAGTGATTCCAGGGAAGACGTTGGCTGAGTGATCTTGTGCAGCCGTGCACAGCGAGGCTCAGGGGATACGCCTTAACGGTCTCCTCAGGGGTATACCCTTCCCGGGCCTGCGGACGGCAACAAATAGATAGCTTGCCCGAGAGTCGAAGGCGTGTAGAGTTCCACGCGCGCCTCAAAGAGTTGTCAGCAAACACGACGGGGTCCGTCATGGCCGATGCCTACCCCGGGGTTGAGGATGAATTCGAAAGAGTTACCTCGCCCGCGGGCATTCAGGACAGGGAGGAACAGGGGTGGGTTTTAGTCAGTAAGTGTCGGACACGCCCTCCTGCTCCACCCAGAGCCAGAGAAGTCATTGGATGATTTCCCAACCCACCAAAAAAAAAAAAGGATTATACCCTTCACAAGCCGATCTCCGGCTACCGTAGGCGCGGGCCTGCGTACGGCGAGTAATGGGTAGCTTGCCAGCCGATAAAACCCGAGAGTCGACGGCGCGTAGTGTTCCACGCACGCTTCAAAGAGATGTCAGCAACAACGGATGGGGCCTGCTGACGTCGATGTCTGCCTAGGGGTCCCCCTTGGCACAGGCAACTGAAGGAACAGGGGTGGGTTTTAGTCTTTAAAATTCTGACATGCCCTCCCGCTCCACCCAGAGAGGGAGAAGTTATTTGATGCTTTCACTATTCCAATAAAAAAGAAAAAAAAATGGGTGCCCTTACAGGCGTTGCACAGAGGGGGTTCCGAAGTGCTCTTTTAAAAGGTAACGGGGCTTGTTCTATGTGCTGATGGTCATCACCAAGGTGGTTTTATAGTGAGGTAAAAATACCACTGTCTCAGGACTTATTCTCAAAGCCGGAACATCTTTTGAAGGTTTCTCCCCGAAAACAAAAAAAAAATAGAAAACTCCAATCTGCCTAGCCTTTCCCAACCATCTTGGGGTCGGTTTCCAGTCTAACCGGATGCAGCTGAATACCAGTATTTTATATAGACTAACTGCCTATCTGCGACCTCCACAACCCTGTAACTGGGTAGTACGATACCCCTTGGTAAGACTGGTTGTTAGACTTTCGGGCTTCTGACGACCCGTAACGATTGGAAAAGATCCATGATTGACAGCCGGGACCGACGGCTTAATGTGCTTTCCGAGGCATGGAGGAGCTTCGGTATGTGAAGATGGTCACGCATTCATGGACCAACCCCGGCAAGTGTAGCTTAACCTGATGGATCGACCCGTTTGGCTGTTATTACTTTAGCCACGAGCTTATGTAAAAGGTGGAAAAACTAAAAAAAAGTATTGTCAAGAAAATGGTTGACTATAAAAAACTTGGTTTTGCCAGCCATAAAACAAACCCTCGGACAAAGCCCTCGTTCAAAGTATTAAGAAGAATAGTTGGATTAGTGCTAACACTCATGATAAATCGGTCGGGTTTTTTTAAAAGATCACCAATAGGTTTTGTAACAGGAGAAAGGAGCCTTCATTGTGTGTGTAAATATAAAGCTTATGAAAACTTTCAGGTAGGTAAGGTTTTCATAATGAACTTACATAATTTTGTAAATCACACCAATAAAGGCGAAAGTTTGTGAGTGTGTGTTTGATGAAATTTAGTAAGTAGATAGTTTATAACCTTTTCTTTTATTTGAATTAACACAGAAGCTATTTTTCGTCCCGGTCTACGCGGGTGAAACCGGTTACAAAACCGCCCAGTTACACAAATCTCACGACTTGCGATCAAAACGAAAAAAAACGAAACACCTATACAAAGTTTTTAGGGCGCTAACTTATTACGTCACGTCCGTACTTAAAACGAGCCATTACTCCAAGTGAGAAGTCTTTAAAATTTAATTTTCAAAATGTTTACTGTAAAATAATTTTATTACCACAGACGGCAGCTTTGGGTGATTATAATGACAAATGTTTTACAAAGGCGGCCTGCTTTCTCCAAGAAACAATTTTTGAATGAATAAGTCCTGAAACGCTTCGTTTGCACGACAAAATTATTTATGCTCTCTTAACAATAGACGGACTATTTCTTAAGGCTGCTATTTAATTTTGTCCCGATGTGTGCGAAATTCAATTCTGAGCAAAAAGTAATAAGGTATCTGATTTTAGAGTTCTGAAAGTCTGAATGGAAAACGCAACCCTTATGGAATCACTCGTGTGTCTGTGTGTCTGTTTATCTGTCTGTCTGTATGCCCGTCTGTCATAGTCCATTTACTCCGAATCTACTGGACCGATTAAGCTGAAAGAAGGATGGCCAAATCGTACCCGACAACGAAACGATGGCCTCCCAATACGCCATATTTATGAAAAATACCCTTATTTTTTAAGATCATAGAAAACACAAGAAATATCTCAATAAGTAGCCACAAAAAAAAGTTATACAATTTTTTTGTTTTTGTAACTTTTTCAAAATTATTTAGAATAATAGTTTCAGAACGCACCTCTTGACGATTCATTTCGCGTTTGAAATGACTTGGTATTCAAAGACTGTAATTATTCACGTTTTTCTGAAAAGTTTTAACTGTAATTCTATTCAATTAGTTTAGAGGCATCAAATCAACGAATATGCTGATATTATGTATTGGATTCTTGTCATAAAAAATAATTATGTTGGTCTAGTAAGTAGTTTTGTTCAAATGCGTACAACGGAACGTCATTTGTCATTGACAAGTTACTTAATCTGTCTGTGGTCATCGTTCATCGACCCGCGCCATTTATATGGCAATATACTACGACAATATCAGAGCCAGCTGCTGCTGCTGCTTCCTCGATGGTGTAGTGATAAGAGAGGATGATGAATAAAAAGTATTTTTGTCAAGCCTATTTCTTTCATTTAAGTACTCTACCAATTATACTTCATTTACTCCTGTTAACAACCATTTCTCAATTTGTCAATATCTATGCAACTTGAGCATTGAAGACTGAAAGGCAGTAGGTATCTAGTGACTAACTCTTCAGCCAGAATTGAAGTGGTCAAACCACAAAAAAGGCTGGGAAGTCTTTCAAGAACCACTTCACGTGTGATGTTATACCAGCTTTGTTGTCTACACTATACGTTGTGCAAGTTAGAGCAATATAGGTGTAGTTTTCATTGAATGATCGATGGACAAACAAAGAGTTGGTGCGCTTTGCTACAAGTCCTATTTTTTGGGTAATTCTCTGAGAGAAATCGAAATAAATAGAAACGAGATCGCTAATTACCCTTCTCGCTTATCGCTAACTAGACTCATAAGCTACGCCGCAGTCGGGCAGAAGGTAGTTGTAGATTCTAACCTCAAAAGTATTGTTGACGTTATTATAAAAAATCGTGGTTATTTAGAAATAATTTTCAAACTGGATAGTGTTTACGACATAAAAACAAACCAATCTAGCTATAGTTTATTTTGGGACATGAAAAATAATAGTCGAGTCCAGCTCCTATAGAAATTTGGCCATTCTTCTTTGGTACACATAATATGTGTATGTGTGACCCAAACACGGAGGGGTAACGTAAATAAATGAATTTGGACAATAAGGTCACTTTTGGGGTGCATATCAGAAAATAATAAAAATTAGTTTTCCAAACTGTACCGTGCTACATATCAAATGAAAGGGCTTACTTTAGGGGTCTCAAATATATTTATTTCATAATTTAGAAATAAATATAATTTCAGTTTTAGAAGAAAATAGATGAAAAATTACCATAGGGGCCTAAAATTTTGAATAAAAAAAACAAAAGTTATGTCTTTATTTATAGATTACTAGCTGCGCCCCGCGGTTTTACCCAGCTAGACCTGAATAAAAGTAGCCTATATGTTATTCCAGGCTATAAGCTATCTACATACTAAATTTCATCCAAATCGGTCCAGCCGTTTGACCGTAAAGAAGTAACAAACATACACACTCACAAACTTTCACATTTATAATATTAGTAGGATAGTATTCTATCCTACTAATATTATTAATGTGAAAGTTATACCTATAAGAAGTTTAATTGTTGTTAGCAAAAAAACATGAAAAAAAACATGATTTTTTCTGAACCCTTTGCGTGCAGGTCCGACTCGCTGTTGGCCGGTTTTTTTATTTGGGAGTGGTTAATCATCAAATAACTTGTCCCGCCCTGGTTGGAGTGGGAGGGCGTGTCAGACTCTTACTGAAAAAAACGGTGGTGAGTCTTTCGAAGATTTCCGCAACTCTGGCAGGAATAATCATTTGCTATTGCTATTGCTAATGACCTTGAGCGGTTATCTTGCGTGTTCTGTGCTGAGCTCACGTAACGCATCGTACGTCTACCCAGTAATACGACTGGCCCATCAAGGAGCGCTGTCCGAAATTAGACGCATTATTAATTTATTATACATAAAACAACATGTATTAAACTAAAACACGTATACTAAAATATAATTAATATAACTTTTAAATAGTGAAAGTTTCATAAAAATAAGCTTTACAGTTTATACGTGTTAGACATAACTTTACAAATGAATAACACTATGTTAGAAAAATATAATTTCAAATATTCATTTCAAATTTCGACGAAAATTGTTAACAGTAACACATTGTTACGTCGACCGTATTACACTGGAACGTTCGAGAATGTGGTCGAAGTTTCCAGAAGTTTCCACTAGGTTCGAGAACATTCCATTGTGGTACTGTGTAAAAGTTCATAGATGTTTCTAGAATATTTCACTATAAGATAGTTCGACAATGTTCTGGAAACTTCCATGACCGTATAAATAGGCCGGACGGCGGGCGAGTGAGTCAGTCTGTTTTCGACTACGAATGCGAACGGAAGCGAATACAAGCGATTACGAAGAGAATAGTGATTATTAGCGATTTAGTGTTTGTGTAAATAAGTTGTTGAGTTAATAAAGAATATTTGGTAAATTAATTGGTGTAAAATAATTTATCCCATACCCAGCTCGTAACAATATCTTTTTGTCAAAGAAATAAAATTAGTCGTTTAGACGTGATGTTAAATTAAAAACCATTAGAAGTCGTATAACTGTGCCTTAACGTGCTGACATGAGCGCGCTGGAATGCGTTTCAATTGACAGAGACGACAAATTATCAAGATAATAGTAGGTAAGAAGTTTGATCAGGTCATTTACTCACTGCATAATTGTAGATTTAAAATAGTATCAGATAACATAAAATTCAATTGTTCCAAAGTAAACTTGTACCTGTACACTTATACAGGATTTTTAAAATTTATATAAATACCTAATTAACCAATCAAAATAAAGATGAGCTCGTGGCTAAAGTAATAACAGCCGCACGTGTCGATCCACCAGATTCAGCTACGCATGGGTTGGTCCATGCTGGGTGACCATCTTTACATACCGTGACTCCTCTGTGCCTCGGAAAGCACGTTAAGCCGGTCCCAGCTGACAATCATGGATCTTTGACTGTCGTTACGGGTCGTCAGAAGCCCGAAAGTCTGACAACCAGTCTTACCAAGGGGTATCGTATTAGTCAGTAACTGGTTTGTGGAGGTCAGATGGGCAGTCGCTCCATATAAAATACTGGTATTCAGCTGCGCCCGATTGGACTGGAAGTCGACCCCAAGATAGTTGAGAAAAAGGCTTGGCAGATTGATTTGACTTATCCAATTATTATCCAGTGCAGCAGAGCAGTGGTTACCCAAGTTTGTCGTGGGTTTAAACCCAGGCAGGCGCTTTAGTTTGTGTAAATTATATCATCACCACTGCTCTCAAAACAGTGAAGACAAACATCGTGAGGAAACCGGCATGTCCTGGAACCTAAATTTTGAGAAACATTTCTTCAAAATTCATAGTCTTCAGAACCTATTCCAGGACATGCCGGTTATTGGACATCAACCAACCCGAACTGGACTTGCGTGGTGGATTACGGCCCACTCCCTCTCACAGAAAAGAGGCGTAGAAAGGAGTCTCACAGAAAAGAGTCTATGTCCCAGCAGTGGACACATTATAGGAATAAGCTGATTTAAAATACATATACTATTATTTTATACTAGTCCGTGAATCATGGCTTTGAGATACAAACCATGATTCACGGACTTGAAAAAATAATTTCTTCGATATCTTCCGTATTAAAGATGTTCACTTTTACTATTACTAGCAAAAAAAAAAAAATTAAAAATTAAAATGGTTCACTAAATAATAAATTATATCACGAACAAAAAAAAGCCTTGTCAATATTAAAAGTTTTTTTTTTGTTCAAAAACTTGAAGGTATTTTTTTTCTTTTTGTTCTGCAAGTTTCTCTTCTCGTGTAGTTCTTTCCACTCGCAACTTTGCCTTGGAGTAAACTAAAAACTTTTTCATGCTCTACATTTTTTTGTCGACTCAGCTGTTTGTGGTGACTTTTTGGACGTTCTGGTTTTAAAATACATACAAACAAGTGTTATCATTTTATTTAGTTGAATTATTTTTGAGTTCGAAATACTTTAACAAAAGTTTGTGTGTAAATAGATATTGATTTATAATTTACTTTAATTTCATTTATTTTTCTAAGCTTCAAGTAAAGTAGGTAATTAATTACTGTTACACTACGTGGATAAGTAATCCCCTAAGCTCTCCTGTGAATTTCAATTATTTTTTGTCTAATAAATCGATATCGAGAAATTAAAACAAGTTCAGTACAAGATTAGTACTGTGTGATAACCGGATACCGAAATCGATTAAACCTTAAACTCGTCTCTTCTCATTATTCTAGAGAAAAGAGGCAGTTATTATATTTATTGAGACACAATTGATAGCTGCTAGTAATTTACGTTAATCATTAGTTAAGGTTATTTTTAGCGAGAAAATGTAAGGATGGCGTTGTCACTCACTGGAACACTAAAGATTGGAGTAAAAAAAAATAACATTAAACCCTGGTGTTGAGGATTTTAGGTGCAAACCGACCATCCGTATAATGCCAGCAAAGCAAGAAGGGAACTATTCTTCCAGCCTTATCGGCCGATTGGGCTGAGAAGTTTTGGGGCTGCGACCACATACCAGATGATGCAGCAATGGAAGGCCTCCCGCAAGGTGGGCCGGTACAGGGGGGGTTTGTATGTATGCTTTTGCGGTTGCACAACGACATGCTTGCTTTGCTTGCTTGGTAGTGTAGATACAGACCTATCCTACCTCCTCCTTCAGAGAGGGTAGGATGGCGTGGCTTTGAGGGAGAGCGCTACAGTCGTGTTGATCCTCAAGGCAAGTCCGGTCGGTTACCTTCCCGTGGTGCCACCCGTTTTTGGTCTAATTCCCTAAGAATTAGACGTAACCAAAACCACCGGGCGACCCGTAGAGTAGAGGGCTTTCTACTCCTTCCCATCCCTTATTCCATTCACCCCATACTCTCCTGTCTATCAACTTCCTGTCCCAAGTTTCACCGTCACCTCCTACACCATCCTTTGAGTATCCTACCTATATCCTAATTCCTCTCCTAACCGCGACCCTTCCGTGACTGGGTGGTTGTGGGCTCGGCCGTCACTAAAACCAGCTGACGGTGAGTAGGAGAAAATAGTCACCTGCGCTAGGACCTGCGCAGTTGAGCGCCGTAAGCAGGGATGAAGGAGTCCTGGGGGGTTGAGCTGATCGGCACTGGCGGTTATGTGTCCGTGAGGCAACACGCCCTCTTTGGTCTGGATTTCAGGCAAAACGGTAGCTCTGCCAATTAGCCAATGGCAGGGAAATGGCCACGTCCTCGGACGGCGGAAGCGGTGGGTAAAGGTCATGCTGACGGTGTAAGTGAGGGTTGATCAGTTCGTTGGGGGTAGGCCTTTTCGACCTCCGACGACCAACCCGATCGAGCACCCGATGTCGCACTGTAAACCAGCCTCGCGCACCTATATCTCTCTGGTAGTCCTAACGTCCGCTCTTTTCAAAAGTGCGACGTTCCCAGGTGCGGGCTCCATGGAGGGTGGGAGCCAGAGAGATGAATTTTACACAACACACAAACATGGACAAAACAAGGCCATTACATGAACACACAACAACCACAGGGGTGGAGTCGGCGAAAGCTGACGAGACTCCTAGGCGAGGTGCTTGCACTTCGTCCGCCCCTGGAAGCCCTGCGGCTAACGCTGCAGGCTCCAGCGCGGGTGCCGGTCTGGCTGTGGCGAAAACCGCAGCTAAGACCAAAGCTAAGTCCCAACCTAAACGGAGGACCCCGGCGCTGCATGGGACCAGTACCGGACCTTCCTCACACGCAAAGGCGTCAGCACCGGCGACGACTAATACCACTGCCGGGGCTCCCCTTCCTACGCACCCTCCTCCCTTCCCGTGGCTCCTCAAGCCAACTCCCAAGCCGCGGACGTCACCGGTCAAACGGAGACGGTCTGCACCGGGGATGAATTTGACACCGCCTGGCAGGTGTTCAAAAGGAAAGGCAAGGGCAAGAATGCATCTCCACAGGCCCACTGCTCGAAGGCAGGCCCTTCAGGCCAGCCAGCTCCAGCAAACCAGGGCAAAAGGAGAGAAAGGCTGACGCGCAAGGAACGGCGTCAAGAACGCAGGAGAGGTGGCAAAAACAAGCCACCCCCCAGTAAGCAGGTTGCAGCCGCGGGTAAGCTCAGCTTCTCGGCAGGTAAGCGATCGGCGGAGGAAGGCACTAGCCGACCAACGCCCGACCAATCGCAGACTGCTGCAGGAGGTAAGTCGCAAACAGCAACAAAAACGCAGCAACCCGCTCGGAGTGGGCAGGTCATGGCCAAGCGAGCTCTCAACGAGACCATAACACCTCGTGGGGAGCACAAGCGGCCGCGGCTTGATCAATCCAAGCGGGACACCAACTTAAGCTACGCCCAAGCTGCTAACGCACACCTGAGCGTCGCAATAACCTGCGACCGCACGGGGGCTATCAGTCAGGCAGTATCGGACCAGGTCCTCGCAGCCATCCACAAGCAGATCATCAGCGAGGCCTGCTCCGCTATGCGGGACACACCCGGACCGACGTTCAACGCCAAGCCGCGGTATGTCGGAGGAGTCCTCAAGCTGTGGTGCGGAAACGACCACACTTTAGCATGGCTGAAGAAGACGGTCTCTGTTTTGGCTCTTTCGGCTAGCACCTCGCTAGTCGTTAAGAGTCAGTCGGAGATCCTGAAGCGGGTGCGTTGTGGCATCGCCATACCTGACGACCACGGAGTGTACGAGGACTCGAGGAACATTGGTCGAGCCCTCTGTTACCAGAACCCCTGGGTCGACGTAAGAAGGTGGGTACTCATACACGCCGACAAGCAGGATACATGCTGGTTCGTGGTGCTGGGTGTCCCTGAAGACCAGATCCCGACACTTATGGACGCCGAGCGCCGGCTATCCATTGGTCTGGGGTCTGTGTACATCAAGTTCCAGGGTCCCAAGGGTAGGTTTATAGATGTCCCCCGTAATTGGGATCGGGCCACGAACCAGATAGTGGAAGCAGGGGAGACCACTCCCCCTACAAACAACCCGGAGACAACGGTGGCCGACCCCGCTGCAGTGGTGGAGTCGGCTGCCCCTGACGCCGCTGTGGGTGCCGTCCCTCTGTCGGGCGGGGAGCTCGACGACTGTGTGTTGTCCCCGGCTTCCGGCCCGGGAGAGGATGGCTTCGACGAGGGCGACCTGTTTGCCGGGCTGCGACTGGAGGGTGACGAGGAGGATCCTGCCTGCGATGGCGTCCCCTTCGTTGGCCAGTAAAGTTGTGCAGGCAAACCTCCACCACAGTCAGACCGCGACGGCTCAACTGCGCAAGTGGCTGGAGGTGCAACATACGGCCATTGCCCTGATCCAGGAGCCGTGGATTAGGGGTGGTCAAATACGAGGACTCTCCAATCTTGGTGGTAAGCTCCTTGTTACTATGGACCACGATCACCCTAGATCGTGTATCTATGTCACAGGTAACCTTAAAGCACAGCTCTTAAATGATTTCTGTTGCAGAGATGTCTCTGCAGCAAGGCTGACGATGCAGCGCGGTGAGGAAGAGATGGTTATTGTCTTCGCCTCAGTGTATATGCCTGAGGCGGAGGAACCGCCCCCTCACGACCTGGTCCGCCTCGTTACTCACTGCGAGAGTAGCGGAGTTGAGGTGATGATAGGGGCTGACGCAAACGCACATCACCCTTTGTGGGGTATGGACTCGCAAAATGCAAGAGGTAAGGCGCTAGTGGACTACTTGTTCACAACCAACTTATCCCTATTAAACACAGGCTCCGAACCGACATTCGTAACCAGACGCAGCCGTACAATCATAGACCTTACTCTGGCAACAGAAGGCGCAGCGGGACTCGCAACTGGGTGGCAGGTTTCCAAGGAGGCCTCCTGCTCAGATCATAGGTGGATCCGCTTTGACGTACAGGTCAGTGTACCGCCTAAACCACCGCGGCGTAATCCGCGCAACACGGACAGAACCGTATACAAACGCAGCCTAAGCTCCAAGCTGGAAGCACCATGCGATTCGACGAGTCTTGAGGATACGACGCGAATCGACGCACACGTAGGCAAGCTTACCGAGTCACTGATAAGCAGCTACCATACTGCCTGCCCAGAAACTACCCCGCGCGTTACACCGGGTAAACAACCCTGGTGGGGCGCGGATCTGGAACGCAAACGCGGTAAGGTAAGAAAGGCTCTAAACAGAGCCATGAACACATGCGCGGAGGTGGACTGGGATGCATATTATGCGGCCAAATCCAGCTACAAAAAATGCATCAGGACCAGGCGTACTGCGGGATGGCGGAAATTCTGTGGCAGCATTGAGTCCTGTCAACAAGCAAACAGGGTAAGGAAAATACTGGCGCAACAGGGTACTCTTGGGCCCGCCACACTCCGTAAACCTGACAACACGCTCACCACGTCGCCTGAAGAAACGACACGCCTCCTAGTTGAAACTCACTTCCCAGGGAGCGTCTTCGCACAGGTAACCGACTGGCAAGACAATACACAAACACCATCGGATGACGATTGGCTGTACGCACATAGGATGATTTCACTGGAAAAAATCCAATGGGCCATCCAAAGCTTCCAACCTTTTAAAGCACCTGGGCCCGATGGGGTGTTTCCTGCCCTACTGCAGTGGGGTGGGGTCCCATTGGCAGCAAGGCTGGTGCCTATAATGAGAGCGTGCCTGGCCTGGAGATACGTTCCAAAGGTATGGAGGGAAGTGAAAGTAATATTCATTCCTAAACCAGGTAAGAGTGATTACACAAACGCCAAATCCTACCGACCCATAAGTCTGACCTCCTTCTTGTTGAAGACGATGGAAAGACTATGCGAAAGGGAGATGCGAGATGGCGCCTTGAAAGCAGTACCACTACACGGTAACCAACATGCATACAGCTCGGGTAAGTCAACAGAGTCTGCTCTTCACATGGTGGTAAGCCAGATAGAAGAAGCGATTCACCAGAAAGGTACCTGCCTGGGCACGTTCATAGACATCGAAGGAGCCTTCGACAAGACAAACTTCTCCAGCATTGGTGCCGCCCTCACAAGGCATGGTGTGGAACAGGTATTAATTGACTGGATTACCAACATGCTAAGCAAACGTGTTATTCGCCTTGAGGAAGAACAACAGCTGGCCCTGATAGCCCGGGGCTGCCCACAAGGTGGTGTTATCTCACCCCTCTTATGGAATCTGGTAATCAATGACCTGATTACCAAGCTCAACGCGAACCGTTACTACACAATAGGTTATGCAGACGACCTCGCAATCCTCGTACCTGGGAAGGTGACTGGAACGATCTGCAACCTCACTCAACAAGCGCTACGCATCGTGGAACGATGGTGCAGGGAGTATGATTTATCAGTAAACCCCATCAAAACTGAGTTAGTCATGTTCACCCAAAAACGAGCGCTGGGCCGCTTTAGCCTGCCTAAGCTATTCAATACAGAACTCCAGTTATCTAACGAAGTCAAATACCTAGGGGTCACTTTAGACAGTAAGTTAAACTGGAGTGTTCATCTAGACAATAAACTAAGCAGGGCCTGCATCACCTTTTGGCAATGTAGGAAAATGATAGGTAAGAGGTGGGGCCTATCTCCCAAAATTATACTCTGGCTGTATAGCGCAGTAATTCGGCCCATGATCACCTATGGTGCCGTGGTGTGGTGGCCCCGCACCAAGCTAGTCACAGCCGTAAACAAACTCCAACACATGCAAAGGCTGGCCTGCATGGCAACCACAGGCTGCATGAGGACCACTCCAACGGCAGCGCTTGAAGCCATGCTGGGCCTCCCGCCGCTTCATCTGTTTATTCAGCAGGAGGCGACGATGGCCGCGGTACGCCTTAAAACACTGGATCTCTGGGGTAAGAGAGAAACTCAACACACCGCTCTGCTCATGGGACTAAACAACGACTTCCCAATAACTAGAGCAATCAACGACCGGATACCCAAACAATTTGTCTTTGACAAAAAATACAAAATCCAACTGCATGAGGACCACCGCTGTGAGGGGCTATGCCCCGCAGAACTGCGGATCTTCACTGATGGATCCAAAACAGGTAATGGCACGGGCGCGGGGATCTTCTCGGAGGACCTCAACATCCATATAGCCACACCACTGGGGGTCCATAATACAGTCTTCCAAGCAGAGTGCTTGGGAATTTCCCTGGCAGCCTCAGCCATCCTAGCTAGGGATGTTAAGGACCACTCGGTACGTATACTTTCGGACAGCATGGCAGTCCTGCAAGCGCTAAACAGCCAAACAGTTAACTCTGGGCTGATATACGAGTGTCACCAACGCCTAAATCAGGTAGGTAAACACAACAAAGTAACCATTCAATGGATTAAAGGACACAGCGATTCCCGTGGCAACGATGCAGCGGACGAACTCGCCAGAAGGGGGTCGAGCATGGCAGCGATAGGACCTGAACCCATTGTGCCTCTCCCCTTTGGATTCTTACGCAATCTGGTAAGGAAACGCACCAGAGATCAACACAACAAGCTATGGGCTGATCATAGGGAGTGTAGGCAGGCCAAGGAGGCGCTCCCCTCCATCAATGACCGCTTCACAAAGCAAGCCCTACGACTGACCAAACTTCAGTTGCGGAAAGTCACGGCCGTTACAACTGGCCATGGGTCTTTTAATAAGCATCTCTCTGTCATAGGAGTCACAGACAGTCCACTCTGCAGAGCCTGCATGGAGGAGGACGAGACAGCGGCTCATCTGCTGCTAAGCTGCCCAGTAGTCGCTGCATACAGGGCAAAACACTTCGGACATCCAGGTAACCTAAGCGAGATGGTCAGTAACACCAGGGTGCTGCTGGCCTTCCTCGAGGAGCTGGGGTGGATCGAATGACAATGCAGTCCCACCTGTACGCAAAATACGCGCCTTGGGCGTGGAGTTGCGGAAACCAGCCCGACATACATACATACATACATACAAGGTGGGCCGGTGACCTGATGAGGGCCAAGGGAGTCCGCTGGATACGAGAAGTACGGTACTGGACAATTTGCAATGCTCAGGAAATTCCATCACCATCACGTAAAGAAAGAAAGAAAGAAAGAAAGAAAGCAACACCACAGCTTCAGTAACACCCTGCCAGGGTCGCCAGAGTTGAGCACGCGGCGGTAAGGCCCCTCTTTGAGGAGTGGCTACAGAGGCGCCACGGCGTCCTCATCTTCCGCCTGACGCAGGTCCCCACCGGACATGGAAACTTTGGGTTCCTGTAGGATAAGGCGGAGGTAAACGCCCGGGTGTCCCCACTATGAGGATCACCCAGAGGACACGGTGGAGCATACGGTGGAGTTGTGCCCCGCTTGGACGGAGCCCGGACTTGTCCTCGTGGAGGCGATCGGCGACAGCGACGAGCTCGGCAATGGTCCAGGCCATGGTACGGAGCGATAGGTAATGGGAAGCAGTCTCCTCCTTCTGTGAAGCAGTAATGCTCGCGAAGGAGGAGCCGGAACGGGTAAGGGAGGCTCAACAGAGTAGCCCTTACGCCCTCAGCAGCAGCTGCCACAGGAGACGCCCTGGCCTAAGACGTCGCGAGACGATCTCTGGCCACCGTAGACCCGGGCCTGCGGACGGCAAGTAGTGGGTAGCTCGCTGTCCGATCAGCACCAAGCCCGAGAGTTGACGGCGCGTAGTGTTCCACGCGCGCTTCAAAGAGTTGTCAGCAATACGTGACGGGGTCCGTCATGGCCTATACCTGCCCGCCCACCTTTTTTTTTTTGGTGTTGTGTATAAATTCGAAACAGAGTTACCACGCCCCTGGGCACTCAGGGTAGGGCAGGCACAAGGGCGGGTTTAAGTCAGTAAGAGCCTGACACGCCCTCCCGCTCTAGAATGACTTCCCACCCACAAAAAAAAAAGACTCGCCGGAGTGGTCGAAAGAGTAACCGCGGCTTATCCACAGGCAACTGATAGAAAACGGGTGGTTATTAGTCAGTAAGAGTGTGACATGCTCCCGTTCCACGCAAACCACGAAGTCATTTCGATGTTCTATACAGGGTGTAAACAGACACATCACAGAGAGATGTACGTCTAACAAAGTAGTTTTGCGCAAAAATTATTGCTGGTAAACGACTTTTATGTTTAGGTATGAAAATAAATACTACTTTTTATTGCGCGCAATGTAACGCAAACCCAGGCAAGTGGAGTTAAACCCTGCCCCTTCACTCTAAGCCACGTAGGTACTAGTCAGATATGTTTGATATTCATTGCGTTTTTGTAACCGCAAATGCGTAATTTCGAAATTTCAAAAATTCGAGTAATGTTTGTTTGGAAAAAAGTTTAGTAAATAACACTTGGAATTAATTTTCGTAAAAAAGTAAAAAAAAATTGCAAGTATGGTCTAATGGAAAAAAATGATTTAAATAATGGGTAGAGCTTTACAGGGTATAACGGAAAGGTGTGGTCATATTTTTAGAATTTCCTGTGATTTTCTTGAAGAAAGTTGTTCATATCGCTGGGCAGATGCAGTTCTTAAAATATGACAACACCTTTCCGTTACAGCCTGTATATGTGACTTTCGGCTTCGGCAACTGTTTTTTACACCCATTATAAAATACTAAAAGCAGTAACACAACCGTTTGCTCGCTCAACTTTATGTAACAACTAAGTTTCACTCTCTCCTTCTCTACCTGTTGTACTGTGGTGATCTTCAACTTTGTAATAGTATTTACAATTAGTGTTAGAATCGCTTGAAGTTTAGCTTTGTCCGTGTTGATACCGCCGCTTGGTAGGTTTATTAAGAAGACATGCAAGTTGCGAACGGTTAGTTTGAAGTTAGCTTTGCGTGTAGGAGTTCTAAATTTACTTTTGGTTTAGTTTACTTCATTACGAAGTTAGGTTAAAAATCATGGTATTTGATGTGTACAATAATAAAATCGTAAACTCGGGTGAAGCTTTTCTTTAAGCTTACACACGATAAATTATACACACACAAGTAAAGAAACAGACTTAATACTTCAGTCATTTTCTACTTCACCGTTCGTCAATTTTTGGGAGATACAGAGACAAATAGTAGTAGATGCAAAATAGAAAAAAAATAAGGAGGTCAGATAGGCAGTCGCTCCATGTAAAATACTGGTATTCAGCTGCATCCGGTTAGACTGGAAGCCGACCCCAAGATAGTTGGGAAAAGGCTAGGCAGATGAGGCAGATGACATATCCGCTATGGCGAATTGCGCGCGAAAAAAAAACACAGTTAAAAAAACACAGATTACGTCATCACTATATTTTTTAATTTAATAATATACAATAAATTATAATAAATAGCGTTCAGATCGTAACTCTTACTAGATATGCCTAGTAAGTAGTATGCAGGAAGTAAACTTAATATTGTCCTTATTATTCGCTCCGTTTTCCGTGTAAATTCTACCAAGGATTTCAGACGGAACTTGAGATTATTAGAAAAACATTGGGTGAGCTCAGAGCTTGGTTATTTTAGGCAGCGAGGTAAAACGTTAACTTTCTATCGTTACTCTATTATATTAGCTACAACCATAGCCTTTAAGTCAAGAGTGAAGAGGTTACTTCTAGACAAACGTGCTCCATGTTCGACCACATCATAGCTTACTATCAGATGAGACAGTGGTCAAACGCGAGGCTAACAATTATTTAAAAAACATGTGTGCAATTCACACGTGGTAGAATTGAAATCTTCAAAAATTTTGGCTAAAACGAAACAAACAAAACACAAAAACAAAACACTGTGTAATGCTTCCTATCTCGTTTTAAAACACAAAAACAAAACACTGTATAATGCTTCCTATCTCATTTTATAACACAAAAACCAAACACTGTATAATGCTTCCTATTTCATTTTAAAACACAAAAACAAAATACTGTATAATGCTTCCTATCTCATTTGCTCCCACCCTAAATCTTATGCATTTAAGTGTCTGTCTCTTTTTACTGTCGCTTTTACGTTTCATCGACTTTCAAATCACAAAGATGCTAAAGAAGTTTTCACTTAAAAAAAAAACATAAAATTTAGTGAGGAAGCAATACAGAAATCAGTACAAGATAACAATAATTAGTACCTATCCTAACACAAAATTAAATAAATGTTTCATTCAAACGTTTAATGAACTATCTCAAACATCGAATCACATATTATTTATTTGAAAAGAGTTGATAAAATCCAACCTACATACATGACGTGCAACATTTGCATCCCATCCCAAACAGCGCTGCAGCATAAAATGGCTCGTGTAAACCTCGCTTGAAAGCACATAAATAGTGCAGGCTCTTAACATTTTCCATTTACTTTATTGCACTAGAACTTTCTCCCTGACTTCACTGCAAACATTAAACTGTGGGTGGTCCGAAATAATAAGTTTGGCTTTTTAACTGAATGACACTTAAACTGGAGTTTACTCACTTTTTGTTTAGTGTGATACAAACTGCAAAATGCTTGGCTAGATGCCATTCTGGCATCTTAATTTGAACACAGTAAATTATGTTTGCGTGGGCTCAAAATAATAATAATAATATTTTTTAAGCAAATCAAATATCTTGACTTAGCAACGAGTTCGTCAATATGTGGAATGTGGACTCGGCTGTCATTGTGCCGATAGTCGTTACAACCAACGGCCTGATGACCAAAAGCCTCGACGACCACCTGTCGAAGCTTTCGTTGCGCGGTTGGATCAAGGGCCTGATACAGAAGGCAGTACTCCTCGATACGGCTCGCATTGTGAAGAGGTTCGTGTCTCTGGAGCAGGGTCCAAGGAGCCCTAATCACAGTTTGCTTGGACCCTGCTCGTGATACTACAATTTTTTTTAAAAATATTTTTTGTTTTCTTTTAAAAATTAAAAAAAATGTAAATAATGTGTGTAAATTTGCATATATGAGATAATAATAGTCTAAATTCTAATAAATAATAACAAAGCTTTTTATTTTTCACTTTTTAGTTGTATCTATCCCAGAACTAAAACTAAATAATAAAGTTATGCCTGAATGGATAACTCCAATAACATGGAATAATTGTAGACGTCGTCTTTATATAAATATTTTTCGTTTATGTTGATTTTTACAGTGCTCAATCAATTTCGATATTATGTGGGACCACTTCTTACCGAAAAAAAAAGAATCATCAAAATCTATTCACAAAATTCAACCGACGAAAAAGAACTAAAAAGCAAAAAATAAATTAACCTTTTAAGTCTTGAGTATTGAGCTTATTTACCTACATAAAATATCAAATTTTATATAAACAAATTTTGAGTCGGCGCCAAACAACAATCTGATTATTAAATATCTAAATTTTATATGTACGTAGAAATGAAGAAGGCTAGATGTAGGTAATTAATCGTTTTATTATTTGGCGCCGACTCAAAATTAGTTTGTATAAAATTTGATATTTTATGTAGGTAAATAAGCTCAATACTCAAGACTTAAAAGGTTAATTTATTTTTTGCTTTTTAGTTCTTTTTCGTCGGTTGAATTTTTTGTTAAAAAGTTTTTTATTTTATGATTTTTTGTGACTCGCATCATCTTTAAATACTCTGAAGCTAATTTCTAATCCTTCATCATTCCTCTTGGCACTAAGCTGATGATGTAACCATCCTTTCATAAGGTTCCCAGGATATTGACCAGTTGAGGTTACCTCCAATATTCCAAAGACGTCTTTTCTTCAAAGTATATTAAGTGGTATCTGTCACTAAAACCAGTTTTTTATAACTAACTTCTATTGTTAAGGAAAGATATGGTTTCCATCATCAGCTCAGTTTCATGATGTGATGATTCCTAAATGCAAATACCTGATAAAGTTATGAAAAGTAAACAGAAACAATATTCGTGCCCAATTTTCGAGGTTTTCTCTCAATTTTATCAGGATTCCATGATCAGATCCTAATGTCCTTGACATGGGACCATCCTTGAGGTATACCCTATCTATGAAAAAAAGAATCGTCAAAATCGGTTCATAAACAACAGAGTGAGGGCCGAACATACGTACAGAAACGCTAAACGTGCCCACAAATTTCGAGGTTTTCTCTCAATTTTATCAGGATCCCATGATCAGATCCTAATGTCCTTGACAGGGGTCACCCTTAAGGTATACCCTATCTATAAAAAAAAGAATCATCGAAATCGGTTCATAAACAACGGAGTGAAGACCGAACATACGTACAGAAACGCTAAACGTGCCAACAATTTTCGAGGTTTTCTCTCAATTTTATCAGGATTCCATTATCAGATCCTGATTTCCTTGACATGGGACCACCCTTGAGGTATACCCTATCTAATAAAAAAATAATCATTAAGATCGGTTCATAAATGACGGAGTGAGGGCTGAACATACACAAAAAAAAAAAAAAAACATATATACGGTCGAATTGAGAACCTCCTCCTTTTTTTCGTCGGTTAAAAAGACAAAGAAATCGCATATCATACATACAAAAAAAAAAACATACAGACGAATTGAGAAGCTCCTCCTTCAGAAAGTCGGTTTAAAATAATAATCCTCCCAACCGAGTTTCGATCATGGTGGCCAAACTCAATGAAGATTAACCAAAATGTGTACAAGTGTGTGCGCAAACACAGGTTCACTTTCAATTCCTCTACTCTCAAAGTCCGATGCAACGACAATCCAACACGACCGAGGAGAGATCAGACGCAGGACCGCTTTTTTTTTTTTTTTTTTTTTACGTGCTTTTCAAGGCACAAAGATGTCACACAACAGACTTCCAAGCTCCGAGCTGCTACAGAATCCCAATAGCACTTATTGCTCGACCCGGGAATCAAACCCATGACCTCACGCTCAGCAGTAGCGCTTGTGACCACGAAACCAATGAAGACGTGCCTTTTATTTAGGGTGGGAATTCACCAAATCCTACTAATATTATAAATGTGAAAGTTTGTGAGTGTGTATGTTTGTTACTTCTTCACGCTCAAACGGCTGGACCGATTTGGATGAAATTTAGAATGTAGATAGCTTATAGCCTGGATTAACATATATACCTTTTATTCCGGTCTGGGCGCGTGAAACCGCGGGGCGCAGCTAGTATCATATAAAATGCCTGCACCACTTGTATTTGCTGTTTCGTCTGTGTCATGCAAAACGATTTATTTAATTTGAATTTATAATACCTAATATCCATGCCAATATTTTTATTATTTTTTGTTTAACTGTTTTTATTTTTGTAAACCTTCACATTTATTTATTTTCATAAAAATATTTATATTTGATATTTAGTTATAGTTTATTTTGTTTGAAACGATTTTCTCCGTCACTCGTCACAAATGGTTCATTGGAAGACCAGCGTCAGACAGCATCTGTCTGGCAACAATGCTGAAATGAACCTTTTTGGGGCTGCCGTAAGGAACACGACATGTTATTTTATTATTTTCATGATAATGATTGTCAATTTTTATTTTATTTTTCTTTTGTGTGCCCGGTGATTGTCGTCAAATAAATGTTTTTCTTTCCTTCTTTGTTTTCTTTAAATAAATTCTCCCGCTCAGAATGGAGGGCGGGTCAGACTCTCACTGACTAAAACCCAACCTTGTTCCTTCAGTTGCCTGTACCGGGGTTACGTTGACTCCTTCAATCAATGCCGCGACCCTGCCAAGGTTATCTTGTTACCCAGTAACTGGATTGTGGAGGTCTGAAAAGCAGTCGTTTTATATACTCGTATGTTACTGGTATTTAGCCAGACTGGAAAGCAGTCCCCAACACGGTTTAAAAAAAAAATTGAAAACTTTAAAAAATCCCGACAGCAAAAACTACTATAAAGTTCCAAACATACTTTTCAAGCTGTCTGATGCAGTTGTGGGTATATTAAATTTGTTGTTGGTCAATCGCAGATTTTGCCTTTTCAATTTTATTATTTCCTAAATTTTAGTGAGTTACATTTATGAAATCGCCTTCACAAACCCTTAATTCACAGAGAACCATGTCACAAAAATTAAACGATCATACTTACCTAATAGCGACCGCCATATTGTTTTTTTTTTCAAAATTCTTAATGCCTATGTCACTTCGGTGGTCAAAACCAATTTAATAATACCTCATTTGTTGAAATCCATTCAGCCGTTTAGGCTGCAGGGCTTGCTCTGGAAAAACATTACCCTCCTTCTGGCGCACTCGGGTAAAACATTAATGACATCCAGATTGGTTCGTTTATAAATGCGGTGTTTAACCTCACTATCGTCAAAATTCATGCAGAATTTCAAGTTGCCATCATAAACTTAGGGCCGATTTCACCAATTCTAAACGCCCAATTAAACGCGTTTAAGTGAGCTTAAACGCGTTTAACTGGGATTAAAGTTACGCAAAAATTTTGTATGACGGAATTGTTTTCCTTTTAAAGTTCTAAAAAAAATCCACTACAGCATATGTCTATCTTTTATGCTTAACTCACTATAAACTTTTTCAGGTTTTTATTTTTTACGCTATTTTTTTTCAGTGAAACTTAGTTTATAGAGCGAATTGTGAAATCTGCCCTAAAACATGTACTAAAACATTAAGATTATCATTCACAGTCATCAAATTATAACTCAAGGAGAAATTAAGCCAATAAATTTTATGACCGCAATTAATACTTAATTCCAATTTCGTACTGCAGCCAAAACCATTTTAAAATTTCCATATAACACTTAGTAGAATAAAATGTGTCTACTAAATTCAATTTGGATGAATTTTACAGCCGTCTTAAATTCTGAGGGATGATAAAAGATCCCCTTACAATTATTTTTAAGGAGGCTTTTTGCCGTAATTACGGTCGTTCTCCTACTGTTTTCTGGAGAATATCTTTTTGGTGTTCTTAATCTTTTTTACCCCGTTTTATCTTCTCAAGTAATCTGTGTCATTTATCTTTGTGAAAGATAAAAATAAACAATTAATTGGTTAATACAGTTAATTTATCGGTATCGAAATTGGATGTTTCATTTTATTACGTCGTATTCTAATAAAATAGGACTTTCGATTACAAAACCAAAAGTTGGACATATACAATTACGTAAAATATTTTGGTATTAGAGTCCACAACTGAATTATGGTTGCTTATTAAAAGAAAAAATCACCCATAGAATTAAAAGGTGATTTTCACCCTTTTTTTTTTTTTGGGGTGGGTAATCATCCTATGACTTCTCCCGCTCTGGGTGGAGCGGGAGGGCATGACAGACTCTTACTTACTAAAACCCACCCCTGTTTCTTCCTGCCTTTGAGTGCCCAGGGGCGAGGTAACTCTGTTTCGAATTTATCCTCAACCCCCGGGCAGGCATCGGCCATGACGGGCCCCGTCTCTTGCTGACAACTCTTTGAGGCGCGCGTGGAACACTACGCGCCGTCGACTCTCGGGCCTGTTGCTGATCGGACGGCGAGCTATCCATTACTCGCCTTCCGCAGGCCCGGGTCTACGGTGGCTGGAGATCGTCTCGCGGCGCCGGAAGTCCCAGGCGTCTCCTGAGGCGGCTGCTGCTGAGAGCGTGAGGGCGACTCCGTTGTTGGTGCTCTCTCACGCATCCCGCCTGCAGACTGGTTCGCTTGCTTCGCAGAAGGAGGAGACGGCTTCCTATTCCCTCTCGCTCCGTACCATGGCCTGAATCAGGGCAGGGTGCGAGAGGTCGCTGCCGCCTATCGCTTGATTTTCACCCTTAACGTGAGATTTGCAGTAAAAAAATATGTTTTTTTGTGTGAGTAAACACTCAAAATAGAAAACTACTGGTACTAATGAAGACAGAAGTGCATGGAGAGTTCCAAACCAAAATCGTTTGTACAGGGTTTCATCGCCTTAATAATACGTCTTGAACGACATAGATGGCGCTAGTATAGTAGTTGGATTGGAAAATATACATCTCTCGTTAAAGAACATTATCTTGTTTTTTGCTAGTTACAATATTACTTAATTTTAACACAAATTCTCCTACGACATTACAAACCTTATAAAGCAAAGCTCGTAATAACTAGGATTCGAACTCGGTGGCATAAAATTTACCGATACCATAGCCACTGGACTATTGCGTCATTACGCAATGAGTTGAAATTATCCTACTCTTTATTATATCGAAGTTGTTTAGCGACTTTAACCTGTATCATAAATCTCAAAAGAATTGAGGGTAGTCTAATATTGACTGTATAAAAATTAAATCTTTTTGTTCAATCATAACGTTCTTTACTATCTTTGAGTGAGTTCAGTTACGATTGCATTTAACAATTTTTTAATATTTATCTTTACCATGAGTTCGCGTTCTAATATTGATATGGCTACGAGGGCCCAAATAATAGCATTGCATAATCAAGGCCTAAATTATTCTGAAATTTCGAGAGAAACTGGCTTAAACGTAAGTAATGTTTTAAAATCACTTTTCGTTATTTATTTTATTATCCACGGTTATCGATACACGAAAATAATAAATAATATATTTCCCTTATAGGTAAAGACTGTCACTTTATGGATAAAGCGGTTTCAAGAAGAGGGTTCGTTGGAACACCGCAGTAGATCTGGCAGAAGACGCCATATTGACTCAGACCAGCGTCAACTTATGGTGCTAGGTTATGAGGAAAATGGCTTTACACCAACAAGATATTACGCAGAGTTGTTTGATACATCTTTGCGGACGGTGTATCGTGCTCTTCATAGTGAAGGTCTGCATTATCGTCGACATGCTATTAAGCCATTGCTAACCGAAGCTAATAAAAGAGCACGATTGGAGTTCGCTTTGAAATACAGACATTTCGACTGGAGCAACGTTATCTTCAGTGATGAAAAGACTTTCAAGTCTAGCCAGCACGGGCGAGTTAGGTTGTGGCGTAGGAATAATACGCGTTATGATAGTGATCACGTTGTGCCTAACTCTGAATCCGGTCGTATAACAGTGAACATTTGGGGATGGATTACAGCTGCAGGACCAGGAGAACTTACTGTAATACCCAGTCGTGCAAACAGTGTTAACTACTTAGATGTGCTGAATGACGTCATGTTGCCCACTGTGCGGAATGTTTTTCCTGTAGAAGACATGCCAGTAATAACGTTCGTGCAGGACAATTGTCCTATACACCGTTCCATAATTGTGCAAGAGTGGTTTAGCCAGCAATCGGACATACGAATTATTCCTTGGCCTGCGAGATCGCCAGATTTAAACCCCATTGAAAATTTATGGGGCGTTATGGTTCAAAAGTGGGACAATAGGAACGAAAGGACTAAGGAAGCAATGAGTACTCACTGCATGGAGGTATGGGATTCTATACGGGGTCACAATTTATGTGAAAAATTAATAGACTCCATGGGTTCGCGGTTGCAAGCTGTAATCGATCAAAATGGCGGATACACGAAATATTAAAGAATATAAAGTGTTGACTATTGAATTGAGTAATAATGATTGAGTAAAAATGAAAAGACCGGGGTAGCTATAATTTATATGATAAATTACAGTAATCAAACTTGGTGTAAGTTGGATAAATTTATACATTACTTTATAACAACAAAATGTTATTACATTAATGATTTTGATTTCTTATATAATATAAGAAATTAAAATAAAAACAATATAAATATAGATTCCTTTCCAACATAATAAATTATTTATTTATTATTATAAACAACTCGGTCCCAAAATGACAGCTATAACCCGGTCTTACAATTGTTATTGATTTTAGGTTTAGCTTCAATTTCTTCCTCCTTCTGGAACGAATACTTAAGCTATGAACCTTAGTCATAACATAATGCACAAATCAATCGTTTTGTATAATTATGCAAAACGTAAAATTTTTATAATTTATGAGTAGGTAAAATATTTACAGAACTAAGGTTGCATATATAGTGAAAGTTATTATAACATAATGTAAATAAAACTAAATAATAGAAGAATAGCACAACACAGTTTTGATTTAGAATACTTATAATATCTTTTATACAGTTTTACTTTGTTAAGGTCTTCTATTTTGTAATAGAGTTATTCAGTTATAAATTTTACTTGTATTTCTCCTTAACAAGTGAATTAAATCATTGTTAATTGGATGTAAAACTGCTAGGTTAGGTTATACATTCTATAAGAAAGAAAGACATAAATTGTATTCTTCTTTGAGAATTAAAAGTCTTAAACTATAATCAATAAAATAGTTTCATTTCTTATCCTTTACGAGAATTAAACTTAGTAAATCTTAAGCTGTAAGAAAAATATATCTAAATCTTCTTACATAAATGTTTTTTACTAATAATACTAATATTTACCACCAATTATGAAAGTAATTTATATAATATATATTTATATAAATAATATTTATATATATAGTAGTATATGTATACTTGTATATTATCCCTATATTCATTTATACATCTTATACCTCATATTTTTTATAATATTTATAACAAAAAATAAAATAAAAACGTTTAAAAATACAAAAAATGGAATATAAATTATATATTATAATAATTAAATTAAAAAAAAGTCGACAGAGAGCTGGGTTGCGAACCGGTGCCCTGTTGAACGATCTATGTTATTCTGCCATGCTTATCCACCTGAGCTACTGGTTATTTATTCTGGAACGTGAAAATAAGAGCTACTTTGTGAATGTAGGGATTTTTATTATTTATGATCGACGCCATCTGTAGTCGAATTAACCGATATACCAATTGGCTTATTTAGTTTGGTTTAGATGGCGCTGTATTAAGTACTCGAAAATAAGAAAATATAGTAATTTTTGTTTATTTGAATATAAATATATTATTATTACTTAGTAATTATTTTAGGTATTAAAAACCTTATTGTCTGCCTCTGCATAATAAGGTTCATAAGCTTTGCAGTGTTATTTTCATGATTGAACAGCGCCATCTAGTCGTCTCATGAAAGTCATGATACGTAATGCAAAACCTCACAGTCAAAAGTCGACCTTAGGCTCTCCATGCACTTTTGTCTTCAATAGTACATGGTGGACATCTCACCCACACGAACAAAACGTTTTAATAACAGATTCATTGATCGTACAGCTAAGGATTGGAATTCCCTGCCGGAGTCTGTATTTCCTGATAACTGCAACCTGGGAGTCTTTGTCAAGAGTGAATAGGTTACTTCTAGGCAAGCATGCTCCATCGTCGATAACATCATTGCTTACCTTTATCAATGATAAAAAACTACACGTAATCATATTATGTACCGAATAGGAAACAAGCCCGCGACCCATGCAACAGATGCCAATTACTCAGACCGCTAACAAAACTTTTAACAGAAAATCGTTCAAATATTTTTGGTTTAACCAGCTTTTCCTAACTCAGCTAATCAGACTTAAAAGTCAAAACAAACAAGGTTTCATGACATTATTCATCTAAGTTGGAGAAGCAATCTTTTGTTTAGACTTTAGCCTTACCGTAATTGCTTTGAGTTGGTTGTAGACTTCTTGTAGATTAATATAAGATAAGACTGTCATGAAAAAACAACATTACAAAGTCATTCTTGAGAAAATTGAGCTAGATATTTTTTGTTTCCTTGCAAGGTACTAAATAACCAGTATTTTGTTACCCAAGGGTATGCTAGTCAAAAACAACTGACGTATTAGAAGTTAAAATTAAAAATACTAACGGCATTGTTCTGTAATTCAAGATCGGAGAGTGTACACTCCAAGTTGTAGACGAGTACGTCTACCTGGGACAAACGGACCAGTTAGGTAGGGCTAACTTCGAGAAAGAGATCAACCGTCGAATCCGAATCGGCTGGGCGGCGTTCAGGAAGTTGCGTGGTATCTTTTCGTCTCACATACCACAGTGTCTCAAGATGAAAGTCTATGACCAGTGCGTGTTGCCAGTGATGACTTATGGAACCGAAACATGGTCGCTCACAATGGGCCTCATCAGAAGGCTTACAGTCACCCAAAGGGCAATGGAGAGGGCAATGCTCGGAGTTTCCATGCGTGATAGAATCAGAAATGATGATATCCGCAAGAGAACTAAGGTTACCGACATAGCCCGAAGAATCGCCAAACTGAAGTGGCAGTAATATTGCTTATATATCAGAATAACACTTAGGTTATAATTTATAATGCAGGGAAGTACTACTACTACGCGGGCAAAGCCGCTGACAGAAGCTAGTGTTATATATAATGCCACGAGGGGATCAGGCAAAGCATAAAATGAAGGAAAAATAAAATATCTTTTGTTAAAATGTAGGATGTGTATAGTGAGTTACTCGATCACAACAAATCCTCAACCAAATAGTACAAGAGCTTGAAAAGTGAGCTCGGAAACTTAGGGCACCACGACATGGACAGGTAAGGTTCGAAGAGAATGACTGGTTATCTCCTTTGTGTTAGATTCCTTGAAACCTTGCAGGATAGGAGCCTTGCGCAGCGGAGCTCCGTTGGATTATATTTGTGAGTGTGTGTGTTAATATGTTTGTTACTTCTTCACGCTCAAACGCCTGGACTGATTTCGATAAAATTTGGTATGAAGATAGCTTATACCCTGGATTAACACATAGGCTAATTTTGATCCCGGTCTACGCAGGTGAAACCGCAGGGCGCAACTGGTAAGAAATAATTATGAAAATCGGTCGACAATTGGCGTAGAAATCGGTTAACTTAAAAAACATACGAACAACACATTTTTATTGTATCTTTGTGTACTAGTCTTTTCTTTTATCTTGTGTTTGGGTCTGGTGTGTTGTGTCTATGTTGAATAAATGTTTTCTATTCTGTTCTAACATAGAACCTACTCTTTTTTCGAAGTCAGTTAAAAATGCCGTGTTTCTTGTAAGAGACAAACTACCTCTTCACAAAGACAGAATCAAAAGAAAACTTGTTTGAACAAATCCCGTCTTTAATACTAAGAGTTACGCTTCTATCTAAACCATATCAAAAGCCTCAGCGATAAATTATTCCTAGAGAGTGGAAACTAATGAAATGCTCGCGCGGCAAGCTTCGAATAACTGACAACATTATGCAATGCAACATGCATTCATTTTGGAACAACGCAAATACATGCAACGCATGCAAGTTCTTGACACTAGCACTAGTGAGACAATATTTCTATTAGGTACTGGATGTTCAAAATACTTGCACTTTTTTGCGAGTAATGAAGAAATGTGGGCGTTATTCCGAAATATATAGGGAGAATTAAGGCCGACACATCACCTAATGCGCGGTCACTCTCGGACTGCATAGAAAAGAAAGAGATGCGCTACGACAAATGCTCGCAATTTATTGCAAAATATGAAGTATTTATTCGATTTACTTAAGATTTACTAATAAATTTATAAAAAAATAATCCATTACTGGATGCAGTTTAGCATTTGAAATTTTATGGTATACTTTTTATTGTGATTATAATTGTTAATGAAGGGATAAACTGCTTTTAAAGATAATTAAGAGGTATGCTATAAGATTTTTTCGAAGCATTAAATTATGTTTAATTATGTGTTGAGTTCCATTACTGTATGCAAATAGGAGTTGAAAATATTATTTTTTGTCCAAATTATTTACGGTTTAAGAGATACACTGCTTTAAAAAAATCACATTTTTGACCGTTATTAGGAATAGCTTATGGCAGTTTGGAACTCACCGCCAGTCACTGCACAGTGATAAATTCCTGTGGCACTTTTGATAGATTCTATCATTGCACGTGAAAGCAGGTAGACCAGTTAAGTAAGAAGGCTTATTTAATTTATTTAGTGTTTATGCTTTCCGTTTGATGGCATAATGGAGTGTGCTAGCTAACAAGTGGCGGATAATTGAATTTTATGATTATAAATTTTGGTCGACATATTATTGTCAAGCCCTTTTTTATTTTTAAGCCGTTCTTTATTGTTAAGCCCCGCCGTGTACCCGTGGATGCGATAGGTGGCAGCGACCTCTCGCGCCCGGCCCTGGTCTAGGCCATGGTACGGAGCGAGAGGGAATAGAAAGCAGTCTCCTTTTCTGCGAAGCAGTAATGCTCGCGAAGGAGGAGGCGGAACGGGTGAGGGAGGCTCAACATCAGAGTCGCCTTCACGCCCTCAGCAGCAGTAGCCGTACGAGACGCCTAGGGCTTCCAGCGCTGCGAGACGATCTCCAGCCACCGTAGACCCGGGCCTGCGGACGGCGAGTACTGGGTAGCTCGCCGTCCGATCAGCACCAGGCCCGTGAGTCGACGGCACGTAGTGTTCCACGCGCGCCTCAAAGAGACGATTGTCAGCCGCCACTGGCGGGGCCCATCATGGCCGGTGCCTGCATGCCTAGGGGTAGCGGATAAATTCGTAACAGAGTTACCGCTCCCCTCGGCACTCAGGCAGGGAAAGAACTGGGGTGGATTTTAGTCAGTAAGAGTCTGACACGCCCCCCGCTCCACCCAGAGCGGGAGATGTCATTGGACGATTTCCCACCCCACAAAAAAAGACTTCTTAATTATTTTACATGTAGCGACTGTCTTACTGATCACCACAACCCAACCTAGGTAACTGGGTAACACGACAGGTACTCCTTGACAAGATTGCTACTGCACAAGCAAGACTGGTGTTAGATATTTTGGCTTCTGACTACACTGACTTAAATTGATACTACAGAACATAATGAATAAATGCACGTCTAATTTTTTAAGATATTTCTTGCCGACCGATTGACACTTTGTGCGACCAGAGAGCTGGCTCGTTCTTTACCCATAGAATTGCTACGTTGAATGGCATACTCGTAGGTGTCAGTCTTGTGAGCACGTTGCTGGCTTGCCAAGATTACAATGATGTGGAGGAGTACTTTGACGCCTTTTGTGTATTCTGTTTTTGTTTATATTATGTACCTAGGTAGTTAGGTTATAAGTATTTAGTTAATAGTTAAGTCATTTATGTAAATGATGTATTAAATGTAAATAGATGCATTATACACGAACATTAGGACCCTTTGAAACAGCGTAAACTTCTTGAAACGCATAAAATGAAACTTTTTTTATTTTCTCTCACAGTTAATATTTTTATGTAATTTGTGCATCGTTTAAATACACACGAAGACACTTCTTCTTGTAACTATCACTGAGAAGCACGAGCGATACTGACGTATAACTGCGACACTGTGTGAAACGTGACTAAGTGAAACTCGGGCAATTGTCTTGCTTTATTATTGCCAATATTGAGCGCGGGTAACGCATCTAGGGTGTATAATATCATTGGATATTTCCCATTTTTTAGAATACAATTTCATGTGAATAAATAATAAGACTATTTCTTCTTCCGTTTTTATTATCCTCTTACCTCCGCCGTATAAACCAACTTCCTTGCAAAATAAAGACATCTTCTCGTACATAACCAAGTCCTACACTCGAAGCTCCCTTACTTGATGCCGTTATGGAAATAAGGGCTGACGTTAAATTAATTTAACTTCATTCCGTAGTACGCGCCACGTTGTTTAGTTTTGTCTTATGAAGCTATTTCAGGGGGTGCCGGCAACTCCGTGTATAATTCATTATCATTATATTCTCGTTCTATTTTGTGAATACAGTATGAAGATGGATCTTTGGCGTTTAGTTTATTGTTTGCAGGTTTTTTTAAAAGGCTTACATATTTACTGTGTCACAGATAAAGCTGTGGCTATGATAGTCTCCATAGATATAGGTAGAACCCCAAGGCTCCAGTAAGGCCTGCAGGGCTCTAGGGGTACTGTATAGCTTGGGGAGCTATCTCACTCGCGGGTTACGTGAGAGTGGTGTGTAAGAGTGACTGGCTCATGTGTGGAGTGTGAGAAAAGAAAGAGGATAAGGCACTCTGAACTTTGTATTAATTAACGTTATACATGTGCCCTCTTCCAACGGGCAAACCGAACTAATTCCTAAAACAAACGTGATTCGAACGACTGCTCAATATTCTCAGCTGCCAGCTGAAGGCCGATACACGTGGACTTAAGCAGTGTATACAATCGCCACAATATCTAGGTGTCGTTGTTGATTTTTGGCAGTATCCAGGTTTTGCTCGTACATTGGTAAACATAGAAAATAAGTTTTTCAAGGCCAAAAACGCAGCGAGTTACCAAAGCGAAAATCTTTTTAATCGCGAAGCATGCAGTGCGGTGAATCAGAAACATTTTAGTAGGTTATTGCCTATCGTTAGGCGATTCGCGGTGGCACCAAGCGCGATATTTCCAATCCCGGGCCCGAGAGTCGACGGCGCGTAGGTAGTGTTCCACGCGTGCCTCAAAGAGTTGTCAGCAAACATGACGGGCCCCGTCATGGCCGATGCCTGCCCAGGGGTTAAGGTTATATTCGAAAGAGTTACCTCGCTCCTGGGCATTCAGGGCAGGGAAGGAACAGGGGTGGGTTTTAGTCAGTAAGAGTCTGACACGCCCTCCCGCTCCACCCTAGAGCGGGAGACGTCATTGAATGATTTCCCACCCCACAAAAAAATGAAAAGGTGTATTCATTTTCAGCGGCAACTATAGGCAGAAATGTAGCACCAAATAAGTTTATAAATTACTCATTTATTTCTTTGCATAACTATCTAGACAACCTCGTCTCCTTTTACCTCTTAATTCGCGTATATTTTAGCAAGCTCTACAACTATTCTAGTACCTTCACAATATTTGTCAGTAATTCTCTTAGGAAAATTTCGCACACGCGTTAGCAAAATCTTGGGGTAATATTCAACCACAGTCATGTTTACAAACACCGTTTGTGCTTTGACTGTATATTCATAGTCACGTAAATTTCTCAACAAAACAATGAGCCATCGTCAAGACATGCACCCTCTAATATACCAACGAAAACACCACCTAATGTTTACCGAACAAGCAAAATAAACCGAGCTTATAAATACATTGAGCTTCTATGAGAGAGACTATTTAAGCTGAAATGTAACAGAAGTTCTAGTAACTCTTCATTGTGTCGACGGTATATCTCGACTTTATTGACCCAGTACTGCCACTTTCACGACATCGACACCGTGGCAGTGCATAGGTCACTCTGTCAGCAGGTTTTTATTTTTTAGATGGGTTTGCTCTTGACTCTAGTCTAGGTCAGAGGTATTAGTGACAAAGTCGACGATGGAGTGAGCTTACCCAGAAAAAGCCTGCTCACTCTAGAGATTAGGGTTGTATGCATTCGGAAATACAGACGCAGGTAGAGAGTTCCACTCCTTTGCTGTGTGCATTATGATATTATGGTTTTGAGGCAAAAAGGCGTGGTCATATATTAAGAACCGGTTCTGCCCATGGAAATGAACAACTTTCTATAAAAAAAAAACAAGTCTCAAAAAAAATATTGTACGTTCCATACAAAGTTAAAATCAGCTGATCAATATTTGTATGGGAGATAAAAAAAAAAATAGAATTTCCTCAGGTTTTCTTGAAGAAAGTTGCAGCAGAAGGCAGATGCAGTTCTTAAAATATCACCACAGCTTTCCGTTACATCCTGTAGAACAAAATATTCCCACTTCACCAGTTCCCAGTTCAGAAACTTCCAAGTAGACCGCGGGAGATTTGATCCTTCGAAAAGATGCTCACTAGGTTGCAGATGCGGAGGGTGAAACATAAGCTTTTGGTAAGAATACGTCACAGTGCTGCTATAATGCAAAAACAGTCAGTAACGGAATCAGGGTTTGAAGCTCTGATAGAGCATTAACTTTCTAACAAAGAGTCGAAGGCTGAGGCAAAGTCAGATCTATCAATGATAAAACAAAGAGGACAGGTTCAAAATGTGTGTGATTGAAATTTATTACGAAAATTTCACATGCTCTGTCCACCACTCTCTTACTCCACTCTTCTTTTTTTATTTTGACTTTTCGACAATCGTTATCAGTGATAGAATCTCTCTTTGTCTAGAGCCTCAAGAGAATTTTATACTAGACTAAGAAAAAGAAACTTACTATCAACACATCATCATCATTTCAGCCGAAAGACGGGGCAGCCGGGTATTGTAACAAGGCATTGCTAAAGCTTTGTTTATTTTATGACCTCTATTCCAAATTACGTTCTTTCCTACCTTTTTTAATTTAAAATTCAAGTATTACTTGTTTTCTTTGTCCATAGTCTGTTTTAAGATTAAAAATCAGTTCTAATTCTGCAGCCGAGCTAGTAGAAGCTCCTCATTATCATTTTTCTACTCTTCAACTGACAGTTACGTTTTCAAGAGTTTTCAGGCATAGTCCTGAAAATAATACAATTTAAATATGTACCTAATCACAGTGTATAGTGTACGTACGATTAATAAGTGCTCCATATAATCAAGCCTACTGTATGTAATAAAATATATGTCTGAACTCGTCGTGTTTATCTTCATCTAACTCTCATCTACGGTCCTCTTACTCTACGTCCTCCTTTGCGTGTCACTTCTACGAACTCCTCTGCGTGTCACTCCTACGATCTCCTCTACGTGCCACCAATACTTCGGCCCGCAACGTGACACACTGCTGGACATAGGCCTTCCCCAAGTGTCGCCACAACAACCGATCCTGTGCGTCTCGCATCCATCGGCTACCCGCGACCCTCATCAGGTCATCGGTCCACCTTGTGGGAGGCCTTCCAACGTTGGGTCTTCCGGTACGTGGTCGCTGCTCTAGATCTTTTCAGCCCCGTCGACCATCTGTTCTGCGAGCAATATGGCCTGCCTACTGCCACTCATTTTGCTACCACAACCACCATAAATGTTGGGCAATATGGCTAGCAACTATTGACCTACAGAACTATTATCATAGTCCAGATCTTATATTATAATTGATAAACTCTATTTTTTATATAGTTTTGCCCAACTATATATAATCATCATCATCATCATCAGCCTTTTTAATGTCCCCACTGCTGAGGCACAGGCCTCGGCATGGTGTGTGCCACCACGCGGGCTCAATGCGGATTGGTGAATGTCACATGTCTTCGAATTTTTGGTTCTAGGATACGCTGGTTTCCTCACGATGTTTTCCGTCACCGTTTTGAGAATTGTATTATTATAATGAATGATTACAAATAAATAAGCAGGAGAACCAAGATTACCGGTAACCCGAAGAATCACTAAACTTTACTAGCAATGGACACAGTGCTCGCACGACAGATTATCTATAGGACCGAGAGATTCTGGAGTGCCAACCGTGTACCGGAAGACACAGCGTTGGAAGGTCTCTTCAGGGTAGGTTGATGTCTTGGTGAGGGTCACAGAAATCTAATGTATGCGAGACCTATGACCTAAGACCAGCAAAGATGAAAGAAAAGAAATATAAATATTTATTTGGCTACAGTAAGGTTCAGCAAATGAACTAAAACTAAAAAAGTTACAATTATAAAAAAGAAATACGTGTGACTCACGGCTGCGCCAAAAAGGTTCATTTCAGCAATATTGCCAGACAACTGCTGTCTGACACTGGTCTTCCAATGAACCGTTGAGCGACGAGTGAGAGTTTACGTCGTATATTACACATACAATAAACAGTTATAACTTGTAATAAAATGAGTAAATGTGTACTTTCATAAGTTCTGTTGTAAAAGAAAAGTTCCTACTCGTATTATTGTTAATATTGTTTACTATTTGTAGCTTTATTTGAGATAAATCAATCTGCCTAGACTTTTCCCAACTATCTTGGGTTTTTTTTGTGGGTTGGGAAATCATCATCATCCTATGACATCTCCCGCTCTAGGGTGGAGCGGAAGGGCGTGTCAGAATCTTACTGACTAAAACCCACCCCTGTTCCTCCCTGCCCTTAGTGCCCAGGGGCGAAGTAACTCTTTCGAATTTATCCTCAACCCCCGGGCAGGCATCGGCCATGACGGGCCTCGTCCTGTTTGCTGACAACTCTTTGAGGCGCGCGTAGAACACTACGCGCCGTCGACTCTCGGGCCTGGTGCTGATCGGACGGCGAGTTACCCACTACTCGCGGTCCGCAGGCCCGGGTACTATCTTTGGGTCGGCTTCCAGTCTAACCGGAAGCAGCTGAATACCAGTATTTTACATGGAGCGACTGTTTTACATGGAGCGACTTTATTTGAGATAGATATGTTACATAATAAAATATTACAGCAGTGAAGGTCTTTCGGCTAAAATGATGATGAAGACGTATAAATATCTCAATATTTTTTCTTGGTTAACTGCATGTTTCTTTAAATTGTTTAGTGGAACTTCTAATGCTTATTTCTATTACTTGGTACTATTGGGGAAATTAGTGACGTGTACTTAGTTTTGTTTTGAAATATGGTATGTTTACTCCCACAGTTAGTAGTAGCAGTAATTAGCAGCAGTAGTTAGTGTTACTGGTTTGTATAATAGTATGCGGACTGATTCGCTTGCTAACAGCTGATGTGCAGAATTTCTATTAGTTTTTATTTTATTTTGACTGCGGCATAGCCAAAAGGCGGCGTTATGATTTTTGCAGGCAATGATTTTTCCTATCGCGTGCGATGTTGCGTGGCAATGGCCCCGATCTACGAGTTGTAGGTCGTAGGTTCAAACCCAGGCAGGCGCTTTTCTTTGTGTAATTTATTTCATCAGCACTGTTCTCAAAACGGTAAAGGAAAACATCGTGAGGAAACCACCATGTCCTAGAACCAAAAAATCGAAGACATTATGTTCCACCAACGCGCACTGGGCCCGTGTGTTGGATTGCGGATTGCGGCCCATTCCCTCGCCCAGAGTGTAGGACTGAGTTCCGGCAGTGGGAACATTCATCATAAGCCTTAAGTCCCCACTGCTGGGGCACAGGTCTTCTTTCTGTGAGAGGGTATACTCAATACTCAATACTTTATTGCATTCCATATGTGTTAAATAGGTGGTATAACATAATAAAATATCAATATGGACCCTGTCGGGCACAGCAAAGTAGAAGAGAGGAAGAGGGCTAAGTAGTTATTCAATTAAGCAATATAAATTATTAGTTGTGGTTTATTGGGTGTATGTATAATATTATGTAAATATATAAGGTTTGCGTATATAGATATATTAAATTGCTATTAATTGTAAGTAATTATTATGAAGTTCTTATATTATTATTAAATTATTCTTCTTATTCATAGATTATTTTTATTTATTTTTTAAATTTAAATTATTTTATGTATTTATGTTTATATTGGGTTTTCTATTTTTCTACAAAATGTTTGGTGTAAAAGAGAGAGAAAAAGAAATTATTTTGGAATCGATTTATCATCTAAGAACTCCTTTACTGTGTAGTAAGACTTTGATTCGAGAAATCGCTTCAATTAATTAATAAATATATTTATTTTGCTTATTTCTCTAATATTTTCTGGCAACTTATTATAAATTTTGATGGACATAACTAAAGGGCTGGTTGAGTGAATTTCCAGTCGGGATTGAGGTATATTTAATTTATTTTTGCTGTGTCGTAAAGTGTACCTATCTAGTTTGTGTTTCTTCGCAAGTGGTATACAAATCTGGGTGTTTTCTGACAAATTTACATAACTCAAAGATATATAAACAGGGAAGTGTGAATATTTTGTGTTTTTGGAAGTATGGTTTGCAGCTCTCTGTTTGTTCAATATTGGTTATTATTCGAATTAATTTCTTTTGTAAAATAAATATAGTTTGAGAATCAGTGCTGTTTCCCCATAGCATGACCCCATAGCTAAGCCATGCTTGGGCATATGCATAGTATGTGACAATTGCAGTTTGCAGGTAGGGTGTGGGCCGTAATCCACCACGCGGGCCCAATGCGGGTTGGTAGATGTCACATGTCTTAGAATTTTTTGTTCTAAGAAATGTCGGTTTCCTCACTGGCTGTTACCACTGGGCCACCGCTGCTTCCGGGAACATTATGAGGCTGAAATTATGTATATTATTACCATGTGGGTAAACAAATAAAAGAGCAGAAATAATATTAAAATATATCAAACGACCTTAGAAACCAATTTGAGAATTTCAGCATTTTATAAGAAACTTTCCACGTAGTAACCAATATATTCTCATGCATGTTGCAATAAAAAATCTTTTTCCTCCCTTTAACACGGAGGGGATCGCCATAAGACTTAAATATTACGTCCTCCTTGCTACACACAAATGGGATGCACACCATATGCTTAAATATTCCCCTTTTGAAAGAAAAGCTCCCCTAGGTGCCATTAGCGCGGCATATAAAAGTGCTTGAAAATCGGGAAATATTATATGAGGAACATTAGTTAGAAGCCACACTATGTATGATGTTTAATCTAGTTTTAAGTTTATACTAGCGTCTGAAGATGTGGTGCTGGAGAAAGATGCTCGGAATATCGTCGACGGATTTCCGAACCAACGTGTCCATACTCCAGGCCCTGTAGACAAAGTAACATCGCTTCGTAGCGAAACGATATCTAATTCGTCATCGTCTCTGAGATATCGATAAACATTTCCTAGCGTTAGCGTTCCTTCTTTATCTTTTTTGGCGATCACGATCGAGGTGAAGGCGAACTCTGAAAGCGCTGCTTGTCTACGCATTTGTATGGGATAAACACGATAGCAATTCGTTTCTTTATGGTTTCGTTACGAATTATAACATTGTCTACCAACTTGCGATAACGATGTCGACAGTCGACTGACCACGTGACTTAGCGCGGTTTATGTCAATCTCATACATTTTAGTCTTTTCTAACTTCGTTATCGTTTTTAAATTGTTACTTTGTCTAAGCCCCCAGGAACGTAGGCGTCACGCAGCGTTTGTCAGCCGTAGTACAGTCGCGCATACTGCAATATTTTGGACACGTCTCTAGGCGGGATACCAAATCCATAAAGCGGCTGGTTGTACAGGGAAAAATAGAGGGAACCAGATCGCGTGGCAGGTCACCTATGCGCTGGACTGACCAAGTGACATCTGCTATAGGAGGCCACGTATCTGACTGCGCCAAACAGTCCGCCAACAGGGAGAGATGGCGGGAGATCGCGCGGAGAGCTGTGTCCGCCTCTACCCCTAACGTGGACGCCTGTACGTGACCACGACCGCTCTGGTAAGAGCGACACGACAGAGAAGAAGAGGAATCGTCTGCCAGCAGCTTCGGCCGCATCGAATTAGTACTTCCCCAGTGTAATTTATAGCCTATCTGCTATTTCAGACTATAATCTATCACTATGCCAAATTTCATTCAGATCCGTTCATCTGTTCTGGCGTGATGTAGTAACAAACATAACTTAATATAAACATCCATCCATCCATCTTAACATTCACATTTATAATATGAGTAATATGTAGAATAATGAAGCTTGCATAAAAAGAGACTAGCGCAATCTAATAAGGCATTGAGAAAATTCAAAACAGTTACTTTCCAATAATTATCTTTAGTTAAAAAAAACTAAACGCACTTTATTTATAATTTTTCACATTTTTCACTGCAACCCCTTTCATTTGATCTCCATAACATAGAAATTCATAAAAAATAACTAGTCTGCCATCTTTGGGAGTTTGCCATCTTAGGGATATGATTTAGTATGACGTCACTATGCTAACCATGCATTGTCTTTGGTCATTGAGAAGTGTGCGAAGGTTCTATTTGATCCGATATTATGAAGTGGTTGAAAATCACGTTCAAAGATTCCGTTAAATAGATACATAACAAAAGAATAGAATAGAAGACATATAAGAAAAGAATAGAATAGAATACTCCTTATTATGTACACCTTACAAATCACAAAAAAATATGAAGAAAAAGAACATGAAATCATTGTTACATTTCTGACGTAGGTATCTCATTAAAAAAGCATCAATACAAAATCACAGGTGCAGACGTCATAACACCTGTTGATTGACACAAATGTCTCCTAAATTATTACAAATTGATCGAATCAGGTGACTTAGGAAATCCATTGTCAACTCAGCGGTCGGGGGAAGACTCAAAGATCTCGAAGTTTGCCCACCTCGACGATTAGATTCAAATTAATTGATTCAAAATTGCTAAATGGCAAATCCGGTGGCAAGAAGAGTGTACTCGTTGGGGTAAACGAATTTAAATAATTAGCCAACTCTTCTTGGAAATCTGGGGTTGTACCTTTCCGGATTGTCGCTTTTAAAGTGGGGTGAACTTTGGACGCGTGTGAATATTTACATGAGGTGTGTGCCGCCATTAAAGACCGATTACTGAAGGCAATTGGAATTTGTTTCGAAGAAAATGGAGGTAAACGGGTTTAATGTTAGTAATCCGAGTTAAAAAGGGGGATGATTTATGAGCTATAGGAATGTTAAAAATACATCATCTTTTATTACTCAAAAAAGTCAAGGAAATTTTCTTTATAAAACTCAAATCTATCTCCTTACTCACAGTCCATCCAAAGGAAGTTTGTAAGAGATTGCCCTGTAAGCACTCATTGTGTACTTGATTTTAAAAATGTTTTTCCTGTGTTCATTAATGTAATTATACAAAATACCGGCCAAGTGCGAATATAGCAATACAAACTCTGTGAGCATTTCAAGCGTCTTCTGGTTGGTCTTCTATAGATCGAGCAAAAAAAGCCTTTTAATGTTTGTACATTTTTGTTATTTGTGTTTTAGCGGCAACAGAAATACACATTCTGTGAAAATTTCAACTGTCCTGTATACCTATTACGGATCATGAGATACAGCCCGCTGACAGACAGACGGACGGACGGACAGCGGAGGCTTAGTAATAGGGTCCCGTTAGTTACCCTTCAGGTACGGAACCCTAAAAAGTATTAATAAATACACAAAAACACGTCTTGTCTTTCTTGACAAAAATATTTTTCAGCAACAAAAACCCATATATTCGATTTTCCCAGCGAAGCATACTATCCTCTAGTTTAGTATTCCTCTATGCTGATAGACGTGACAAGCATTTGAAAGCGATATCTTAGCACACACGTTTTGGCACCAACTTTTACTCCAAAACCTGATCGGTGGAGATGAAGTGTAGCTTGTTGTACTGCTAAGAATTTTTTAGTAGGCCTGATTGTATATTGTAAAGCTAGGTACTTAGGAAAGTCTAAGTAATTTTTCATTCCACATCCAAACAGGCTGATGGTTTACATAATTTAAAGTGGATGGATTACCCGATATCTTGTCAAAATAAAGGGCAGTTCTTACGAGGAGAGTGTTTTGTATGGAGAATTTTAAAGAAGTTCTTAATTTATTTAACAAATAAGAACACTAAATGGTTTAAAACTTTTATGCAATAATGTTTAAAAACTAAAATAACGTATGCCACTTAGATTAAGCCACAAAAATAAGTTTTGGCCAAGTTAAAACAAATAGTGATTTCATTTCTGCTAACAGAAAGAGGAGTAATTTTTAAGATATTTTTTCTGTATAAAACCATAAGTAACTAGCTGCACCCCGCGGTTTCACCCGCGTATACCAGGATAAAAAGTAGCCTATGTGTTAATGTATGGTATAAGCTATTTACATACCAAAGTCCATCCAAATCAGTCCAGCCATTTGAGCGTGAACAAGTAACAAACATACACACTCACAAACTTTCGCCTTCATAATATTAGTGTGAAGTGTGATAAGGTTTTTTTACTATTGGCAGTCTATGAATTTGATAGAATATCAAGCAATTGATGAATATTTTAATTCATAGAAGTGACGAAGTTCTCTAATTGTGAGAAAAAAACGTCAATTTCATAGGTGGGGACCCAATATTTTGTACCTACTCGCTCGTGGTATCATTTCAAATACGAAAGTGAGGGAAACTTGATATATGTTAGTGTTACGTGTGTTTTATAGTCTCGTAGCACTTAACATTCGTTAACCCCATGAGAAAAAGTTATTAGTTAAAAAACATTTTAGTTAACACGCTTTTATACCGGTTATCACAATTAAATGTGCACACACATTGTCCGCGCTGTTAAGCTTTGAAGAGTTTCTTTATCTGGAGCTAATCCTGGATGTCGATTCTGGCATGCTCACCATAAAAATACACTGTCATTGGTACTGAATTCTCGGGCCTGCGGACGGCGAGCAGTGGGTAGCTCCCCGTCAGATCAGCACCAGGCCCGTGAGTCGACGGCGCGTAGTGTTCCACGCGCGCCTCAACAAAATGATTGTCAGCCACCACTGACAGGGCCCATCGTGGCCGGTGCCTGCACGCCTAGGGGTAGCGGATAAATTCTCAACATGAGTTACCGCACCCCTGGGCACTCAGGCAGGGAACGAACAGGGGTGGGTTTTAGTCAGTAAGAGTCTGACACGCCCTCCCGCTGGATATGAAAGTATTATATACTTACATAATTACATAATTACTAATAAAAATATACTTACTTAATTATATATATATAAAGTAAGAGAAAATGATTTTGAGAAGACTCTTTTACTTGTTAAGAAAGTAATTCCGCAATTTTCGTTTAAATGCATACTGACTGGTGGCCGTCCTGATATTGAAGGGAAGCGCATTCCACAGAAGGATGGACTGTATATAAAAGGAAGAATGAAAATGATGTATATGAAAAGAAAATCAGAAATATGAAAAGGACATAGCAGTAAGAGAATGTTAGCAGAACGCAGATTCCTGGCTTGTGTGGAGCAAAGATATTGAAAGTGAGATATAAGACAAGAGGGAGGGGTGGGAGAGTTGAGGAGAGAGAAAAGTGTAGTCAGAGCGCGCAAACTTCTCTGGCGAATGAGCATCCATTTGAGCTCTGCTCTAAAGTTTGACACATGGTCATATTTCCTCAAGATGAAAATGAACCAGATGCAGTTATTGAGGAGCCTATCAAGCTTATCCAGCAACACCATTCCTACGCATCTTGCATTCATCGTATTTCCGCGACCATCACCTGTTCATCGGTCGACCTTTTGGGAGGACTTCCAGCGCTGCGTCTTCCAGTACGCGGTCAGAAGCGTATTCAGTCTATTCCCACTGTTTGGGCTCAAGCCTTCTTTTGCTCTCTCTGTGTTTTTATCTAATCAACTAGTAATATTGATGCGGATTCTGCTGTGCATAAACTAAACTGTATTTAGTCTACTCCTATCTTTTTCTCTCTAATAAAACAAGAAAAAGACGAACGTAAATTAGAGCTGTCAAATTTAGCTGAACTAATATTTCCAGACAAATTAAGGGTACACGTAAAAACATGTCGATTAAAAACATGGTGCAGCGCAAGGCGTAAACTAGTTTGACATCTCTATCTTAGTTTATAACTGCCTGCCTGCCTAGCCTTTTCTCGACTATCTTAGGGTCGGCTTCCAGTCTAACCGGATGCAGCTGAATAACCAGTATTTTACATCAAGCGACTGCCCATCTGACCTCCACAACCCAGTGACTGGGTAATACGATACCCCTTGTTAAGACTTGGTTGTCAGACTGTCGGGCTTCTGACGACCCGTAACGACTGTCAAAGATCCACGATTGACAGCCAATTTTAGTTTAGTTATTGAACAAGACAATCGACATCATTATCGTTCTGCCCCAGCAACCAAGTCTATCAAACACTTATAAGGGAAAACAAGGAAAAGGTGAACAATAATGCGGCCAGTTAAATCCTCGCCCTTGACCCAAACGCACCACAAAGACCAGCTTACGTATCACCGATGACCTGAATGATAAGAATCGAGTGTTGAAAGCAGTAGTTTGGTACGATTTAATAGATTAGCCAGGGAACTCTAAATAGCTATACCGAAATATGTAAAACTTTTTCAGTTCATTGAAAAAAGTTACGTGACGGCTTTATAGTTTGTGAGAATGGAACATTGTTTTTTGTTGATGTTTATTTAGGTTTCAGTTACAACTATGTAGTTGTATGACGCCAAAGGATTTATGATTATTTTTTAGTGACAGTTATGATTCAGGTAACTGATGAATGTCAAAGGCTATACGAGTAAGGAAAGAATAAAGAAACGATACTGAAAAATGCAGTATTGGAACGGCTCCCACAAGGAGGACCGATGACCCGGTGAAGGTCGTGGGAATCCGATGGATGTGAATCGCACTGGACTGGTCGTTGTTGTAACATTTGGAGGAGGCCATTTTCCAGCAGTGGACGTTTTTTGGCTGAAACGATGATGATGATATAGGAAATTCTGGATGGACTGTGCAAAAGGTGATTTGACTAGAAAGAGGGTTACTACTGAGATGACAACTCAAAGCACGAAATATCATGGAAGAACCAAACACGTTGTGCCGATCCCAAATAAATTGGTTTATGGGCAAGATGATACTGAGGATTGATGTCTTCAAATGATTTAAGACAAGCCAGTTTTCCTCTTGATGATTTCGATAGTTTTTGAAGTTCAAGACCACGACCGCGTCGCTGGAACGCAAAGGGCAACTTGGTTGGTTTTAGTCAGTCAGTAAGAGTCTGACACTCCCTTAGGCTGCGGGCACGAAGTCAGCGGCCGGCGGGGCGTCGGCGGCGGTGGCGCGGGGAGCGGCGCGGTGACGCAGACCCGGTCACAAAGCCAGCGGGCACATCGCGGGGCGCTAGAGCGGCGTAGTGTCGTATTATGTTATGAGGAATTAGTGTCTTTTTTTGCGAACAAGAATTATTTAAATTATTTGATCCAACACGTCCGGCGGGTATTTTGAAACATCGGTCGTTAAAAAGCCAAAAAATAAAATACACAACACTAAGACACAGCTAGACTGGCGCGCAATGCTCGTATTCCGATCACTGCCTTCGTGACCAGTTCCATACATATCTATGCATTGGAACGCGCTGCTCCCGCGCTGCCGCCGCCGCCGCCACCCTGACGGCCACTGAGTTCTTGCCTGGGGCCTTTTTTTTTTTTTGGGGAGGTGGGCAATCATCCAATGACTTCTCCCGCTCTGAGTGGAGTGGGAGAGCGTGTCAGACTCTTACTGACTCAAACCCACCCCTGTTCCTTCCCTGCCTGAATGCCCAGGTGTACGGTAACTCATTTTCAGAATTTAACCGCTACTAGGCATGCAGGCACCGGCCACGATGGGCCCTGTCAGTGGTGACTGACACTAATCTGTTTGAGGTATGCGTGGAACACTACGCGCCGTCAACTCACGGGCCTGGTGCTGATTAGACGGCGAGCTACCTGCTGCTGGCCATCCGTAGGCCCGGGTCTACTGCGACCGGAGATCGTCTCGCGACGTCATACGCCCAGTGCGCCCAGTACCTCTCCTGCAGTGGTAGCGGCCGGGGCCGTGAGGGGCACTCCGTTGAGCTTCTTTAACGCGCTTCGCAGAAGGCGGAGATTGCTTCCCATTCCCTCTCGCTCCGTACCATGGCCTGAACCAGGGCCGGGTGCGAGAGGTCGCCGCCAGCTATTGCATCCACGAGGACACGGTGGTGCTCCGCCCAAGCGGGGCAGACCTCCACCGTATGCTCCACCGTGTCCTCTGGGCGATCCGCACAGTGGTAACACTAAAATTACTCTTTCAAAGAGCTTTCCCACCTCGTCGAGCAGCACAATGAGCCTGTTAGCGTGTAACACTTAAAAATTGAATAAATTTAATTCGTGGAATGGAGCGTTATTTTGCAAGTTGACAGATTGACAGATTATCGTTTGACGTTCCTTTTTCCAACTTGATCTGGAGCGAGTCTGCCTCTTAAACTTTATATATTGGAAAAAACTTCTTAACAGCACTTAATGATGTCTCGAGGTGTAAAAGGGACCAGAGTCAAGTTCAAATGTGTTAAGCATTGGGATGTAGGACGCTGGTTCCTACTTTACATTTAATTTATTATGGAAAAAACTTTATAAAATGGTCGGATCATAAACTTCACTTTAATTTTGGAAGAACAATGCGGTCTTAGCAAAAGGTTCAGAACACAAACGTCCACGTGTCCAGAGATGACTAGGATGAGATGACCACGGCTTAAATACTGCTTGTGGATCTCCTCACTGGACCTTTAATCTTCGATCTTCGAACGATAGGGTAATAGTGATTCATCATAAATTGTAAGTTCAACATACAATTTTCTGTGTACTGAATACTATCTAGTGTGATTCAGTGTTGACAATAAATGTGATATATGTGGAGACCAAATCAAAGGACTCTTATTTGCTACAGACATACCTCATGCAATAAACCCGAAGATTGGTAACTAGGGTCTCATGCCATAAATTATCTTTGACGCTAGCCGGTGGAAGAATAATTTCTTTACAAGCGGACGGAGAGTCCGCGGGCGCTCCGGCTTCTTGATCAGGACCAGCTTCCCCGTCTTTTAACGAAGCGGAAACTGGCCCCTCTCCATGCATGCGCTTAGGAACCCTCTCGTGCCTGGGGCCTTACACTCCATCCAAAGCGGGAGAAATTTAGCAATTTATGGTTATTTTTAACCCCGACTCAAAAAAGATGGCTGTTATATGGTGGGGTGCTATGTGTGTATGTCTGTGTGTGTTTCTGTCTGGAGCACCGTAGCTCTTAAACGGGTTAACCGATTTGAATGCGTTTTTTTTATTTGAGAGCAGGATTTCTAGCGATGGTTTTAGACCTGTTTTATCAAAATCGGTTCGTCCATTTCCAGGTCATCTGCTCTTTTGTGTTTTCACAGCATAGCATACTGCAGCCCACACACAAAATATTTTATTGAGCCGGGATGTACCGCGAATAAGCTTTACAGACGTGAAAGTGACACTGCCTAAGGGTGACAGCGATCGGCGGTTGGTGAGTTTCAACCCTACCTGTTGAACCACTATTATGTTAAACTTCTACGAACATAAATAAATTGGCAGCTTTGGTTACGTTTTATAGTTACGGCCTTATTTATAACAAGATACCAATTAAATTTAAAAACCACCAACGCTTAAAAGGAAAGCGAAAATTTAAAAAAAATAGTGTGCTTTAGACCACACGACTGAAGTAAAACTTCTTTAGCTCTTACGTTCGCCTCGCCCGATCACACTTTTCGTAACGCTCTCGTCATGCATTCACCAGCTTGCTCCTCAAGTAAAGCGTGCCTAAACAAGTTTTACTTCAAAAACACAAAAGAGCTGACGACCGCGAAACGGTTGAATTGATATTAAAAAAACATGTCTAAGAGCCATCGCTAGAAAACCTGTTTTCAAATAAAAAAACCGCATTGAAATCGGTTCACTCGTTTAAGAGCTACGGTGCCACAGAAAGACACACACAAATCAATATGTTTCATTAATATTTTAAATTTTCATCACCTTTTAAAAGTATATTTTAAAGAACAGCCAGTCTGTTGACAACGTTTGTTTTTCATGCGACCTCCCAATAATATGTCACAGTACATAATTATGATGTTCTATTACATAAGGTTTTAGACCTTATAGACGAATTACTTCAATACTCAATTCATTCTGTTTAGCTTACAAATAATTTATTCAGGTTTGACTTATAATTACAATGACTGATCAAGTTAGACCTTAGTTTCAATAAAGTTGGTTTGTTTATTCAACAGCCAGGCAGTGTAATGTAGTTTAACTATTTAGTTCCCGTTTGTACGTCCATGCTTTTGTAACTTTTATTTGTCTGTAACCGGAATGTGTGTTGTTCGTCAGAATTTTAGATTTCACGATATTTTACATTCAGGAAGCTTACTAGAAATTGTATATTTCAAAAACTATTTTATTATGGTTTTTAGGCAAATTTTTAACTCTGGTGATTTCCTCTTGTACTTCTTTATAGGTAGGTACTTCCTTCCAGTGATAGTTTTTTGTATGTTATTAGTGTTTGGGACTGCGATATCTTATAAGTATGTGTTTTGTTATCTTTGTCAATATGTGTTATATTGGATTTATTGTTATACCTAGAGTGTGATCTGTAATTAATAATAATCACGAAATGTTTATTTTTCTCTACAATAACACAATATTTTAAAGATTACAATATTGCAGGAGGCTATAGTGTCTAACCTAGGCTAGAAGCTTGTGTTTCAGGTCACCAGGTCTCCACCCGAGTGTCTATACGTACTAAAGCAATAAAATTCGCTGCAACTTTTAGTAGGGAAAGAGAAACATTCGTGGAAAGTTAGTAGTGTGATGATGTGAGGTTGTGCATGAAAGAATGTGTGCGTAAGTATGCGGGTGTGTGTATATGTATATGTGGGTGTGTGATGTTGGGTAGGCATTTACATATAAATGTTTTAAAAACACAGATGACATTAGTATACATATTTATGAGTTGATTACGAGGAAATTTCCAGTGCTATCATATGACATCTGCTGCAGCCAACGAGTTAGCTTGGAATTAAATCTAAGTGGGGTCATAACATATTTTGTAAATTTATGTCATATGTCGATCCGTCCCGTTTTGATTTTCCGACAATTGATAATGCTATAGTATGGCAGATTGTCTGGGGCGTCAAGTCTGGCGTATGTATTTTAAGTACATAGATGCTATTTTATTGCACCTATAAATAAAATTCAAAGTCCTGACTGACTGATATATCAACGCACAGCCTAGTAGGCAAATGTACCAAAAATGGTATCAATGTGAAAATCCTTATCAAAGTTATGTTTCTAGTCATTCCTGCGTTCCTATTTACCCCGTATGTAGGTGCTTTAAAGTGCGAACACATAAGTACATTCTACTAACAATAACTGCAACCCATTTAAACACAACATACCACGACTTTCCGAGCGTGGACCCGGCGACAACCCTCGCCACAAACGACTTGTGCCCGCATTAGAAACGTCAGATTCCATAATAGTTCCTCTTGTAGCGTTGACCCACTGATGACCCGCATTTAGTGCAGATACTGCTTTAAAAAGAATTACATTTGTAATTTTAATAATTACTGTGGAGACTCTTTCATCAGGACCTTTTTAAAGGGTTTAGAACTCATGGCACCTTATGAATAAAGTAAATAAACGCTTATTGGTGTTTTAAAATAAATAAGATTCTCAGATAGATTTAGATCGGTTGTCAGGGTCGTAGATAAATTTGAAATAGAGTTACCACAGCCCGTGGCACTCAAGCAACTGAAGAAACACGGGTGGGTTTCAGTTAGAAGAGTCTGACAAGCTCTCGCGCTCCACCGACAGTGGAAGAAGTTATTTAATGATTTTAAACCAGTGCGTGTTGCCAGTGATGCCTTATAGCCTCATCAGAAGGCTGTAAGTCACCCAAGGGGCAATGAAGAGGGCAATGCTCCACGTTTCCTTGCGTGATCGAATCAGGAATGATGATATCTGCAACAGAACTAAGGTTACCGACAGAAAAGTATCAGTGGGTACAACCCATTACTCGCAGAAGAGGTGGTGGCTGGTGGATGGGGCCAAAAAGTTCTGTAATGACGATCGCGTACCGGAAGACGCAGCTTTGGAAGGCCTCCCACAAGGTGGACCGATGACCTGGTGAGGGTCGCGGGTAGCCGATGGATGCGAGACGCACAGGATCGGTTGTTGTGTTGACACTTGGGGGAGGCCTGTGTCCAGCAGTGGACGTCTTTCGGCTGAAATGATGATGATGATGATGTATACTAGACTGAGAACAAGCACTGTTTGAACGTTGACTGGTAGAGTGACTTGGTTGACTGGTAGAGAATACCTAAGACATTAAGTCTGCCTTTGAACATTTGTTGCATGAAGTGTAAGTAAATAGGTAAACGTTCTACATCAAACATAGTCCCCCAAAAACGATCCCCCGTCACCACTTCCTAGTGTTTGAGCTGGGTGTTAAATTTGAAGAACTTGAATTTATACCTTATTATGCAAAGTAATTAACATGACCTACATATGTATGCATATGTAAATAGGTATGCAACATAACACAGAAAAAGCATATATTGGTACGAAATTTGATCATTAAATTAAATTATTATTTACCACACATTTAGCTAGCACACTCCATTATGCCATCAATAACATGCAAACTCTAGCGTATACCAACGAAATTAAATAACCATCCAGGCATAAATGGTGTGCCCGCTTACACGTGCTACGGTTGAATCTAACGATAGTACTGTCGTTCGAAGCCGTCACGCTATCACTAACTTCCTTTTCTTTCATATCACTCCTCACATAATTCATCCATCTTTTCTTTAGCCTCCCTCTCCCTCTCCATCTATTCACATTTATATTTATAACTCTTTCAGGTACCTGTGTTTGTGTCTCAAAATAATAATTAAAAAATCCTCACCAGGTCATCTGTCCACTTTATGGGAGGCCTTCCAACGTTGCTTCTCCCGGTAAGCAGTGGCCACTACAGAACCCTTCGGCCCCATCGACCATCTGTTCTGCGAGAAATGTGCTCTGTAACCTGCCACTTCAGTTTGGCAATTCTTTGGACTATGTCAGTGACCTTGGTTCTTCTGCATTTTAAAAACATACAACACAATAACCAAAAAAACTTCACTTGAACCATAATCGCATTACCCATCAGAACTCGTGTCTAACATTCATAAACATCACAATGCGTAACAAAAGAGAAGGCGGGAAGCAACTAGAACACTTAATGACCTCCATGCCAACTTTAATAGACACTTCGTTAGATTTCTCGGCAGCACGCGAACCCGCGAAACCCTTTAAAACCGTTTTAATTTCCACTCAGGGATAACCAGTTTGTTAGCAACAAGTTGAGATTTCAATTAATAATTGTTGATGGCGTTGATGAACTCGTGGTTAAATAGGAACAGCTGTACGGGTCAATCTTCCAGGTTAATTAAGTAACGCTTGACGATGTCGGTCCGTAGATGTGTGACCTTCGTAGGGCGCAGTTTTAAGCCAACGAACTTTAGTGGTTAGCTGCCTTGTTCTGTGCTGAGCTCACGCAACGCGTCGTACGTCCACCCAGTAATAGCACTCGCCCATCAAGGAGCTCTGTTCCAAATTAAACGCATAATTAATTTATTATACATAAAAGAACAGGTATTGTAATAAAACACGTATACTAAAAGATAAATAATCAAATTATTTTTAAAATGGTAAAGGTTTTATAAAAAATCTCTTAGTGGTTTTTGCGTAATTCTCAATTTTTTATCCGCGTTAGACATTTTACAAATTATTTACCTACACTATGTTTTAAAATATAATTTTTAATATTCACATAATAAATTCCGAAAAAACTTGTTTAGATTAACATATGTTTTTTTAAAGAAACAAAGTCTTGTTTCTTTCAGACGTGATATTCAATTTAAAATCATTAGAAGTCGTATATCTGCGCCTAAATATACTGCGGCGTCGGTGAAGGTATTGAGAATAATGACCCGACGTCGACTACGTTTGAAAAGTGATTCAGATATGGAATTAGTTTGAATGTAGTAGAGCAATTGTTTAGTATTGAGAGGGACTCGTTAAAGGCACTTATTATATACCACCGCCTACGATGAGCGAGTAGCGAGTAGAGCTTCAGACTAAAAGTGAGTTGGCGAACAGCGAGTAGCGAGTGTGTAGATCCGATAGTTTTGTCGCTAGGCTTTAAGCGAGTGTTAGAGTGTGACAGGCGATTTCTCGCACCACTCGCTCGAGTTAGTCTCTCGGTGTGAGTTTTGACCGCCAAGCGAGCATCGCTGAGCTAGTCTCGCTCAGCGAGTAAGCTTTCATAGAACTTGTCGCTCAGCGACAAACTTGTAGAGGGAGTCCTCGCCGGCAGTGTGAACAGTGAGTGATCAACTATCAATATATGCATCTCTTTTGTTTACACGGAATGTATGAATGTATCTATTGTACGTTTTTTGAATACTCGTATTAAATTAGCCGAAAGTTAGTCGCTACCTCGCTTTACACCCGAAAAATGACCCCCCATATTCCAAATTCATTTATTTACGTTACACCTCCGTGTTTATATCAAATTCCAGTTTATCCCTTTGCGCGTCCAAATTACCAGACACAATAGATTTGAATTGTGTTCGATCACGAGGTGACTGCCGTGCTTCTGAACTATTAATTAGACCAGTAGATTCGGAGCAAATGGACTGTGACAGACGGACAGACGGACAGACGGACAGACAGACAAACAGTCAGACAGACACACACACGAGTGATCCTATAAGGGTTCCTTTTTTCATTCGAACCTTCGGGACCTTAAAAATAAAAGACAGCTAGCAGAAACTAGCCAAATTATTTTCCCTCAAAACAGAACCTGATATTCTGATCTTCTGGCATCCTTTAGCAGTGCCCACCTTGATGTCCTATTGATTTCGGAATCATTTCTGAAGCCTTCTCTTCTCTCTACGCAATTTTCACTTCCTGGTTTCGTCTTGGTCCGCAACGATAGAACTGGCAAGGGTGGAGGAGGTGTAGCTATGTACTTACGTGCTGATCTACCCTACAAGGTAGTCAGCTCATCTCCTTCTTTGTACTCTGAGTCGGCTGAATACTTGTTCATCGAAATTTCTGTTCATCACACAAAAATCTTGCTTGCAGTGCTGTACAGCCCTAACCTTCGCATTGACTACTTCGATTCTCTTGACTGTACTCTTAGTAATCTTTGCCCCATGTATGAACATGTTATTTTAATGGGTGATTTTAACACTTGCCTGATCAAAAATGATACTCGCTCTCATAAACTCCTGTCACTTCTATCTTCTTTCAATCTACAAGTCTTGCCTCTTTCTGCAACTCACCATTACCCTAACTGTACACCCTCTTTACTAGATCTTATGATTGTTTCTTCTCCTAATAACGTTTCTCATCATGGTCAACTCACAGCTAACTTTTCCTACCACGACCTCATTTATTTGTCGTACCGTATCCGTGTTCCCAAGCGTAAGCCTCTATTCTTATATCTCCGTAACTACAAGGGCATAGACCTGGAGGCGTTGCGGCATGATGCCAGCGATCTCGACTGGACCCCGCTGGTTGAGATCGATGACATTGACGGAAAGGTGTCTTGCTTTAATACGACCGTTCTCGGCTTGTATGACCAGCATGCCCCTATTCGTCGTGTGAAAGTTAAATATAACCCTGCACCATGGATTACGCTTCCAATCAAAGAACTTATGGCCAACAGGGATAAAGCTAAGAGCAGATATAAGCGCAGACCTTCAGAGCTGAATCTCTCTTATTACAAATCGTTACGAAATCGCTGCAGGCGTCTGTGTCAAGATGCTAAGAGACGCTATTTCCACGAACAACTCGATAATCGCAGTTCCTCCGATGTTTGGAAATTTCTCAAGTCTGTTGGCATAGGCAAATCATCTAACAGCCAGTGCAAGGATGTGAACCTTAACGACCTTAATAAGCATTTCTCTCTACTTCCCTTTTCTCTTGATCCTTGTGTCAAAGCTGCGACTTTGGAGAGTCTTTCTACTTTGCCGTTGCCTCAATGTTCTCACTTTAAGCTAAGCGATGTTACCGAGGTTGACGTCAAGAAATCTGTTCTTGCGATTACTTCTTCTGCAGTTGGCAATGATAAGTTGTGCTCTAGAATGATAACTCTCATCCTTCCCTCACTACTCCCTGTTCTTACTCATATCTTCAATCATTCCATTACCTCCTGCTCCTTTCCATCAGTCTGGAAACAGGCTCACATTATTCCTCTGCCTAAAACAACCAATCCTTCATTATTAACTCACTTTAGACCTATTTCTATTCTTCCATTTCTCTCTAAAGTTTTTGAGCACATAGTTCATAGACAACTATCTTTTTTCTTGGCGTCGAACTCGATAATATCCCCTTTTCAATCCGGTTTTCGCGCGGGTCACAGTACTGTTACTGCGCTTCTGAAAGTAACTGACGATATCCGCTGGGCTATGGAGAGTAAGTCTCTTACTGTTCTGGTATTGCTTGACTTTAGTAGTGCCTTTAACTCTGTGGATTTCGACATCTTACTAGGTATCCTAAAATCTATTAATCTCTCTTCTCCTGCTCTAGCCTGGTTCAATTCATATCTTCGGGGACGCTCTCAGTGTGTCCGCCTCGATGAGACTTTCTCTGATTGGTGTAGCCTCACTGAGGGTGTTCCTCAGGGTAGCGTTCTCTCTCCTCTTCTATTTTCCATTTTTATTAACTTTGTTACCAGAGTAATCTCCTCCAGTTTTCACCTTTACGCAGATGACTTGCAGCTTTATCGTCATTTTCCTGTGGCCGACGCGGATTCTGCTATTGCTGCTGTGAATCATGACCTGGCTCGTATCAGTGCCTGGGCTAAGTCCTTTGGCTTGCAGATCAACCCAGCAAAATCTCAGGCCATGATCATAGGCAGCAGGTTCGTTCGTAACGCGGCTGTTGTTTCGTCTTTATCGCCTCTATATCTTGACGGCGTTCTTATTGAATATACCGAAACTGCCAAAGATCTGGGTGTTATTATTGATTCCAATCTTTCGTGGCGTGCGCAGGTGAACGAGATCAGTCGAAAGGTTAATTACTCTTATCATTCGCTTAAATGCCTCCAGAGTCTCTTGCCCTTAAAAACAAAAATCTCCCTGGCCCAAACTCTTATTCGGCCGATCATTGATTATGCCGACGCCTGCTACCTGGATGCTACTGAGGAGCTACTAAACAAGCTTGAGCGCTTGCAAAACTTATGTATCCGGTTTATTTTTGGTCTGCGAAAGTATGACCATGTCTCTCACCTTCGCAAGGAACTCAAGTGGCTCCCTATCCGTCTTCGCAGGAACACTAGGATTTTATGTCTCCTATTTAACATTCTACACAATCCGTCTTATCCCTCCTACCTGCGTGAGCGATTCACTTACGATCGCCCAAGTGACGCGCCGTGCAGATCTCACCTTAAATCCCTCCTTAAAACCCATCCTCATAAATCCAGCTACTATTCCTACTCTTTCTCTGTCCATGCGGTAAGGTTGTGGAACTCACTTCCGCCTAGCATCCGTGATTTAAAATCTATTGCTGTCTTTAAAAAGCGTCTAAAAGAGCACTACCATTCCTCTCTACTGTAGTAAATATTTATATATGTATGTGTATGTTGTGTATATATATATTATTAGGTATATATTTATGTGAATATATATTAATATTAACATTATATGTGTAGGTTTATTTAATTCCTTAGTTTAAGACTTCTCGTACTCTTTTTTTTCTGTTTTTTACACACTATTGTCTACATTTCTTTTTCACTTCTCTTTTCGCGGGTCTGCTGGCAGAAATTTCTTTAGAAATAAGCAGTACCTTTGTGCTAATTTTTATTATGTTGTTTATCTATAGTTATCTTGTGTGTACATAAATTGTTAAATAAAAATAAAATAAATAAACCTGCTATAAACACAAACACATTGTTTCCTTTTGATTCTATCAAAATAACTGTTTAATTAAATAACCACTTTATACAAGCTGTTTCCTATAGACTATCTCACTATTTCACGGCCAACTTAAAGCGTAAACACGTTTACAAGTCTTCACACAGCTCAAGCACTTTTTCTTTTCTAGGAACAGTGCGAGAACACGTCAACTCCAAAGCTTTATAAAGTTGGCTAGAAATAGTTTCTCGTGATTGACTCTTTTGGAGCTGCTCTAGATTATTTCTGAGCAAGATAAAGTGAAATCAACCTAATAAAATATTGTTGTTTTTCTGATAACAAGAAAAATTACACCAAACACCGTTAACTGACTCTGTTTTTGAAAATGTCAAATTCTGATTTCTTACAAATTACGATGTTCATGAAAAAAAAAAAAATAACATCCGACTTCCAAAAAAGAAAATACGTACACTTAAAATAAAAAAATAACTCTAATTTCGGAAGTCGGTGTTTATATTTTGTTTCTTCGTTATTTGACACTGACTTCCAAAATTAAAGTTATTTTTTAATTTAAACGTAAGTAGGTAGGTACTTATTTTATTTTTTGGAAGTCGGTTGTTATTTTTTTTTTTAATTGTTTCCAGAACCCCAGAACTAAAAACCCCAATAACATGGATCGTAGTATTTAAACGTACTCGTAATTGGAGAAAACCAAAACGTCATCTACGTATACGTATTTTTCGGTTTTGTTCAGTTTTTCAAAAAGCGCTGTAGCAATTTCGATAAAGTTTATATGGGACCACCTCGAGAGTACATTCTTTCGGATTAAAAATTAAAATTAAAATCGATCAACAAATTACAGAGAATTCGGTGGACATACATAAAAAAAATACATGCAGTCGAACATAAAACCTCCTCCTTTTTCGAAGTCGGCTAAAAGATGTGAGATATCATTCGTTAAGATTGCTGTTCCAAGAAAAACGCAAAAATATTTTAAGTTATCATCATCATCATTATTTCAGCCGAAAGACGTCCACTGCTGGACATAGGCCTCCCCCAATTGTCGCCACAACAACCGGTCCTATCCGTCGCATATCCGCTGCCCTGATCAGGACATCGGTCTACCTTAGGCCTTCCAACGTTACGTCTTCCGGTACGCGGTCACCACTTCTGAACTTATCGGCCCCAACGACCATCTATTCTGCGAACAATGAACCCTGCCCACTGCCTCTTAAATTTGGCGATTCTTCGGGTTATATCGGTAACCTTGGTTCTCTTACAGATATTTTCATTTAGAGAAACTCCGAGCCCTCTCCACTGGCCATTTTTTGTTTCTTTTTTTTTGTGTAGGTCCGAAATCATCCAATGACTTCTGCCGCTCTGGGTGGAGTGGGAGGGCGTGTCAGACTTTTACTTACTAAAACCCACCCCTGTTTCTTCAGTTGCCTGAGTGCCCAAGGGTGCGGTAAATCTGTTTCAAATTTATCCTCGACCCCTGGGCAGGCATCGGTCATGACGGGCCCCGTCATGTATTGCTGACATATTTTTGAGGCGCGTTTGGAATACTACGCGACTTTCGAGCCTGTTTCTGATCGGACGGCGAGCTACCCACTACTAGCCGTCGGCAGGCCCGCGCTCACGGTAGCCGGAGATTGTCCCGTGACCCCCGACGCCCAGGGCGTGTCCTGCGGCGGCTGCTACTGGGGGCGTGAGGGCAACTCTGTTCGCGAGCATTACTGCTTCGGAAAAGAAGGAGACTGCTTTCCATTTCGTACCATGGCCTAGACCAGGGCCGGCCGCCAGGGGGCGCTTCCGCCGATCACCTCCACGAAGACGGCGCTCCGCCCAAGCGGGGCACAACTCCACCGCATGCTCCACTGTGTCCTCTGGGCGATCCGCACAGTGGTCATACCCGGGCGTTTCTTCCTGCATTATCCGACACAGGAACCACCCGAAACAGCCCTCTTCATTAGCCTTTGAGTGAAGTTTCTAAGGCTTGTTAAGTTATAAAATGATGGTGATTATTTTGATAAATAGTGAAAAAAAATTAAAATCAAAATAAAATGGTATTATTGAAATGTGTTATCTTAGAAGCAGCTAAGCAGCAGCTTTTAAGTAATTCCTTAATATTTTTGGATCAAGTATTATTATTTTGGAACGAGCACTACCAACTCGCTACAAATATTTCACAAAAGTTAAATACATTATTCATTAAAAAGAAATGATTTTACTATCTGTCTGGGACTGCACAGATAATGGCAAAATTATTCACCCGAGACCATTAATTTTATTGGAAAAAGATGGAAAAGCATTTTTATAATAAAAAGAACAGATATTTACAAAATAATATTATTCACAAATCAGCTAGTGAAATCTCCATTAACATCAATTTAATGAGACTGAACGAATTTCGCAATGATTTAAGTATTTCATTATTAATTAAACATGTTCTGCTTTCAAGGAAATTTAAAAACATGAAATGGTGTTATAAGTGTGCTTTATTCGGTTGTAAATTGGCCGTCAGTAATGTTGTACATAGTGTAATGAGCATAATCATCATCATCATCATCAGCCTTTTAATTATATAGTCAGCTTTTTAATTAAATACGAGTATGTATATACGAACGAATATCTGTAACTAACATGTAACTAAAAGAGTTATGAATATAAATGTGGATGGATGGAAAGGGAGAGGGAGGCCAAAGAAAGGATGGATGGATTGCGTGAGGAGTAATATGAAAGAAAAGGGAGTTAGTAATAGCGTGACGACTGACAGGACAGAATGGAAGACAAAAACGTGTTTTGCCGACCCCAAGTAACATGGGATAAGGGCAGGAAGTTGATGATACAAACGAATAATCAAAGCGAATAAAACAATAATAAAATAATGGTTTTCACAATGTCAGGTACTAACTTATTGTAATTATATTTATGTACATAATTAAAAAAAAAAGAAAATAATGTCATTGTTAAATTCAATTCTGTATACTAAACAGTAGCGGTGTTCCTCCTCTCTCCTACTTGATCTATGCTGTGCCCGACAGGGTCCATAATTGTGACTAATATATTAATTTCCCTACCAACTATGTACATTATGGAACGCAATAAAGAATTGAGAATTAAGGTCCCCACTGCTGGGGCACAGGCCTCCTCTCTGTGAGAGGGTGGGGCCCAATGCGGATTGGTGGATGTCACATGTCTTCGAATTTTTGGTTCTAGGACATGCCGGTTTCCTCACAATATTTTCCTTCACCGTTTTCAGAGCAGTGATGATGAAATAACTTACACAAAGTAAAGTGCCTGCCTGGGTTTAAACTCACCACCTTCAACTAGTAAGTTGCGGCTGTTCCCACTGGGCCAGCACTGCTCCGCATGTAAGGAGCATGACGGGAGGAAATGGGCAATACATGGAAAATGCTTATTTGATTTCAGTAAATGAGTAATTAAAACATGCATTCGTTTTATTTTACATTATGATAGAGTTTTCCATTAAGAGTGCTTAAACTTGGAAATTAAATAAAACAAAACAGTTTCAAGTGATATTTCAACAATTTTAAATTTTATTTTAAAATGGATTCGACAACATTCATTACGATACGGACTATGAAGAAACGCCAAACTGAAGTGGCAGTGAGCAGGGCACATTGCTCGCAGAACAGATGTGACGATCGTGTACCGGAAGAGACGTCGCGTTTGAAGGCCTCTCACAAGTTGGACTGATGACCTGGTGAGAGTCGTAGGTAGCCGATGGATGCGAGACGCACAAGACCGGTCGTTGTGACGACACTTGGGGGACACTTGTGGGAGGACTATGTCCAGCAGTGGACGTCTTTCGGCTGAAATGAGGTATGAAATATAATATCGAACAAAATGCCGTCGTGGCTCCAGTAAAATCACTAATCCTAGTGGCACAATTTAGGATAACATCTTCGTATAAATGGGCTCGATTTCTTGAAGAACGCGAGTTACGTTGGCCTCCATGAGTTTTTATAATAATTGTTTACCGATTTTGCTGTGATGGCCCTAGTTGATCACTTGTGATAAACTAGATGTGTCACATGTCAATCTGCTTAGCCTTTTCCGAACTATCTTGGGGTCGGCTTCCAGTCTATCGGGATGCAGCTGAATACCAGTTTTTAACCGACTTTTGAAAAAGGAGGAGGTTCTATGTTCGACTGTATGTATGTTTTTTTTTATGTATGTTCGTCGATTTCTCCGTCAGTTGTGAACCGATTTTCAAAATTCTTTTTTTATCCGAATGAATATCTCTCTCTCTCTCAAGAAGCTCTGAAGTAATTGAAAAATTTATATGGGACCATATAAATTTTATCGAAATTGCTTCAGAGCTTCTTGAGAAAACAAAATCGAAAAATACGTATACCTCGATGACGTTTTGGTGTTTTCCAAATGTTTAAATTCCACGTTCCATGTTATTGGGGTTTTAAGTTCTGGGGTATAACAACTAAAAAGTAAAAAATAAAAAACTTATATACAAAAAAAACAATCCACTTCCAAAAAAAAATACGCTAAAAATTAAAAAATAACTGTAATTTCGGAAGTCGGTGTCAAATAACGAGGAAGTAAAATACAAACACCGACTTCCGAAATTAAAGTTATTTTTTAATTTTTAGTGTATATTTTTTTTGACAGTCGGTTGTTTTTTTGTAAAAAAGTTGTTGAAGTAAAACTTCTTTACGCACACTTGACTCGAGGAATTAGCTGGTGAATGCGTGACGAGAACGTTAAAAAAAGTGTAATCGGGCGAGGCGAACGTGACGAGAACGTTACAAAAAGTGTGATCGGGTGGGCGAACGGTAGAGATGGAGCTAAAGGAGTTTTACTTCAGTCGTGTGGTCTAAAGCAGTTTTTTTTTACATGGAGCAACTGCCTATCTTACCTCCACAACCCAGTTACTGAGTAATGCGATACCCCTTGGTAAGACTGGTTGTCAGACTTTCGGGCTACTGACGACCCGTAACGACATGAGAGTCGTTACGGGTCATCAACGTCAACATCCACGATTGTCAGCCGGGACCAACAGCCTTTTTTTTCGGCTTAACGTGCTTTCTGAGGCATGGAGAAGTCTCCGTATGTAAAGATGGACCAACCAAAGCAAGCGTAGCTTAATCTGATGGATTGACCCGTGCGGCTGTTATTACTTTAGCCACGACCTCCTCTTGCTGTTTTACATATGTTACACACATGTAAAATAAGATTGTTGCGTACAATAATTTTATTATTGTAGATTCAAGTTCTAGATGTGTTGCTGGGAAGTTTGTTGCGCCACTTCTCCTTCACAGGTAAAACACTAGGAAGTGGTGACGGGCGGGCGTTTTTGGAGAACTGTCTTCATGTAGAACTTTGATGAACTTGTTGTTGTTTGATGAACATCTTTTGTTGAACTTTTGATTTGGATTTCTTCAGGGCCGACGGCACGTATTATTAAGAGAATAGATATCAGCCACCACTAACGGGGCCCATCATGGCCGGTGCCTGCATGCCTAGGGGTAGCGGATAAATTCGTAACAGAGTAACCGCTCCCCTGGGTACTCAGGCAAGGAAGGAACAAGGGTGGGTTTTAGTCAGTAAGATTCTGACACGCCCTCCCGCTCCACCCAGAGCGGGAGAAGTCATAGGATGAAACCTTATACAACCCTATTACAGCATCTTAGAATCATTTACCCAAATTACACGATTTCGTCATTTTGAAACAAGATTTCGGTACCTGAAATAATAATAGTTTTTTACCATTACTATTTCAGATACCAGTTATATTTTGTCATCTGGTACAATTTCATTCACAAAATTTCCAACTTTGGCCTACTGATGTCCTTATTCTCAGTCGTCTAGACATCTTACAACTGAAAAGGTTTTATTATTGATACAATTGGTCACATACGTTTTTGATTAGAAAATGCCAAGGGTAGGTTTTTAGAAGTAATTTTTATACGAATATAAATAAAACCTCTAAAAATACCGTAGTTGTAGAGGATCCGCCATCACCCCGGTGTTGAAAATGACGCCATCACTCTGACCATAGCAAATTATAGCTAGCATAGTTCTTTTTTGTCATGTTTAAAGTATGCTTTATTATGTCCTAAGTATGCCTTATTATGTCCTAAGTATGCTTTATTATGTCCTAAGTATGCCTTATTATGTTCTAAGTATGCCTTATTATGTTCTAAGTATGTCCTATTACGTTTTAGCTACGTATTATTATGTTTTAAGTATCATAAGAATAAAGGTAAAAATATGTTGTATGACAATGTTTATGAGGTAACTTTTTTGTATAGCGCAAGTAGTGCATGCCACGGCGCTAAAATTGACCAATTGTATTAAAGTCCGTAGTGAGAAATTTCGGCTAGTCAGCGATTGGTTGATCATATTCATGATTCTCATGATTGGCTACAGTCAGTGGAAAGTTTTTGGAGTCCACCATGTTGTTTTATGTACATATTGTAATACATATGTAAAGTTGCTTTGTTTTTATTGTAGTTTATAGATTTGTGAGAATGTGAATTTAGAATCTAATAGTAAAGTATAACGTAGATTCAGTTTGTCCTTAGAATACATACTTTGTATTATGTATAAATGTCAGTTTTGTCGTTAGAAAGACAAGTAAATATGTAAAGTAAATATGCAGGTGTTCATTACATAAGAGATAAGTAAAGACTTCTCTGATTGGTTGTCATCAAAATGTCAGAATGCCTGTGATTGGTCGAACGTTAATGTTCAGGTTAATTTGTAGAATTAACAAAATGTATTGGCTGTCCGGGTCGGCATTAGCTGCACTACGTGCCCCATAGAATTTGGGTGATATATATAGGCGCCTATGGCAGTCAAAATTAGTCTCTCAGCGTCAGTGACTCATAGTGAGCTCGAAAGCCTCTGGCTTCGCTCCTCTCGCCTAGTACCATACCTTGTACGGCGGTTTAAATGTCTTGTACCACTCCTTGTACAGACTGTAAAGTGTCTAGTTCCGCACCTTGAACTGACTGATTGTTACTGTCCACTATTGGGGCAGTAATTCATATTGTGTTTCATAAGTAATTCTGTGTTAATATCTGTGCTTCATGTGACTTTTACCATTTACCTTTATTTTGTGTACCAATATACCATTTTTTATTCAATCTGTGTATCAATTTCATTGACCCACTTGCTCATTTCATCACACGTGAGTGTCGCGAGACAACAATACGCCAGTCACACACAAATCCTTCAACCCTCGCGCCTATCGCGAAAAGCATCGTGTACAGTAGTGAATCGCACTCGTAGTCTAAACGTTCCGTAGGTTCTGAATTTTATCATATTTATTTATTTATTTATGTACACACAAAAACAATTACAAGAGAAAAATGAACAAAATACAGATAGAAGAGCACAAAGGTGCTGCTAATTTCGAAAGAAATTTCTTCCAGCAGTCCTGCGACTGGAAAGTTGGTTGAGAAATGTAGACACAGTGTGTATAAATAGATATAGAAACATAAAATAGACCAGAATACATAAATAATTCATACATGAAATATACCTAACTTTAGAATAAACCAAAGTACATAATTAAATATAATATTAATATCAATGATAAATATAATCACGGAATGGTGGAGAGGTAATGCTCTTTGACTAGTTTCTTGAATTGGTAGACAGTTTTAGAATCACGGATATTAGGTGGAAGTGAGTTCCACAATCGTACCGCATGAACAGAGAAGGAGTGGGAATAGAAATGGGTTTTATGGGATGGGAAATTGAGATGATGCTTATGGCGGGATCTACAAAGGGCGTCGGCAAGGCGAGTGAACGAAAAACGATCGCGCAGGTAGTCAGGATATTTAGGATTACAAAGGATGTTGTACAGGAGACATAATATCCGAGTGTTCCTGCGAAGACGGACAGGGAGCTACTTGAGATCTTTGCGAAACTGAGAAACATGGTCGAATTTCCTTAGACCAAAAACAAAACGAATGCACAGGTTTTGCAAGCGCTCAAGCTTGTTTAAGAGCTCCTCAGTGGCATCCAGATAGCAGGCATCAGCGTAATCAATGATCGGCTGAATTAAGGTTTGAGCTATAGTAATTTTAGTTTTAAAGGGCAAGAAACTTTGCAGGGATTTTAAAGAGTGGAAGGTAAAGTGCACTTTACGACTAACCTCGTTCACTTGAGCTCGCCAAGAAAGGTTGTTGTCAATTAAGACACCGAGATTCTTAGCTAAGTCGATGTATGCAATGGTTGAGCTGTTAAGGGATAATGGCGTCAATGTGGAAACGTCAAGCGCAGTGCGGTAATACCGACTGCCTATGATTATAGCCTGGGACTTGGAAGGATTAATCTGTAGGCCGTAAGACTTAGCCCATTGATGAATACGCTCCAGGTCATGATTCATGGCATTAACCGCTGAGTCCGCGTCAACAAGCAAGAAAGGATAATAAAGCTCCAAATCACCCGTCCAAATCCAACGTCGTCGCCTCACGGGCCTGGTGTTGATCGGACAGCGAGCTACCCACTGCTCGAGTGCTCGCTGCCCGCAGGCCCGGGGAAGGAACAGGTCAATAAGAGTTTGACAAGCCCTCCCGCTCCACCCCGAGTGGGAGATATCATTGGATGATTTCCCAACTTACAAAAAAAAAAAAAACATGACACTCACATACACTTTCATCTGATACCCGTATCATGGGAATGCATAAAAAATAACTAGTCTACCATCTTTGGGAGTCCGCCATATTGAATTAAAAAAAGTAGCTTACCATACATGCATCGGTACCGATTCTCTTGTCCAATAACTAAACTAATATTAGAGAATCGCTATCTTTTACTAAAAGGCAGTGCGAGAAAAGAATGGCTATCGTTATGAACTAAGTTAGAGATGTCAAACTAATTTACGCCTAGTGCCGTGTTTTTAATTGACATGTTTTTACGTGTTCCCTTAATTTGTATGGAAATATTAGTTAAACTAAATTTGACAGCTCTAATTTACGTCCGTCTCTTTCTTGTTATAGAGAAAAAAAGATAGAAATTAAGTTAAGTTTGTGCACAACAGAATCGACACCAATTTCAACCAAAATAAACATGTTCTAACTTTCAGCTCAATCGGAAACCAGGAAGTGGGTCGAATTTAACTCCTAAGTTTTTTTACATTGTAACTGTTAGTTACAGGTGATTCTGACGGCGTGTTAAAAAGTATCCCGTCTCCTAAATAAACTATGAAATAAGTAAAGATCACTCAAATCCCACGCAGTACTACGTCAGTTATATTAAAGAATGAGACACGAAGTTTACACAGAGATGACAAATAATTCTGGGTGAGGGTACTCGGGACATAAAGTGTAGTGGAACGTAGGTAGTTGGCTGTTCATCCCACGCAAATTAAGCTCATTTCAGACTACGCTATAATATAACTTATATAGCAAATAGTTCATAGCACAAGAATATTGCTCACCATACATTTATTTAGAACGCGTTCACACTTTGATATACTACACAGGGTGTAAAAAGACACATCACATAGCCGTCAACTACGCATACTGTACATCTAAAAAAGTAGCTTGGCACAAAAATTATTGCTGGGAAACGACTTTTATGTTTAGGTACTTATGAAAAAAAGTAATTTTTTATTTCGCGCAATGTAACGTCAAACCAACCCGCATTGGACCCGCGTGGTGGATTACGGCCCACACCCACTCACAGAGAGGAGGCCCGTGCCCCAGCGTGGGCATGTCCCAGTGGGGACATTAATAAGGCTGATGATGATGATGAATGTAACGCGAACTCAGGCAAGCGGAGTTAAACCCCGCCCCTTTGCTCTAAGCCGCTTAGGGACTTGTCGATACGTTTGATATTCATTGCGTTTTTGTAACTCCAAATGCGTCATTTCGAAAATTCGAAAAAGAAATCGAAAAATCAGGTAATGTTTGTTTGGAAAAACGTTTTGGTTACACTTGGAATTCATTTTCGTAAAAAAAAAAAAAAAAAACATTGCGTTGTTGACAGTCAATATCTCCAGAACCAGTGGATACCCAGGTATGGTCTAGTGGAATAAAACGATCCAAATAATGTGTAGAATACTTGGCTTTCGGCTTCGGAAACTGTCTTTTTACACCCGATATATTATTGGCTTGCTATAAGTTAAAATTGCCATACACTATGCTATGATCGCGGCGCTCTCCTCCCCGCACGCTCTGTTAGCCAGACGAACGAAACGATACGTCTCTGGACACGAGCCTGTGGATACGTGCGACAGCGATTTATTGTTGTAGTTTTTATCTTATTTTTTTCTATGGTAAAGTAATAACAGCCGCACGGGTAGATCCATCAGGTTAAGCTACGCCTGCCGGGGTTGGTCCATGGATAGGTTACCAAGGCCATCTTTACATACCAAGACTCCTCCGTGCCTTAAGCCGTCCGTTAAGCCGTTCGTCCTGGCTGTCAATTGTGGATCTTTGACAGTCGTTACGGGTCATCAGAAGCCCGAAAGTGACAACCAGTCTTACAAGGGGTATCGTATTACCCAGTTACTGGGTTGTGGAGTCACTCCATGTAAAATACTGGTATTCAGCTGCATCTGCTTAGACTGGAAATCGACCCCAAGATAGTTGGAAAAAAGTTAGGCAGTAAAATGGAACACTTGCCACGTAGCATATTTGTGAACGCAATGCTATATAGTATAGCTATTAATGTTGTACTATATAGCAGAATAGTATAGCATAGTCTGATATGAGCTTTAAGCGTCACAGAATACATACTAGTAGCTAAAGTAATTTACCAGTTACAGGAACCAATGAAAGCCACTTTTCCGTACAATAGCCTCGATTCTAGCTATCCGCTATATTTTATTATACACAGAACATTTATTACATGAAAATTTACTGAATATTAGTACAAAGTACCGCTCATCAGAATCTGTTTTCGTAGAAATGTTCTAATAAGCTTTTTACATGAAATTTAAACCACGTTTGTCGCAAGAGACAGTGTTACTATGAGGTACCTGGAAAATGGGCGTGTTGGTATATTGAACTAAATTTAAAATCGCGATGGCATCCATAAAGTATTACTCTAGTAATTACAAGATACAAATTAAATTTAAAAAACCCCTAACGCTTAAAAGAAAAGCGAACGTTTAAAAAACCCAAAAGAGCTGATGACTTTAAAACGTCTGCACCGATTTTGATAAAATATGTCTAAGAACCATCGCTAGAAAGCCGCATTCAAATCGGTTCACCCAGACAGATAGACAAACACACACACATAGCGGGCAAACAGACCCCTCTTTTTGCGTCAGGGGTTAAATAGTAGATACTAAAAACACTAAGAAGATTTCAGTCTATAAAGTCTGAATAAAGTGGCAATGGGAAAACTGTGTGGAAATCGGCTGATCAAAGTCATCATGATCCAAATTTTGAGCAAGAATGTCATTCATTCAAACTAGGCTGATCATCATCATCATTTCAGCCAAAAGACGTCCACTGCTGAACATAGGCCTCTTGGGGGTGGCCTATGTCCAGCAGTCAGGCAGATATGTCGCCACAGTGTCCGGTCCCGTGCGTCTCGCATTGATAACCAGGTCATCGGTCCACATTGTTGGATGCCTTCCAAAGCTGCGTCTTCCGGTACGCGGTCACCATTACAAAACTTTTCAGCCCCATCGACCGTCTGTCCTGCAAGCAATGTGCCCTGCCCACTGCCACTTCAGTTTGGCGATACTTCGGGCTATGACTAGGCTGGTAGCCAGTACTTTTTGACTGTCAAATTTCTACATACAGACAATTCCCCAAAAAGCCCAAGCTGGATGATAAGAGAAAGGGGAGGACCTCAGAAACTATGGATGAACAGTGTGAAATATGCCATAGCTAGAACACTCCTCGTTGATCTGGTGGTTGCAGGTATGACTGCTGAGCTTGAGGTTCTGGGTTCGATTCTCGGGTCGGGTAATAAGTACTTTTAGAATTTTCAATGAGGAATTATTCTATAGCAGCCTGGAGTTGAAGTTACTGGTGTGACTCCCCCGTGCCTCGGAAAGCACCTAAATCTGTTGGTCGTGATTTCTTTCTAGTTGTGTCGGATTGCCGTCCCATCGGACCATAACAGTAAATGCACAGAAACAGACTCTGTGTTAGTGCTCGCATGTGCAGTAGAATATCTCCTTCGTACTTGGCTAACCTCCGTTGAGGTTTGCCACCGTGATTGAAATTTAGTCGGGACTAATAGAGACGGAAAATAAAGACGTGTCGCTGACCCCAAATAAATTGAGATGAGGGCAAGACGATGATGATAGGGATATTATACCTACGTCGGCTATATAACGTTCGATATAATAACAAAAGATCTAATGATCATAAGACCTAATTTCATTTAATATATTTTTTTAATATAACCATCAAATTAATGATATAATGAATTATTGATATAATTTCATTTTACCTAATTTCATATGGTATAATGATTAGTTTATATAATGCACATTTCAAATAATATTCAATTAATATAATATTCAGTTGCTCTAACATTCAAAATTTAGAAGTAACGTTTAATAAAATTTGGAAATGTCTATTTTTATTTTTCAAAAACTGATTAGATTTTAATCGCCTGCCACTTTCGTGCTAGCAAAAACAAGTCAATTCTACGATATGGCGACAGCAAAATTATACACCGGCTTTTAGTTAATAGGTTGAATCTGTTCCACAAACGAATCGGGGCCCCCGACTTTACGTAGTCTTTTGGCTCCTACCCTAGAGTGTATATAAAAACTGTAGGCACGGAGAGAGGCTCACCTCCGCAGTTTCGGCACTTCCCGCAGCGCCGGAGACGATGCAGAAGCAAAATTAATGTTTTGAGGTTAGGTTACAAAATAATTTGCTTTTCTCAAGAACGATGTTATACTAAATGAAATTAGAGAAAATGAAGATTATATCAAATATAACATTAGATCACAATATGAAATTAGGCTAAATGTTTTTATAGCATATGAAAATTATATCCTATGAAAGCTATGTCAAATGAAATCAGACTACCTGTCATTATATCAAACATAACACATCCACCTACGTCACGTCCACGAAAAACTCACTGCACAATTTCATTTGCAATCAAGATCACTTGCTATGTTTTGCTATCTACGATGTACAATCAAGCACAAACTCAAAGCTAGCGCACAGTCCAAAATTACTTCGTTAACATGATTACGAGATGCGAGGTCCTACAAAACCCATTGTTTGACTATTATCAAATCTGCTAACTGTTTTGCTTCTAATTGCAGAGCTAGAGCAAAGCTTTGTAGTTTTTTGTTCTCTAATTCATTAGCACGCTCAAAAGACAAAGATTAATGACATTGCTGTACAATGCAGCAGCGAATTAAACAATTCCAATTTATCTGGCTCGAATACCAGCTAGTTGGGTGAGGTAGTCAAATAGCTAATTGTTCAACTTTTCTAATTAAAATAAAGTTGGGAGCTGGATATCTTTCAGCGCTCGATATTGTGCATTGGTAATTAAAAGCTGTGAAGTAATTGCTGCTGTATTGAATTCTAATCGAGCTGTTTTTTGGTTTCAGGTAAACTTTCGTTTGCCGAGTAACTGAGAAGGCTTTTGCTACAGGTGTTTCAGTTTAAAGGTATGCTAATTACGAGTTTATCGCAAATAAGTTACTTTCTCCTCGTCTCTTATATACAGAATGTAACAGAAAAGTGTGGTCATATTTTAAGAACCGGTTCTGCCCATTGAAATGAACAACTTTCCCTAAGAAAAAAAAAATTGTACTTTGCATACAAAGTTATCATACGAGTAAGCTGATCAATATTTGTACAGGGAAATAAATTTTGTTTTTGAGAATTTCCTCAGGTTTATTGAATAAACACAACTTTTTGAGAGCTCTTATTTAAAAATAGTTTATTTATATTAAGTGTGTTACATATGCACTAGAACTTTTAATTATCCTCGGATGTACTCACTGCACCTATAAATTCTCTTCTCACTTTCACCTGACCTGCATAAACTCAACTTCACGAAATGGACCTATATGCTAAGCTGTCAAGCTGTATGGAGGATCTGTCTGCCACATTCACCGCACGGATGGACACTTACGAGAAGGAGCTTAAGAACGTGAGCAGTAATGAAGTCACACACAAGACGATAGCCAGCCTATCCCGAGACTTTATGGAGTTTAAGTGCCTCATTTGGAAAACAATGAGTGCGCTGAAGACTCAAATGGAGTTGCTGACTGTGGGTTTGGACCGGCACGAAATGGCGTCTCGCAGGCAGGTTCTTCTTCTGCACGGCCTCCCTGAGCAAAAGGACGAAGACCACACCACCCAGGCTATATTGACACTGAAGGATAATATGAAGATAGCTAACATCTCTTCTTCGGACGTCTCATCCTGCCATCGCCTGGGAGCAGATACAGGCAAGCCACGTCCTCTTCTTATCAGGTTCGGCAGCTACAATTTGCGGAGTGAGGTATGGCGCAACAAAACGGTGTTGAAGGGTTCCGGTTTGGTAGTCTCGGAGTTTCTAACCAAGCCTAGACACGAGGTGTTTGTGAATGCTCGCAAACACTTTGGTATAAAGCAGTGTTGGACTTCGGAAGGCAAGATAATCATCCTGCTCCCAGACAAGTCGCGCCGAAGGATCGAGTCAGCGGCTGAACTTCGGCAGCTTGTGTCGCTGTTCCCGGTGACTTCATCAACAAACACGTCATCGGATAAGGCATCACGTAAGCAGGCCAAATGATTGAACCAAAATCTTCTGTCATACTTTGTTTGTATTTAACTTTTTATTATTGTTGTCGGTTTCTGAATATTATTTTGTTTTGACATTTGGTGATTTTGACAACACTAATTGACACTAATGTAACATAGAAGAAGTTAAATAGTTCGTTCGGAAATATTTCTCGGTTTTTGTATGTAATTGGATAAGTCTTTTAATATTTTATAGAATGTTGAGTGCATCGAGGATCTTCCAAATAGCAGTTACATAACTGTTATTTATATATATATATATATATTTTTATTTTTTGTTTTGATAATTATTGTTATTAATTTATTTATTTATAATATATTTTTTATACTTGTGTTATGTTTGGTGGTGTTGATGGTAGTTTTGTTTCCTGTTCTTCTTCTGATTCATCTGATGAGAGCTATGCTAGTGCGTTCAGTGATGATTCTGTACAGCTTCGCGACCAACTTTTATGTACTTTTTCTTGTTACAGTAAGTTTTTTAATGCAGTACATATAAATGCTCAAAGCGTTCCTGCTCATCACTCCGATTTATTAACTTCTTTCGACTCTGACCTTATTCACGCTGTCCTTGTTTCAGAAACATTTCTCAAACCTTCGCTTCCTTCAACGCAGTATTCGTTGCCTGGCTATAAGCTTGTGCGTAATGACAGAACTGGCAAGGGATGTGGGGGCGTCGCCATTTATCTCCGTGGAGACATAACATATAAAGTCGTCGATCAGTCCCCGAGTAATTATTCTAAATCCGCTGAACACCTATTTATTGAAATTACATTTAACCACACTAAGTTACTTTTAGGTGTTTATTATAGTCCCTCCTGTCAAATTGATTACTTCTCTTCTTTTAAAACAAATCTTGAATATTTTTCTTCTCTATACGATCACACAATTATACTCGGGGACTTCAACACCTGCCTGATCAAGGATGATGTGCGCAGCCGTACACTCCGGTCTCTTGTCTCTTCTGTCAACATGCAAATTCTTCAGCTTAATGCTACTCATCATGCTCCCCACTGTAACCCTTCACTTCTAGATCTTATTCTAGTTTCCGATTCAAGCAAAGTAGCCACACACGGACAGCTTTCTGCGTCTTTCTCTTACCATGACCTTATATTTCTTTCATATAAAATTCGTCCTCCCAAGCGTAAATCTAAATTTCTCTTCCTTCGCAGTTTCAAGAACATGGATTTGGATCGTTTGAGGGAGGATGCGAACACTATTGACTGGTCTCCTGTTTATGATAGCAATGACGTGGACACCAAGGTAGCTGAATTAAACTCGACAATGCTGAAACTTTTTGATGTGCATGCCCCACTCAAAAGGGTCAGAGTGAAACATCTGCCGGCTCCCTGGTTGTGCGACAGCATTAAAAGCGCAATGTCGAAAAGAGATAAGGCTAAAAGGCGATACAAACGGGACCCTACTGATGAGAACTGGACTTTTTACAAAAATTGCGCAATCGCTGCGGTCGTATGTGTAGAGATGCTAAAAGGCGCCACATCCACAATTCCGTTCAGAACTTCAACACAGCACAAGTATGGCAATTTCTCAAAACTCTTGGTGTCGGCAAAGCTGTTGATGACGGCACGCCGGCTATTGACCTTAACACAGTTAACTTACATTTTTCCAAACCACCTGTTGTTCTGGACAACAACGTCAAAGCTTCCACTCTTAACAATCTCTCTAAACTTCCACGGCCACTTTGTACTTCATTCTCTTTTCAACCAGTTACAGAGGGGGATATTAAGCGAGCCATCACATCCATATCCACGAAAGCGGTGGGCGATGATGGTCTTCAACTCCAGATGCTTCTTCCTATCCTGAATGAACTCGCTCCTATCATTCTCCACATTATCAATTACTCCCTTTTTACTGGCTGTTTTCCCTCTGCGTGGAAAAAAGCACACGTTTTGCCTCTACCCAAAGTCCCTAATCCCTCGTCAGTCTCCCAGTACCGTCCTATTTCCATACTTCCAATCCTATCCAAAGTCCTTGAGAGTGTTGTTAATAATCAACTGTCTCACTTCCTTTCCTCTAATAGCCTGCTAAGTCCTTATCAATCTGGTTTCCGCCCTGGCCATAGCACTGTATCGGCACTCGTTAAAATAACTGACGACATCCGACTGGCCATGGAAAACAGGCTTCTTACAGTGTTGATTCTACTGGACTTTAGCAGTGCTTTTAATTCAGTTGATTTTGACATCCTCTTAGGTATCCTATCCTCTCTTAATATATCTCCTCCTGTGATTGGGTGGTTTAATTCTTATCTTCGGGGTCGCTCGCAGTCGGTTCGCTCGGAGGATGCTTCCTCTGACTGGTGTGACCTCGCTGCGGGTGTTCCTCAGGGTGGTGTCCTTTCTCCTCTTCTTTTCTCTATATTCATAAACGCTATCACTAAGGTCTTATCTTCACACTACCATCTCTATGCAGACGACTTGCAGCTTTATCGCCACTTTAAACCTGAAGAGCTTAATGGAGCTATCGATGCCATCAATAATGATCTTAATAATATCAGTCAGTGGGCTAAAAGTTTTGGACTTTTAGTAAATCCAGTAAAATCACAAGCTCTCATTATTGGTGGCAGATACTTTGTAAACCTGTTGAGTAGCCAGTCTCTCCCTCCAGTTTTGTACGATGCCATCGCTATAGCCTATACCAAAAAGGTCAAAAGCTTAGGTGTTTTCCTGGACTGCAATCTATCTTGGAATGTTCACATTGCAGAAGTAAGCAGGAGGGTGTTTTGTTCGTTTCGGTCTCTGAAACGTCTCCAGAAGTTCCTGCCTTTTTCGACCAAAATTACTCTCGCACAGTCTCTTCTTCTACCTCTTCTAGACTATGCTGATGTCTGCTTCCTTGATGCGACTGAGGAACTCCTTGATAAGCTCGAACGTCTGCAGAATTTGTGCATACGCTTCATCTTTGGCCTTCGGAAGTACGATCATGTGTCGGAATTTCGAAAGCGGTTGAGGTGGCTGCCTATTCGGCAACGTCGGGATACCCACATTCTTTCCTTACTCTTTTCAGTTCTTCACAATCCCAACTCCCCCTTGTATCTCCGGGAACGCTTTGAGTATCTTGTTCCAAGAGGAAAACCTTACCGCTCATCGTCCTCTCTTCTCCTTCGGTTTCCTGCCCACTCTTCTAGTCGTTACGGTGGATCCTTTACTGTTCGTGCTGTACGCCTTTGGAACTCTCTTCCACACACTCTAAGGGATAGCCCTTCGTTGGAGGTGTTCAGGAGAGGAATAAGGGAGCATTTCCTGTCGAGATGACCCATAATAATATGTTTTTTATAGAATTTCTTTGTTTATATTATAGGTATATATTATGTTTGTGTATCACATATTTGTTTAGTTTATTTAAGCAACAATGTAAGATTTTGAGTTTTGTTGTGCACTTATGATAATCCTAAGCAATTTTGTATTTTTCACCTTGTGGTTTGCTGTAAGAAAACCCAAACGCTGGGTTAAGCTCGCCTTTGTAATTAACTGTCCCATTGTGTTTTTCTGTATATGTTTTATGTGTACAATAAAGAATAATAAAGTTGTTCATATCGATGAGCAGATGCAAATTCTTAAATATGACCACTCCTTTCCGTTACACCGAGTATATTTTAGTATTTTTATAAATAGACCTCATCATCATCAACATTTCAACCGAAAGACGTACACAGCTGGAAATAGGCTTCACTTCTCTTTTATTTTATTTTATTTTATACAAGTCTCGTCATAACGACCGGTCCTGTGTTTCTCGCATCCATTGGATTTTCAAGAGCCTCACCAAGTTAAAACCTATACATCTCTTAACATGGGTATCCAGATAGACTGCCGAGATCCTGATAATATTGAACGAGCATTCAGCAAACGAAAGTCCAGCCCTTTTGTCATTATTTACGAGACACCATATAGAAGGGGTGGGTTATTTAAAGGCCACCACAGCAAGAACCACCATCATAACCCTTGTTATGACACTCATGGGGAAAAGTGGGGTATTCTATTTATATCACATGGCCTAAGGTTTATACCTCGATTCCCTCATAAACGTGAGGCAAACAGTTATTAGAATTAACGTAGGTGCGACGGATATAAAGGCTGTTACACAATTCCATTATGCGCGAGGGAAAACTATGTGTTTTAAACAAAGTTGTTGGGCAAACTATTATAGAAGTTTTACAGCAGCACTTATTAATGGAGTTCGAAAGTTCTGAATAGCAGGTAAGCAATGATATGATCATTATGTTCGCCTGCTCTTTTGTAATAAAAAGTGTGGAATTTGCAAATATATAGAGGTTATTTTTTAACCGACTTCCAAAAAGAGGAGGTTCTCAATTCGTCTGTATGTTTTTTTTTTTTTTTGTATGTATGTTACCCGATTTCTCAGTCAGTTGTGAACCAATTTTCAAAATTCTTTTTTCATCTGAAAGAATATACTCCCGAGGTGGTCCCATATAAATTTTATCGAAATTGCTTCAGCGCTTTTTGACAAACTGAAAAAAACGGAAGATACGTGTACCTCGATGACGTTTTGGTGTTCTCCAAATGTTTAAATTCCACGTTCCATTATATTGGGGTTTCTAGTTCTGGGGTATAACAACTAAAAAGTGAAAAAAAAAAACTTCAAGTCGGTGTCAAATAACGATGAAGTAAAAATACAAACACCGACTTCCGAAATTAAAGTTATTTATACATTTTTAGTGTATTTTTTTTTTGGAAGTCGGTTGTTTTTTTTTGTAAAAAAGTTTTTTTAAGTGAAAACTTCATAAGGCGCGTTGAACAGTTTTGAGATGTGAATAAAACAATTGAACTCGCGCGCCACTGACACTACGCGATCCGCTATGCGTCGTAGCACTCGTAGCGGATCGCGAGGCGCGTTGGGAGTTTTTGTTCAAGTTTTTTGTTTTCACTTCTAACGGTAGGTACTCCCGGAGTTTTTTTTTTTGTTCTGGAATTGTAATATGCTGAAGATTGATTGGATATTATATTATATTTAGGTGTACGTTGCCAAACTGAATTTAGTTTAAAATAATCACAGGTTCTTTTCGGATATGTTGAATTAATGATCTTTACATTATTACGCACTTATTATTTAACTTTTGATTTTAAAGGTTTATTATCATTTTATTATCCTAAGCCATATTCTACTAGCGAGCTGTCCATTAAAATCCGCTTTAAAAATATATATTGCCTTGCCTTTAGTCATTAGGCACAACGACATCTTAACTGCATTAATTTCTCTCAATCCGTCTACGAGCGTTGATGTGCTGCATCTGTAACTTAGGTCACCTTAAACACCAATTCATATACCTACATATATACGTTAATATTCTGACGCAAGAAATTAATTAAATTAGTTTGCAGGCAACACTGAATCAATTGGCAGTTTACATTAGTTTTAAGTGGCGGTGCTGTTCATATGTGATTTTTAGAGTTCCGCACCTGAAGGGTAGCCAACAGGACCCTATTACTAAGCCCCCGCTGTCCGTCCGTCCGTCCATCTGTCCGTCTGTCTGTCAGCGGGCTATATCTCATGATCCGTAATAGGTAGACAATTGAAATTTTGCCGCTATAACGAAATATAATAAAAGGGGGCGCCCCTACTAGAAACGTGTTTTTTTTGGCTTTTTTTTTTGCTCGATCTTAATAATGGCTACAAGTAGACGCGTATAATCTTGTACGATAGTACGGAACCCTTCATGCGCGTGTCACACTCGCACTTTGCCGGTTTTTTTAACTTGCCGCGAGAAAGTATGCGGTGAGCTTGTGGTTAGTGCGGGGATCTCGGTGCCTTTCGAACTATCACTTATGTTCGCCACGCACCCTTAAACACAAATTCGGCAATATCACATCAATTCAACAACATACGCGACTCGCAAACACATAAACGTAATCACATACAATACTGTACACACTATTGAAATGATAACCCAATTGATAAGAATACAAACCTTTTTTATTTACATTTTTATGTCAAACGAATCCAATCTGATATTTTATTTATTTTTGTATCTGAATATTTGGAATCCCATTTTCCAGCTCCATAAACGTATATACAGCTGTTTGGAATTTTTGAGAAACTATATAGTTTTGTATGAAATTGTTTTGAATTTTTAAAGGTCGTTAAAAAGACCTGTGCCTGTATCACAAACGTTGATCGGACTTATTAATAACTGAATACTCGTACTTGTCGAATGTATCGGGTTCACCCGGTTCCACAGGAACGTTCGTTTCAATGTACAAAATATTTTGATCGGCAATATAAAATTATTTTGTAATAACAATGATGGGTTTAGTTTTAAGCTTTATGAGAACAGCAAAAACACTGTTTTTAAAACAGAAACATTGTTAGTCATTTGAGTAAAATGTAATCAGGGCTTAAATGAGGTAAAAGTTGTCTTTTGCCTCATTTTTTAGGGTTCTGTATCCTAAGGGTAAAACGGGACCCTATTACTAAGACTCCGCTTTCCGTCTGTCTGTCCGTCTGTCACCAGGCTGTATCTTATGAACCGTGATAGTTAGACAGTTGAAATTTTCGCAGATGATGTATTTCTGTTGCCGCTATTACAATAAATACTAAAAAAACAGAATAAAAAAACATTTAAGTGGGGCTCCCATTCAACAGACATTATTTTTTTGCCGTTTTTATAGATAATAAGAAAAAAAAAAAAAGAAAATACGTTTATTTACGGTAAACATGACGCAAAAAACAGAGAAACACAAAAAAAAAAGAACAACTGGGGGAAAAAATGCGTCACATCCACGCAAAACGGCCATCGCTCAGCTTAAGTGCTATGACCCTATGCAAGACTGAGCCCCAGCGCTGGTTTTCAGTGACAGCCGGCGCCGACGTCATGACGTCGACCGGTGCAGAAAACAATGAGTATAAAACTTCTAAATATTATACAGCGTAAAAAATAAAATATTTAAGTGGCAACATTCCGCTTCCTGCAACATGACGCACGCGCCGCCGGCTTTGATTTTAATCTGTGCCTCTCAGCTGTCAGTAAACTATCTTTGACAATGACAATGTTAGAATAGGTTATGTAATAAAAAAAAAATGGCTCATGACGGCACTATGCAGGCGTTGGCAGGCGTTACGCAATGACATTATATAATGAATTTTATGATGAGATAATAATAAATAGTTAAGCGAAATTGTATAGCGAGTAGTGTTATTGTTTTTGGGAAAAAGTGCTTATGAAAGTGTAGAACGGTGTATATCACAAACACATTGATTTAACACAGTACGGAACAACAAAGATGGTAAGTAAAATTAAAAATAGATTTAGATTTAGTCACTGCACAAAGACATTATACTCGTAGAGTAATAGTACTAAATTATAAATATAGGCATCGTATTGATTCAAAATAAATTAAATTAAAATTGGATTGGAATGGTACGGAACCCTTCGTGCACGAGTCCGACTCCCACTTGGCCGGTTTTTTTTCCTAGTCTTATTCCTATGCTTGCTTTCACGGTTCTAAGCTGTTTTTTTTAAGATCATGGAATCCCTTCCATGTACCTACTAATGATGATCACCGTGGTAGTTTTAGGGAGATAAAAATTCCATACTCCTTGGCCTTTCCCCAAAAGTCCAAACGCCTTTTGGAGGTTTCCCCCCGATAGCAAAATAACGGCTTGCCGTCACAAAAAAGCACTTATTTTCGCCCTTGTTCCATAATACTTGGGATCGGTACAAAACGTATACTTCTTCTATTCGTATCAACCGTCCCGCTATCGTAGACTCCCTTTACTTACACATCATTCCACATACGTCCAATCCTTCTTTTCTTATACCACCCTTTTCCTCTTTATCCATCCATGAGGTTTTGCATAATAGGCAAAAAATATTCTGTTCATGAACTCGAACAACAAGTTCTCTAAACATTTCCACAATTTCGTCACCAATCTATTGAAACCCAGAAACCAACTGTACTTAAACCAGAACCTAATTACGTTAATCACAATGCTCCCATTCTAAGGTTCCTTTGACAATTTAACAACAGCTTCCCTCTTCAAAAGGATTAGTCCGAAGTAATTGACACTAATGTCCAGAGTTACGATGTCATAAAACCCAGTAACAGCTTGCACACGTTCAAGTACATGTCAACACACTGTTTCTATCATCTTGAGCTAAATTAATGCTTACGTATGCAGCACACGTCAGCTAACTCTAAACATTTATTGATTATTTGAAAGCTGGTGCTGTTGAGAATCTGTATCATAGTACTATGAAATAAAATATCATCTCATCAGATTTTTGGTTCAAGATCATTTTCAGCGTACAAAGAAAAACTTAACTTCCCTTTCGAAATCACAAAACCAGTTTTTTTTTATTACAAGTGAAGTGAAGCTCTAGCTTCTCAATGGATTGCACTTGGCCAATATCTCACCTGCTGGCAAGCGAGGATGTGGTCGACGATGGGGCTTGCGGTTCAAAGACCTCAAGGTTGTAGCTCTCAGGAAACACAGACTCCGACGGAGAATACTCAATCAGGTTGAAAAGCTTTCATAACCTTCATGAAGGACATCTTGTACACTCATAACATATATATAAAAGCAATAGTTTACACAGTATCTCACCGTCAATCTTTGAATAATCCTCTTAACAGGATGTAAACTTAACCTTAATGGGTATTAAATATGGAGATCCTTCCAATGCAAGGTGGCTTTAATTACGAAAGATTATCTAACAGTTAGCCTTTTATTGCTTCGACCTATGTCTTTACGAATTAACACCAATTGAAGTGTCAAATGCTTTTAACCGAGCAATTTGTGGAATTACCGCATAAACTGGTCCAGACAGGACCGACTGGCTTTAGATACCGATGCGAATTGTAATGTCCTTTTTATAGAACAATTCCTGAAAATAATATACATAATAAACATCATTTAGTTTATTTGAAATTGTTGAAAATAACTACTGTGAAAAAATATAATATAGTTGCAAATTGACAACATTATAAAAATGACTGACTGGAGTGACTTTGAATAAGATGTGAGCTTAGCAATATCGCGGTAATCCTTTAAAAATATTTTTTTTAATGATGGTATATAATTATTTCGCAGCCAACTAGCTTAATTTACTATTCAGTTAACAGCCAAGCCTTATAACAAAACGACACCGTTTAAGCAGCGGGCAGAATGATATAATTCATTTATTTATTTCATACACTAATAAGTACACCATCTTACAGTATGAACAAGACGATTTTATACATACCTATTAAACTATCTATAATATAATATTATAAAATGTCCTTACTTAAACATAACAATTCAACAGTAAAAATATATAAAAATTACAATACCTTTTTTTAATAATATTCAGCCGATGCGATTAATATATTTAATGAACTAGCTAGATAATACTTAGGTCATTCATACAATAGTGTGACCATGTAAAGAAAAAACTTAGGGCACCTCGACAGGGACAATTTAGGTTCGAAGGAGATGACGTAGCTCCCGTCATCTTTTTCTTGTTAGGTTCCTTTATAACCTGCAGACAGAAAGAGGAGCCCCGCGTTGCGGAGCTTCGTCGACTTATATTACTTACAACCGTCGTGAGCACATTGCCGGTTGATCGCAAATCAATATTAATATTACGACTTATCACTTCCTGTCTCAAATGTCTGAGCCAGGCAAGTAAAAAAACGTTAGCGACCAAGTAAAGTAAGTAAGTAGTAGTAGTAAGTAGCCTAGCTATTTAATTGAGTGGCTGAATATTTTTCGGGCGGCTAGTAGAATGGCGCCGTTTTGTAAAAAGGCTAGGCTGATAACTGAATGGAGAATAAAGTTAGTTGGTTACGACATAATATTATACACCATTCTCGACTTATAATAATGTAATAGGCACGCACTGCTGTCATGCAGTGCACGTAGTATGTGTGAGCTAACTCAAGCTGTGTATTTGTCGAATCCAATTTGATAAATAATTGATCCCACATGGCAACGTTTTCAGATGTAGTTAATATTAAAAATGCAGAGGTCGATTTACTGTGTGAATTTATCCGATCACCCAGCCTTTTTCTCATCATGTGGGCAAGTCCATCCTCACTTCAGCTGATCAATGCTGGTCAAGACATCCGTGACCTTTGTTCTGGCTTTCAACCGCTTGATTGTTTGGTACATTTTTTATATCTGTCACACTTCCTTTCATGTACGAGTATCTATAACCAAAGGCATATGTAGACAAACTGACATTTTATAACTGTCGAAAAATCAAAAATGTATGGGAAAGAAAGTTACGTAAAGGTTCCTTCCTTTGAACATCAGCAGTGCTATTCAGTAAAATCTCACCGTGAAAACTTAGGTGGAGTGAGCTTGAAGTGAAGTGAGCTGTCAGTGCTACTAGGGATGGACGAAACATTAAATTTTCTATTTATCGACAATCGAGTTACCAAATTATTATTTAAATGCTGAATCTAAAGAAATTTTCAAATTTATAAAAGAACTATGTGTATGCGTGTGTGTATGTGTCTAAACATTACCTATAACTATTAAAACATGAAAATATACCATTTTACTTAATTGATTTTTTATTTATATTACTGGACTAGTGGTGGCCGTGGAAGGTCGTTGTCGCATTTTAGGTGGACGAAACGCAACCGTTTTTCCGACGACGAAAATGGTTGCAGAAAACGGTAGTCGTCGCAACTGGTTTGAAGACGGCTTAAAAGGCGAAACTATCGTCGGTCGAGTTAAATAGTTGCAGTTTCTTATAACTACTCACACTATCTCAGTTATAATAGATGCCGAATGTAAGTATTTCATCATGAAATCATGACATTTGGCATCAATTCTAACTGAGAGAGATGTTTTGATGATATAAATGAATATAATTGTATAAATACATACTTGCTACGGCCGCGAATCAAATTCTGACCAAGATACAACCTGACACTGACCTGCAAATTGCAAAAAAGGTTAGAAAATTGGAGCCTGGAGCTTCCTTCTTAACGCGAATGCTCCGCTTATACCTACTGTATAGTACATTATGTGGTCAACTCACAAAGAAAGCAAAGAGAATTCGGAACAAGAAAATATAAAAATACATTGTTTGTTGTTAGATGGATTATTGCCAACTGATGATTTTTACTTTATACGATATTATAGGGCAAAACATGTAGGTACCTACTTATGCCATTTTACTAAACATCTTGTAGAACAGACATCAATTTGTACCTAATGCACTCGTGATTTAAAAATAAAATATTTTTAATTTAGACCGAAATGCAATCAATCCGTGACGCACGCAGCAATGTTTCTTGAAAAATCAATTGTCGTAAGTGCAACGTGCAACAGGTTCCAGAGTTGTTCATTCGCTACAATTTAAATATTGTAAACATTTTATCAATTCAATATGCTAGGGAGACTTAAGCGAGTGTGATCAACCTGATCGAGAGCGTCTGGCACACACAGATTAAAACTGAACCTCCCTACTTACTACATATTTTACGTCGTTAACCTAAAACCTGCGTAGTAACTTACGTAGTAATTGCCAATAATCAATTAGTAGGTAGGTACCTACTCATCCTCACGATCATACTTATTTAGAACAAATTTTGTTGACACAGACCACAATACCACACCACCATTCGGTTATAGAACATTTCGCGCAGCACGGGTGAGCGCTCGTCCAATGACTCGTAATGGCGTCATGGTGACAGGACAGCGGGATCTATCACCGCGGTGATCGTTCACCCGATTCTGGTGAAAGCGAAGCGCCGGTGAGCCTTCACCAGCGCGCCGGTATGCGGCTGACATCGGGATCTATCACGAGAATCGGGTGATAGGTGATGACTCACGCGAATTTGAGAGCAAAAGCGCGGGAAAACCGAATTTTTTTTTTTTAGTCTTGGAATCTTCCTTGTACCTACCTACATTCATAAACCATTTTCGTGTCTAAAAAAATAATGACTTAGCACATAACTCTAGCCCCCATTATTGTGTTGAAAAACACAAAAAGGTAGATTTTTTGAAATATTTCAATATTTTAAAATTAATCTATTTTGTGCAATTCTAATACACTAAAATATATGAATTTAGGGACAAACATTTCTATGTCAATTGTTTTGTTAGGGTAGCTATCATTTAGTTTTGTTGTGTTTTCCTACAAATAATTAATCAACAGACCATAGCATAAAAACCCAGACGTCTGGTAACTTTAGATATACATAAGACAGCTGGACTGCACCTTTTGGGGTGTCGCCATGGAAACGAGTGCCGTGTGGTAACTTTAGATAAGTACATAAGACAGCTGGACTGCACCTTCGGCGATCAATCGCTTAAAATAGTAGGTATTTACTGTCATTTTTGACAGTAAATACCTACAGGGATCTATCACGCGTGAGCGCAAAACGCGGGAAAGTTATGAGCTTTTTTTTTTGGTCAGCATTCAGAATTTGTATAGTTAATTTTTTTTAGATATTTTCGTGTCTAAATCCTAAAAATAATGACATAGCACCTAGCCCCAAACCCCCAACTAATATACTAGTACCTGGATGACCGATATTTTTTGGTAAATTTTATCACTTTTTTGGAAATGAAACATATAGATCGGTCTATCGGCGTACATATTATTTAAATATTAGATATATATTTGGTGCAATTTTAATTTTTTGTTAGCGTAACATATGTTCTTAGCTACATAAGTTTAGGTACCTACTAACAGGTGTAGGTACTATATTCGGCAATATTAGAATGCTATGGGCATAATGGGCTCACTGACTGGGCCTGTAAATTTTTATTGCCTTGGAACATGATTCAGACAAAGTGAACGAATAAGTACAGCGTTTATTTATTTGTTAAATAATGAAAATAGTTGAGTTTCGTAAGTGCCTATCCATTGTACTAAGGTTTTATTATTAATTACATCCAAATCTTTTAAATCCGCCCTTTTAGTTCAAAAATTAACTTGCCTCAGATACCTAATTAGTAGGTAGGTAAATAATTTGGCGCCGGCGCGAGGCGCCGCCGCGCCGGTGACCGCGTAAAAGTAAACAAAATTATTCAAAACCGCAAGTAAAAAGCTTTTGCAAGTGTGATGGCATGATTGAAACTTAGAATCTTAAAAAACGCATTAGCAAAAGTTAGCAGTAGGTCATTGAACTGACATCAGCTGTGTGTGCGTAGAACTCGTCTGTCGCTGAAACGTTTTGTGGTTACCTACATATATTAAATATAAAATTACTAGGTTAGGTTTATTAATATTAAAGTAATTAGAGTGATTCTTTTAAACATATAATTTAATATTCTAATTAGGGTATCTGAGATTTTGCGCTTTTGCGCGAGATTTTCCGTTACATAGTGTACAATGTTCCAAGTGTTCAATTTTTTTGTGTAGCTTCATAAAATTAGAAAATAGTTAACATACAAACTTTAATAATTACATAATTTTTAAGGGCAGGAAGGAACAGGGGGTGAGTTTTAGTCAGTAAGAGTCTGACACGAGAAGTCATTGGATGATTTCCCACCCCACAAAAAAAAAAAGGCCTATCATCACATAACTACATAATTATGTAGTTTGGAGGAGCTTGTGTCCAAATAATAACTACCTATCGAAGTTGATTTTCGACACAACACACAAGAAAACACTTGCCAAGTTCAGTCCGTGGATGCTTGTTGTAAATCTCATTGAAAGTGATTATGGGTAGTCAGAAACCAGACACCAACTGGAAGCCGAACCCAATATATGTATAGTTGGAAAAAGGTAAGGCAGATTGATTGAACACTGATCTAGTTTGGTTTGGACATATTCAGCTTGGTGAGCTGAGGACAGAAATAAATTAATATTACACAAAATAAAAATTTTACTCATTTCAAAAAGACTAAGGTAAAACTAAAGGTATCTTCAGGAGTTCAATGTCTTGGGACTTGCACTGGGACGTCATGGACAAAATATGTTGAATAGATGCCTGGCTGGAAGATGATCGGCTGTTTCAAGCTGGAAACAATAATTGGTAAACATTAAAAAAAAAAATATTGCTATGGGGTTACATGTGTTTTAGTAGGCAATAAATACAGCAATTCATTACATATTATAACTGTCTCAACTGATTACATCAATCACATGTAACAACATTATTCCTATTTTTACAGTACTATCTTTCAGCGCCACAGAAAGCACATTAACCGTCCCACTGAGCACGAATATGTTACATAAACATTGCTGAAACTATAAATTGGGTGGGTGTGAGTTACAAATGCAAAGGTGCAATCTTGTAGCAAGGTTACAGGAACGTAGATTAAGTAGCCCTAACGACAACGCCAGAAACATTAGATGCAATGTTGCTCATTTAGATCAGTCTTGCCAAGGGGTAACATAGTTGGAAACTGTCAGAAGGATTTTAGAGAGCACAAAATGTGCACCATGCTTTTGGTTGGTTATTTATGTTTCAAAAATACTTAGCTCAACTCTGAGAACCATTATTAGGATTTATGTGATCAAATCAAGGTAACTTTGCTTGATAATAATTGTTTACAGTTTCTTCAACTATTGCATTATAAGCATTATTGATTGACCATTACCAGTGTTGTCTCATCAGCTGAGAAATAGAACACACAAGATTACCTATCAAAATTATACAGTAAGATTAGATGTAAAATGTTATGCACCTTGCGTGCGTACGTACGTACCTACGTATGTATAAGTTTTAGTTATGCACTGATCGATAGTAACAATATTATTTCACACAGTTTTCACAGGTTAGAGGTTAGATTACGAACTTAGGACAAAATCATCATTTAACCTAACACAAAAAAACATGACGTCTTCGGTCTTAATTACTGTCGACTTGACTCGGTTGGATTGGAATCACATTTACGATCGTTACACTTTTATTAATTGTGTCCGTAATTCAGAGGATATTGAAAACTTTCACTTGTTTTTCAAAAGGGAAACGCACAATAAACTAGACTACACTATAGCCCTATAGTAGTCTTTGCTATAGCCAGTTCACAGATTACTAATATGTGAGCCAGTTATCCACGGGCCACGGGATCTCATCTCGAACAAAGAAAATTTAGTTCAATAAATCTCAATAGATGGCGTAATATACATCGATTTCTTATTGAAGTCTAAGTAATATTAATATTTTGAAACTACATATTATTGTAAAAACTGTATTTTCTTATTTAATAAACTGCCCTAAGCCTAAAATTGTGAAATAATAGGCTTGTAATTCAAATTTAGACGATTATTGGAACGAATTTGTAGACATCTATATTTCTAGTACCAATAGATGGCGCTGTTTGAAGTTTTAGAGTTCATCCGTTCGCTTCTTTCAAATTTGTATAGTGACACATTTTGATATAGTAAAACTACTAGGAAGTGTCAAAAGTACTTTAAAATAATTTCTCAAAGTGTGAGAAAATATTGGTAAGACTAAGTAAATTCATTCATGCAACTTTTGTTCTTTGTTCGGGCCCGTCCTCTACACCTCGCTAGATGGTGTTAGCAGCGATGGCTTGCAAGCCGAATGAATTTACTTAAAGTCTTACCAATATTTTCTCACACATTGAGGATTTTTTTTTTTGTTTCAAAATGTTTCACTATACAAATTTTAAAGAGGCGAATGGATAAACTCTAAAACTTCAAACAGCGCCATCAATTGGTACAAGAAATATAATTGCCTAAAGATTTATTTCAATAAACATCTGAATTTTAATTAGGAGCCAATTATTCCACAATTTTATGTGGTTTATTAAATAAGAAAATACAGTTTTTACCATACTTTTTTTTCAAAATATTCATGTTACATAGACTTCACTATGAAATCGATGCATATTAACGCCATCTATTGTTATATAGTTTCGTCGACCGTAAAAACGTCAACGAGTGGTACTGACTGAAGCAATCTCAGAAATTGTAGCACACTACCCTGGATATTGACATACCAAAGCTTATCCTAGACCATATCTTTAGTAATCGAAAAACATATGTATGTACTAAATATTTCTACAATTTTATATACCTATGTCTAATTGCCTATTAGGAGGGGCGCCGAGTCATACCGGTCGGAATTTTAAAGTCGTGTTGTTGTAAATCCTAATCGCAGGTGCGGTTTTTTTTTTTTACTTTTGTTGGCTCGTGCTTGCCCACTGAAATGAAATGGTCCACATTTTCACAAGTTATAAATAATATTAATAATAATTACAATTAAATTATTATTAATAACATATTATGTATTTTGCCGCCCCCTAAAACTGCCGCCCCCCTTGCCCCTAGTCCGCTACGCCCCTACTTTCACCGTTTTGCAATGGGCCACCACTGCTCTCGTAGGTCCATAGATGTGTACCTATATGAATTAAATGAGACTTACTATCTGCACGTTTCGCGCGTGGTATCCCTTGCGGCAAAAATACCTTTCCTCGTGGTCATTGGGCCGAATCATGGCCACGAAGGTACCATCTATGCAGCCGATGCAGTCCGGAAATTTAAATTTGTCATGAAATCTGCAAATTTTTTTTTAGCATTATTAGTTAATTATAGAAGCCAGCGTCAAGACCGCTTATTTATATTCGTGTTGAAGTTGAATAATCTGGGAACTGTAAATGTAAACACAAAAAAAAAATATTTTGTGGGTTTTTTGAAAATATTTTTTATTTTTATTTTCTTTCATGTTTTTATTTTCATGTTAGTGAGTTATATTTTTGAAATTGCCTTTTTGAAGCCTTTATTTTGATACCCCACCTAAAGTTCGTCAACTTTAATTTTTTTCTTTTTATACGACTTTTTCACAATATGGCGTCTGGTTGTCTCAATATTGTATTTGGATTACTAAGTATCATGTCTTTGGCAGAACTGGCAAGATTAAGGCGAATCAATTGACGTAATGGCTCAATTACACGTTCCGATTTCAAGGGACCCAATTTAGGAAACAGGAAGGTGTAATAGCAGTTAGAGCAGTTAGTGTACGATTTAGTGAGATTGGGACGTCCCGATTTGACTTCCTAAATTGTGTACGATTTAGGATAGTGTAATCGCATCACCCCGATTTAGAGCTAAGTGTTGCCAATTTAGAGACTTTGTCGCTACAAATGGGGTAGTAGTATTTTGGTTTGTGTTTAAAATTAAATTAAATTTCACAAAGTCCCTTTCCCAGAAAAAAAATCTGAGTCCGCTCTTTTTATTTTTAAGTCTGCTCCTGGTAGAATCAGTTTTTAAGAGACTTTAGAGCGAGTTTTGATATTCTGTTTAGGGACTCGAATTTGTAAGAGTTGGCAACACTGCCGACTTAGGAGTTCAATTTAGGATAGTGTAATTGCTCGCTTCCTGCTTCCTAGTTAGTTAGTTCCTAAATTGGGTCCCTTGAAATCGGAAGGTGTAATTGAGCCTAATGAATGATCAAAATCGGCCCACGCGTTTGGTCTCTATAGTGCCACAAAGGAACAAACATACATAGGTACATACATAGTTTGATAAACACATTGCCCTCCCTTGCGTCGCGCAATTGGGTAAAAATATGACGAACTCAGGTAGGTACTCACCGGATTTTCAGAACATTCCTCTCATGTCGATTTTGAGGGAATCGAATGTATTTCTGGACTATGCACGGCTGCGTTATCGCGTTTAAAAAATCGTGTAAGGCACGCGACACTGACGCCTGTGAGAGGCACGTGTGTGATTGTTGTCCCACGGCCCTCTGGTATGTGCCGTGTGCCAAAAACGAAAGTGAGCATAATATCTAAAAAAAAATGTAGGTAAGTAATATGTACGACATTATTTTCATATAATTAGTATATTTATAAACCCGGTTCTTATGGTTAATTTACCTACCTTAACCAGTCTTGTAATACCTCTTTCTGAGTCTTTCATGAATGGACTCACGTCAGCCTCCAGTTGGCCTATGAGGTCTTCTGATAGGCGATAGGATAAAATAAATTCGTCGGCTCTCGTTACAGAAATATTGTTTCTTAAGAATCGAGCTTGTTGACGGCTCGATTCGATATCGGCATTATGCGCCTCCACCATTGCCGCTAACTTGATGAATGATCGAGACATTTTTAAAATACGCTGAATAAAAAAGTTGGTGAAATTTTGATCATAAGGTACAATAAAAGTGTTTTTTTTTATTAACTAGCTAATTTTGATAAAAAACTAATTTTCACCATAGTTACTGGGCACATTTTGTATTAGTTCTAAAAGGATAATTATTATTTACAATTTAATTAATGTTCTAGGCCGAGAAAAAAATTAAAATGCGTTAATGTTTTGCAGCAATAAAGAAATTTTAATTCTTAATCTAAATCTCTTCTATTTTTTATTCATTTAGAAATTTTAGTGACTTAAAGGCCTCAGTACCAATGTCACTTATTTCAAAAATTGCAAGTGTGTGCTGTCACTGTCAGTGCTGTGTGTGCTGTGTCGCGCTGACGTTATGGCGTCGCCCTCGCCAACCACTAACCAGTACATATTATTAGTCATACATTACTCTTTCTTTGATATTAGTAATCTGTGCAGTCAGCCACGCCTCGGCTCAAAGAGACAGAGTATAATAATAATATGCTTCGGCTCCTTGGGCGTCCCCACCGTCCAGCAGTTCATGAAACGCCTCACCAAGCGTTTCTTCGAGAAGGCTGCTAAACATAGGAACCCCCTAATCGTATCGGCCGGCCGATACGTTCCCTCCCAAGTCAGTAAAATTCGCCGACCCCGGCACACTTTAATCACACCCGACGACGCTACGACCCTGCTCCAAGAGAGCCGTAGGGAAACTAGCACGTTGAAAAGACGCAGACCACCGTCCTTCCGTCCTCGCCGCCGAGGACCGTCGCGAGTCCCCACGCAGAGCCATGCAACCAGTCCCTTGACAGAGCCAGCCCGCGCCGCTGTGCCGATAGTTTCAAGTCCGCCCGCATGACATATTCACACGACACCGACTCACACCGCGACGCGGCGTGTCCTAAGTTAATATAGGCTCGTCGTGAAGCAACCTGACGTACAGACACCCCCTGTCGTGCGCGGCATGTCCGAACACAGCAGGGGACTTAAGACAAAGAAATCCCCCAAGTCCCTTTGCTCAAGCCAGCACGCACCGCTGAGCTGTAGTTTAAAAATTCGTCCTTAAATAATCACATCATGATTCAGCTGTCCCTTGAGGCCCTCCCCCCGCGACGCCCTGAGCCGAGGTCCGTACCCCAAAGGGGGTGCCCTCAGCGTAGTCGCGAGTAGTTTAAGTATAAGTCCTGGCTGGAGGCTTTAATAATAATTAAAACCACCACGGGCACGTCCGCTTAAGCAGTCGACAACCGCTAGGGTTGAACTGCGAGAGTTCAAATACAAAAAAAAAAAAAAAAAACTCCTTGGGCGTCGCTCGATGGAAATTATATTCTCTTTGGCTTGCTGCGCTAATAATTCGAATGTTTCAATTTTCAAATGCTCTAGTATTGCGTTTACCTTTTGAAAAACAAATGAAAGTTTTGAATGTCTTCTGAATTACGAACACAAGTAATAATTATAGTAAGTGTAACGATCGTAAATGTGATTCCAACCTAGTCGGGTCGACAGTAATTACTAAAACATCTTTTTGTTAAAGCTGGCGATGATGATTTTGTCCTAAATTCGTAATGTAACCTGTGAAAACTGAGTGAAATAATATTGTAACTATCGATCAGTGCATAACATACCTAGGAGGTACGTACGTACGCACGCAAGCTGCATAACATTTTACATCTAATCTAATTGTATTATTTTGATAAGTAATCTTGTGTGTTCTATCTCTCAACAGATGAGACAACACTGCTCAATAATGCCCAGCAATAGTTGAAGAAACTGTAAAAAATTATTATCAAGTAAAGTCACCGTGATTTGATCACATAAATCCTAATGGTTCTCCAAGTTAAGCTAAATATTTTTGAAACCTATATAACCAACCTTAAGCATGGTGCATGACTGTGCTCTTGCTTGCTTCTACAATCAACCTAGCCGTGTCCAACTATGTTACCCCTTGGTAAGACTGATCTGCGAATAACAGCCACGACCAACGGCTTTAATGTGCTTTCTGAGCTGCTGAAAGATTGTACTGTGAATATAGGAATAATGTTGTAATTGATGTATTCAGTTCAGACAGTTATAATATGTAATGATTTGCTGTATTTATTACCTATTAAGTACCTGTTAGTCTAGGAAAAAATATTGTATTCAGTTCAGACAGTTATAATATTGTTACGTCGACCGTATTACTCTGGAACGTTCGAGAATGTGGTCGAAGTTTCCAGAAGTTTCCACTAGGTTCGAGAACATTCCATTGTGGTACTGTATAGAAGTTCATAGATGTTTCTAGAATATTCCAGTATAGGATAGTTCGACAATGTTCTGGAAACTTCCATGACCGTATAAATAGGCCGGACGGCGGGCGAGTGAGTCAGTCTGATTTCGACTACGGATGCGAATACAAGCGATTACGAAGAGAATAGTGATTATTAGCGAATTAGTGTTTGTGTTTATAAGTTGTTGAGTTAATAAAGGATATTTAGTAAATTAATTGGTGTAAAATAATTTATCCCATACCCAGCTCGTAACAAATTGGTGTCAGAAGTGGGATAAATTATGCCAATTTTACCAAAGGACGACACGGACGGTATTCGTACAAGGAGTCAACGGCAGCAAGACATGGATCAGAGGCGGTTTGGAGATTCTCCGATACAGACGCCGGGTGGTGTTCAGCCTACGACAGAGCCAGTCGCTAGCCCATGTGGAGTTTCTTCAGCACCAGCGGTGCCAGACTTGTCTGCGCTAATGGCGCTGTTGCAGGAACAGGCTTGCCGTCAAGAAGAACAGGTCCGTCGGTTGGAGGAGAAGCTTCATCAAGATAAAGAAGAGCAGGCCCGCCGCCAAGAAGAACAGGCCCGCCGCCAAGAAGAGCAGGCCCGCCGCCAAGAAGAGTTACAGGCCCGACGCCAAGAAGAGCAGATGCTCCTCATTAAAGACCTTCACTCAACACTTGGCAAAGAGTTCAAGGTGATGAAGGAGCAGGTTCACCAGCATGAGAACCGCATCTCAGAAGCTGAAGTTCAGATTGCCGGGGTGAAGAAGGCTTTAGGTGAACTTAGGGCTGGAGACGGGGTTGTGCCTTCAGTGGTTGCTGCACCTTCGGCACGTGGATTTAAGGTGCCACCATTCGACGGAACATCTTCATGGTCGGCCTACAAAATTCAATTTGAGGCCGTTATGAAAGCGAATGGGTGGACCAAAGACCAAGCTATGACCGCGCTCACCTTAGGCCTCCGAGACCAGGCCCTAACCATACTTGAGGCTCTTGGCAAGGATGTGACCTACGAGCAGCTGCTGGAAGCGTTAGAGTCCAGATATGGCGACGCGCACTTGGAGCACGTATTTCGCGCTAAGTTAAGAGATCGCGTTCAACGTAGTGCCGAGAACCTACAGCAGTGGGCCTTGGAAGTTGAAAAGTTGGTTCGGAAAGCATACCAGTCCGCCCCTGCACTCATCAATGGCAATCTGGTACAGGCGTTCATCGACGGAATACGTGACTTGGAAGTTAGAGCCGCTGTAAGACTTGGGCATCATGAGAAACTGAAGGACGCCTTGGCCCACGCCTTGGAAGTAGAGGCAGTGAGGCAAGACCATCGAACACACCGTATCAGGGAGGTTGTGGCATCACCTGTACGCGATCGTCCGCAAGGGTATAGCCCTAGGTGTTACACTTGTGGAGAAAGGGGTCATCTTCGGTCAAGCTGTCCAAAGCGAAGCACACTGAGAGAAAATCAATCCCAGCAAGATAGGGCGACTGATACAACTGCCCAGCAACAGCAGGGAAACGAGTAAACGCCAGGACTGAGGGGCGGGTGCTGGCTGGTATTGAAAGAGCCCCGAGGATCTCGATCTCACAGGCCCATGACGGAAACAGCCTGATCATCAAAGGCGAAGTCAACGGAAAACCATGCAAATTTACGTTGGATACTGGAGCTTCTCACACGGTCGTCAATTCTCATCTAGCAAGTCGGTTCCTTGGGGACTTCTTCAATAACCACGACCGTATACAATTACTGACAGCTACCGGTCAGCACATAATCGTCCGAGGCAGAAAGGAGGTGGAGTTAAAATTAGGTAACAAATTCTATCGGCATAATGTCATCGTGGCCGACATAGTGGACGATTGCATCCTGGGATTAGACTTCATGCGGAAACATCGTTGTGAGATCGACGTTGATCAAGGAGTATTGAAGTGTGGTACAGAGGAAATCTTCATGGAAGATGTACCATCAGGAAAAGTTTTCCGCCTGAAATTTGACGTGTCAACACTTTTAGAAAACTGCGATTTAACGGAAGTAGAAATGGATAAAGCTAAGAAGATGTTACTTCAGTACGCCGACTCTTTCTCTACAAATGATGCTGACATAGGAAGAACAGGACTGGTTCAGCACAAAATTAATACTGGCAACGAGTTACCAATCCGTCAACGACCAAGAAGACTGCCGGTTGCACGTGAAAAGGAAGTGGAAATGATGATTGAGGGTATGGTCAAGGATGGTGTTATAGAGCCTTCATCGAGTCCATGGTGTTCTCCTGTGGTCCTGGTGAAGAAAAAGGACGGCAACACGCGCTTTTGTGTGGACTATCGACGATTGAACGACGTCACGAAAAAGGACAGTTACCCACTGCCTAGGATCGACGACACATTGGATACACTGACTGGAATGAGGTGGTTTACCACGCTAGACTTGAAAAGTGGCTACTGGCAAGTGGAAATAGACCCTAAGGATAAGGAGAAAACTGCATTTTCAACAGGAAAGGGGCTATGGCAGTTTAAAGTTATGCCATTCGGATTGTGCAATGCTCCTGCGACGTTTGAAAGGCTAATGGAGCAAATACTTGCCGGGTTGATCGGAGACGCATGTCTTGTCTATTTAGACGACATTATTATCGTGGGCCGTACATTTGAAGATCACCTTCAAAATCTCAATCGAGTGCTGTCAAAAATCCGGACGGCAAATCTTAAATTAAGTCCGAAAAAGTGCTCATTTTTCAGACGACAAGTGAACTTTTTAGGACACATAGTTTCGGAGGAAGGTGTTCAGACAGATCCGGAGAAAATCGTCGCCGTCAAGGATTGGCCAGTTCCGAAAGACAAGACGCAGGTCAGAGCATTTCTGGGTTTGTGCTCCTACTATCGGCGGTTTGTCAAGAATTTTGCCGACATTGCAAAACCTTTACACAAACTCACTGAGGAGAAGCAACAGTTCTGTTGGGACGAGAATTGTGACATCGCATTCCGGGAATTAAAGAAACGTCTGTGCAATACACCTATTCTGGGATATCCTGACACTGAAAATGACTTCATAGTTGACACAGACGCAAGTAATACTGGAATTGGAGGCGTGTTGTCTCAACGGAAAGGAAACCAAGAAGTTGTTATAGCTTACTACAGCAAATCTTTATCCAAACCAGAAAGAAATTACTGCGTCACGAGACGGGAGCTACTCGCAGTAGTAAGGACATTGCAACACTTCAGTAAATATTTGCTGGGACGGAAATTCCAATTGCGAACTGACCACGCTGCATTAAAGTGGCTATTGCAGTTCAAGAATCCAGAGGGACAAGTGGCAAGATGGATCGAACTACTACAAGAGTTTGACTTCGTAACGGAACATCGTAGTGGGAGAACTCACGGTAACGCAGATGCACTGTCTAGAAGACCTTGCCCTGAAGACTGTAAGCATTGTACCAAGCAAGAGACTAAGGAAGTAGTTCCCGTGAGGATGCTAAGAATGGATCTCAGCAATGAATGGAAGGAAACCCTACAGCTTGCTCAGCAAAATGACACGGACCTCAAACCGATCTTTGAGTGGATTAAAGCTGGTGCTCCGAAGCCCAAGTGGAGTGATGTTGCGGCGTTAAGTTCCATCACAAAGAGCTATTGGGCACAATGGAACAGCTTGGTTATCCAGGATGAAGTCTTGTGCCGTAAATGGGAAAACGCCCGAGGAGACAACTGTCATCTACAAATTGTTGTCCCCAAAGCCAAAGTACCGGATGTTTTACGGCTCTACCATGATGGATGTTCAGGAGGACATATGGGGGTAAAAAGAACTCTACTGAAGATACGAGAGCGGTTTTACTGGATTCACTGTCGAGAGGATGTTGAGGACTGGTGCCGCAAATGTACCAGTTGTGCGGCTGTGAAAGGACCCCAGACACGCAGCAGAGGTGCTTTACAATTATACAACGTGGGAGCCCCCTGGGAACGGATAGCACTAGACGTTGCAGGACCATTTCCGGAAAGTGAAAACGGAAACAAGTACTTCATGGTTGTCATGGATTACTTCACAAAGTGGCCAGAAGTCTTCGCCATTCCCAACCAAGAAGCAACAACAGTCGCAGATAAATTGGTTCAGGAAGTGTTTTGTCGTTTTGGAGTACCCTTGGAAATTCACAGCGACCAAGGGAGGAATTTTGAATCACAAGTTTTCCATGAGACTTGTCGACTGATGGGTACTCACAAGACCAGAACCACTTCTTACCATCCGCAATCTGATGGAATGGTAGAACGTTTCAACCAAACGTTGGAGAGATATCTGGCAAAAGTTGTGGAAAGCAGGCAAAGGGATTGGGACAAGCACATACAGCCATTTCTTCTGTCCTACCGTAGTGCAGTTCACGAAAGTACGACTGTGACACCAGCCTTCGCGAACCTTGGAAGGGAATTACGGTTGCCTGCAGATTTAATCACCGGAACCCCCCCTGATGCCCCACGCAGTGTAACCGATTATGCGAATGACTTGCGTAACAAGTTGAATGATGTATATGAGCATATCAGACAATCCGGCCAACAAATGTCTGATAAGATGAAGACCCGATACGACCGGAAGGCAAACCATAGAGGTTTTGACGAAGGTTCACTGGTGTGGTTGCATAACCCAGTGCGCAGCAAAGGGAAGTCTCCCAAATTGCAAGCAAAATGGGATGGACCATACCGAATCGTGACCAGGATCAACGATGTCACCTACCGAATACAGAAGGGTCCACGAGGTGCGCCTAAGATTGTCCATGTAGACCGTTTGGCGCGATACTATGGGACTAATGATGCTCGGGACGAGCATGTCTAAGGAGGGGGCAGTGTTACGTCGACCGTATTACTCTGGAACGTTCGAGAATGTGGTCGAAGTTTCCAGAAGTTTCCACTAGGTTCGAGAACATTCCATTGTGGTACTGTATAGAAGTTCATAGATGTTTCTAGAATATTCCAGTATAGGATAGTTCGACAATGTTCTGGAAACTTCCATGACCGTATAAATAGGCCGGACGGCGGGCGAGTGAGTCAGTCTGATTTCGACTACGGATGCGAATACAAGCGATTACGAAGAGAATAGTGATTATTAGCGAATTAGTGTTTGTGTTTATAAGTTGTTGAGTTAATAAAGGATATTTAGTAAATTAATTGGTGTAAAATAATTTATCCCATACCCAGCTCGTAACAATATGTAATGATTTGCTGTATTTATTACCTATTAAGTACCTGTTAGTCTAGGAAAAAATATATCAAATAAGTATTATGAATGCTAATTTTATTAATATTTACATAATGTTTTCAGCTAGAAGCAGCTGATCATCTGCCAGCCAGGCATCTATTCGACATTTGTTCATGATGTCCCAGTGCAAGTCCCAAGATGTTGGAACCCGGCAGACACCTTTAGTCTTTTCTGATCATGTGATACAAATTATTAAAATTTTAATATTATGAGATATTATTTCTGTCCTCACCAAGCTGAATATTTCCAAACCAAACTAGATCAGTGTTCAATCAATCTGCCAAACCTTTTCCCAACTATAAATTGAGGTCGACTTCCACTAGGTTTCTGGCTTCTGATTACCCATGACCATTTTCAAAGATTGTTGTAAATCTTTGAAAATGGTCATGCATCCACATACCAACCTTGGCAAGTGTTGCTTAACCTCGAAAATCAACTTTTGCGATAGGTAGTTATTATTTGGACACAAGCTCCTCCAAACTACCTAGATATATGTAGATAAGGTGATGATAGGCCTATATGTATGTAATAACTAATAAGGTTTGTACTTAGGCTATCTAATTTCTTATTTTATGAAGCTACACAAAAAAAGTGAACATCAATGGCACATAATATTATTATCTACATAATACAATAAAAATTTCCAAGCTCAGTCAGTAAGCTCTTTACAATCATTCTATTATTGCCGACTATTATTACTTACACGTGTTAGTACCTAAACACATGTAGATAAGAACCTACAATAAGCTAACAAAAAATTTAATTAAAATTGCACCAATTTTATGTATATAATAATAATAATCTAATACATAAGGCGATAAACCGATGTAGCTAGGTTTCATTTCCAAAAAAACGATTTACCAAAAAAAATCGGTCATCCAGGTACTCGTACTAGTATTAATAGTTGGGAGTTTGGGGCTAGGTGTTATGTCATTATCTTTAGGATTTAGACACGAAATTATCTAAAAATAAACAAATTCTGAATGCTGACCAAAAAAAAAGCTCCCAGCTTTTTCCGCGCTACGTTCACCTGAACCAGTGTTACCAACCTTTACTAAATATTTTCCCCAAGTTGTTTTCTGAATTTCCCTAAAAATCCCAAAATAGAATTTTATAAGTACCTACCTACTGCTCATAAAATAAAACGTTACCAAGTAAGTTAGTAAAATATTTTATTGGTAAATACAATCATACAAAGTTGGTAATTATTTCCAGAACCGCATCATCATCCTGTTCCTCGTTTTTGTTTGACGTCTCATTTTTGAAGTCAAACATACGTACATTGAAGTTCTTGATCATGACCACTGCGGGAACAAATTTTACACATGATCCATAAATCCGATTTAGGGAAAATCGTATCGTCATGATACTCTGTACCATTTTATGGGATAATCTGTTCCTCAGTTTATTTTTGATTGTCCCATATAAAGAAAAAGCACGCTCGACAGAGGCATAATTGGAAACTGCCTGTTTCCAATTATGCCTCTGTCGAGCGTGCCTTTTCTTTTTCTGCGTCAATACCTAATGCTAAAGCAAATTTAGAAATATTTTTAAATAGTTTGCAGTTACCAGCATCGCAATCGTTCTAAACTTCTGCATAGAATGCAGCTGATGAATTTGACACATGTGTCCATGTTTTATTTTGCAATTGATGCCATTCCGATTCGACGTCATTCTTTGATTTATCCAATTTAACTCACTGATTGAGTGACATGAATTAATGAATGCGCCGCGCAGTTCACTCGTTTCATATCGTGCGTTCCGCACAAAACTGAAAACACACGCTTTGTTTTTGATTTTGCAAGTTTTGTTGGAAATCCATAAAAAGATCCCCAAAAAATTTCAGTCTCTAAAAATGTCTCTTTTAACACTTCTAGCCCCTAAATTTAGGGACTAAATCCCTAAGTTGGGAACCCTGACCTGAATCGCGTGATAGAACACCGTGTACTCGTGTAGGTATTTACTGTCAAAAATGACACTAAATACCTACACTTTTTTTTTTTTTTTTTTTTCCTTCCTTTTTGGCTTCGCACGGTTTGTGCATTCAGCCAATGTCACGTCAGGTTGATTTTACAGAAATCAAAGGTAGGGAAACCTTATAAAAAATATTAAATTGAACGGAATTTAGGAAAGGATAGATAGATAGGATCAGTTCTTTTGGATGGTGATAACATGAAAATAGTGAGCAAATACAATGACGAAAATTATAGCTTAATATTATTTAAGGTGATGAATGAGACTATACATTTATATACAGAGAAGCTATTTGTACAAAGTAAGCAAAGTATTGAGGTAGGAAAAGGAATACGAAGGGACAAGAGGTCACAGAGAAAGGAGGAACGGTCATGTAAAGGACAGGAGAAAAATATGTGATCTAAGTCACCTACGTCTGTGCCACACGAGCAATAGGGGTCGTCGATGATATGAAGTTTGGCAAGATGGGCTGGAGAGCAAACATGGCCCAGTCTCAACCGTATCATAATGGAGGTCTCAACCTTGCCAAACTTTGCCCTGCCAAACCACGGTTTTTCTGGAATCTCGGGTTGAATAAAAGAAAAGTAACGGCCCTTGGATTTGCTGCTGATATCCCAAGCCACCTGCCAAGTGTCCCGAAGAAAATTCTTTGGCAGCGTCTCGAGGTCATAGCTAAAGTTCTTATATGGAACTAAGTCTCCACATTGCACCGCATCACCAGCGAGTGCATCAGCTACATCATTGCCATGGATTCCAGAATGGGCCGGAATCCAGGCAAATTGCAGTGTGTTACCCTCAGAGATGGTTTTGAACGCAAATTCTCTTATCACATAAATTATAGGAGACTGTGATTTGTGTTCAAAAGGGGATTTACTGATGGCTAGAAGAGCACTCTGTGAATCGGTAAAAATTATAGTTTTTTTGAGCCTAAAAACACGTGCATATTCTAAAGCTTTTAGAATTCCAAAACATTCTCCCGTAAAAACGGAAGTCTCCGGAGGCAGTTTTATTTTTTGCACGATGTTGTATTGAGTATGGTAGGTACCAATCCCAACACAACCCGTCGGAGAACGTTTGGCAGCATCCGTAAAAATATGGTGAAAGTCTGAATGTTCAATCAGAAATATATTAAAGCATGATTGGCAATCGGGATCTGATTTACTTACACAGTTATATTTAATATTGGGAGTGAACAGTAAACTCTCATAACTATTGTTAAATAGGGGAAGTTTATTTGAACGGTGAATAGGCGAAGAAAGTGAGAGGAATTTCTTGTAGCTTTCAACTAAACAAGGAGCACGTTTATGGGACCAGTAATCTGAAGATTCAATTTGAAACATTAAAGATTCCAGTTTAGGAATGAGAGGGTGAGTTGAGAACTGAAGAATCCGGAATAAATATTTGTCAGACAGGAATTGTCTTCTAAGGCCTAAAGGAGCTTCCCCACATTCGATTTGTAGTGCATTAATGGGACTAGATTTCATGGCACCCGAAATAATACGTAATGCTTTAGACTGGATCCGATCCAATTTTTTGAAAGCCATAACACTACCAGGTTCTAGAACGAACAATCCATAATCCAGAGTGCTTCTGATGATTGCGTTGTAAATTAGTTTCAAAGAAAATGGATGGGCACCCCACCACACACCTGAGAGACATCTGAGCATGTTTAAGTGATTTTCACATTTATTAACAATATAGTCACAATGAGGAGCACAGCTTAATTTAAAGTCAAATATTACACCTAGATATCTGAATTTATCTTTAACTGGAATAAGTATTCCCTTATAGAATAGGTTTACTAATGGAATAATTTTTTTTCTGGTGAATAAAACAGCCGCGCTTTTAGACGTGGATAAATCTAAACCGTTTAAATATAACCATGACTCTAAAGTAGATAAAGCAGAATTAATAGCATAGCTCGCTTGTTCAACAGATTGACTTGAAGAATATAATAATAAATCGTCGGCGTATTGAAGAACCTTAACATGATTAGTTAAGGAAGAGTCCAAATCAAAAGTATAAATATTGTACAGAAGGGGACTGAGCACAGAACCCTGTGGGAGACCTCTCCATACAAGATGAGAGACATCATGATCTCCTATTGTCATGTTAACAGAGCGTTCAGTCAGGATGTTAATAATGAAATTCATCAAATTCGAGGGAACCTCTATAGCTTTTAATTTATTTTGTAAAACTGATAATACGACATTATCATAAGCTGCATTAATATCTAGGAAAACTGCAACAGTGGATTGGTTTTCAGAGAAGGATAACCGAATATCGGTTGAAAAAATACTTAAGCAGTCAGTGGTGCTTTTACCTTTTCTAAAGCCATATTGTGATGCCGCCAAAAGACCCTTACTTTCAACATACCATTCTAGGCGATTCTTAATTAGGTGTTCAGCTAATTTCATCAGAATAGAAGACAAAACTATAGGCCGGTACGAGGAAGCATCGGATGGAATTTTATTTGGTTTAAGGAATGGCAACACCATTTGACGTTTCCATTCAGTAGGAATGTTTCCTGTATTCATAATAGTATTAATAAGATCTAAATAATAATTGAGGACATTGTCATCTAAATTAGCAAAAAAGGAATACGGGATGCCATCAATGCCTGGCGCAGAATCCATAGTTCTACGAATAATACCCTTTAATTCAGTGAGAGAGAATGGAAGATCTAGCGTCGTATGTGTGTCTGAAGTGTCTTGGTTATTGGATATGGGAGACAGGATAATAGCCTCTGGAACCCAAGGAGGAGCCAATTTATCTAAAAAGTCACTGGCTAAAGAATCAGGAATAGGAGAAGGGTTGTTATAAATAGACCTAAATTTACGAATATTGCGCCAGACAATCGTAGCGTGAGTATTCGGTGAAATTGATGAGCAAAAGTTACGCCAAGATTCAAATTTTTTCTTCTTAAATATTTTAGACGTTTCATTAGTTATGTTAGTAACGGTTACAAAATTAATATCAGACATATTAAGGTTATAATTTAATTCAGCTTCTTTACGTTTTTTAATCATTTCAGTGCACTCGGAGTCCCACCATGGAGGCGAAGGAATTGTGCTCATATTGTTATTTTTAATAGGAAAGACTTCATCCGCCGCTGCAATTAATATGTGTGCTAAAGCTTCAGCACAACTATTTTCATTGCCGTCAGAAACAACAGGCAAGGAGCAAAGTTTTCTGTCAACAATGTTTCTAAATTTGTCCCAGTCATTATCATTTCTATTAGGTAGTTTATGTTTTAAATTTGATCTCCTTAATGGTGCCTTTGGTTTAGAAAGAGGATAAGATATGACTATTGGGAAATGGTCACTACCAAAAGTAGAAGTTAGAGTATCCCAAGTCAATGAAGAAGCTAAGCATGGTGAACATATAGAAAGGTCAACGGCACTTTGGTTTTGATTGGGACCACAACGACGTGTGGCAGCTCCTGAGTTCAAGATGCATAAATTATGTAGGTCTATTATATTTAATAATTCATTCCCATAACAAGTAGAAGTCGAGGAACCCCATGATTGGTGATGGCAATTAAGGTCCCCCAATATTAAACATGGCTTTGGAAGAAAGGAAAAGAGATTATTCATCTCTTGCAGAACAGAAGAAGAAGGGTGAGGAACATAGATAGAAACAAGACAAATATGATGCACTTTAATAGCTACAATTGAAATTTCTTCACTGTGAGGAGGCAGTGTAATAGTAGAGAAAGGGATAGAATTCTTGATAAGTATAGCTACTCCACCATACCTATCAGATCTATCCTCTCTAATGGTTAAATAACTATTGATTTTAAAAAAATGATTAGGTTTGAGCCAAGTCTCTGCTAAGGCAACAGCAAATGGCTCATATTTGTTTAAAAGATGTATAACATCACTCTTTTTGTTAATTAGACTGCGGCAGTTCCACTGGATTATTTTGGATGTGTTGTCCATTATGAATGGATTGAGATTCGTTGAAAGATGAAGCTACGTTGGACGGTGAAATATTGAACTGAGAGAGAAGATTATGTAAAGCAGAAAGAAAATCATTTATAGAAAAATTTGTGTCTTTTATGTCATTATTATGATTGTTAGAAAAAGCACAACCATTGGATGGTTGAGGAATATTGAGATCTTTAATGATGGCATTATGAGCCTCTTTATTATATCCTTGTATAGATTTAGGAGGGGGGTGAGGTTTGAGAAAGACAGTCTTTCTATAGCTACTTGAAGTAGGTGTTTTGTTAGGTGAAGAGACTAAAGGGGTATTTGCAAAGTTTTTGGAGGGAGAAGATAAAAGTGCATCAGCATATGATTTTGTTACAGGGGGATATACTTTTGCTGCTTCAGCATATGATACTGAACTTTGTGCCATGTAAGTTTTAATTAATTTTTGCCTAGAGAATTCTGGGCAAGATTTATTAATAGCAAAATGTAAACCAGAGCAAAGGCAGCAGGATGTATTTTCTTGTTGTCTATCACAACTGTCCCCAGTATGGTCTTGGCCACATTTATAGCAACGAGGTTTAGACCTGCACTGTATTTTAGTATGACCAAATCTACAACAATTGAAGCACTGTATGGTAGGGAAAATATATAACTCAACAGGTAAAGCATTATAGCACATAAAAATTCTTTTTGGTAAGACCTGCCCGTCAAATGTAACAACTATAGATTGGGATGGTTTCCAAATGGTTGAACCATCAACAATGGTTTTAAAATTAAGGCGTCTGACTTTTAAAATTGGACCGCACCCAATTGGTACTGTTATATTATCAATAACTTCCTCTGGAGACCATTCTGCAGGAACACCACGTACTAAACCCATTCTGGTAACATTAAAAGTGGGTATAAAAGCTTTAAAATTGTATTTTTCAAGACTATTATGAGAAATAAAAGAATTTGCGTCCAGAAAACTAGAAAAAGATAATGAAATTTTATTGCGTCCGATTTTTTTGACGCTGCCATTAATAACATTTTGGAAGGCGTTGTGCTTCAAAAACTTGCCAAATGTGATTGGGTGCAATGTCGAACCATCATCTGGTGAAGTTATTATTTTTTGTACATGTATTACAAAAGGCGCGCTGTCCGTTTTTTCGTAGGTTTTTCTACCTATCTGAGTGGGATTAACTATGGAAGGAACGGGAATATCAGTAGGCAATGCATTGGAAACCTTATTAACGGAATGAATAGGAGCAGATTCCACAACTTGAGTCGAGTGTGAGTCTACACAATTACAACCCGAAGACTCGGAACCGTGGTTTTTACGGGTACGACGACGTTTATTGCAATGCTTACAGACGTGCACGCGGCTTCTTTTTAAATTGCGAGCCGAAGACGACCCATCAGTATCCATACCAGATTCATTATTTGATACTGTGACAAAAACGCCGGCCGGGGGAACAAAGTCCCCCGGGTCGGGCGGGTCTTTCATCCTTAGACACTAAAAAGAAAAGAAATAACTTACCACTATCGAAGAATGTACAAAACTAAATATTAACTACTTACTATACTTATATATAACTACTACTATGTATTACTGATCTTATATATAACTGTAAACTTTTACTGAATAAAATTCCAAAAATAACGCGTCCGCCAAGTTGGAAGTTTCCCGCGCTTTTTTTTCACCTACACTTTAAGCGATTGCTCGCCGAAGGTGCAGTTCAGCTGTCTTAAGTACTTATATAAAGTTACCACACGGCACTCGTTTCCATGGCGACACCCCAAAAGGTGCAGTCCAGCTGTCTTATGTATATCTAAAGTTACCAGACGTCTGGGTTTTTATGCTATGGTCTGTTGATTTATTATTTGTAGGAAAACACAACAAAACTAAATGATAGCTACCCTAACAAAACAATTGACATAGAAATGTTTGTCCATAAATTCCTATATTTTAGTGTATTATTAAAATTGCACAAAATAGAATAATTTTAAAATATTGAAGTATTTCAAAAATCTACCTTTTTGTGTTTTTCAACACAATAAAGCTGTCTTATGTATATCTAAAGTTACCAGACGTCTGGGTTTTTATGCTATGGTCTGTTGATTTATTATTTGTAGGAAAACACAACAAAACTAAATGATAGCTACCCTAACAAAACAATTGACATAGAAATGTTTGTCCATAAATTCCTATATTTTAGTGTATTATTAAAATTGCACAAAATAGAATAATTTTAAAATATTGAAATATTTCAAAAAAAAAAAAAAAAATCTACCTTTTTGTGTTTTTCAACACAATAATGGGGGCTAGAGTTATGTGTTATGTCATTATTTTTTTAGACACGAAAATGATCTATGAATGTAGGTAGGTACAAGGAAGATTCCAAGACTAAAAAAAAAAAAAAAAAAAAAAAAAAAAAAAAACTCGGTTTTCCCGCGCTTTTGCTCTCAAATTCGCGTGAGTCATCACCTATCACCCGATTCTCGTGATAGATCCCGATGTCAGCCGCATACCGGCGCGCTGGTGAAGGCTCACCGGCGCTTCGCTTTCACCAGAATCGGGTGAACGATCACCGCGGTGATAGATCCCGCTGTCCTGTCACCATGACGCCATTACGAGTCATTGGACGAGCGCTCACCCGTGCTGCGCGAAATGTTCTATAACCGAATATGCGGTGGTGTGGTATTGTGGTCTGTGTCAACAAGATTTGTTCTAAATAAGTATGATCGTGAGGATGAGTAGGTACCTACCTACTAATTGCGGCAGCCCTGCATACTCGTTGATCCAGTAGATCCACTAGGTAAGATGGTTGGATGTTTTTTTTAGTTTTTCTGTGTACTAATTTACTATGTTTAATAACTAAACATCTTGTCTTGTTTGTTACAGCTCCAGAACCGGAAATTCCAGAGGAGCGAGAGGAGCGAGAGGAGCGAGAGGAGCGAGAGGAGCGAGAGCAGCGGCGAGAGGAGCGAGAGCAGCGAGAGGAGCGAGAGCAGCGTGAGGAGTACGAAGATGTTGAGTACCGTAAGTTATTGTTTTGTAGGCTTTGACTTTAAAAACTTTGTTAGCATTAGTTAATTAATACAAATTTGTTTGTTGCAGTGGAGGATCTGGATGCTCCCATCGCTGCCGTCGCTCCCATCGCTGCCGTCGCTCCCGTCGCTCCCGTCGCTCCCGTCGCTCCCGTCGCTCCCGTCGCACCCGTCGCACCCGTCGCACCCGTCGCTGAAGTCGAAGAAGCAGGATATGGTAAGTTATTGTTTTGTAGGCTTTGACTTTAAAGACTTTGTAAGCATGAGTTAATACAAATTTGTTTGTTGCAGAAGAGGAAGAACCACAAGCTGGGCCGGCGTTCCGTCCAGGTACGCCAGACGCGGACACTGTCCCAAATTCGCCGGACAGCTCCCCGAGCAGGCTGTCCACGGATTTGAGCCAGTTGGCGGGGCTATTGAGGCCCCTTAAACGCAAAAGGCTCAGAAGCAGTACATCGTCATCTGAATGGTCAATAGTTTACTTTTTTGGTTTATTTAATAAGCATTTCAAATCACGTCTTTTTTTTCTCTCCAGATGACGGTGCGACCGCCGGCACCAGCACCAGCTCCACCGCTGCAGCAGCAATAACTGGAGCTAGGTTGTCTTCAGTTGGTAAGTATTATATGACTAGTAGGTATAAAGTGTACCGTCGTTGAAATAGTAACATCAGTATAACTTCTGTGTTTTTTTGTTCCAGGTATTTCTGATAACAGATTTGACAGGACGGTAAGTGACTGGATTAACTGTCCCAGTGATGATGATGACGATGGCGACGACGAAATGGACGACAATGACGTGTTCGTCTCGCTGCCCGTACGGGTCGAGCGTAACGCGCTGACAGAGCCTGCCGACGACACTGATTTAACGGCGTTCCAAATGGAAGTGTTGCATAGGGAGGATGCCGCGAATGACGAAGCTCTTCGCGACATTGTGCCCGATGATTGCTACACATTCAATTGGAGCAACAACAGACGGACGTTCCTGGGACGACGAGAAGTGTTTGACTGCGCCGCCGGACCGACTTTTGACGTAAGTGACCACCTGCCTACTGACGTTTTTTACAAGATTTTTGACACCGATTTGATTGACCGCATGTGTACGGAGACCAACCGGTATGCACAGAAAACTCTTGCTACCCTGCGGGAGCAGAATAGACTGAAGCCTCAGTCGCGGTTCAACCGTTGGACTCCTACAGACAGGGACGAAATGATAAGCTTTTTAGCATTAATTATCTTACAAGGCCTGTACCCATTAACTGAGGAAGAGGCTTATTTCAAGTTCAACGGGTACGGGACTATGCAGTACTTCGCGAAAGTAATGTCGTATAATAGGTTCTTATTGCTAAAAACCTTCCTCCATTTCGTCGACAGTGAGCAAATACAGGACTCGACGAGACTATGTAAGATCCGACCGATTATTGACCATTTTAACGACAAGTTTTGCAGTCTATACATGCCTTCGCAAGAGATAGCCATTGACGAGTCTCTGCTCAAATGGCATGGGAGGTTGTCCTTTGCGCAGAAGATATCGACTAAGGCCGCACAAGTCGGGGTGAAAACCTATGAGTTGTGCGAGTCATCCTCTGGCTACCTATGGAAGTTCTTTGTTTATACTGGAAAACAAAAACCGACTACAGCTACTGACAGCACCTCCAGACGACCGGACGAACAGACAGACAGACCAGACGAAGACAGACCAGACGAAGACAGACCAGACGAAGACAGACCAGACGAAGACAGACCAGACGAAGACAGACCAGACGAAGACAGACCAGACACTGACCGACCAGACGATGACGGGCCTATCGTTGAGAGAAGAGACGACAGGAACGACGAACTTGTGACTGGCGATGGTGTTGACCGTCCCGACAACATTACCGCCAAAATTGTTTATGACTTAATCGAGCCGCTGCTTAACCGTGGACATACGGTAATAATGGACAATTTTTACAATAGTCCATTATTAGCCCGTAGTCTCAAACGACAGAAGACTGACTGTTTCGGGACATTACGATTGAACCGGGAATTCGTTCCTGCGTCAATCAAGACTTTGACTAAGACTGAGCTACGACGACAAGAAGCAGTGGCTACGTACTGCTCCGATTTGGCGATTATGGTATGGAGGGATTCTAACGTAGTTAGTATGATCTCAACATACCATAATCTTCAAGCCGGACCGCAGGACAAGCATAACAAACGGACTTGGAAGCCAAAAATTGTTCTTGATTATAACAAGAGCATGGGAGGAGTAGATCGCAAGGATCAATTCCTATCAGCCCAGCCCTTAGAAAGAATCAGGAACAAGATTTGGTACAAGAAGCTCTTCCGCCGATTGTACAATTCAGCAGTTTTTAACTGCTTTGTGATTTATTCCAGTGCTCACCGGAATGTATCACATCGTCAGTTCCGAACTGTATTGGCGGAAGAGTTGCTTAAGCGACATAGACAAATCGACTTGACGACCGAATCACGACTGTTAAACGTTAGGTCCAACACGACTGGGCAGGTGGTGACGACGACAATGCGGCGGAATGTTTACACCAGACTGTACGACAGACCAATAGTAGAGCACAACCACTTTCCAACTCGGACTGGTTCCAAAAACACTATTTGTCGTGTTTGCACGAAGAAAACCAGGACGATTTGGAAATGTGAGGAGTGCGACGTGCCAATGTGCGTAGAGTTTTGTTTTAAAGCTTTTCATAAGCCTTGAAACAATACTCTATGCACTGACCATGACATACTTGACTGTGACAGACTTGACTATGACTTGACTATGTCATTTTTATGTTGTTTTTTTTTTCCTTTTTTCTTTATATTTTTTGATATAGCTCTCTAGCTAATTTATTTTGTCTGTATTAGTTTTTTACAATTATTTTGATGTACTTGAAAAATGTTCAACTTACACAATAATTTGTTTGTTCAGTTTTGCTGACGTACACTTATTTTGATGTAATAAATGACATGACAGATCTGACTTCGTCAAAATACCAACTGGAGACGCCCATGTACATGCTCGAACGCTCATTTTTATTCAGTTTTTTCTTTATATTTTGATAGCTCTCTAGCTAATTTATTTTTTCTGTATAAGTTTTTTACAATTATTTTGATGTACTTGAAAAATGTTCAACTTACACAATAATTTTGTCGCTAACTAATATGTTTGTTCAGTTTTGCTAACGCACACCTATTTTGATGTAATAATACAAAAAAATGTTATGTTTTCCTGAGTAAGCTCGACTTAGAGTAAACACATCAAAAAAAAAAAAACACACACACACACACACACACACACACACACTACACTCAGCTCGCTCCATCGTCGACTTGAGTTTACTCTAGTAAACACATTCAAAAAAACACACACACACACACACACACACACACACACACACACTACACTCAGTGTAGAAGAAATCAATCTTAAATCGAATTTAAACATAAAAAGAAACAAACACACACACACACACACACAAAAAAACACACAAAAAGGATATGACATCACACCAAAACACACAGTGACCCAACACACAGATTTGTGTAAACCTTGTAATTCTTTTTTCTAGTCATGGGTAAATAATAAGGTACCTACTTCCTTGAAATATATTTAACTAAGTAAATAAAAATCATATATTATGTAAAAAACATTTCTTTATTATTATATAACCATTTACTTGAATCATTGTCTCATTTGTGTACAATTCCCTATAATTTTCATACATTATTATGTTCTTAAAATTATATAAATAACTGGATCGCCGTGGCCATCCGGACGCTCGAAATAAATAATTGCAGCTATGCGGATAAGCCCTACGGGCGGCCATTTTGCCTTATTTTCGCTAGCGCAGGCGTCAACAAATTGACGAGGGAAGGGGTAGATTGTTTCCATTTATTCTGCTACTTAGAACAGTTCAAGTAATGACATATTATGGGTATCAAAAGAAAGGTAATATAGTCTAGTTTTATAATAAATAGGTTTAAAAGATACAAACTACAAAATTATAAGTGAAAACTTGGTAAGAACAAAAATTTTACTGTTTTTCACCCGTAATCTCAACTTTAACTTTTTTTTGAAGTACTAAGAACTAGTTGTTGTGACTTATTAAGCATACAGTTTGATGCTCTATACTATCAGCTATACACAAGTATTTTTTATATGCGTGTAGCTGCAGCAGTTTACGAGATATTAGGCTTTAAGTGGGCAACGGGAGGGGCGCGCCGGCGGCCGCATGCGAGCGTGCGGAAGCCGGGCGGTCCTGCCGTCGCGGGGGTCCGTTTTCGGGCGCCTGAGTGGATAGAATAATTTTAAAATATTGAAATATTTCAAAAATCTACCTTTTTGTGTTTTTCAACACAATAATGGGGGCTAGAGTTATGTGCTAAGTCATTATTTTTTTAGACACGAAAATGGTTTATGAATGTAGGTAGGTACAAGGAAGATTCCAAGACTAAAAAAAAAAAACTCGGTTTTCCCGCGCTTTTGCTCTCAAATTCGCGTGAGTCATCACCTATCACCCGATTCTCGTGATAGATCCCGATGTCAGCCGCATACCGGCGCGCTGGTGAAGGCTCACCGGCGCTTCGCTTTCACCAGAATCGGGTGAACGATCACCGCGGTGATAGATCCCGCTGTCCTGTCACCATGACGCCATTACGAGTCATTGGACGAGCGCTCACCCGTGCTGCGCGAAATGTTCTATAACCGAATATGCGGTGGTGTGGTATTGTGGTCTGTGTCAACAAGATTTGTTCTAAATAAGTATGATCGTGAGGATGAGTAGGTACCTACCTACTAATTGATTATTGGCAATTACTACGTAAGTTACTACGCAGGTTTTAGGTTTTAGGTTAACGACGTAAAATATGTAGTAAGTAGGGAGGTTCAGTTTTAATCTGTGTGTGCCAGACGCTCTCGATCAGGTTGATCACACTCGCTTAAGTCTCCCTAGCATATTGAATTGATAAAATGTTTACAATATTTAAATTGTAGCGAATGAACAACTCTGGAACCTGTTGCACGTTGCACTTACGACAATTGATTTTTCAAGAAACATTGCTGCGTGCGTCACGGATTGATTGCATTTCGGTCTAAATTAAAAATATTTTATTTTTAAATCACGAGTGCATTAGGTACAAATTGATGTCTGTTCTACAAGATGTTTAGTAAAATGGCATAAGTAGGTACCTACATGTTTTGCCCTATAATATCGTATAAAGTAAAAATCATCAGTTGGCAATAATCCATCTAACAACAAACAATGTATTTTTATATTTTCTTGTTCTGAATTCTCTTTGCTTTCTTTGTGAGTTGACCACATAATGTACTATACAGTAGGTATAAGCGGAGCATTCGCGTTAAGAAGGAAGCTCCAGGCTCCAATTTTCTAACCTTTTTTGCAATTTGTAGGTCAGTGTCAGGTTGTATCTTGGTCAGAATTTGATTCGCGGCCGTAGCAAGTATGTATTTATACAATTATATTCATTTATATCATCAAAACATCTCTATCAGTTAGAATTGATGCCAAATGTCATGATTTCATGATAAAATACTTACATTCGGCATCTATTATAACTGAGATAGTGTGAGTAGTTATAAGAAACTGCAACTATTTAACTCGACCGACGATAGTTTCGCCTTTTAAGCCGTCTTCAAACCAGTTGCGACGACTACCGTTTTCTGCAACCATTTTCGTCGTCGGAAAAACGGTTGCGTTTCGTCCACCTAAAATGCGACAACGACCTTCCACGGCCACCACTAGTCCAGTAATATAAATAAAAAATCAAATAAGTAAAATGGTTTATTTTCATGTTTTAATAGTTATAGGTAATGTTTAGACACATACACACACGCATGCACATAGTTCTTTAATAAATTTGAAAAAATTTAATTAAATTCAGCATTTAAATAATAATTTGGTAACTCGATTATCGATAAATTGAAAATTTAATGTTTCGTCCATCCCTAGTTACACTGACAGCTCACTTCGACACTCACTTCGCTCAAATTTTCACGGGGAGATTTTTACAGAATCGACCGGCAGGACGGCAACCAGTTAGTTCTCCTTTTTTTTTTTTTTTTTTTTTTTTTTTTTTTTTTTTTTTTTTTTTTTTTTTTGAAGGCACGTAAACACACTTGCAAGAAGTTGGTGGTGGTTTTCTTTTCTGTTTTGTCTTTCCATTAAGTTGCTCCTGCCATGTTCTGTTTCTGCTCCTCCCTTAAATTGGTAAAAAATGCGTAAGGTATTAAGTCCGCGTTTTTATGTATGTTTGTTACTCAATCACGCCAGAACGGCTGTGCACAGAAATTATTTAAAGTGGGGGAAATACTATTTCCATGCGGCCAAAGCCGCTAGTAGTAACTAGTAAACTAGTAAATAAATAAATAATTAATCCCAAACATTTTGACATTTCGACAATTGTTATTGCCGAAACAATGTCACTATGTCTAGAGCCCCACTGTGTACGATTGTACAAATATTCACACCGTAGTGACTACGGTTACGATTCAGAAGTTGGACTATGGCATAGTCCAACTTCTGAATCAGACTGTATCGGGAATTTAAACCCCTTAAACATTCAAGACTCGATTAGTTCAATGGCTATAGAAATTGGGCAAAGTTTCAGTCACAAGTTGTAAAGGTAAGTTTGTGAACAAGCATTGAAACTAGCTTTGTTACTTAACTTTACTTGGGAGTAAGTAACTTTTGACATCGGAACGAATTGGCGCCTTTTGATAGACTTTACCCTAAATATGTGGCTTGACATAGTCCTGTAAAGCCCGGAAACTCACTGGTGAGTTTCATTGACCGACAACCGTTGAGCACTGAAACTCACCAGTGAGTTTTGCGATTCACTCGTTATTACGTCTATTATTACCAAAACGCAATGTATTTTATGCTGTGGCAACATTTACACGCTTGGCCATAGACATTATTGATCGTCTCAGGTGCCCTCCGACAAAAAATATATGCTGTCATAACTGAGAAAAAATGTCAAACTGACATTTGAATCCGGTTTGTCGTATGCGGGCGGGGCTTGAAGGATGGTACGTTTTACGAATGGCGGCTTTCAGAGGTTAACTTTTATGTACGTTGCTACAGGTACTTTCAGAGTTTGTACTTTTAGTAGACAAAAGTTTTTGTGTCCATTTATAAATTCTGCTTGCGGCTTCGCCCGCGTGGAATTAGTAGGTACTTCCTTCTATTATAAATTACTAGCACTTTGCCCGCGTGGATTTTGAAAATACAGTCCATAATAAACATAATAACCCTTCGGTTGACAGCCGATTTTTTTTTTTTTCACTTTATAATTTTTTTTTGTCAATCTCACCGGTGAGTTTGAGGAACAAACTCACAAATTTTACCTATTTATATTATTAGTATAGATAACTGTGCTATTTCAGATTATAATCTATCTCTGTTCCTAATTAAATTCAAATACGTTGAGTCGGTTTGGCGTGATCGAGTAACAAACAGCTATTCATCTTAACTTTCGCATTTATACGTTTAATAGTAAGAAGATTATAAAATAAGTAGGATCGTAAGAAAAGCGTGACTTTTATGGCAATGCTTGTAGAAGGATTATGTGCTAGGCATGGGCTTTCACCAAAAATAGAATAGACTAGGATAGAATAGAATAGAATAGAATAGAATAGAATAGAATAGAATAGAATAGAATAGAATAGACTACAATTCTATACAATACAATACAATACAATACAATACAATACAATACAATACAATACAATACAATACAATACAATACAATACAATACAATACAATACAATACAATACAATACAATACAATACAATACAATACAATACAATACAATACAATACAATACAATACAATACAATACAATACAATACAATACAATATAATACAATAACACTTTATTGTACACCAAAACAGTTCGGTCGGTGAACGGTATGCGTCTGATATGATGATGCTGAGGTGTGCAGGTGTTAAAGGATTTGAAATTAAAATTAGAGCCGTTCGTTTTTGAGCATTAGGCCCGCGTGTTGGATAACGGCCCACACCCTCTCACAGGGAGGAGGCTTGTGCCCCAGCAGTGGGACATTAAAAGGCTGATGATGATGATGATTATTTCAAAATCAACCATCCATCAATTTATAGTACCCGCATAGTAAATACCAGGTCACCAGTATAGAGGTATCCGGAACAGGGTATAAAGTCCCGCAAACCTCCATTGAAAAGGGAGGATCCTCCGACCAGACGGGTGTTGCGTCTGGTCTGGGCAACAGCCCGTTGGTTGATTTTAAAACTGTTGTATATATTTTTAAAATTGCGTGGAGGAACTTAGATTCAGTGGCGCAGGATTTGTCTGTTTTAATCTCTTATCTGGCAATACAAATGCCGCTACAGTTACCTCAACATAAATATCATGCCAGGTCCTATAATTTATTGAAAGCAAATCTAAATTAATTGTTGGTATAAATTCTTGTTTACCTAATGAACATTCTACAAATTACCTCAGTTTAATATTATGCAAAGCCACCACTAAAATTTTAGGGTTAAGCCTCACCTGCTCTTGAACGTAATGCTACAAAGAACCTAAGATTATCTAGTTACAGCAGAATGCACCCCAGGCTTATGACCTAGGGTAAAACCAAGATAGATGCCCCAAGGGTATAGTTGCTCCGATTGTAATTACTCTAGTTTCGCAGATGAATCTCATGCTATTTTATTAATACATCAAAAGACTCTCCACTAAGTTGACCGTGTCGCATGTCTCTGTGCGATTGCATGGGAACGCAAAATGTGATCAAAGTTTTTGCGGGATAGATGGCCTGTTTCTCGGCGGGGCATCTATCCTAAACGTAATTTATATGGATTAGGCAACTATCCGCTACGTAGGATGGATGTCCCTAACTATAGAGGTTTGCAAGAATCGCTAAATATACTCTGGAAATATTTAAGATAATGTTTTTTACTTTGCATTAATTTGTAGATAAAAAACCAGAGTACCGGACATTTTTATAAATAAAATATTTGGTATTTTGTAGTGAGAGATATAGAGTGATTTAAAAAAGTGGGACAACTATCTCAGTTTTACCTTATAGTACCCACCCTATAGTAAATAGTCGCATTATAATGTATTTTTGGTGAAAATGCTTGTTTACCCAATGAACATTCTACAACTTACCCACAAATTACCCTTAGTTTAATTTATAATAAAGCCACCACTAAAATTCCAGGGTTAAATCCCACCTGCTATTGAACATAATGCTCCAAAGAACCTAAGATTATCTAGTTAACAGCAGAACGCACTCCAGGCTTATTACATAGGCTCAGACCTAGATACAGCACTTCGCTTTAATAAATTCAATTTCCGTTACACGTAGCCACACAGCTCTATTTCATTGTGGATTACGCTAAACAACTACTGAATGGAGTTGCGACTTTACCCTGAAAACTTCACAGAACTATAGGCATTACTATCTCAAAAATACAGTGTAAACTCCCGTGCACTTTTCTGATGGATTAGGCACCCTGTGTGGTCGACTGCGAAAGTAAATTCCGACAAATTTAGGGAATGCGTATAATGAATCGGTGAGATCGTCTTGATAACAATATGCATGAATATTTCGCGTTGCGTTCAGCTGTTCTGTTTGTAAGCCAGTAAGTGTGTCTGACAAATAAGACTTAAGAAATGTTTCAAGAGAATAAAATGTAATTAATTTTATTTTAATTACATTTAATTTGAACAAAGAGGTTGCTGTTAGCGAAAATGCGTCTGCTTCGCGGGCAATGCTCTCCTTAGCATACAAATTATTACAGTGCAGATTTTAACATTTGCGTCTTATTAAAACCTAATTCTTCCATTTGTTCAAATGAATATTAAAATTTTTAGTTTCGTTTTAGAAAAAGTCATTTTATAGAAAGTAGAGACAATTCTTATAAACTACTATTTTTAGGGTTCCGAACCCGATAATAGGGTCCAAACGGAATCCTATTGTTGTCACTCACATGTCCGTCTATCGGTCTGTCTGTCTGTCCGTCGTCTGTCACAAAATTTTGTTCCGAAGAATTTTTTTACTTCCCTTATATATGTGAACTTAAAATAATGTTTATTATAACGTATATTTTAATAACAAATACCAATATATCGACAAATCAGATTTTTTCTTTGAAATGTGGTACGGAACCCTAAATATGCGAAGTCCGGCCCGCACTTGGCCAGTTTTTTCAGTAGTATTTCACAATGCTAAAGATAGGCATAGATGGCGAAGCATCGTAAAGAGAACAACTTCATGATGGGAATCACGACCCTCAGTAATGACAAAGACGACGCAAGGAAGAGGATAGGTACTCATAATAGGACATTTTCTATTATCTAGAACGACAGATTACATAATAATAATAACCGCACCTTTATGTGAAGAGGAGAGATGAAACACATGTAACTAAAAGAGTTATGAATATAAATGTGGATGGATGGAGAGGGAGAGGGAGGCCTTAGAAAGGATGGATGGATTGTGTGAGAAGTGATATGAAAGAAAAGGGAGTTAGTGATAGCGCGACGGCTGACAAGACAGAATGGAAGAAAAAACTGGCAAAGTGGGTACCAAATATTGGTAATTGCTAGTAAACTAGACGTTATAATAAACATTATCAACAAATTTTAAGTTCATAGGTTAATGGGAAATTAAAAAATTCTTCGTCACAAAATTTTGTGACAAACGCGGACGGACAGACGGACACGTGAGTGACAACAATAGGGCTCCGTTTGGACCCTTCGCGTTCGTGAGAAAACGTGTTGCACCGACCCCAAGTAACATGGGATAAGGGCAGGAAGATGATGATGATGGATGAACAACCGAACTACAACGCGTTGTTACCACAAGCATGTCATAGGCATCCACACTGGGTTAATCGATCTTTGATCATCCACTGAAAGAAAAAGCCTATAAGAAAACTTAAGGACAAAAATGATATACCAAAAAACCAACCTTCGTACCCATTAATTCCACAAGAATCACCACATTTTTCCGGAAGCCCATCTCACAGAACCGACCATAAATTGTAAGCAGCATGCCGGTTTAAATACCTGTTCCAAGGCAGACGAAACCACGGGCCGGGTGATGTATGGATTGATCTTGTGTAGTGGATTGAGAGACTATGGTACGTGCTTTGCGGTGGCTAAGTAATTATTAAGTCAAGCAACTAGCAGGTTTGCCACAGAGTGAGGAAGAGCAGTGTGAAAATATTAATTTTAACAAAAATTGCATTAGGGAATATGCATGATATTTTTTTATTTGTTCAATTGAAGACTTATAAACTATAGTGAACAATATGAAGGAATATTCAAAATATCATCATTAGCGACGAAGTTATAAAGCTTTAAAGTTGATAATTAGAAAGAGAAGTCCGACACGTTTTTTGACGTCACAGGACATGATGACACCCATACAACTGACATAGAAAACAGCGTTTTCAAGTGAGGGACAGATATATTTGTTTTAAATTGTTATATCTCGTTCGATCGATTTTGATTCTGCTTTCACTGTTCGTATTCTATTTTAGTATATTGATCGATAGACTGGTTAGATAGCAAATATTTTTTTCATGCATATTCCCTATTCAAGTTAAGAACAGCATTTGCAAATCGTGCGTTACAGATATCCTAGTTCACGAAGGCAAGTTGGTCTTAATAATAATAATAAGCTTAAGCTTTGTAAAACACGGGGAAGTCTCACCACCAACTTCCAATCTCCGGGCTGCTACAGTGTAATTCCTGTTGGAAAAACCCTATAGCATTTTTGCCTGACCCGGAAATCTTATCCGGAACCTCGTACTCAGCAGTCGTGTTTGCGTGTCGTGGATTCGTTCTCCACACAGAACAAATATTTGTATGGCCTACAGATAGTTGTTCCGGGTCTGGGTGTCTTGTGTATGTGAGTTTAAATGTTTTTGAACGCACCTACGATACAGGAGTAATTAAAAGTGTGGGGCAACGTTTTAAAAGAAAAAAATAATAATAATAAAAAATAACATCATCATCACATTACTACCCCTGTCCCATGTTACTTGGGGTCGGCGCTACATATTCAAGCTTTTCTTTTGATGTGAAACATCTATTGGCGCGGCTTGGCAGTAAAATCGACTCGAATGTTCTGACGATATACGGCATGACGCTATCGTGCCACGATGCCCCCACTACGCCGTCGCTCACGACTCCCTTCTCCCTAGAAACATCTTTGCAAAAAAATAACAACACACAACTACAACAACAACCAACAACAACCACAACAAACAACAACAACAACAAATAACAACGATCATAACAACACCAAAAACAACAACAACAACACCAACAACAACAACTACAAAACTAACACCAACACCAACAACAAATAACAACAATTTTGAATTCTAATATTAAAAGACGATTCACACACTATTAGTATTAGATGTTTCACATCAGCCGGGCGTCCCGTGCCGGACAATTTTTTTTTAAAGCAGTAGTGCCCAGTGTTAACGGCTCTGACTTATGTGTCATATGTCATGGGTTCAAGCCCAAGCAGGCACTTTACTTTGTAATTATTTTCATCATCACTGCTCTCGGTGAACGGTGAAGGAAAACATCGTGAGGAAACCGGTATGTCCTAGAGCCAAAAAATCGAAGACATGTGACATCCACCAACCCGCACTGGGCCCACGTGGTGGATTAAGGCTCTATGTCCCAGCAGTGGGAATGTTTAAAGACTGATTATGCTAAATGTAAAAGCTTTACACATTATAATAATATATAGCTAAATTACATTAAGGCCTAACTCGCATTACATAAAACACACGATAGAGATTAGCCATAATCCTACTGATTATTCCTACTCTGTGTATCCAAGGTTAGCGCACACCAAATTATTTACAAGGAAAGTCCAATTTATTATTTACGTTGGACAGGTTTATCCGTAAATAACTTTCGATTCAAGTTGGCAACTTACTGTAACACAACTCAAAATGTTAGAAAATTATGAGCACTTTGTATCGGCTCCCAAGGATTTGATACCTTTGTTTTACAAAGGAAATTAATTTTGCTGAAACCATATATTGGGGTCAGATTTTTTTAATTACTTAATTTATTATGGATACAATGAAATTAGTGATTGATTTGATCGTTTTCTAGGTTTTTAACCAGCTTCAAAAAGGATAAGGTTCTCAATTTTTTTTTTGTATGTTCGTTACGTGATTACTCCGCCAATTGTGAATTGATTTTAATGATTTATTTTTTAATAGGTCATACTTCAGAAATGGTCTCATAATTTTTTTATCGAAATTGATTTAAAGCTTCTTGAAAAAATCAACAAAAACAAAAAAAAATGCATACATAGATGACGTTTTGGTTTGCTTCAAATTCCGTGTTATTGCGATTGTCAATTCGGACACAAATTTAATATTTAGTTTTAGTTTTGGTGTACAACAACTAAAAAGTTTAAAATAAAAACATTTTATACAAAAAATACAACCGACTTCCAAAAATGAAAATACACAAAAATTTCAAAAATAACTTTAATTTCAAAAGAAACAAAATACAAACAACGGCTTCCGATACTAAAGTTATTTTGCAATTTTTAGTGTACCTATTTTCTTTTTTGGAAGTCGGTTGTATTTTTTGTAAAAAAAAAGATTTTTTTTTGTCATTAATAGGCTCACGCTTGACCACTTTCCCGCTTGATGATAAGCGTTGATGTGGTCGAAAATGGAGCACGCTTGCTTAAACGTAACTTGTAAGTGAACGATAGTTCTTCTCCCACTGCAAAATTGGTGGACTAACCCAAAATAATACGTTAAGTCTTATTCACTTCATACTAATTAATCCAGACAAGACAGGGACCTAATCTACCAATGAATCTTGATTAGATTTGAACCTAACAGATTTAACAGAAGGCATGGCACATGAAAGCTAGAACTCGAAAAACAAATACGTACGCAGACGAAGCTGTCTGCAAAAATATCCTACAAAACAAAGCAAACATTACCTACAGCTAAAAATCCCAAAACACAGGAATAACAAATAAAAAGCCAGTCACGTCACTAATCCAACAAAAATGTTATCTTAAAAAAAAAAAACAATACACGGGCAGAATCATCTCAAAATCCCGGGCGATGTATGCAAATTAGTTAGGCAACTTCTACGAGCTCCCGCGGGCCTGACCGGTCCACTGAATTCATCCGTGCTTTATTTAAACGTGCCTCGTCAAGGTGAGTTTGGAACGACTGAACTTCCAACGCTCGAAAATCAACTTTAACACGCAAACTTAAATCTTAAAGTCGGTTGTCAACAATATGAGTAGTTTACCATATTTATAGCAATAAAACAGGACCTATAAGGAATCCAGATTTAAACCTAACCGTAGAATGCTTTTATTATTCGCCGTGGAAACTATCGAAAGGGTAATTTTACCCTTTACTTAATCGACTTTACTCTTTCAATTAACCAACTTACCCTTTCCCAGTTTACTGTTGCTTAAGTCTATCCCAAGTTTAACCACAATCGGTTCAATTATTTTTTCGTTGGTTATTTTAAACAGTAAAAATAACTTTTCAGTTAAGCTCAAACAGGAAAGGAAATTATTTCCAGTAGATGATAAATTACTCAATGTAACGGAAGCTGAATTGGTAAAATTTTACTTTGTGGATGGATATTTCTGGTGAAAAATCTTATGCTAAGTAAATAAATTTAAAAAAAAATCGGCCAAGTGCGAGTCGGACTCGTGCAGGAAGGGTTCCGTACCATCGTACAAGATTATAAGCGTCTAATTGTTGCCAGTATTAAAATCGAACAAACAAAGCCAAAAAATACACGTTTCTAGTAGCGGAGCCCCCTATAATTTTCAATTTATTTATATTTTTAATATTTGTTGTTACAGTGGGAACAGATATTTTAACTTTAGCCCGCTGGCAGACAGACGGACGTATGGAATCCTAAAAAGAATATAGATATTTTAAGCTATTTGATAACCATGTTTAAATGGAACAACTATACCTAGCTAGATAGTGGTCATTGACCCCACTAATTTTTTTTGTAAAATTCATTATACATAGATTTCCTTACAAAGAGAATGCCAGAAAAAAGGCAAGAACCTTAATAACCTAATAAAATAAAATATTATCCTTCATTTTTCATCATTATTCAGTTTTTCAGTGTACTTACCTCGAGCACTAAAAAACTAAAAAAAATAACTAACAATGCCATCAGCGTAACTGTGTAAGAGACCTTTTACCTCATTAACGAGAAAATCTTAACAAAATATCAAAAGCGCTATTCTCTTAATTTTTCGACCCTTGGTAAACGATATGATCTTCTTTATAGCAAGATAAGGATAAATAGCGTCAGCACAATGCATCAAAGAGCACAAAAGTAATTGTTTTTTGACAGTAAATAGGTTGCCTAATTATCCCTTAATGAGAATAGGGCCCAGATCTCAGGCTCGGCCGATAAAGACTGAATGTCAAGAAGATTAGGATTTACTTTTAGATTGTGCCTTAATGAAAGCAATTTTAGATAATGTGTCCCTATTAAGGGTATTTTATTGTGAATAAGTTTCGTTTTCGTTGATAGAATTCTGGTCCTGCGCGGGATTTCATTTCAATTCGCAAAAGATAAAATAATTTTTAACTGACTTTCGAAAAAGGAGGAGGTTCTATGTTCGACTGAATGTATGTTTTTTTTTTTTCTATGTATGTCCGCCTGTTTCTCCGTCGGTTGTGGACCGATTTTCAAAATTCATTTTTATCCGAAAGAATATGCTCCCGAGGTGGTCCCATATAAATTTTATCGAAATTGCTTCAGCGCTTTTTGAGAAACTGAACAAAAACGAAAAATACGTATACCTCGATGACGTTTTGGTGTTCTCCAAATGTTTAAATTCCACGTTCCATGTTATTGGGGTTTTTATTTCTGGGGTATAACAACTAAAAAGTGGAAATAAAAAACTTTTTTTCCAAAAAAAACAACCGACTTCCAAAAAAAAAAATACACTAAAAATTAAAAAATAACTTTAATTTCGGCAGTCGGTGTCAAATAACGAAGAAGTAAAATAAAATTTAAAAAAAAAAGTTTTTAGTTTAGTTTTGTAAAAAAGTTTTTTTTGACTTCTATATGAAAAGTAGGTTAATGTCGGTCTTAAGTTTTTGAACTGTTATAAAACTTTGGCTTCCAAATCCTGCGTTAGCGTTGATTTTTTTTAAAAAGAAACCCCACCAGTAGTCCAGCTCATCTTACGTTAGACAGTTGACACAGTCGGTGCCAGCGAATTTCGTCCCACCTTCCCGCGTGAGATTCGCATCAGTTTAACTAGAGTCTACCACATAAATTGATTATAATTTTCTAGTGTATTTTAATATCAAACTACAATGTTAATACAAACACAAACCCAAAACCAGCCTATTTTCCTTGAGATGAAAATTGGAAAACATATGAGCTTACCAGTTAAACAGTCGTGATTCTAACATTATGAGCAGCAATTTTCAAAACAACTATCCCCGCCGCTATATAGCAGCCTCAAAAGCTGCAATAATTGGCCTACCTAATACACTGTTAACCTTGGAGGAAAACATAGTGAATGTAACTATATGAAGCAACTGGGTCCCGAATACTGAGCTTGCTCCTTATCCTATGATCTCTAAGGTAAGTGACTTTGACATTAACAGAGGAAGACGATGGTTTTATTAACCGACTTCGAAAAAGGAGGAGGTTATCAATTCGGATGTTTGTATTTTTTTTTTTTTTTATGTATGTTCGGGCATAACTCCGTCATATATTGACGGATTTGCAAAATTCTTTTTTTGTTCAAAAGGGGTTTATTCCGAAATGGTCCCATTTAAATTTCAAAGAGATCTGATGATGGGTTTCGGAGACAGACAACGGAACTCTTCAATAATTGACAGCAAATCAACCGCGATTGCTGCTATCGTATGTCTATGAATTGTTAACACAGTTTAATGGGGAACCACAACTAAAAAGTGAAAAATAAAAAACTTTTTTACAAAAAAATAGAACCGACTTCTGATATTTTGCACTTTTTTTGGAAGTCGGTTCTATTTTTTTGTAAAAAAGTTTTTTATATTTTAAAAATCTCTAAAAATGCGAACTCCAGACAATGTAAAGAAATTACTAGTTGTATAATAATGATTCTATTGCAGACTAGCTGACCCGACAGGCGTTATCCTGACGCGCGAACTGTCAAACTCGCGAAAATCGTTAAGTTTTCTGAAAATTTCCAACTATCTGCGCAACTTGCCTAATTTTTTATTTCATAAAAACCTTCTCTTTGCAAAAAACACAACAAAAAAGAATTAGCAAGCAAAAAATCGGTACAGCCGTTCACGCGTGGTGCCGTGACCAAGGAAAGAGGGATTCATTTTTATAATTATATAGGTATATTACTGAAGTAAAATTGCAGATTTTATAAAGACAAACGACGATAAAAAAGATCAACCGCCGTTTTACACACTCCTATATAAAAGGGAGTAGGGTATGTTTTTCTTCGTAAAAGCCGGTCTCCCACAGAAAGCTTTGCAAACATCATATTCAAACAAAACATTCTGTACATACTGAGAATTCCCAGATGGTGGTAAAGTAGCAAAGTGTGACGTATACCTACTGCAATTGCGGGGGAGTTATACTCGGTTACCTCCCATAGTGTTGGGAATTAGAAGAAAATTAAATTCCATGGGCATTTAGTTCGTGGTGTTGACTTTGCAGGCTGGAGTGAAGTCAAAGAGCTTGAACGAAGGACATGGTACAAATTTTTCGTTGGGCAAAACCAGGGCAATAGTTAGCCATGCTAATAACTTATTTATAATAATAGGGTAGATGATTAAAAAAGTCTATTTAGTCAGTCAGTTATTATGAAAAAAATATGGAACACGTATTTTTTTGATGTGTAAAATTTTTCCTCTCGCTTTCCTGCAGTCAGTGAGAGTAATTTCGCGAAATGGGACGGAAGTGTGTAACAGGAAGCCGGAGAAGCGCGCGCTATTTAATTTGACCAATTAGCAGAGGCGGTAGAGTTGACCGTCAGATGGTAGAGCGCGCGCACGATAAGACTGCGGTCGAAATCAGAACTAAAAGTTTTAATTTTATTTTTTAGAATATAATATTAATTGTGCTTATTACCAAGGTGAGATGTCAAATGTTACATATCAGATGTAACTACTGTAAGTCTCCCTCGTTAGCGGAAGGGCGTGTCAGACTCTTACTGACTAAAACCCACCGCTGTTCCTTCCTTGCCTGAGTGCCCAGGGGTGCGGTAACATTATTATGAATTTATCCGCACTGATAAGCATGACCTGAATCGACATTTAAGATTAGCTTAAGATAAATGAGGAGCACGCTGAGTATTAGGATAAGCGACAGAATAAGAAACAAAGCTATCAGAAAGCGCACGAAAGTAGAGGATATAATGTTAAGAATACGGAATCTGAAGTGGAAATGGACATGCCACATAATAAAACGAATAGAAAAATGGAATAAAGCCATGGTATTCTGGTATCCCAGAAACGCAAAAAGAAACGTGGAAGACAATTTCTTAGATAGGAAGACGATATCAAAGCAACTGCAGGAAATACATGGACAAGGACAGCACTAAATAGAGAAAAATTTTTTTTTTGTAAATGCTGCAATGTATAACTGTTTTTTTTTTTTTGTCCCAAATGAATAAAATAAAAATAGAGAAGAATGGAAAGGAATGGAGGAGGCCTTTGCCAAAGTTGGGCAAACAGACATTTTGCCGATGTCGACTTAAGAGTCGTTCTCAAATTAGTAAAAATAATGTATCAACAATAATTATTGTCTGAATAAAGGCTAATATTATTATTCGGTATTTATTTGCTAATATTATTATTATTATTATAAAGATAAATGTACTCTTTAATGCTCAACAGCACGGCCACGAAATTTCGTGTACACTGTGACGTAAGGAGCCTACGTGGGATGGAAAATAACAACACGTAGGTCGGTCAACGTTGAAAACATATATTTTAAAATTAGAGAAAGGGTGTGGGGAGGTTTGCAGTCACATGATTCAGTATTCCCTGGGAGATAGCACGCTACTGCCCTGGCTCAGCCTTGGTGTCTCGGGGAAGCCACGTTGCGTTTGCCCCCGGAGGTGTTGGCCGGCAGGCGGCAGCGCCGGCTCGCAAGGTCGACAGGAGCCAGGATGGGTCGGCCGGCAGGTGGTCTAGCCGGCTCGGAGACGGCCTGCTGAGGCCACGCGGGTAGATAGGCACCCAGCGTGGAGCGAGCCGCCGTGCTGAGTGGCCTAGTGGCCGCGCCACGAGGCACTGCGGCAGGATGGCCGCGATGGCGGACGAAGTAGGTGCGTGCTGAGAGCGTAGGGCTCCAAGTCCTTTTCCTCTATATTCCGTCCGGGTCTGGAAATATGGATCTGGAAATCCGGAGCTGGTAATCCGGATCTGGGACCCTGGGAACAATGTCCAGCGTGTCAATGATGGCTGAATGAGCTTCTCCGCTGATTTTGACACCTAAGCATGAGCAAAGCGGCCGTACGTGCGCTAATTTGTGTGGTTGTCAAAATCAGACGGAGTTTACAAAGGTGAGGAGGAAAAGCATGATGACATTCAAGAGCAGCAGCAGCCACGCGCAAGTCAGCATGTACATAGCTAAGGCTATATGTATGTGCATAGTAAAGCTGATCACGCGGAAGGCGTGATTACAATGTGCGACAGATCTTTTGTAGGTTATGAGCCTTGATTATACAATGTTAGGAAATGAAATTAAGGAAGACATGTTCTGGAAAGAATTTCACAAGATTAGGAACACAGAATGCACAAAGCTACCTGTATGCTGTTCAAACACTCACCCAATTACAGGGGTTGAAGATCACGTAATTAAGTTGGCAAATATTTGCCAATGCAAACTACAGCTGCTAGGATTTGGCGATCGGTACACGGCTCAAGGATGTTCTACAGAACAAGGCGAGTCCACCGCCAACAGCTGGATTAAGATTGGAAAAGGAACCACGTTGTCGTTTATCGGGTTTTTATATCTCCGCCGTCATTGACAGATGTCATAGAAACCAAAGACAATAGTGTTGTCAGTCAACTAAAATTGTCTATGCTTGCTTTGTGGCTTTTGGTCTCTGGATTTTTCTGTATGTTTATGTTTTAACTGAGATTGTAACGCCACTACGTTACAACACATTTAATTGAGATAGTCGGTATAACACATAGCGGTCAAACTTATAACACTCCTCTTTTTGCGTCGGGGGTTAAAAAAGAAACGGTATAACCCTTTAGTAAAAGACCAAAATAACTTTTCCCGGGTGTAGATTATCCTTGAGGATTTACTCACACAAACGAAACCTAAAATATTCCTATCATATGGATTAAACGATTTACAAAAATCACTTTTCAAATTCACGACAGACAGCAATTCGTTTCGTCACAATATTATCATAAACATTTCAATAGAAAACTGTAAGATATTTTATTTTCTGTAACTATAAGTTTATTAACATCAAGTAATGATATTGAGCAGTGATAGCCCAGTAGAATTGGCCGCGACTAACAAGTTGTAGGTCGTGAGTTCAAACTCAGGCAGGCGCTTTACCTTGTGTAAATTATTTCATCACCACTGCTCTCAAAAGCCGTGCAGGAAAGCATCGTAAGGAAACCGGAATGTCTTAGAACCAAAAATTCGAAGACATCTGACTTCCACCAATCCGCATTGGGCCCGCGTGGTGGATTACGGCCCACACCCTCTCATAAAGAGGAGGTCTGTGCCCGAGCAGTAAGGATATTAAAAGGCTGATGATGAAACTAAAAATATTATCCCAAAAAGAAATACTAAAACACAGTTTCAGTTAAGGAGTGCCTTCAGAAAATTAATTTACACAAGACACATATTTTGTATGTTCCAGTTTCAAGTTTTGTTTTGTTTTAGTCTTGAAAGGGATTCGTTATACTCGTACAATATGAAATTCTACGTCTGTATACGAACGAACGTGTGAGACCCACATAGCCCAGGTTTCCTTGTTAGAAATTGCATTGTTTGTGACGGGAACTGGCTGCCTTCGTACTCCTTTATTGGAATATGGAATGAAATGGTCCATTTATGTACGTAGTTGGAAAGTATTCTTTAGTATCAATGGAGTCTACTAAGTTACTCTCTGAATATTCTTACTATTTTGTATTTGCGACTGATTTGACTGAAACAAAAAATGAAACTGGACATTGAAGCCTTCCATGGTGTTTGCGGAGCGTCCGATGGACTGAACCGGGTCCACATTGGATCATATCCCCAAAAATAACAAGTATCAAAAACTGTTGATTCGTAGTATTCCGGATTTCCACACGGCCTCATCTAGCTTAAACTGACAAAAAAACATTGACGTGTAAAAGTGTTCCTTGTAACCTATTTACTGAATAAACATCATTTATCATTTATCACAGGTACGATACTGTCGACCTCATTTATTTCACACTCTTTTTTGCCAAGCTGTACTTACTAAATAAATAGAATGTTTAAATGTTTCTGCAAAATCCCAAAAAAAGTTGACAAAGTTGCGTGCAAGCATAAGTCTTAATCCGTCAGGCCCCTCGCGTCTTCTTAAGGAGACGCAACAAAAGGTTTTTAATAGTGTCTGCTAATGAGGGGCTTGACGGGTCTTGACAAAAATACTATTAAACATAGGTCAGATTGTTTGTTAGTTTGTACGGAATAATCTCTGAAAGTACTGAGCCGATTACGAAAATTGTTTCTTGTTAGAAACATAGATAGCTCAGCCGTATTAATACTCTAGTAGCATTTATTTTTAGGGCAACAATAAAATGATAGCGTTTATTGTTTGCCCTAAACTATTCTGAAAGTTGCAGGGTCCTACGCGAACCAAGCCGCGGGGAAAAATATGGTTTTTAGGTAACTAACTTCTACGCCGGCTTCGCCCGCGTGGAATTAATACTTCCGCCGCACAGTGTTTTATAAAGCCCATTATTCGGATATCACATTTTTATTAAAAAAGATTATAGAAATAATCATTTCAAATGCAAGATTTCGTATCCTTATTTAGCTACCAAGTCTAGTTTTTGAGTTATATTTTTATGAAAATCGTCCAATTTCATCCGGATATTTTGAAAAACATTTATTTCGCTTAAATAATGATGTTAGGTACATTGATGGCGTCTCTTATGCTGGGTATTTTAGAGCACAAACGAACCTTGTAACTTAGTTAGATCCTCAGATATATACGAGTTTTTTGGTTTTTAGTTTTTCTTATTTTTGCCGAAAATTCCGCCTAATTGGGAAAAGTGATTTATTCTGAAACAATTCTGTTTACTTCTCCAATACACCACATAATTATGACATCCCAAATCCATGGAACTTAGAAGTTGTTCCAATTTAACTATTTTAGTTAGGGTTGTCATATTTTTATCCAGATTTTGTTGATAAAGTTTTTATTCGATATTGATAGTTGATTATTGCAACATCATTTTAAAATTTAACGGTCGTACTATTTTAGGGTCCCCTAAGTCCGTGTTTGTAAACCGTGAAAATTTATTTTGGAGATTTTCTGTTTCAGCAGATGAATTCATCGGACTTAGTTAAGGAGTCTCTTAGGACCTGATTAAATATTAAAATAAAAAAGAGAAAATTACAGATTATGTAGTTTGCTTGTAATATAAAACCTACTTTCCTGCCCTCTGTGCCCCAAATAGTCGTAACCATAGTAGTCGTGCCAGCAACGACCCCGTGTAAGTGTTAATACTCAACCCAATACGGTTACCCGGGCCTGCGGACGGCGAGTAGTGGGTAACTCGCCGTCCGATCAGCACCAGGCGCGAGAGTCGACGGCGCGTAGTGTTCCACGCGCGCCTCAAAGAGTTGTCAACAATAGGGACGGGGCCTGCCACGGCCGATGCCTGCCCGGGGGTTGAGGATAAATTCGAAAGAGTTACCTCGCCCCTGGACACTCAGGCAGGGAGGAACAGGGGCGGGTTTTAGTCAGTAAGAGTCTGACACGCCCTTCCGCTCCACGCTAGAGCGGAAGAACTCATAGGATGATTTCCCACCCCCCAAAAAAAAAAAAAGAAAAACCCAATACGATTGAGTATTGGAAGACGTACCATCGACACAAAAATAATAAATTATTTTAAACACACACAAGATAATCCAAGCATTCTGAGAAGAAATATTTAAGATTACTTATTAAAAATACCAATAATATTATTTTAACGATTTATCGTCCAACTTTTCGCGCGAAACCCTTGTTAGGTAAGTACCTTCTTGACAGTTTGAAATCGTCCTCGATTTTTAAAAATCCTAAGAAGATGAATTCACAAAATGGAATACACTTACAACTTTGTTCCTACAACAAAGTTCTAGTTTGTGTAACAGAGTTTGCCTCTGTGAAACGGGTCCTTGGCACTCGTTTACACAGGCAAGCTTCTCCCATAATTTTGAAATAAACCAATCATGTTGAAGTGACGTGACTTAATTTTGTTGTTTGGAGGTCCGGAAAGTACAATAGATTTGCAACTGCCTTTTAGTGCTTTGGCAAAGATGTTTTGCGGTTCTTTTGATAACTTTCGTGAGGAGCTTTTGAAAAAATGTCTTGCGAAGTTTTAAAAGTCGAGTACATTTTTGCTTTGAAGTTTATCTGAAAAGAGCGGCATTTACAAATTAATGTTTGGTGTGGATATAAAATCTGGTGGAAATTTTTATTTGTCTATTTCTAGACAATCATGTTTATTGTTTTTGAAAAATGAAGTTACATACATTGTATAATTAATGCGACACGTCAATGACTGCGTTCTAGACTGTCGACCAGTTTCTGAGTAACAGAACGTCAGTTTTTAACGCACTGCTGGAAAATAAAAACCTTATGAAATATTATTATTATTATGTTCACTAATTATTGTGTTGTTGTTTCCATGCTTAGATTAAGCCTTGTCGAGGACTTTATTTTTGTAACTTGTGTTTACTTTTTAACCGACTTTCGAAAAAGGAGGTTATATGTTGTAGGTATGTATGTATTTTTTTCATGTATATCCGCCGATTTCTCCGTTACTTGAAGACCCATTTTCAAAATTCTTCTTTTATCCGAAAGAATATACTCCCGAGGTGGTCCCATATAAATTTGATCGAAATTGCTTCAGCGCTTTTTGAGAAACTGAACAAAAACGAAAAATACGTATACCTAGATGACGTTCTTGTTTTCTCCAATAACGAGTGTGTTTAAATTCCACGTTCCATGTTATTGGGGTTTTTAGTTCTATAACAACTAAAAAGTGAAAAATAAAAAACTTTTTTACAGAAAAAACAACCGAACCAACCGAACTAAACAAACTAACAAACAAACAACAATAACAAACTATAATTTCGGAAATCGGTGTCAAATAACGAAGAAATAAAATACAAAGTCCGACTGCCGAAATTAAAGTTAGTTTTTTAATTTTAGTGTATTTTCTTTTTTGGAAGACGGTTGTTTTTTTTTGTAAAAAGCTTTTTCTTTATATTTTTTTAAAATATTTAAGATCATAAACCAATATTCAACACAAGTTTGTCGGCACCACTCAAAGCTAACGCAAAATTTATATAAACTATGATACTTCGGCTGTTAAGCCCAATCTAATCCCGGGTGTTACCACTGCGCGGATCGCCCAGAGGACACGTTGGAGCATACGGTGGAGGTTTGCCCCGCTTGGGCAGAGCACCGCAGTGTCCTCGTGGATGCGATAGGCGGCAGCAACCTCTCGCGCCCTGCCCTGGTTCAGGCCATGGTACGGAGCGAGAGGGAATGGGAAGCCGTCTCCTCGATGATTTCACACCCCACAAAAAAAAAGCCCAATCTAATAACACCTTATGTGCTGATAAACATCCTGCCATTTAGGCTACAGGGCGTGAAAAGGATAAATAGACATGCAGACATAGACTCCTTCGTCGGTTAAAAAAATATTTTTCTTTCTTTCAAAACGCATGAGGTGCACATAGAAAAGGAAAAATCCCAGCCACGTTTTATCGAAGCTGTTTGACAAAATCTACAGTCCCAAAATGTAAAACCCACTCCTTTATATATGCGTCACTTAATTTCCCGGTTCCATTTCTGTACCACTTGTAGCGGTATCAACACTAGTTTGTCGGCACCACTCAAAGCTAACGCAAAAGGGTACCTAATGAAAGACGGCAACCGCGCATAAATAATTGCGAGTTGCAGGCTTCTCGCCTTCAGATGCCACGATAACCTCTCCCTCGGTTGACTTTGGTGACCTTTGGGAGATTATGAACCGAATGATATTATTATGATTAATTTCTGGTATATTTTCTGTGTTTTTATAATATTTTCAGGTAGTTCACATAATAGTGGAATTCCCTGCAGAAGTCTGTGTTTCCTGATAGCTACAACCTGGGGATCTTTAAGTCAAGAATGAATAAGTTACTTCTATCAGGTGACATAGTGGTCAAGCGCGACCTTTTGTTTAGCTCGGGCAGCCCTGTAACTCCTTCGGTCACTCACGCAACCTCACGCAACCGCTCTTCGAGCCACGCGTGGAACACTACCTAGTCCCTACTGCCTAGTCCATATCGGACAGCAAGCTACCCATTACTCGCCGTTCGCAAGCCCGCACCTATGGTGGCCGGGAATCGGATTGCGACTCCCGACGCCAAGGCGTCTCCTGCGGCGGCTCTCCCTCACGCGTCCCGCCTCGTACTTCGCGAACTATCTCGCTCCGTACCTGGACCAGGGCTGGACGATGAGAGATCGCCACCGGTGGTAACCTTCGCGACGACACGGCGAAGAGAGGTAGTTTGCGTAATACATCACATGAATTGATGTATATTCTTTTCCTTCGTCTCGTTTGCCTATTTTCCCTTATTTTATTCGAAAAGTAAAGTATAAACCTTTGTTGGACAGCTCTACCATTGTTTTCGTTTAAATCTTGAAAAAAGCAGCTGGTTGTGCACGATGACTCAACTCATTGTGCCATTAGGTAATATTAATATTGTAAATACGACAGTTTTAATGGATATATGAATGGATGTTTGTTACTGTATTACGCCAGAATGGCTGAACGGATTTGAATGAAATTTGGCATAGAGATAGATTTTTTAGTTTAACGCATCAGGCCCATCCGCGAGGGGCCTAATGAAGGGGTTTGACGCGTTGATAACATAGCACAGAAGTTATAATTTATAGTGGGGGAAGTACAAATTCCACGCGGGTAAAGCTGTTAGCTGAAGCTATAGTTATACATAAGTTTCGTGTACTGTTGCTGAATAATTTTTTTTTCTGTTCTGTTCCGTTCTATTGTATTCTATTCTATTCTATTATGTTCTATTCTATTCTATTATGTTCTATTCTATTCTATTCTATTCTATTCTATATAATTATAATCATGTTCTCAGTTCATCGCAATTATCATCAGCCATTTTAATGTCCCCACTGCTGGGGCACAGGCCTCCTCTCTGTGAGAGGATGTGGGCCGTAATCCACCACGCGGGCCCAATGCGAGTGTATGTCACATGTCTTCGAATGTTTTTTTAGGATATGCCGGTGTCCTCACAATGTTTTTATTCACCGTTTTGAGAGTAGTGGTGATGAAATAATTTACACAAAGTAAAGCGCCTGCCTGGGTTTGATTGAACTCACGACCTACAACGTGCTACCACTGGGCCACCACTGCTCCCCCACTGCTTAACAGTTAAAATTTTAAAGTAAAGAGATTAATGGTGCTAAGTCTTTTTACCCACCAAATGTATCTCGATCGTATACAGAGATTAAGTTTGAAATTTTCTAATTTTTAACCGACTTTAAAAAGGAGGAGGTTATCAATTCGAATGTTTACTAAATATATATATTTTTTTTAATGTATGTTCTTGCAAAACTTCGTCATTTTTAAAGACAGATTTGCAAAATTCTTTCTTTGTTCGAAAGGGGTTTATTCCGAAATGCTCCAATTTAAATTTCATATGAACTTGATGATGAGTTTCGGAGACAGGCAACGGAACTCTTCAAAAAATGACAGCAAATCAACCGCGATTGCTGCTTTTTTATAAATATGCGTTGGTATCACAATTTAATGGGGAATCACAACTTAAAAGTGAAAACTAAAATCTTTTATTACAAAAAAATAAATAAAACCGACTTCCAAAGAAAAACAAAAATAGTGCAACATAACTTTAATTTCGGAAGTTGGTGTTAATAAAACGAAGAAACAAAACCAGAAACACCGACTTCCAAAATTTTCGTTTTCCTTCAGTGCACTGCAAATAAATAAAAACGCTACAAACCAAACAGTCTTACTTTTACGCCACTTAACAAACACACTCTCGTTTCATTACGTCAGATTACTTAAGAAATAATCAATTCATAGATCAGCTTAATCCCTTACATTAGCCGTAAGGCAGCGCATGCATCATGCGACCGAATTAGATCACCCGGGTTAGCTTAGGTCAATACAATTACATGTAATTGGTCGAAGGGGCGGGTATCATTAAGCCCATTCTTAGTCGGCATGTGTCATCATTAAATGTTAGTATTAGTCGTGGTCAGTCTTAGTGTGTGAATTTTAAAAGTGACCGTGTGTGGCGAGCTTTGGATTTTTTAAGTGTCGTGTTTTGAATATAAGGTAAGATTTTTTTTTGTTTTTTTTTTACTATTGTTGGGAGGATGATATTTTACCTTGCATATGATTGTATTTAATATTTTAAATGAGTGAATTACATTTGCAAAAATATATGTTTAAATCAAAATATTTAAAAAAATCCGTCTATCAAAACTACGTTGAAATGTTATGTGTGTTGTACAATAGATTAAATGGGCATCAAAATATTATAATTTCGTATAATGTAACTTCAAAAGATGTGTTAATGTTTGAGAACCTTGATGGTTGACAGCAAACGCGTTAAGTGGACATGAAAACATCACACACATTGAAATAATAGGATCATTTTTTAAACCTTTTCATAAGTATTCAAACCTTTTCATTTAGCTATATAGTATCAAATCTACAGTATGTAACGGAAATCTGCCCGTGGAAATGAACAAATTTCTTTAAGGAAGTCATAGTAAATTCTCAAAAAACAAAAATACTTTACATATAATTTATCATCAGCTGATCAAAATTTATCATCAGCTGATCAAAACGTGTCATCAGCTGATCAAAATGTATCATCAGCTGATCAAAATTCTTGTTTTTTTTTTCAAAATTGACCACGACTTTCTCGAAGAAAGATCTTCAATTCTATAAGTAAAAAATGTTTGTTACAACCTGTATATTTCATCTTCAACTTAATAACTGAAAGGACAAAAAGAAATATTGAATCAGCGGTAGGTATGTTAGGAAAAAATCTCTTGAGAAGATCATGGGAAGGTCCTTAAATTAAATTTCGAGAAAGTTTGCGTTCGAAAAGTAAGTAAAGAGAAAATCTACAAAGGGATATCAAAGTACTGTCGCATCAATCAGTGTAAGTAATTGCAAAAATTAAATTCCCCTAAGTAAGTAAAGTTGGGCCTATGTATGCGTTTGCTTTGGGACTTTTCAATCACAAGATGAAAATGTTTGTTCACCTTTCTTCGCTTCTTGTTAGAAATAACAAAACCGCAACTTTGTGTGGACCCGTAATGAGAACTCGAGAATTGCTCATTTTTAAACAAGCATTTTGTAACGTGTGCTTTTTTAACACACTTCCCTGAAACGAAAAAGTAATTTAGTTTTACAGACAAATTAAATTGTAAGTTTAGGTAACTAGTTGGTGCGTTATTTCGAAATTAATTACAGAATAATTAAATTCTTCTGTTGGAAGGAATTACAGTGTTTGTTTATTATAATAATTAACAAGGTTTTAGTAATAAGTAGCAAGGACTCATAGTGTTAGTAACAATTAACTTACAAACTTTGTTAGTAAAAACAATACAAAAACTAAACAAAACAATATCTGGGGGCATGGCAGACGAGCCAAGCGAAAGTACCTTCTTTATTTTTTTAAAAAAAAAAGAGGCACTACCTACCTTTTCTCGAAGCGCTTCGTCGTTTTTTTGAACCATCGTAACTTGGGTTTGGATTATAACCTAAAAAAAAAATTCTTGGAATATGATGGTCGATCTATCAGGTTAAGCTACGCTTGCCGGGGTTGGCCCATGGACATGAATGAGTGACCATCTTTACATACCGTGATTCCTCCGTGCCTCGAAAACCACGATAAGCCGTTGGTCCCGGCTGTCAATCGTGGATCTTTGACAGTCGTTACGGGTATCAGAAGCCCGAAAGTCTGACATCCCGTCTTACCAAGGGTATCGTATTACCCAGTAACTGGGTTGTGGAAGTCAGATAGGCAGTCGCTCCATGTAAAATACTGATATTCAGCTGCATCCGGTTAGACTGGAAGCCGACCCCAAGATAGTTGGGAAAAGGCTAAGCAGATGATGAGTAGACTTATTAAACATTTAAAGTTTCAATTGCATAGCTCTTTTACTTTAGATTTTATTGATATTAAAAAAAAACCCTGATTTCGTCACTGACTCACTAATGATAATCAAAATTCTTAGGGTACTTCCTGAAGTCCTAGTTTTAGTACACAAACAACAAAAAAAATCTAAAACTTAGAACTTTAACTCCCCAACTCCTTAACCTAGGCGATGGAAGTTTGTATGAAATTTTAGCAAATTTTGATGCTAGAGGTCTGAAAATTGATATAGTGACTCCTTGTTACTAACAATAAAATACATATTTCAGGATTTTTGTAAATCACCTCAAAAAAAATTAACAAAATAAAAAACATTGTCAAGCAACTTCCAAAAAGAAGTGAAATACCACCATAAACATTTTCATGCAAAATGTTGCCAAGACCATAAATGGTCTGTCACAGTCACTGTTTAAAAGTTATCAGTTCTCATGTAGAGCCATGCTTCTAACTCTACACGCCTGAACTCTACAAGCCCTAACTTCACAAACTCTATACCTTTTTTTTTTTTTTGTGGGTTGGGAAATCATCCAATGACTTCTCCCGCTCTGGGTGGAGCGGGAGGGCGTGTCAGACTCTTACTGACTAAAACCCACCCCTGTTCCTTCCTGCCCTGAGTGCCCAGGGGCGAGGTAACTCTGTTTCGAATTTATCCTCAACCCCCGGGCAGGCATCGGCCATGACGGGCCCCGTCCTTATTGCTGACAACTCTTTGAGGCGCGCGTGGAACACTACGCACCATCGACTCTCGGGCCTGGTGCTGATCAGACGGCGAGCTACCCATTACTCGCCGTCCGCAGGCCCGGGTAAACTCTATACCTTAGTCAAAATATGTGGCATGGCCATTTCGCTAACATCACATGAGCGTAAGGTCAAAAAATTATTCACAGTTCATTATTTTTCTGTTATACGTATTTAATGAGTGTATTTCGACTCACAAAATAATTTTATTGAATGTTTCCTCCTTCTGTTATTATGTATTATGTACCGCATAGGTGTGGTGGCCATATTTTACCGAAGAACCGGTTCTGGCCATGGAAATGAATAACTTTCTAAGAAAAAATAGAAAATTCCCAAAAAAATATTAGACTTTCCATAAATTATCATCAGCTGATCAATATTTAGGGAGGCAAAAAAAATAAAATTGTGTAATTTCTCAGGTTTTCTTGAAGAAAGTTGTTCATATCGATGGGCAGATGCAATTTTTATTTTTTAACCGGCTTTCGAAAAATGAGGAGGTTCTATGTTCATGTCAGTTGTGGACCGATTTTCAAATTTCTTTTTTTATCCGAAAGAATTAACTCTCGAAGTGGTTCCATACAAATTTTACCAAAATTGCTTCAGCGCTTATTGAGAAACTGAACAAAAACGAAAAAAAATACGTTTACCTCGATGACGTTTTGGTGTACTCCAAATGTTTAAATTCCACGTTCCATGTTATTGGGTTTTTAGATCACAACAACTAAAAATTGAAAAATAAAAAACTTTTTTACAAAAAAAACAACCAACTTCCAAAAAAAAAACACTAAAAATTAAATGTATATTTTGTGTATTTTTTTTGTGAAGTCGGTTGTTTTTTTGTAAAAAAGTTTTTTTTTTAAATTGTTAATTTAAAAAACTAATTAATTTTGTTTGTTGTATATACTTCTTAATCTCTCTATATTGCGCTATTGCAATCCAGTCTATTCTGAAAGACTGCATCCATCCTGCCATCTTCATCTAAGCCTGCTGCGATGAGAACTTATTATTATTTTAATTTAATTTTCAATTTAAGACGTTTGACAAGGTTTCTTAAGGCGCAGTTATACGACTTTTAATGGTTTTTAGTAGAACATCACGTCTAAATGACTAGATCTGGTTGATTGAAAAAAATATATGTCACTTTAAACAATTGCTGTCGTAATTTGATCTGAGAATATTAAAAATTATATGTTTATAACATAGTGTAATTAATTTGTAAAGTTATGTCTAACGTGGATAAAAAATTGAGAATCACGCAAAAAATATAAAGCGTATTTTCATTAAACTTTCACCATTTTAAAGATCATTTAATTATATGTATATAATTTAGTCTAAATATTTTATTTTATTACCTGTTGTTTTATGTGTAATAATTATATTAATAATGCGTCTAATTTCGGACAGCGCTTCTTGATGGGCGAGTCCTATTACTGGGTGGACGTACGACGCGTTACGTGAGCTCAGCGCAGAACACGCAAGCTAACCACTCAAGGTCATTGACAGTTAATAGCACCTTAAAGATTAACGAAAGGAAAAGTGGTTCAACACAAAAACCTCTCCTGAAGGGTTGTCTTCAAACTTTGCTAGTAGCATTGAACACTTAACTTTTACTGGTGCCTTGAATATTTTACAGAACGAATGGTTCTTTTAAACTTTATCCTGTGTAATCACTATAGAGTGGGAACATCGCACTCTTAAGAATTTATTTGAATGCGTTGTTTGTTAGCTGCGTTCCACTTTTGATCTGAGATCTGAATGAATTTTTTTAATTTAACACATGAAACTGTAAAAGTTTTACAGAAAAGTAAGTAGTTCAGTATTAAGAATTTGTAATAAAAAACTATAGACAATCACAAAAAGATGTATGTCCTTAATGATGTTTTTGTTCAGCATGACAATAGCGGCCATTGCCCTTTGCCTTAAACCTCTTCCTAGGAAATCAAACAATCATAATTATTGTGTACCGTTTTATTAATAAAAAATGTTGAGGAATATAAAAAAATGTTGATCTAGGACGGGGTTTATGGTTATTATTCATAATCATCATTTCAGCCGAAAGACGTCCACTGCTGGACATAGGCCTCCCCCAAGTGTCGCCACAACGACCGGTCCTGTGCATCTCGTATCCATCGGCTACCCGCGACCCTCACTAGGTCATCGGTCTACCTTGTGGGTGGCGAATGTAAATAACTGTACATATGTGGATCAATAATAACCACAATAATTAGGACAATGTTTTAACTTTTACTGTCAACATGACTATTATAATTTAATACGGGCGTACGAGTATAAACCGTATATGAATTTTCTGATTCCACTTATTGATTCTTTAATATTGTTTCGTAAATATTTAATTATTCATTCTCCAGCTAGAATGCACTATCAAATAATACTAATAATACCGATTCCTGTCACGGGATTCGACAGCATTATTTTCATAATGAAGGTTTTTTTTTTATGGGGCGGAAATCATCCAATGACATCTCTCGCTCTAGCGTGGAGCGGAAGGGCGTGTCAGACTCTTACTGACTAAAACCCACCCCTGTTCCTTTCCTGCCCTGAATGCCCAGGGGCGAGGTAAATTTTTCGAATTTATCCTCAACCCCCGGGCAGGCATCGGCCATGACGGACCCTGTCTTGTTCGCTGACAACTCTTTGAGGCGCGCGTGGAACACTGCGCGCCGTCGACTCTCGGGCCTGTTTCTGATCGGACGTCGAGTTACCCACTACTCGCCGTCCGCAGGTGTGCCTCCGAAAACCGATATCTGCATAGGTCTGCTACGTCGAATCCCTTAATGTCAAGCGAAATGTCATGTCGCACTCCAAGTGGTAATACTTATGTCGTATTTTATATATATTGAAAATGGTAAGTATTTCAAAATGTAGTTTTGTTAACTATTATTTTTTATAGGTAAAGGCAAAACACCGGAAAGCTTTGGCTATGGTAGACCTTTAGTCCAACAGTAGGATATCATAGATTGAAATTAGGTTTTATTTTAATCAAATGTATTTTTATTTCTACTACCCTACTTCCTATTAATATTATAAATGCCCGTCATTGTGCATGAACTGTATAATTACTCTGTTCTGTGTTAAGATGTGGTGTACAATAAGGAATTATGAATGTTTGTTACTCAATCACGTCGGAACGGCTTTACGAAGCTGTATCAAATTTGGCACAAAGATAGATTATGGACTGAAATAGCAAATAGGCTATATTTTACATTAGAGAAGTAGTAAGTTTACACAAGCGGAGCCGCTGGCAGAAGCTAGTATTTAATAAATTATTTTTATTCTTATCTCATTGTACTTTACATATAACATTTAAACAATAATTAAATCCTAGTCCCGTTTGATACTCATTGCCAGGTAAACTCACTATTACAGGATTATGGTCTTTTTTTTTAGGCGGAGTGGGAAATCATTCAATGATAGCTTCCGCTCTTTGTGTCAGACTTTTACTGACTAAAACCCACCCCTGTTCCTTCCCTGCCTGAGTGCGCAGGGGTAACTCATGTTGAGAATTTATCCGCTACCCCTAGGCATGCAGGCACCGGCCACGATGGGCTCCGTCAGTGGTGACTGACAAACATTTCTTTGACTGGTGCTGATTGGATGGCGAGCTACCCACTACTCGCCGTCCGCAGACCCGGGTCTACGGTCTCGTCTCTCGACGTCCTACGCCCAGTGCTTCTCCTGCGGCGGTTGCGGCCGCGAGTATGAGGGCCACTCCGTTGAGCTTCCCTTACCCGTCCCGCTTCCGCCTGCGCGAGCATTACTGCTTCGCAGAAGGAAGACATGGCATCCCATTCCTTCTCGCCCCGTACCAGGTGAGATAGTGGTCAAACGCGTGCCTATCAACAATAAAAAAAAAAAAAAAACTATGGCCTGAACCAAGGCCAGGCGCGAAAGGTCGCTACCGCCTATCGCATCCACGAGGACATGGTGGTGCTCCACCCAAGCGGGGCAGTCCTCCACCGTTTGCCCCACCGTGTTCTCTGGGCGATCCGCGCAGTGATAACACCCGGGCGTTTCCTCCCGCCTTATACGAAACAGGAACCCTCCGAAACAACCATGTCTGGTGAGAACCTGCGTCAGGCGGAAGCTGAGGTTGCCGTGACTCCTCTCCAGCCACTCCTCAAAGAGGGGCACTACCGCCACGATGGTGGCGTGCCCAGCGCTGGGTTGCGACAGTCGCTGTCTCCATGTCGCCATGAGATCCAGCTGGAGCTCCGTCTGCCGAGCCGCGAGTTGTCGCGGCAGCGGATTTTCGCCCCAGCGTTTGGTCTCCTCGCACCACTCCCAGAGCAGCGCAAGGACCTTCGCCTTCAGATCTCATGGCGACAGGATTATGCCCTAAACCAACAAAACAAAATTATATTCACAAAATACAAAACGAGTGGGTAAAGTCAGCCTTTTGAGGTTTCAGCCTATTCTACTGGAAACTTGATATACTTAGAGACAGACTACCATTTGGCGGTAGATAGTTAACCGCAAACCTAACGCCTTGAAATTCCAACAAAACTATTATAGTGTCTAATTTGGATTGTGTTCTGACTCCACTAAATACTGAATTTGACATTTGATGTTTAATTACTTTTGGTTTTAGAGTGAATTAATTTTCAACGCTACCAAGAGATACCGACCTTCAAAATTATTTTTCAAATAAAATTTGTTCTACAGTTAATTCGTTTTAGCATGGCAATAGCGGTGACTGCCCTTTTTGGTTTCCGTACCCAAAGGGCAACCAACGAAACCCCATTACTAAGCTTCTACTGTCTTGGCTTGTATCTCATGAACCTATAACGGTCACTGTTTTCAGAGATTCTGTATTTTTATTGATTATTTGGGACGGCTTACTTCATTATTTTCGGTTATGAAATTAAGAGTGTTAGTAAGTTAAGATGAATAAACACAATTGCCAAGCTAAAACGAACCAACTATACCAAAAAAAAAATCGTTTGAATAGAAACAAAAAAATCACCTATTCTAAGCGCAATGCTCGTGGAACTTCATTGCGAGACACTAATATTTTAATTTTCTTCGAAAGTTTCCGCAGCTCAGCAATTAGACAATTCGTATTATTAAAATTTCAGTAACGATTCAAGTCGGCGGCAAGCGGAATACATCTCTGGCTAACTTTCTTAAGGATAGAAGGTAATGTATGTAAATGAATGTAACTTTATTCCCTTAGAGCTATTAAGGCGACTTTGACCGTTTGATAAGTGGGGAGTGAGCAGAACTTTTCATTGGGTTAGGTCTTCAAAGAATATGCAGATGGCCTGTAATATGATTAGGTTTACGTTTTAAAATTTCGTCTTTACAAAGGAACTTTGCGGCAAGTTCTCGATGAAGGACGGATACAGTTTTATAATTGAGTTCGGGTTTGTGGCGATGAATATTTTGCACTCCACGATGTTCAACGCTCAGCATATTTGTACCGAGATACTATACGAATCGTATGGATAACCATGAATTAAGAAAATGAACTTTTGCTTATTGAGCTCTGTTTGTTGGCGAGAAATCGAAAATCGAATGCCTAAGATGTGTTGGCGATAGTGGTATTATAATGAATAATATAACTTTATTATTAAGTAACCAGACTCATAGTGCTAAATAACAATTAACTAAGAAACTATATAAGTAAAAACAATGTCAAAAATAAATAAACAAAACAATACAAAAACTAAAGAGAACAACACAGAATAATACAGGACATAGAAAAACAGTTAGTGATACCACAACTGCAACGTCACAGATCCAGCTGAAACCCTGCAAGCGACTCCACACACATACAATAGGTAAAGATAAGAACGAGAGGCTCCCAGATGGACTCAAAATGTGTTACTTATTATATAAATCTTGAAAATTGATGTCCAAATGTTGTTAAAAATCTCTTTTAGCTAAATTACAAAATAATTTGAAAATTCTTTTCAGTATTTTTAATGATGATAAACATTACACGTCTTTTTTAGAGTCACATTGTCTACATAATAAAAATAGCAATAACGAGCTGTAAAAATACGAAATTTTATGTAGGCAGAATAATGTTACAGCAAATGTTTATGGCCATAAAACAACAGACTCTATTAATAAAACGAACCATTAAAACCATCGAGTGGAATGAGTCATTACCCAGAAAGCATTTTCCAATGAATTCACAATAGTTGAGCGAGTAGTATAAAAACGAAATGAAATACTAAATGGATTTTAATAACTGACGTTGAGTGTATACAAGTACCATTTATCGAAATTGATGTTAACGTCATTATTTATTCAAGTCGGCGAAAACAAACCAACTAAAATGATTATTGAACAATCTAATTACTTTTGTGTGAGGGGTTAGGACAGACAGGTCAAGGTCGGCAAAGTTTATTGAACCCAGAAAAAACCGGCAAAGTGCGTGGCGGACTCCGCACATATATGGTTCTGTTCCAAATGAGGGCACTTCAAAGAAAAAATTAGGTTATCAATATATTGGTATTTACTAGTAAGATATAGGTAATAATAAACATTATCAATAAATTTCAGTTAAAAAAATCATCGTATCTAAATTTTATGACAGACGACAGTCAGACAGACAAACGGATAGACGGACAGACAGACTGTACACGATGCTTTTCGCGATAGGCGCGAGGGTTGAAGGATTTGTGTGTGACTGGCGTATTGTTGTCTCGCGACACTCACGTGTGATGATATGAGCAAGTGGGTCATTCAATTGATACACAGATGAAATAAAAATGGTATATTGTTACATAAAATAAAAGGTAAAATGGTAAGAGTCAAATGAAGCACAGGTTTACACAGAATTACAGTTGAAAACACAATATGAATTACTGCCCCAATAGTGGACAGTAACTAATGTCTGTACAAGGAGTGGTACAAGACACTTTAAACCGCCGTACAAGGTGTGGTACTAGGCGATAGGAGCGAAGCCAGAGGCCTACGAGCTCACTTGAGTCACTAACGCTGAGAGACTAATTTTGACTTTTTTTTTTTTTTTTTTTTTGTGGGACCTATCGCAGTTCAACCCTATTGGTTGTCGACTGCTCAACCGAACTTGCCTGTGAAGGCTCTAATAAAAATAATTAAAGCCTCCAACCAGGACTTATTAAAAAAAACTTACAAACTAAGTGACCACGCTAAGGGCACCCCCTGCGGGGTACGGGCCTCGGCTTAGGGCGTCACTGGGGGCAGCAAGGGAAGGCTGGATCAGGTTTCCATTAATTGGGGGATTTACTGGCTCAGCGGCACGTGCTGGCGAGAGACGGGGAGGGCAATGACCAAGAGTTCGCGACGGGCCTCGCCGGCGAGGGCGGAAACTCGGCGGCCTGGTACGGTGTTTGCGAAGAGTGCTAGTTTCCCTACGGCTCTCTTGGAGCAGGGTGGTAGCGTCATCTGGGACTAGAAGGGTATGCCGGGGGCGGCGAATCTTCGAGATTTGAGAGGGAACGTATCGGGTAGCCGATGCGATGAGGGGGTTACGATGTTTAGCAGCAGTTTCGAGGAAGCGCTGGGTGGAGCGTTTCATGAACTGCTGCAAGGTGGGGATTTTGAGGTCGACATGCAGCTCCTCATTCCTCACAAAGTAGGGGGCATCCACCACCTTGCGGAGAAAGCGGTGCTGCAGTGTCGACATCTTGTGGAGGCGACGGGGCTTGGCATGTGCGAACACTGGGCAAGCATAGGTCATGATTGGTCGGATGACCGAAGTAAAGACACGCAATTTGCACTTTAGTGACAACTTGCTCTTGGCGTTCAGGAGGTAATGAAGCCTACCTTGAGCAAAGGCGGCCCGCGAACGGGCCTGCCTTATGTGCTCGGCGAAGGAGAGATGCTGATCGAGGATCACCCCTAGGTACTTGGCCTGCTTTTCCCAAGGGATCGGCTTGCCGTACATGGTGATCGGACGGGGGGGTACGACCGTTTGACGCGGTCTAGAATATAGGACAGCCTGACTTTTCTCGGGGTTTACCTCAATTCTCCATTTCCGGAACCACAGGCCCAGCTGGGTAGTGTAGGTTTGGAGATTGAGGCCTATCTGTGTGGGGGAACGACCCGAATAGAAGATGGCCGTGTCGTCAGCGAATAGTGCTAACTGGGCCTTTTTGGGTTTAGGGATGTCGCTAGTGAACAGCGTGAAGGCTAGGGGGGATACCACAGAGCCCTGGGGGACACCAGACCTTATAGGATGGGGGGAGGATAGAGCGCCCTCTACGCGATAGCGAAAGGTGCGATCCGACAGGTAGTCTCGCAAGATGAGTACGAGACGATCTGGCACACCTAGTTGATACAGCTTATAAATTAAGCCATTGTGCCAGACTTTGTCGAACGCTTTCGCTATATCGAAGTACAAGACACCGGTCGAGTATTTACGCTGGAACCCAGCGCTCATAAGCTCGACCATTCGGTATACTTGTTGGACGCACGAGTGTTCGGAGCGGAATCCGAATTGCTCGTTGGGAATGAGACTCTTAGCCTCAGCAAAATCTTTGAGTCGCTTATGAATAAGCTTCTCGTAAATCTTGCCGAGGACATTGAGTAGACTGATGGGGCGGTAGCTAGTGGGGTCGGATTTTGGCTTGCCTGGCTTTGGAATACCAATGACAGTGGCCTGTTTCCACGCTTGAGGGAACATATTATTACTTAAGGCGCCATTGAAGATGGCGGTCAAAAGCATAATAAGTTGGGCTGGGAATAGTTTTACAGCTCTGTTGGATATTCCATCAGAGCCAGGGGCTTTTCTGGGCTGAAGTTTCCTGATGACGTCTTCTACCTCTTCGGGAGTGACGGGGGGTAGCGGGTCATCAGGATCTTCGACCGGAGGGAGGGAAGCTCTCCTTTCGACCTCAGCATCCACCATGTCTAGGTGGGCCTGGTCTACTGGTTGAGAGCTGGGAGAGCATTGGGACTCTAGACTGTCGGCTAGGCATTCCGCCTTTTCGGCGTTATCAAAAGCGACACTCTTGTCAGGACGAATGAGAGGAGGCATTGAGGCCTCAGACTTGGACCGTAGCTTTCTTTGGAGGTTCCAGAAAGCCAGGTGGTTGGGCTCGAGTTCGCTCAGCGTCTTTTCCCAGTTCGCAGAACGATGCTCAGCAGTACGTCTCTTTACAGCACGCTGTAAGCGACGCATGTGAACCTTGTTTGCGTGACAGGGAAAATTGCTGTATGCACGAATGGCAGCGTTCTTCTCAGTTATCAGACTCCGTACATCCGCTGGGAGTTTCCAGCGACGGTCCTCCGTCACTGGCACCTCTCTTGAACAGTCGTTCAAGACGGTTCGCACGTGATCCGCAAGCGAGTCGATCGCCGCTGACGTGTCAGCGACTGAGCTAATGTGGTCTGGGATAGAGTCCAAGTGAACCGACGTGGTAGATTTCAGACTTTCGCTTACTTTCTTCCAGTCAGTGATCACTTGGGTGGGGGGGGGGGCAGATTTGGGTCGGTCACACCTGAGCGGGAGCCCAGGTGTAGGAACACCGGCCGGTGGTCAGAGTCCAGTTCATGCAACACCTCTACCGAATGCAAACGTAAGTTTACATTCTTTAGAAGCGCCACATCTAGGACGCTGGGGGTATAACCTACAGTGTGGGGGTAATACGTGGGGCTCATCGGTACGATGACGTCGAAGTTGAGGGTAGAGCTCAGATTATGTATGAGCCTACCCTTGGGGTTGGAGTAATTGTGGCCCCATATAGGGTGTTTGGCATTGAGATCACCTGCTAAGATGACGGAACTACTCATGCCGAAGAGTTTAGTGAGGTCGCTGGAGACGGCATCAATCTCATCAGGAGAGGATGCTGAGTCAGGTGGGATGTAGGCGGAAATGACTGTGATTGGCTGATGGCCAGTCATACCTAGCCGACAGGCAGAGTACTCAAGAAGAGATTGAGGGGCGGGAGGGGCGAGAGGGATACAGTGAAGTTCCTTCCTGTAGTAGATGAGAGTGCCTCCCTTGTGCTTTTGCAGTCTATCATTGCGAACTAAGCGATAGTTGGCAATTCTAGGGTCACTGCGGTAGGGCTTCAGGAAGGTTTCCTGTATGAGGAGAATGTCAATTTGGTGATCGCGAAGAAATTTCGCGATCTCATCCCGCTGGCTTTTGTAGCCGTTAGCGTTAAACGTAGCTAACCTAAGGGAACGGGGTTTGAGGCAACATATTTTTGCGTGCTTATCCATTACGGTGCGCAATTCATACTGTCGAGGGATTTTGCGATGCCTGCAAAGTCGGACCATATTTTATGGGCCGACATCAGGTTATACGTACCTGACGCGAAGGCTTGTTTAAGCACTGCGTCAAGTGCTTTCGCCTCGGGGGTGAGGAAGATTGAGTATGCCCGCAAAATAGTGCAGGCAACACTCTCTTCCGGGGAGTATGTGGAGGGGGTGGTGGTGATGCCAGCTGCAGGGGCCTTCGGCCTCTTTGCTGCTGCCGTGGCAGCGGGCCTTGGTGCCGCAGCTAGGGGGGTGGTGGCAACTGGCGCCGCCGGGGCAGGGGCTGGCGCTGCGATGGGTGGGCCCAACAGCGCTGGGAAAGCGGCTTTTGGGGAGGGGTGGGAGGTGAAGGGGCCGCGGGGGCCGCTAGGGCTGGAAAAGCTTTCTGGTGCGAAAGCTTAGTCCACGGCGAAGGCCTCTGTGGCGCGAGGCGTTCAGGGAGGTGGGAGGAGGGGACTCTCCCGGAAGGGCACTCCCTATTTTGGTGGGCCTCTGCCCGTTTGGCCACTTTGGGGGCGATTTTGGGCGCTTTGGGGCAGCCCCGGTAGTTAGCCGGGTGCCCTGACTGGCCGCACAGCACACAGCTGGGGGGTTCAGTGCATTGCGCCCGGTCCTTGGGACGGGGGCAATCCACTGTGCCGTGTTCCCCTAGACACTTGACGCATCTAGGCTTGGCGAAGCAATTGGACTGGGAATGTCCATATAGTTGGCAGCGATGACACTGCCCTACCAAGGTTGGTTTATGCGGCTTCTCGATCGAGATGCCGGAAAGAGAACATACGGATTTTACTCCGAAGATGGGGTGATGGCCCTCCGTGGGTTCACATACGACACTTACCATGTCGTATATTTCCCCACCTCGGGCTCTGTGGAGACGGTGGACGGAGATCACAGGGATCTTCTGAAGCAGGAGGTCTTCCTTGACCTCTTCTGGGGTGATTTCTTTGGGAACACGCCTAATCACCACTCTGGTGGGCGTGTCCTCGGGGAGGGTGTAAGTGTGAAAACTTACACTCCTCTCTTTAAGCGCGCGGGTCAGGCTGCGGTAGTCGTCCGAGGACCTTACCTTCACCTTGATGCCGACCGGACAGGCCGTGGCTGTCGTGTACTGGATCTTGCGATCCACACACATTTTGGACACTTCGGTCCAGCGGGCTTTTTCCTGTATATACAGGGGGGGCGGGGCTCGCTGCTTCCTGGGAAGGTTAGCAGCTGACTTGGGGCGGGGAGTGTTGCTGCTCTGTGACGCAGAGGCAGCAACGGCGGGCTGTCCAGAGGACGAGGGGGTTGGGGTGGGGGCGGGGGAGGGGGCAGTGGCCTTCTTAGCCTTGGTAGGCTTTGAGAGCTTCCCCTTCTTCTTCCTTTTCCCCCCGACGACCGTAATGAAATCATCGTCCTCCGAGGAGGAGCTGATCACCGACGATTCCGAGTCGGAGGTAGGCGGGGAGGGGGCGGGGGCTGACGTGTCCATGACGTCGTCCGCAAGGACGGTGGTGAGGTCCGGCTTTGGGGCTGGGAAGGCGGGATGGACATTTACTTTCTGTCCCTGCTTTTCCGCTGGAATGATTCGCGGAGGGAGTGCTTGGCTATCGGCGGAGGCGCCATTATCGGCAACTGGGGGAGAGAGGGGGCTGCCTAGGGCATCCGTAAAGGAGTCGATGGGCGATGAGGCTGCGGTTTGCAGCTCTGCAAACTTTTGGCCGTACCTGGCCTGGAAGTCGGGGTCCTTAAAAAGGACCTCGGTGACGAACGCAATAATTGCGTCCGTCATGGTGAGGGGGGGACCGCGGTGCTAGCTAGTAGCCAGCACCCTAAGGTTTAGAAACGTAGGATTCCTACCATACGACAGGGATATTTGTTGCACCCGTTCCTACGGCAACAAATGGAGTTTGGACGGGATGAGGGGTTGGTGCACTATGTGCTATGTGCACCGGAATTGGGATTTTCCCACTGCCAGTCCCGCAGACTCACAGGACTGTCGCTGGCTAAAGGAGTCTTGGCCGCAGTAGGAGGAATGAGTGAGTGCTTAACTTCGTTGACACCGTTAGGTTTCCGTTAAGACTACCACGTTTTTGACGTTTTTGACAGAATACGTTTTGACAGTACTATCTTTAGCTACCTTTAAAAAGGCTGCCTCAGATATGAATTGTCCCGACAGGGACAGTTTGGGATTCCCTCCGCTACCTTAAAAAAGGCTGCTTCAGAAATAATTGTCCCGACAGGGACAGTTTGGGATTCCCTCCGCTACCTTAAAAAAGGCTGCTTCGGAAATAGACGGCGGCGTTGCGATGACGTCACGCAGTCGCAGCTGTAGAGCTCGAACGCAGGAGCGCGCGAACAATGGAGCGGCGCGATGACGTCACGTAGTCGCAGCTGAGAGCTCGAACGCCGGGGCGCGCGAACAATGGAGCGGCGGCACGGAGTGGGGAGCGCTGGGTACGACCGTCGCTGGCGGCGGTCGGCGGGCGAATATATGCCTAATTTTGACTGCCAGGGGAGCCTATATATATCACCCAAATTCTATGGGGCACGTAGTGAAGCTAATGCCGACCCGGACAGCCAATACATTTTGTTAATTTTACAAATTAACTTGAACATTAACGTTCGACCAATCACAGGCATTCTGACATTTTGATGACAACCAATCAGAGAAGTCTCAACTTATCTCTTATGTAATGAACACCTGCATATTTACTTTACATATTTACTTGTCTTTCTAACGACAAAACTGACATTTATACATAATACAAAATATGTATTCGAAGGACAAACTGAATCTACGTTATACTTTACTATTAGATTCTAAATTCACATTCTCACAAATCTATAAACTACAATAAAAACAAAGGAACTTTACATATGTATTTCAATATGTACATAAAACAACATGGTGGACTCCGAAAACTTTCCACTGTCTGTAGCCAATCATGAGAAGCATGAATATGATCAACCAATCGCTGACTAGCCGAAATTTCTTACTACGGACTTTAACACAATTGGTTAATTTATAGCGCTGTGGCATGCACTACTTGCGCTATACAAAAAAGTTACCTCATAAACCTTGACATTGAAAATGTTTTACCTTTATTCTTATGATACTTAAAACATAAGAAAACATACTTAGGACATAATAAGGCATACTTTAGACATAATAAGGTATACTTAGGACATGAAAAGACATACTTAGGCCATAATAAAGCATACTTTAGGACATAACAAAAACGAACTATGCTAGCTGTAATTTGCTATGGTCAGAGTGATGGCGCCATTTTCAACACCGGGGTGATGGTGGATCCTCTACACAGACAGAGGGACACGTGAGTGACAGCAATAAAGATTTTTTTCAAATAATATAATATAATATAATATTCCACAACTATCACACAACGCCATCTAGTCCCAAGCTAAGCAGAGCTTGTGTTATGGGTACTAGACTACTGATAAACATACTTATATATTTCTAAATACATAAATATTATAGATAAATTACACCCAGACACAGAAAAAATGATCGTGCTCATTACACAAACATTTGTCCTGGGTGGGAATCGAACCCACGAACTCCGGAATTAAAAATTAAAAATTAAGAATTAAAAATTAAAGAACGAAAAAGAGACAACCATAAACCAGTCACTTTTTAAGCAGCCTGATGCAATTGGTAGCAGTTATTTTCCTTAATTAAAGATCTCATGCCACCAACTGCAACGACTGCTTCAAAAGTGACTGATTTGGAACTTCGATACACTACATGAGCACGTTACAAAAAATACGTTATCACTTACCTAATGGCGGCTGCCTTTTTTTTTTTAAAAATTGATTTAGCCTCTGTCACTTCGACAGTGAAACCCAATTTAATAATACCTCATTTGTTGAAATCCATCTAGCCGTTAGGCTACAGGCTACAGGGCATACCACAGAAATAGATTTATAAACATACCCGTACATACATACAAACTTTCGAGAAACATTACCATCCTACGGGGGCAGTCGGTTAAAAATACATCATTCATCCCGTATTCCTAGAAGGTATATAATATGTAACATATAATATATGGAACGCCCAATGTTTGTTTGAAAAAATTAACATATTTTTCACACCTTGCTGCACTTTGCAAACAAGATGATGCCCAAGATTACACACAAATAAATGCATTTCGTTGTTTAATTTTTTCGTGGTTCCAGTATTTAAACACAAACCAAGTGCAAACAAAGATAACATCATCTTTCTTGCCTTATCCCATGTTACTGGGTCGGCGCAATAAGTTTTTTTTCTTCCATTCTGTCCTGTCAGCCGTCACGCTATCACTGACTCCCTTTTCTTTCATATCACTCCTCACACAATCCATCCATCTTTTCTTTGGCCTCCCTCTGCCTCTCCATCCATCTACATTTATAACTATTTCAGTTACATGTGTTTCATCCCTCCTCTTCACATGACCATACCAAGATAAGCGGTTCCCTTTCAGCTTTTCTGTGATTGGCGCCACTTTTAGACTACCTCTAATATACTCCTCTAATTTTGCAAACAAAGATAACCCAATGTTTCATTTGAATTAAAGGACATTGCAAGATTCAGAGTAGTCGTGGCCCAGTGATAATGGTCCCTATGTAGTGTCGCAGATCGTGGGATCGCACCTGTTCATTTCCAGAAAGGCACAATAGTAGCTTAGGCAAGCATAGACAGCCTTTTTAATGTTCCCACTGTTGGGACACAGGCCTCCTCTCTACTAGCGAGTGGGCACTATGTACACTGGAATGCGCGTCAATTTTGGCCGTATGTCATTCGAGAGCAGAGGTGGCCCAGTGGTAATAGCCGCGACTTACAAGTTTGTGAGTTCAAACCCAGGCAGGCGCTTTACTTTTTTTGTGTAAATTATTTCATCACCACTCCTCTCAATACGGTAAAGGAAAACATTGTGAGGAAACCGGCATGTCTTAGAACCAAAAATTGGAAGACATGTGACCTCCACCAATCGCCATTGGGCCTACGTGGTTGATTACGGCCCACGCCCTTTACAGAGAGGAGGCCCCAGCAGTGGGGACATTAAAATGCTGATGATTATGCTCTCAAAATGATGAAGGAAAACATAGTCAGGAAACCAGCATATCTTAGATAAAAAAATTTAAAAAAGATTTGCTTTAAAAGACTTGCTACCTCCACCAACCTTCACTAGACCCGTCTGGTGAATTAAGGCCCACTCCCTATGTTAGACAGGAGGCATAGTCTCAGTAGTGGGTGGGATCTTTTTATTATCATTAATGGGCCTGCGTTTGACCACTATCTCATCTGATGGTAAGCGATGTTGAGGTAAAAGACGGAGCACGTATTTTAAGCTGATTATTATGCTTTTGCAAGATTCAGAAATTTATAACCTCAATCGGGACCTAAAAGTTCAGTTCATCGAAAAAGTGATTAAAAATTCTTATGAAGCGCAGGAACAGAGACTTTATCAGCATGTGATCTTCGAGGTAATCCAGCTTCTAGATTACATGAATATAGTGAGATGACTAAAATTAAAAAATAAAAACGAGCTAGTCTTATAGTGTAGTCGCATAGGATGTGTGACATTTGACATCTCACCTTGGTTATAAGCAACATTAATATTCTATCTTGAAAAATAAAATTAAAACGTTTACTTCCGATTTCGACCGCGCGCACGCTTATCGTGCACGCGCTCTACCATCTGACGGCCAACTCTACCACCGCGCGCGCTCATTGGTCAGATCGAACAGCGCACGGTCATAGGACAAATCAAATAGTGCGCGCTTTCCCGGCTTCCTGTTACACACTTCCGTCCCATTTCACGAAATCACTTCCACAGATTGCAGATAAGCGTGAGGAAAGTTGTCACACATCAAAAAACAAAACCGATCGAGTTAGTGTTTAGTGATAGTGAATACTGTAATGTAGCGGAAGTGTTACCTGATAAACAAAGTGTATTTGCCTTAATAGAGACAATAAGAAAAGTGCTAAAAGACGCATTTTTATTAAAGACAATTTATTATGTTTTAATTTTTTATAAGTCTATATACAAGACTAGATTGTAATAAAATAAGGGTCCAAGCTATAGATTTCCGGGCCTGCGGACGGCGAGCAATGGGTAGCTCACCGTCCGATCAGCACCAGGCCCGTGAGTCGACGGCGCGTAGTGTTCCACGCGCGTCTCAAAGAGATGATTGTCAGCCACCACTGACGGGGCCCATCGTGGCCGGTGCCTGCATGCCTCGAATAAATTCTCAACATGAGTTACCGCTCCCCTGGGCACTCAGGCAGGGAAGGAACAGGGGTGGGTTTTAGTCAGTATGAGTCTGACACGCCCTCCCGCTCAACCCTAGAGCGGGAGAGAGAGAGACGATTTCCCACACCACAAAAAAAAAGCTATGGATCTGGCACACGGGCGACAAGGAAAAAAAATGCCTGTTTAAATATTGTGCTACACCGCATAGTAGGTTAGTAGGTAGGTGGTCTTTTGTACCTCACAAATAAATACAGAATGTTCCTTAAACAGGATATCAACAATTTCGAATATTAAAAGGAACACACAAGGCTGACCAACACCATTTATAACCAAAGTAATAAGAGTCAAATTAATGTACTAATAATTTATTAGTCATGCGGGTGTGTTCCGTCAAAAGCGTCTATCTCCCTCAGGACTTGTGACTCTTTCGTAATTATTTATTTAAACGTAGGTACTGTATAAGCTCAAGTCTGCTAGCATATTTTTGGTTTCGAACACCATAAATACAATTCTATCCACCTCGAGAGAGTACTTTCTGTGAATTTTATAGATGTGAGCATATTACAAGAATATGACTTTTTTTAGGAGTACTAGTTTCATTGTTTTTGTTTTTTATTAGATCTCTTGAGTGATATTGTACAATTCTCTCATTATAATTTCTCACTTAATCTTTTTGCTTGTAGGCAACTCTGAGTGATTCATAATAATGTATTTATTTAAATTAATCACTTCAATATTACTGTTTGCTTTAACCAAACATAATTATTAGAAAACAAACAAAATAATGTTACTATAATATTAACAAATTGACAATATCGTAATCCTACTAATATTATATTTGCGAAAGTTTGTATGTTTATATATCAACCACGTAAAAACGGCTGAAGGGATTTGAATGAAATTTTGCAATTTGCACACAGACAGATTATAACCTAGATTAAAACATAGGCTACTTTTATTATGCGGGCGAAGCCGCTGGCAGAAGCTAGTAGGTAATATTTAACACAGATATTACTATATCACAAATATTTGCATTGGCAACACCAATACAACCCATAACATAGGGTACTGGCTCCGAAATGACATGTCCAAGCTGTAATAATCTATATCTATTATCTATTCTAAGGGAAACATTATTAATTGAATTAAGCCCTGACTCTGTAGCCGGTATCACCACGTAATGAAATTAGCATTTAATATTCATTCGACAAAGGATTCGGTAGACGTATCAAATATTTGTTAATAATGTAATTTTGTTGAGCTAGTAAATTATTATGAACGTGTCCAGTTTTGTGTACAAACTTAATTGTTATTTTGTTTTGGTTTTCGATGTTAGCCATTTCATTTTAGTGTTTTGTTATGATAGTGTGAAGCTGTCTGTTAATTAGGTAGGGTATTTTAATGGCAAATGGTGGGTTTTTAACTGACTGTTCCAGAAGGAAAACACTACCCGTTTTTCGAAAGTATGTATGTTTGTATGTACCTATGTATATGTGTGTATATTTTTATATTTATTTCTTTGGCACGCGCTGTAGCATAAAGAGCTTGAGGGAGATTGGTCTTGACCACTGAAGTGATAGCTATATGAATTTTGAAAAAAAAAAATAGGGACCGCCATTAGGTAAGTGTAGTCGTATTTTTTTGTATCTTAGTCATGTGGGGTATCATTTTGATATTTTCAATTTTTTCACTCCCTGCGCGCTGGTGTCTTTTTGTAAATTTTTCGTGCCCCATGCGATCACATCATCAACGCAAGCCTTTCAATGATAAAAAAGTCAGTCTCTAAGCTAAACTGCGGACGGACAGACGGACAGAGTGAAAATAGGGATCCTATCTAGGACTACGAAACCCTAAAAAGTAGAAAAATGTTACAATTGTCGTATAATTACAAGATAGTTTTATGGTTTACTCTCCCAAATTAGTGAAGCCGTAAACATTTTATTTCATAGTTGAAGTAATTTTACTTAATTTTGTTACAAGCACGTTAATAAAGAAACACTAATCCCGAATGGCCTGTAGTTGTTCATTATTTAATCTACTTAGCTTGCAGACTAAGTGATAATGATCCTCTTACACGAGTCGATTGAAACATTTGTAGCAGTATTGACTAAGAACATTGTAAGCTGCCTTGATCCGTAAAATTAGCTTTATTTGGCTTTGCTAAGCGGGTTTTTGCTCTCATAAAATATTATTCTTTCTGTATTTAAATGATCAAGATTAAGTCAATATTGTAGCGTCTTTTCAGTCATATTAAGATTATTAGAAACTGCTTCGTTGGTCTACTGTTCGCAGACGCGACTGCTGAGTTTGGGGTCCTGAGTTCGTTTCACGGGTCGGACAAAAAGTGCTATTGGGTTTTAACATTAAGAATTCTTTAACAGCCCGAAGTATGGAAGTTGGTGTGACAGCGTCACGACATTGTGCGTACAGCTAAGGAGTGGAATTCCCTGCCAGAGTCTGTGTCCTGATAGCTACAACCTGGGAGTCTTTAAGTCAAGAGTGCATAGGTTACCTTTAGGCAAGCATGCTCCGACTTCGACCACATCATCGCTTACCATCAGGTGAGATAGTGGTCAAACGCGTGCCTATCAATAGTAAAAAAAAACTTAAATATGAAAAAATTCTTCCGCATCGCTGCCGACTGGTTATGTGCCCAAAAAACTGATGGCATTGCCACGTTGTATGGCAATGCTTATCCTCTGTCCAAGGCGCCAGCCCTTGGGTCACGCGAAGTGTCAACAAGGCGTTTAGAACCGAAGTTACAGTGATTAATTCTATTTCTAGTAGGACATAAGATATACGAGTATATATAGAACTTTTGTGATTATTAAGACATAGGATACATGATTGTGTCAATAAGATATTTTTTTACTTTAACGCGGGTGAAATCGCTAGCAAAAGATTGTTTTTATAATTTACAAACAACTTAAAAAAAAATTGAGATTCTCATAATGTGCCCTTTTATTTGAAATGTGGCACGGTAATTGAAAAACTTGCTTTTTCAATTTTCTTGTTTCCACCCATAAAGTGACCCCATATTTCAAATTCTTTTATTTATGTTACACGTCCATATTTGGGTCACAGATATTCATGTGTATACCAATTTTCAATCCAATCGATTCTGTAGATTTGGAGCAAGTTGGCTATGACAGACAGACATACGGAACACGAGTGATCCTTATAAGATTTCCGTTTATTCATTTTGACGTTCGGAACCCTAAAACTAAATCCGTTTTTTAAGATAGATAAACTGTTAGAAGGCACTTAGTTTCAAAATAAGGTCCAGTAATTTATAGTTAAAATAATAGGAATCTTCATCATAAACTAGCATCAAAGCTTCTTAAAAAGCAATATCTATTTAAGACTTCAGGTTATTATCATTTATTATGAGAAGATTTGCTTCCATATTTTTTAACAATCTAAATTATTATCTTTTTCCATCGGGAAAACTATGTTTATCTCGGAAAATTCAGTATCTTATTTTAAGTCTTCAAGTTTTTAAAAGCTAGCATCTAGAGTTCTCAGTCTTAAAAGATAAGGATTAAAAGATTTTCCATTTAGAATTTAAGTTACAAAAGTATTAAGGACATCGTACACAACTCTTACAGCAATCAACATCGTGTAACAAGGCTATGAATAAGGTCGGGTTCAGTTCATAGGATTTTGAAGTTGTAGTACATTAATCTGTGAGGCCTATTGCGCTGTCACGGGCTAGACCCAACACCGGGTGATACAAACTTGACTGAATAAAAGTAAATAATTCAAAAGTAAGAGTATTTTATTATTCCTTTTATTTAGTTTCACCTGTCCCGTTGTCTGTAATCAAATCTTGCAAGCTAATTTAGACCCACTTCCCGATGTCCTATTGCATGCTTTGGTGTACTTTTGTATCTTCGGTGACAATACAATGATATAGGATCATGGAGCTGGTCTGATGATGGAGACGGAAGATAGCTATATGAACTTCTGAACTAAACAAGATAAACCCATCGAGTTTGAGCTCGATTGATTCGTCTTGAGGAACACTTTACGTCGAGACGACATCTAGGGTCTGATGATGAAGCTGGAACGTGGTTACGGCATCTCTGTGATAAGACAACATAACCCCACCGAGTTTGGGCTCGATTGATTCGTCTTGAGGAGCACTTTAAGTTTTCTTCTCCGTCGTCTTCTCTTCAAGCTTTCATGAATATAGGTACCTACACGCCAAATACTTACTAGGATTTATTTTTAACTTTTTAGTTCATTGTCCCAGATAAAAGCTTGTTTTTATTAAAAATATTTTATTAACTTTTAATTTATTTGAGTATGAATACATTGATTGCTGTATTTTAGCTGAAGAAAAAACTGTCTCATTCTTCAGTAGTAAACAAAGTATGTATGTCATGAAATTTGTTAATTCACTACTTTAGAAACAAAGAATATCAAGTATTTGGTTGGGGTAGTAACCGTTATAATCACCATCATTTGAGCCAAAAGGCGTTCACTGCAGCTGTACATCGGCCTCTCCTAAGTGTCACCACAAGAACGGTTCTGTGCGTCTCGCATCCAACGGATTCCGGCAACCCTCACCAGGTCATCGGTACACTTTGTGGGAGGCCTTCCAACGCTACGGTTGCGACCCCATCGACCATCTGTTCTACGAGCAATATGCCCTGCCACTTCGGTTTGGCGATTCTTCGGACTATTCCAGTAACCTTGTTCTTCTTGCGATCTTCGTTCCTGATTCGAAAAAACATTTTTGAGTACGTTAATTACTACATTTCAGTTAAAAAGTCCCTTATATCTCTTGGTAGAGACCCATAGAACAAAACTATGTATCATTTTTCGGCCCAAGATTCGAACGTTCAAAGTACATTTACTCAAACCCACACGTTAATCAAAACTAAAGTAACGTTTTGCGGCTCTGGGATCTTGCTCTACATCTGTCTGTTTACACATCAACGATACTGGAGTAATTTCAACTTCGTTTAGGGAATCATTCCGAATACCAGGGTAACGTTTAAAAAAAAAATTTTTTTCAAGAAATTGAGCCGATTTCCAAAAAAAAAAAAACAAAATAACTTGAATTTTGAAAACGGTGTTTCGGGTTTTGTATCTTCGTGTTTTGACGTTACGTATTAAAACACTTCTTGAAAAAAAAAAAGACATTTGAATTTTTATTAGTTTTTGAGATAATCGCGGACATATAAACGTACCTACATACATGCTTACATACATACGGGTTAAATACAGAACCTCCTTTTTTTAAGTCATTTAAAAATATAGTAGGTAGTGTCACGTTCGCAATTGATATGCAAATATATGCAGACTAGCCAAACAATAAAGCATTCGCTTGTATTGTCTGAAACTGGATGGACGCTTATCTAGGCGGAAAGGAAAATAAAGAACGCATCCGTTGTTCATCATTTAGAACAAATGTAAGCAAAATGCTGAATGGGCTCGTTACAAGTGGTGTGGGATAAAAAAAAAAACTTTTGTTCAGCATGTTTTTATGAAAGGTCAGTTTTGGTTCATCGGCTGTTTTTCATTCACAAAATTATTTTGTTTGTTATGAAAATGAGATGGTATTATAATTACTGAGGGCATTTAGAGTCGCTCAGCGGCATGTAGGTAGCTCTTTTACCCGACTACGCGACGCAAGCGTGGGATAATTCTTACGTCAATTGATTCATCTTAATCTTGGGAGTGTACCAAAGGCATGACAGTAATCAAAATGAAATATGGCGACAACAGACGTAATAATTGTGAAAATGAAAAAAAATAAAGTTGACAAAATACTATATGAAGTGGGGTATCAAAATGAAGGGTTTGTGGAGGAGATTCCAAGAATTTTACTCACTAAAATGTAGAAAATAAAAAGTTGAATATTTTCAAAAAACCCGACTGTAATAAAAAACCGGCCAAGTGCGAGTCGGACTCGCGCACAAAGGGTTCCGAACAAATTCCATATTTTTAAATAGCTTATAAAAAAGTAAAAATCTCTTTAGGATACAAACTTTTACATGAACTTAAAAATACTAAGTTATATGTATCTATGTTTTAATTATTATTTTTATTATAGTTGTACGCTCATGCGTACCTACAACTATAATATTTTAAGCTTATACTTAAAACAGTGTAAGAGACGTTCACGTCTCAAGCTTTAAAGAAATGTTAGAGTTAAAACTATAACATTTTCAGTTTACGTTTTTATTTGATTGAAGCTTGCCTTAAAAAGATTTTATTTTATGTAGACTTTATTTTATACTTTTTAACATTCGAATTCATTGAAATGCTTATCCTGACAACAGGAGCGTATCTACTGTAAGGCCGAAAGTGTCAGTGCTTGGGGCAGCAGAAATCTGACATTATCATCAGACCCTGGCTACTGCCAAGTGTAAAATCAATTTTTAGTACACATCAAATGAGTCCGAATACGATGGTACTCTTTTTTGGTTGCTGAGATCCTATGTAGGTATACCTTTCGGCTCCATCATCAGACCTTAGGCATCACCTAGTCGAACGTAAGTTGTCAAAACATATGCAATGAGACCAAAAACGATGGTGCCATCTTGTTTGGTTGAGGAGATCCTTTGGCCATCTGGCTCCATCATCAGACAAACTTCATACTATTATGCATTGGGTACGTAATTTTATGAATGATGCAAGTTTCAGCTTAATCAATGACCAGAAAGTGTTAGAAAAACGGGTTACTAATGTGTAACTGAATACAAATCAAACCAAAACAAGTTAATATAAAGTTTGTAAAAATATAGACTTCTCATAGGTTTACCTGTTATCTATAAGTAAAGAACTATTTCCTGTATTTTTTGAAAAAAAAAAATATGTGAGACCCTCACAATAAGCTGTTTAATTTGATATGTCGCACGGTACAGTTTGTATTTTTAATAATTCCGATTTTCCCCTCAAAAAGTGATCCCCATATTTTAATTTAATTTATTAACGTTACTCGCTTGTACTTGGGTTATAGAAATACACTTGTGTACCAAATTTCAACTTAATCAGACCAGTAGATTCGGAATAAATTAGCTGTGACAGACGGACAGAGAGACAGACGCACGAGTGATCCTATAGGGTATAGGGTGCCGTTTTTTCATTCAGATATTCGGAACCCTAAAAATTGAAGATACAGACAGACATTCCTGCCTGGGCTCGCGGATTTTGAAATAGAGTTCCCGCGGCCCTTGGCACACAGGCAACTGAAGGAACAGGCGTGGGTTTTAGTCAGTAAAAGTCTGACATGCCCTACAAGTCCACCCAGAGCGGTAGAAGTCATTGGATGATTTCCCAACCCACAAAAAAAAACCATTATAGTATGTTTAGGTATGTTGCGTTTTGGAAATAATATTTTAAGGTCTTTCATCACTTCAAATAACTGAACTAAAATTCTTATTCGATGATCAAAGCATACCCCTTATATATTCGTAAAATGAAGTCTAATACGGTCGAGTACGGAAAAACTGGAAAAAATAAAGCACACTTTGATGCATCAAAGAGCACGAATGACGGCGAAAGGAAGAAAGGCATGATAAAAGAAACAAGTGTCAATCTTCAAAAGAAAAAGAAATAACCGGTCAAGTGCGAGTCGGACTCGCACGTGAAGGGATCCGTACCATCGTACAAGATGGACGAACGGACGTTGGTCACGCATCGGGTACGGAACCCTAAAAAGATAGGTCATAATGTAGGTGTTGCCAACAGAGTAGGCGGTTAAAATCAACCTCCGACATAACAGGAAATAACACAATATTTTCACTTTTCAGAAATAATCTAGAATAAATTATTATTATTATTATTTCACTGGAATTAATCTTCCCACTACCCACTAATATGCTAAATACAAAAGTTTGGATGGCTGTTAGTAACTCAATCACGCCAGAACAACTGAAAGGATCTGAATAAAAGAGGTGTTACAATATAGTCTGGAATGTCACATATGCTATAATTTATAATGTGGGAGCTATGATTATTGGAAATAATACTTTAATAAACGGTCATTAGAGAAGGGTTTATGGTATAAAACCATACAGTGTGAACCTCTTCGCGTGCCCTGGTTCATGAATAGTGATCATCATCATTCTCCTGCCTTTATCCCATTTTATTTGGGGTCGGCGCATCATGTCTTTTTCTTCCATACTCCTCTATTAGTCGTCATCTCTGTAGTCACCCCGTTTTCACCCATATCCTCTTTCACACAGTCCAACCATCGTTTCTTTGGCCTTCCCCTACTCTTATAGCCATCCACATCCATACACAAGACTTTCCTCACGACATTTTCTTCATTCCTCCGCATCACATGCCCATACCACGACAACCGATTTCCACACAACTTTTCAGTCAGCAGTGCCACTTTCAGACTTCCTCTTATATACTCATTCCTAATTCTATCCATGCGCGTAACACCACACATCGCTCTTAGCATTCTCATCTCAGCTACATGCAATTGCTTTTCATTCATCCCTTTTGTGGCCCAACATTCTGAACCATACAAGATAGCAGGTCTAACCATTGTTTTATAAATCTTCCCCTTAAATCTTAAGGTTCATGAATAGTGATGTTAGTAGGAAACTAATTGTTACTGCTCTTAGACTCAGATCTGGACATATACCATGCAAAAAATTGGCTTTCATGATGAAGAAAATCGCTTCACCCAATTGTGAGGAATGTGAAGTTGTCGATGACCAACAACATTTATTGATGGAATGTGTCCAATATGAGTACAGTAGAAATAATTTAGTGAGGTCGCTGAATTTGAACAGAACTGATGTGCCTTGTTCCATACAATTGTATCACAACCAAATGGCGACAATGCGAAGGGATTGTTCAAATTCATGGCCCACGTCTTGTGAAAGTCGAATTGTTTAGTATACGATGGGACTGACATACGCCATGCGTAAAAGCCCCTTTAAATAAATAAAGACAAAAAAATGTGGGAAACACTAATTTTAGGCGGGTGAAGCCGCCGAAATTACCTGTTTCTTAAATTATTGATTAAATATGTGCGTACAGCTAAGGGTGTTATTACACCAATCGATCGATCGTCAATCGATGCCATCGAACAATGGTAGAATGCATTAGTCGAGTCGATCGATAGTTTCTACTAGGTACACGAATGGTTTTTTTTTTGGGGTTTGGGAAATCATCCAATGACTTCTGGGTCTCTGGGTGGAGCGAGAGGGCATGTCAGACTCTGACTGACTAAAACCTACCCCTGTTCCTTCCCTGCCTGAGTGCCCAGGGGTGCGGTAACTCATTTTCAGAATTTATCCGCTACCCCTAGGCATGCAGGCACCGGCCCCGATGCGCCCCGTCAGTGGTGGCTGACAACATCTCTTTGAGGCGCGCGTGGAACACTACGCGCCGTCGACTCACGGGCCTGGTGCTGATCGGACGGCGAGCTACCCACTGCACGCCGTCCGCAGGCCCAGGGTTGACCGATCAGTTGGTGTAATAACACCCATTCATTATTTTTTTTGTGGGAGTCGGAAATCATCGTGCCGTGACGCTCTGGGTGGAGAGGGAGGGCGTGTCAGACTTTTACTGACTAAAACCCATCCCTGTTCCTTCCTTGCCTGAGTGCCCAGGGGCGCGGTAACTCGATGTCGTATTTGTCCACGACCCCTGGGCAGGGTGTAATAACACCCTAAGGATTGGAAGAATCTGTGTTTCCTGTAAGCTACAACCTTGGGTATTTTAGTTAGTCAATAGTGAATAGGGTACTTCTACGCAAGCGTGTTCCATCTTCGACTACTTAATCGCTTACCATCAAGAGAGATGGTGGTCAAACGCGTGCCTATCAATAAAAAAAAAGAAAAATAGAAATTGTGTCATTTTAGTCACATTTCGTAGCAGGTGACTTTTGTCAAAAGTCACCCTCTAGAGTACCTTCCGTCCAGTGCCTTTAAAATAGAACCGTTAACCTTTTTTTTTCGTTATGATTTTGGGTTACTTCTCTTTTTAGGGTTCCGTAAACGAAGGGTTCAAATTGTGGTCACTCACGTGTCCGTCTGTCTGTCTGTCCATCCATCGTCTGTCACAATATTTTGTAACAAATATTTTTTAACTTCCCATTGACCTATGAACTTGAAATTTGGTGATAATGTTTATTATTACGTATACTTTACTAACAAAAACCAATATTTGGTTCGGAACCCTTTATGTGCGAATTCCGACACGCACTTTGCCAGTTTTTTTCTGAACACAGAATAATTAACATTAGATACAATGAACGACAGAATGTTATTACGTTATCATTTTTGATAATTTTGAAAACAGGGAAGTATAATTTCTTGAAGTCCATTGACTTTTTTTCAGTCAAAGGGCCTTCAAGAATCCTATCACATGTAGTCATGAGAAGTTGTCTATGAAAAACGTTTTTATTGATTCTGAAAATTAACTCGTAAACTGTTCCACTTTAATCATCCATTTGAGTTAAGAGGTCGAACCTATGTAATAAATGTCGTATCCAAGAAACAAAAGTCCAGACAATCTCCTTTAACGGCTGCACCGGAGTATAAAATGGTTACTATGCGACTATCTATAAAAATAGCCGGTCAATCGACTTTAAAGACAATTGCAATGTTGTAGGTATACAATTTCCATTCACAGTTCTGTAAAAACTTCCTAATAGCACTTAATGTCTGCTGTTGGACGTAAGCCTTTCAAGCCATCAATGCAATTAGGAGAGATGTTCGTAGTTAGATTGATTTGTAGACAGATAGTAACGTATATTATTAGAACAATAAATTATGGAAACATAATATTAATATTATCAGGCAATACACTGAAACAATATTCATAGTCTAGACTAGTTTTTTGGTAAAAAGAGTTATATAAACTAAATATTATTCCAAGTCTGAAGCTACGAAAACGTGTGGCGGGCAGGAAAAATCCAGTCGCTAAACGAATTTCACTGAATAGTGCCTACCCAAGACTGAGTGCTCGTATTACCATTTCGAGTCACGTCCTCCTCGGATAGGCATAGAGAACAGCTTCCAGACTGTAATTTGTTTATATTCATTAATGTAATCGATCATGCTTCTCTGTAATGGATCCTCTTCAACGGAAACTTTATTTAAATAAACGAACAGATTAACAAAATACCTAAGAAACAGTAATTAGCGCGGAAGTCTGAAGTGTCCTGTCAAGACAACGGACACTGTAGATTAATTTATTAGCCCCTTAATTGGTAACTCTGCAATGCCAGTGCTAATTTTATTTCAAAATTTCAACGGTCAAAGTTCCTCCCAGCAGAGGGAAAAGATACTAAGCCAAAATATTTTATTAAAGGTGACAGTTAATATAGGGGGGACGGAGAAAAGTTGATATATTAATTAACTCGTGAATAAGTCCGTCAGGGAGAAGAGTCACTCTGCTTCACGCAAGCGCAGTGAGGATCCGTTAAGTTACGCCCTTACGTAGTGCGAGCCTGGCATTCGTAGAGTGCACACGAATATCATCTAAGCGGCGACAGACGATGTTTCATTAACCTACAAACGAAATAAAATGTAGCCATAGACGTAAATTTTGATGAGTAAAAAAGTTTTTGTGAACTTGAATTAATAATGAGAGAGGCTTATCGAGTCGGTAAAAACTTTGTGAGTGTACCGCAAACTATTAGGAAATTTGAAGAGTTTATTATTTCCACGGTTGTGTTTATATTTGTGCTTGTGAGCGATGTGTCCAATTGTAAAAGTGGGATCTTTCTTCCGCATCACGGTGAGTAAAGTTACTTTAAGCGACACGACGTGTAATTTTACTTAGCATTTGCTAAGTTTAACACAAAAACTTTTAGGGATTTGATTTAGCACAATTTTGTACATTTTGCCGTCGAATTTTTTTAAATCCATTTTCATGTAACCGGATTGTATTGTGTGGGTGTTGGAATAAATATTAGTTATTTCAAATATTTTTCGTGAAAATATTTTGAAAGCAAAATATATTTTTCATGTAAGCGGGACTTGTTTTCATGACGTACATAACGTTATGAAAATAAGTTACTATTGCAAATCCTACACATCTTTGTTTTAATTTGTATTTAGGTTATGTATGATTTGGAATAGTTACCTATTTAATTGTTCTTTTTTTTAGCCTGGATCTCTCGATACATGGCATCCTAGTGTGAGTGCCAGGAATTTAAACGACGAAATTTAGTTTGTTACATAATAAAATATTCTTATTCTATTCTTATTTCTATTTTAATCCTTCCAAATTAATTCCGATTCAGATACAAAACGAACTAGAAGAATTTTATGATTTTCAAACTTAAATTTATCAGGTAAGTTGGTGTCCATTTGGACACTATGAAATAGTCAAATACTAATCTGTATATTTATTAATTCCTCTCTTAATATTTTTTTTTTGACCTGAAGTTATGTAAAAATAGTTTACTTTACCAAGTATCTAAAAAGCAGATGTTCAATATAAAGGAAAATACGCCTTATTTAAAGTAGCTCTAGGTTTAGCAATAAATTCTTAATTTATTTGTTCACGCTACATTTTATTTGAAATTGAGCCAACAATGTTTAAATTTTCCGAATAAATCATCCTGTATTTTATTAATAAAGACAGGGATTTATACCAGGATAGACTGAAAACCATTATTCTTTATCATTTACGAGTAACAATTTTTCCAATTTCCTGATTAAATTTAAGACAAAAGAGGGCCGATTTAATCAGAATCACTGAAAGATTTAATCAAAGTCACTAAAAGAATTCTGAGAAAGATTTTTAGTGTGAGATTTGATACTTTATATAGATTCCACTGTGTCGTTTGAAAATTGAAAAGATAAACATTTGTTACAATAAATAAACAAACGGAAGAAAATAAAATCGAGAAGTTTGTCTTAATTAAATGTTTATAATAATAAAATTGACAATGTCAACTTCATTTCTGTTTTATTAATAAACATTGTATTGTTGGCATTTGTGGAAGCTTTTGACTTTGTGGAAGCAGAGACTAAAAAATAGAGTTATAACATTGATGTGATGTAAATAATAGAAATATGTAGGTACCCATGTGATTACCCGCTAGAATGTGATATTATATTTTAATTATCGTCATCATCTTCTCAGCCTTTTAATGTCCCCACTGCTGGGGCACAGGCCTTATTACATAATTATTACAGAGTAGTACATTTAGGCAAGCAATTTTACAAAACCAGCAACGGGTGATATTTTGAAAACTAAAATGTATTTTCGCGGTGAGCCTTCTTTTCTTATAAAATATTTTCATTTTTCTCTTTTATTGTAGACTTTCTCGCGAATTCTAACACGAACAACTCAATAACTGCAAATGTAGCTCAGGAAACTTTTTCTCCTTTTTTCTTTCCTTATTTACTTCGCCGAATCCCCTGCGGTGAAAACAGGGGAAGGAGCCGCTAACGGTTACATTGTCCGCACATTTTCAACATTTTTGGCTTTTACAAAATTAATTCTGCATTTTTTTTTTGTTTGAGTTTAAAGGTAAATAAAAAGCAATTTTATGATAGGTTGGATCTGTTAGAAATATTTTTAGGGTTTAGTGATGGCAGAGAGGTGCAACACAATCAATCTGCCTAGCCTTTTCCCAACTATCTTAGGGTCGGCTTCCAGTCTAACTGGCTGCAGCTGAATACCAGTATTTTACATGGAGCAACTGCCTATCTAACCTCCACAACCCAGTTACTGGGTAAGACTGGTTGTCAGACTTTCGGGCTTCTGACGACCCGTAACGACTGTCACAGATTCACGATTGACAGCCGGGGCCAACGGCTTAACGTGCTTTCCTAGGCACGGAGGAGTCTCGGTATGTAACGATGGTCACCCATCCATGTACCAACCCCGGTAAGCGTAGTTTAATCTGATGGATTGACCCATGCGGCTGTTATTATTTTAGCCACACCACACATGTAATAATAATGCGACGTTTTATCATAAAGTTACAACTGTTCTAGTTTTATATATAGAGCTATTTCAGAAGAATTTCTATGAAAACGTGTCGTCTCTTCATTGTGGTATTGTAAAGTCACACCTGTGTGATTATTCCAGTTATGTTTATAATAATTAATAGAATGATTTCTTTCGTAAATAAACAATAAATCAAAATATTTCGATGACGTTTATAATCCACTTTACAAGGATAAAAAAAAATAAATGAATAAGCTGAGTATAAACCCAATGGTGGTGCAGAAAGGATATTACAGTTAGGAGGAGCTCGTGGCTAAAGTAATAACCGCCGCACGGGTCAATCCATCAGGTTAAGCTACGCTTGCCGGGGTTGGTCCATGAATGGGTGACCATCTTTACATACAGAGACTCCTCCGTGCCTCAGAAAGCACGTTAAGCCGTTGGTTCCGGCTGTCAATCGTGGATCTCTGACAGTCGTCACGGGTCGTCAGAAGCCTGAAAGTCTGACAACGAGTCTTACCAAGGGGTATCGTATTACCCAGTAACTGGGTTGTGGAGGTCAGATAGGCAGTCGCTCCATGTAAAATACTGGTATCCAGCTGCATCCGGTTAGACTGGAAGTCGACCCCAAGATAGTTGGGAAAAGTCTAGGCAGATTGGATAAGAAGTGAAGGAGCAGTATTGTAGTTTTTGCATAAGTTGTTAGTTTTAACTTCATGAGTATTCTACAATGCAATGGATGAACAATTTTCCCAAAGGAAATGAAAAATTATGTGACAATTTTTCTCATCTTGCATTTGTATTGTCGCAATCTACTGTGTACTAGCTTCTGCGAGGAGCTTCACCTGCGTGGAATTAGTACTTCTCCCATTATTAATTATAGCCTATTCTAGACTAGGTATAAACTATCCCTGTACCAAATTTCATCCAGATCCGAGCAACCGTAGTGCAAGTGCTTAACTTTATAAAGAACACGTGAATCAAGTGTCTTAACCTTAAATTATAGTGAATAAGAAAGACGTTATTGGACGATTTCTTAATTGTATAGTTTAGCAGTTTTAGTTATATTTAAATTACTAATTAGCCAATAGTAATGTAATCGTAATGTAAATAAAGTATCACACATTGTAAAACCTTATAAAAGAAAAAATAAAAACCTTGCAGCCATTCTGGCATGACTGAGGAACCAACATCCATTCATACATACAAATTTTCGCATTTATAATATTACTAGCTGCGCCCCGCGGTTTCACCAGCGTAGACCAGGATAATAGTAGCCTATGTGTTAATCCAGGGTATAAGCTATCTACATACCAAAATTCATCCAAATCCGTCCAGCCATTTGAGCGTGAAGAATTAACAAACATACACACTCACAAACTTTCGCCTTTATAATATTAGTGTGATCGCATAGGATTATAGGATAACTAAATGCTCATGCTTAGCTTGGGAATCAGTAGGAGTACCTTTTGTGCAAAACATTATTATGATGCATAATTGCATATGTTAGATTACTCTAAGATAAGATAATGTATTAATTAGCGACAGTAAAGATTTTAAAGATTTTATTATTAACTGCTCCTAAGACTTATTGCAGGAATTATTAAGACTTAGTCATAATACACCTACACAGGTATATCTTTATCCTGCCCAGGGGTTGTGGATAAATTCGAAACAGAGTTACCGCGCCCCTAAGCACTCAGGGCAGGGAAGGAACAGGGGTGGGTTTTAGTCAGTAAGAGTCTTACACGCCCTCCCGCTCCACCCAGAGCGGGAGATGTCATTGGATGATTTACCACCGCCAAAAAAATAAAAGGTATGCCTTCATGAAAAACCCCCAAGTCATCATCATCAACATCATCAGCCTTTTTAATGTCCCCTCTCTATGAGAGGGTGTGGGACGTAATCCACCACCCGGGCCCAATGCTGGTCAGTGGATGTCACATTTCTTCGAATTGTTGGTTCTAGGACATGCCAGTTTCCTCACGATGTTTTCCTTCACCGTTTTGAGTGCAGTGGTGATGAAATAACTTACACAAAGTAAATCGCCTGTCTGGGTTTGAACTCACGACCTACAACTTGTAAGCCACGGTTGTTACCATTGGGCCTCAACTGCTCTCAAAAACCCCTTAAGTATGTAAATCAAATATTTCATCCGAGATCAGAATCCCTGATACAGTACTTGCTATTCTGGCCACACGGACCCTGACATGTGAAGTGAGATTTATCGGGATCTCGTCTCGCCATTATCAAAGATTCAGGTTGGAGAATGTTACCCTTCCATAGATGGGTCGACTCTGTTTGCCTTCATTATCTTCAGCTCATATTTCATTGAACGCTCCCGTTAGATCGGAATGTTGGTTTAGCAAATAGATGCGGAATTCCGCTATGAATCGAAGACAAATCTTTTTTTATTGTGAACAGTAGGTTAAGGAAATTAATGTTTAAATGATTTATTTGTTTGAGATGGCAGTTTTAGTTAGATAATAAAATTGTTATTAAATGAAACTGGACTTTGTTGATCAAGATAACATCATTAATCAGGTATCAGTAACGTTTGGTTTCATTATAAAAGTAGGCAATACCAAAAAGGTATCTTTAGATAAATCAAATGTAAATCTTTAAAAGAATTTTATAATTAATTTATTAAGTGTAAAAGTCACCCCCTGCCTTTTTTATTGATGTATTTTAATAATGACTGGGGCCATAGTCTTTACATAGTTCTTGGTTAGCAGTCTACTTTAAGCTGCCAAAACCGCCCGATGTTTTTGTTTTCCTTGTCTTGCAATTTTTCATACCAACCGGGGTCCTTGGTTGCACTTGTATTTCGCGTTCGGGGACAATCTTCAGTTGGTGCCTCATTTCATAAAAAGCGACTAAAGGGGCCTTTGCGAGTTGCCTTCGGGCCCTCGTACGCCTTCCAAAAGGTCCAGGACCTCAGGATCCCGAGAAATCTTAAAATATGTATTATAAATTATTTCATCATAAACCTGTTTTACAAAGTATTATGTCTAAAAACATTAATTTAATGAAAGCTAAAAAAAAAAACATTTTTAAGCGCTCGACTCCTAAACTAAGAGTGTGAATTTAGGAGTCAGTGAATTCAACCATTACATTTAATTAAACCTACCTACTATCTCATCTTCAAGGCCTTTTCAACTTTAGGTAAAAACTTCAAACGCAGAAATCCATAAACGAAAAATCGGCCAAGTGCGAGTCAGACTCGCGCATAAAGGGTTCCGTACCATCGTAAAGTTATTGCTATAATTAATATCGAGCAAAAAAAGGCAAAAAAGCACTTTTCTAGGGAAGCCCCTTAAATTTTTTAATTAAATTTATTTTCATTATTTGTTGTTATAGCAGCAACAGAAATAAACAATATGTAAAATTTTCAACTGTCTACCTATTGCAGACCATGAGATACAGCCCGCTGACAGACAGACGGACGGACAGCGGAGGCTTAGTAATAGGGTCACCTTGGTTATCCTAAAAACTATATAGCAAAAAGGTTTTAGATTTAGCCCCGTTTCAACCCGTTCCAAACGAGTTACACGAAGTGTCGGGTACACTAGGCCCGTCAGATAGCCGTTTACTTGGTCCATTAATAATAATCCTTAACAGTGTCAGCCTCAGGTCTTACGAAGACTTCGGGCCTTAATCCGTTAATCTTAATCAACTCCTTGTTGACTTCGGACTTTGTTGAAATTATCTTACCATTTCATAAGCATTTCATCTATTAATTAAGTTGGATAAATAAAATTTTCATAAATTTTCCGATGGTCCTTCTGTTGAGTGTCAGAGAAATGTTTCAGCGGATTCCGACTGAAATTCTTATCAAAATATTTGACAAATGACACGGAGGTACTGACCGCTTTTTGAGCTAGGTCGCGAGTTCGGTCCCGTTGGGAAAACAATTTGTTAGGACTGTTTTATTTTTTTTGTATTGGAATTTCTGCATTATAACTGTTGGCATATCCTTTATTATGAAGGTCGTGAATTTGAATAAACTATGAAGTTTCTGAAAAATTGATGATCTCTTTGATATGTTTAGGTACTCGTATGTTATCAAAACATTGACAGCTAAATTCTTATCCGACTATTAAGTACACGAAAACAGAAACTACACTTTTTTAACCTTAGGCATCGAATTACTCATCCACATCGCTGTCTTCTGGGCAAGTCTAAGTGTATTCTGTTTTTAACCGACTTTAAAAAGGAGGAGGTTTTCAATTCGTCGGAATCTTTTTTTTTTTTGTATGTTCCTCGATTACTCGAAGATGGTTCTAAAGGGTATATATACTGCCCAGGTGATCCCATATAAATTTTATCAATATTGCTTCAGCACTTTTTGAAAAAACGGAACATAAACGAAACATATGTATACATAGATAACATTTCGATTTCCTCCAATTACGAGTATGATTAAATTCCACTTTCCATGTTATTGGGGTTTTTAGTTCTGGGGTATAACAACTAAAAAGTGAAAAATTAAAATATTTTGTTACACTATAAATTTAAAAATAACTTTAATTTCGGAAGTCGGTGCCAAATAACGAAGAAATATAATACAAACACCGACTTCCGAAATTAAAGTTATTTTTAAATTATTAGTGTATTTTCTTTTTTGGAAATCGGTTGTTTTTTTTATAAAAAGTTTTTTTTTGTTTTTATTTACGTCGGTTATAAAAAGTTAGATAATATTTAAGTCATTTATGTAAATAAAATCGAACTAACGTGAACTACAAACGTTTTAGTTTCCGACTTTCACGAACTATGTCAGAAAACTACAAATTATACCAATTAAGTACTGTTGGAGCCTAGGTAATTACTAGAGTGATGCCAAAAATACGTTTCAGCCTTGGTATGATACTTATCAATATTTAAGTTTTCTATTAAAACCTTATTTATTAAAACTTCATGAAACACAAAGGATTTAATACCTTAGGCATGGTCTATCAGTCCAAGGGTGGTGGAGAGACAACATAGGACGTGCATAATCCTATTATATATAATTATTATTAATGAGAAAGTTTGGATAGATGTTTGTTATTCAATCACGCCAGAACGGCTAAACAGATCTTGATGAAATTTTGCAGAGAGATAGACTATAGTCTGAATTAGTATAAGGCTTTAATTTATAATTAGGAAAAGTACCTACTAATTCCACACAGGCTAGGCCGCGCTGGCAGAAGCAAGATATAATAATAATAATAATAATAAAGCTTTATTTGATTCCACAATAATTAGATTACATTAATTCATTAATTTAATTTTGATATTTAATAATTAATAATTGTATTACTACTCATGCAGTTTCACCTCCTTTTAATGTGGACCCCCTCAGGGTAAAAGCCTCCCCCAAAGAATTCCATTTATCCCTATCTTTAGCTGTGTTCATCCAGTCTCTTCCTGCAACGGATACAATCTCGAAGCAAGATGTACCTATATAAAAAAACTGTCTAAGTGTCTGTCGGCCACCGTAGACCCGGGCCTGCGGACGGCGAGTAGTGGGTAACTCGCCGTCCGATCAGCACCAGGCCCGAGATTCGACGGCGCGTAGTGTTCCACGCGCGCCTCAAAGAGTTGTCAGCCAAAGGAAGGGGCCTGCCACGGCCGGTGCCTGCCCGGGGGTGGAGGATAAATTCGAAAGAGTTACCTCGCCCCCGGGCACTCGAGGCAGGGAGGAACAGGGGTGGGTTTTAGTCAGTAAGAGTCTGACACACCCTTCCGCTCCACCCTAGAGCGGAAGAAGTCATTGGATGATTTCCCACCCCCCAAAAAAAAAAAAAAAAAAAAGTGTCTGTCGGATTTTGCACATTAAAGGTTCCGTACCAAATATTGGTATTTATTAGTAAAGAACACGTAATAATAAACATTATCACCAAATTTCAAGTTCATAGATCAAAGGAAAGTTAGAAAATTCTTCGTAACAAAATTTTGTGACAGACGACAGACGGACACGTAAGTGACAACAATAGGGCTCCGTTTAGACCCTTCGGGTACGAAACCCTAAAAATATTAAAAAAAAAAAAAATGTTAGTAAACAGTTACTTAAAATATAGTATGCAGATACAACAGTATTAATACAACAAACTTCAGAAGTAACATAACACCATAAAAAAAGCATGTTCAAACTTTAATCTGACAGTATTTACTTAGTGTGTGTGGGGTATTAGAAAGTACATGAATGAAATCGAAACCAATTGGTAACTATGAAATGTGAAACTTTAGGAAACCCTTAATTTAATTAGTCTATTAATTAATAATGTTCTTCTGTTGAGTTATGAATTTACTAATGTTTGTAACAAGGCAGCGTTAAAGCCTTGTTTTTATTTTACCTCTATTCTACAACTACTTTCGTTCCTACCTTTTTTAATTTAAAATTCAAAAATTAATTGTTTTCTTTGTCAAGTCTCTTTTTACATAAAAAAAATGAGTTCTAATTCTGCAGCCGAGCTAGTAGAAGCTCCTCATTATCATTTTCGACTCTTCAGGTGTCAGTTATCAGTTTCCTAGAATTGTGCATTAATACAATTTAATTACGTAACTAATCACAGTGTATGTGTTCGTAATATTATAATAAAGCCCACTGTTATAAATAACAAAATATACGTGTTAACTCTTCGTGTATTATTCTTCATTCAACCTCAACTACGGTCCTCCTACTCTACGTCCTCTCCTCCTCTGCGTGTCACTCCTACGTCCTCCTCTGCGTGTCACTCCTACGTCCTCCTCTGCGTGTCACTCCTACGACCTCCTCTACGTGTCACCATTTTTTTTTTTTTTTTTTTTGGGGGGTGGGAAATCATCCAATGACTTCTTCCGCTCTAGGGTGGAGCGGAAGGGTGTGTCAGACTCTTACTGACTAAAACCCACCCCTGTTCCTCCCTGCCTCGAGTGCCCGGGGGCGAGGTAACTCTTTCGAATTTATCCTCCACCCCCGGGTTTATCCTCCACCCCCGGGTTCGTGTCACCATACTCCGGCCGCAACGAGAGACGCCCTCCGTACCGTGACAGCGCCCTCAACGTGATGGAGTAGTACATACCTACTTCTGTTCAATTTGAGTAGGTAGTTATAACCTGGTAAAACTTCATTTAATTATTACAATTTCGTGCTTGTTTATATATTGGCTGAAGAAACAACAGGCCAAGTGCGTGTCGTAATTCGCACATTTAAGGTTCCGTACTAAATGAGAGAATTCCTAAGAAAAAATCAGATTTATCAATATATTGCAATTTGTTAGTAAAATATTCGTATTAGTAAACATTATCACCAAATTTCAAGTTCATAGGTCAAATGGGAAGTTTAAAAATTCTTCGTAACAAAATTTTGTTAAAAAAGCTGACTTTGGTGGCTTCTAATTCATTTGTTTTCCAATATTTTTTTAAAACCAAAAATATAGTATTTGACTACTTAATGAGTTCTAAACAATGATACCGCATTTGATGGGTTAAGTCATTTTTTTTTCATGTTCCCTTTTTTCTGTGTGGGGGCAACTAAACAATATATAAAAAAATGACCATTTGTATGGCTTTAGGTCAACAAAATGCTTATACTGTGAAAATTTGGAGACTGAAGCTCCAACCGTTTGGCTGTAAAACCTGTGTGACAGCAAGAGGGCTCCGTTTGGACCCTTCGCGCACAGAACCTAAAAACTGAAAATCTCGCCGAATGCACAACCTTCCTGTTCTTTTAAAGTTGGTTAAAAATGATTGCTGTTGTTGTCGTTGCTGGAGAGTTTGTTGCGCTACTTCTTTTGCTTCCCAGCTAAAATACTGGGAAGTGGTGACTGCATGGGGTCGCGGATAAATTTGAAAGATACGAGTAGTTACCGCGACCTTTGGCTCAACCAACTTTTTTATTTGGGACAAGCCCGCCATACTATTCCCAAACCGTTGTTGGTACAGGCAACTTAAGTGACAAGGGTGGGTTTTAGTCTGTAAGAGTCTGACACGCCTTCCCACTACACCCAGAGCGGGACAAGTTATTTGATTGTTTCCCCCTCTCCAAAAAAAAAGGAACTGGTGACGTGTAATTGTTTTTCGGGGTCAGTTATGTAGAACTTTAACGTTTAAAAAGTGCTGGCTTTCAACCTTGTTTGAATAAATGACTTTTGATTTTGATTGCTTACAATATGGATGTAGGTGCATTAGTCGCGAAAAAACTCGCGCACGAGGGTTCCGTACAAACCTGTAGGTATATAAGTAAAAATATTTTTATCATATGACGTAACTAAAAATTTATGCTTTTTGCAATTTTTCCTTTATCTGTGCTATAAGACGTTGCTTCGCACCAAATTTCAATATTCTGAGTTCACGGGAAGTACCCTGTAGGTATTGATTCCCTTGCGAGTGTCGAAAATTTTCAGCATAAACGGCTGTATCTTTTGATTGCGTTAGCTTAGAAGTTTTATTTTTTCACAGCTCCAAGGGACAGTAGACTTGAGTATTTGATATGAATTTCAGCTTGATACCTCTACAAGTTATTGAGAAAATGGGTATTTACAGACAGACAGACGGACAACAAAGTGGTCCATTTTTTCCATAAGGGTTCCATTTTTTCCTTTTGAGTTAAGGAACCCTAAAAACGGGACCAGTCAATGTGATACCGCATTTTGAAGGTCTATGTTCAGCAGTTGAAGTAAAGAAAGAAAGAAAGAAAGAAAAATTATTTATTTTGCACAGATTACAAAACGCACATTAATTTTCAAAAGCCCAGTATCCAAGCTAAAATAAAATAAAATAAAGTCTTTTAGCCGAAATAAATGATAGTGAAATCACTTGCCAGTCAGCATGACAGCGGTGCCTATAACCCAAATCCAGTCAAAAATGTTTTTTTTTAATCTTTGACTAGCGACCCGCCCTAGTTTTTCACGGGTACAAATTTAAAAAAAAAACTTTCGTCATGAATAATTCTGTGTATTGTTTAAAATTGCTTGAAAATTTATTCAGTAGTTTTTGAGTTTGTCGCGAACAGACAGACAGACGGGCAGGAGAAGGATTTTGTTTTATGATTTGTAGTGATAGGCTCGCGCTTGATCAATATCTCACCAGATGATAAGCGATGATGTTGTCGACGATGGAGCACGCTTGCCTGGAATAGAATAAAACTTTATTGTACACCAAAAAAGTCACACAATTGTTTTACACGAGCTTAAATCTATGGGTACAACGGCGGTCTTATCGCTGAACAGCAATATCTACCAGACAACCTTGGGATGGACTGAAAGAACTTAAAATCTAAAAGGGGTAGTCTGTGGTGTAAGTACTGCTAATAAAAAATGGATGTCAAAATTTTACATTAAAAAATACATACATATATACATACATATCAAATGTTACATAATTAGACCAACTAATTCACTCTTGACTATTTGACGACACGGTTGGCGCAGTGGTTGAGCGTTCGGCTGCTGCGCTGCGTGTCCCCGCACGGAACAAATATTTGTATGGCCTACAGATAGTTGTACCGGGTCTGGGTGTCTTGTGTATGTGATTTTACATGTTTGTGAACGCACCCGCGATACAAGAATAATTCTAAAAAAAAAACTATTAGTAAAAAAACCGGTGAAGTGCGTGATGGACTTCGCACTTTTAGGGTTCCGTATCAAATGAGGGAATTTCAAAGAAAAAATCTTATTTAGCAATGTATATCTTATTTTAATCTGTGAGAAAAATATACGTAAAAATAAACATTATCACCAAATTTCAAGTTCATATGTCAATGGAAAGTTAAAAAAACCTTCAGAACTGAATTTTGTGATAGACGACGGGCAGACAGAAAGACGGACAGACTACCCGACGGACAGACGAACAGACGGATACGTGAGTGACAGCAATAGGGCCCCGTTTGGACCCTTTTGGAACGGAACTAAAAACCATCCATTCCAGTAGGTTTTTATTTTTCTTTGATTTTAAGTCAAAGTCTTTTTTAACAAATCCTATAGTTGAATTTCAGCTTTTGTAGGTCAGTTTTCCTTTTAAAGTTTCCCTTTACTCGTGAAAACGACTCTCAGGGTGATTTTTTAACTCGAAACCAGACGGCGTTGTTCTTTTATCGCTATACTAAACATTTTTTACTAACGAATTTTGTAGTAACGTGGTATGAATATTTTTTTTTTCTTAACTAATTAAACACACGAAAACGTATAATTACTTATAAAAATACTAATGGTGGTTAGCTCGGTAGATTACATTACGTTATGCCTTACGCGAAGGGCGATTCTAGTTATAAGCAATAAATATTCCTGTGAAGCCCCGCCAACTCACCGGTGAGTCGGACCAAAAAAAAAAAAAATTAAAGAGAATAAAAAAATAAAAAAAATCGTCTGTCAACCCGGGTTGTCCTCGGGGTTTAATTTGACAACCCGGATTTTGCCATGGGGCTTGACAGGTTAACCATAGTCAATAAATTACTCTAGTAGGTATATTATTTGATTCCAGTAATTTAACTAAAGAGCTGGATTTAAACTCGACAATTTAATTAATGGCGTTGGTAAAAGTCCCGTCTACTTATCAAGTTTCCTTGCTGTCGAATGAATTGATGCAAAAACGTTTTTAAATTTTCTACGCTATGATTGAAAACCATCGTTGATTAATTTGGAATATTTTAGCTAAATTTAATGAAAACTTGGCAAGTGGGCATTTACAACTAAATTTAAAAAAAAAACTTAGAATTTTTACTACGGTAGAACTCATTATCCAAAATACCACGCACGATCTTCATTATGTAAAGAAGTCATCACAGCTCATTACTAAACAGAAACATCATAGCTAAAAAAGTTATCACAGCTCAAAGTGACCCGTTGTATAAAACGGCAACTTCAAAAGTAAAGAAGTTTTCACAGCTCAAAGTGACCCTTTTTATCGGGAACTTTATAGCTAAAGAACTTATTCCAGCTCAAAGTGACCCGTTTTATAGAAAGGTAACTTTATAGGTAAAGAAGTTATCTTAGCTCAAAGTGACTCATTTTATAAAAGGGCAACTTCATGTAAAGGCCTACTATTGGTCAACATCAACATCATCATCATTTCAACCGAAAGACGTCCACCGCTGGACATAGGGCCTCCCCCAAAAGTCGCCACAACGACCGGTCCTGTGGGTCTCGCATCCATCACTACACGCAACCCTGAGCCGCTCATCGGTCCACCTTGTTGGAGGCCTTCCAACGCTGCGTCTTCCGGTACACGGCTATGCTCGGAGTTTCCTTGCGTGATCGAATCAGGAATGATGACATCCGCAAGGAAACCAAGATTACCGACGTAGCCCGAAAAATTGCCAAACTGATTAGTCCACAGCAATGTATAAATTAATACCATTACTAACATTATAGCATTGTGTATGTAATGGCCGACCACAGAAGGACAGTAAATAGCCTTGAATGTCATTATGTCGGTGTCAAATAATTACTAGTCTAGATAGGTAATATGGTGTAGGTGTCCTTTAAGACTAATAATAATTAATCGTTAATTAATTTCGTGGTTTAAAAACCATGGAACCTCGTTAGGTTATGAGTATTAACATAAAAATCTCAGCTTAGATTTTTTCACATATTTTTTTTTTGTTTGCGGTAAATCATGACTTCTCCCGCTCTGGGTATAAAACTCACCCACGTTCCATCAGTTGCCTTTTGCGCTCCAGAGCCGTGGTGACTCTTTCGAATCACACTAATATTATAAAAGCGAAAGTTTGTGAGTGTGTAAATGTTTGTTACTTCATCACGCTCAAATGGCTGGACTGATATAGATGAATTTTGGTATGTAGATAGCTCATACCCTGGATTACCACATAAGCTACTTTTTATCCTGGTCTACGTGGGTGAAACCTTTAATTCTTGCTTACAATTACAAAAAATAAATGTTTGAAAAACATGCAATCATAAAATTTTTAAAAGTAAAAAAATACATACACACAACAATTAAAGTTAAGTTCGTTAAATAAATTACATTTAGGTACTATCTATTTAAAATACAAAAAACAATTAGTTTAAAAGCAATTCGATTTAATTAAAACACACTGTAACCTATGTACATAAAATCTACAAACCTGAAAAAAAGAATTTATTATGTTTTAATAATATTTATTATAAGAAACATAGGTGAGTTTTATACCCAGAGCGGTTATCCTTCAGATGCTTTTACGCTCCAGAGCCACGTTGACTGTTTCGAATACCACATTTTAAGCCTATGCATCTTTTCAAAGAACCATGATTTTCACAATGTATTTATTACTATGACCTCGTGAGGGCAGCAGGACTCCGCTGAATGAAAAATCCATAGGACCGGTTTATGTAGCGCTTAGAGGTACTCGTTATCCAGTAGTAGACAACCTTTGGCTGGCTGATGATGGATTTTCTAACATTTGTCATTTTGAAAGTTTTAAATAGACATTTTTTTATCGCTGATAGGCTCGCGTTTCGCTAGATATGCGATGATGTGGCCGACGATGCAGAGATGATGTGAGCACGCTTACCTAGAAAGAATTCGACTACCGACTACGCCTTTTAGATAAATTGAATCACTAATAAATAATATTTTTTGAGGAAAAAACTTCTTTAGGCGCGTTAAGCATTTTTGAGATGGAAAAAGCTATTGAAATCGCGCGTCACCGTCACCGTCACCGTCACCTACCGTCGTAGCACTCGTAGCGAATTGCTTTTTTTTTAATGAATTTAGATCTTATGGATCTTTCTACGGGGTTTTGTAAAAATAGCCCAAATTTTGGTTATTTTTGCGATTGGACTTACCATTTTCGAGATATTTATGATTTTGTTATAACCCCTCTCTCTCCCATAATAACTCCTATCTTTTATAATTTTTCTTTTTTGGGTGTGTGAAATCATCCAATGTCTTCTCCCGCTCTGGGTGGAGCGGGAGGGCGTGTCAGACTCTTACTGACTAAAACCCACCCCTGTTCCTTCCCTGCCTGAGTGCCCAGGGGTGCGATAACTCATTTTCAGAATTTAACCGCTACCCCTAGGCATGCAGGCACCGGCCACGATGGGCCCCGTCAGTGGTGGCTGACCACATCTATTTGAGGCGCGCGTGGAACACTACCTGCCGTCGACTCACGGGCCTGGTGCTGATCAGACAGCGAGCTACCCACTGCTCGCCGTCCTCAGGCCCGGGTATCTTTCATTATTTAACTTGAAGTTTTGAACAACTTGGCTGAGTCTTGGTCAGTCATCTTCAAAGGGCTGACTTTCAACACGCCAAGTTGTTAAACGTTGAGTTATTCTAGTTGAATTAACTATCGGCCTAGCTATTTAATTGAATGCCGGCATTTAATAAACGGCCTAGGTGACCAGTTGAATGGCCAATTCAACTACATGGCTGCGACATATACACAGGTGCCGTTTTGATTGTCTCCAATTATGCTCAAATTCCATGGAGTTTTAGTAATAGTTTTTTAGATTTAGTTTTAGTTCTGGAGTACAACAACTGCATCTGCATCTGCCTAGCCTTTTCCCAACTATCTTGGGGTCGGCTTCCAGTCTAACCGGATGCAGCTGAATACCAGTATTTTACATGGAACGACTGCCTATCTGACCTCCACAACCCAGTTACTGGGTAATACGACACCCCTTGGCAAGACTGGATGTCTGACTTTCGGGCTTCTGACGACCCGTAACGACAAAAAATACAACAACTAAAAAGTGAAAAATAAAAAAAACTTTTTTTTTCAAAATAATATCTAAATAAATTGCAAAATAACTTTAATATCGGAACTCGGCGTTAATATTTTATTTCCTCTTTATTTTGCAATTTTTAGAAGTCAGTTGTATTTTTGTAAAAAAGTTTTTTTTATTTCACGAAAGCAGTCTACTTAGTTTAAATTGAAATTGTTTAGTATGCAGGCACAACTCCATTGGTCGGAGCGTCAAAGCATTCTTGCGTAGTTTGGATGCGACACATATTTGAACAGGCGTGCAACGTTATTTTTCGGGTGAATTTTCAATATAAACTGAACTAAAACACTAGAGATTTTTTTTCAGGACCACTTTTTAGGGTTCTATACCCAAAGGGTCCAAGCGCAGCCCTATTGTTGTCACTCACGTGTCCGCCTGTCTGTCTGTCCGTCCGTTGTCTCTCACAAAATTAAGTTACGAAGAATTTTTTAACTTCCGATTGACCTTCTTATTGGCAGATTGGGTGATTGACCTATGAACTGAAATTTGTTGAAAATGTTTAGTAATACGTATATTTTACTATGAAATGCCAAAATATTGATAAATCAAATGGAAATGGATAAATGGAAATGGAATTATGGAGCTAACATATTATGGAATTTTTTCTGAAATAAAATGATTATTATTCCATTTATTCAATTTTATATACATACAATTTTAAATTTTTAAATATTTAGGTACTTAGAAAAACATAAATAAATACAAAAACATTTAAAAATATAAAAAGTAGTTGCCCACCGGTATCGGGAATAGGGTCCAAGCTACCGGTGGTCAGGGCTCCTGAGAAAGGAATCTCCTAATGATTATTATTATTATTATAAACTCGAAAATTCGTTAAACTGGAAATACAAGTATGCAGTTTGCGCTTGCGAGTTTAACGAAGTCATTAATGGGTCCGTTCCGCTCGCGGTGGAAACCGGGCTTTAATGTGCGAAGTCCGTCTCGCACTTGGCCAGTTTTTATATAGATTTGATAACGAAAAAACGAAACCAGTAAATTTCATTATTAAATTGCAAAACTATTTATCTCTGGCCAAAGTAGTGTTCTAACAATATCAATCAATTGTATAGTTTTAAAAAAACTTTTTTACAAAAAAATAGAACCGACTTCCAAAAAAAGTGCAAAATAACTTTAAGTTATTTTGCTTTGAGTTATTTTGCACTTTTTTTGGAAGTCGGTTCTATTTTTTTGAAAAAAAGTTTTTTATTTTTCACTTTTTAGTTGTGGTTCCCCATTAAACTGTGTTAACAATTATTCATAGACATACGATAGCAGCAATCGCGGTTGATTTGCTGTCAATTTTTGAAGAGTTCCGTTGTCTGTTTCCGAAACCCATAGTCAGATCTTTTTTAAATTTAAATGGGACCATTTCGGAATAAACCTCTTTCGAACAAAAAAAGAATTTTGCAAATCCGTCAATATATGACGGAGTTATGCCCGAACATACATAAAAAAAATACAAACATCCGAATTGATAACCTCCTCCTTTTTCGAAGTCGGTTAAAAATAAACACAAAACACTTCAAACATTTTTTTTTTAATTTTGTGATTTGCACCTCCAAAGTGTCCCCCATACTCCAAATTCATTTGTTTACGTTACACGTTCGTGTTTGTGTCACAGACATTCATTTGTGTAACAAATTTCAACTCAATTGGTCGTAGTAAATTCAGAGTAAATTGGCTATGACAGACGGATGGACAGACAGATAGACAGACGCACGAGAAATCCTATAAGGGTTCCGCTTTTACATTCGAATGTTCGGAACCCTAATTAAGAAATCGTTTATCAACATTCAGAAAACCAAATGTTAATAAATAAAGCAAAAGCTACCGAAACAAACCGCAGTGAACACCGCAACATTGCAGCTCATGAACATGCAGAAATAGCAAAATGATGAGTTTAATTACACATGAGAATTATGAACGGGAAATGGGGTATTGCTTACTCTACAGTCAATTTACTCTGAGTACTAATACTGGTGCAAAATACTTTAGTAATTATTGCACCATACATACACAATACTCATATTATATTTACCACCGGTATTTTTTTATGGGAAAGGTAGAGATGTCAAGTTAACAACAAAGAATTATTAATTGTTGGTGACAATCACCAGCATGAAAAGTAAAAATATATTTTTAAAAACAAGCTTTTATCTGGGACAGTGAACTAAATACATGGTGTAAAAAGACACATCACAGAGCCGTTAACTACGCATACTGTACGTATAACATAGTAATTTTGCGTAAAAATTATTGCTGGGAAACGACTTTTATTTTTGGATTAAAAAATAAAACTATTTTTTATTCTTCGCAATGTAACGCGAACACAGGCGAGTGGAGTTAAGCCCCGCCCCTTCGCTCTAAGCCACTTAGGTACTTGTCGGATAAGTTTGATATTCATTGCGTTTTCGTAACTGCAAATTCGTAATTTCGAAAAAAATATCGAAAATTCAGGTAAAGTTTGTTTGGAAAAAAGTTTAGTAATAACACCTAAAATTAATTTTCGTATTAAAATAAAATAAAAAAAAAATTGCGGTTTTGACCTTCAATATCTCCAGAACCAGGGGTTTCACAGGTATTGTCTAGTGGAAAAAAAACCAAATAATGGGTAGAATATGTGGCTTTCGTCTTCGGAAACTGTTTTTTTACAGCCGATATAGTTAAAAATAAATTCTAGTAAGTATTTTACGTGTTGGTACTTACCTATATTCTTAAAATATTGAGGTACAGAAGTACCTGCCTAACCTGTAACAGTAACCTGTCACGGATAGTGCCTCAAGCTTTAGTCTATCTTGTTTACTTCAGAAGTTCCAACGGCCATCTTCCGTCTCCATCATCAAACCAGCTCCATGGTATCATATCATTGTATTTTCACCTAAGATACATAAGTACACCAAATTCGAGTCCAATCGGACATCGGGAAGTGGATCTAATTTAGCTTTCAAGATTTTTAATTACAGACAACGGGACAGATGAAACTAAATAAGAGCTTGTAATAACTTACACTTGCGCAAAATTGAAAGTAATTTACTCGTGAAATAACTAATATAATGTTGAGAAAAAGACCTATTCCATTACAATTAAATTTCTTAAAAAAAATAACACAATCATGTTGTATCACCATAAAATTGCTAAAGAAATATTGAAGAGAAAATCGCCACTGAATTTTGCGTAATTATCATAATCTGTAAGTATATATGTATGCTCGTGACTGCACCCTCATGTTTTTGCTACTAAATTTAGAAATCCCATTTCATAGGGCTGTGCCGTTACTATTTGTCGAACACAAATCAGACTCGGACCTACTTCTGAGAATTTTCTAATAGAAAATCCAGCAGCAGTCAGTATAACCTGACAATTCTAGTTACTTTGAATACAATATAAGTTATTTATTTATTTATTTATTTGCACATGTTGGTAGGATAATTAATACACTAAGCACCACAAAACCATAGTAAGGGTTTGTCTGTGGGGTCTCTAAATATAAAGTAATTCGTTAATTTGTACTTGTAACTAATTATACACTGGTGTTGATTCTGTTATGCACAAACTAAACTTAATTTAGGCTATTGCTATCATTTTCTCTCTACTAAAACAAGAAAGAGACGGACGTAAATTAGAGCTGTCAAATTTAGTTTGAACTAATATTTCCATACAAATTAAGGGTACACGTAAAAACATGTCGTCTAAAAACACGGTGAAGTGCAAGGCGTAAACTAGTTTGACATCTCTAACTTAGTGCATAGCTATAGCCGTCCTTTTCTCGCACTGCCTTTTAGTAAAAATAGCAATTCTCTAATTTTAGTTTAGATATTGAACAAGAGAATCCGTACCACTGTAGCATATGTTTCTAAATAATGTCTTCTTAATTTATTTTTATTCATTTCATTTCTTATGTCTGGCGGCAGACTATTCAGTAGGTATGGTGTTCGTTTTTTCAGAGTTCTGTCACCAAAGTAAGTGGTGACTCTGGGTACACTGAATCTGCCAGCAGCCATAGATCGTATATTATGGTTGTTTATTACATGAATTAAGTTATGCTCTTGGGTACCATGGTGGTTAACTGCTAAAAGATATTTATGTTTGTAACTGATCGGTATAATTTTAAAAAGTTTCCTATAATCACCTTTACAACTGTTTTTGTTTTTTTTTTAGTAACAAGTAGTTTAATGAATCAAAAAAATCAAAGTTGCCTGTGTTACATTGCCAATCACACAATGTTTAAAGAAAGAAAATTTTTAAGAGGTTTCAGCATCATCACCATACCCGGGCCTGCGACGGCGAGCTACCCACGCTCGCCGTTCGATCAGCACCAGGCCCGTGAGTCAACGGCGCGTAGCAGCCTCCACTGACGGGGCTCATCATGGCCGGTGCTTGCATGCCTAAGGGTAGCAGATAAGTTCGTAACAGAGTTACCGCTCCCCTGGGCACTCAGACAGGGAAGGAACAGGGGTGGGTTTTAGTCAGTAAGAGTCTGACACGCCCTCAAATGGTTTCACACACAAAAAAAAACGTCATCATCATAGAAACTACATAGCATATAGGCCTCTTTTTGCTTGTGTCTGTCCCCATGCTGTACCTACGATGAGGGTCTTCCTCGTAAAAGATTTAGTACCAATAGACACTACCTATATCAAAACCAACCCATAGTGATAAAATATTCTCCCACAACATTTCAAACGACAAAAAGGGACAATCCACAATCCAGATAAAAAGTATATTTTTATGTGGTCGCCGTGACATATCGTATAAAAGCGGGACTACGGGACTGCACGTCAGTAGCGCCGTGACGGCCAGTCACGTTAAGCAGACCGCTAGACGTGACGTGTTTATATCAAGAGAGGATTATCGGCAGCCAACTCGCACGGACTTAACTCAATCATCCGTAATTGGATGAAGAGAGTATACAGTTTTTTGTTTATGGTGGAGATATAAATCTTTGAACTAACACTTTTCTTTTGAAAAATAGAAAATTCTTCTGACGACAAAATACTATTGCTAAAGGGCGCTAACGCCTACTACTGCCGTTTTTCAACAGAAATCAAAGTACCTACGATTTTTTTCAAAACTTTGCAATCTCACTTCGTTTAAATACGTGTACGTTTCTTGCTATCTGTAGTAAAATAATTGTAGACTAGGCGCAAGGCCTTGACTATTTTTTGAAGACTTGCATGTGTTTTAATTCAATTTTGTCTATCCTCAATATTGAGACTTGTAGGGTTTTTTCTTTTTTTTTAGATCAGAAAAGGGTTTTCGTGGTACGCCTCATCTTGATAGAAGCTTCATCTTTCCAATAATTTATTGCTTCCATTTTGTTTCTTAGGATGTAAGACATTGATCATCGCTCCTGGGAGCAGCTTGCTGGACAGTTTGTTGCGCCACTTCTTCTTCACAGTGAAAACACTAAGAAATGGTGACGGGGGTCGTTTTTAGGGGACTGTTTTTATTTAGAACTTTGACGTTCAAAAAGTGCTGGCTCTCAGCCTGATTTGAATAAATGACTTTTGATTTTGAACGGTTGTCGATTGGATGGTAGCTATCGACGTTGATTGATCTATTCTACCATCGATAGATGTTGAATTGTTATGGTAACACCTGTATGTCAGTGAGCTACTATTTAGCTCATCATCATCCACGGCTAGACTTTTTATAAGTCAATCTCTGGAGTAAGGTGTTGACCGCGTGGCCTCCAGGGACTGGAAGACGAAATGTTGGTTGTCCGTCGGCGAGATAAAAGAAAGAAAGAAAGAAAATCATTTAATTGGCGACAGTCACCGGGCACATACACACAAGAAAAATAAAATAGAAAAAGGCAATCAAAAACAAGACAAAATAAAATAACATAGCGTTTGCCTCACGGCTAAAACGGTTCATTATAGCATTGTTGCTAAACAGATGCTGTCTGACGCTGGTCTTCCAATGAACCTTTTGTGATGAGTGACGGAGCAAATCGTTTCAAACGAGAAGAAAGGCCAACTAAGATGCGTTGATGCAATTGTTGCTACTGCGGGTAGAATCTGGATAAGGTTTATGGGAGAGAAGGATTATTTCAAAAAATGGCAGAAATATTTAACTCACTCATCATCATCATCAAACTTTTAATGTCCCCACTGCTGGGGGACAGGGCTCCTCTCTGTGAGAGGGTGTGGGCCGTAATCCACCACGCTGGCCCAATGCGGGTTGGTTGTTAACTCACTAAAGATACATAAATGAATACAGGTAGGTAATAACTAAAACCTGGGAGTCTTGAAATCAAGAGTGAATAGGTTGCTTCTAGGCAAGCGTGCTCCATCTTCGGCCATATCATCGCTTACCATCAGGTGAGCTATTGGTCAAACACGTGCCTCTCAAATGTAAAAAAAAAAATATGATAAGTTAAACTGCTCATAAGTCGAGATTCAGAAAGCCTTGTTTTGTCAAGTAAACACTAGTTTCTTTTACCATCTGGACCTCTAAGCAGATATACGTGACGTGTTTATATGAAGAGGAGATTATCCGCTGCCAACTTGTACAGAGTTAACGATGGTCGATCGTTCTAATTATGTCCGGGCCCAATGGTCGGGTAGGTAGGTTTTGTATTTACTTTTTTAATTGCGAAAACGAAATAAAACGGATTAGAAGGGTCAATGTGGTTTTATCGCATGAATGATGTTTATAGACGGGGGGGTTTTGGTTGGATAAAGAAATGATACGTTAACAATGGTCAGCAAAGTAAAACGCTCTTTTATAAAATTTAATAGCTTCTGTCGAATATTAAAAAAAACAGCCAAGTGTGAGTCGGGCTCGCACAAGAAGGATTCCGTACCATAAACTGAAAAAAGAAACCCTTTTTTTTGGGCTCCTTTCTCATGATCCGCAATAGATAGACAGTTGAAATTTGTCTGTGTGTTTGTTTGTTTTGTGTTTATTTGTTGTGTGTTTGTTTTTGTGTTGTGTTTTTTTGTTTTGTTTGAATTTGTTTGTGTTGTTTGTTTGTGTGTTTGTTTGTTGTTTGTTGTGTGAATGTGTTTTTCAGTTGTTTTTTTAGGTAACTCTGTTTTGAATTTATCTTCAACCCCTGGGCAGAGGTATGGAACCCTAAAAACAAGCTTCTTCAGTGATGAATAACTTAGAGAAAAAATAAAAGAAGTTTATTTAGGTATCTAATCGAAAATTGAATTTTTATCGAAAATATGCGTCACACCCGCGAAAACTAAACTGAATCTTTCCGCTTTCCGCGTTTATCTGTTTCTCCGCTAGCTCTTCCTAAAATACACAACCGATTCCAATGCGGTTCTCACTAATAGAAAGAACGATAAACGAGAAAGATTTGTGTGTATAATTTGCTGATCCAGTGCTGGTCACTGGTACTAAATATAGACTATAAGTATGTACATTGACGGCTGATGCAGAAATCATCTTAAGAAAACTCAAACTTAATTATGTTATCTACCTTATTTCCATTTTACAGAATACTATAGGGACCTGGAGCAGCTTCTCTTAATGCTGGGTCCCTGGAGATTCCTTTCACGTTCCTGGGGGTTTGTCTTACTCGCTGGCGGTGCGAGAGTGTGGTGTACAAGAGTGACTGCTTATGTGTGTTGTGTTATAAAAGAAAGAGGGATGGCACACTAATACGTTATATTGAATAATAAAATTAATACAAGTGCCCTCTTCGAGCGGGCTAGGAGAAGTCCTCCCAAAAACTAAAGTCTTCTTTATTCTAAATTCTCAATTGGCGTTCCAAGAGTTTCTAGAAAGTTCCAAACTTCCAACGTGCCAGTCTCCTCCATAAGGTTGCCAACATAAGGTCGTCACAATACCTACCTGCATGTCATAAGCATTGTTCCACAGCCGTTGTTACCGATACAATAAAAAGAAAAATTAAAATCGCACTTCAATATTAAACACCCATTTAATTTTAAATTATGTCATTGCGTTCAATTTCCCTGTTCTCAGTAATCCGAATTAAAAGTTAACATTCATGCAATTTTTAATGACGTAAATAATAAGTTTACCCGAAATGGTTCCAAGTGTCACTTATTATAACATGATTGAGTTTAATTAAAATACAATAAATTACTAAAGTTATTAATAAAAAAATCTCGATAAATGGATGGCCTATGGGGCCGAAAGATTCTGAAATGGTGACCGCGTGCCGAAAGATTCTGGATGTGTGTCCGCGTGCTTAAAGATTCTGGAATGATGACCGCGTGCCGAAAGATTCTGGAATGGTGACTGAGTGACAAAATATTCTGTAATGATGACCGAGTGCTGAAAGATTCTGGAATGGTGACCGATTGCCGAAAGAATCTGGAATGATGACCGCGTGCCGAAAGATTCTGGAATGATGACAGCGAGCCGAAAGATTCTGGAATGTTGACCAAGTGCTGAAATACACAACGTTGGAAGGATTGGACGCAAGATCGATGCAAGAACCGCAGGATCGGTCGATGTGGCGATACATGGAGGGCCTATGGCCAGCGATTATAAAAATGATGATGAATAATTAAAACAACTTAAACTGTATTCAATCAGCATTATTGTTTCATCCGTTGAGGGTCTAAAATCAATTAATCAATTACAAAGTTAAAAAAAACTTTTTACAAAAAAAAAAACAACTGACTTCCATAAATAAAACTAAAAAATGCAAAATAACTTTAATTTCGGAAGTCGGTGTTTCTAGTTTGGTTTCTTCGTTATTTGACACCGACTTCCGAAATTAAAGTTATTTTGCATTTTTTAGTTTTATTTATGGAAGTCGGTTGTATTTTTTTTGTAAAAAGTTTTTTATTTTTCACTTTTTAGTTGTTGTACCCCATTCTAAAACTAAATTAATAATAAAGTTATGCCCGAATTGATAGCCCCAAAAATAGGGAATTTGAACATAGTTCGTGAAATTAGGGTGTATCAGGGTGAACTGTACAAATCTGTATACCCCTTTAGAGCGTATCGGCGTGATGTAATGTTGTGAAGTGGTGAAAACAATATACAGACAAGCGATTGCAGCAATTCTGGAAGGTTTGCTATCATTTATTGAAGAGTTCCATTGTGTATCTCCGAAGTTCTTCATCAGATCTTCACCAAATTAAAATGGGACTACATGTGAAGCAACAGGTTTCAAATAAAAAAAAAATCTTCAAAATCGGTTCACGTAGTAACAAGTTATGAGGTAACACACATAAAAAAAAAAAAAAAAAATACAGTCGAATTGAGAACCTCCTCCTTTTTTTGAAGTCGGTTAAAAAGAATCCGAAGTCGTAAAATTTATAAGTTAAGCTCAATAATTGACGGATTTGGTAATGGAAACAATAATGAAACCTTAGTTTAGTAGTAGTAATTAGTACCAAGTACCAATCAAGTTAATCAGAGTACGATAAAGTTTGATTGTGGATTCACCTGTGGGTATCGTAAAAGGGCGATTTAGGATTAATGGTATTAGAGCTTGCTCTCTAAAACGGAATTGGGAAATACGGATACCTGCATGGTATTAAGAAAAATCTTTAAATATACCTTATCGTTTTAATTATCTTTTAAAAGAAATTTGTCATCGACTGGTTGACACTTTACGTGACCAGAGGGCTGGCTGTTCTTTGCCCAAAGAACTAGCATTGCCATTCAACGTGGTAATGCTCCTAGTCTTCTGGGCACGTTTCCGGCTTTCCCAGATCACAGTAATGTGGAGGAATACTCGTACTTCGACGACTACATTCTGTTTTGTATACATATGTAAGTAGTTAGGATATAAATAGTTATTTATAAGATAATATTCACCTAAGTAATTTTTATTTGTACATTCTATATAAATGTAATTTTATTTAAGATTAATTATAATGTCATAAAGGTTATCATAAATTCGGTTAACTGTTCGTTACAATATCATAACCACCACTTTGTGCAGACGAGTTGATGATCTCAGTACCTTTTCTAACTAGTCTACATCGCAACTGTAACTTGTAGCTTCTTCATCATCATCATTTCAGCCGAAAGACGTCCACTGCTGAATAGGACATAGACCACAACGAACAGTCCTGTGCGTGTGTGCGTCTCACATCCATCAGATCCCATCGACTCTTATTAGGTTATCAATCCCGTATAGCTTCTCTTTATTTCATTAAATCACAAAACATAAATCACAAACTGAAAAAAATATCGTTAAAAAAACTTTTCTACAAAAAAATAGAACCGACTTCCAAAAAAAAAATAAATCCGACTTCCAAAAAAAAAACAAAAAGTGCAAAATAACTTTAATTTCGGCAGTCGGTGTTTCTGGTTTTATTTCTTCGATTTTGACACCGACTTCCGAAATTAAAGTTATTTTGCACTTTTTGTTTTTTTTTTGGAAGTCGGTTTTATTGTTTTTGTTATTTTTCACTTTTTAGTTGTGTTTCCTCATGAAATTCTATTAACAATGCATATTTATGCGATAGCAGCAATCACGGTTGATTTGCTGTAATTTTTTGAAGAGTTCCGTTGTCGGTCTCCGAAAATCATCGTCAGATCTACATGAAATTTAAATGGGACCATTTCGGAACAAACCCCTTTCGAATAAAAAAAGAATTTTGGAAATCCGTCTATAAATGACGAAGTTATGCCCGAACATACATTAAAAAAAATAATACAAACATCCGCTTTGATAACCTGCTCCTTTTTGAATTCGGTTAAAAATAAATTTTAACTATGACACAGACACAGCGAGCAATGTGTTTCGAGACTTATAATAAACACCAAACATTTTTTTTCCAAAACATTGCAACATAATAACTAGCTAACCGTAGTAAAGTTCAGGATCGTCGAGTCACTAGGTCAAAGTGAGGAGAGGAAGTCTTCAGCAACTTTAAATCCGGAAAATCATCCCCAATTCATATTCATACTACCACATTTAAAGAAAAAATGGCCTCCAAATCCGAACATACCTACGTCAACCGCATTCTCCTTGTTTCTATTTGAGAAGGGAGCAAAATATTTGAGCGTCATATAGGGTAGATTTGGCCCGATGTGGGTCCAGCAAATCCTGTCACAAGGCCCTTGAAAGTTTGAGGACAGAATCGGAGAAAATAACGTGTCATGAACAAGACTTAGAGACCGGACGATTTGGCTATTCAATTTGTTTTTATTAGAATTTCTATATGTAGGTTTGTGTAGAGGGTTTTTGGCTGTAGGGAGTGTTGTAATCTAAGGTCATTGTGGTTTGTAGATTATAATCCGGGATTAGAATGATAATAGTATAATTTATATAATTTTATATGAGTGCTTGACTTGAGATTTTGTACCTATAAATTCATTTTGTGAGGTTTTATACTTCGGTATCAAACTTTTGATGTAATACAATATTAAAATAAAAAGCTGAAAGGTTTTCACACCCACAGCCCACCTTCAACCACTAGGTTTTTCGTTGAATGTGCCAATAAGTTATATCAGCTACATCCAAGTTTAACCGGGCCTGCGGACGCCGAGTAATGGGTAGCTCGCCGTCCAATCAGCACCAGACCCGAGAGTCGACGGCGCGAAGTGTTCCACGCGCGCCTCAAAGAGTTGTCAGCAAACAGGACGAGGCCAGTCATGGCCGATGCCTGCCCGGGAGTTGAGGATAAATTCGAAAGAGTTACCTCGCCCCTGGGCATTCAGGGCAGGGAGGAACAGGGGTGGGTTTTAGTCAGTAAGAGTCTGAGACGCCCTCCCGCTCCACCCAGAGCGGGAGAAGTCATTGGATGATTTCCCAACCCAATAAAAAAAAAAAACTAAATCCAAGTTTAACTTCTAATACTATAAATAGTGGTACATTTTAATTTCTGAATTTGTGCCCGGTGGATGGCAATAGGCTCGCCACCAAGTACTTCAAGATAACTGGAGACATGTGGTGTACTATGTCTTTTGAGGGTTCCGTACCTTAAAAGGAAAAAACGGAACCCTTATAGGATCACTTTGTTATCTGTCCGTCCGTCTGTCCGTCTGTTAAGACTCTTTATCTGAGGAACGCGTAAAGGTATCGAGTTGAAATTAAAAATATAATATACTTAGGTCTACAGCACCTTGTAGCTGTTAAAAAATCATACTTCTAAGTTAACGTAAAAAAAGATACGGCCGTTTAGGGTCCCCATACAAGGAATTCGGGTGCAAATTTTAAAGTGAGGCAACCGTATTATGCGGGGGCGGGAGGTATGAAAGAACCTTATTATCACAAGCTCAAACAGATTTTAAATTATTTTAACCACTTCTTATTACCAAAAATTAAAAAAAAAAGTTTTTCCAGCAAAAATTTTCGAGACTTAATGCCCGAACTATTTAGATACTCGCAAGCTTGTATGGAACCCTCGGTTTGCGAGTCCAACTCGCACTTGACTGGTTTTTTTTTAATCAACCCCGCTGTCCCACTACTGGGCAAAGGCATCCCCATGTCTTTTCAGCTTTCTTTGTGCCCTGTCCTCTCCGGCGAATCACTGAGTGGCAATCTTGACCTATCTGCTTTCATGCATCCTGTAGGTGTGACCCGCCGAGTCCCAGATCAGCTTCGTATATTTTTCTCCAACTATTGGCTTTATCTCTCCCTTTTTTTTTTGGGGCATGTGCAATCATCTCTCGCTCTGGATGGAGCGGGTGGGCGTGTCAGATTCTTACTGACTAAAACCCGACCCTGTTCCTTCCCTGCCCTGAATGCCCAGGGGTGCGGTAACTCTGTTTCGAATTTATCCAATCCACAACCCCTGGGCAGCCATCGACCATGACGGGCCCCGTCATGGTTTGCTGACAATTCTTTGAGGCGAACGTGGAACACTACGCGCCGTTGACTCTCGGGCCTGGTGCTGATCGGACGGCGAGCTACCCACTACTCGCCGTCCACAGGCCCGGCTCTACGGTGTCCGGAGGTCGTCTCGTGACGTCCTCCACCCAGGGCGTCTCTTGCGGCGGCTGCTGCTGAGGGCACGAGGGCGACTCTGACCTTTCCTCTCCCTTATCCTTTGAAAAATACAGGCGTGATGTATGATGTTATTTTGGTAAGTTTTCATACTTATTATGCTATATTTTATCTCGTCTGTACACTAGGCATAAATCACCTCTTTTTAGCCGACTGCCCGAGAAGAAGGGTAATGTTTTTTAGTTTTTGTAGTCTGTTTGAGATATCGCGTCAGAACATATTTATCGTAAGCATTCATCAAAGTCACCCGCAATGTATATCCATCGAAACCGGAGTGTGACTAAGAATCGGATTTTTATCGGAAAACGTAAGAAAATTCATGTTTTCAATACATTTTCATAACATAATTTCATAGTCTCATTTTTTATGCTAGATTGGCTATTCTGTAGCGGCTTTTATATCATCAATAATGGGGTTGACTACGATTTTTTTTAAGAATTTATTCGCTGTTTGCTACAAAATACATAGATAATTTTAAGATTTCTAATTTTACATCCTAGAATAAAACATTATTTTTATTATTTTCTTGTTTCATACACATAAGTATAACATACATTTTCATATACATAATTATAATAAATGAATTTTTTTTTGTCTTTGCTTTAAACTAAGTGACCTGCATGTAACAATAATACGAGTACCTAACATTATTATTATTAAAAAAAAAATAAAAAACTACTCTGTATTACTACGCGTTGGGAAGTTAAACTTTCATATAGGATGGTGATTGGGGACATCGTTGACTGAAATAGGATGATATTATCTAATACGAAAACTCCACCCGTGCCTTCGTCCGCGTGAGTTTAAAAAAATATGTATAGCCTATAGCACTCACAAATACTGTAGCTTTCTACTAGTGAAAGCACTTTCAAAATTGGTTTAGGAGTTCCGGAGATTACCCCCTACATACAGACTTACAAAACAAATTTTGCCTCTATAGAATATTAGTATAAGTTATTCTTATTTTTATGTTTATAAAGGTATATCAAGGTTTGTTTCTGTTTCTTCCACCCCGCCGTTACCCGTTACTCGAGGTTGGTTTACCTAGTCTTGAGGCACCACTTGTTCCGTTGGTAAGCATTGTCAGTAGAAATACTGCACTTCTTCATATTAACAAGACACCAATTAAATTACAAATTAAAAAAAACCCTGACGCTTAAAAGAAAAGGGAACTTTTGAAAAGCATAAAAGTACTGATGAACTTAAAACGGCTGAACCAATTTTGATAAAACATGTCTGAGAACGATGGCTAAAAAACCTGCTTTCAAATAATAAAAAATGCATTCAAATCGGTTCACCCTTTTAAGGGCTACGGTGCTACAGACAGACACAGTAAGACAGCCAGACACACACATAGTGGTCAAACTTATAATACCACTTTTTTGCGTCAGGGGTTAAAAACAGTCCCCCAAAGCCCGTCTATACTTCCAAATTTTTAGCTGGAAAAAATAAGTGGCGCAGCAAGTCTGTTAAGTTTTAAGTAACATTATCTTTCAAGATTTAATTCCAAATTATTAATATTTTGAAATCTACCAGCTATTAATTAAAATACAAAAGAAAACGTCGTTCTAGGTAGATAAATTTAGTAGAATTTTAATTAATCTAAAGGATCCAGACATGGCATTAAAATAAATACAGAATATCGAATATCGTGGGAAATTCTTAGAGTTTACTTAACTATAATCAGCCTAACTATAATATACATGCTTTACAAGCATTTTGATACTAAGTTATTCATAACAGTTCATACATTATACATGTAATATCGAAAATATGTTTTGTACTGTGAATATTTTGTACATACCTATTAATTCGGAGGTCAATGCTCTTTTAAATATTTAATTTGTATTGTAGCGTAGGCTTGTAGGTAATACTCGTATAAGTATAAAGCATTAATTTTTAACATTTTCTAAGGTAAATATCCATAGATACCCGATAATGGCGTCTGTAAAATGTGCATTAAATAGATATATGATTTTTAGGGTTCCGTACCCAACGGGTAACCAACGGGACCCTATTACTAAGACTCCGCTGTCCGACTGTCTGTCAGCGGACTGTATCTTATGATCCGTTTTTTTTTTTTTTTTTTTTGGGGGGTGGGAAATCATCTAATGACTCTTTCCGCTCTGGGGTGGAGCGGAAGGGCGTGTCAGACTCTTACTGACTAAAACCCACCCCTGTTCCTCCCTGCCCTACGCGCCCGGGGGCGAGGTAACTCTTTCGAGTTTATCCTCCACCCCCGGGCAGATCTTATGATCCGTAATATGTAGACATTTGAAATTTTCACACAGCGTGTATTTGTACAGCTGCTATAACAAAAAATAATAAAAATAAATTATGAATTAAAGGGGGTTCCCGAGGGAGCCCACTTTAATTTTTAATAGAATACACGCTGTATGAAAATTTCAAACCGAGATACAGCCCAATAAAAACACGTTTCCAGAAACATGTTTTTGTTGGTTTTTTTTTTGTTTTCAGTTTATGATACGGAACCATTCGTTTGCGAGTCCGACTTGTACTTGGTCGGTTTTATTTGTCACTAACAACATGCCCCAACTACACACGGGTAAAAATTAAACACCCAAACCTTTTTTTTTAGTTTATCGAAAATAGACAGATAGTCGGTATATGTATAGAAACTTCTTTCCACATTCAACCAAATACTTAAAGCTGTCAAAGTAGCCAACTCACGTGTCAAAAAAATACTTCATTTTCCCTTTTAAAGCCTTGTAAGCTCGCGTGACTAAGAAAAACCGAACAAAGCCTAATTTGTTGAAATCGTTCGAGTTATTCAGGTTTTAAAAAGCAATTTACAGCGTCAGGCGCAAAGAATTGCCCGTTAACGTCGCAAGTTGTTTAGATTTTTTAGAAATGGCGGCTTGAAGAGTTTTTCTCAGTAATTGTTGTAGCTTTATTCGGTTAAAATTCAGCTCTAAATAAGATTTCAACTATGGTCTGGTTAATTATTAATAGTTCTCTTTTTCAACATCTTAGGATAATAATAAAATCTAAGTACCTGCTTATATTTATAAAAAGTTGCTGACTATCCCTAAGGCAGGAATAGAACAAAGTAATGATTTTATATATTATTTTATTTGTAACTAGCCTCTGCCAGTGGCTTCGCCCACGTGGAATTTTATTAGTTTAACTTACTCCTTATAAAGTCAGCTACCTGCTAGTAAAATCTTATCAGAATCGGTCCAGCCATTTCGAAGATTAGCTAGAACAGACAGACAGACAGAGACTCAAAAATTTTAAAATTAAAATAAAATTTTAATTTTTAGGCATAGGTATCGTGCAAGTAACTGGGTTGTGGAGGTCTGATAGGCAGTCGCTCCATGTAAAATACTGGTATTCAGCTGCATCCAGTTAGACTGGAAGCCGACCCCAAGATAGTTGGGAAAAGGCTAGGCAGATGATGTATCGTGCAAATAACTGTACCTATGTGCATAGAAAAACTTTTATTTTATTTATAGATTACAAACAAACACTGATGATTTTATATATTTTATTTCACATTATTCAAAGTTCTTTGAAACAAATCTGTATTTTCTACCGAATCTGATTTCACATTGGTCACGACACGTGTCTGCATATCGCTGTTCCCCGGAAATTAATAGGTAGGCATATAGGCATAATAGATTGTGTGTAAATCCACTGCGTCGCCTTTTTATGGTTCCGTACCCAAAGGGTAACCAAAGGGACACTATTGCTATGCCTCCGCTGTCCGTCTGTCTGTCAGCGGACTGTATCTCACGATCCGTAATGGCTACATAGTTGTTATTTTTACAGAATATGCATTTCTGTTGCTGCTGTAATAACAAGTAATAAAAAATTAAAGGGCTTTTTTTGCTCGATCATTGTATGATGGTACGTAACCCTTCATGTGCAACTTCGGCTCGCACTTGGCCAGTTTTCTGTGTTTGCTCAACATAATACACTATTAGAGTTCTAAAAAAGATATTATTTTTCACAACAGAATAAAACGACAGTATACTTATAAAAACTGATAATAATAACATGTACAAACGCAAATGAAAAGAATTCATTGGGCATACAAAAAAAATATCCACAGCGTTATCAATAGAAAAAGTGCCAGGACGCTGGCAGCATTGCCACGTTGAATAGAACAGCTGATTCGTAAAGAAAAGCCCAGCCTTCTGACCACGTCCTGATTGAACGGCGAGCTACCCACTACTTGCCGTCCGCAGGCCCACGTCTACGGTGGCCGGAGATCGTCTCGCGACGTCCGATGCCCAGGGCGTCTCCTGCGGCGGCTGCTGCTGGGGGCGTTAGGGCGACTCTGTTGAGCCAGCCTCACTCGGTCCGCTTCCTCCTTCGCGAGCGTTACTGCTTCGCAGAAGGAGGCGACTGCTTCCCACATTCACTCTTGCTGCGTATCATGGCCTAGACCAGGGCCGGGCGTGAGAGGTCGCTGCCGCCGATCGCCTCCACGAGGACACGGCAGAGCTCCGCCCAAGTGGCGCAGATCTCCACCGTGTCCTGTGGGCGAATCTCCACAGTGGTAACACCCAGGCGTTTCCCTCCGCCTTATCTTATACAGGTACCTCCCGAAACTTACGTGTCCGGTAAGAACCTGCATCAGGCGGAACCTCCCGCTCCACCCAGAGCGGGAGAAGTCATATAATGGGTTCCCAGCCCCCAAAAAAATTAAATAATGACTTCTGATCACGTGAAGAGTCGACCAGCTGTTTACTAATATCCCGAAAACCTCGATGAGCACTCGAACCCCATGTTTTGTTTTTTAAATACTGGTAGTCTACTGCATCTTGTTAAAATGAGAACTAAGGTGAGTTACATTGCTGGAAAATATAAGAAAATGGTGCCGATTCATTTGTGGACCCGTTTTTCTCTCTAATAAAACAAGAAACAGACGGACGTAAATTAGAGCTGTCAAATTCAGTTGAACTAATATTTTCATACAAATTAAGACCAGAAAAAAACGATGAAGTGCAAGGTGTAAACTAGTTTGACATCATTAACTTAGTTCATAGCTATAGCCGTCCTTTTCTCGCACTGCCTTTAAGTAAAATATAGCGATTTTCTAATTTTAGTCGAGTTATTGAACAAGAGAATCGGCACCAATGTTAGACGTCCATATTAAGAGTCATATCTAGGTTAACGCGAACCAAGTGGAAGTTTCACGACATTTTACCAAAACCAGTTAATAATCTACCCACAGCCACATACTCGACTCTGGTACTCAACATAAAAGGGACCTCAAAGCCCAAATGCCGAACATTTCTGTGCAAAATATTTACAGACCACTGTCTGTTCAGGGAAAATTGTATACTAAAAAAAATTACTTGTTTAATGGTTAACATACAATTTGCAGAGTTACCAGTTACAATCCAGTTCCAGGGATATTTTAAACATAATTTTTGAGTAACTTTATTTAATATATTCAGTCTTTAAGTCAAGAGTGAATAGGTTTCTTCTAGGCAAGCGTGCTCCATCTTCAACCACATCATCGCTTCCTAACAGGTGAGATAATGGTCAAATACGTGCCCATCAACAAAAATATATATATATATATATATGTATAATTCTGTTCAATTAATAAAGTTGCTTTCAAAGTCATTTTAGGAGAGTCACAGTTTAAAACTTCTACTCAATATGTTTCATTTACATTATTCTCACGAACTATTTGAATTCATTCGCCCAACATAAGGTTCGCCCAACTAACAGAAACTTTGAATACTGGAACGTTACCAAATAAAATTATTATAGTTCTCAAACGGAGAAAATTTTAGCTCTTCTACGCACGATATTTGGAGATAAACTTTTAGTATCGAGGCCAAATTGTAGGTTTAGGCCACAATAGCGTAGATAGAATCTAAGTATCTTCCAAAGGAATTGTAAAGTCAAACGATATATCCCTACTTATAATCTAGATAACAAGAGCTTCGGGACATTTTTTTTAATTGTGAACAGTTATGTGTGTTGTAGGTTTTATTATATAACTAGCTACGCGGTTTCACCCGCGTAGACCAGGATAAAAAAATAACTTATGTATTAATCCAGGGTATAAGCTATCTACATATCAAAATTCATCCAAATCAGTCCAGCCATTTGAGCGTGAAGAAGTAACAAACATACATACTCACAAACTTTCGACTTTATAATATTAGTGTGAAGATACTACAGTTTAAAGACACTTTCTTTGATTAGCCATTCAATAAAAATATATTTTGCTGTACGTTTATTTCGGTTTCAATGAATTCCTGATTTTGTGTGAAATGGATACAACGGTTGATAACTAAATACATAAATAGAATACTCTTTAATATATTATATCGCATTTAACTAGCGCCGTTCAACAAATAGCCTTAACGATTCAGCCGATGCGTCTAATAAAACATTTTATTAACTGGCTGGCTAATACTTTGGATATTCATACAGTTAATCATGTTAAAAAAAAGGTTTAGGGCACCCCGACACGGACAGGTTGGGTTTGTAGGAGATGATGGGGGCTAGAAGAAGAGACGAAGCCCCCGTCATCTCCTTCATATTAGGTTCTTTTAAACCCTGGAGACAGAAATCAGAACCCGTGCTCTGTCTCTTACTTACGACCATCATCAGCACATTGCCGGATGAACGCAAATCAAAATTAATTTTAAGACATTCTACACCCGTTCTGAAATGTCTTGGCTAGGCAAGTAATTAAACATTGTAGATCCAAGTCATTTGCCTAGCTATTTTACTCAAAGGCTGAATATCATTCGGGTGGCTAGTTGAATGGCGCCGTTAAATAAAAAGGCTCAAATTGAGGCGCTATTAACTGCCAATGCAGTTAATAGCGCCTCAATTAGCTTAGTTTTAGTTTAACCACTCAAGGTCATTGGACCTTGAGTCACACATACTAAACACACACAACACATATACTAAATTTTAAATAATTAAATGATCTCATAAAAATACGCTTTATAGTTTTTGTGTGATTCTCATTTTTTTATCAGCGTTAAACATAACTTTACAAATTAATTACACTATGTTATAAAAATATAAATTTGAAGAATATATATGTTCAAATATCAAATTACGACGGAAATTATCTAGAGTAACTTACATTTTTTTCAAAGAAATAAGATTAGTTATTTAAACGTGATGTTCAATTAAAAACCATTAGAAGTCGTATAACTCCGCCTTAAGCTAGTTGGCTGCGACATTTACACCACATTAGTAACAGTAGGAAACATTTCATATAGTACACAATGGTCGATCCATTTTGATTGCCGCGAAATAGTTGATTTTTTAAATCTTCTTTTTTTGATTAATTATTACTAAATAGGTTCTACTTATAGTATCTACGATGGTTCGTCACTATCGAGGCTCTTTCAGGGAGTATGTTGGTAGTGTTAAACGTAGGCAATTTTTTAGTTGTTGTTTATTTCAAAACAATAAATCCGTCAGGCCCCACATAGGTTTTGAATTGTGTCTGCTAATGAGGGGCTTTACAGGTGTTCAAACTGTAAACAGACCTATTTTATTTTAGTACCCAAATGTCCAAACTTTTCCTACAGATTGGGCGTTTAAAACCTAAATTACAGTTAATTTCATGAGATTTATGTAGCTCAGTGTTTTGATTATTCCGCGTATACCTACAAGTTAACTAACTCTCAACTAAAACCCACACGGTTTCGATGAATATTGTAAACCAATCCGTATAATAATTATCTATTCTATACACATGTTCCGACGGCGATACGAGATGGGAACTGCAAAGTCGAGTACAATATGGATGAATCTACGGCTGAAATATCGAGCAGAATTTAAATGCTTTTGATTTATTCGGTTTGGAATATAGAGGAGTTGCTGAGCAAAGTTTTAGTCAGTGGAACATGATTTTATTTTGAACTATAGCTTATGCCAGCGGCTTCGCCTGCGTGGTATTAGTACTTCCCTCATCCTCGGAACAGTGAGGTCGCTCCGCGAAGCCTGTGAAGCTCCCAGGATGATTCTCTGCTTCTGGGCAGAGGAGAGGAGAGCTTAGGCTGGCTGTGTTAGCCAGGATCCACCATGCACAACAGACCAAATAAGAGTCTAAGTGCGGACAACGGAGTCCCTATACTATACTATACTATACTATACTATACTATACTATACTATACTATACTATACTATACTATACTATACTATACTATACTATACTATACTATACTATACTATACTATACTATACTATACTATACTATACTATACTATACTATACTATACTATACTATACTATACTATACTATACTATACTATACTATACTATACCCCTTGGTAAGACTGGTTGTCAGACTTTCGGGCTTCTGACGACCCATAACTACTGTCAAAGATCCACGATTGACAGCCGGGATCAACGTCTTAACGTACTTTCCGAGGCACGGAGACGTTTCGGTATGTAAAGATGGTCCCCCATCCATGGACCAACCCCAGCAAGCGTAGCTTAACCTGATGGATCGACCCGTGCTGCTGTTATTACTATAGCCATGAGCTTCTCTAAAAAAGAAAATAATATAAGTCCCAAATTCATGGGTGCCTTTTAATTTCAACATAATTTATTCAGTAAGTTACTACGTATTTATTTCACTGTTTCACAGGCTAAATAGGTTTTAATAATTTCAACAACGATAAGCCGGTTGTTTGATTAATTAAAGAATCGGTCTTGTCTATTTGCAACCAAAATAACTTCACACACAGAATTTTCATACCTTCGTTTTCGTTTCTTATAAAGCTATTCTGTAAAAGAATTTAACTTTTAATAAGGCTACTAAAATTAAATTATTCAAACCATAAATTTAAAGAAAAAATTGAAGTACTATATACCAAGAATATTGTTTTTCAAGCAAAACACTGAAAACTTTAAGCCAATAGTAAACAGCGTAGGATTTCCAGATTTAGCTACCGTTCATAATAATTATTTCATGAAAGTAATCCTCTGACATTTGAAGGCCAGATCTATAATAATAATATTCTATTGGTATGAAATATTACGAAATATTAAAAAGTTCGCGGAAAGCTTGCAAATGAAATAGGCCGTCCGGTGAACGCGTCGGGATGAAAAAGTTAGGCAATATTACATTTCGCACGACGAAACCTAAAATGTGTATTTTTTTTCATAGAAAATTATAGTATTTTCGTTGGTATTGGGTAGGTATGTGATTGTAGTGTGTGATAATAGGAATAAGGTTAACTTGACATAAAGCGCTATTAATTGCCAATAAACTTGAGTAGTTAGCTTGCGTGTTCTGTGCTGAGCTCACATAAGGCGTCGTACTTTCGCCCAGTAATAGGACTAACCTAACAAGGAGCGCTGCACGAAACTAGATGCATTATTAATTTATTAAATACATAAAAAACAGGTGTTATACTAAAACACGTTTATTTAAATATAAATAATTAAGTGATCTTTAAAATGGTAAAGGATTCATAAACATACGCTTTTTTGTTAGAAAGAAAGAAAGAAAGAAAGAAAAAACATTTATTTATACCTTTCACACCTTTATGCGCGTGATTCGATGATTCTCAATTTTTAATCCGCTTTAGACATAATTTTACAAATTAACTACACTAAGTTATAAAACTATAATTACAAAAATATTCACATAACAAATTACGACGGAAATTGTCTAGAGTAACATATATTAGACTAGTCGTTAAGACGTCATGTTCAATTAATAATCATTAGAAGTCGTATAACTGCGGCTTAAGATCTTAAATCCCTAGCTGAGGCAGAGAGCGTCCACAGTAGTCCTCCACCGCGAGCGGTATTGAGCTTTACGCATCCTCACTCCACGTCATTCTGATACTCGTCACTTCTGCCAACACGGTACGTCGTCAGGTTTGACGAGGACGGCGATGCTTCCTTATCTCTTAGGATTCAAATCCATGGTATAGCCGTGCAAGATAAGCTAAACTAATTTAGCTTAGCTGTTGATCTGTCACCGTCGTTACTCTCCGACTATCAGTCTATCCTAAGAATATCAGTTTTCCCAAGTAATTGGGTTGTGGAGATCAGATGACAGCTAGTCGTTCCGTGTAGAAATGTGATATTCAGCCATTTTTTGTTGGACCGTAAATCGAGTCCAATATACGTAAAGTAAAAAACACAGTCAAATATTTCAGTAGTACCTACCTATTATTTCAGTTGCCGTCAGCTTTGTTTAAAGGAACTCCGTATCTATAATGAGTATTTATCGATTTCCAATAACAATAAAATAGAAAACTCAAACCACTACTACCATACGAGCGGTTGTTGACCTCATAGTCAGCTGGAAATTAATCAATCTGCCTTTTTTAAATTTTGGCTTCACACCGTTTGTGCATTTAGCCAGTATCAAGTTTAGAAAGTATTTAGTTTTTAAATACTGAATACTGGTGCCGATTCTGGTTTGCACAAACTAAACTTAATTTAGGCTATTGCTATCTTTTACTCTATAATAAAACAAGAAAGAGACGGACGTAAATTAGAGCTGTCAAATTTATTTGAACTAATATTTCCATACAAATTAAGGGTATACGTAAAAACATATCGACTAAAAACACGGTAAAACGCAAGGCGTACACTAGTTTGACATCTATATATGTTAATTCATAGCTATAGCCGTCTTTTTCTCGCAATGCCTTTTAGTAAAAGTGTATAGATAGCGATTCTCTAATTTTAGTTTAGTTGATGAACAAGAGAATTGGCACCACTCACTTTTTTCCCATTTGTAAGAAGATGTAACACATTATAATAGTTTTGCAGTATTTTAGCAGCAAATGTGTCGAGTCAGCCGTCTCGACAAGCTTCGCTGTAGTCAATCACTACATAGTATAAAACAAAGTCGCTTTCTCTGTCCCTATATCCCTATGTATGCTTAAATCTTTAAAATTACGCAACGGATTTTGATGCGGTTTTTTTTAATAGATAGAGTGATTGAAGAGGAAGGTTTATATGTATAATTTGTACCCGAGCGAAGCTGGGGCGGGTCGCTAGTACTACAATAAAATTCTCAGTTTCATTTTACCGAGATCGCGCCTGTTTCAATGAATCCACATATTGTCACGTTGCGTAGACACTTGTGAGCAGTGGTGGCCCAGTTGTACCGGCCGCGACTTACAAGTTGTAGGTCGTGAGTTCAAACCCAGGCAGGCTTTACTTTGCGTAAATTATTTCATCACCACTACTCTCAAAAACGGTGAAGAAAAACATTGTGAGGAACCCGGTATAACTTAGAACAAAAAAATCCAAGCCATGTGACATCCACCAATCCGCATTGGGCCCGCGTGATGGCTTACGGTCTACACCTTCTCACAGAGAGGAGGCCTGTACCCCTGTAGTGGGGACATTAAGAGTCTACTACCGGCCAAGTGGCGCCCTCATTGAATAAAAAGTCGTAGCATAGCATAGAAAATAAATATTAAAGATTCCAACGTCACGTTTGTTACAAAGAGGATAAAGTATTTTTACGATGTTAAAACAGGTCTCAGAATGTTTCGTATCCAAAGTAGTAGGCAAAAGTGTCAGAAACGGCCGTTTTTGGTACTTTTGCCTAATATACTACTATACTTTATCCTCTTTGTAACAAACGTGACGTTGGATTCTTTAATATTTATTTTCTATGCCATGCTACGATTTTTTATTCAATGAGGGCGCCACTTGGCCGGTAGTACGGCCTTAAAAGGCTGGTGATGATGTTGCACTAACTTCTACCAGTGGCTACGCTTGCGTGGAATTGGTACTTACCCCATTACAAATTATAGCCTTTATACTATTCCAGACTATAATCTATATCTGTGCCAAATTTCATCAAGATCCGTTCAGCGATTCTGGTGTCATTGAGTAACAAACATCGGATCATCTATCCAGTATTCACATTTTATAGGTAGGATAGTATAGTTTATCGCATGGAGAGAAATTACCACTCTGGGTTCAGTCAAGTGGTCAGAAGAATCCATGATCGCATTTTTAGCAGACGAGTCATCTTTTTATCAAGATATCCTGCTATCGCAGACAGTTTTAATAAATGTTATTCTTGATGACAGCATCCCACAATTAATATCAATTTAGAGCAATGCATGTGAAGGATATTATCTTTTATTTTATTTTGAAACTGCAGACGAAATATGCGCAAACAGTTAAACAGTTTAATTTATGATTCCTTTATGCACATTTTTGTACAATAATAACGAACACATAGACGAGAAAAAAAATAATAATACAGGAGTATGGAAGAAAAAGACATGTTGCGCCGACTCCAAATAAATGGGCAGGAGAATGATGATGAATAAGGAACACATGGGCATTCATTTAGCTTAATGACAAACGATACTTCATAAAACCGTCAAATACGTATGTATTATACTCCATTTTCGACCACATAATCGCTTACTATCAGGTGAGACAATGGCCAAACGCGTGCCTATGAAAAGTAAAAAAAAAAAATAACGACTTAAAAAAATTGATCACGTCATTGTTTGCCTTACATATCAGCAGTCCACATCTATCCCTGTGTATTATTGGAAGAACAGCGAAAAGCAGCATCATTTTAGCCCAAAGACTTCCACTGCTGGACATAGGCCTCCCCCAAGTGTTGCCACAACAACCAGTCCTGTGCGTCTCGCATCCATCGGCTACCCGCGACCCTCACCAGGTCAGGCTTTCCAACGCTGTGTCTTCCGGTACGCGGTTGCCACTCCAGATCTTTTCGACTCCATCGACCATCAGCTGTTGTACGAGCAATATCTCACTACCATTTCAGTTGGGCGATTCTTCGAGTTACGTCGGTAACCATTGTTCTCTTGGGGATATCATCATTCCTGATTCGATCACGCAATTAAACTCCAAGCATTGTCCTCCATGACTAGGGGTAGCGGATAAATTCGTAACAGAGTTACCGCTCCTCTGGGCACTCAGGCAGGTAAGGAACAGGGGTGGGTTTTAGTCAGTAAGAGTCTGACGCGCCCACCCGCTCCATCCAGAGCTGGAGATGTCATTGGATGATTTCACAACCCACAAAAAAAAAAAAAAAATATAAGCATTGTCCTCCAGGCAGCATCTATCTGGCAACATTGCTGAAATGATGAACTTTTAAGCGGCACACGTTATGTATTTTTTTAAATTTTTCACTTTTTATTTTATTTCTCTTGCCTGGTGACTCGCCAAAGAAATAATAATAATAATGTTTTATTGATTTCACCTTCAAATTTAACATAAAACAGGTTTACAGTAAAATAGGCCGAAAGGTAGTTACATTAATTTACATTTTTTTTTAGAGTTGCAACTAATACCTAAACTAAGATAACTTAATATCTTGTAATGTAGGTATCAGCGCCCACCCTTATTTGCATTAACATAATATCCTTTCATATTAATCTTTCTTTCTTATTGTAGCTGCATCTTGTTAAAGTTAAGCAAAAATTCTCACAAAGTTTAAATGTCACACGATTGAAACTATCTTCCACATAGACAAATAAACGGCTTAACGGCAAATCTCATGTTTTAAAAACGTCTGTCAGTTGTGAAAATCACTTCTAATTTCCTTAAATTTACAAGTATTTGACATTGATAGTCGCTGAGATGTAATTTCGTTTTTGCTAAATGTGAATAAGGATTTAAGTATGTCCAATTTAAACGCCGGAACAATATGACCAAAATGCTACGAGTAGTTAGGTAGGTTTTAGACTAAAGTAACATCTAATACCACCAGTTACCATGTTTCCAACTAACTTCAGTGTGAAGTCCACAATCGGATTAGTGCCACGCATCACACGATTGCTAAGCTTTTCAGCTTAGTTTCACTGCAACTTATGTTATTACACAGCATACTACTTTACCCTTGTTAAAATGAATTTAAAATAAAATTATGCCTCATGATTGCTTTCATATGCAGCCTTCTTCATAGAATAAAATACATGGTTATTTTATTTTATGAAGAAGGCTGCATATGTAATTTTAAATTTGTTTTTTGTAGTTTGAAAACTGTGATCGATTTTTCTTAACAAATAACGCATTTGAAGTTACAAAAACGCAATGAATATCAAACATATCCTACAAGTACCTACGCAGATTAGAGCGAAGGGGCGGGGCTTAACATCGCTTGCCTGGTTTCTGGTACATTGCGCGCAATAAAATTTAGCTTTTATTTCATACCTAAAAATAAAAGTCGTTTTCCAGCAATAATTTTTGCGCAAAGCTACTTTGTTAGATGGAAGTTACAAAAATGCAATGAATATCAAACATATCGTACAAGTACCTACGCAGCTTAGAGCGAAGGGGCGGGGCTTAACTCCGTTTGCCTGGGTTCGCACTACATTGCGTGCAATAAAAAAGTGCTATTTTTTCATACCTAAAAATACAAGTCGTTTCCCAGCAATGTTTTTTGCGCAAAGCTACTTGGTTACATGTACAGTATGCGTAGTTTGTGATGAGTCTTTTTACACCCTGGATGATAGTCTTGTTTTCTGACAAATAATATGCTAAAACAATTCGTTGGCATAACATTATAGGTTTCAATCTCTTAAAGTTACTGACTTCGCAAATAACCCACTCGTTGTGACATCATAAATTATTGACAGCAAATTTTTGTCTGTGGCTTTGCCTGCAGGAACGTACTATCGAGATGAAAAGTATCCTTTGGCCTAATCCAGGTTATGGGCTAATCAATCAAAGTACACTAGTAGTATTTATTGCCTAGTAGTGCTAGACTTTAATACTTTAGTATTAAAGTTGAATTACCTACGATTCGTTATTGTTGGTCATTTTTTTGTCCGTCATTATTTTCTGCAAAACACCTGGAGATTCACCCTCGTGTGACAAATTTCATTAAAATCCGTTGTACCGTGACTTTCAGATATTTATAATATTAGTAGAGTTCTAGAAGAGAAGTCAGTAGTAGAGTAGTAAATGACTTTAGTTCAAGACAATCTCAACCCTCAGTAATGAGGAACACGGGGGGAGGGGGGAGGGGAGGCAGAGAAGTTGTAGTAGATCAGTCGTGGCCTAGTGGTTATAGCTATGACTTCGTGGGTTCCGAGGGAACCCAACCAGGCACTTTGTGTAAATTATTTCATCATCACTGTTCTAAAATCGGTGAAGATAAAAATCGTATTTTTTTATTGCTTTAAAAGTAACCGAATCCTAGAATCAAAAATTCGAGGACATGTGACATCTACCAATCCGCATTGGGTCTGCGTGGTGGATAACTGGTCACTCCTTCTCGCAGAGAGGAGGCCTTTGTTCCAACAGTTGAACCATTACAAACTGAATTATTTAAGAGTCGATTGACAACCTAAAAAGTCTTCCTTTTTTACGAAAAAAATAATTTAAGTAACAATTGTTGACGGAAATGGTCATTAATAACAACCTAATATTACCATTCAACCTCCCTATCAAAATTACACCAACGTAATCCAAGAACAAAAATAGTCAGAGAATGAAAACCCCAGCATATTGCCTGCGTATTACGGATCTGCTGTTTATTTCATCAAAATGTCAAATCACAATGCAAAATTATTCAAATTTCATACAACATAATCCCGCAATGGAATGGAGATGACGATCTAATTGCCTATTCCGGGGAAGTATTCGATTATTGTAGAAGGTAGCGATTCGTAAAATCATTTTGTCGTTAACCCAAATCTATGAGGAGGAATCGTTTAGTCTTGGCATGTCACAAGTCGTTTTGCGCGTAATCTTTTGGCTTAGGTATTGGTATTAAATGTATCATTCGGTGTAGCGTTTAGATAAGAATGATTTATACAAGGTGGGTCCTCAGGGGAAGGAAGACGAAAAATCTTAAAATCGTTGTTAATTTTATTCGGTGCTGGCGATTTTTACATTTTTTGTATAATTTTCTCTTGGTTTTTTGTTTTTTTCTATCTGACTTTTACAAAAGCTTTTGCCCGCGGTTCCTATCACTAGAATCTGTATTTTTCCGAGATATAAAGTAGCTCTAATTTACCAGTAAAAGAGTTTTGTATCAGTATCAGTACTTCCAGTTATACTGCACTGTACTGCAAACAGATCTGCTTTAAATACACAGTAACAATTCTACTCTTTATTTACGTTCCAACAGACCTAAAAGAGGTAATTTCTGTATTTCTAGAGAACTTTTGCACTCACATCTCAGTCGCAATCTGTCAAAAACACATATAATTTCTCTACATTTTGACAAGTTTTTGACATTGATTGTCACTGGAATGTATAGCGACTTGAATTTGAACGTTTTTATGAATGGCTAGAAAACGTGTAAAATTATGGAAAAAGAAAATCGAAATAAAAAACTTTTTTACAAAAAAAACAACCGACTTCCAAAAAAAAAATACACTAAAAATTTAAAAATAACTTTAATTTCGGAAGTCGGTGTCAAATATCGAAGAAATAAAATACAAACACCGACTTCCAAAATTAAAGTTTTTTTTTGTAATAAAGTTTTTTATTTTTCGCTTTTTAGTTGTTATACCCCAGAACTAAAAACCCCAATAACATGGAACGTGGAATTCAAACATTTGGAGAACACCAAAACGTCATCGAGATATGCGTATTTTTCGTTTTTGTTCAGTTTCTCAAAAAGCGCTAAAGGAATTTCGATAAAATTTATATGGGACCACCTCGAAAGTATATTCTTTCAGATAAAAAAAGAATTTTGAAAATCAGTTCACAACTGACGGAGAAATGCGCGGACATACATAAAAAAAAAATACAGTCGAACATAGAACCTCCTCCTTTTTCGAAAGTCGGTTAAATACCCTTTACTTCAAACGGGATGGTTAGAGACGCTCCAACTTGACTTGACTTAGAATTGCGTGATCCCAACATTGAAAGCTTTACTACAATAAACTCTAATTTTATAATTTCTTATTCAATTTCCGTCCTCCGTGGACCTGTTTTAAACGTTATTGGTCGATAGACCGTGAACTCAATTAATAATAAACAACAACGAATGCGGAATAATAATAAACAACAACGACTATGGAACCCCAAACTGCGCGTGGCCTGACACGCACTGGGTTGGTTTTTAAGTACAAGAATTAGCCTTTACACCTTTCTATTCCAGTAGCTCCCAACCTCTGGTCCGCAAGAGCTAAAATATGATGAGCGAAAGGCCTATATTACATTTTTTTTTAGTATTAGATTAATATAGTTAAATTTTCTTCTTTCTTCTGGTCAAAAATGGTTGGGAACCGCTGTTCCAATCAAACTCATGTTCGTCTTATGTCGAGTCGATAGCACGTAATAAACGTATTTTCTCAGCCCAAAATATTGCCACGCTCAACGAGCAGGACATAAATCGCTGCCCTTCAATTGCTGTTCAAACCCAAAGCCGAAATTGTAACTTTGTATATTACGTGTTCCCTTACGTGACTGAAACAGTATATTATATCGGCGTCGTTTGAAACTCTGTTCAAGAGCAAAATGTAACAAGTAGCTAAATATTTATAGTCGCATTTGTCGATCACTGCCAACGACCTTAAGTGGTTAGCTTGCGTGTTCTGTGCCGAGCTCACGTAGCGCGTCGTACGTCCACCCAGTAATAGGACTCGCCCATCAAGGAGCGCTGTCCGAAATTAGACGCATTATTAATTTATTACACATAAAACAACAAGTATTAAACTAAAACACGTACACAAAAATATAAATAATTAAATGATATTTAAATTGGTGAAAGTTTCATAAAATACGCTTGGTAGTTTTTGCGTGATTCTTAATTTTTTATCCGCGTTAGAAATAAATTAATTACACTATGTTACAAAAATAAAATTCCAAATATTCACTCATCAAATTACGTAGCAAATTGCTTAAAGTAACGTATTAATATATTTTTTTCATAGAAATAAAACTAGTCGTTTAGACGTGATGTTCAATTAAAAATCATTAGATGTCGTATAACTGCGCCTAGGTCTCTAGGTCTTCTTCTTATGAATCGATGGTTTCCTAACTTTAAAGTACTTTAGGCCCAGAAGCTGGTTACTATAATTGCAGCGTCGATAGCGTTTATCAGGTCCTCCGTAATGCATGTATTGGCACTTGAGACATTCCAGTATACTCGTATAAGTAATGTTCTGAACAACGGCACCGCACTCACATTGGATATCTGACGGGTCTATAATACCCCTATTTTGCCAAGTTTGTTTATTTATTTAATACTTTATGCACACAAGTACAGAGGCAGTCAACCTTTGGGTGATGCAGATACAAATAGTGGTAGGTGCAATATAAAAAAACATTAGTGCAATGAATGTTTATTTAAATACAAAGATAAAATATAAATATATACTCCTATGAATAAACTCAATACAGAATTATACATAAACAATTGTTGTAATGATACTACTGCCAACTTCTTACGAAATCTCGCTAAACTAATTGATCGTGAACCCGCATGATAATGTTACAACCTTGAAGGTCAATCGGTTGGTTGCCATCCTGATTTCCTGCGGTAACGCATTCCACAGAGAAATAGACTGAACGAAGAAAGAACAGTGAATGAAGTCAGTACGGTGAGCAGGACATTGGAGAAGACGGTTATGCGATGACCGTAGATTTTTACTGTGATTTGCGCAAATGTATAGAAAGTTAGGGGCTAGATAGATAGGAGAATTGGGAGAAACCAGATATGAGAACAAAGTAGTAAGCGCCCTTTGCTCTCTTGCGTTGGCGTATTGGTAAAAAATTAAAAGCGACCGATGCACAGAGATATGATCATATTTGCACAGATTGAAAACAAATCGAATGCAGTAATTTAGAAGACGGTCAAGTTTGTTGAGCAGATCTGCATTCAGATCATAGTAGCAGACGTTACCATAATCGATGATAGGAAACATTAGGGCCTGCACAAGCATTGTCTTCGTGTTCGATGGTAAAAAGTTTTTCAAACGATACAGAGCCAGCAGCGTTCCCGTTACCTTTTGACTTACACTAGCAACTTGAGTACGCTAGTTCAGGGTACTATCAATGTGCAAACCAATGTCCTTTACGTCAGTGTTGAAAGGAACGATCGTACCGTCAAACAAAACTGGTGGACTCCTAATGATGATCGCCTGACACGTATTGGGATTTACTGCAACACCAAATCTATTGGACCTGGCTTTAATAGCAATCAGATCTCTATTTACTTTGCCGATAGCGTCAGATACCCCTCAGACCCTCCCTTGAACTGTCAAGGGAGGGTCGATGAAATATCTGATGCTATCGTATAGTTGTACTGACAACTGCAGGTCATCACTATACAGATGATACGCACACTGAAGTTCGAAAGTAATGAGATTAATAAAACTGAAAACAAAAGAGGAGAAAGAATGCCGCCTTGAGGAACCCCAAGTTGTATTTGCAGCGGCCTACCTGGGTGCACATTGTTCACAACCGATTGAGTGCTTTCCATATAAGCCACTGCAGTTCCCGTCTGGGTGGAATGTCAAGGTCGATCCGTGGATGGCTGTGGTATTCAGCTAAATCCAGCTGTACTCGAAGCTGATGAGATTGCAAATTCATAGATTTTGAAAATTATTAACGTGTTTCTAAACGATACTGAAACATTATATTATATTGGCGACGCTTGAAGCTCAAGTGCAAGCGTATAAGGGTAATAAGGAGCGTCACATTGTCGGCCCATTTGCAAACACGAAATATTCTTACATTTTTACGACTCACGCGGGTGAACATGCAAGTCTACGTATGTATAGTCACGCGAAATTCCTTTACAATGTGCTAAAGGTGTGTCATATTCATAGCCGGGACCTCACGGCTTAAGTTACCGACACACCCGTCTCTTGAGATGCAACAAAGAGATTATGTCAAGAGTGTTGCATCGACCTGATAATGTTACAGTTGAAACTTTTCTCCTTAGTGTTTGAAAGGTTAAACTCTTTTCGGATAAACACTGAAGTTACCAGTTTATTAAATTTCATGGAAAAAACATTACACCTAAGATTAACTATTAACATGCTTTGCATCCCGATTTCACCAATTCTAAACGCCCAGTTTTCGACGTTTAAGCTCGCTTAAACGCGTTTAGCCACTGTAATAACCCTTTTTTATCACAGGAACTACTGGATCGAATTGAAAAAATATTTTTGTTTGGAATATCCCATTCATCGGAGAAGGCTAGGCTATATATAACATGGAAAAAACGGAAAAAAATCATTTTGAGAGCTTCAGTTGCGTGCGCTGCGTAAACGGTTATAGTTACGCAAGAATTATGTTTGACGGAATTATTCTCCTTCTAAAGATCTAAAAAACTGTCGTCGACAGCATATGTCTATCTTTTAAGGTTAACTCACTATAATCTTTTTTATGGTTTTTATTTTTTACCTTAAGCTTAGTTCAGTAAAGCTTAGTTTATAGAGCGAAAGGTGAAATCGGCTCTTAATTAGCTTTACCTGTAACTATAAAAAAAGATCTTAGAAGTTAAATTTGACCCACTTCCTGATTTTCGATTGAGCTGAAATTACATAATTATGTGGTGTTATTCTAAATCCAATATGGCTGACATCCAAAGATTACTACTTATTTTTATGTATTTCCATGATACTACTTCACTCTAAAAGCGTGTTTTTTTTTTGTTTTTTTTATTTTTAACTACAATTATTTATTTTACTTTAAAGATAAAGTTAACGTTGCGAAGCAGTAATGCTCGCGAAGGTGGAGGCGGGACGCGTGAGGGAAGCTCAACGGAGTGGCCCTCACGGCGCCGTACTGGGCGTAGGACGCGAGACGATCTTCAGCCACCGTAGACCTGGGCTTGCGGAAAGCGAGCAGTGGGTAGCTCGCCGTCCGATCGGCACCAGGCCCGTTAGTTGACGGCGCGTAGTGTTCCACGCGCGCCTCAAAGAATTGAGTGTCAGCCACTACTGACGGGGCCTATCGTGACCAGTGCCTACATGCCTCCCCTAGGCAGCGGATAAATTCTCAACATGAGTTACCGCAAACCCCTAGGCACTCAGGCAGGGAAGCAACAGGGGTGGGTTTTAGTCAGTAAGAGTCTGACACACCCTCCCGCTCCACCCAGAGCGGGAGAAGTCATTGGATGATTTCCCACCCCACAAAAAAATAAAAAAAAATAACGTAAAATTAATAATATACGTACTTAATGGATTTACACCAATTAATTTGGCATGGTTGTACACGGGCAGATTCCAAGCTTATCACTAAGAAGGACTGCTTCCGTTAGCTGACTAATAACTTCCTTAATAAGTGGCTTGAACATAGTGGATAACTACTATGAATATGTTCATAATTATGTATACATATTTCAGTCTTCAAACCCTCGTTCACCGTACAGACACCCGGAATTCCTCCGCATTGGCGCACATCATTCGTATGATGACAGCAAAATTGCGTAACAGACGAAATTTCCTTCCGTGCGTACCGGCGTTTTTGTTCATGAATATTTTTGTAATCAAAATAAACAGCTGAAGAGTCTGGTCGCCATTAATTTGCATAACTTGACAGCTAGTCGACCTCGGCTTGTACCTATAGGAAAGATTAGAACATTCGAATATTTAAGACTGTGAAAAGTAAGTAAACAGTTATTTTAGCCTCATTATTTATATTCTTTTTTTTATTATTTCTATTTTGGGAGTGTGGATAGAAGCCACATTTTGCTAGTTATGTTGATAACTCAATTCATCTGATTTTTAATAGCTTTTATTACTATTTATTTAACTTGCAATCTATAAGTCCGCAATTAGACTTATCGTACTGTATGGATCAGAATATTGGGCTGTGAAAAAGATGGACGAAAAAAGATTGCATGTGGCGGAGATGATAATGTAGAGATGGATGTGTGGAGTATGGAGAATGGATAAAGTGAGCAATGAGTACATTAGAGGTAGTTTAAAAGTGGCGATAGTCACAGAAAACTTGAAAGGGAACCGCTTATCTTGGTATGGTCATGTGAAGAGGAGGGATGAAACACATGTAACTACAAGAGTTATGAATATGAATGTGGATGGATGGAGAGGGAGAGAAAGGCCATAGAAAGGATGGATGGATTGTGTGAGGAGTGATATGAAAGAAAAGGGAGTTAGTGATAGCGTGACGGCTGACAGGACAGAATGGAAGAATAAAAAGTCTGACCCCAAGTAACATGGAATAAAGGCAGGAAGATGTTGATGATTATTTAACTTGCAATGTAAGTTAGCAAACCATTTATTCTCCATTTGATGGTTTTCGTAAGAGTTGAAATTTGGCATACTTATGTAAGTCCAGTGACAATGCAATATTATGATACCGTTAAACTGATCTGATGATGAAGCCGGGATATAGCGACTGAAATTCTTTGATGGCAAATTGTAGGACAGTTTAATTGTGGCTAGTATGTTATGTTAACATGAGTACTTTTCATTTATTCAAAGTTATGGGGAACGTCCATTTTAAAGTTACATGTTATAATAGCCAGTAGTCGGGCACAAATCCACACTCCGTGCTGCTTCTGAATGATTTTAAGTAGAAATACTCAATTATACTTTCACTGATCTGAATATCGAAACTTCTCTCAAATTTTATGTTCAGTAGACATGCTTGCAACCCGTTGAGCAACGAGGCAATTTTGCTAGAAGTCAGTGAGTAAATCATGGCACATCATCATCTGCTTGCCCTTATCCCATGTTACTTGGGGTCGGCGCAACAAGTTTTTTCTTCCATTTTGTCCTGTCAGCCGTCACGCTATCACTAACTCCCATTTCTTTCATATCACTCCTCACACAATCCATCCATCTTTTCTTTGGCCTCCCTCTCTCTCTCCATCCATCCACATTTATATTCATAACTCTTTTAGTTACATGTGTTAAATGTTATATGTTAATGTTTCATCAACCATTCACGACTAGACACTGGATTTCCTCTGGAGAGGATGTGCGCATATCCACTACGCCGTACCGGTTTTTTTTTTTTTTTTTTTGGGGGGTGGGAAATCATCTTATGACTCTTTCCGCTCTGGCTTGGAGCGGAAGGGCGTGTCAGACTCTTACTGACTAAAACCCACCCCTGTTCCTCCCTGCCCTACGCGCCCGGGGGCGAGGTAACTCTTTCGAATTTATCCTCCACCCCCGGGCAGACGCCGTACCGGTAAGGGTTAGTTGATGCCACACGTCTTCAATTTTCTGGTTCCACTACATGCCGGTTTCCTCATGATTTTAGGTTCGAACTTACGACCTACAACTCGTTAGTCGCGACCGTTACCACAGCTCACTGTGAGCAGTGAGTAAGGTTTGCTCTAAATAAAAGTTTATATATTGTCCTATACGAAGGAGGCGCTAAAAGCCTTTTTAAAAGTTTAAAGTGGGTCTGGAAATATAGTGAGACAGCACTATTTAAGACCTCTTTCAAACCTAGTGTATAACCGTGACCTCGCGTGACCTGAGGCACTGAACTCGGTATATCCAAAATGGAGTTTGAAGACGTTCTGTGATTATTGTTATGTTTTCGATTTAATCTAAGAAACAAATACGGTTACAGATGGTTACAATGTCAATTCTAGAGAATATTTTGGAAATTTTCCAGACTTATCTATTTATTTGTCTGAAAACCCCAGAATAATCTCTATACTTGCAAACGAAATCATCAAACAGAAATGTATAACAATATCAGAATATATCATAACTTGTCATTATTATATTCAGAGAGTTAACAGACAAACGTAGGTAGTAAGTAGGTACTAATTATGGTATTTAATACTAGCTTTTGCCAGTGGCTTTGCTCGCGTATAATAATTAGTACTTTACCACTATAAAATATAGACTATGTGCTATTTGCAGACTATAATCTATTTCTGTGCCTTTCATTCAGATCCATTCAGCCGTTCTGACTTTATTGAATATCAAGCATCCTTTCATCCATCCAAACTGTGTTTATAATGTGCAAACAGATTTAACATAACACTTTTGTCAATCAATCAACTCAGTCTATCGCAGTCAACTGCTGGACATAGGCCTCTCCCAGGCTGCGCCACAACACCCTGTCCTCCGCCTATCGCATCCAGTCTATCCCAGCCACCTTCTTAAGGTCGTCGGTTCATCGAGCTGGAGGGCGTCCCACACTACGCTTGCCAATACGCGGTCTCCACTCCAGGTCTCGTCTGCTCCAATGGCCATCGGTCCTTCGACAAACATGACCAGACAACTGCCACTTCAGTTTGCTTATTTTGCAAGCTATGTCGGTTACTCTTTTCCGGACAACGTCATTCCTGATTTTATCCATCAAAGAAACTTCTAACATAGCCCGCTCCATAGCACACTGAGCGACCTTGAGTTTGTGGACCAGCCCGACTGTCAGTGTCTACGCTAACACTTTTGACATAGAAAGTACCAGTAAATGTCATGCAATAAAACTGCAACCCACAAGGTTTTATTATACTGCCCACAAAAGAATCCATAGTATATTCAAAAGAGCTTATGATCCTCTTGTCTTCTCTATTTTAGGAATCAAGCAAAATCTTCGGTATTCCGTCTGTAACTGGTTATTATAGTTCCAATCTCCTCACCGACTTACATAAACGTTTATATCTGTTATCTTATTCACTGTCATTTTGTTCCTTTCGAAGTTTCCGATAACGTAGGCTGATACCGAGAATAGTCATTTTAGATTTTATGTAATTGTTACTCGGAGAACGGGAAAACAATATCTGACGATTGGCGGTGAAAAACTCGATGATAATGTCTTGAAGATCGCGGTATTGAAATTAGTGCTTTGATATCCTTATATTTTTTTTAAACTATTTAACTTTTATTTAGAGAAGACTTCGACGTATGCCGCAAGGGTTGGTTTGAGGAAACACGGGAGAAGAGTTCCTGAAAAGACTTGGGGGAGGCTTTAGCCCAGGAGTGGGGCAGTTTAGGCTAACTGAAACTATAAGAGTTTGTATTTATTAATAATTAATTGCTAAAATATTATGTGTGGTTTTCCCTGCTGGAGTCTGTTTCCTGATAGCTATAACTTGTGAGTCTTTAAGTCAAGAATGAATACATTACTTCTAGGCAAGTGTGCTCCATCTTCGACCAAATCATTGCTAACCATTTTTTTTTTTAATCTTTGCTTACCATCAGGTGAAATTGTTGTCAAACGCGTGATTATCAAAAGTAAATAATAATAATCTGTCTCATTAAATGTGCAAAAGTGTTTGGTTCAAAATAAACGTTTTTATTTATTTTTAATCCTGGGATTACTTTTTAAAAACATGACGCCATTGTAAACTAACAAACAATTCACGTCTAAACAAAACACTTATTTAGAGACAGTATTTTACCTAGGACATTATAACGTCTAGTACGTTAGTAATTTTGTTAGAAGGACAAAGAGAATAAACGTTATCTGACTAACAAAATATTTTGACTAGAACCATAGATCATATTATTATCTACGCTAAAGCTAAATAATTTCATAATACCATAGAGGTATTCCAAGAGAGCAGTGGTGGCCCAGTGGTTTTGGCTGCGACTTACAAGTTGTAGGTCGTGAGTTCAAACCCAGGCAGGCGCTTTACTTTGTGTAAATTATTTCATTACCACTGCTCTCAAAATGGTGAAGGAAAACATCGTGAGGAAACCGGCATGTCCTAGAACCAAAAGTTCGAAGACATGTGACATTCACCAACACGCACTGGGCCCGCGTGGTGGATTAAGGCCCACACCCTCTCTCAGAGAGGAGGCCTGTGCCCCAGCAGTGGGGATAATAAAAGGCTGATGATGTATAGAGATATTCGCTCAGTATGTTTTTGCGTAAACATTGTGTGTGACGTGTCATTTGTATCAACTGCGGCACAGTGACAACTAATATATGGTTCAACTTTGATGCTAGTTGACTTGAAAACAAACTAGTTTTCGAGTTTTTGCCTATTTAGTTCATTCGTTCGCAAGAGCTTCAATATTGTCCGTAAAAGGTTTCTAATTTCAACTCCATATTAAAATCAATGTAAAATGGTTTAAAGTTTGTATCAGAAATATTGTGTTTTCAATGACAATGATCATTAATTTTGAATTAAAGTACAGGTATGTTACAAGTTCTGAATTTAAAATTTATTTGTAGGATATCAAAGTTAAATTTTCTTCTGAACTTCTGGTCCCCGCTGACAATAAAGAGATCAAAGTGGTCTGTTAAAAAAACCGGTAAAGTGCGAGTTTGACTGGCATACGAAAAGTTCTGTATGCACTCTTCATCTCTCTACCTATTAAGATTAATGAGATACAACCCGCTGACAGACAAACACGGAGGGACAGCGAAGGCTTAGTACTAGGGTTCCTTTGGTTACCCTTCCGGCATGGAACCAAAAAAAGGTTGAGAACTACCAAACAAATTTTTGTTAGAGAAAAGAGAAGAATATTCATTGTAGGAATCTCGATGAGAAAGATCGAGAGGCATGCTACGAACTGCTACGCTCACAGCGATTATTTGTAGCGCTACGCAATCGCTAAGCCTACGCGTAGCTTATTAATATCGCACCTATGGAAAAATATCACGCGGTTTTAGAAAACATAATCATTGAACATTTTGTAACGCACACAACGATTTGGGAACACTTTCACTGTGCGTACTCAGCTATGGAGTGGAATTACCCGGCCGTCTTTAAGTCAAGAGTGAATAAGTTACTTCTAGGCAAGCGTGGTCTATCGTTAACTATACATAATTATCACTGAGTTTGTTTCGGTGTTTCTTCTCAGGGTAGTCAGCTAGGAAACACCGGCCTCATCTAGCTTAAACTGACAAAAACATTGACGTGTATAAGTGTTCCTTGTAACCTATTTACTGAATAAACATCATTTATCATTTATACATAATAGATTACCATCGGATAAGAGAATGGTTAAATGCGAGCCCAGTAATTATAAAAAAGTGTGTGTGTACTTATGTACGCACATAAGGACACACACAGTTTTTTAAAGTTAGGCGCGTTATGAAATAATTATGAGAGTGAAATTTTAAGACGCGCGTGCATCACTGGCACACAAAATTCACAGGTTGAAGTTAGCTAGAACCGACACCCTGAAGTTAGCTATGGTATGGCTATGGTTACGTGCGTACGTAAGAAGTTATACCTCTTTGGCGTAACAAGATAAAAACCAAACTGTCACAAAGTTTACAAAAGGAGAACAATCATTCTTCATGAACCACAGACTATAGTTAACTTCAGGGTGTCGGTTCTAGCTAATTTCAGGGTGTTGGTTTTTTTGTGACGGTGTGCGCGCGCATCGTAAAATTTTACTCCCATCATTTTTCCCTAACGCGCCAGAAGAAGTACTCATAACTTCAAAAACTTTTTGTTTTCTCAAAATCGTTACTATTTCATCATCATCATCATCATCATCCTTTTCGTGTCCCCCCTGTTCCCCAACAGGGGGGACACAGGCCTCCTCTCTGTAAGAAAAGTAATCCACCACGCGGGCTGAATGCGGATTGGTGGATGTCACATGTCTTCGTATTTTTGGTTCTAGGACATGCCGGTTTCCTCACAATGTTTTCCTTCGCCGTTTTCAGAGCAGTGGTGATGAAATACCTTACACAAAGTCAAGCACCTGCCTGGGTTTGAACTCACGACCTACAACTTGTAAGTCGCGGCTGTTACCACTAGGCCACCACTGCTCTATTTCACATTATACATATATATAAACCGTACATTTAGTAATTTTCATGAGAAATGCTAACTTGTCAAAATCAAATTATGATGGAATCTTGCCTATCCATAAAAGCCCAATGCAACCTTATAAGAATATCCTCATATGAAATTGCAGCGTTAACGATGTAAAGGATCATCTATAACAATTAACTTTACTAAGCGGAAATTATTATGATGATGATTAATTTCGGGGATATCAATATCAATAAAATATCATATCAGCAACTGCCTTTAGTAAAATTGTGTGGACAATTTTTAAGATAAAACGATTTTTGGATATTTCTGATGTTTAAATTGCATAATAACTGAGTACCGAGTCATTCCGGTAAAATACAGGGTTAAATTAAACTAAGTAGTGAATCTTCACTTACGATAAAGGTAATGATATCCCAAAATTGCCATTAGGTTTGTGTGGTCTTTTTAGGGTTCCGTACCCAAAGGGTCCAAACGGAACCCTATTGTTGTCACTCACGTGTCCGTCTCTGCGTTTGTCTGTTCGTCCGTTGTCTGTCACAAAATTTTGTTACGTAGGATTTTTAACTTTCTATTGACCTATGAACTTGAAATTTGGTGATAATATTTATTATTACGTATACTTTACTAACAAATACCAATATATGTGCGAAATCCGACACCGTTTTTTTTTGTGACGTGTTCATGTTTAGCTTAATTTTCACTACCTGTGGTCGTTGACATCGTAGTCATTTACAGTATGAGGATCTTTTAGTTCGTTTATTGTTTAATGCGAAGAATCACTATTTAATCTAACTTGAACTAAATTTTTTACCAAATCTTAAAAAGGGGTAATTCGTATTAAAGTTAGTAAAATTTGACCACTTTCTCCAACAGCCCAAAATCAAATCATCCCTTAGTCAATCTAAACTAAAATCGAAGTTCTATTTATCTGAAGTTTATTGAACCGATTTAAAGCCGGTACAAAGTAAATAACACTCGAGAAACTTGGAGAAAGTCAAGAAGCATCAGCCTAAACCGTTTTCGATCGAGTTACGGGACTTTAAATTGACATTTTGACTATTAAACATATATTACGAAGGTTGAAATAGTGCTCTCGTTCGGGAGTGGCCACAGAGCATGGAATAGGTTGTTACACCCATTTTTGAAAAGTGTCTCAATTTGATTCTATAGTGCTAATAAACCAATAAAAAAATCACAAAATTTTTATTCAATCAATAAGTGCCATAAAAATGCATTTAAATTTTACATTTTCAAATTTCGCGCGTAATTTGACGTAAACGCTGGACGCAGTGGACGCCATATTGCTCTGTGGTCATGACGTCAGTTGGCTATCTAAATAAAAGTACAAAACATAGATACGCTGATCAGTTGACAGTTGACTCTTTATTGTTTACATAGCCGTATGACGTATAACATGGCGGCTACTATTCCATGGTATTATAAACAGATTAAAAAAACTGAAAACTTTAACCTGTGAAGCCCCGCGGCCAAATCCGGGTTGTCAAATTGAACCCCGACGACAACCCGGGTTGACAGCCGATTTTTTTTTTTTTTTTTCTCTTTAATTTTTTTTTTTTTTGTCCGACTCACCAGTGAGTCGCGGGGCTTCACAGGATTGAATTTTTAAATTTATTTTGTTTTTTTAAGTTTTTTTCTCAAATAGAGTAAAATACCCTATTGTTGCGTCCAACAGTTTTTAAAGACGTTGTCGTATCGCTATAGTTGACGTGCCACTTTAGAAAAATGCGGAGTAGGGTGGAAAGTCCCACAAACCTCCATTGAAAAGGGAGGATCTACTGACCAGAAGGGTGTGGTGTCTGGTATGGGTAACCACCCGACGATGGTTGATTTTGGACTGTTGTATATGTTCATATCGCAACAACAGCTTTTGCTTGCGCGATGCAGGGTTTGTGTGTTTAGTTCGTATGTGGCGTTATAGGTGTCGCTACAACACTTTTTACTTATAAGCCGTAAGCTGTGTAATTTCCACTGAGAATACTGAAGTTACAGCTGTTACAGACGTAGTTAGAATTGTAGCGGCATCTATACCGCCACATTTGAACTTCGAAAAATCCTGACGTCACACAAATCCTACATTGCATTTAAAGTAATCAATTAATGGCGATTAGAACATACCCGACAACAACCATCGGGCAGTTTCTCATCAGACACAACACTTTTCTCTTGGAGGATCCTTTTCTCTTTTCGAAGGTTGTTGCGGGACTTTCCACCCTGTTCTACATAATCTCTATAGAATTACTACTGTATTCAGTTTCTATATGTAATAGGTGTCACTCATTGACACTGCTGGTTTGTAAGAAAAGATCTTTGACTCAATGCTAGAAAATGTATTGTTGTTTTAAATCCGCCTATGTACCACTAGTCTATATGAAGTTCAAATAAATAATTCCTTCTACTTAACATTTCATGTAACTAATTTGATATATAAAAATCTCGTGTCACCGTGTTTGTGGTTGCACTCCTCCGAATTTTCCTTCAGATTTTATTTATTTTTTTGATATTTGGAAGGTATGAGACTAGGTTGTAAAGTATTTTTCACTCTCCTACCCCCACCCCCTCATTTTTTTATCACAGAAAACGTTTGCCGGGTCAGCTCTTAAACAATATAATATGTTCAGCAGACACAGCATTGGTAGGCCTCCAACAAGGTGAACCGATGACCTGGTGAAGGTCGTGGGTAGCCGATGGATGCAAGACACACAGGACCAGTCATTGTGGCGACACTTGGGGGAGTCCTATGTCCAGCAGTGGACATCTTTCGGCTGAAATGATGATGATGATAAATGCGAAAGTTTGAATGGATGGATGTATGTTTGTTACTCAATCACACTAGAACGGCTACACGGATCTGTATGAAATTTGATACAGAGATAGCTTATAATCTGAAATAGCAAATGGGCTATAAATTAAAATGGGGATATACTAATTCCACGAGGGCTTAGGCTAGCAATAAATAAAAAAACCGGTCAAGTGCGTGTCGGAATTCGAACATTCAGGTTTCCATATCAAATGTATTTTTGACTATTTGTATGGCTTTGAATCAACAAGATGCTTTTACTGTAAAAAATTGAAGACTGTTGCTACAACCGTTTGGCTGTAAAACCTGTGTAACAGAGACGTGAGTGACAGCTAAGGGTCCCGTTTGGACCTTTTGGGTACAGAAATCTAATAAATGACGTCTCTTGCAGCGCCCACCGATGTCTCCATCAATAATTCTGCCTAGCCTTTTCCTAACGATGTCGGCTAACTGGTCAGCTTCCAGTCAAACCAGGTGCAACTAAGTACCAATATTTTACATGAAGCAACTGCATAACTGATCTCCAAAACTCTTTACTGGAAAACACAAAATTGAGTTAAGCTCGCCTTTGTACATTAACTATTTAATCACTGTGTACTATGTTAGTTGTTTGGTGTACAATAAAGAATTAAAGTAAGGAGGTTATCAATTCGGATACGGGCTTGTCCTAATACCAACTGCTTAACGTGTTTCGTCTCGAGCCATCTCTATACTCTGTGGAATGAGCCCTAAGGGCGGTCTCACCAGTTTAATGAGTCAATATTCAAACTCAAAACTTAACCACATTAAACTATATTGTGTAACTTTGCAGCACCTAAGGCTGTGATTTCGATAGTAGAGTATCGGTAGTAAAATAATTTATGTCTCATGTGTAACTATTTAATGTGATATAGGTATTGGTTAGTGAGTTTGATTAATCTGCAATGTGCTCTTCCTTTACGTAGCATAGACATTACTATACTATAGAACCTAAATAATGCAAAAACACCCTAAGGCAGGCAGGTCCGCCTTTGTACTTTTGTTGCATGAAGTGTAAATAAACATATTACAGTGAAAGCTAAAAATCATTAACAATAATATTTCAGATAAACATCCAATGGGTAAAAAGCTGAGCAGTGGTGGCCCAGTGGTAACAGCCGCGACTCACAAGTTGTAGGTCGTGAGTTCAAACCCAGGCAGGCGCTTTACTTTGTGTAAATTATTTCAGCACCACTGCTCTCAAAACGGTGAAGGAAAACATCGTGAGGAAACCAGTATATCCTAGAACAAAAAATTCAAAGACATGTGACATCTACCAATCCGCACTGGGCTTGCGTGGTGGATTACGGCCCCAAAGAGGAGGCCTGTGCCCTAGCAGTGGGGAAATTAAAAAGGCTGATGATAATGATGATGGCTAAAAAGAGTCACAGACCTTAAACACACAATTTAAGACTAAACTAATTTAAATTAGTGATATTTATATAATTCTAATTGCAATCAATATCTATAATAGATACATTGTAATTAACAATATCAAATGATAAAGAACAATAAAAAGATCTATCACCCAGAACGTTCCAGCTAAGTTCTAAAAGTCATCGAATTTAAGCATGCTGGTGCCAGTCAGCATAATATAATTGAGTCATGATATGTTTGAGCCTATGAGGTTAACATTGTCACCTAAAGTAGTGCACTTTGGAAAAATAATGGAAACTATTATATTTGTATTAATAAAAAACTTTTTTACAAAAATCGAACCGACTTCCAAAAAAAAGTGCAAAATAACTTTAATTTTGGAAGTCGATGTTTCTAGTTCTGTTTTTTAGTTTTTTTGACACCGATTTCCGGCATTAAAGTTATTTTGAACTTTTTTTGGAAGTCGGTTCTATTTATTTGTAAAAAAGTTTTTATTTTTCACTTTTTAATAGGTAGTGTATTCCCCATTAAATTGTGTTGACAATACATATTTATGCAATAGCAGCAATCGCGGTTGACTTGCAGTATTTTTTTTGAAGAGTTACGTTGTCTGTCTCCAAAACTCATCATCCGATCTATATGAAATTTAAATGGATCCATTTCGGAATAACCCCCTTTCTAACATAAAAAGAATTTTGCAAATCTGTCTGTGGATGACAAAGTTATGGCCGAACATACATAAAAAAAAATATATATAAATAAACATCCGAATTGAAAACCTCCTCCTTTTTAAAGTCGGTTGAAAACAAATAGTCGAACAATATTAAGAAATAAATCGTTGGTACGAGTAAGTTCGATCCTAAAACACTGCCCCTATATATAAAGTACTCTGTGCCTTCAACTACGAAACTCCACTTTCTGATAAATACAGGCTGTAAAAAGACACATCACAGAGCCGTTAACTACGCATATTGTACGTCTAACAAAGAAGTTTTGCGCAAAAATGATTGCTGGGAAACGACATTTATTTTTAGGTATTAAAAAAAAATACTATTTTTTATTGCGCGCAATGTAATGCAAACCCAGGCAAGTAGTGTTAAACCCTGCCCCTTCGCTCTAAGCCACGTAGTTAATTGTCAGATACGTTTGATATTCATTGCGTTTTTGTAACTGTAAATGCGTAATTTCGAAAACAAACGAACATTCAGGTAATGTTTGTTATGAAAAAGTTTATTAATAACACAATACAGTACAGATTACATAGTATTACGCTGTGCCGCAGTACAGATTACATAGTATTACGCAATATATGTATTGTCTTTGGTTGTTGGCGGACTCTGACATTAGGCAATGAACAGAAGACTTACATTGATTGAATACGAGGCTTTTAGCATTCATGTATGTTTACGTTATTATTTTAATCCATTTTTCTGTAATGTGCGTTAAATCTGTGCAGAATAAATTATTTTTCTTTCTTTCTTTTCTTCTTTCAATAATGGAATTCATTTTCGTAAAAAAGTAAAAAAAAAAAAAAATTGCTACTTTGACCTTCAATATCTCCCGAACCAGTGGATTCCCAGGTATGGTCTAGTGGAAAAAAATGATCCAAATAATTGGTGGAATATGTAACTTTCGGCTTCGGAAACTGTCTTTTTACACCCGTTATAACTTTATCATATTACCATATTTATTCCTCATACTACGAGTATATTATTTAAGTATAGCTTTATACAAGTCCTGTAGAACTAAGCTGCCAAAGATATTAGTTTTCGTCCTCAGTTCTACCAAAGGGACGGTGTTCTTTATTCAAACCCTTTTATGTCTCCTCCTAAGTTTCAAAGGTCATTGGCTAAGTCAACAGTATCCTCTAACCTTATGAAATGGAATATTTCATGAAATATGACCTCTCTACCTAACTATTACGCTATGAACGTCTAAAATGTCAACTCAAACTGTTTAATATTTAAGGTTACCAAGTAAGATTATGTCTACCTAATTCTATAATTCATCAAAACTTTGAGAGGACTAGGCCAATGGGAGGTGGTCCAAATTTTTAGATTAGTGTGTTGGTAGACACAAGTTTAAGAACACATTAATAAAAATAAACTTTAAATAAAAAAATAAAACCAGCTTCCAAGAAAGTGCAAAATAACTTTAATCTCGGAAGTCGGTGTTTCTGGTTTTGTGTCTTCGTTTTTGACACCGACAACCGAATTTTTTATTTTTTTGGATTTTTATTTTTTTATTTTTCACTTTATGGTTGTGGTTCCGCATTAAACTGTGTTAACAATTCATAGACATACGATCGCAGCAATCGCGGTTGATTTGCTGTCAGTTTTTGAAGAGTTCCGTTGTCTGTCTCCGAAACCCATCATCAGATCTATATAAAATTTAAATGACGAAACAAACCCCTTTCGAACAAAAAAAGAATTTTGCAAATCCATCAATAAATGACTTAGTTATGCCCGAACATACATAAAAAAAAAGAAAAAAAAAATACAAACATCCGAATTGATAATCTTCAAAAAGAAGGACTTTTTGAAGTCGGTTTAAAAAAGGTGTGTATGTGTGTGTGTAGACTTCTAGGCACTGTTGGTCCCATCTCCGTTTACTAACCACCAGTTGGCATTGTGGTTTAACATGAGCCTTTTAGATACAGTAAAAAAAAACAACCACACGGTTTTACATTGCGCACTTATGTAATACAATATAATCTGTAGGAAAATGCGAGGCATTCATATTTACGAATTAAAAAATCAGACATAAATATCTGTAGTATATTTATTCGAATAAAATAAAAAACATTAAAATAATATATAGTATCCCACCAGTATCGGGAACAGGGTCCAAGCTACCAGTGGTTGGGGCTTTAGAGAGAGGAGCCTCCAAACAATACGAGCCGCATTCAGAAGTACCGCTTTCTGAATCAAGCCCTTAATCTAGCCGCTTATCGAGAGCCTCCTGAGGTGTTGGCGTTGTCGTGACTATTAAGCCATTGACTGACACGACTATCGGGACAATGATCACCGAATCCACATCCCACTTGTCGACAACCTCACGAGCTAAGTCAAGAATTTCTGTGACTATTATTATCATATTAGAATATATACATCGTATACATATATATGAATGTTATACAAATTTGGATTTGTACACAGGATGTAACGGAAAGGTGTGGTCATATTTAAAGAACTGCATCTCCCCATCGGTATGAACAACTTTCTTCAAGAAAACCTGAGGATATACTCAAAAAAAAATACCTCCCATACAAATATTGATCAGCTGATGATAACTTTGTATGGAAAGTCCACTTTGTTTTTGGGATTTTTTTTAATTTTTTCTTACAGAAAGTTGTACATTTCCATGGGCAGAACAGGTTCTTAAAATATGACCACACCTTTCCGTTACACCCTGTATTTTATGTACCTATATAATATAAGACATGGAGCAATAATAACAAATATTTATTTCAGACCAGGTCCATAGTTTGTTATCACCGATCAGTAAAAACACCCAGTATAGTGTTGGTACTGCTACGAACGCGAGGTAGGGAGGCGCAACTTTTCCTAACGATAGCAGCAAAGCCATCCACCCGCGCCTCAGCAATCATCCCTGGACGCAACGCCATAGTAGCCTTAGCAATACCCTGAGTGCATTATTATATTGGACACGCAGGTCGCTGTAAGCCCGCTGCGAATATGAAAAAAAAAACTAAGAAGTTAAATTTGACTCACTTTCCGGCTTCCGATTGTGTTAAAATATTGCATGCAACTTTAGTTTCGATGACAATGCATGGTTAGCTTAGTGACGTCATTCTAAATCCAATATGGCGGACGCCCTAAGATGGCGAACTAGTTATTTTTAATGCATTCCAAGTTATGGGTATCAAATGACAGCCTTTGCTGGGAATAAAAAGCGTGTCTTTTAGTTTTTCGGGTTCCGTATCCAAAGGGTAACGAACGGGACCCTCATGATCCGTAATAGGTAGACAGTTTTCACAGAATGTGTATTTATATTGCCGCTATAACAACAAATAATCCTACTAGAAACGTGTTTATTTTAGCTTTTTTTGCTCGATCTTAATAATGACAATAAGTAGACGCGTATAATCTTGTACGATGGTACGGAATCCAAATCGGAATGCGCGACTCCAACTTGCCGGTTTTTTTAAACTATAATATTTACTGTTCCAAGAAGAAAGGTGCTCACAACTATTCGCAGCGTCGCGTAATACCTAGGCTTATGAAGTTCCGGTTGCGGATACCCCACATTTCAGTAAAATACCGCCGTCGCATCTTATCACATACACTGAAACTTAGTAAAATATTCCAGAAGTTTCCACCTTCAGACATTTTAGACATCACATTACTTTTAGAGTGCAAACTCGTGTATTTAATTTGGTTTATTTATATCTTGGAAGATAATTAATCTTGAAAGAAAAACAATTTGGTGAATATTTTTTTTAATATTTTTATTATAGATGAGTTTGCTCTTGACTCTAGTCTAGGTCAGAGGTCACAGACACAAAGTCGACGATGGAGCGAGCCTAAGTAACTGAAAACTAAAAGCATTACTTGATGTTATTATAATTATACAGGGTGTAACGGAAAGGTGTGGTCATATTTTAAGAACTGACTCTGCCCATGGAAATGAAAAACTTTCTCTAAGAAAATATAATAATTCAAAAAAAAAAAGTGAGGTATCAAAGAGGAGGCGATTCCAAAAATATATATCATTAAAATGTAGAAAATATAAAATAAAGTGTGGTGTACTTATGTATGCACGTAAGAAGTTATACTTCTTTGGCGTAACCAGATAAAAACCAAACTGTCACAAAGTTTACAAAAGGAAAACAATCATTCTCCAAGAACAACAAACCATAGCTAACTTCAGGGTGTCGGTTCTAGCTAACTTCAACCTGTGAATTTTGTGTGACAGTGATGCGCGCGCAACTTAAAATTTCACTCTCATATTTCTTTCATAACGCGCCTAAAGAAGTATAACTCAAAAAAAAAAGGAATTTCCATACAAAGTTATAATCAGCTGATCAATATTTATTAAATATGGGAGTTATAAAAAAAAATTGATTGTTTCCTTAGGTTTTCTTGAAGAAAGTTGTTCATATCGATGGGCAGGTGAAGTTCTTAAAATATGACCACACCTTTCGGTTACATCCTGTAGATACAGAAAATAAAATATCTTACAGCTTTCTGTTGAAATGTATAGGATAATATTGTGACGAAACGAATTACTGTCTGTCTCGGAGTTGAAAAGTGATTTTTGTAAATCGTTTAATCCGTATGATAGGAATATTTTAGATTTCGTTTGTGTGAATAAATCTTCTATGATAATCTACGCCCGGGGACAGTTATTTTGGTCTTTTACTGAAGGGTTACCATTTCTTTTTTAACCCCCGACGCAAAAAATAGAGGTTTTATAAGTTTGACCGCAATGTGTGAGTGTCTGTCTGTAGCATCGTAGCTCTTAAACGGGTGAACCAATTTGAATGTGGGTTTTTTTATTTGAAAGCATGTTTTCTAGCGAAGCTTCTCACACATGTTTTTTCAAAATTGGTTCGGCCATTTCAAGGTCGTCAGGTCTTTTGTGTTTTTAAAATGTTCGCTTTTCTTTTATGCGTTGTTTATTTAAATTTATAATTTAATTAGATTCTTGTTGTTTAATATAGGGTGTGTCTAAATTAATTAGTTTTTATCTTGTTTGTTTATACTCCGTGGTATACGTTCATTTTAATTTATTGGTGCATTTATTTCTCACAGATTCTTTGTCGATCATGATTTCCATTAGGTACTAGTTTTTATAATTGAACTGAGACATTGTTTTTATCCAGGTATTTTTTCATAATTATATTATTCAGGCTTTGCAGTGTTGACCACGACTCTTCAATGATAACACATCAGAAAAATTCAGAAACTTTGGAATCAACACAAAAAACAAATTATTGATAGGAATTCAGACGTTTATCAATTTCACTTTGGAACTTTAGACTATTAATACAATGGTTATGGTCTTAACAGCTACCCAACAAAAACTCTTCAAAATGTTTACAAAAAATATTTGTATACATCACATTTGGCCAATCTACCTAGCTTACAACAATTAAAAATCACTCAACTTAATAATATGATATTTTAAACTTAGATTTCCTAAGGATTCACTTGTACATTATTACAGAATTTTGTAGCTGCCGCTAGACGTCTAGAGTCAGCACTTGGAACAGAATTAATATTTATTTAGCTCCCGCTCAAATCAACGTCATGTAGGTGAGACGAGTGACAGTTTTGTGTATTTCTTAACTTTCCGCCATCAGTTGCGTCAAAATGAACAGTGACATAGTTTGCAGAAGTTTTGCTCAGTATTATAATCATAAATAGTTCAGAGTTTATGAAGTTGCGAGTGATTTAATTATTCAAAGATATATATTTCATGTTTGGATACAAGTGATCTCATCGTTTACGTCTGATATATTGATTTTTATCAAGAATGAAAAGCATCAAAAGTCATTTATGTTTTCACTCCAAGCACAAGCTCCGTCACAGAAATTATAAATTTTATAATATTTTTTTTTGATTTTGTCTATTTTATATATTTTCATTGATTTTTTAATAACTAATTTCATTTTTGTCTTGTTTGCTTTTTGTGTTTTTTTTTTTGGTTTTTAAACTGTAAATTTATGTAAGTTGATTGGTAATAATAAAAATAATAAAAAATATTCAGATTAGGTTGAGAGTCAGCACTTTTTGAACGTCAAAGTTTAACATAAAGACATTCCCCCAAACCTTACCACTTCATAATGTAGCAAGAAAAACTAGCTGCGTCTCAGTGATCAAGGCATCACCAGTGAGTCACAGTTAGTCGAGTAGGACTCTCGGGGGTCTCGCATCAAGAGATATTTCATGATGCGCGACCCCCGGGCGTCCCACTCACCTCAAACGTAAAGTTAACAATCATATTCTTGTTTCTTACCGTATTTTGAACAAAGATAAAAGAAAGCTTTATACCTTGCTGTTTTTAATCGTCACGATGCCCTTGAAAGTAATCGCAACCATTTATTTGTTTCATGCCTTATCAGGGACTTGACATGCTATACTAATTCATTCGTTTGTACCTTTCACCATTAACTTTGTTTCTTATGGTATTATTATGCTAATAGCCTAGGTATTACTTATTTTGTTCAGTGTATTTATCTCAGATTCTTACTAAGCATTTTTACTTAACGCGAGTTTAGTGGCATAGACCAAAGAATTGCTAAACTTAAGCGGCAGTGGGCAGACATTGCTCTTAGAACGGATGATCGATGTAGCTGAAAGATTCTGGAGTGGCTAACGGTAAAGGCGTAATGTTGGGAGGCCTCCCACAAGGCGAACCGGTGACTATGTTAAGGCTCCTCTCCCGAAAAAAGCTAGAAAAAAGCGTGAAGATGAAGCAGCTTTTCGTCGGCACTTACGGAGAAATTACATCTGAAAAAAATTGTTTGTAATCTACATGGTGTGATATGTAATTTAGTTTAGCCATAATTTTTCTATTGGTATTACTTAATAAGAAAAAAAAAATATCGAATCACCTCTAAATCGTTGAGATGAAACCATTTTTAACCGACTTCCAAAAAGAGTGCAAAATAAGTTCAATTTCGGAAGTCGGTGTTCCTGATTTTGTGTCTTCGTTATTTGACACCGACTGCCAAAATTGAAGTTATTTTGCACTTTTTTTGGCAGTCGGTTCTATTTTTTTTGTAAAAAAGATATTTATTTTTAACTTTTTAGTTTTGGTTCCCCATTAAACCGTATTTACTAACCTATGTATTAACCTTAATTTTTTACTAACGTATGTATTAACCTTAATTTTTTTACAAAAGAGTATAAAAAAATATCTACTCCTTTTTAATACAAAGGAAAATTATTTAGTTATGTTACTAATTAAACATAATAATGTATTATTTGTATTACAATAAATTAAAAATGTGTATAATTTGGGACAGCGCTCCTTGATGGGCGAATCCTGTTACTGGGTGGACGTGCGACGCATTCCGTGAGACGCAGGCGAACCACTCAAGGCCGTTGGCATTTAGTTGCGCCTTAAGGTCGTGGATAATTTGCTTTAAAGAAGAAGTATATCACCGGTCGATGTGATAACGCTTAAGGAGGTCATATTACGTCCAGAAGTGAACGTCTTTCATATGTAATTAAGATTATGAGATAACCCAATCGTGCTCAAAATCCTAAATCCTATTAGTAGTAATATAGCAAAAGTTTGGATAGATGGACAGATGGATGGATGAATGTTTGTAACTCAATCACGCTAGACCAGCTGGACGGATCTGGATGAAATTGAGCACACAGACAGATTCATCATCATCATTCTTTTAATGTCCCGACTGCTGGGCACAGGCCTCCTCTATGTGAGAGCGTGTGGGCCGTAATCCACCACGCGGGCCCAATGCGGGTTGTTGGATATCACATGTCTTCGAATTTTTGGTTCTAGGACATGCTGGTTTCCTTACGAATATTTTATTCACTGTTTTGAGAGCAGTGGTGATGAAATAATTTACACAAAGTAAAGCCTGGGTTTGGATTTACGATCTACAAATTGTAAACACTACATGTCAAATGTGTCCATAGTTGCTGCGGTCTGTCGACGGCCTCCGTCGGTTGGTGTTGTGGGATTTTTTTTTTTTTTTGGGGCGTGGGTTATCATCCAATGACTTCTCCCGCTCTGGGTGGAGCGGGAGGACGTGTCAGACTCTTACTGACTAAAACCCACCCCTGTTCCTTCCCTGACTGATTGCCCAGGGGTGCGGTTGGTGTTGTGGGACTGCGTTGGTTTACGTCAAAAGTAGACACTTAGATTGAGGTGAATAGATGTGGTGAACTTTTAATTACTAGCTTTGGCTGTGTGAGCAACTACTCTGTATCCACGTAAAAAGTAGTTACTCGCAGAATCGTGGTCTCGTATTTAGTCCTAGTATTAGCCATAATATTAACTCATATAATTATGTAATCTGCAACTATTATGTTTAGTATGACCTCGTGCGAAATCCATGAGAACCTACTGCCGACAAACTTCTTTGCAGTTTGACAGATGTAATGTTAGACTATCGATGTACTCGTAACAGTTATGATTAAATAAATAAATTAAAGTCGCGGCCGTTGTCATTGGGCCACCACTGCACTCAGAGAGAGATAGACTATGGTCTGGAATAGTACATACGATATCGTAACATCCCAGGAGCGTGTTCCCTTGGGATGAGTTTTGATATTCACGCGGGCGAAGCCAAAAGCTAGGATTAACTAAAAAAAAATCGTAATTCCAATTTCAATAACCAAACATTTTAACGGATTGTAACCTAAAACATCCATCACGAACGGTCTGTTCGTCGGAATTCAAATCGCGAATCCGCTCACAAAAAACGGCGAGGGTTAACATCGTGTGGAAACCGGCATGTCTTAGAACCGAAAATTCGAAGACATGTGACATCAACCAACCCGCATTGGGACCGAGTACTACGTATTACGGTCCAGACACTCTCACAGAGAGGAGGCCTGTGCCCCAGCAGTGGGGACATTAAAAGGCTGATGATGACGAAGCTGCTGGCAGAAACTAGTACCGACTAAAACAAAATTGGTTCGAATTGTAACCCAAAACATCCACGAGCAGTCTGTTCGTCGGAATATCCAATTTCATTTATCTCTAATGTTTTTGATGCGCTCCTAAAAGCTTCGGCAAGTTACTCGAACTAGTTTTATTACTATACGTAACGTTCGAGAAACACGCGAGAACTATTCAAGGGATTTGAGTCAGTAATACGTCTGCTGAGTAACATAGAGCTAGCTAAGTTCTAAACTTATGATCATGCTTGCAAGTTCTTTAACAAGGTTGCAAGCAAGTATGATTGGGTTGTCATAAATCTGAGCCGTAAAATTCTGAATTATATTGGTTTTCGTTGATGATATTGAATGAAATTACTTGTAGCCGCTAAAAAGTGTGCCTGTGATATAACTGGAGTCAGAGCAAAGCATTTTTAAGTCACGGAAAATTCAGGCAGACATGCTTTTTTACATCAAAACAATTGTTTTCTTGTAAAATAGCAATTCTGCCTGAATTTTCACCTGGTGCAGTTAGGTACAGATTAAATGACTGCTCTGTAAGTTCGTTTATAGGGTTTTCTACCCGAAAGGTTCAAACGGAGCCCTATTGCTTATTAATTTTAATTTTAATTTTATTTGATTGTAATTTTATTTTATTCAGTTTTACTTACCATTCATTTCCTGACAATTCTTTAATTGTGGGTAGATCGACAACTCCTCACTTAATAAAAAGGTAATATTAGAACATAACCTTATGGCCGTCCACTGTCTCTTAAGATACAGGCATACCCTAGTTTAAGAGACAGGGTAACGTTAATCGTCAACAGATACACCAGCATGTTCTACCATATGTTTGTGACATAACTTTGTATAACTTACTTGTAACTAGTTTAAGTTTTTTTTTCACACCATCTGTACCTTTTTGATCAATAAACAATTATTATTATTATTATTATTATTGCTGTCACTCACGTGTCCGTCTGTCTGTCGTCTGTCACACGTATGGCTTTGGGTCAAAAAAATACTTATATTGTGAACATTTGAAGACTGTAGCTCCAACCGTTTCTCAGTTAAACCTGTGTGATAGACGTCAGACAGACGGACATGTGAGTGACAGCAATAGAGCTCCGTTTGGACCCTTTGGGTACGTAGTTTGCAGTGTGTACCAATGAAAGAAACAAGAGAAAGAAAAGAAAAAGTTTATTTGTGATTCGCACAGGAAAACTCAAAATAATGTAAAATATTGACAAGGCATGTCAAACAACTAATAGCAAAAAATAACAACATAATAGCAATCCTACAGAAAAGACCTGTGCGAGGCCAATGAATGAATATATTTAAACTTTTATGAAGTAGATTTGGTATTTTACGACGAAAATAATGAATATTTTACCTATAGCGATGTTACCTCTACGACCTTTCTGACTGAACCTGATATTTTTAGGTTAAGCCAGTTGTCTGTCTGTCGGATTTCCGGCTTCCCTTTCAACCGTCATAAATGAAGCGTCGTGTGTCGTAGACAGCACTGACATTAGACACACTCTTCGTGACACGACAACCATGAAGCAGTGCTGTTGGAATATAGACATACTGACATAAAATCTCAAAGACCGATAAATTCAGTATCAGGACGGCCACCAGTCAGTATGCATTTAAGCGAAAGTTGTGGAATTACTTTCTTAACAAGTAAAAGAGTCGTCTCAAAATCCTTTTCTCTTACTTTATATGTCTAGAATATATATATATATATTAAATATATAATTATGTATGTTTATTTTAGCTATATATACTTTTGTAACCATTAATTTCTTCTTAGTAATATTTTTTTCAATTTATGCACCTGCCATGTTATCTCTCCACCACCCTTGGTTGACTGGTAGAGAATGCCTAAGGCATTAAGTCCGCTTTTATTTATTGATGTGAAACATCTATAGCCGCACGTAAAACCGATTTTTGGCGTGGCGACGCATGCCGTGGCGACGCGTCGCCACGCTATACGATGTTTTTTTGTTTTGTTATTACACCATCAAATAGTAAGATTTTTTGTTTTGTTATTACACCATCAAATAGTAAAGTTTTTTTTATCTAGTAGTAAATTTTATTTTATCATTATGACATATTTAGTTCCTATCACAATATGTTCTTTTCTGCATATTACTTTTACAAAATAATGTCGATGTTTCACATCTGCCAGGCGTCCCGTGACGGCTCACATTTTTTTTGTGTTGCATGAAGTTTTAATAAATAAATAAATTCTCAACCAACAAGATAATAAGCCTTTTTTCTTTGTGGTAATTCATATAGACCTCCTACTGAAGTGTTCGTTGGGTGAAGGATTCCTTGTTTTATGCTATTGGGGGGAAATCTTAAAAAGGCGCCTGGACTTTTGGTGAAAAGACCAGAAAGTGTGGAATTCTTAACTCACTAAAAATAACACCGGTGATCACCATAAGCGCATGTTACCGCTTAAAAGGACCACTCCGGAATCCCAACCAATTCTCAATCAAGACAATAATCTTTTTTTTTAGGTGTGAAAATTCATACAAACCAAAACTGGAGTGTTCTGTCAAACTCCTACCAACTAAAACATCTGGTTTCTACCATTACCTGGATCCGGGTGCACGAAAGATCGTTTGCGTGTCCTTACGACTGGTGGACCGCCATGCCAAGCGGGCCCCATCACTACGTCAATCAATCAAGTCAACCTATAGCAGTCCATAACTGGACAAGGCCTCCCACCCAGCACAACCAACTTTTTTAAGATTTTTGTCGCCACTCTTAGCTTCGGAGCATCCAACACTACGCTTCCGACCCCCGTTGTCCACTCAAGGACTCCCTGCCCCGAAAACGGGTGGCCTACTTGCCAATTTAGTTGGCTAACCGCAAAACTATATTGGCGGCTCCGATTCTTTTCCAGATCACCACGTGTAAGACAGCCATTTTAAGGTTAAACACTTAACTCCGTAAATAACCCCAGTATTCCCCTCAACGTCTTGATTCCAGTTCTAACAAGCCTCGCCTGAATATCAAATTTCACGCCTCATACAAAATGTAGCGACCAAAAACACACGCACAAATAATTAATCGTGTGTCAAGGGGCACGGAGGCAGCCGATGCTCAAAAAAGATAATTACAGAAGGTTGGTTGCATATTATGTCATCAGTCTAGCCTTTGGTTCTGTACCCGAAGAGAATCCAAAGGTACCCTATTACTAAGCCTCCGCTGTCCGTCCGTCCGTGCGTACGTCTGTCTGTCAGCGGGCTGTATGTCATGATCCGTAATAGGTTGACAGTTGAAATTGACACAGAACGTGTATTTCTGTTGCCACTACAACAAAAAAAATAATTAATTAAAGGGTCTCTTCTACTAGAAACGTGTTTTTTTTTTGTTTTTTTTTTTTTAAATAATGGCAACAAGTAGACGCGTATAATTTTGCACGAGGGTACGGAACCCTTCATGCGCGAGTCTGACTCGCACTTGGCCAGTGTTTTATAATTTTTTTTGGGTTGACATGCAGTCGGATGCAGTCAAATACGAGTATTTACTTGAAGCGACTACCTCTCTGACCTCCGTATCCCATTTACTGGGTTACATGACACCCCTCTTCCTTCTTCCTTGTAGAATCGCCAAAATGAAGTGGCAGTGGGCAGAGCACATTGCTCGCAGAACAGATGGTCGATGGGGTCGAAAAGTTCTGGAGTGACGATCAAGTACCGGAAGACGCAGTGTTGGAAGGCCTCCCACAAGGTGGACTGTTGACCTTTCGAGGGTCGTGGGTAGCCGATGGATGAGAGACATCCAGGAGCAGTCGTTGTGGCGACACTTGGGGAAAGCCTACGTCCAGCAGTGGACGTCTTTCGGATGACATGATGATTATGATAATGATGACACAGGAGGGGTGTCCTTGGAAAGATTGTTATTTAGATATTTGAGCTTTTGACCATCCGTAGCAACTGTTAAAGATCTACAGATGAAAACTGGGGCCCCAGTTTTTTGAGCTTTAGTATGGAACCATCATACTACGAAACTGTCCAAAACACACGCACTTAGATAGACACACTTATCTTCACATTCAATGAGTGCAAGTGGACTCACAACTGCAAATCTTCGTTTGAAAATTTTGAGCTACACTTTGTGTGTGTGCTTTTCCTTTTTTTTATGGAACTGGCCTTCTGTTATTATCTTACATTATGTTTCCATATACCGAAGGTAGATTATGCCCTAAGTGACAGACACGCCATCTAGCGTTAGTCCCCGAACACCAAATACGTTATTAATTATTTGTAATGTATTATTTTGAGTGTATTTTTTTGAAGAACGTGGACGTAAATAACTTCACATCTATCACTGCACATAAATTATTATTTGTATTAGAAGTATCTATATCGATAGGAATACCACAAATGAAAAAATATAATTATGCGTGTCTCGTACAAATTACTGCAAATCTTTTGTTAGTATTACGAAACATGTGGAAACGATGTAACTTTCCATAGTGTTTCAGCAATATAATTATGTTGGGTACAATTACTAGCGAAGTAATTAAGAATATATGTCACAGTCCCATCTCGTGAAACCTTAAAACTAACCCCGATTTCTCTTTGTTACAGATCACGGCGCCTCCAAAAGCTATTGAACGAATTGATAGAAATAACATATTAGTAGAAATAATCCATAGTCCGAATGTAATATATCATTAATGTTAGTGTTATTATTAGCTAGAAAATATAACAAAATGTACAGTGAAGTGTGTGTACAAAGGACGCTGATAGCTTTCTTCCTGCTGGCTGTGACGAATGCGCCGTCGGCGACGCAAAACACTGTTATTTCAGGTAATTGTTCACTATGTTCCGTGATTGTGGTAATTACTTTATTTTTTGTTATGATGTTTGTTTTCTGTGCTTTTAATGGGCTCTAGATAAAGTGATATTCTATCGATAGACAAAAAAACGAAGTGCCACAGGATTGAGGTACGCTACCGCAAAATCTCGTAGTCAGTCTCAAATATTTTGAAATTTATCAATCGGTTATCAGTGATAGAATGACACTTTTTCTAGAACTCAATGAGTTTTGACACTGGCAGTTGGCATGGATTTAGGTAAGTTTTGAACTGAAAACTACTTTAATCGCGCTGAGCTATTATTGGTAGGGGCTAAACTTATGGGTTCACCTCACCAGCATGTTAGTGACTTGCTGCACTGGACTGGCCACCCGTGGTGGCCTGTGTAACTTTATATAAATGTATAATTGCTGGGAGTGCTAATAGATATTAAAACCAGACTGATGTTAATAATTTAAATTTACAAATTATGAAATTTTAATTATTCTTAACACAGTTGTTTCAAGTTTTCACTTCAATAGGCAGTACTCATGACTACCTAACTACCTACTTAAGCTCATATCATAACCGTATTCAACGATTTTACCAAGTTCAGGGACCCAATTCTGTAACTTTGAGAAAAGCAACACGCCATCGACACTGTCGACACACAACAGACATTATTTTGCCACTGTTGCAAATTTGGTATTCTGCTTCAAAATGATATTGACATATAGACCAGGCTACCAATTATTACAATAGTCTTATTATAGCATTTCAATGGCACTACAGTGGTAAGTAAATTACCATAAATAATTTATAGAATTCTATTGAGACACCACTGACACATACCGACACACTATTGACACGTTCGTTATTTAACAGAATTGGGCCCTAGTGCTCCAGATCGGAAAAATAAAAAAGAGAGTAGGAATGAATTCGCACAGCATATTTCATAGCTTTGTGTCACTAAATAATTATACTTAACGTAGAATATCATGTTACAATATCCCATTCACTTATCAAGTTTACATAACCTTTTTTTTTTGGAGGGTGATAATTCATCCAATGACTTCTCCCGTTCTGGGTGGAGCGCGAGGGCGTGTCAGACTTTTAGTGACTAAAACCCACCCTTGTTCCTTCAGTTGCATGTGCCAACCGCTGCGGTAACTCTATTTAAGTTTACAAGTTTACACAACCTTGACGTTGAAATTTGTTCAGTGCCAAACGCCCACGTTATGATGTTACAATACACTAATTACACAAAACAATTTTACGTGATCAATTCTGGTAGAAATTAACCATTTTTTTTTAGCGAAAAACAAGATTTATTTACAAACCAGCTTCTGCTACTGGCTCCGTCCACGTGAAATTACTTCTTCCTTCGTTATAAATTTTAGCCTATGTGCTATTTCCGACTAATCCAGCAGGTGTATTCGCTAACTCAGTTGATATCAATTTGATAGGCACTACGCAGTACATTGCTGCTTTGATGTATAGGAAAACAAAAATGTACTACGTTGTGCCTATTATAATAGATGTCTACCAAGCAAAGCAGCAATGTACTGCAAAGTGCTTATCAAATTGATGTCAACTGAGTTAGCGAATACACCTGCAGATCGGTTCAGACGTTTTGGCGTGATGGAGTAACAAACATTCATCCATCCAATAATTGGGAAAAGACTGGGCGTCGGCTTCCAGTCTAACCAGATACAGCTGAATACCAGTATTTAACATGGAGCGACTGCCTATCTGACCTCCACAACCCAGTTACTGGGTAATACGACACCCCTTGGTAAGACTGGTTGTCAGACTTTCGGGATTCTTACGACCCGTAACGACTGTCAAAGATCCACGATTGACAGACAGGACCAACGGTTTAACGTACTTTCCGAGGCACGGAGGAGCTATAATAATTACAATAATATACATAAATACGAGCATTTATAATAAACATAAATAAGATACATCCAATCAGTCAGTGATCCTGCTAGCTAAAAACAATTCTAGTTTAATTAATTAATTCTCCAATAGCAGCCGGGTAAATCTTTTGCTTTACAAAATCCGTCTTACTCATTCATTAGTTCACGTTTTAATAAATAAATCCTATCACAGTTCAACAAAAACAATTTACTGTGTCACTATATACACATTACTTTTGTATTTTAATCACTACGCTCCGCCAAGAAAAAGTCAAACAAAAGATTTCGCCAGACAAAAGAAAGCTTTGAAGATTAGAATGAATTATGTCACTCTCTTGGATCCGAGCTCACAATAGATATAACAATGAGACTTATTCAGTGTGATAACCCTTATAAACGTTCTATAAGAGTTAAATAACTATAATCTAGGACGATGTTCTAGAGAGGTCGAAAAGAAAATAAAGATTAAGTATAAGGAAAAAACTTTTTTTTAGGGTTTTTGGAAGTAGATTAGGGACCTGTTTTCCTTATAGGCACCATCCATCGTACAGATAAGCTTAACGAACTTACATAATTACATAAACATATTATATATATCGCTGCCTGTAAAAATGGCTCTATCGATAGGTCTATAGTTATCTCTTTCCCAACTGTGGGGTTACGTAAGCCAAAAACTACCAAGTTGACTAATTAGCTACCATAAATGTAATACAGGTGCACTGAGGTGATGTGAAAACCTCCCAGTCTTATAATAAATTAATACAAAACCTGTTGAGCAAAACAGGTCAAGATTGACAAAACTCACGACGCATGTTGACTATTAATTCTGCCCATATTTACACGTGTTACTTCAGATTCATCTCATAAATAAGTAAGCGCCAAGAGGCACGTTTTTGCCAATTAGACAAAAGATTTACAAAGTAAATATCTGAAGATTTGCTTCATTGTGACCGCTAGAAAGGACATGTCGGAACATGTTCTGAATCGTAATGAAGTATATACGACATGTGTACACATGTTCACTATAAACGACAGAGATGTAGAAGGTTAACTTGTCATAATGCGGCATTCGGATTCCTGAAATAAAAATATACCTTTCCTGAGTGCGGACAGATGTGGCGCTACTTACAAGAGGCCTATGTCCGTTCTGTTGTGGTCTATAAACATAATATTAAAATTAAATTCATTTACAGATAAAGACAAACTGTTAAATTACAAAGTATCTATATATAGAAAAATGTGTTTACGTAACCAGAGGGCTGTACTTTTTATCGGTCAAAGAATCAGCATTGCCATCCAACGTGGCAATAATGCCAGTGTTCTGAGCACTATTTCCATTGACAGCGACGTGGGCAAATTTTTCAATGCCCAATGACTTCTACGCTTCTCCTTGTTATGGCGCTTGTACATATTTAATTTATATTCTATTAAAATTTAGTTCTTCTTCTTCTTTTTAAGTCGACAACTAGAGAAGACTGGGTTGATTCATCCTCCTTAATCAACAACCGTGCACTGCTGAACATGGGTCTCGATACACGGTTACTCTCATCCTGTTTCTGAGTATTAATTTGTTATTAAGGTCTAATCATAACTAGAAAGAAAGAAAGAAAAAGTATTTATTTGCCAAAATGTAACGACATACACAACAATATCATTGTTCTAGCTTAACCCTTATCGATAGTGTGAGTAGTTCTTATATTTATATGTCATTATAGACAAGTTTAACAAAAAAAAAGATAAGAAAAAAAAATGTAAGTAGGTAGGTATAAATAAATATAAAGCAGATGCATGTCGTGGTTGTGGCAAGAAGGCTTCCACTCAGCATGATGCTATGCCGTGGGGTTCCCACAGCACGGGGCTAACTATTGTTGCATCTTCTACACTTAAACCGTTTGGTCACGGCCCACATGCTCAGTCACATCGTATCGCACCTTCCAAGCTAAGCTTAATGTTGTTTATTCTCAGTTTATTTATGTTTTTAGGGTTCCCGTACCTAGCTACGTAAATACAAATGGAGCCCTATTGCTGTTACACAGGTTTTACAGCCAAACGGTTGGAGCTAGAGTCTTCAAATTTTCACAGTATAGGCATCTTGTTGACCCAAATTCATACAAATAGTCAAAAATGCATTTGGTACGAAACCCTAAATGTGCAAAGTCTGACACACACTTGGCTGTTTTTTATTTAAATATAATTTAACAAGTAAAATAACGTTACAATTTCTAGTTGTCAGGACCGGGTTTTCTGTGTTTCTTATTCTATAATACAGAAGACCCCGGACTCGTGAAACTTTGGCCGACCTTGTCAATCTTTTTATGTCACAAAATTTATTCGCTGACCTATTTTTATTGCATGTGTGTGTTCGCTTATATTTTTTTCCCTCGGCTTGTCAGCGAAAACATTAGATAAATATTATTCGTAATCTCTTTGTGTTTTTGGAGCAAAGAATTGTTATGTTTTGGATGATGATGAAGTCAGATCTTTTGTCCACATCTTGACTTTCAGAATCCTACTATCCTACTTCTTATTAAATGCGAAAGTTTATATGGATGGATGTTTGTAACTCAATTTGTTGGTCAATTTGGTGTGGTTCTTTCTTCAAAAGATCATTACAGACACTAATCTGCATGATCCTCATTTAGCATAATTATTGTGACTGTATAGGTCGTTATATTCAGGTAGAAATCATGGTTGTCTGGCAGTTTTAGTAGGTACTTGTGCAGCCTACCCAAATATCCTTACTTTGGTGCTGTTCGTCGGCTCGTTGAGCTCCTTCAAGTTCTGAGTTGAGCTAGACGATAGCTGACTAATGCTCTGTCTGGACAGGTCCACTCAAATCTACGTGGTGTTTTCCTAAAAAGCTCATCTCAGACATTAACGTACATGGTTCTCATATTATTTCACCTGTACAGATTGTATGGACATTAAAAGAGACTTTGGCCTCTGAGTTAGTTTCGGTGTTTCTTCTCAGGGTAGACAGCTAGGAAAATCCGGCATCATCTAGCTTAAGCTGACAAAAAAATATTGACGATAAAAAGTGGTTTTTATAACCTACTAGCGGACCCGGCAGACGTCATCCTGCCCGGAAAAAATTTAAACCTTGCTAGGACTCACTCAAACGTATACAAAAAAATATCATTAAAATCGTCCCTGCCACTTAGGAGAATTTCAGTGATATATTGACAGCAGCGCCACCTACTGGGTCCAATTGTGTTTTCAAACCATCCAGGAACCCATTGAAATATATACTCAAAATTTCATCCAAATCTGTATAGCCGTTTAGGATGAGGTAGATGACAAACACACGCACAGTAGAATTATTTAGATAAAATTTAAAAAATAAATAATTATCATTTATCACTTATTATTTATAATCACGCCAAAATGGCTGAATGAAACTAAATGAAATTTGGCACAGAGACAGATTATAGACTGGAGTAGCACACAGGCTATAATTTATAGTGGGGGAAGTATGTTGGTACTGCCCGCAATGCTAGCTATATATAGCCTAATGCTAATGCTGCATGTATGCTAGCAGAATTAAATTAGTAGAAAATTTAAAATAAACTAGAAAATTTATTGTTTCTTGGTTCCTCAGCCGCCTATATAATATTTATCTAGTATAATATTTCTGATGATGATGTGAACTAATAAAATATCTACATAAACAAAATTCATACTAAACTTCATTATTAGCGTTTACCACAGCTTTCGACACCAATTACCATAATAAAACAAAAACTTAGCCCTGATAGGTAACCCGATACTTACTACTTCCTCATCTAAGCGTTTTCTTCTTAATTGCCAGTGTCCGCTCAGCTTAATAGAAAATGGTTCGCCGCTCATTAACAGGCGCTCGCTGGCGGCGGGCGGTTTATTAATCCATAATATGACGCTGGGTTTACACAAACTGACGGATTTTAGTCCTTTATTTTAGGAAAATTGGAAGCTGGTTCTGGTTTTTAGATGAGTTTTGAATAGAGACTTTTTGAGGCACCCAAGAAATTACAGGCAGATCATTAAAATATTGAAGAAAGTTGTTCATCATATCGATGAGCAGATGCAGTTCTTAAAATATGACTACACCTTCTCGTTACACCCTGTATATAGATATATGTTTATTTTTCACTGACAAAATATTACAGGATAAGAAAAAAAATAGGTGTATAGGGTGGCCAAATTGGATGTATAACCGATGAAAAAAAAGGAGGAGGTTCTCAATTCAACCGTATATATATTTTTATACCATCATTACGAAATGAGGCTATATTTGATGTTGTTTGATATCCATTTTTAGTAACAGAGTTGTAATTGTGTTTTGGGTGTTTTTAAAACCATTGATACTACCTATATTTACTTCAGTAATTGTATTCTAAAGTTCCCACGTAAATTGCAAAACGACCAAACTTATACCAGCAATTTTTTTGGATCATTAATCAATTAACCCCCAAACTCAGTAGATTCGAAAGATTAATTTTTTTTCCTTGAAGTTATCTAAATGGACGTGTTTTGAATAATCTTGAACACTAAAATCAGAATACTTGTCACAAAACAAAAAAGTTGCAAATCTTTAGACAGCGAACCGGTGAAGATTTGGTAGTTATCCACACTTAATTTTGATGCCTAAATAATATAATATTGATATATTTATTTACACTTTATGCAACAAAAGCACAAGGCGGACTTAATGCCTTGAGCATTCTCTACCAGTCAACCAAGGGTGTTGGAGAGATAATATGGCAGGTGCATAAAAAAAACAAACAAAATAATAATAATAATTAATCTATCATCACTGATAGGACTATTGTTGCCAATAAGCCTGAAGTAGTGGTGATAGATCGACAAGAGCGTCGCACAATGATTGTTGATATAGCTGTCCCTCATGACGAGAACCTCGTGAAGGCTGAGAAAGATAAAAAAACAAAGTATCTTGATCTGGCTCGCGAGGTTGTCGACATGTGGGAGGTGGATACAGCAGTCATTGTGCCGATAGTCGTGACGGCCAATGGCTTAATAGCCAAGAGCCTCGACGAACACCTAAGGAGGCTCTCGTTGGGCAGCTGGATCAAGGGCTTGATCCAGAAGGCAGTACTCCTGGACACGGCGCGCATAGTTAGGAGGTTCGTCTCTCAGGAGCCCTGACCACCGGTAGCTTGGACCCTATCCCGATACCGGTGGGAAACTATTTTTATATTTTTAAATGTTTTTATATTTTGATATTTTAATATTGAAAAATGTAAATTGTATGTACATATCATAAAATAAATAATAAAAAAAACCTATCTGCAAATTTTCGTTGAATAAAAAAATTTCTTAATTTAAAGTTGTATACATCCGAGTATTGGCCACTCTGTATAAGTCGTAATTCTGATAGCAACTATGTTCGACGAAATAGAAGTGTGCACTTATGTATTGATTGACTCAATGCCTTCCACTTTGATGACAAGAATTTCACTGAAGTTGGAAGTTCTTGAAAGTATTTTTGCGATATTCGCAGAAATTAAAATTTCTTTACAACCAACATTTATTAAGTAATTTCTCGGGAATAGTTTTATTCACCTTTGATTGGTACAATTTCTAGAAATCAATCTTGCAGGAAATTGACTTACCTACCGCTTGTGGGCTTCTTGTAGGTAACCTATTGGCTTTACTGGCCCATTAGATTAATTCTGTTACAAGAAATTCTATATTCCCAATAACAGTACAGTATTTAGAATATTCCCCAACAAAACATGCCAATCATGTTTCAATATTCTTCCTTCATCCCTTATTTTATCATAGTATTTTTATTTCCTAATATTACTACTCCGTTTGAGAATTATTTATGTGGGTCAAAAAAAAAATATTCGCCGGGACGCACAACATCTGCTTTCTATCCCAAGACAGGACTAAAACTCTTTAATGTATAAAAAGAGTTGACGACTTCCCAAGAGTCTTTGAAAATCGATCAAGGCTGTCTAAAATACCGGCCGAAATATTCAGCAAAAAGTTTTACTCCGATCGTAGGTCCTATATATTAGAGACGACGGAAAAGAGCCGTATTACTGGCACACAATCTGGTCTACCTGCTATGACGGAAAGGGATAGAAAAACATGTCGTGCGTTACGTCTGTGATATTCTTTTAAGGGACTGATGGGCTTAGCCACATGAAATTATAACATTGTTTAGTACTAGACTTTAATATAAATATACAAGTTAGGTGAATACAAGCGTGTTGTTCTGATTATATATACATAGGTATAAAAAGTATTTGTTAAAATAGAATATAATAAGAGGTATTAAGAGCTCCACACACTAGTCCTGAAGTGGATGATGTGTAGTTTGTTCAATGTACTACGTTTCATAAATGGATCCCAAATCGAACGCATGGCAAATAAAGGAGCGGTTGCCTTTCGTGTGTAACACCCCTAATAGGAAGCCCCAAATTCAGTAGTGAAAACAGGCTAATATGCCGATATAAAGCCGGACGTATAAACAGCATAAGCGTCCTTAGCTATTACTGACGCATACAATCGGGTTATTGCAAAGCCTGGGGCTACGGGTCTCTGGGCCCCTCAAAAGCATAGGCCGACGACGGTCTCGTAAGGTGCGGTCTCTACTTCAGAGAACAATGGAACTGTTTCTATGCGTTCGGCTTAATTTCGTTTCTTGCCGTCGAATATGGTTTGTATGGACGTACACGTACGGTATTGGTGAATTCAGAAAAGTGTGATTGGAACAAGACCTGAATTGAGCCGTGCAGTCGTAAGGTGGTTTGTCAAGAAGCGATACTTCTTACTTATGGGGCAATTACAATGTTCTAAAAGTGTGATTGGAACAGGACCTGAATTGAGCTGTGTAGTCGTAAGCTGGTGTGTTGAGAAACGATACTTCTTACTACTTATGGGGCAACTAGTCGGTTTCAAATAACGAAGAAACAGAACTAGGAACACCGACTTCCAAAATTAAAGTTATTTTGCAATTTTTTTATGTTTTTCTTTTGGAAGTCGGTTGTATTTTTTTTCTATAACTGTGTTTCAATATTTTCAGTTTTAGTGCCACATAGTGGTGAAGTATTTTTAATCTCCTTTCCGCGTTCTACTGTTTTTCACAATGATCGTATGTTCTGATTAGCTTATAGGCCTTAATCCCATTCAGCAATTTATTTCTCTTCTAAATCAGAGTAAAAACAAACAGAAATAAATATCTCCCACAGAATCCCTTTAGCTTCAAAGCAAATTATTTTGGACAGAAGACAGCTAAGATTAACTTTTAAAAATCCTGCTCTCAACAGTAATTTTCTTTTCTCGCAAAAAGCCTGTAAAATTGGAGGGGGTGGTTCCTAAATAAATCTCTAGCAGACAGATAAGGGCGAAACTCGATGTACGACCCTTAATGTCCAATAAAACGAAAGAGATAGAAATAAAGGGAACAAAGTCGTTTTCATTATCGACTTTCCGATTTTATGTGTTCAGTGTTTACAGTCTTCAGTAATTAGGTGTAAGGGGAACGATGGTTGCCTTTACCTGGAACTTTGTTCAGAGTTTTGTGCTACATGAGCCTAATAACATTCTCGAGGTTGTAAATTTGTCACCCAGCGGCGTAAGCAGAAAACTTCGGGTTCCAAACGCCTTGAAAATTCTGTGGAAACAATTCTAGCTACTAAACACGTGGATTTGTGAGAGTATGTAATCTTAACTTTTAAAGTATTTCTAGGAATAATTCCTGAACTTCCTAAAATTCAACGAACTATTGTTGGAACCCTTATAGAAATTAGGGCTTTTCTACGTAAATCTTTCTTCAAATAAATTACATAAGGTAGATGGAAAATTACACAAATCTAAATAACTAGAATAAACGTGGCAAACATCGAAGAATTTCCGAAAAACCTAATTTCCTTGCCAAGCTCTACCAACTTTCATTTGACATCTCGAAACCACGAATGAGTGCTAAGTCATAAATCAAAGCAACAGTTTCCGTGTCAACCCAACCAACAATATTTGGAGCCATTGACCGACAACATTCGTGAGACCGAATCTCGCTCCATTGAACCACAGGTGAGCTAAATTACACTGACTGTCGGAGTTAGGCGCCAAAAGGTCTCAACACTGTAACCACTAGGTTTGGGTTCCATTTGTTGGCTGACTGAGCTTACAACTATGATTTCATATGTCTAAATAACTGTATTTATAACGTGTACAACAATGCTTTGTTTTGAGTAAATACATTTTATTATTATTTTTATTATATTTAAATTGTATTTTGACATTCTAATTGTACATATTTTCCCATTTTGATTTTATTTTTGACATCTTAATTGTATTTTCACATTTTTAATTTCATAGTTTTATCGTAAACAAAGAACTTTCTTTTGGAACCTAATATAATCCTTAAGCTTAGCTGAAACTAATTATGGAAAAAATATGAAAGCAATCAGTAAACAAAAATTCTCTAGTATCTTTAGTAAACACTAAACAAAAACAACATAAAAATAGAACAGTCTTCTTTATTAAACTAATTTCGTGAATTCAATAGCTAGAGCTAATTAGCTAAAAAACTAATTAATAAAGCTATTTTCAACAAAAAACTTTAAAACTGAAGCACTAAAACTCAATTTTCGGCAAACACTACAAAAACTCTAGAACAGAAAAGTCACAAGCACACACCAATTATTTCAAACCAGATAGCATTTTTTGCTTCACTAGTCCGGGGCTAAATGACTAAGTTTGGCAGCCTTGCATAGCCCAAGTAGCCTATATAAATAGCCCAGTTTTCCAAAGCGATGAAGTTAATAGACAAACTTAGAAGCGAAGGCATTCGTTATCGCAATTTTTTTATATTGAAAAATACGTTGGTCTGGCTATTTTGGTATCGTCGGCAAAGTTACAATAACTTCAGTAACGTATGCCAATCAAAATTACGGGTTTGAATATTTTATGCCTACTGTAATTAGGTAGTCCTTCGTTATGAATTGTTAAGAGATAGAAAGTTTTCATTTTGTGAAGACTAAAAATATCGACTATTTTTTCTAAAGGTGGATTTGAGGAATATTATTGCAGCACGGGTCGTCAAAGAGAAGATACGCTTCCCGAAGACGTTCCTTGGATGTTTGACCATTCAACGATCATGACGATCACACACAGTCGTCACGTGTAATCTGAACCACAAAATCTGACAACCGGTCTAACCAAGAGTGGTGTCGTGTTTCCAAGTAACCCTGCAGTAGTCGCTCAGAAGACAGTTATAGATTTCGTTTTTTTTTTACACGTCAAAATATTTAGTTTTTAGGGTTCCGGTACTAAAAACGGCCGTTTCTGACACTTTTGCCTACTACTTTGAATACGAAACATTCTGAGACCTGTTTTAACAACGAAAAAATATTATATCCTCTTTGTATTAAACGTGACGTTGGAATCTCTAATATTTATTTTATATGCTATGCTACGATTTTTTATCAATTAGTAGTTTAAGTAGTAGGGCCTTAACATCATTATCATCATCATCTGATAGAAAAAAAAGGCTGATGCCTTTACATGTCAACGCTGCTGGGGCACAGGCCTCCTCTTTGTGAGAGGGTGCGGTCTGTAATCTACCACACTGGCCCAATTTGAATTGGTGGATGTCAGTGACATCATGTCTCATGTCTTCGAATTTTTGGTTCTAGGACATGTCGGTTTCCTCAGATGTTTTCCTTCACTGTTTTAGAGAGTAGTGGTAATGAAATAATTTATACAAAGTGAAGCGCCTGCCTGGGTTTGAAATCACGACCTACAAAATCAAAATCAAAATCAAAAGTAATTTATTCAAACTAGGCTGAGAACCAGCACTTTTTGAACGTCAAAGTTCTACATAAAGAGTCCCCCAAAAAACGCCCGCCCGTCACCACTTCCTAGTGTTTTAGCTGTGAAGAAGAAGTGGCCAACAAACTCCCCAGCAACACATCTGTCTGTTAAGTTTTAAGAACTTGAATCTATATAATTTTATGCAACAATCTTAACATTATGTAAATCAGAAAAATAAATATATGTCGTCTAAAATATAATCATAAAATTAAATAATCCGCCACTTGCCAGCTAGCACACTTAATCATGCCATTAAAAACAAACTCTAGCATAAACACTAAACCAAATTAAAGATAAGAAGATAGAAACTATCAAAGGGCTGTGATTCGAAGCCACAAGTGATGAACTAGGGCCATCACACTAAAATTGGTAGACAATTATTATATGAACTCATATAATCTGTCATAACCATAAGCTAAATATGGAGAAAGAACATCAACTTGTGCGGCCGGTACCACTGATACCACTGCTTACCTACCCTTATCACAAAAAGTTATAATGTCATGACAATGTAGTTTCTGAGTAAAAGTGCAAGTGGGTACCCGTTGTTGTTCACGTGGGTATTGAAAAGGGGACTGAAGGATTAAATAAAGAGAGTAGCGCCATTTGTCTGCAAAACGTTGGGAATACGAAAGTATGACCACTTTAAAACGGTTTTATTAAAAAACTGTTCATCTTCTTAAAAAAAATATTTTCTTTTTTGCAATCTGATTAATTTTGCTCAAATTTCAAAACAATGCAGTTTCATTTTTTAACACGCTTATAAAAGCTTGGTATGTACCTACCTATGTAACGAAATCTTAGAACGTGATTTTCACCCATTTTAAAATGTCGGATTGAAACTTCGCACACTTATCAAGGACCGATAACAATACATGGTTACATGTAAAGAAAATCGCGGACAAACGACATTCTAAATCAAATTTGGCGAACACCCAAAGATGGTGGACTAGTTATTTTTATACATTTTTGAAGTTATACTTCTTTATGTAGTAAAGAATAATAAAAACTTAAAAACTTTTTTACAAAAAATAGAACCGACTTCCAAAAAAAAAAAAAAACTGCAAAATAATGGTGTTTCTGGTTTTGTTTCTTCGTTGTTTGAGACCGACTTCCGAAATTAAAGTTATTTTTCTGTTTTGTTGTTTAGGAAGTCTGTTCTATTTTTTGACTTTTTTTGACTTTTTAGTTGTGGTTCCCCATTAAATTCTGTTAACAATCAAATTCATTTGCTGTTACTTATTGTAGGGTTACTTCTAGGCAAGCGTGCTCCATCTTCGACCACATCATCGCTTACCATCAGATGAGAAAGTGGTCAAACCCGAGCATATCAAACATAAAAAAAAAATGAGTTCCACTGTCTCATCTCCGAAGATCTTCATCCGATCCTAATGTATTATATATTAAAGCTCCTACTTTAAAATTATGCATTTGAATAACGAAAATCCCATCCAAATTGGATACACATACATACATACAGGTCGAATACAGAACCTCCTTTTTTGAAGTCGGTTAATAATAAGGAAGAAGTAGGAAAAGTACAAAATGTACCGAGAAATGGGGACAGAAAGGCCCATAATTCCAAGAGCTAAATAATAATTCGTAAAAACGCAATACCTACTAAAATAAACAAAGGCATTATATTGACCAACCCTTCTTTATCGTCGGCCAACGAAAAACCCGTTGAATTAATTCGTCGAAAAAAAGCGATTGTTGACAGTAGTGACCCTCTCACTTTATTCTTAAATAATAAATCTTTAAGCAGATAACGGCGACCCCGAGACATCATTTACATATTTACAAAGAACAAAAAAATATGAGGGTAATTTAGAATTCTTTTTAGCTTTGCTTATGTTAAAGGCCAAGGTTCATAATGAACATTATTTTTATTTGAGGTAAGGTTTGTAAAAGCACGCGTATGGATGGACTGTGCATCATCAACAGCTTCCTGCCGCTGTGCCATGATCTCGGGGCCAGTCAATACATAGCGACTGTGAAAAAGATTTTTAACCGATTTAAAAATGGAGGAGGTTATATATTCGGATTTCTTTTTTGTTTTTTTTTTATGTATGCTCGGGCATAACTTCGTCATAAATAGACGGATTTGCAAAAACTTTTTTTGTTCGAAAGGAGTTTATTCCGAAATGGTCCCATTTAAATTTCGTATTATTATAGATCTGATGATGAGTTTCGGAGGCAGACAACCACAATTGATGTTATCGCATAAATATGCATTGTTAACATAATATAATGGGGAATCACAACTAAAAAGTGAAAAATAAAAACTTTTTTACAAAAAAATAGAACCGACTTCCAAAAAAAGTCCAAAATAACTTTAATTTTGGAAGTCGGTGTCGAAAAACGAAGAAACAAAACCAGAAACACCGACTTCCGAAATTAAAGTTATTTTGCACTTTTTTTGGAAGTCGGTTTTATTTTTTTGTAAAAAAGGTTTTAGTTATTAACAATACCACATTTTTAATTTTTTTTTGACCCACAAAAATAGAAAAACCACATTTTTATAGGTTTTGCTGAAATCTGTGAGTAAAGAACTACTTTCTGCATTTATTTTAAGGCTCAGTAATTATATAGATTTGGTGGAGGAGCAGTAATTTCATCTATTTTCCTAAATAGTTTAAGAACTGTTCATTTAAAAATAATAAAAATATATTATAGAAGATTCTTACAGTAAGCTCCTTCATTAATTAGTTATGTTGCAGTTTAAAAAAAAAACAGTTTTCACCCCAAAAGTGTCCCCCGTATTCCAAATTTATTTGTTTACGGCGCGTTCATGTTTGAGTCATTTAAATTAATAAGTGTACCGAATTTCAACAGCATCGGGCCAGTGGATTTGGAGCAATTTGGCTGTGACAGACAGACATACGAGTAATCCTATAAGTGCACAATGGCAAAATAGTCCTTGGCAACAAAAAAATGACATTCAATAAGCATCAATGTCACAAGATACTTATCTTTGTTATATCAACGTCAGTGTCCAGTTACGTGACGACATATTGGAACTATGGTCATCGTTGTAATTGGAAATTAAATTGGAAAAGCATTATTAAAAAACTCGATCGGAACTGAAATAGACGCTGTCTGTCTTTAGTAGACATCAAGGTTTTACACTAGTTTATTAATTTCATTGCATTATAAAAAACTGTTAAATAAACAATCGCAGTTGAAAAAAATCAAACTTAAAATCACGCTTTTTCGTATGCTTCACAGCAAAGCTTTTCACTTTTCATTTGGGAATGCATAAAAATAACTAGGCCGCCATCTTTGGGAGTTCGTCATATTGAATTTAGGATAACGTCATATATCTAACCAGGCATTGTCATGCAAAAATTTCAGCTCAATCGGAAACCGTAAAGTGGGTCAAATTTAACTTCTAAGATTGTTTTACGAGTACATATAGTTAAATTTGAAATTTTTAGAAGCGTAAATATTATTTGACAACTAACACTGCCCGCGAAGCCGCGGGCAGTGTTAGTTTTCGTGACCTATCCCGCGGGAACTATGTTATTGTTGCTGTCAATGCCCAAAGGTATTGATTGCAACAATAACATAGTTCTTTATCAGCGAGTAACATATTAATCGTTTATAATTAAGCTTTCTATTAATAAAAAAAGGTTAAAATCGGTCCTGTAGTTTCGGAGCTTATTTGGTACAAACAAACAAACAAAAAATCTTTCCTCTTTAAAATATCAGTATACAGGATGTAACGGAAAGGTGTGGAATTTTAAGAACCGGTTCTGCCCATGGAAATGAACAACTATTTCTAAGAATAAAAAACTTTTTTTACAAAAAATACAACCGACTTCTAAAAATTACAAAATAACTTTATTTTCGGAAATCGGTGTTTATATTTTGTTTCTTCGTTATTTCACACCGACTTCCGAAAATAAACTTATTTTGTAATTTTGAATTTGGAGAAAACCAAAACGTCATCTGTGTGTATATATTTTTGTTTATGTTGATTTTTTCAAAAAGTGCTGAATCGATTTCGATAAAATTTATATACCTCTGAAGTATGGCCTACCAAACAAAAACAGTCGATTCACAAATGGCGGAGATATCACGTAACAAACATACAAAAAAAAAAAAAATTGGAGTTTCATACAAAGTTATCATCAGCTGATCAGTATTAGTATGGTAGGTATTTTTTTTTTGGAAATTTATTCTAGTTTTGTCAAAAAAAGTTGTTGATATGGATGGGCAGATGCAGTTCTTAAAATATGACCACGAGGATAAATTCGAAAGAGTTACCTCGCCCCTGGGCACTCGAGGCAGGGAGGAACAGGGGTGGGTTTTAGTCAGTAAGAGTCTGACACGCCCTTCCGCTCCACCCTAGAGCGGAAGAAGTCATAGGATGATTTCCCACCCCCCCCAAAAAAAAAAACCTTTCTGTTACAGCCTGTATACTGACTGACTGATATATCAACGCACAGCCTAAACCGCTGGTCCTAGAGACATGAATTTTTGAGGGCGCGTTCTTAGTGAAGAGTAAATAATCCATTAAGATAGGGTTTTTCGAAATTTAACCATTTCTTATTTTGGGTGTAGGAAATCATCCTATGACTTCTCCCGCTCTCGATGGAGCGGGAGGGCGTGTCAGACTCTTACTTACTAAAACCCACCCCTGTTCTTTCCCAGCCCTGAGTGCCCAGGGGCGCGGTAACTCTGTTTTGAATTTATCCACAACCCCTGGGCAGAAATTCAAACCTAAAGGGGGTGAAAAAGGGGTTGTTTGTGCAATTACTAATTCAAAGCGCGCGAAGCCGCTGGCAGAAGTTAGTATTGATAAAAGCAGATACAGACAAACCTCTGATCTGCTTCAAAGGGGGCCATAAATTCTTAAACTTATTCATTTGTTTTTCTAGGCATCACTTCACACTCTTTCATGAGAATCTAGATAATATTCAAAGTACACAGTCAAGCAATTTAAGCTATTTGCTCTTTCACTAAAATTAATATTTGTTCATCCAAATTGCTAGATAAGTAATGACTTTGATAACAGTGACCTAGATAGTTTTCGTGGCAGTCTTCGTGTCTTAAGTTATTATTTTGAATGAGTATAACGTAAACGCTAAGGAAACTTAGAGCTATCATGTTTCAGGCCATGGAGTATCGTTAGACAAACAGTTTATTTTCACATTATACCTTAAGCAGTGTAACTTAACAAGCTAAGGACCTATTTACCTATTTGTAAGAAAAACAAACACATTTTAGTGCCATCATAATATTAGGTATTACATTCTTTTACTTTCTATGTCATCAGAAGCTCGAAAGTCTGAACTTAACCAGTTTATAAATTTGTTATCTTTATTTCGGTGGAAACCTTCAAAGGCACTTGGTCTTTTGGGGAAAAGACCATTGGTGTATGTAAATCTCACCTCACTAAAATCATTCCAGTGATCACTATCGGCACATGGATGGAGTCCCGTTACCTCTTAAAAGATACCTCCGGAAACCCAGATGAGTATACCCGGATGGTATGGTAAACTGTTATTCGGCCGATTATAGATTATGCTGACGTCTGCTACTTGGATGCTACTGAGGAGCTACTAAAACAGCTTGAGCGCTTGCAAAACTTATGTGTCCGGTTTAATTTGGTCTGCGTAAGTATGACCATGTCTCTCATCTTCGCAAGGAACTCAAGTGGCTCCCAATCCGTCTTCGCAGGAACACTCGGATTTAATATCTCCTAGTTAACATCCTACACAATCCGTCTTATCCCTCCTACCTGCGTGGGCTATTCACTCACGCTCGCCCTAGTGACGCACCGTGTAGATCTCACATTAAATCCCTCCTTAAAACCCATCCTCATAAATCCAGCTACTATTCCTACTCTTTCTCTGTCCATGCGGTAAAGTTGTGCAACTCACTTCCCCCTAGCATTCGAGATATGAAAACTATTTCTGTCTTTAAAAATCGTCTAAAACAGCACTACCTTTTCTCTAATTTCACTAATTTTATATGTTTGTTATGTATCTACTCGTATATATCGTTGACAACCAGTTTTACCAAGGGGTATCATATTACCCAGTAACTGGGTTGTGGAGGTCAGATAGACACTTGCTTCATGTAAAATACTGGTATTCAGCTACATCTGGTTAGACTGGAAGCCGACCCCAAGACATTTGGGATAAAGGCTAGGCAGATTGATGTATCTGAATCATCAAATAAATATATGTCGTATTAGATAGATATTTATTTGAGTATATATTAATATTACCATTATATATATGTACGTTTATTTAATACCTTAGTTTAAGACTTCTCGTACTCTTTTTTTCAGGTTCTTAGACACTTGTAGACAAAGGAACTCTTCAATAGCTAAGAGCAAATGACTCGCGATTACTGCGATAGTTTTTCTATGTATAGATAGCACAATTAAATGGAAAACCACTACTAAAAAGTGAAAAATACAGAACTTTTTTTAAAAAAATAGAACCGAATCAAAAAAAGTGCAAAATATCGTTAATATCAGAAGTCGGTGCTTCTGGTTTTGTTTCTTCGTTTTTTGACATCGACTTCCGAAATTTAAGTTATTGCACTTTTTTGTTTTGCTTTGGAAGTCGGTTCCATTTTTTGTAAAACGTTTTTTTTAATCATACGTTTACCTAATATAATAATAATACCCTTCGGTAATCAGTAACTTACTCGATTGTGGAAGTCAGATAAGCATTCAGTCTATGTAAAATAATACTGGTATTTAAATGCTTTCGGTAAGACTGGACCTGATTTCAACAAAGTTAAAAAAATAGCTAAGCAGTTCATATTTTCATAAAATTTTTTTTCGAAATATAACTAACCTGCTTTTTAATGATTTACCTAAATAAAAAAAAAATAGCCAAGATCGAGTCGGATTCGCGTGCAAAGGGTTCCGAACAAATTATATTTTTTCAGTTTTAAACTATAGGTACTTCTTATAGATTTTCCTGTAATCTTTTTTCAAAATTTTGGGCTTTGTGGTTTCGGAGGGGGAGGAATGTTCATTCGAAATCCTTACAATAAGCCCTTTCATTTGATATGTAGCACATTACAGTTTTTTTTTAAAGCGATGCCCCACACTAGGAATTACTCCTGTGACAGACGGATGGATAGACAGACAGACAGACAGACGCACGAGTGATCCTATAAGGATTTTGATTTTACATTCGGATGTCCGGAACCCTAAAAAACATTACAAAAGAATATTATTGTATTGATAACAATTTGGCAATGCGTTTTCAACCAACGTCACAAAAAGGAAAAACTAAAATTCTTTCTTACTCACACCACCAACATTTCCTGGAAGTTTTGTTGGTTATGTATAGGTACCTGTCTTTCAGTGGAAAGGGTGACCCTATTATCGTCTACCGAGCTTAATTCCAAACTCCGGGCGGGTACCGAGAATTCGCTCCCAGGAGAAAATAATATTTTAATCCATTTACCGGTTACTATCCTATATAATGTTCTATTTTGAATTAAAAAGTATACAGTACTGAGTATTGTGTTAAAAGGGTTTGAACTCAATTTGAGTTCATTCATGATCTTTTAACAACTTTATGTTCAGGTTTTATCCCTGAAAGATTTTGACAAGTAAGTTTACATTTTACATACAAAATCTGCGTAGCCTTTTCCCAACTATGTTGCGGTTGGCTTCCAGTCTAACCGGATACAGCTGAATACCAGTATTTTACATGGAGCGACTGCCTATCTGACCTCTACCACCCAGTTACTGGGTAATACGACACCCCTTTTTAAGACTGGATGTCAGACTTTCGGGCTTCTGACGACCCGTAACAACTGTCAAAGATCAACGATTGACAACCGTTGCCAATGGCTTAACGTGCTTTACGAGGCACGGAGGAGTCTCGGTGTAAAGATGGTCACCCATCCATGGATCAATCCCGGTGAGCGTAGCTTAACCTGATGGATCGACCCGTGCGGCTGTTATTACTTTAGCCACGAGCTCCTCCTTTTCTTTACATTTTAAATACACAAAAGATGACTATATTGAATGTAATAAAAATGGTCGATTATATTCACAGACTGAAAAACAACACTATACATAAATATTATATTTTAATGTAATATAGCACCACGTTGAATTGGTTACCGAGAATTCGGGTAGAGACAAACTTTGATAATGATGCCACATTATCAAAGTTTGCATTTTTAACCGACTTCGAAATAAGGAGGTTTTATGTTGGACGTATTTTTTTATGTCAAATCACATATAACACAATTTTTATCATGAAATTACCCAATATAAACCAAACAGTTGATCTGTCCAATACATCCATAGGTAAACCAACAAACGGAAATCTCGAAGCAACAACATCAAAGGAACATCAAGCCTGACGGAACCTTCAAATCAATTCTTGTATTTCTATCTATACAATGACGTCACAGGTCGTCGAACTTGTGCCAGAGCTAGCGTTTCTTGGTCTCCTCTATTATGATAGTTCAAGACGAAATAACAAGATATTGCGAAGGGAGCTTGTCTGCTAGTTCTATTCGGATTAAACGTTACACGTAGAGAACTTGTGCACTTCAAAAGCATACTTTGTGACTCTGACTATGTTGTTGATAAGTTTGTGTGTTTGCGTTTGTCCATGCTTTAAACTGAATGTTTGTAATGATGTTTTGAGCATTAATCATTGCTTCCTCTCACTGAAACTAAGCTTGTATGTATCCCAGCAGTTGGAACATTAAAATCTCATTAATTATTACTGTAAAAATGATGAATCTGTATTTCTATAAAATTTGTTTTGTATAATGTTGGCACTTGGATGTTATGCTGACCGGACCAAAATAAAGTTTATTTACATATTCTTATTCCACAATACAGCTTAAACATGCACCTGCCATGTAATCTCCTCACCACCCATGGTTGACTGATAGAGAATACCTAAGGCATTAAGTCAGCCTTTATAATTTAACTTTGGGCATGAAGTGTTAATAAATAAATAAATACCAAAAAATATTTGACATGCAGAATAATAAAATTATCAATTCTGTTTAATAAACTTGATACATTACGAAAATGCGAACGATTACAACTGTTTAGAAATTAAACACTTGAACAAATAGATCAAAGAGAATACATAGCAGGAGCGTGTCCAAGTAGTGTCCTGGCATTAATTCTCGGCCCAACTCGGCACGGATCACAGGGGTACGTAATTTTATGTATGTATGCATGTTACGAACCATTAACCCCATTCCACTAGATAGACTTGTGGACTGATTTATCCGGAGCCTTTATTTAGACTTTTATTCCATGCAAGGGTAGGAAAGGCAACTCTTTAAGGGTAGAAAATTCTTTACTAGCGACCCGCCCCGGCTTGGCTTACTTACAAATTATAAACACAAACCTTCCTCGTTTATCGTTCTGTCTATTAGTGCAAACCACAATAAATTTGGTTGCAAGGTTTAAAAGAAAATAGCGGAAAAACAGACAGATGCAGAAAGCGAGTTTAATTTGTACTAAGAAGAGATTGTACCTACACCAAAACAAGTTATAACACATAGTGATAATAGAGTTTTTTGTACATATACAAGAATTGCATTAAATTTAACTACATGCGTGTCGTCTTTCGCTTTGAGCTCGCCTTTGACGCATACTATTCGTCAGATTTTAACAGGCTACCAAGAGAGTGAAGCTTTCTTACACATTGTGACTTTAGAATTATTATCTTTCTATTAATAAATTACTTTTATTAATTCTTCAATTTTAATAAATAAACAGTGGCTACTCATATTTCACATAAATAAAATCCCTGTCCTTCAAACTGAGATATCTTGCAGAGCACTATTCAGACACTTTTGGCCTCTGTTCATGTGACATACGAGTGTCTTTCATTTAAAACAAAGCAGTTTATCCTTTGAATGACTTTATATAGAATCAACCGTCAGTTAACCTACTTAAAATAACTAAGGGCTGATTTCACCAATTCTAAACGCACAGTTTTCGACGTTTAAGCTCGCATAAACGCGTTTAGCCGCTGTCATAAAGCTGAAGAGTTTGTTTGGTTGAACGCGCTAATCTCAGAAACTACTAAATCGAAATAAAAAAATTATTTTTGTGTTGAATAGTCCATTTATCGAGGAAGGCTATAGGCTATGTAACATCACGCTGTAACCAACAAGAGCGAAGCATCAATGAAAAATGTGGCAGAAACGGGAAGAAAAATCCTTTTCAGAGCTTCAGTTGCGTGCGCTGCGTAAACGGTTAAAGTTACGCAAAAATTATGTATAACGGAATTGTTCTCCTTTTAAAGTTCTAAAAAAAAGTTCTTGACAGCATATGTGGATCTATTAAGTGAGTGAGTTTACTCACTATAATCTTTTTCATGGTTTTTATTTTTTACGCTAAGCTTAGTTCAGTAAAACTTAGTTTCATTTTTTAGAGCGAATGGTGAAATCGGCCCTAATTAACAAAACCGTCCGCAACCAATTGACGCAAGAAATATGGAGCAAGCGTGCTCCATCTTCGACCACATCATCGCTTACCATCAGGTGAGATAGTGGTCAAACGCGTGCCTATCAACAATAAAAAAATTGAAAAAAATATTCTCTGATTGAGCCCGCTCCATTTTGTCAAGCTGGAAAGTTCTACCTAAAGACTAGATTTTAGATAAGATAATATAAGATGTGATAAATTTATTGGAAAAAAAATGTGTACAAGTAGAGTGACGCCCTGACTCCTGTGCCAGGTGGGAACACCTGTTGGTTGGTTACAGGAATCAGTGTCTTCTCACAAACACTAGGTGGATTTATCCAAAGAACGAAAACACAAAGTGCAACATAAAAAATTAAAATGGGAATAAATTAGATTGAAAAAAATAAAAAAAATATTATTATTAAAAATTATACATTTTAAGTTTTATATGACACTAGCACTTAGCCTGCGACTTTGTTCGCGTGGATATCAAAAATAAATATAATGTATAGCACTCAAGAATAATGTAGCTTTGTACTGGAGAAATTTTCAAAATCGGTTCAGTAGTTCCAGAGATTACTTCCAACAAACAAACTTATAAATTTTACCTCTTGATTATACTAGTATAGATTCACAAAGAATCTTAGAAGGTTTTAAGCACATTTTGTAGTACCTAATTCTTTTGTTTCATAAACTATGTCGTGACAGGAGTTAGCGTGTGAACATTGCGTGGCAAGGAATGTACAATTATAATATGATATGCCTACTAGATTTCGATCGTAATTTCGTACATAGACTCGGTAACTAGGGAATGTTTTACTGGCCTCAATATTCTTGTAGACTGATTGTAGTATTTAAATCAATTCTCTTTCTACAGGGTGCGTAGTGTTCGTCAAATTTAATGGCGTGTGGGAACTTAACACCAACTTCCTAACTGACAAATAAGTGGGTACCATACACCCTTAGAAATATTCACACAGCTTCCACACAGTTATAAAAATCAATAAATGACCTAAATTATTTTCGAATTGACTGTACCTGCGTGCAGTTGAAATCGCAGCTTACTTTGCACACGTCATTAAGTTTGAAAAATACTAAAACGGGAATGGGTGGTCATATTCAAAGTTCTGCTTCTGGTCATGAAAAACAACTTTCTTCAAGGAAGACTAAATTTTTTTTTTTTTTATTGTTGATAGGCACGCGTTTGACCACCATCTCACCTGATGGTAAGCGATGATAAGGTCGAAGATGGAGCACGCTTGCCTAGAAGTTTAACTCTTGAAAGTATTCACTCTTGAAAAATAAATTGGACCTCCATATTCATTTTGATAAGTTCATGAAAACTTTGTACAAAAAGTCGAATTTTTTTTATGGGAATTTACTAGGACTTCTTCTTTCGTGAAGTAAGTTGTTTATTATTTTGTATTTGTATCTTAATTAGTAGGTAATCTGAGTATACAACAACGCTCAATGTTCTAACCTAACCTAACCCAACCCAAATTTTCACCAACAATAGAGGGGATCTGGCTTCTAACCTAACCTATCCGTGTCGGATTGCTCTAAATCGGGATGTAAACCATAATGATGGTATCAATACTATATATTTTAGACGGCAGACCTAGTAATTTTCAATTAAATAAACGTAATATCCAATAACGTTATATGAACGTTATAAGAGGAGCTCATGGCTAAAATGTCAACGGTTTTTAGCTGACTTAAAATTTTTCAAAATAGAAAGTCTAGAATATTTTGTTACTAACACATAGCGCCAAAAAAATGAACACTGTAGGACATATTTACACAACCACTATTTCTGAAAAATACTACGAAATAAATATCTTTACTGTCTCAACAGTCTTACAATGGGGCTTGCCAACGGCCATCCGAGGATAGTATTTTTCTTTTTGTTCCAAATCCTTTGTTGTGGCTGGGAAATATCCAGCTCTTCTTGGCGAGAAGAGTTTCTGAATCAAATGTTTTGATCGAAATAGTGCTTGGGTTTTTTTTGTTTAAAGAAGGATTTGGTTTGTTCTGTTATTTTCGAATAAATGATTCTATTGATTTAGTCTTGTGTGTTTGTGGTTGCACTCCTCCGAAACGGCTAGACTGATTTTAATGTTTTTGTTTTTGTATATTTGTTAGATATGAGAATAGGTCGTTGAGTACTTTTCACTCTCCTACCCCCACCCCTCATTTTTTAATCACAGAACAACGTTTGCTGGGTTAGCCAGTCTTGTTATAGATTTTAGACTTGGTAATAAATTAGTCCTTAGATACTAGCTTTCACAGTAACTAATTCATTATTTCATCATTACTATTTCAGCTCGAAGACATCTTTTGTTTTTCATTATGGAAATAAGTTAACAGAAAAAATATTTCTAATCAGATTTTTTTTAATGCGTACTTCGGATCTGTGCTTTTGACTGTTGAAGAGTTTCTTTATGTGGAACGAATCCTGTATGTTGATTTAGGTCATGCTTACGATTAAAATGCATTGTCATAGAAACTGAACCAGCATTTAATAAAAATACATTTTTACAAGAAATAGAACCGACTTCCAAAAAAACTGCAAAATAACTTTATGTTATGTATGTATGGTTTTGTGTCTTTGTTTTTTGACACCAATTTCAAAAAACAAAGAAACAAATCCAGAAGCAGCAACTTCAAAGTTGAAACTTAACTTCAGTGACTATTTAAGTAGGAACACGAATCTTAAAAATCGGAACTTTGCAGGTACTATTTAAGTAGGAACACGAAACTTAAGAGGGACTAGAGCCTGCGAGGAGTTTGTAAAATAGGTATTTCAAGAAGCTATTGCATTCGTGCTACCTCAAGCTTGCCCCCGTAGAGTGCAATAGGCAGCTGCAGCTCAGCCGAATTTATCACAAAATTTTTGATGAGATCGACGTTTCGTATTCCCCTTTTTTCTACACAAAAACTGAGCCGATTCAATTATTTTTGAAACAAAAAAATTAAGAAAGAGTATGTCTAGGTTTCCATTAAATGTTTTATTTTAAAACTCTTCGAATTCGTCTAGTAGTTCTCTAATCACGGCAGTAAAAATGGTCCATTTTTTGTAATTTTTGGAGGGTCACATTTTCTTTACTTATTAGTAGTAATAGTTGTTGACAAAAAAGAAAAGACAGGGACGTGTCTACAGCAGACCTAGAATTTTTGAAAAAAACATTGCTCTATTATGCATTATTCAGGAAGAAAAAAGGGGAATACATTTGTATGGAGAATTGCAGCCCCTGTTCCCTCTTCAATATAGCAATGATAAAAGTATTTTTAGTTAACAAGACAAATCCTTAATTAACAATACAATTTGTGCTCACTCGACCGTTTGCGAACCGATTAAAACAACCCTTTTATAATTGCAAAGCTTTTTCAAACTAAACAGAAAAAATCCAATACCAAGGGTAGGTTACACGAGCATAAAATATGTGAAAGTTGTGAAAAACTCAAAAGATATTTTTTCCCAAAGTCTTGAAAAAGATCTTATTATGGTGTTTCGGAACCGAATTATTATAAAATAGATCTTATCTGAAAGTAATGTTAATAATATAAACTGATTTGATTTCTTATTTTTTTAAATATTTCATTAGATGCCATTGAATTTCTTGTAAGTGCAGGGTAGGTATGTTATTCAAATCAATTAAAATCATTTATTTGAGACCATAAGTAGTAACTAACTTGCCCCTGCACCCTCTCATACAGAGGAGGCCTGTGCCCCAGCAGTGGGGACATGAACTTGCTCCTAGCAGGGTCGCGGGTGTATATAAAAGTGCCACCGCGGTCCTGGTACAGGCCACCCGAGTTCCTTTAGTTAAAGGAACTCGGGTGGGTTTTAGTCAGTCAGATTCCGACACATCCTCCCACTCCCCTCTCCCAGAGCGGAAGAAGTCATTTGATGATTAAAAAATATGTATTTATGCTGGCAATACAGTACTGCGCATACAATTATCAACAAACAATTCAATAAAATAAAAAACTTTTTTACAAAAAAAAACCGACTTCCAAAAAAAAAGTACTCTAAAAATTAAAAAATAACTTTAATTTCGGAAGTCGGTGGTTGTATTTTGTTTCTTCGTTATTAGACACCGACTTCCGAAATTAAAGGACCCTGACTTTAGAACTAAAACTAAGTAAAAAAGTTATGCCCGAATGGATAACCCCAATACCATGAAATTTGAAAATAATTGCAGAACACCAAAATAATAATAATAATAATAAATGAAATACCTTGATTTAGCACACGAGGTTGTCGATATGTGGAATGTGGACTCGGCTGTCATTGTGCCGATAGTCGTTACCGCCAACGGCCTGATAGCCAAAAGCCTCGACGACCACCTGTCGAAGCTGTCGTTGCACGGTTGGATCAAGGGCCTGATACAGAAGGCAGTACTCCTCGATACGGCTCGCATTGTGAGGAGGTTCCTGTCTCTGGAGCCCTAACCACCGGTAGCTTGGACCCTGCTCCCGACACCGGCGGACTACTATTTTTTATAATTTTAAATGTTTTTTTTTCTTTTTTATATGATTTGTAAGAAATATTTAAAATTATAATTTATACATGTATAGAAAATTAATAAACGACAAAATAATAATAATATTCCACAACTATCACACAACGCCATCTAGTCCCAAGCTAAGCAGAGCTTGTGTTATGGGTAATAGACAACTGATAAACATACTTATATATTTCTAAATACATACATATTATAGATAAATTACACCCAGACACAGAACAAATGATCGTGCTCATTACACAAACATTTGTCCTGGGTGGGAATCGAACCCACGACCTCCGGCATAGCAGTCAGGGTCACTAACCACTAGACCAACAGGCCAGTCAAAATGTTATCTGTGTATATATATTTTTTGTTTATGTTGATTTTTTCAAAAAGTGCCGAATCAGTTTCGATAAAATTTATATGGGACCACCTCTAAAGTATGGCCTACCAAACAAAAAAGAAGAATCATCAAAATCTATTCACAAGTGGCGGAGAAATCGCGTAACAAACATACAAAAAAAAACATGCAGACGAATTGAGAACCTCCTTCTTTTGGGAGTCGGTTAATAAAACAAGGTGTGTTAACATCGAAGGGTTGAGGGGTTCCCTTGAAAGGCCACGTGTGTCAAACCGAGGTCGTTCACCTCGTTGACCATGACCTGAAGGTACCTGTAATAATAATTGACGATCGGAATCTTATGAATAGGATCGCTTTAAGACGTGTTGTGTCATTGTGAGACCGGGTTTCTATAGAATGGTTCGTCCTATAGCTTGTTAGAAATACTGTCGGAATCATCATCTTCTTGCCCTAATCCCATGTTACTTGGGGTCGGCGCAACACGTTCTTTTCTTCCATTGTGTCCTGTCAGCCGTCACGCTATCACCGACTCCCTTTTCTTTCATATCACTTCTCACACAATCCATCCATCTTTTCTTTGGCCTCCCTCTCCCTAAAATCAAAGATATCATATCCATAAAATGTCCTATAAAAATTAATAGCAATGTCCAATATTATTAAAGAAATTTACAATTATTATTAATAGCATTAAAATAAAAAAATATATATTTACAAATTAATACACAACATTTTAAATTAATTTAAATTCTAAATCAGGGTACACTTTTAATTTTATTTTTAAATACAGGGTGTAACGGAAAGGTGTGGTCATATTTTAAGAACCGGTTCTGCTAATGGAAATGAACAACTTTCTCTAAGAACAACTAAACTATTCCCAATAAAAAAATTCGACTTTGCATTCAAAGTGATCATCAGCTGATCAATATTTGTATGAGGGGTCAAATTTTATTTTGAGAATTTTCTCACTTTTTCTTGAATAGAATGGCTTATATCGATGGGCAGATGCAGTTCTTAAAATATGACCACACCTTTCCGTTATATCCTGTATACGCAGCTTGTCTTGGAACACGTCAAGATCAGGTATTAGGTATCGGAATAAAGGAGTGGTACCTCATTAATACCTAATGTCCTTAAAGGCAAAATTATTACATCAGTTAGGCCGTCTAACTTGTAACACATAACTTTAACACTATTACCACAAATTAGAAACAGTCCCGTATATCAGGCGCCGAAGTATTTTATTACAGCCACCAGCATTATAAGAACCCAAGAATAATAAACCAACTCTAATATATTTCTCCTAGTTACAAAATGTATGAATTATTACACCGTCTACAAAATGCTTTATTATTACCGTTCAACTCAATATTATTTAGTTGACCTTCCCGCATGAACTTGAGTTTAGTATGAATGAAATATTTCAATGGTGTCAGTACAAAGCTGTTATTGTATTGTGTGATGGTAACAATGATTTATTAAAGGGTAACAGTTAATATGGCTGCACAAATTGTTGAATACTCGAACACTTATGTCAGGCATGCGATTTTGCTCATTAACGCGTCAATTAGCTTTCATTATTAGATTCTCAGTATCGTACAGTTATTGTATTGAAGTAACTGGCAACAAATCAGTTTATTGAAAACGTTTAAAATTGAAACATGTTTATTAATGTGGATAGTTCATAAATAATATCACATTTGTATTTTCTACGCAGATAAATCTAGTAATTTATTTAACCAATGTGAACTAACATGCTGGAAATTTGTTCCGGAAGGTTGTGTGGATAATTGGATTCAGTACACACTAACAAAATACATGTTTGTAAATGACTTATATATTAACTAGCTATTATAACCTTACTACGTAGTAGTAGTAGTACAGGGTGTAAAAAGACACATCACAGAGCCGTTAACTATACGCATACCTACTATACGTCTAACAAAGTACTCGTAGTTTTACGCAAAAAATATTGCTGGGAAACGACTTTTATTTTTAGGCATGAAAAAATATTCCGCCTAATGTAACGCGAACACAGGCAAGTGGAGTTTTACCCCGCCCCTTCGCTCTAAGCCACGTAGGTACTTGTCGGATACGTTTGATATTCTTTGCGTTTTCGTAACTGCAAATTCGTAATTTCGATATTTCGAAAAAAAAAATCGAAAATTAAAGTAATGTTTGTTTGGAAAAAAGCATTGTAATAACACATACAATTTCTTTCGTAAAAAATTAAAAAATTAAAAATTGCGACTTCGATCTTCAATATCTTCATAACCAGTGGTTTCCCAGGTATGGTCTAGTGGAAAAAAATGATCCAAATAATGAGTAGAATATGTGGCTTACGGCTTCGGAAACTGTCTTTTTACACCCGATTTATACAAAAAAAGATACTCGTATTTGCAGAAGTACTTCTCCATAATGTTGTCATCTGGGCAAGCCGGAAACGTGCCCAAAAATACGCGAAGACAACTTTATCGAAGTCATACTATTCCATCAACGACTATTTAGAAGATAATAATAGTTGGTCGCTGTGTTGAACGCAAGACAATGTCACACTTGATGTTCTTTCTCCATATTTAGCTTATGGTTATGACAGATTATATGAGTTCATATAATAATTGTCTACTAATTTTAGTGTGATGGCCCTAGTTCATCACTTGTGGCTTCGAATCACAGCCCTTTGATAATTTCTATCTTTGTTCTTGTAAGCAGGCACACCAGTTATGTATGGAGGCTTCTTTAATTTGGTTTAGTGTTTATGCTTGAGTTTGCTTTTAATGGCATGATTGAGTGTGCTAGCTGGCATGTGGCGGATTATTTAATTTTATGATTATATTTTAGACGACATATATTTATTTTTCTGTTTTATATAATGTTAAGATTGTTGCATATAATTATATAGATTCAAGTTCTTAAAACTTAACAGACAGATGTGTTGCTGGGGAGTTTGTTGGCCACTTCTTCTTCACAGCTAAAACACTAGGAAATGGTGACGGGCGGGCGTTTTTGGGGGACTGTCTTTATGTAGAACTTTGACGTTCAAAAAGTGCTGGTTCTCAGCCTAGTTTGAATAAATGACCTTTGATTTTGATTTTATAGGAGTGTGAGATTTGACATAGTTAAAGTTTATACAAAGATGGAATGCATAAACCAAACAGAAATATTGAAAAAGACGACTAATAGGCGAACACTAATGCTCCCGAATAGAGATGATACTTATTTTGTCCAATGGCTAAGTTGGTAAGAACCTCGTACAATATCATAAATTCTGTCCCTAGGCAGTTCTCTCAGGGGCTTGATATAGAAAACGGTAATTGTGGAAACGGAACGTATTGTTAAGGGACTTAGATGTTCCTCCCTCTGAGGCCTTGACCGCCTGTGGCATTGACCCTGACCCGATAAAGGTACAATTACATAACAGGGAATATTTTTTTTATATTTAACTTATTACTATCACTATAGGCCCACTAGGTTTTTTTTTTTTTTTTGGCGGTGGGAGGTCATCCTATGACTTCTTCCGCTCTAGGGTGGAGCGGAAGGGCGTGTCAGACTCTTACTGACTAAAACCCACCCCTGTTCCTTCCTGCCCTGAATGCCCAGGGGCGAGGTAACTCTTTCGAATTTATGTAACTTAATGTGATAGATATATTCTAATATCTCTACATATTAAATTAACAATACGAAATATAAAAATAATCCCTATTTCCTTGGTCACGGCATCACGCGTGAAAGGTTGGACCAATTTCGCTAATTCTTTTTTTTGTGTTTGTTATTTTCAGGAGAAGGTTCTTATGAAAAAAAAAAATAGGAAAGTTGGAAAATTTCAGAAAACTTCACAATCTTCGCGAGTTTGACAGTCGCGCGTCAGGACAACGTCTATCGGGTCAGCTAGTTAATAATGTATAGTTAACAATTCGACTAACAAAAAAAAAAAAAATTTTAATTAGGAAACATGCGAAGAATATGTGAGAGTGTAAGGTATGTGTATGTGTGACGTCATGCAAAATTTAAACGCACTGTATCGTCTTAATTTTTTGTTTACGTGACAAAAGAAAATACGTGTCCAATATTTATTTTATTGGTAATTTAACTGACGAACAAATTAGATGTTTCTAATCATCAACCCAGTTCTCTCAGAGAACAACAAAATAGGTCCGAGTCACTTGCTACGAAGTTGAGAGTACGGTGCTGCTACGGAGAAATTATATTAATTTATTATAATAATATATTATATATAATATATTTTATATAATATATATAATATATTTATAATAATAATAATGGGATCGGTCCATCATCACTGACAGGACTATTGTAGCCAATAAGCCTGATATAGTGGTGGTGGACACAATCGAGAGGCGCGAAATGATTGTTGCCATTACCGTCCCACATGACGAGAACCTCGTGAAAGCCGAAAAAGATAAACAAATCAAGTATATTGACTTGGCTTGCGAGGTTGTCGACATGTGGGATGTGGACTCAGCGATCATTGACGACACGGTTGGCGCAGTGGTTGAGCGTTCGGCTGCTGCGCTGCGTGTCGCGGGTTCGATCCCCGCACGGAACAAATATTTGTATGACCTACAGATAGTTGTTCCGGGTCTGGGTGTCTTGTGTATGTGAGTATACATGTTTGTGAACGCACCCACGATACAGGAGTAATTCCTAGTGTGGGGCAACGTTCTAAAAAAAAAAAAAAAAAATTGTACCGATAGTCGTGTCAGCCAATGGCTTAATAGCCACGAGCCTCGATCAACACCTCAGGAGGCTCTCGTTAGGCGGCTGGATCAAGGGCTTGATTTAGAAAGCAGTACTTCTGGACACGGCTCGCATTGTCAGGCGGTTCCTCTCTCTGGAGCCCTGACCGCCGGTAGCTTGGACCCTGTTCTCGATACCGGTGGGCTACTATTTTTTATATTTTTAAATGTTTTTAATATATTCTTTTTTAAGAAATATTTAAAAATGTATTTAATTTCTTAAAAAGATGAATAAACGAAATAATAATTTTATTGCCATAGTCAAGTTACAGAAAAGTATGAGACCCTGGCTCCAGAGCTAGGCCAAATTACCTATATTTCAGGAGCCAGATACAGATATATATTGTTTTATTAACATCACAAACCACTCAAAAAAATAACCCACATCACATACCCTAGATCGAGCATTTTTAGAGTTCCATACCCGAAGGATAACCAGCGGAACCGTGTTACTAAACCTCCGTTATTCGTCAGCGAGCTGTATCTCATGAACCGTAATCGGTAAACAGTTGAAATATTCAAATTTTTTGTACCACGTTTATATTAGTCAATTTATTTTTATTATTTGTTATTAAAGCAGTGCATAGAAATACACATTCAAAGAAAATTTCAACAGTCTACCTATTACGGATCATGAGATACAGCCCGCTGACAGACTGACGGACGGACGGACAGCCGCGGAGGCTTAGTAATAGGGACCCTTCGAATACAAAACCCTAAAAACAACGCACATATATAGTTACCTATTTGGGACGAGGCGTAATAACAGAACAATTTAAAGTTTAACTATCCGTAACAAACCCATGTACGCTCGAGTAGACGCTTTGATGACTCCCGCGGTACTACATCTAGACTAAACGATTTAGATAGTTAGGTTACACATAACCATACACATAACAAGCCACAGCTTATAGAAACTTATGTTTTGTTCGTATTTGTTTATTCTTTTGAAGTTTTGTAGGAAAAGTCTTTAGTTGTACACTTTTTCTTTGTTAACTACGTGTACCATATATTTTTCTATGTCAGAATTATCCGTAGCGAACATCATCAACATCATCATCATTTCAGCCGAAAGACGTCCACTGCTGGACATAGGCCTCCCCCAAGTGTCGCCACAATGACCGGTCCTGTGCGTCTCGCATCTATTGGCTACCCGTGACCCTCACCAGGTCATCGGTTCACCTTGTTGGAGGCCTTCCAATGCTGCATCTTCCGGTACGCAGTCGCCACTCCAGAACCGTTCGGTCCCATCGACCGTCCGTCCTGCGCGGAATGTGCCCAGCCCACTGCCACTTCAGGGGAACCTGTGTGTATGCGTAGGGAACATGCTTCTGGGATAAAATTCTAAGTGCTTTTCCAAACTATCTATCGCTGTGCCAAATTTAATCCAGATTAGTTCAGCCGTTCTTGCGTGATTGAGTAACTAACATTCATTATTTCATCCTTATAAACTTTTACATTTATAATACTGGCTGCGCCCCGCGGTTTCACCCGCGCAGACCGGGATAAAAAGTAGCCTATGTGCTAAGGCGGCGATTCCTTAAAACGGTCAAAAAGGTGTTTTTTTAAAGCAGTGTATCTCTTACCGTAAATAATTTTGATAAATAAGAAAATTTGATATTTTCAAGTCCTATTTGCATACAGTGATGGAACTCAAAACATAATTTAACATACTTTAAAGCATCAAAAACATCTTCTAATATACCTCTTAATTATCTTTAAAAGCATTTTAACCCTTCATTAATAATTATAATAAAAATAAAAAATATACCATAAAATTTCAAATGCTAAACTGCATCCAGTGATGGATTATTTTTATAAATTTATTAGTAAAGCCTAAGTAAATCGATAAAATACTTAATATTTTGCAATAAATTGCGAGCATTTGTCGTAGCGCATCTCTTTCTTTTCTATGCTGTCCGAGAGTGACCGCGCTTTAGGTGATGTGTTTACCTTAATCCAGGGTATAAGCTATCTGGCATACCAAATTTCATCCAAATCGGTCCAGCCGTTTGAGCGTGAAAAGGTAACAAACATACAAACACCCACACTTACAAACTTTCGTCTTTATAATATTAGAGTGATGATTAGTGTGATTCATCCCCTAATATGGTTCAATAGGGTATGTAAAGGGTTTTTCATTTGTGCAGATGGAAAATCCTTTAGCTGGCATTTTAATAAAATTAACACAAAATATTCATAACATAAGAATATTAAGTTTTCTTAATTCAAAACAGGATAACCAAAAGAATTATGGTATTTCCCAAAATTTAAATTAATATAATGAAAAAATACCGCAGTTTTTAATTAAAATAGAAGGTTCAACTCTTTAACGGATCTGCGTAGCTAGTTAATTGTTTTTTTTTTTGGTTGTTTTTGTTGATATTCATAACGCTGGAGGAAAACTCAAGTAGGCAGGTATCTCCCCATTATTACAAAAACGAGTTTTGCTATTGCTAAAGGCTATTGGAATTATAAAAGTTTTCTTTATAATATCGCTTGGAAATCAGACAAGGGATGACGGACTAGAATCATTATTTCGCTTGAGATTTCATTTGAAGAGTTTGTGCAGTTATTCGGAGCTGTCATGACTTAGTTAAGTGTCATTGGAACTCGGTTTGACATGAACTAATTGGCAAGATAGCGGATGTCGGTGATTAAGAGTAAAGCGTCGAACCGTTAGGTAAGCTTAAGGTTCTATGAAGTCTCAATAAAACGCACTATCATCACCTTCCTCTTACTTGGGGTCAACACGTTTTTTTTCTTCTATTCTGTCCTGTCAGCCGTCACGCTATCACTAACTCTCTTTTCTTTCATATCACTCCTCACACAATCTATCCATACTTTCTTTGGCCTCCCTCTCCCTCTCCGTCCATCCACATTTGTTTTCAATAAAACGCACTATAGGTAGGTTATAAGAAAACCCAATCAAAACGAAAGTAGACAAAGAAATGAGTCATGCAAAAGCCGACATAGGCCGAAGAATTGCCAAACTTAAGTAGCAGTACGCAGTGCACATTGCTCGTAGACAGATGGTCGATGGGGCCGGCAATTTGTAAAGTGGCGCCTGCTTACCGAAAATCGCAGCGTTGGAAGGCCTCCCACGAGGTGGACCAATGACCTGGTGAGTATCGCGAGTAGCCGATGGATGCGAGACGCACAGAACCGGTCGTTGTGGTTGCACTCGGGGGAGGCCTATGTCCAACATTGGACGTCTTCCGATTGAAATGATGATGATACAAAATCAACGGCGGCAATAACAAATTTTTTTCTTTAGTAACTTGTAATGCTGAATGGAATTATCCCGTTAACTTTTCTTTGTATCGTCCTATACCTGGTTGTCAGACTTTCGGGTTTCTGACAACCCTTAACGACTGACAAAGATCCATGATTAACAGCCGGGACCAATGGCTTAACGTGCTTTCCGAGGCACGGAGGAGTCTTGGTATGTAAAGATATTCACCCATCCATGGACCAACCCCGGCAAGCATAGCTTAACCTGATGGATCGACCCACGCGGCTGTTATTACTTTAGCCACGAGCTAAAGTAATAACAGGTATATAAAGATAGACAGATATACCTACAAAAAGAGATAGGTAGCAAATACAGCAAAATTCCATACTATGTATATTAACTATACATAAGCCAGGGTCGCCGAAGGGTTGAGTAAAAAAGCCACCACGTCCCTGGCACAAGCAAAAGGAACACGGATGGTTTCTAGGGCCCTTTTCCTGTCATGCGGGCAGCCGCCCGCGTGCGTATCTGGTCCGCATGCGGGTGTTAGCACGGTCCTGCCCCTCTAGCCATATTACTTTTCTATTATCGTTTACGCTAACGCTTAGTACAAAATGTATGGCAATGACATTACCTGCGATAAGCCACGTGACACTTCTCTACGCTGCCCCCCTAGCCATATTACTTTTCTATTATCGTTTACGCTAACGCGTAGTACAAAATGTATGGCAATAACATTACCTGCGATAAGTCACGTGACACTTATCTACGCAGGTATGTCATTGCCATACATTTTGTTCTAAGCGTTAGCGTAAACGATAATAGAAAAGTAATATGGCTAGGGGGGCAGGTAATGTCATCGCCGTACATTCTGTACTAACTAAGCGTTAGCGTAAACGATAATAGAAAAATAATATGGCTATGGTGGCAAGCCACATGCGGGACAAAAATTTCTTTCGCCGCTGTAGTGTCGTGCGTCAACACACTGGCGGAAGAAGAACACGCGCCCGCATGCGGGTGACACGAGCCAATCCGCGTGATAGGAATAACAGGCATGAAAAGATAGGATGCCGGCAGCCCGCACGCGGACCAGATCCATACGCGGGGGGCTCGACCCAGAACGGGAGAAGTTATTTAATAATTTCCCACCCTAGAAAAATAATAATTCTAACTATATATAGCTACTCGTCTAACCCCTACATAAGAATTTAAAATTAATTAAAAATTTAAAGAAAAAGAACTTTTTATTACACGAAGTATCTCAGTTCCATGAAAATGATGAAGATAAAGCATCAACGACTATGTACTACGTATGTATCATTAATTAAAATAATGAGCGCACACTCAGAGAAAACAATTATTTACAGAAAAAAACTCCGTGTAACATTAAACCTTAACTTAATTAAAACAAGACTGAATTAAAGAATTTCCAATAAAGGAAAAAAAATGCAAAGAATTTTTGCAAACAATAAATTATTTGTTTTGAACTCCGTCATTACGTTCTCAGTTATAGGTTAAAGTTTTTAAATGGTAGTTGAAGATTTCCCTCAAGGCAGATACAATACGTACCTACCTACTAAGAAAAATCTCACAAGTTTCAAAATTTTTAAAAGAGTAACTTTTAAAATTCGTCGTGTGTTTGGCTCAAAACTATCCTTTGGTAGATTTTGGGACGTCAAGCGCACCGACCCTTTAGCAGAACTTAAAAGAAAATTAAGTTACCCCGCTTTCTTTTCTAGGCAAAAAAATGCTGCTTTCATTCATGCATAAAATATCTATTTAGTATTCAAAGCGGAGAGGAAAGAAACTTTAAATTAATATGCTGCTATTCATACTAGGAGAAAGGCAGGCACATGACTAGTCATTACTGTGCTTTGCAAATGGCGAGTTTTCACTAACCTTATTAGGGTTCCGTACCCGAAGGGTTCAAGTGGAGCCCTATTACTGTCACTCACGTGTCCGTCTGTCCGTCTGTGTGACAGTCAACTGACTCGTTGTCTGTCACACAGGTTTTACAGCCAAACGATTGAAGCTACAGTTTTCAAATATCCACAGTATAAAGCTTCTTGTTGACCCAAAGCCATACAAATAGTCAAAAATACATTTGGTACGGAACCCTAAATGTGTGAAGTCCGACACGCACTTGGCCGGTTTTTTTTATTTGTATAGCTACACTTTATTTTGTATCTGCCTTTATGTTTATACAGTGCGAGCTAGCATGCGAGTCAGCCTATCGAGTAGCTGCAGTGCAGTAACTAGCATCATATGGACGTATCTTACTAGTTACTTGCACGTGCGTATTGGATAGTAGCTCGCATTTGATTTTGATTTTGCTTCAACATTTTTTGTTTTCGCTCTCCTGCTCGCTTGACAGTAACTCGCACATGGCAACACCTCGGTCATCACTCGCATCGTTCGGACGCATTCGGCAGTGGCTCGCCAGTATCAGCCAGGCATTTGTGAGTGAATCCTGTATTTTTTGTGTGCTGCGTTTGCGTTTTTTTATAGGCAATTTCTAATTCTTGACATAATAGTGTTTTCATAGACATTATTACCGTTTTTTTATCAAAACACGTTGACTCGGCATTGCGAAAATTCGCAAGAGACTGGGCAGTTACTATCATCGTGAAGACAGATAAGGCGAGCCGAGCTACTGGCGAGTAAACAATCCGAGTAGCTGTCTACTGTCTAGTCAGCAGCTGGCACTGTGTAAACTAGCCATTATTTATAAACCTAGCTGACCATAATTATGATTAGCTAAAATATTGATAATCGGATTCTAAATTCAAGATGACATTATTACGTCTCATCCATGAAATTCAACTGTATATGTATAGGAGAAAACCTTCTATAAATTAAGAAAATGCTGAACTAATAGGAACCAGCTAAACAGTGTAAAAATTAATCACATGTTTTTTTTTGTAAATATAGCCTTATGTGGGATTACTTAGTCATTGTTCCTTCTTTACTAATGACTGGTATTAGGTACGTTATGCAAGAGCACACCCACACTTACACCCTACTCCACTTTTTCTTTGTATTCCAGTCTCATTATTAAGACTACTTTCAATAACAAAATCCATACATAAAACTTTCTTTAAAATTATAAACACAAATATGATTAAATCCTTCTAAAACATGTTTACGTTAGAAACTTCACGGAGTTCATTAAATTCACCGCAAATACAACATTCCGTTGAAGAAAGTCTTCTAAAGACGTCTTAAGATCTTTACGAGACTTTCAATGGACGTACTCCCATCGGGTATTCAAAAGACTTTCTTAGACAATATATAGCAGCCTTGTTATAGATATTTTTATTATAAAGCCATCATACTTGTAAACGTCAAGCTCTATTAAACAATATTTGCGTACCTTCTTACTCAGATTTTGCGTCTCGAGATTTTTCGATACCGAAATATCTTCCATTTTTTAGCGATTGGCGATGCTTAGCGTTGAGAGTAAAATACTCAATATCATGTTACTTCCTTTCATCTTTATTCTTTTATAATATATCGTATAATATGGTAACTAGCTACCGTGCCCGGCTTTGTTCGCAATACAAATTGTAATGCCCTTTGACCCAGGTGCTGTTACGGCAAACCTTTTCTTAATGAATGCCTATGTTTTAACCTCTCCGACCTTAGTTTGTCGGGTTTATAGTCAGTTGTGTTTTGACCGTATTGTATCTTGTTTAAATTCAGATGCAGGATTATTAATGGACCTATATATTGTGAGAGTTTCTGTTTTCCCTTGTATCATTCTTTTGCTCGGCATTTTCATTTTTAGGGTTCCGTATCCAAAAGGTTCAAACGGAGCCCTATTGCTGTCACTCACGTGTCCGTCTGTTTGTCTGTTCGTTGTCCAGCTATCCGTCTGTCTGTCTGCTTGTCAGTCCGTCGTCTGTCACACAGGTTTTACACCCAAACAGTTGAAGCTGCAGAAGAAGTTATTGCTGTCACTCACGTATCCGTCTGTCTGTCTATCCGTCGTATGTCACACAATTTTAATTCGAAGAATTTTTTAATTTTTTTAATTATTAAAGTAAGAACTTAAAATTTGGTAATAATGTTTATTATTACGTACCTATATTTTACTAACATATGCCAAAATATTGATTTGCCGCATATGGTACAGAACCCTAAATGTGCCAAGTCCGACACACTCTTGGACGGTTTTTTTTTCTACGTGGCATTTTTCGTTGCAAGTTTAAAATAGTTTCGTTATAACTAACGTCGACTCCAGTTATAAATAAACTGAGAAACTTCTGCGATGAAGACTAGTTAAGTATAACAGCAGTAAAATTTACCACTACAGTTCTAATCTACTTCCCTGATTCATGCTCTAACTTTTTATAAGTCCGCGTTCAGCCATTACGTTTTAGTAGCGTTATTAATATTCAATTACGGGAGACGTGGCTACGTTTTAACTTGTATGCCAGCGCGATGTACCTAAATGAAACGCTTCTTCTCGTACTCAGAATATGCAAGAGCATATTTTGCTTCGTTGCTTTTAATTAAGTTAATCTTATGTAAGACTATTTTGTTGCGAATATTTGCCGTCTTGATTAAGGTAGCTGTCATATTTTGAACGGCGCTATATATTATCAAGTTAAAATCTGTACCCTTTGGTGTGATATTGTATCGTCAAAGTATCTTGACTAGCATTTAATTAGTTGCTCGGATAATTGCAGCGTCTCAAACTAAAGCCTTTTGCAGGTCTTGGGCGAAAATGTTAGTAATTACTTTATAGCTGATAAGCTGAGTCTTTGGTCTATGTTCTACATTATCTTGTATGAAATACTTTAATTTATAAATTACGTTTTACATTTATTTTACTTCTTTTTATTTTACCTGTATACGATATTTTATTTAAATTTCTGCGTTTTTTTTATTCTTCATGCCCTTATTCGATTGGAAATGTTACTGAGCTATCTCAAATTAAAGTACAAACGGGAAGGGTCTCAATAAATTCCATGCGGGAATCGATAGACGTCTCATATGCATCTTGTTTTATTCATTCTTTTCAGCTGTAGACGTATTCCATGCAAATCGAGGAGCGCGCGGAAGCGTTGACGAACCGCCTAGTGTGAACAAAGCCTTATTTTCTTTATACCGTTGTAAATTACCTATTCGTGATTTTTTTTTCTTTTGTGATTCAAATAATTGAGGACAATGAATGAAATGTTAAAGCTCAGGGAAAATAAAATGTGAATTTAGGGTAATTGTATAAATCGGATCGTGACCCCAGTATTCTTTATTTTTCGCTCAAGTATTTCGGGAGAGGTTCATGTTTCGGCAACGGTATGACAGTAATTTATACAGGATAATAGAAGGTATGCTTTCTAACGGACAGAATAACTTCGGATGAAGTTAACAAGGTTGTTCTTTGTTAAGGTAATTTTATATTGTTTTTGAGGATAAAGGAAAGGAGGTTGAGGGAGAGGTTGATCTGAACATGTTTTTCTGTAATAACTCGTCAGGCCCCGGAATAACAGACACAATAAAATTAAAAACTATTGTTGCGTCCCACCAGAGCAATGGTGGCCCAGTGGAGAGCAGTGGTGGCCCAGTGGAGAGCAGTGGTGGCCCAGTGGAAAGCAGTGGTGGCCCAGTGGAGAGCAGTGGTGGCCTAGTGGAGAGCAGTGGTCGCCCAGTGAAGAGCAGTGGTGGCCCAGTGGTATTGGCTGCGACTTACAAGTTGTAGGTCATGAGTTCAAACCCAGGCAGGCGCTTTACTTTGTGTAAATTATTTCATCACCACTGCTCTCAAAACGGTGAAGGAAAACATCGTGAGGAAACCGGCATGTCCTAGAACCAAAAATTCGATGACATGTGACATCCACCAATCCGCACTGGGCCCGCGTGGTGGATTACGGCCCACACCCTCTCTCAGAGAGGAGGACTATGCCCCAGCAGTGGGGACAATAAAAAGGCTGATGATGAGTTGCGTCCCACATGTGGGGCGCGCGGGAGCTGACGGGTGGCTTAAACCTCTATTCTAAAAGCAAATTTATCAATGGTTTGTTTATGCTATAAATAACTATTTGGCCTATACAACTTATGCACACAATATCAAAACAAAACAATTCCACCCCGAAACCCATAACAATACATAAACATAACCCTGATTGGATAAAGTAAGATATTATTATATCAAAGCAAAGAAATAGTTGAATACCCTGCTCTGTCCTCAAACTATTTTTTCACTAAGAGCAAAAGAAAAGAAAAACCACATTATTTTCCGTACCCAGTAAATTTGTGTTTTTATAAAAGCGTCGAGAGCGCTAAGAAAAATATACCGAACGTATTGTCTAGCCGACATTATGGGAATATAAATCTTTGGCCCACGTCAGATACCGCGGACAGTGGGCCGTACCAGTCTGCCTTTGGAAAAAAACTATTTGAAAATACTCCAGCCCGGATGAAATCTTTTGGTTACAACCAGATTTAGATTTTGAATGAGTCGAATAAGAAGATAAACGTACACAACGTTAGGGTTTCCTTTGTGATTCATAGAGTGAAGTGTGCTCATATTTTTATTGAGTCTTTCTGTTGCTTTGATTGATTTCGTTTCCGATTGAGATAGAATTCTGCAACGTTCGTTTGGGTTTTTACTTTTTTTGCTTATGAATATTTTACATATACCTACATTTTCCAAATTACGTAATGATAGGTTGAGTTCAGCCAACTACACTGTATAATTACATAATTTTTAATAGACTATCAATAAATATGGATTTTTAAATATGGACTTAAAGTCTGAGTCTGATTATTATTATTTAATAACCCTCCTCACCTCACGTTAGACACCACGCAAGGCTAGAAAATAATTGTACAGTCTAGCTAATTAATTACTGTCTGGGAAAGTAACCTTATAATCAGATTGATAATGCCTTCACTTCAAAACCCACACAAAAAAAAATACCTATAATTTATTATCATTGAAATTCATATTGTATCTGAAGTAAATAAGGGTAAAATGTCGAGAACCGATATCCTGTTAAATAATCAGAGGCACGTACTCCACGTGACCGGCCCTTAATCTATCCAGTGAGAGATTTATAACAGAGGCGTTACCGCGTTTATCTTAATCTTAGCTGGGACTTTATATCTCTATCAACGAAACTGTTATCTTGCAGAAAACCCGACCCAACTACCATTCGTATACAATTTAGTGACTGAAAATTTGGACCACATTTTTTATCACAAGCTCCATTGTGCGTGTGATTATACTCGGAATATTTTCAGAAATGGGAACCTACCCATCTATTTGTGATAAATAAGCTTGTTAGTAGTTTCATCGTTATAGTCCAACCAAGACCCTTAACTTTTTCATTTTTATTTCAGTAAAGTGTTACACGTAAAAAAATAAAAGCAAAATGTTCGCGAAAAAATTTTGCGAGGTTTTTACATTTTATGCTAGTGAGATAATTTTAAAGAGTGAAATTTTAATTTATCTTGGGAAATATTTGTACACCTGAGATTGAGTTTAGGAAGAATATATTAGCATGAAATAAGAGCAAATTAAAAAGTTTCACAGAGTGTTCACTCGCCCGCTAAAATCAATAGGCAGCGTAAAAAAAGCGCTGAAAAGAAACACATTAGGTGTCCTTTTCACGGACTTCTAACCAATAATTTCTGGTTCAACTGGCCAGATAAATCTGTTGTAGAGTGAAAACAATGGACGGGCGGCGACTCGAAACCTCCGCTGATTTATTTCTTTAATATAGCCCGAATTAAATTTATAGCGGATGGTTTATCTATATTTTAAAATCTAATTAGGAATTCAAATTCCAGTCGGATTGCTTGATTGGCGACGTAAATTGTGTGCTTTTATTGTCTACAATTTGACGTTTTAATTTTGATATCAAACTGGCTATTAAATTGGATTAAGCGATCGAAGTTACAGCCGTGCAGTGCTCACGGTTTACCGAAAATACGAAACCTTTTGGAAATATTGGCGTGTTTTTTTATGGTTCTGTACTTCAAATGGAAAAAAATGGAACCCTTATAGGAACACTTTGTTGTCGATCCGTCCGTCTGTCTGTCTGTCGAGACCCTTTATCTTGGGAACACGTGGATGTATCAAGTTGAAATTAAAACCATTTATACTCAAATCTACAGTCCCTTAAAGCTGTGAATAAATCAAACTTCTAAGTTAACGAAAAAAAAATACGTTTATGCCGCAAAAAACGTACATTTCGACACTCTCAAGGGAATCATGAAATTTGGCAAGAAGCAAGATCTTATAACACAAGTTAAGGCAAAAGTCTGACTATCGTAATTTTTTAATTACATCACAAAAAATAGGGTCTCCATACAAGGAATTCGGGTCCAAATTATAAATTGAGGCGACCGTATCATTTGGGGCATCTTAAGAATTATTAGTACAAGCTTAAAGAAAAATTTAAAAAAAAAGTTCTGGCAAAAATTTTCGAAACTCAATTCCCGAACTATTTATATACCCGCAAGCTTGTACAGAACCCTTGGTGTGCGTTTGAGCACACCTGATCGTAAGCGATGATGTGGTCGACGATGGAGCTTGCCTAAAAGTAACCTACTCAATCTTGACTTAAGGCCCTATTACTGGCCAAGTGGCGCCCTCATTGAATACAAAATCGTAGCATAGCATATAAAATGAATATTAAAGAATCCAACGTCACGTTTGTTGCAAAGAAGACAAAGTATTTTTACGTTGTTAAAACAGGACAAAACAAAAACGGCCGTTTTTGACACTTTTGCTTACTACTTTGGATACGAAACATTTTGAGTCCTGTTTTAACAACGTGAAAATATTTTATCCTCTTTGTAACAAACATGACGACACCACAACATGACACCCGCGACATGATGGCTGTGCTTTAATGTATCCAAACATCTATAGCAGTGGTGAAGAAATAATGTACATATAGTAAGGCATCTGACTGGTTTCGAATCCACGACTTACATCTTGTAAGTCACGGCTATAACCACTACCGAAGAACACATGACCAGACAAGTCCTGAGCTTCTACACCGGTCCGAAAAAGCGGGAAAGACCCCCTTTAACCTGGATGACCCTCGTAAACAACAACCTGAAGGCAGGAAATTTGGACGTTTTGACGACCCAGCACAGATTCGTCTGGCGAAGAATGACGTGGAGAGCCGACCCCAAATAATGGGATAAGGCTAGGCAGAGAGAGAGAGAGTCTTCGACAAAATCCAGTGGTATGCATTGCCTTTACTGTGTTGTGGTGAACCAAATCCTGATTGCTACGAATAACTTATTGTGTCACGGATGCATTTATGCAATTTGGCACGATCCCAACTAAGTAAAAGAGACTTTGCAAACTACCTACGTTTACACACTCGATTAGTTTCTGGGTAAGAATTAACTACCCAACTACTCCCTAAATGCGAGCTTTAAAATAGCTCACGTATTTAGAAGAAACGTTTAAATAAATATTTATGGAGTTAGAGGTTAGTCTAATAGTTTTAAAACTGTAAGTCACGAAATTGTAGTAATCATTTGTAAGTTTTAAAACAACTAGAATCGATAGACTTTTGTTATAACCACAATAATTGTTATGTTATGTATGTATTTAAAATACTGGTATTCAGCTGCATCCGGTTAGACTGGAAGCCGACCCCAAGATAGTTGGGAAAAGGCTAGGCAAATGATGATGATATGTATGACACAATTATTTCAATTTTTACTAAATTATTAAACATTTGTGCAACTTTAGCACGTGCCGTAAGAACTTTGACTACCGTTATGCTCTCAGTTAAGATAGATACAGGCTGAATGTGGTGCCCTCAATACAAGGTTTTCTTGGTAACATAGCAAGGCTGCTGGTTTCGGCACGCCACAATTGCGGCGATAAGTGGGGACTTATCGCCGCAATTTTGGGACACCGTGGTGCCTCTCCAGCCACTCCTCAAAGAGGGATCTTTGAGGAGTGGCTGGAGAGGTGCCACGGTATCCTCACCTTTCGCCTTATGCAACTCTTCACCGGACACGGTTGCTTCGGGAGGTTCTTGTTCCGGATAAGGCGTGAGGAAACGCCTGTTGGTCACCATTGTGTGGATCGCCCGGAAAACACGGTGAAGCATACGGTGGAGGTCTGCCACGCTTGAGTGAAGCACCGCCGTGTCCTCGTGGATGCGATCGGCGGTGGCGGTCTCTCACGTCCGGCCCTGGTCCAGGTCATGGTACGGAGCGAGAGGGCATGGGAAGCTGTCACCACCTTCTGCGAAGCAGAAATGCTCGCGAACGAGGACACGGGATGCGTGAGGGAGAGGCCATAGTCGTTCCCTCACGCCCCTAGCCGCTGCAGGAGACGCCCTGGGCGTCGGGAGTCCCAAGAGAAAGAGTCACTGTGGCCCTGGCACAGGCAACATGGAAACCAAAAAAATAAGGTTGCTTGTTATGACATATTTTTGTTTGCATTTAATTATTAAATAAGAAGTTTTGTATCTCTATCTCTAAATACAAAGTATAAAACAAAATCATTGTCTGCGTCTGCCTGTTTCTCCGCTTATTCCTTCTAAACCCCGTAACGGATTTTGATGCGGTTTTTACTAGTGGAAAGCGCAATAAACGAGGACGATTCGTGTATATAATTTTCAACCGTGCAAAGCCAAATGTAGGGATATAAGAGGTGTTTTTGACAGGTCGCGACTACGATGCAAAAACGAACATTCCTAACAATTACGACAATTGCCCCTCTGTTCTAGTTACACAAATGCCTTTTTTTTGTTATCCTACATAGTGTCCTACTGCTGGGCAAAGGTCAACCCTTTCTTTCTCCAAACCTGTATGTCTTCGGCGATTTCTGGCCAAGTTTTCCCCGCAAATATTATCAGATCGTCACACCACCTTCGCCGCGGTCGACCTCGACTGCGACGTCCTCCCTCTGGCATCCAATGAGTGACACAAATCGTCATCATCAGCCTTTTAATGTCCCCACTGCAAGAGCATAGGCCTCCTCTCTGTGAGAGGGTGTGGGCCGTAATCCACCACGCGGGCCCAATGCAGATTGGTGGATATCACAAATGCCTTCGAATTTTTAGTTCTAGGACATGCCGGTTTCCTCACGAGGTTTTCCTTCACGTTTTGAGAGCACTAGTAATGAAATAATTTACACAAAGTAAAGCGCCACTGCTCAAGCACCTTACTACTACTAATAAACTACTATTAACCTAGCTGTGACATAAACACCTAAATATAACTAACATTTCGATCGTCAATCTACCACCAAACTGTAACCAACTCGTTGGTAGTTTATTCACAAAACATACCTCCATACTTACCACCTACAGTACTTATAACACAAGTATCACTTACTCCGGTTCCCGCTAAGAGGTCTTCGAAAGTCATCGAAGCTCAACAATAACGTATTGAGTTTCCACATAACATTAGTGAAGAAGTGTGGCCTAAATCTACACGACCCCTACAATGACCCAATTCCTTCCGTCCTTATAACTTGAGGGCACTGATAAGCTGCTGATAAAAAGCCTCTGTATCTTTTGGCTGTTTAAGAAAATATATAATAGGTTTGTCCACAGTGCGTTGGCATTTTGTGGGAAAATATTATTTCTGGTACAAATAAAAACAGTTAACTGTACGTACTTATGAGTGCCACTTTATGTGACTAATAGAGAAGTTGTATGGAATAAAATGCGTGAAAATCTTGGAAAACTTAGAACTTTAATTTCACAGTCAAGGAACACAGCCGCTCGTTACAATCTTTTTTAACAAAAAAAAGCAGCTTTGCCACAACACAAAAATATACCAATTTTCGTCTAGTGTTGCAAGTGTATACATTTATTGGTACGAAGTTCCTTATCGCGCGTTGTGAAAGGGGGCTAGACGGAAAAAATTCTTACGAAAAGTTGTCACGACACTAATGAGGCTGTCCATCCAAAAACATTGTGTTGGAAAAACAATCTAATAAAAACTTCTTGTATTTTTGGTGGGTAGGTACAAAGTTTGCAAGCAGATCAAGCATTATTTTCATTTCTATTTCGCATTTGATCTGAGCTGAGCTGAGCTGAGCTGAGCTGAGCTGAGCTGAGCTGAGCTGAGCTGAGCTGAGCTTAGCTGAGCTGAGCTGAGCTTAGCTGAGCTGAGCTGAGCTGAGCTGAGCTGAGCTGAGCTGCGATGAGATGAGATGAGATGAGATGAGATGATGAAGTATAACTTCTTACGTGCGTGCGTGTGTGCGTAGTTAATAATAAAAAAAATATTATAAATTAAAAAAAATAAAATTATATTACAATTCCTTCACTAATTAATCGAAAGGAACTTCGTTCCATCCGGGTGTTCCTTGACACCTCTCAAGTTTTTATTTATTTTTATTGTTTGGGTTTAGATTGTTCTAGACAGAAATAGAGGGCATTTTCAGCAAACTTTAAAATAAATTGGGCTAAGAGAATTTGTGAGCAGTGGTGGGCCAGTGGTAACGACTACGACTTACAAGTGGTTGGTCGTGGTTTCGAACGCGTCGCGGAAAAATACGAAAGTTTTTTTTTTTGGGTCAAGTCGCCACACTATACCCAAACCACTGTAACTTCTGTAAGCCAGAATCAACAGTGGTGACCACCAGAAAAAACGCCGAGGCAATAAAAATTGACGAGTTCCAGAGAATCGATTAAACTGTCTTAGGTCCCGCAACAAAATTAATCAGAAAAGACAGCGGAGGAGTAAGAAAAACATAATTTCCACTTCCCTCCTAATCAAGCAGGAGACTGAACAAAGCTAGGTCATTAGGCACAAAGGAGGTATTTACATTTGGGGTAAGCCCAGTTGCCAAGCACTACTGGTTAAAAACACTAATACTGTCCTAAAATTGTGAGCTGTTACACTTGATTCCAATAAAAGGTATGGAAAAAACGCTTGAACGCACGGAAATTCGTTCTAGTTTCCACAAGGTCCGTATAAAAGACTACTCCAGACGAAGGTTGAATACTATCACACACACGAGTACACTTCCATAGAATATGATGTGCAGATTGTTCGTATTCGCAATCAGGTGTGGAACATTGACCTAAAGGCGAGGCAACAAGCTTGAAGGAACAGGGGTGGGCTTTAGTCAGCAAGAGCACGGCTGACACGCCCTTCTGCTCCAGCCAGAGCGAGACAAGTCATTGGATGATTTCCCAAACCAAAAAAAAATAAGACAGACGCTTTACTTATTGTAAATTATTTCATCACTACTGCTCTCAAAATCTTTAGGAAACCGTTATGTCCTACCACCGCCGGCATTGGGCCCGCGTGGTGGATTACGACCCACACGCTCTCACGGATACGAGACCTGTGTCCCAACAGTGGGTACATAGGCTGGTTATGATGCACAAGAATTATGATGATGATGATAAGTGTTGCCAATTTTTGAAAGCCTTTTTCTTGACGTTTAATCTTATGAGATTCTCTCTCTGTCTACTCGTGTGAGATAAGCCATGTCATTTGATTTGTTATTGTATATTTCAATCAACCAATCATTATAGTTAACAATAGATTAGTTTTGACTATTTATAGGCTCCTGGCTAAAGTAATAACTGCCGCACGGGTAGCTCCATCTGGTTAAGCTACGCTTGCCTGGGTCGGTCCATGGATGGATGACCATTTTTATATACCGAGACTCCTCGGAAAGCACGTTATGCCGTTGATCCCAGCTGTCAATCGTGGATCTTTGACAGTCGTTACGGGTCGTGAGAAGTCCGAAACTCTGACAACAAGTCTTACCAAGGGGTATCGTATTACCCAGTAACTGGGTTGTGGAGGTCAGATAGGCAGTCGCTCCATGTAATATACTGGTATTCAGCTGCATCCGGTTAGACTGGAAGCCGATCCCAAGATAGTTGGGAAAAGGCTAGGCAGTTTATGGTTTTGGGTCAACAAAGTGCTTATGCTTTGAAAATTTAAAGACTGTAGCTCCAACCGTTTGGCCTTAAAACCGGTGTGATAGACGACGGACAGACAGACAAATGGACAGATGGACGCGTGAGTGACAGCAATAGGGCTCCGTTTGAACCTTTTAGGTACGGAACCCTAAAAACCATGGTGATTATGGAAAACCACTCCATCAAATATTCATAAACGTTTTAAAAAAGTCCATATAATGCCGCATGGCACAACTACGGGCTTTTTGTATTTTAAAAGGGAAAATGTGCCATTTTCCTTATCTTTATTTTTATCTCCGTTATATCCAGGCTTTTTCCATATACATTCCTGTTACACATACATAAACCTACTACACCTAAATGCAGCAGTAACAAAGTACCATAAAACTGTTATTTTTACTTTAAAACTACAAAACGCGACAGGACACCACACTATTTATACATTACAGAGACAGTGTAAATTGATATTAATGCCTGAAAAGTATTTATCACCACTACATTCTCATCTAAATGCCAAAACAACTAACTGGGACGACACTGAATACAGCTATTTAGTCCTTACACTACCGCACACGAAACTCGAACAGTTAAACTTCCTAGAAATTCAATTATGTCTTAGAATTTAACTCCGGGTTCTTCCCTTAGTTTCTCATAAATAAATAATTCATCATTAGCAAAAGTCCCCCGGGCGCCTCCCGTCCTATACTGTTTCGTTTTAGGAGTAATTGACATGGCAAAAACTTTGCTAACTTGTTCGCAAGACAATGTAACATAAATGACATTGTCGGCTACACGCTTAACCGACAGAATAGGCAATGTTTTTCCTTCTTGTTGATTGCTGCAATTGTTTTTGTCTTTAGTTTTTTGGGATAAACATGTGTTGTAACGATAAGAAGTGGAGTAGCTGGTCATAAAGACATAAGTCTATCATTAAAAATAAGAAATGAAATACAGAAAGGGGAAAAAATTTATAAAATAATAACAAAACAGCTTCACAGAGCATCGTCTTTGTGTGTCGTCTACATAGCTGCTCATAAATCTCAAACTCACACAGTGTCATTAAATATAAAAAAACTGTATTATAAAATAAATCGTCCTTTCGTATACCATTACGCATTAAAACGGAGCTCAATGCCGCAAAGTTGCCTCATAGCTCGATAGATGGCATTGTTAAATAATTGATGTAAGGAACCATTTGGCAGTATTCATAGCTCTAGGCAGCATTTGATCCAAACCAGGCCAATAAACTTTACCTACAATGAACTCTTACAGCAACTACACCTACATGATTCAACAACGTATAGATACTTTGAAAGCTCCACAAAAAATAGAGTTTTCAAACTCGCACGGACTAAGCCCCTAAAACCCAGATCCAATATAATAGGATCGAATTTCAGCATGTTTTACATTCAAAAAGAGAATTATAAAAGTACAGTGGTAAAATTCGACATTGCGTGGCCAAAAGCCGATAGGATTACTTGAGCTATAAAAAAGTGGGTAAAAATGTACAAGTTTAATGTGTACATTTACGATAAGTCGCCCTGTAATCTCCATTAGCCTATGTAACGATGTATATTGGCCTGGAACACTCTTAAGCGGCTATAAGAAAGTTTTGTATCGCTCTTTCATTATGTGTAATGTTTCTTCTTAAGATTTTGGCCACGTAAAATATTTTCGCTCCAGTGTTGCTTGGTGGAATGGAAGGAATATTATGGTTTACGGTGTAATTAAGGAGATGCGACTGTAGTCTTTAGAGGGCTTGGTTATGGTTTATATTTGAGTGAGAAATACTTCAATCTGCATAGCCTTTTCCCAACTATCTTGGGGTCGACTTCCAGTCTAACTGAATGCAGCTGAATACCAGTATTTTAAATGGAGCGACGGCCTATCTGACCTCCACAACACAGTTACTAGGTAATACGATACCTTGGTAAGACTAGTTGTCAGACTTTTGGGCTTATGACGACCCGTAACGACTATCAAAGAACCACGATTGATAGCCGGGACCAACGGCTTAACGTGCTTTCCGAGACACGGAGGAGTCTCGATATGTAAAGATGGTCACCCACCCATGGACCAACCCCTGCAAGCGTAGCTTAACCTGATGGATCGACCCGTGCGGCTGTTATTATTTTATGAATTACTTATTTTCATCAGTTCCCAGTTCAGTTAGAGATTCATCCATATAGTTGAACTCCGTTATTTTATCTTTTGGACTACTTTGATAGACGTGAGAAAATTGCAATAAGAAAGAGTGTGGTTTGTTGTTGGGACCTGTACATCAATTTTTAACCTCACCAAGACCAAATGCAAAATTAAGGTGCCTGTTAGCTCCGGGAGTGAAAAAATAATGATACAGAAAAACTACTTGCTGCCCTGGTATAACCATTTTATTAGCCTTTTTATTACATCCCGCATCCCTCCCATTTTAATATACTCAACACACCATTTAATTTTTTTGTTTTAGTGGGGTGAGACATCACCCAATGACATCTTCCGCTCTAGGGTGGAGCGGGAGGGCGTGTCAGACTCTTACTGACTAAAACCCACCCCTGCCCTGAAAGCCCAGGGGTGAGGTAACTCTTTCGAATTTATCCGCAACCCCTGGGCAGACCGCGGTCCTGGCACAGGCATCTAAAGGAACACGCACACCATCACACACACACACCATCACATACACACCCCTATTCACTCACACACACAAATTCTAACAAATATCTACTAACTGTGTACAACACTGCTTCAATAAAAACAGTTTAAAATAAAATAGGTCTTTCTGCAATTTATTGTTTGAAATAACTTCTTTCATGTACGACTACCTACATAATAAATAATAAGAATAATAATATAAATAATAATAATTAATATATAAGTATGTTTATCAGTTGTCTAGTACCCATGACACAAGCTCTGCTTAGCTTGGGACTAGATGGCGTTGTGTGATAGTTGTGGCATATTATTATTATTATTATTTATAATGTCAACAAAATGTAACATTACCCAAGGGGTGGAGACCTGGTGTCCTGAAATACAGGCTCACGTCTATTTTAGATACCAGTGTCCCACAGTATAATTATCTTTGTTATTTGCATAATGATACCTTCCTAAATGTACCTCTATATTGTGGTGAGAAAATAAATCATTATTATTATCTCGAGTATATTAATTTTTACACACACTGTTTACATTAAAAAATATATATAAGAAAACATTTAAAAATATAAAAAATACTTAGTTGCCCACCGGGATCGGGAACAGGGTCCAAGCTACCGGTGGTCAGGGCTCCTGAGAAAGGAATCTCCTAACAATACGCGTCGTGTCCAGGAGTACCGCTTTCTGTATCAAGCCCTTTTTCCAGCCGCCTAACGATTATTAGTATACTACTAAAAACTGTAAAAAACTGTATTTGCGGCTTTTCTCGCTCTGTTGAGCAACTCGGTACGTAACCACTTCATTATCACGATCTCCGGTTGCGGCCGGAAGTATTCGTCTTTACCGATAAAACGCACATAATTTATGCATTGAGGCAATAATAATTACGAAAATGGGTATATTAATATTGATGTAAATTGTTATACATCAGCCGTTCGTTTTCTTTGCTTTTACTGTCGCTATAAAAATCCAGTCAAGTGCGAGTCGAACTCGCACATGAAAGGTTCCGTACCCTCGTTAGAAGACACAATTAAAAACCTATTGTCGCGTCTCCATAAGGAGACAGATTAATAAAAAAATTAAATAACATGTTTCTAGTAGGGGATCCCTATAATTTTTAATTTATTTTTATTATTTGTTGTCATAGCGGCAAATACACATTCCGTGAAAATTTCAATTGTCTACCTGTTACGGATCATGAGATATAGCCCGCTGACAGACAGTCGGACGGACGGACGACGGACGGACGGATGGACGGACGGACGGACGGACACACGGACAGCGGAGTCTTAGTAATAGGGTCCCGTTGGTTACCCTTTGGGTGTGGAACCCTAAAAAAAAAAAAAATAATAAATAATAATCTATTTGTTTCAGAAATAAATTCCATATTCATACAAAATTGTTAGTATCACAACAACTTACCAATTATGTTAGTAGGTACACAAATACAAAGATATTAGTTACCTAAAAACTTAACAAATAAGTTAGTAAACATTAACAGTAACAGGGGCATGTAGCTGGCTTAAGTACATAACAAAAGGACAATCCAGCTTGTTGGCAATGATATTCAGGTGACTGTTGGTACGGGCACGCACCCTGTGCAACAAGGATGCTGCACGCTTGCGCCTGATTGCAGCGAAACCGTCAGTCTGGGCGTCCGCGAAAATCCCTGAGGCACTACAGAAGCGTGGCAGCCCCAACAGCATCCTGAATGCATTATTGTACTGGACGCGAAGAGCATTAACGGTTTTTTGAGTGCAGTTAGTCCAGAGGCTACACGTGTAAAACACCTGACAGAATGCTTTAAACAGTGATATCTTAACAGCACCTGTGCAGCGTGAGAACCTTCGGACCTAGAAAAAATTAAAAATAAAAAGCAGCTGCGTTGCTAAAACATATTATTATCATAAATCGAAATATACCCATATAAGTCATCACCATCATCATCATTTTAGTCGAAAGACGTCCACTAGTGGACATAGGCCTCCTTCAAGTGTCACCACAACGACTGGTCCTGTGCGAGTCGCATCCATTAGCTACCCGTGACCCTCACCAGGTCATCGTAGACCGATGTGGGAGGCCCATTTTAGTTATTTCGCCTATTTACCTTACGAATGTTTACAAATATCATAAGTTACCCCAGCGGTCATTATACTCACCCTCTCGAGGATTACAAGATGGTATTTATATAAGTACATACCTGTTTCGATACCGCAATGATTTATTACATAAGAGTAATATCAAGGTATTGCCTAATGTACCGGCAAAAGGTAACCGAAACTTCAGAGTTTCCTGACTTCTAAGGGTGCTTTGATTTACACAGTTTACTCAATTACGACAAAGTTGGAAAGTAACTGCTTGTTGTATTATCGAAGAATTTTAAACGTATTTCTTTAGTCGAAAGTAACTCGGTAAGAACATAGTAGGTACTTTTTGCTTTGAAGAAATTAAATTCATGGTTACTTTTTGTTAGCCGGTCCCAATTATAAATGGAGCATAAAGTTACATTATTAATGGCCTTATTTCACTACCTGCTAAAAATAGTCACAATCAGTTTGGTACTCTAATTGTAGAAATGGAGCAAAAACTTTTTCAGTTTTGTTTACGTAATTAAAATTAAAACAGTTATTATAATCTCAATAAGCGATTTTTTAAAAACATAGATTTGGCTGAAATAAATATTTATATATAGTTGTTTGGTCCACGCAATAGTGTCCATTGCCATTTACCTATTTTTTTTGGTACTGCCTAGAACAATATAGTCGTATGTACTATGTATCGTTTCTTATTAGTAATAAATTATAAGTAAAAAAATATTTTTAAAAACAAACTTATTTGGGACAAAAACTAAAAAGCTAAAAAAAAATCTAGTAAATATTTGGCGTGTAGGTTACTACCTATATTCTTAAAAGCTTAAGGCAATATCCGTTACTGGTTACAGGTTAGTTACTTTAGGCGGCAGCAATCTCTAGCGCCTCGCCCTGGTTCAAGCCATGGTACGGAGCGAGAGGGAATGGGAAGCAGTCTCCTCCTTCTGCGAAGCAGTAATGCTCGCGAAGGTGGAGGCGGGATGGGTGAGGGACGCTCAATGGAGTGGCACTCGCCCCCCTGGCCGCTACCGCCGCAGGAGACGCATTGGGCGTAAGACGTCGCGAGATGATCTCCGGCCAGCGTAGACCCGGGCCTGCGGACGGCGAGTAGTGGATAGCTCACCGTCCGATCAGCACCAGCCTCGTGAGTTGACGGCGCGTAGTGTTCCACGCTCGCCTCAAAGAGATGATTGTCAGCCACCACTGACGGAATGAAAGGAATGAAAAACAGAAGTCAGAAGAGTATAATCGGTCCCTATGTCTTGCGTTTGTAGACTATGAGAAGGCATTTGACTCTATCGAGACCTGGTCTGTTTTGGAGTCTCTGCAGCGATGCCAAGTCGACTGGCGGTACATCCAAGTGTTGAGATGTCTTTATGAAAACGCAACAATGGCCGTCCAGATTCAGGATCGGCGAACTGAACATATCCTCCTGCGTCGAGGTGTGAGACAAGGGGACGTAATTTCCCCGAAATTGTTCTATAACGCATTGGAGGATGTGATCAAGATGCTGAGCTGGGAGGGACGCGGCATTAACATCAACGGCGAATACATCTCATACTTGAGATTTGCAGATGACATCGTCATACTGGCTGAATCGCTGCATGATCTGCAGCAGATGTCGGACGGCCTAGTTGATTCTTCTGGACGCATTGGTCGGTCTATCTGCAGTCAAAAATATTTGATTTATAATTCGAATATTAATATCAAATAAAAAAGCAACCCAAACTTAAGAATACCACTTAAAAATAAACTTAAAATACACAATATTAAAGTCGATACTTTTGTATTGGGGTGATGGATTGAAATAATTAGTCCAAGGCATCTGACAATTGTACTGATTCTGTTATGCACAAACTGAAATTAATTTAGGCTGTTGCTATCTTTTTCTCTCTAATGAAACAAGAAAGAGACGGACGTAAATTAGATTTGTCAAATTTTGTTGGACTAATACTTCCATACAAATTAAGGGTACATGAAAAACATGTCAACTAAAAACACGGTAAAGCACACGGTGTAAACTAGTTTGACATCTCTAACTTAGTTCATAGCTATAGTCGTCCTTTTCTCGCATTGCCTTTTAGTAAAAGCTAGTGATTCTCTAATATCAACGTTCCCCCACACTTCTAGCCAGAGAAACGTGAAAGAGAGACAGCTCTATTTCTAGCGTGGGACAAAGGTCAAGTAACAAAGGTCACCGGTAGTTTAATTATTTATTAAAGCTGCACTATTTACGTGAACCCTCTCCTCTGGGCTCCGCTAAATGGAGCGGTTTCTTTTTTAGCTTCGGTTAGCTTAAGTCATAATATGTCACCAGATTATTGCATACAGTGTAAACTCTCATAAGATGTATAAATCATTGAATATATTAGAATATATTGGTGAATAGATCATTTCAAAAACAATAATGTAGTCCAAATTTAATAATTTACAATGTATTAAAATATTTGAAAATAATGAGTAGGTTTACCATTTTACGGGATTTTTCATAAGCTAATAGTGTTTACAATTTTTTATCCGGTGACATATTTACACTTGAAAAAAAACCACATAAGTAGGTACATACTTTATGTCATAGCTTTATTAACCAAAGGTTAAGAAGGTTTACCTAACTAGAACACCAACATTTCACCCGTTATGTGTAAGGGTTATGTCTATCTTCTTTTGTTGGTAACTGAGAAAGTTTCACTATTATCGACTCAGTCGCCAATACAACGGAAAAAAAACTCGATTAATGTATAACAAGTTCACTTGTCAATTTAATTTAGTCACAAGGAGAAAATAACTTAAAAACAGAGCGAGTCTGTATTTCCATCATCCGGGCACAAATCCAAACTCCAGTCAGTTACCGACATACTCTGCTTAAAAATGTCTTCTAACCCATAAGGCGCACCCGGGCCTGTGGACGGCGAGTAATGGGTAACTCGCCGTCCGATCAGCACTAGGCCCGAGAGTCGACGGTGAGCAGTGTTCCACGCGCGCCTCTAAGAGTTGTCAGCAATCATGACGGGGCCCGTCATGGCCGATGCCTGCCCAGGGGTTGTGGATAAATTCGAAACAGAGTAACCGCGCCCCTAGGCACTCAGGGCAGGGAAGGAACAGGGGTGGGGTTTAGTCAGTGCGGGAGATGTCATTGCACGATTTCCAAACCAACAAAAAAAAAATCATAAGGCGCAGTTATATGCCAACCGCCTTAAGTGATTAGCTTGTGTGTTCTGTGCTGAGCTCACGCAATGCGTCGTACGTTCACCCAGTAATAGGATTTACCCATCAAGGAGCGCTGTCCCAAATTAGACGCATTATTAATTTATTATACATAAAACAACAGATATTATACCTAAACACGTATACTAAAAGATAAATAATTAAATTATTTTTAAAATGGTGAAAGTTTCATAAAATACGCATAAAAGTTTTTAATTAAACTATGTTATAAAAATATAATTTCTAATATTCACTTATCAAATTACGAATAAAATGGTATAGAGTAACATAATATATTTTTTTCAAAGAAATAAAATCAGTCCTTTAGACGTGATGTTCAATTTAAAACTATTAGAAATCGTATATCTGCACCTTATAACATTAAGCATAAACATGTAAGCATATAATAAGCCTTATAGTGTTACTACTCCTGGGACTCAGGCCTCCCCTTTAGGAGAGGGATTGGGCCGTAATGCACCACGCGCCCAGTGCGGGTTGACGGATGTCACATGTCTTCGAAATTTTGGTTCTAGGACATGCCGGTTTCCTCGTGATGTTTTCCTTCACCGTTTTGAGAGCAGTGGTGAAGAAATAAATTGCACAAAGTAAAACGCCTGCCTGTATTTGAACCCACGATATTCAATTCGTAAGACGGGGGCCGTTACCACTGGGCCACCACTGCTCCCTTAAACATATTCAACATAAATCCTTTCAACATTTTACAACATCTCATTACCATACTTTGTATCCAAAGTAAAAAGCAATAAAAAGATAACACACCACATGGCCTGTTTTACGACTAGAAATAGGCGCCTATTTTTATTCATTCCTTCTTTCTGTTCCTTCGGATAAGTGCCTCTATAGAAGCAGAGTAGGTATAACTTTCTCCAGCCATAAAACATTGAGGGTCCGAATAATGTACGTACGTACATATGTATGTATGTAAACATAAATGGAACGTATACAAGGAATATGAAAGAAATAAAATGCCTGAATAGTCGAGGTATAAATAGTTTCATCTTTTGCTTTATCTTAGAAAGCTGTCGAGATGGTTTTGTATCAAGCGCAGACATAGAAACCGTCTGAAACTAAATCTCATCACAGCTTATTTAGACCCAGTTTCAAGAAAGTAGGTAATCACACATTTTTATAAATTTACTTACACACAAAACATACGCTCATAAAACACCAAATATACAATACCCTTCACCAATGTTTTAATTTAAAATCTACACCTAGGTATTAATTTATATTTTTTTAATAATATTAGACATAATAATGTTTTGATATAACCAGCCAAATACTTTGGACCCTATGATATAGTTTACACAAGTTTAGGGACCAGGGGATACACATAATAAGGTGGGTGGACCATGGAAGGCCACGATAACAAATAAACAGTTATTATTCGTTTATTTACTCGTACTTGATAAATGAAACAAACAAATGATTAATTAACACTTTGTTTTATTACATATAAAACAATTTTGTTATTTATTCAACTTAAGTTTTATTTAACTGTTCCAAACGTCCGTGCTAGGAAAACTTTCTCCATACAGGGCCAACATGTTATTTATTTTTTTAAATAAAAAAAAATATTATTGTATTTTTATTATTATTTTTTATATAATATATAATCAGTCTTTAACTCAAAACTAACGTTGTGACAGCCAAAATGTCTGCTTATACTTAAACTTAATAAAAAGGTACCTATTTTTATTAAAACGAAACATTAAATGCTTACCATAATACTAATTTACTTATAAAATACTACTACTTAACGAACTTAATACTATACTGAACGAACATTGCTTGAACACAATCGTATAACTAAAAATATATTCGTGGAAATGTTAAAATAATACTATTCAGTATTATATTGATATCAAATAAGTTGCCAATAACCTTTATATTGAAATAAAAACAAAATAAGCTGACCTAAACTGATTGGCTTACAAGGAACCATTGACTTTTCTAGGAACACTACCGATATTTTAGCTGAAATCGAAATAATGTAATATTTTTCTTTAGTTATTAGGATTTGCTAGGGATCTACCACAGGAAAACCTTATATAAATAATAATATGAATTATTATACAGGATGTAAAGAAAAGGTGTGGTCATATTTTAAGAACTGCATCTGCCCATCGATATGTACAACATTATTTAAGAAAAACTGAGTAAATTCTCAAAAAAAAAAATATAATAATATATTGATCAGCTGATGATCCCAAAAATCAATCTATCAATCAATCAATTAATCTATCTATCGATCTATTTTTTCTTAAATACAGTTGTCCCTATCGATGGGCATATTATGCAGTTCTTAAAATATGACCACACCTTTCCATTACACCCTGTTTATAAACAAATTAAGACAATAATAGGTTATTTACTTAAAAACTAACGTTTAGCTGCTGTGACCACGAATTACAATTTTAACGTTGATTATCGAAGTCAACAAAATGAGGGACCACACTGACAAATTAGCGGCGCGAGCGACTCACCGCTGCATGCGGCGCGCCGCATCTGTGTCCTTAAGTTCGGTAAATGTTAATGTGAGTAGAAAGATCGTGTCATTACATGGCAATAACTACGACTTTTAATAATCGGCCTTTAAAGGATATGGCCTTCCATGATCCACTCACCTTATTTATAATGTTTTTGTCAACAAAAATTTACAAAATTAATGTGACAAATTCTCAAACGCGCGTCAGCTGAGTATTTTTTCCAAGAAGGGATATTATTCAGCCAATCGCATTAACAATCTTGCGATTGATTTTTCATGACTTCGATGCAGAAACCGGGTTAGGTAATTAAAGCATCTCTGATAATGCAATGATTATTTTTCCGTTACTTAACTTACAACAGTATTGATCTCAAAGATCAATCAAAATTTGGTCTAAAAATTAAAGCAGAGACTCACAACCTAAAATCTGAGAAAGCCTAATTAAAAAGGATAATAAAGCAGTTTACAGCACGTTAACCATTCTTTCTAATTAGCAAAAGAGCACAAGCACAACCCTTGATTAAGTAAGGCACTTGCTACCTTACGCCAACGACATATTTACTCAGTGCCCCCTGAACAAACGCCTTACATTATCTCCCACGACAACGTAACTAAATTTCCACTTGGCGAGGCGCTATAGACCAAACGTAATAAAGGCATTCACCACACTTAGTAGGTAATGAATTTTGACGCTACCGTGAAAACCAAGAGGTGTTTGCACGACCAACGCTTCACATACGCCTAGTATCTCCATCCTGAAACCAACTTTGACAAGACGTGTTAGAGCGTAAATTAGATTGTAGCTTCCTCTGCTCATTCGAGACTATGACAAATAGAATTTTGCCAATATATTAGCTCATCTCTCCGGCGTATGCTAATCAAGGTAGAAAAACATGGAATTTATCAACATTTTGTTATTCTGGGCTTGTATTATGTGTCGGATAACAATTACTTTCATTCAGGAAAGCGATAGGGTATCGACCTCCTGTTTTCAAATAATGTTATGCTACTTGGAAAATAGGGAAAAAAGTTTTTTTTTCGCATTAATAAAAGTGTGAAGATACCATTATCGTCTTAGTCACTTTTCTATTGAGTAGCGTCGGAAAAAAAGGCGAACGGTACCTACTATGACAAGCAGGTTTTTAGGACCTTTTGCGATGGACTTTATCGTCAAGTAAGTTATCTACGTGTTACATAGCTTGGGTGGCTTAGGTTCTTCTTCAGAATGTGTACATAGCTGATTTCGTAATGCTGTATCATCGAAAGAAGGAAGGATAGTCATTGGAAGAGTCCACAAGGTGGACCGATGACCTGGTGAGCGTTGTCGGTAGCCGATGGATGCGAGACGAACAGAACCGGTCGTTGTGGTGGCACTTGGGGTAGACCTATGTCCAGCAGCGGACGTCTTTCAACTGAAACGATGATGATGATGTGATCATCGTAAGCTTCTGCCTGCAGCTTCGTTTGTTGGTTTCTAGTTAAAACATTATTCCTTTATGTCTTACGACATTCGTCAATTGTATAACAATAAATGATTTTAACACAATTTTTTTTGGGGTTGGGAAATCATACAATGACTTCTCCCGCTCTGGGTGGAGTGGGAGGGAGTTTCAGACTCTTACTGACTAAAACCCACCCCTGTTCCTTCCCTGCCTGAGTGCCCAGGGGTGCGGTAACTCATTTTCAGTATTTATCCGCTACCTCTAGGCATACAGGCACCGGCCACGATGGGCCCCGTCAGTGGTGGCTGACAATCATCTCTTTGAGACCCGTGTGCAACACTACACGCCGTCGACTCACTGGCCTGGTGCTGATCGGACGGCGAGCTACCCACTGCTCGCCGTCCACAGGCCCGGGTCTACGGTGGCCGGAGATCGTCTCGCGACTTCCTATGCCCTGTACCTCTCCTGCGGTGGTAGAGCTTCCCTCACGCGTCCCGCCTCCGCCTCCGCGAGCATTTCTGCTTCGCAGAAGGCGGAGACAGCTTCCCATTCCCTCTCGCTCCGTACCTGAACCAGGGCCGGGCGCAAGAGGTCACCGCCACCTATCGCATCCACGAGGACACGACGGTGCTCCGCCTAAGCGGGGCAGACCTCTACCGTATGCTCCACCGTGTCCTCTGGGCGATCCGCGCAGTGGCAACACCCGGGCGATTCCTACCACCACGCTTTTATAATAATAATAATAATAATGATTTATTTGTCAGATCAGTACAATCCATATTATAGCTAGTAAGAACATAAACAACTTACAAACTAGTGTTAGTACATAATAATAATTTCACCTATGTCAAGTATTACATTCAAAAAACATGTCCGATATCAATACACATGTCAGAAATAATAATAATAATATGTCAGAATAATAGTAATAATAATAATAATAATAACACACAGTAACAACACAACGACACACTATTTCTGGGCACGGTTTGTAGGCAACACTGTGTTTGTAGACAACTTGGGTCCTCGTCCAGTGTTTTAATATGAGGCCATCAGTCCTATCCGCCACAGTCATCAAGAGACTGTTGGCGCTGCCCCGCACCCGCCACATCAGGGAAGCGACACGCTTACGTATGATTGCATAGAAGTCATCTATACGTGCCTCAGCGAACATCCCTGATGCACTGCAGTATCGCGGCAGCCTCAACAGTGCCCTGTATGCGTTATTGTATTGGACTCGTAAGGCGCTGTAAGCCCTCTGCGTGTAGTCGACCCATAGGCTGCAAGAAGTGTAAAAAGATTGGCAGTATGCCCTGAACAGAGTCACCTTAACATCATTTGAACACTTTGCAAACCTACGGATCAACATATTGCTCCTGACTGACAGCGCCCTACGTTCCCTCTCCATGTCATTATTATCTGTCTGCGTAGCAGTGACCCAGTGCCCCAGATACTTGAAAGAAGTGACCCACTCTAGAGCGGTCCCCCCAAGTGTAATAGGTGGGACATCATAGCTTTTAGTGCCTGCATTGAACATCAGACACTCGCTCTTCTTTGCATTATATCTAAGGCCCTGGGCCTCCGCATATTGCTCACAAACCGATAACAGTTTCCTGAGGGCGCTGATCGATGGGGCCAGCAGCACCATGTCGTCGGCATAACTTATGTTGTTGACAAATGTTCCGTCAATTGAACAACCTACCATAGTGCTGCTGAGCTCACGAATCAGCCGATCCACATACAGACAGAAGAGCTTCGGTGAGGTCAGGCCACCCTGCCTCACCCCACACTCCAGCCTGTACGGATCGGATAGCGCGCCTGCCCACCTCACCATATTGGTTTGATGGCCGTACCAAAACTTAAATAACTCGATCAACTCACCTGGAAGCGTTGTCTCATCATACATCTTCTTCCACAAAACACCGTAGGACACCAAATCGTAGGCTTTTGATAAGTCCAGAAAACACGCATATACAGGGGTTTTCTTGTCCGTATAGTATCGAGCAGTGTGCTTGAGACACAGAACAGCGTGTTCAGTTGAAAGGCCAGCTCTGAAGCCAAATTGAGCGTCGTGAAGCGACAGATGTTTATTTAACTGCTTGTCCAGCACACTGTCCAACACCTTCGCAATTACCGTAGCCAACGATATGGGCCTGTAGTTATTTATGTCAGAAGCGTCCCCAGTGCGATTTTTAATGATAGGCACCACCAACGTCTTCATTAGATCAAGCGGAAGGTACGAGTGTGAGAGGCATAAATTAAAAAACAACGACAGTACTCTGGGCATATGAACACCCGCATTTTGTAAATGCTCGATGCTCAAAGAATCGTGCCCAGGTGATTTCCCGCGCTTCATACCTCTCAACACTGCCTGTATTTCCTTAGCTGAAAACCTAACCAACGATTCCCTCTCGAGCTCCCTATCCGTCGAGGCCTCTCCCATTGCACCCAGCGGGGACTTCACAGTAAAATGATTTCTAAATAAGTTTGAAATGGCTGCAGGCTCGCTAACACCCTCAACACTCGCAGGAAGGCTCGACCTGCCGTTCAGCTGGTTAGTATGTTTCCAAAACTTACTGAAATCCTTTCTGTCGTGGCAAGATGCTATGATATTCATTTTTATTTGATCCCTATTTTTTTGACACCACTTCAATTTACTTTTAAATACTCGTTTAGTTTCTTTCATGCTAGAATATACAGTACCGAATTTAGGTTCACCGCATATCACCCAGTTCTGAAAAGCAAGTCCAGCCTCCAAGTGCGCCTGCCGAACATGTTTGTTCCACCCTATTACTGGCTTTCTCTTGTTCTGTTCCGGCCCAGAATAGCTAATACATGACGCCTCACTTAAGATGTTAACAATGTCACTATACATTTTATCAATAATGCATCTATGGTTATCAATTGAACATAACTTGTCACTGCAGTTTACAAATTCAGAAGGAAAGTCAACTTCTCTTAATCTCGTCGTACATAAATTTCTAAACATGTCAATTTGTGTCAAATCCCTTTCACCCCACACAATTTTATTTCTTTCGGTAACCTGACAGTTAATCTTAGTTTTTAGTACGGTAAAGTTACACGTAATTTCTAATGGAATGTGATCTGACCAATATACACTATGTAATATCTTTACGTTAACCACCGACGTCCACGCCGCTTCAGATACCACACAGTGATCTAACCAACTATGAGATCCATGAATGTCACTTACGTACGTATACGACTCCGATAAAGGTCCTAATATTTCAACATCGGCACAGCGCCACTTCTGTTCGACACAAAAGTCAAACAGTTCCACGCCAAACCGCTCGCCGGGCTGCGCATTATAGTCTCCCAACATAAACACAGAGTCCACACTGTACTCCTCCACTATCGCCGCCATCTCACCCAAACATTCCGTAAACTCAGCAAGATTGTCAGCCGAGTCCGTTGGCATGTACACCGAGAACACTAATATCGACCGGTCACAACACTTTACTTTTATCGCCGATATACGCGCACTAACACACTGTATGACCGAAACTGCTTGAAATATGTTTTTACGCCAAAGTAAAGCGACACCTCCGTATGGCCGTCCACGTAACAGACCAGCACCGGTGTCCATCGCAGACTTTCCCGTAAACTCGAACTCAGCATCAATCGTGCCCAGGAACGATATATCTTGGGGCTGCAACCACGTCTCCTGTAAGGCAACTATGTCAGCTGATCGGCATATACTTCTTACGCACTCAATTGAGCGGGTTACCGACCTACAATTGAAACTAACAAGTTTTGAGTTAGTATTGGTCCGACTGATTATGTTATTGTTGTTGTTGTTGTGTATAACCATCGTCGTTTAATGTCATGTCATTATGCATTAATCTATTTTCTTTGTTTTTGTCATAAGCTTTTCTATTAAAATAGATAAACTTTCGAAATTGAATACCTTCTGGCCACAAGTCATCATTAAGAAACATCGCTAATTTAGCGTGTGGTACAAAGATCTTGTACGCCGCGTAGCGTTTTTGTTTCACCATATTAATTTTCTTCAGAGTAATAGTTATATTGGTCTTCTGTTGTATGTATTCAATAATATCCATTGGCCTGGTAGCCGTATCAACTCTGTTTATGAAGAGAGGAATTTCCAATTCAGCTGCTCTAAACTTAACGTCCGGTTTCGTAATAGCCTTGCCTTCACAACCCTGCAGCCGATTTCTCAACCTCTTTTTCTGAACAGTTTGCCATTGTTCAGTCCCTTTTTCTTTTTTCCATTCATCCTCTGATGCTAAAATTTCCGCTAGCGTTTTTGGTTTGCACCACCCACTATCCGATGTACCAGTAGGCCGCTGTGACTCACTAGAAGCGCGCGCGCTTCGATCACGCTCGGGTACGTTCGCCGTTTTCGCATCACATTGCTTTGGTTCACTAATGGGTGCGAGCGAGAACGGCATTGCAGAAACACGTACGGGTGAGCGAGATGCCTGTAACTCACGCGTAGCTGGACTAGAGTTCCCACTCTCGTCAGCTGTCGTCGCTTGTTTTGTTTCTGTAACGGGGGGTAGACCCACCGGCCCGCTGTCAAAACAAAAGCTGTCAATTCCACTTCCACCGCCTCTTCTTCGGTTAATATTCAAATCGAAATTATTAACGATTGAAGTCTGTTTCAAATTTTGCAGCTCATTTCTAATGTCACTTAATTGTTTCTCAGTGACAAATGTATCCTTCATGATTCTTATTTCATTTTGGATAGTTAATATTTCTTTTAGCGTCCTGGTTGCGTCAATATGATCAAATGTCACTGGTGGGAGTTTGTGCAAATCTTTTGCTACGAATATTGGTACATGCTCAGGATCCATTTGCTTGAATAGTGCTATCATGTCAAAGATATTTCGCTGTGATTTACCACTTTTCTTCCTAGCAATTTTCCGTTGTTGCGTTGAGACTGATGAAAACAGTAAATTCTTGCTTTTTTCAATGTCCTCCTCCGAGAAGGCGGTAACACATAGCCTCACGAGTCCCTCTTCGTCCATCACGTCCACTTTATTCTGTATAAATGCTAACAGTTCACATATAACAATGTTACAAGTCGTACATTTAATTACTTGCGTAGTCATTGCGCCCGGGACTGAGTCACCGACACCGTCCATAATGTACGTCCGATCGCTAATAAGCTAGGTACAAGTATGTATCAATGTTACGAAATCTTTGAACATGGTTTTCATCCACTCTAAAACGTCAGATTGAATTGAGACTTCGGACACTTATCAAGGACCGATGACAATACATGGTTCGGTAAGTGACGTCATTCTAAATCAAATATGATGGACTCCCAAAGATTACGGACTAGTTATTTTTTATGCATTTCAATGGTATGGGTAAAAAAAAAATTGTTTGCTGAGAAGAAAATGAAAAATAAATAATGAGGCGTGTTTTTTTTTTAAACAATAGAAAATTATTTGTAATTGAGTCAGAACTTCCAGAGAGATTACCTTTTACAAACATTAATTATAAGCAAGCAATTTTACACCTTTTCATGACACGTCATCGCTCAACGCCGTACCAGTGAGGTAGGGCGAAAATATTTATTATTATTATAAATTATTATTTCGTTTATTAATCTTTGTTACTTATTAAATACATTTTTAAATATTTCTTAAAAAATAATATATAAAAAACATTTAAAAATATAAAAAATAGTAGCCCACCGGTATCGGGAACAGGGTCCAAGCTACCGGCGGTCAGGGCTCCAGAGAGAGGAACCGCCTGACAATGCGAGCCGTGTCCAGAAGTACTGCTTTCTGAATCAAGCCCTTGATCCAGCCGCCTAACGAGAGCCTCCTGAGGTGTTGGTCGAGGCTCGTAGCTATTAAGCCGTTGGCTGACACGACTATCTAAATTATTATTAATAATATTAATTATTTTTACAAAAAACACAAAAAAAAAAATAATTGCAACAAAAAACTTGAAATTACAAACTTTCAGCTTTCGAGCCTCGTCGAACACAATTTAAATGAAATATTAGACCAAAACAGTCGCCACAGTTCGAGAACTAATCTCGTTTTACGTCCAAAGAATTAGCATTGCTATTCAACGTGGCAATGCTGCCAGTCTTCTGGGTGTTTCCTGCTTGCCCACATTACTGTGATATGGAGGAGTACTTCAACGCCTAAGTCTACACTTAAGCGTAATAAACACCTACGTATATAATAATCTATACTAATATTATAAAGAGGTAAAGTTTGTAGTCTCTGGATCCACTGACCCGATTTTGAAAATTCTTTTACTAAAAGAAAGCCACGTTATTTGTGAGAGTAATAGGCTATAAATTTTTGAAATCAACGCGGACGAAGTCGCGGGTGAAGGGCTAGTAGTTAATATTTACATAATAATAGCTTCTGCCAGCGGCTCCGCCCGCATTGAATTAGTACTTCCCCCATTATAAATAATAGCCTTTGTACTATTCCAGACGTATCTCTGTGCCAATTTTTATCTACATCTGTTCCGCCGTTCTGGCATGATTGAGTAACAAACATTCATCCAAATTTTCGCATTAATAATATACTAGCACTACGCCCGCAACTTCGTCAGCGTGGATTAAAAAAAAATATAGCTTAAGACACTCCCAAATAACGTGGTTTTCTATTGGTAAAAGAATTTCAAAATCGGTTCAGTAGATTCAGATATTACCCCCTACAAACTCACAAACTTTACCTCTTTATAATATTACAAAATAGACTAGCTGACCCGGCAAACGTTGTTTTACCATAAAAAATCGGGGGTGGGGGTAGGAGGATGTAAAATACTTAACGACCTATTCTGATACATACCAAATATAAAAAAAAAAAAAAATTAAAATCGGTCGTGCCGTTTTGGAGGAGTGCAACCACAAACACCATGACACGAGATTTTTATATATTAGAGATAAATAGGAATAAGGATTTTAGTAATAATATAAACATGTATTTTATTAAAGTATTTTTATTAAAATGTATGTGTCTGTCAAATTATGTATATTCCCAAGTGGGGGACAAAACTGTTCCCCACGTGGTACTTATGCGCCGTTCACAGTTACTCACAATACTTTTAGTACTAGGTTCATACAAGTACGTTGTACATTTAGTTTACGACTTTCTCCATACATTACGTTTATTACACTCGATTATCGTAACAACAACAATTTATTTTACTAGGCACACAGTTGATTGCGCCGCGTATTAGCGCACAGCAAAAACATAAAAGGTCCATTTACACAGTTTTGTGTGGTCATTCTGGGTGATTTGAATTCTGTGAACAATGAAATTTATACTAAAATCTAGACTACCATAAACTGAGCCAAGAAATGTAATTTTTCGGCGAACTGCTAAATTATTTCTATGTAAGAATACATAAATATATATTTCCTTTCACCGCGGCCCTTGGCACAGACAACTGAAGGAACAAGGGTAGGTTTTAGTCACTAATAGTCTGACACGCCCTCCTGCTCCACCCAGATCAAGAGCCATCATTGAATATTGCTTAGGATTAATGGATCTGTCAAAGAAATTTCAACCTATTGAGTATTTTCCTAAAATTAAATAGTCTCTACAGTATGCCTGTTCGGGATACCAACCAAGTGTGGACGGTAGTACCATCGACACTTGCACCACTTCTTTCCCTATTCATTATGCGCACAGTCAATGTGTGGAACCCACAAGCCTGCAAACCAAGAGTGAAACGGCTTACCAATCAGGTCGTTCATTCCATTGTAGCTCTAATCTGTCTATCCATCGCTTTCCATCAATCAAGAGCAAGCTCATTAACAAATATAAAAAAAATATTGATCTTTGAAAAGGAATCTGCTTATTATCCCTTTTTTATAAATAAAATATATGTAAATAATATACTAAATTTTCTTATATAAATAACTTTTCCAATACAAATCTTTCATTAACGATCAAAAAGGTGCTTACCTATTCCTATCTTCAATAGGCTTGACTTTGCGTAGGACTTTAAGCATACACAAGAACTAATTAAGCCCTTAATATTGAAGTATCTGTGGGTCTTATTATATTTAAATATTGTAATATTTCGAGCAGTGGTGGCCTAGTGGTTAGGTACGGCTCCAACTCATGTGTGGTCGTGGGTTCAACTTCAGGCAGACACTTTACTTTGTTTAAATTAATTTTATCATCACTGCTCTCAAAACGGTGAAGAAAAACATCGTGAGGAAACCGGTATGTCCTAGAACCAAAAAATCGAAGTCATGTGACATCTAGCTCTCGCTGCACTGGGCCCGCGTGGTGGATTAAGGCCCATTTCCTGTATCGAACATGAGGCCTATATCCCAGCAGTGGAAACGTTAAAGTAACGTGAATATTTTAGCAACGCTGGCAGCACCAATCGCAAAGCGCGTAGGCGCTTGGCTACGCTCCTAGATTCACATACTCAAAGCATTCGTAGCACGTTTGCTACGAATGCTACAAGTTTGCTACGTACAATAGAATCAGGAATACTTTTGCTTCGCTTAGCCGATTCTTTACTTGTCTCAATATTTATGCCATAGTTTTTTTTTCTTATCCTAGTGTACATTCAAAGGATGGAACATAATCTTAATAAAATATAGCCTTGTATATAGACTAGTCAAAAATTGGATTCATAATATCTTAAATTATTAAAGTGTCTTTACTGAGACGTGTCAAATATCACTTTTCTTATCGTGTTCATTAAGCCAAATAGACTGTTCATTAGGTATCACTTGCGCTACATTACACTATTCACTATCATCATGGACGAATAAATAGAAATATTTTAATCGTTCTTGCTATCACTAAACATTAACTCGAACGGTTATGTTCGTTTTAGTCATCGCACTATATTCCTGTGATCAAGAAAGTGGATTGCCACGATGTTCACATGCTGATGAAGCTTCTGTTCGTGTACTTCTATAGATTTTTAATCACTTTCGCTCCTTTCAGTGTCTAGCGGCAGACATGTGCGCCACCGAGGATATTCCGTTAGCCTTGCCAAAAAAAATGCCAAAAACCCGATTCACGCGTTTTAAACCGCTATTATTACTATTACCCAAGGTCTTTAGACCTGTGGCAAGGTTTACACACCCGGAACCTAACAAAGTCTGTAGTTACACGATGGCCGACTGTCAACGGGGCTTGACAGATGTTGACATTTGACGCGCGCAGGGCCTGAGTGGTGATGAACTCAACTTTTAGGTCAGTCTGAGTAAGTCAGACTGATTTCGTCCACTGATGGGCGTAGGCCTCTTCTTTCTCGTGCCAATATCAAAGCTTTTATGCCAACCAGGTTTTACCCACGATGACAATAATGTCATTCGTATACCGTCGTTCAAGACACAACTACTATCATTTCTACGTATATAACATTGATACAAAAATAATTTTATGTTTATCAAAGAAATGGAAATTATCCCTCTTCGTATAATATGGGAGGGCACATATTTCCTCCTCCAGCATATTCTGCGAAAAATGCCGTTCCGCTTGCTGTGAAATGTTGTGATGTTGTGAAGTGATATTTATGATGCAGTTTTCATCCCGATAGATATCCGCTGGACTATCACCTATTGGAACAATAATAGCAGGATTTTGCAAGACTTCCACTGGTACGCACAGCTCTTTGGACTCCACCGCCATTTCGAAGCTCTCCTGCTCACAAACATCAGCAGAAACATACTCAACCTGAACAAAATTATGGTGACAAGAACCATGTGTCTCCGACGGAACTTCCACCTCACAGCTTTCCATGCCGACGACATCAGCCGAAACAACTCCCAAACAAATAAAATTTTCATTCGACTCGTGCTCGCCATTTGTTTCATTTGATAAAATTGTTTCTCGATTTTCTGAAATATTATTACTAGGAATAACTGGAATTAACCGACCCGATTCGGTATCTTCATTGTCACAGCTTCGGTCATCATCGCCTAGACCGCAGTCTTCACATTCCTGGACATCATTGACTAGGCCGGCATCAGCGCCGCTCTGGTCATCATCGTCCTTCTCCTTTGCTTTAATTGTTGAGCTAGAAAATAATACTACGTGATTATCTTCGCTCACATTATCCTCGGACTGTTCATCCGCCTCGGACACAACGTCCGGCCTCTCAAGATTATAAAAACACTGATTGATTCTCTGCTTGCAAGACACACACTTGCATGGGAATTCTCTCCTAAGCTCTGCGCACAGCGTGTCAAATTCCATCTCATACTGGAACGTATATTTAAAAAAATATTGCGCAGCTCCTTTTAACCAAACACCAAGAATTAACGAATAATCGGTCTTTCGCCACCCCTTGGCAATGGCCATCGACACAAACTCGTCGATAAATTCTTCGAGGCACACCTCATACGTGTGTCCCGAAAAGTATCGCATTTTGCTTTATATTTGATTTAACACGTAATAAAAACAGAACCACTCAGCTTGGACTATACTCCTCTTATCCTGGTGCTGTCACTGCATCAGTCCTCCGTTTGTCCACCGCACACCGTTACCGTTGCCGTTAATACGGCGCTCGTTAACCGGCGCTCGCCGCCACTTATAGGGACCTGGAGCACCTTCTCTTAGTGCAGGTCCCTGGAGTTCCTTATACGTTCCTGGGGGTTGTCGTACTCGCTGGCAGTGCGAGAGTGTGGTGTACGAGAGTGACTGCTTATGTGTGTTGTGTGATAAAGAAAAGAGGACTGGCGAATTTATACGTTATATTGAATAATAAAATAATACATGTGCCCTGTTCGAGCGGGCTAGGAGAAGTCAACCCAAAAACAAAAGTCTTCTTTGTTCTTCTTAATTTTCAATCGGCGTTCCAAACTTCCAACGTGCCAGTCTCCACCATAAGGTCGCCAACATAAGGTCGTCACAGTATGTTACCGGAGAGCAGTGGTGGCCCAGTGATAACGGCTGCGACTAACAAGTTGTAGGTCGTGAGTTCAGACCCAGGCAGGTGCTTTACCCGGGCGTCCGATCAGCACCAGGCCCGAGAGTTGACGGCACGTATTGTTCCACGCGCACCTCAAAGAGAGTGTCTGACACGCCCTCCCGCTCCACACAGAGCGGGAGATGTCATTATATGAATTCCCACCCCCAAAAAAAAAGGCAGGCGCTTTATTATGTGTGAATTATTTTATCAACATTGCTTTCAAAACGGTGAAGGAAAACATCGTAAGGTCCTAGAACCAAAAATTCCAAGACATGTGACATCCACCAATCCGCATTGGGCCTGCGTGGTGAATTATGGCACATTAAAAGCCTGATGATGATGGTAATGATAATGATGATGATGTCACCGCATAATTGCAAACACCATGAGATGGTAACAAATCTTGCGGTAGTGTTAAATCTCGATATTTATAAATAGATCATTTCAAATACAATATCAATAATCTCAAATTCAATAATTTACCATGTATCAGAAGTCTTTTTGGAGATAATTTTTTTTCGATTTTACGTGGTTTTTCATAAACTGACGGGGTAATTGTTCTTAAACTGTGACTTGTATATTTAACCAAGTTATCATCGTCTCCGCATCATCATTCTAATTTGACCGTCGCACAATCGTTGGTATCCATGAAAACCAAAGTTCTATTTAGTTAAAAACATGACGTAAATAATATTAAACTACCCTCTTTATTTAAAATAACATTACAAGTCACTTTGTGCTTACAAACCATTTAAAAGGGCCAAGATTTCACAAAAAAATGAGCCCACGTTTTTCTTTTTAATTTTTCCTAAGAGCTGAGAGCTGTGTTACATTTCGACCAGCATCTTGATTACGCTCAGCGTGCTCAGTAACAACTTCTTTACGAGTTGTCCGTTTATGTCGCGAAATTACACGAGAGACCACCGAGTAAGCTCAAGCAGTGATGATGTTAGGTTTTATGATCTAACTACGTTGCTGTGTTATAGCAGCTTAGTTTTGGGAGCTTTAATTTTGTGTATTACATATTCTAGGAAGGAAAAATACAAAATTTTGTGTTGTTAGAAGGAATATAAGTAGATCGGTTTAAAACTTATGTCCATTTTCTTTAGTGGCAAAACACAATTCAAAAAAATCATCTAGGAGAATATTAAAAAATCACCTAGTAGAAAACTACAATAATCGCCTAGGGGAGTTAAATCGCCTAAGAGAATACTGAAAAATCATCTAGAAGAATCCTGAAAAATCGCCTGAGAGAATACAAAAATAATCCAAGCCTTATGTAGATCGAAGAGAAGATCAAATTTCAAAGTCTTAAAAATAAGAAACTTTTTAAAGATGCTGGAGATCAAAGTGGGTAAAGGTAGAGAAAATGTGGCATCTTGCGCTAGTTTCGAATAGTACAAATTAGCCTAGAAAAATACAAAAAAGTTGTCTACGAGAAGACTATAAAAAATCAAAGCCTTAAAGTACATCGAAGAGAAGATCTAATTTCAAAGTATTTAAAATATGAAACTTTTTAAAGATGCTGGAGATCAAAGTGTTTAAAGTTAGAGAAAATGTGACAAGTTCCGTTAGTTCCGAAAACCTATTTGTGAGCTCTAAGAAATTACTAAATACCATCCTAGAAGGTGATCTTGGAGTGTCGTGTTTCTATATATTCAGTATATTCTTGTTTGTTACGCGATTTCTCCGCCACCTGTGAATAGATTTTAATGATTCTTTTTTTGTTTGGTAGGTCATACTTCAGAGGAAAAATATGTACACACAGATGTTTTGGTTTTCTCCAATTATGTTCAAATTCCATGTTATTGGGGTTATCCATTCGGGCACAACTTTATTATATAGTTTTAGTTCTGGGGTACAACTAAAAAGTGAAAAATAAAAACTGTTTGATAAAAAACTTTTTTACAAAAAAAACAACCGACTTCCAAAAAAAAATACACTAAAAATTTATAAATAACTTTATTTTCGGAAGTCGGTGTCGGAGTTTTTACTTCTTCGTTACACCGACTTCCGAAATTAAAGTTATTTATAAATTTTTAGTGTATTTTTTTTTGGAAGTCGGTTGTTTTTTTTGTAAAAAAGTTTTTTATTTTTCACTTTTTAGTTGTTATACCCCAGAACTAAAAACCCCAATATAATGGAACGTGGAATTTAAACATTTGGAGAACACCAGAACATCATCGAAGTACATGTATTTTCCGTTTTTGTTCAGTTTCTCAAAAAGCGCTGAAGCAATATCGATAAAATTTATATGGGACCACCTCGGGAGTATATTCTTTCAGATGAAAAAAGAATTTTGAAAATTGGTTCACAACTGACGGAGAAATCGGGTAACATACATACAAAAAAAAAACATACAGACGAATTGAGAACCTCCTCTTTTTGGAAGTCGGTTAAACATACAACCGACTTCCAAAAAAGAAGTAACACAAAAAATTGCAAAATAAATTTTAATTTCGGAAATCGGTGTCAAATAACAAAAAAACAAAATACAAACACTGACTTCCGAAATTAAAGTCAGTTATATTTTTACCTATCATCATTATCACCTTCTATAATTAAAGTAAACAGATTATTCTTCCACAATTACCCAGTATCTTCGTATTAGCTTCAGAGACAAACAGTAGACGCACGACGTGTCTGCTACAGAATTCGAACTGGCATTTGTAGGTAAACTTGTCCGTTGTGCGGTCGCTAACGAGCTATATAGCCCCACTACAAAGTTTCATCGGCCTTGTTACGGAATCTAGTGCAGTCTCTGTTGCCCTGGTCAATGGGGAGGGCTAATTACGTTATTATTACCTATTGGTGCGTGTGAAATGTTAAATGGAGTTGTTTTATGGGTTAATAAAAAAACTGGTCAAGTGCGTGTCGGACTTTACACATTTATTCTAAATGAGGGAATTTCCAAGAAAAAATTTGATTTATAATTAAATTGGTATTTTTTAGTAATATATACGTAATAATAAACACTATCACCAAATTTGAAGTTCATAGGTCAATGGGAAGTTAAAAAAATCTTCGTAACAAAATTTTGTTAAGAAATCTGACTTTGGTGGCTTCTAATTCCTTTGTCTTTCAATATTTTTCAAAACCAAAAATACAGTATTTGTCTACTTAACAAGCTCTAATCAATGATACCCCATTTGATGGGACAGGTATTATTTTTGCGCCCCTCTTTATCTGTGTGGGAGCTCCCCTAAACAACATTAAAAAAAATGACAATTTGTATAGATTTGGGTCAACAAGTTGCTTATAATGTGAACATTTGGAGACTGTAGCTCTAACCATTTGGCTGTAAAACCTGTATGACAACGACAGACGGACAGACAGACGGACACGTGAGTGACAGCAATAGGGCTCCGTTTAGACCCTTCGGTTACGGAACCCTAAAAATTGGGATTTCGAAAAATGTGTGGTTTAATTGTCAGCTAAGCAAGAGTTTTATTCATCTCTAAGACCCGTATAGCCAGATAGAGTCACCTTCTCATCAATAGTTCGTAGTACGTTTCAGTATCATCTACCTGTCTTTCTTAATTCTTTATTGTACACCACATCTTAACAAAGAACACAGTCCATTACACAGTTCCTGTACAAAGGTGAGCTTATCTCAAAGTTAAGTTTTCTCCCAGCAAACATGTGAGTGATAGAGTGAGTTGCACACCACATCTTAACATAGAACACAGTCATTACACAGCTCATATACCGAGAGGAGCTTAACTCAATGTTGAGTTTTCTCTCAGCAAACCTTTGAGTGATATAGTGAGTTGTACACCACATCTTAACATAGAACACAGTTATTACACAGCTCATATACAAAGTCGAGCTAAACTCAAGGTTGAGTTTTCTCCCAGCAAACCTTTGAGTGATAGAGTGAGATCACATTCGAGGATAGGATCGTGTACAATATAAACCTATATAAATAAGCCTTTGATCCATTTTAGTATCAGGTTCGGCGCAATACGTTTTAACGACACACTTAAAGGAATATTCACTATACAATCCCGTAACGCACACCATGGATTAACCCGTCATCTAAATAAATATTATATGCTATGCTTTTCCTTGCCCGCATGCGGTTACCGCAGCAGAACGATATCCGCCTATTTACAGAATCTAGTGACCACTCTGTTGCCCTGGCCAATGTGGAAGGCTAATTACGTTATTATTACTATTGGTGTGTGTGGAATGTTAAATGAAGTTGTGTTTTAAGTTATAAAGAACAGAAGCTTCAAATTATTTGCAGATCCCATGTTCTCAATTTATTTTTCTCTTTTTCTTTTTTTTTTCTGTAGCTTAGTACCATCCTTGACAAGCAATCAGATCATTTGTATCTAAAGTTGAAAGAACGTTTAAGCAAACACAACAACAAAAATCATCATCATTTTACTGCTCTGTCTCCATATTAATAATAACGGGTTAATTTTAACAAAATGCTAAAACTACCAAAATTAAATACTGCTAGAATTTTCCATTCCCGCATGCGGTTGCGCCCGCAGAGGTCGTCATCGCCCTTGTTACGAAAACTAGTGCACTCTATGTAGCTCTGGTCAATGGGGAGGGCTAATTAATGTTGTTATTACGTATTAATGCATGTGAAATGCTAACTCATCATCATCATCAGCTTTTTAATGTCCCCACTGCAAAGGCTCAGGCCTCATCTCTGTGAGAGGGTGTAGGCCGTAATCCACCACGCGGGCCCAGTGCAGGTTGGTGGTTGTCACATGTCTTCGAATTATTGGTTCTAGGATATGCCGGTTTCCTCACGAAGTTTTCCTTCACCGTTTTGAGAGCAGTGGTGATGAAATAATTTACACAAAGTAAAGCGCCTGCCTGGGTTTGAACTCACGACCTACAACTTGTAAGTCACGGCTGTTACCACTGGGCCACCTCTGCTCTAAAAATGTTAACTAAATTGGTTTTATAAATTAATTGGAGCTTCGAACCGAAGCAAGAACTGTGAACTTGATAAGCAATCAGCTCATAAGTGCAGGTTTCCTTCCAATAATTTCATTGGATTGAGTTACCTTCGTTTCTAAAATTTAAAGAACATTTTCGATTAATCCTTTTACGCACACTGTGGATAAAACCATAATCTGAGTAAATACTATATTTTTCCGTGCCCGCATGCGATTACGGCAGCAGAGTGACATCGGCTTTGTTACGGAATCTAGTGCACTCTATTTGGCCTTGGATAATAGGGGCTAATTAATATTATTATGACCTATTGATGCGTGTGGAAAGGTAAACTGGCTTGGGCTAGAGTTTAATTATTGTGGGATGAAATAATATTTTTTTTATCATTTATAGGCACGCGGTCTCGTTTACGCGTCTCTTGTCATAATATAAAATTAAAAAATAACTTTTATTTCGGAAGTCGGTGTTTTGTAATTTATTTCTTCGTTATTTGACACCGACTTCCGAAATAAAAGTTATTTTTTAATTTTTAGAGTATTTTTTTTTGAAAGTCGGTTGTTTTTTTGTAAAAAAGTTTTTTATTTTTCACTTTTTAGTTGTTATACCCCACAACTAAAACCCCAATGACATGGAACGTGGAATTTAAACATTTGGAGTACACCAAAACGTCATCGAGGTAAACGTATTTTTCGTTTTTGTTCAGTTTCTCAAAAAGCGCTTAAGCAATTTCGATAAAACTTATATGGGACCACCTCGGGAGTATACTCTTTCGGATAAAAAAAGAATTTTGAAAATCGGTCCACAACTGACGGAGAAATCGGCGGACATACATAAAACATACATACAGTCGAACATAGAACCTCCTCCTTTTTCGAAAGTCGGTTAATAAAATCAACGATAGTTTTTGTGCCCGCATGCGGTCGTGGCCATATAAAAAAAATAGGTGTGGCTTGAGGACAGTTAGATCATTAATACGGGCTCCAGTCTTTGTTAGTTAGTTTTCACCTCGTCCCGTGAATGTATGCGTGGCATCACAGCGGGCCCTAACAGAATACCGGCACTGCGTTATTTATTTCATAAATATCACAGCATAAGTGAGTTAGGCGCCTTTTTGGCCTTGCACAGTCTATTCCTATTTTTTATTTGTATTTTTTGAGAGGAGCTAAATTAATAACAGCCGCACATGTCGATGCATCAGGTTAAGCTACGCTTGCCGGGGTTGGTCCAAGAATGGGTGACCATCTTTACATACCGAGACTCCTCCGTGGTTCGGAAAACACATTAAGCCGTTGGTCCCGGCTGTCAATCGTGGATCTTTGACAGTCGTTACGGGTCGTCAGAAGCCCGAAAGTCCGACAACCAGTCTTACCAAGGGGTATCGTATTACCCAGTAACTGAGTTGTGGAGGTCTGATAGGCAGTCACTCCATGTAAAAAACTGGTATTCAGCTGCATCCGGTTAGACTGGAAGCCAACCCCAAGATAGTTGGGAAGAGGCTAGGCAGATTTTTTAATTTCTGATGTGAGGTACAAATATATATTATTATTGTTTCTTTTTATCTTTCTTTCCTCCAAAAATCCTGAAATATAGTGAGATAGTGAGTCGTGATCTAAAGCAGTGCAATATTTTACAAAGCTTGGATGCGGTCACAACAGCAGGCAAAAAGAATATAACGACTACTATTAGCATTCCCCAAACCTTACGTGAATTTGCTCTGTTACACAACCAATTTAATAAGAAATGATTGAAGTAATCATTCATGAATTCGGTCATCAGTGCCGCGTCATGCACTCACTTCCGATTGTCCATTGTTGTGGCTAATACGTAATCAGCTGTCATTTGCACCGGTTAGTTTATCTCGGTGTATATCGCTGAATTAGGTTTATTATTTTACTATATGTGCTCTGATTGGTTTGCTTTTTAGGGTTCCGTAGTAAACAAGAAACGTCTGTTCGTCCGTCTGCAGCTTAGCTCAGAGACTCTTAGTACTAGAAAGCTATAATTTGGTATAGATAATATTAATCACGCCGACAAGGTGGCTAATCAAACTCATGAAAAAATAGTGTACCGTCTGTAGGTACACGTAAAGCAGAAATGTTTTTTTTTCTCGTCTATCCCATGGTGTAGGGATGAATAGGAAATTTAAAAATATTACGGGTTTGTGAAAACCATATTTGGATTCAAGGATCTGTTTGCGTAGAAATAAAATTTAAATTGCTAATTTTTGTTAGAATCAAGTGCCAGCTTAAATCTTGCCAGCTAAATGGTTGCTTTTGGATAGGTGAAAAAATTCGCGATAGTAATTATATAGGGTGACTGGTAAATAGTGACCGATACTTAAACACGTGATTGTACTAATGATTATAAACAACTTTCCCGAAGAAACTTTTTTTTTATACTTATTCACTTTTATCACAGTAACGACAGTTTTAAATACGCGCGCGCGCGATGGCTTTGACCGCCGCAAGCCGCTGTTAGACGCGGTCTCGTATCGTACAGAACACGGCTCGCGAGCCCGCTTGGCCGGCCTTTCAAACTAACGCTTTCCAGTTCTACACTCTGCCATTCCTTGAATTTCTTCTTTTATTCCTTCAACACTTCCTGTATTTTTGTAGACCACCACCATGTATCGCTTTCTATTGTGCCCCTTCCTTTTTTCTCTCCCAAGATATCCTTCGCTGCATCCCTAATACACCCAGCTATCTCATTCCAGCTTTGATTTACACTTCGATCATTCATGTCTCCCATTTCTATCATTTTGTCTACTACTCGCTCTCTAAATTCCTTCGCACAATCATTCTTCTCTAGCATATGCCATTTTATTTTAGGAGGGGGACGCTCTTTGCTTTTTGTACACTGTTTTTATCGCTAATACTATAACCAGGAGCCTGTGCTGTGAGACCAAGTCTTCTCCTGGCAGCAATTTTTAGTCTTTGACGTAATACGTATAAAAAAAAAATCTTTGGGAAAGTTGTTTGTAATCTTGAGTACAATCACGTGTTTCAGTATCGGTCACTAATTACCAGTCACCCTATATAACGAAATTAAATGGAAAACTATCACGGCTAAGTTCTGTTAGTATTAAGTTTTTGAGTAATAGTCGTTTAACTTATAAAATGGTTCTAGTTTTTAAATTTCGTACAAAATACATAAAAAAATCCTTGTAGAAAAATTACTTGAAGTACGGTCTACGGAACCCAACCTTGCACGTGGCCAGACATGCACTTTGCCGGTGTTTATGTTTTTTATCATATTATGCTTAGCCTTTTCCCAACTGTGTTCAAATCGTATTCCAGTCTAATCGGAGTCAGGTTTTATGTTTTTGGGAGTGTTTCTTGGTCCAGATTTTAACAAAGATAACATTTTTTGGAATTTTTAAAATAAACTGAATTGTGTATTCGCTTCTTGATAGATAAAAAAAACATAATACATTATTGAATCTATTTATCACAAACCTGTTTCAACAGACTGCTTCTGAGAAGTAATGGTAAAATCTGAAAATAAATATTCGAGTTTCTAGAAATCTGTTCTGGCCATCAAACAGGAAAAAGTATCTCCGAGCATTTTTATTTAATAGTGGCGGATTCAAAATTAAAATCTAGAAGTACGAGTATGTAAAAGATCTATCTCAAAGTAACAGGATTTTCTATTAACGTTTCATAGAAACCACCTTTTTACTCGTAAATCAAAAATGTTTAAATGAAAAGATTAGGTGTTATTAATAGCATTTTAAACCAAAAGCTGGACTGGTCCAGTGTTAATGAACGCCAGTTCACCATTAGGTCCAGTTGTAAGTCATAGGTTACGATCAAAGCCCAGAGGACACGGTGGAGCATACAGTGTAGGTCTGCCCCGCTTTGGTGGAGCACCGCCGTCTCCTCGTGTATGCGATAGGTGCCAGCGACCTCTCGCGCCTGGCCCTGGTTCAGGCATGGTACTGAGCAAGAGGGAATGGGAAGCAATCTTCTCCTTCTGCGAAGCAGTAATGCTTGCTAAGGAGGAGGCGGAACGGGTGAGGGAGGCTCAACGGAGTGGCAATCACGCCCCAAGCCGCAGCCGCCGCAGGAGACGCCCTGTGCGTAGAACGCCGCGAGACGATCTCCGGCCACAGTAGACCCGGGCCTGCGGACGACGAGCAGTTGGTAACTCGCCGTCCGATCAGCACCAGGCCCGTGAGTCAACGGCGCGTAGTGTTCCACGCGCGCCTCAAATAGCTGATTGTCAGCCACCGCTGACGGGGCCCATCATAACCGGTGCCTGCATGCCAAGGAGTAGCGGACAAATTCGTAACAGAGTTAACGCTCCCCTTGGCACTCAGGCAAGGAAGGAACAGGGGTGGGTTTTAGTCAGTAAGAGTATGACACGCCCTCCCGCTCCACCCAGAACGGGAGATGTCATTGGATGATACTCGTATACCACCCCAAAAAAAAAAATCGAGTCCAAAATATTTTATCACCACTCCTCTCAACGCGATGGAAAACATCGTGAGTCGCGTGTGTGATTAGGTTCAAGAATCAAAATTCGAAGACATGTGACCTCCACCACCTTGCACTGGGCCCACGTCCTCGATTGCAACCTTCTTCCACTTACAGATCCCAGCAGTGGGATAGGCTAATGCATCATCATGATTATCATTTCAGCCGAAAGACGTCTAGGCCATAGGCCTCCCCCAAGTGCCACCACAACGACTGGTCCGTTTGCATCCGTCGGCTACGCGACCCTAACCAGGTCATCGGCCTCCCACAAAGAGAAACGATGCTTATGCGTTGTATTTAAAAGCTACATCTATGATTTAATTTGAAGAATCCACTTTATACAACAGGGAACAGATCAGATTTTAAACACTTTATTATTTTGTTTAAAACCAGAGTTTCACTTAAAATCTGAACCCATAAATATAAATACCGGCCAAGTGCGTGTCAGACTTCGCACATTTTGTGTTCCGTACAAAATGAGGCAATTATCAAAGAAAAATCTGATTTATCAATTTATTGGTATTTTTTGGAAAAATATACGTAATGTTACGTCGACCGTATTACTCTGGAACGTTCGAGAATGTAGTAGAAGTTTCCAGAAGTCTCCACTAGGTTCGAGAACATTCCATTGTGGTACTGTGTAGAAGTTCATAGATGTTTCTAGAATATTCCACTATAGGATAGTTCGACAATGTTCTGGAAACTTCCATGACTGTATAAATAGGCCGGACGGCGGGTGAGTGAGTCAGTCTGTTTTCGACTACGGAAGCGAATACAAGCGATTGCGAAAAGAATACTGATTATAAGTGATTTAGTGTTTGTGTAAATAAGTTGTTGATTTATTAAAGGATATTTGGTTAATTAATTGGTGTAAAATATTTTTTTCCATACCCAGCTCGTAACAGTACCTAATAATAAACGTTATCACTAAATTTCAAGTCCATGGAAAGTTAAAAAATACTTTGGAAAAAAAAATTATGACAGACGACGGACAGACAGATGGCCAGACGGACACGTCAGTGACACCAATAGGGCTCCGATTGTACCCTTCGGGTACGGAACCCTAAAAAGCAGAATTCGCTTTTTTCTTTAGCACGAATAAAGTCCCACGTTTTTTTTTTTTGAGCTGACTCGTGCAATTCTAGAGTATTCAGGTGTTCAAAGACAAGTTTTGCGCTCCAACAGTTTCGGGTCTCGTCGAATAAAGGGTGGGTAGTTTTACTGTTTTCATTAATTTTGTGAAAGGTAAAGTATGTCTCAGATTTTGGTGCTTCCTTTGTTCTTTCGTGAAGTATTATCGAGTTAAAATCAGGTTTAATCATGTTACATTATTTGTAGACTGTAAATGATGGCAATTAAACTAAGTCGATTGATTTATTTCACAAAGAGCGAAGAAGTAAAATTCTTTTCCGAAATCTGACTCCGAATCAGAATAATTACATTGTTTCTTTTCTTATCACTACCCTACGCTGTCACACTCCTGGCAACAGGGAGTTCATTAAGATACCTGCCATATCGATACGTATTGGTAGCGTTACCTAGTATCATAACATAATCCTAACGTTAAACATATCGGTAAAAATTAACAATACATAACGTATTTCACGCGACGTTGCCGTTTATTTTAGCTTGAATTGGCTTTTGTAAATCTAGGAGAGATACTAGAGTGTAAAAAATATCACTTTTGTGGACTCTGAACTCTGACAAAAGGCACGCCGCGCCGCACGCTCTGAACGTTAATGCAGACTGAACATCTTTGCATTTGGACGAAAGAAATGGTCACATAATTAGGTAACGATAACACTTTTAACGATAAAAATAGCGATAAAACCTATATTAACGTTCTTTATTTTTAACAATAAAATGTTATAAAAGTAACGTTAGGTGCGGTATTGTTATTTATAAAGTAACGATATTTGCATCAAGCAGTTATAAAGATACCATGTTTTTACCGGTATTTCAAGTCCTGGGGCACAGGCCTTTGCCTGGATCTTAGGCATCGTTCTAATTGGCAAGGAGCTTATGCCCCTTGCTTTGCCGTGCCTACCAATTAGGACACTCAAAAGAGATCGGTATACCTATTTGATTATATGATCGGATAAATAAAGTCATCATACGACATTGCCTTTTTTTTTTTTTGTGGTGGGAAATCATCTTATGATTTCTGCCGCTCTAGGGTGGAGCGGAAGGGCGTGTCAGTCTCTTACTGACTAAAACCCACCCCTGTTCCTCCCTGCCCTACATGCCCAGAGGCGAGGTAACTCTTTCGAATTTATCCTCAACCCCCGGGCAGGCATCGGTCGTGGCAGGCCCCGTCCTTTTGCTGACAACTCTTTGAGGCGCGCGTGGAACACTACGCGCCGTCGACTGTTGGACGACATTGCCTGGGCCTGCAGTCTCGACATTGATAGCGAAACTTACGTTAGCTACCCATCGCTAAATTGCTAACCGTTAAAAAACTCCCTCATTTATGAGGAAACATTTTAGATCATGACTTGAAAAAATAATTGATTTTCTTGAAATATGTACAGTGACGGCGTAAATTTTAACTTGCAAGCATTTTTCATGAAACCTTATAAATTTTTTTTTAATTTTAATGAAAAGTTTTAGAATAGAATAGAATAGAATAGAATGCATTTATTTGTCAGAATATTGTATGTACAAGGCTGTTATGTGTATTAGATTTCCGATCATAATATTCTGCCGTTTCCGGCGTACAAATATGGTTTGTAAATTATTACATTGACATTAAATTATTAGATAATTATTAGAATTACAAATAATTTGAACAAGAGTTGTAAGAGAGATTAATAATTATATAAGTCAAAATTCAATTAAGTCAAGTAGTTAAATATTATTTATAGGCAATAATGTCAAATATTTAGGCAAATTTTTCATTCATAAAATCTTCAGTCGACGTTTACCGCTTGTAACAATTAAATTAACTTGGCAAAATATTAAAGGGCATGAAAGTTTGCCTCGTTGTCACATTAATTATTAGCGAACAGATTCGGTCGTTACGCGATCGGTTACTTTGTCTAAGCCCAGGCCCTGTGCTCGCGCGATGGCTTGCGAGGTTCAATAAGGGCACTTTGAAGAAATTTGTATGTTTGAACTTATCGTGTGGCAAGAACGCATCGTGCCATCTTACGATCCTTGCCAATTAGGACGACGCCTTAGTCACCCGTATACAATACACTTCGAAACTCTAAAACCTAATTACCAGAAAATTATGAGCAGCTCCTTAGCTACTCCTCCAACTTCATCTTAACAGAGAATTCTAACAACTTGCTTATAGAAATTATGCAAAACTTCTGTTTATAGTCGCAGAGCTGCCGAGAACAATGTAGACCAGGGGTCAAGGACTTTTCCAGTTAGTTTCCTATTTCTTGTCGGGACTTTGTCGCATTAATCTCGCTTAAGTGCGGCAAGATTTTTCTACCGTTTTTATTTATCCCTCATCTCAGCTTTTATAGGACGGGGAAGAATAATAAAATGGCATTATGAAAACTATTTTGAAAAGTGTTGAGTGCTGCTGTTTGAAATAAAGAATAAGCTGGCTGGGGGATGAGTCCACCTATGTACCACTGTTGTTTATGAAGTTTATTCAAATAAATAATATGAAAAATACACTACTCTATACTACATCTTCATTACCGATTACTTTATTCTTACTCCTCCGCTGCCTTTTCTGATTAATTTCGTTGCGGGACCCAAGACAGTTTAATCGTTTCTCTGGAACTCGTCGAGCTTCATTGCCTCTGCGTTTTTTCTGGTGGTCGCTACAGTTGATTCTGGCTTATAGAAGTTACAGTGGTTAGTCTGTAGTATTGTGATTCTCAGCTAGAGTATGAAAGTGTGTGTCACTACAACGACCAGTCCTTTGCGACTCGCATCTATCGGTTTCCCGCGACCCTCAACAGGTCATCGCTCCACCTTGTAACGCTGTGTCTTCCGGCACGCGATCACCACTCCAAAAATTTTGGGCCCCATTGGTTATCTGTTCTGCGAGCAATATGTCCGAAATCTTGGTTCTCCTGTGGATATATTCGATCGTTTCTAATATCATCACGAACTCCGATCATAGCCCTCTCCATTGCCCTTTGCACGCAAACATGAGGCCCATTATAAGCGACCATGTTTCAGTGCAATATGTCATCATTGGCAACAAGCATTACAGTATCGTAATAATTTCCACAAAATATTCAAAGTTCAGCACACTCAATATATTCCAGGTATAAATATGTTAGTAGTTTAATTAAAGTTTGTGAAATATTGTTCGTACTGGATCAGTTTTATTGCTGAAACGTGTCACCAAAACCAACACCTAAATATAAATTCACTCATCGTCACACTATTTCGAAAGCAAGTTGTTTAATTATCATTAGTTTAAAATCAAAACAGTGGAAACCGCAGTATGTATCTGGAAATGTTTTCCGCTAATAATAGATAATCAACAATTGAAATATAATATTCGTCAGTAAAACCAATCAAATTCAATGCGACCGCACATGATAGTACTCGTAATTTTATTAAAATTTCGGAGTTATACGAGTATTTACCCTCCACCTCCTACATAATTATTCTCCTCCCTTTCACCGAGAGGAGGCCTGTGCCCCAGCAGCCACATTAAAAGGCTGATGATGATGATGACATACTTATTATGAACAGGCATGCCTATTTCAAATTCATCATCAGCCTTTCAATGTCTCCACTGCTGGGTCACAGGCCTCCTCTCTGTAAGAAGGTGTAGGCCGTAATCAACCACGCGGGCCCAATGCGGATTGATGAATGTCACATGTCTTCGAATTTTTGGTTCTAGGACATGCCGGTTTCCTCACGATGTTCCTTCACCGTTTTGAGAGCAGCGATAATGAAATAATTTACACATAGTAAAGCGCCTGCCTGGGTTTGAACTCGCGACATACAACTTGTAAGTCGCGGCCAATACCACTGGACCACCACACTGCACACAAAACTTGATATTAATAAAAAAAAACATATAAATATAATACACATATACATATAATATATATACGGTCGAATTGAGAACCACCTCATTTCTCTTTTTCGTCGGTTTAAAATCGGGTTGTTCCACATTTCCTTGAATTCATTTGGGGTTGTTTAAGGCCCTTCTCGCGGTCCAGTGGCGCCCTCATTGAATATAAAATCGTAGCATAGCACAGAAAATAAATATTAAAAAAATCCAACTTCACGTTTGTTACAAAGAGGATAAAGAATTTTTACGTTGTTAAAACAGGTCTCAAAATAGTAGTAGGCAAAAGTGTCAGAAACGGCCGTTTTAGGCACTTTTGCCTATTACTTTGGATACGAAACATTTTGAGACCTGTTTTAACAACGTAAAAATTCTTTATCCTCTTTATAACAAACGTGAAGTTGAATTTTTTAATATTTATTTTCTGTGCTATGCTACGATTTTTTATTCAATGAGGGCGCCACTGGACCGCGAGAAGGCCCTTAATGTTGTTGCATCTCATGTTTCCAGTCTGATTGGCGATGGGCGAATCTTTATCATCCCTAACGGGTGTCTGTCAGTTAAGTGGTTTCGGTCATGGAAGTGTCGCAAGGCATGTTGGCAAACGGAAACATTTTTCTTTGACTATTGTGTTTTGTAATAAATATATAATTATTCAGTTTATGTGGCAAGTCAAGATAAGTATAATGATTACTAGATAGGATGGTTAAACTGAGACAATCCCGATAAATTGTTGATTTTATGTCAATTGGGTAAATCATTAAAAACATAATAATATAATTAGTGTGTCAGTTAGATTACCAAAAAATATTGGACACGTGTTTGTCATATATAAAAAAAATACTTTTGACCCTGGAACGTTTGTAAACGAACGTCTGTATTTTATTTGTTCGTTATTTGACACCGACTTCCGAAATTAAAGTTATTTTTAGTGTATTTTCTTTTTTTGAAGTGGGTTGCTTTTTTTTTAAAATAATTTTTATTATTCACTTTTTAGTTGTTATACCCCAGAAGTAAAAACCCCAACAACATGGAACGTGGAATTTAAACATACTCGTAATTGGAGAAAACAAAAACGTCATCTAGATATACGTATTTTTCGATTTTGTTCAGTTTCTCAAAAAGTGCTAAAGCAATTTCGATAAAATTTATGTGGTGGTCCCATATAAATTTAATTGAAATTGCTTTACCTCGGGAGTATATTCTTTCGGATAAAAAAAGATTTTTGAGAATTGGTCCACAACTGACGGACAAATCGGCGGACATACATAAAAAAAAGACATATTACATACAGTCGAACATAGAACCTCCTACTTTTGCGAAAGTCGGTTAAAAACACGGGGAAGCGCAAGGCGTAAACTAGTTTGACATCTCTAACTTGGTTCATAGCTATAGCCGTCCTTTTCTCGCACTGCCTTTTAGTAAAAGATAACGATTGTCTAATTTTAGTTTCGTTATTGAACAAGAGAATTCTTTCTCAACCACGCAATGTATTTTAATGCAGTTATCACTAATAGAAAGAGTGATATATGATAGAAAGGTTTGTGTGTATAATTTGTACCCGTGCGAATCGAGGGCGAGTCGCTAGTATTATTATGCTTTTTAATATAATGATTGTACGACTCGAAGACTTAAAATCATATCACAAACATCGTATCGAAGTAATATTCTCAAAAAAATTAGGCGACTTTGTTTACATAAAAATATTACTGACACGCTACTATTATGTCAGACAACACGAAATAATTATGACGTTATATATGTCAAGGTTTCAAAATCCAACACACTACATGCAATGTCGTGTTGTTACACGATAAGTTACTTTTTATCGTTTATAATATTGAAATAAAGCGTGATGTTATACTTAAAGTTTGCCAAAGGCACCTAAAAGTCTGGAGCATTGACACTGAGTTGCTACCCTCTTAGTTTTCTATCGGCTACATTTCGGGGTCTGTGCATCGGAATGGCATAGTTTAATTCTGCCAAGCCCGTTCCATCATCAAGCCACTAGACGGTACATGGTGGACATCCCGCCTACATGCATAACACGTTTTAGGAACACATTCATTGTGCGTACAGCTAAGGAGTGGGAGTCTGTGTTTGCTGATAGCTACAACCTGGCGGTCTTTATTTCAAGAGTGAATAGGTTACTTCTAGGCAAGCGTGCTCCATCGTCGACCACATCGTTTACATCATCGCTTACCATCAGGTGAGATAGTGGCCAAGTGCGAGCCTATTATTATTTATTTTTATATTATTTATTATATTCTTTAATGTACACCATGCATGATACATAACATAAAGAAAATTAAAACTAAAGCCTATCAGAGTTAAAAAAAATCTCAATTCTCATTAATCTATAATGGCAAACATTTCTAATTATGGCCTGAAAACAATAAACTCATCCCTACATATCATCATCATTCTCCAGCCCTTATCCCAATTTATTTGGGGTCGGCGCAACATATCTTTTTCTTCCATACTCCTTTATTAGTCGTCATCTCTGTAGTCACCCCCTTTTTACCCATATCCTCTTTCACACAGTCCAACCATCGTCTCTTTGGCCTTCCCCTACTCTTATAGCCATCCACATCCATACACAAGACTTTCCCCACGACATTTTCTTCATTCCTGCGCATCACATGATACCACAACAACCGATTTCCACACAACATTTCAGTCAGCGGTGCCACTTTCAGACTTCCTCTTATACATACTTATCTCTACATATAGCTTACAAAATATATTGGTTCAATTAGCGTATGAATTGTAATCCATGGTAAGAATGAAATTATCTCCATTACAAAAGACAAAATGACAAACCCATAAAATATATTATGGTAGTAGTTTGTTCAAACACGGAAAACTACTCTATTTCCTGGGTATGAAAAAAAATAATTGTATAATTATAGTCCGTAAATTAGATTATCAAGAAATATTGGACACATATGTCTTGCTATAACAAACCAATATAAAAAGATAAAAAGGCATCAAAGTTCAGGAGTGGGGGCTTGTTACATCACGTTGTGGTAAAAAGTGTCGCATACCGTGACGTCACGGGAAATTTCAATGCACTGTAGGTATCATCATCAACATGTGTACAATATTTTTTTTGGTAATCTAACTAGATTTTTTTAGGAAAATATCCTATTGTCCTGTCATGAATATAAGGCTGCGTTTACAATGATAATAATAAGGGACTCGTGGCTAACGAGGTAATATTTCATAGAATACCTATTACCGTAACGGTTTAAGCAACAGATTGGGATATGTTTCACTATAATGATGTGAATTTTGTAGTCAGTATACATAGTTAAAAGGGCGAACATGAGAATAACAATTTACAATTTATTATAATTAAGGTGTTTGATGGTTGTACAACAGGGACAAAAACACATAATAGATAATCTAGCAACTCCCAAACTAAGTCCAGCTGTATTTTGGGAGTTAGTGGTTCTTAAGATGTAGGGATTATATAGACACAACCTTATATTAGTATAACAGCTGTAGGATCTTCAATGGAATTAAGCAAGCTCAATTCGTGAGTTATTTTTCTAGACCCTTCGCTGTTTCGCAGTGCAATTCTCAAGGTCTACATTGAGGATGAACTAGAAATAAATGTGTATTTCTAGTCAACGATTTAAGCTTAGAAAATGGGATAGCCCACAGAATCACCAAGCTGAAGTGGCAGTGGGCAGGGCACATTGCTCGCAGAATAGATGGTCGATGGGCCGAAAGGTTCCGAAGTGGTGAGTGCGTTCCATAAAATGGACCGATGACCTGGTGAAGGTCGCGGGAATCCAATGGATGTGAGATGCATGGGACCGGTCGTTGTGGTGACACTTGGCGAAGGTGAATATCCAGTAGTGGCGTGACGTCTGTGGGCTAAAATGATAATGATTAATAAGAAAACATGTGACACGCTTTTTATAGCATGGTATGTATCTATGTAACGGAATCTTAGAACGTGATATTCACCCACTTCAAAACGTACAATTGAATTGAATCTTCGCTTACTTATCAAGGACCGATGACAATGCATGGTTAGCTAAGTAACGTCATTCTAAATCAAATATGGCGGACTGTCAAAGATGCAGACTAGTTATTTTGTATGCATTTCCATGAAATGGATATAAAATGAAGGGGTTAGCCGAGAAAAATACTAAAACTAAAGCATGTTTTTAGTTTTTTAAAAAAATATAAGTAAATTATTTTAATCTAACACGTCCAATCTTCTTCCTTTAAGTTATTAAAACGGACACATACTACTTTGTGTTTGATATCTAGCGTAGGGAACGGATAAATTCGTAACAGAGTTACCGCTTCCCTGGGCACTCAGGCAAGGAAGGAACAGTGGTTGGTTTTAGTCAGTAAGAGTCTGACACGCCCTATGTCATAGGATGACCGACCCCGAAAAAAAATAGGGTACTCGTAGGTTGCAGCTGAAAATCAGCGTCAGATGGCATCCTGTGTTGTCACCTGACATTATGCTGAGCTTAGGCCTTTTTGGCAATATTAATCTTTCTGTTTTTTTTTAATTGTTCTATAGTGTAATTATTACCATTTTTTTCTGTAATGCCAATAAACGCATTTTTCATTCTTTCTTTCTTTCAATCTTCTTAAATGCGAAACTTTATCCTATTTTATCCAAGAATATTGTTTTCTCGATATTCTGTCATTACCAAACCTCATAATAGGTAAGTAAGTAGACCAATCCATTTTTGATATAAGAACCGAACGAACATCACTCTTCCAAACACAAACGTGCCTTAAAGTACAATTTTCCTTGTTTATTAGGGACGAAATTTACTTTAGCCCCGCCTAATATCATCAATAATACTTGTAAATGGACAAGAGGGTGTGTTGTGACTACGTTTAAAGTAATTCTCATTAATTTCTATGCGGCATGCGATATAAGATGTTGGGAGAATAGGCGGACGGGACGTTGAAAAATGGTACTAATGGTGTATTTATAGGGTTTAGTTAGGCTCGATGCTAAAGTTATAACAGTTGCACGGGCCGTGCTTCGGAAATCACGTTAAGCCGTTGGTCCCGGCTGTCAATTGTGTATCTTTGACAGTCGTTACGGGTCGCCAGAAGCCCGAAAGTCTGACAACCAGTCTTACCAAGGGGTATCGTATTAGGCCTATCTGACCTCCACTACCCAGGAACTGGGTTGTGGAGGTCAGATAGGCAATCGCTCCATGTAAAATACTGGTATTCAGCTATATTTGGTAAGACTGGAAGCCGACTCCAAGATAGTTGGAAAAAGGCTAGGCAGATTGATTGAGTTTGGTAATTTTTATTTATTGTTATCTGGAAAGTTAAACTAATTCTGGCACATCAGGACAAACTACAGTTACCTATTTATATAATTGTATTTTATCTCTTAACACAATTTTTTTTGTCATTTAAACTTATCAGCCTAGGTATTCCAATAATAAAACTCTTTAACAAAAAATTCTACCGACGAAAAAGAACTAAAAATCAAAAAATAAATAAACCTTTTAAGTCTTAAGTATTGAGCTTATTTACCTACATAAAATATCAAATTTTATATAAACTAATTTTGAGCTTATATTGCAAAGACACCTTTTCTTCAAAGCATATTTAGTGGTATCTGTCACTAAAACCAGTTTTTTTACATCTAACTTCTATTTTTTATGAAAAGTATGGTTTTCATCATCAGCTCAGTTTCATGATGTGATGATTCCTAAATGCAAATACCTGATTAAGTTATGAAAAGTAAACAGAAACAATATTCGTGCCCAATTTTCGAAGTTATCTCTCAATTTTATCATGATTCCATAATCAAATCCTGATGTTCTTCACATGGGACCACCTTTGAGGTATACCCTATCTAAGAAAAAAAGAATGATCAATATCGGTTCATAAACAACGGAGTGACGGCCGAACATACGTACAGAAACACTAAAGGAGCCCACAATTTACGAAATAAAATATATACGGTCGAATTGAGAACCTCCTCCTTTTTTTTCGTCGTTTAATAAAAATGTTGAAGTTTCGTAGTTGTACTTACACTTATAATCTTTTAAATAACAAAGATGAAAATTCACTTATTTCAGAAATATAAACAAGGAAGTATTTCAAGAGGCTCTGAACATAAGTACCTACTTCAGTTTACCTTAATAATCTTTTAAGATTTTAGAGATAACTTTAAAAATTAGGCTGTGCCTGTGGCCAGGCCGAAAACCTGATTTGAAAGGGGATATCAGTTTGTTCCCAAATGCAAATATAGATATTTATTTAAGAGTAACTGCTTCCAGGATTTTAGATAGGAAAGGGAATAAGTAAGAGAATAATATTTTTAACAAACTTCAAAAAGAAGGAGGTTATCATTTCGGATATTTATATATATATATATATATAGATATTTATATATATATATATATATATAAAGATGAAGAAGAGGGGGGGGGGGTATATATGTATAAAGATGATGAGGTGATGATGGTGATAAAGATGTGTGTGTTTTTATCACACACATCTTTTACATCTTTTTTAAATGTATTTTCGGGCATAACTCCGTATAATATATATTGATGGATTTACAAAATTCTTTTTGGTTCGAAAGGGGTTTGTGCCGAAATGTTTTCATTTCAATTTCATATAGATCCGATGATGGGTTTCGGAGACAGAAATCGGAACCCTTCAAAAATTGACAGCAAATGGACCGCGGTTGCTGCAATCGTATGTCTATGAATTGTTAACACAGTTTAATGGGGAACCACAACTAAAAAGTGAAAAATAAAAATAAACTTTTTTACAAGAAAAATATAACCGATTATCAAAAAAAGTGTAAAATAACTTTAATTCAGAATTCGGTGTCAAAAAACGAAGACACAAAACCAGAAACACTAACTTCCGAAATTAAAGTTATTTTACACTTTTTTGGAAGTCCGTTCTATTTTTTTGTAAAAAGTTTTTATACATCAACTTACTGAATTCCCACCATGCTATAAATACCAACTAACTTGCAATATATTGTGGCCTGACACCATGACACTAAGTTCGTTAATATTGTGTACTTCTAAGCTCTCATGTGTTCCACAAGACACAGCGATGATATATCGCTGACAAGCTCGTGTTTATCACATGTGACATAAGCTAGTCGTTGCTAATCCTAACCAAGAATAGACTATTACATCACTAATGTGACGTTTATTTAGTTAATTTGTGAAAACCTTGTCCTTATCTATGTTTTCTGCGTTTCTGTTACGCGAATGGATGGACAAAGAAATCAGTATAACAGAGGAAGTACGAAAGTGACGCTGGTGACTGACAAGCTGTGTGGTAGTTTTATTCTTCTTGTTCTTCGTGTCGCTGGCACGACAGTTCTTAGGTAACCAACAGAACCCTATTACTAAGCCTCCACTGTCCGTCCGTCTGTCTGTCAGCGGGCTGTATCTCATGATCCGTAATAGGTACACAGTTTAGAGATTATTAGAAAATTTTCACGGAATGTGTATTTCTGTTGCCGCTATATCAACAAATTAATAATTAAACGGGGTTCCCCTACTATAAACGTGTTTTGTTTGGTTTTTTAGGTCGATCTTAATAATAGCAACAAGTAGACGCGTATATAATCTCCCGTCAAGTCCGACTCGCACTTGGCCGGTTTTTCTATATTCTCTTGGCCAAAAAGTGATCGGTATGGGACTTTTTTAGGGTGTGAAATCATCAAATAACTTCTCCCACTTTGGGTGGGGCAGAAGGGCTTGTCAGACTCTTACTGACTAAAACCCACTCGTGTTCCTGGAATGCCTAAGCGTTCCAGAGCCGCGGTGACTTTTTCAAACACTCCCAATCCTAATAGGCATTGGCCCTTTTAATTGGTCAGCATTGACCTATGATGCGGAAGAATGAGAAAAACATCGTGAGGTAATGAAGGTATATGAGTTTCGTATGTATGAGTTTCAGGATTGCAATAAGATGTAGGGCGACTCAAACTAAAAAGCGTTGGTTAGTCTGTGTGAAAAATGTGGCTAGAAAAATTAAGACTTTTCAGATGTTGACGAATCAAGAAGTAGGTATCGAAAAAAATATGTTGCGCTATACCTTAATCCGGTGAGCGAAAGGTTGTGTGTAATGCACCTGGGTCTATTTATTTTGTTCTATACATTAAGACTGTAGAAATGTCGACGAATCAAGAAGTAGGTATGGAAAAAACATGTTGCGCCATTCCTTAAGGCGCTATTAGCTGCCAACGACTGGTTAGCTTGCGTGCTCTGCGCCGAGCTCACGTAACGCGTCGTATGTCCACCCAGTAATAGGACTCGCCCATCAAGGAGCGCTGTCCGAAATTAAACGCATTATTAATTTATTACACATAAAACAACAAGTACCTGTGAAGCCCCGCGGCCAAATCCGGGTTGTCAAGTTGAACCCCGACGACAACCCGGGTTAACAGCCGATTTTTTTTTTTTTTTTTTCTCTTTAATTTTTTTTTTTTTTGTCCGACTCACCGGTGAGTCGCGGGGCTTCACAGGTTGTAAACTAAAACACTGAGACAAAATTATAAATAATTAAGTGATCTGAAAGTATTTTTGCGTGACTCTCAATTTTTTATCCGCGTTAGATATAACTTTACAAATTAATTACACAATGTTATAAAAATATAATTTCAAATATTCTCAGAACTAATTACGATGAAAATAGTTAAGAGTAACATATATTTTTTTCAAAGAAATAAAACTAGACGTTTAGACGTGAAGTTCAATTAAAAACCATTAAAAGTCGTATAACTGCGTCTTAACACGGCTAGCGTAAGGTTGGATGTAATGTACCCGGGTCTATTTATTTTGTTCTATAAATTGAATGTGCAGGACTCAATATTCCATGCCTCTCAGTAGCTGCTTGGAGGGAGGTAAGAAAGCAATAAGTAACAGGATTTGCTAGGCCAGTAGTTGCTTGCTAAGGTAGTTAGATATCGTCAAAGTTCTCGGAGGATGCGTTGAACTCAGCTTATACCTATTATAAAATAAAGGAGAAAAAATATGATAAGACATATCAGATTAATTAAAATGTTTGTATAATTAATTTGTTTTGTCATTGTCAACTTTAAAGAATGCTTACTATTTATTTAGTGTTGTTTGAATAAAAGAGAATTAAGCGCCACACTTTGAATTTGCTTAGAAAAATATGAATCTTATAAAATTCTTGATTAAACTAAACATAAAGGCTTTATTACTAGTTTTTAATAACAGGCACCGAAAAAACGAATGAATAAAATCTTGTATCCAATTAAACATGGTAAAAAATTGGAAATAAAAAGAAGTGGTCTTAGTCAGAATTTTGGGTGCGTTACACCAACCTTACGCTTGCCGGGTTGAATTGGGATAATGGCGAGATAGTGATGATGATTGTACCTAGTCTACAAAATGCAAAGAAAAAATATTCATAAGTACAATAGAAATATCCTCAAAAGTAGCCTATCGATTAGACCCGCTTTCACAACGTGGTCCCATTATGAAAACTGTCCTAATTAATAACTTAACCCATAACATTAGGTCCTCATTAATAATTATTTATTATAACGAGGGTAATTGTATTCCGCGTTGTAATATCGCGAACGGAATGCGTGGGTGACGTTCAATTATCAGAGTTTGTATTGTGTAAACACTCTGAGGGAACATAGGGAATGATGAGAATATGACAAGCTAATATTATGATTCGTGGCTTCAGTATGAGCAAAAACGTGGCTAATAATATGTAAATAGGTAGAAATGTATAGAGTCCCGGGGTTGTGACCTTACAGGAGTTGTACAGAGGGGGTTCCAGGGTGGTCTTTTCAAGAGACTCGTTCCATGTGCGAGGTGCTTTCTCAATGCATACTTTCCTATCAGTCTTCATCTCAGTAGTCATCCTCTTGTAAGCCATAATAATAATAATACAGATTGACAGTTTCATCAATTTTATTGTGAACACTCACATTTTTTCCTGAAATCTTTATCAAATTTCATTCCCATTTCTTGAAAGCTGGTTGCCCACGCGCAACAGAAAGGAGGCCCTAGTAACGGCGGTAGTAAAATGATAGACTAATTAAGTATGTCTGTGTATCAAGGGCTGAAATAACGTCTTGATAAACGGCATTTCTATTCATTTCCCCAACATTTGATAAGCACTAATTGGGTATGTCTGTGTATCAAATGTTAGGGAACTAGATGAGAATGACTTCTCTAAAGGTCACCCACAAAAAAATGCCTCCTGTTTGGGATTGTTCAACGGTAAAATTATCATGCTCTTCTTATGTCACTGGTGTTTTTCCTTATACACCTTTTGTGAGGGTGTAAATCATCACATACATAATGGTGGTGCGGGGTTGAGTGTCAGACTCTTACTTAAAACCCACCGGTGTTCCTAAATTTGACTTCAGCCCCAGAATATCATATTACTCGAATTCATAGTGTACAATTCCATTACTTTTAAATATAGAAAACAAGGTGTTGTAAAATTAAAGCTGGACTTTTCTTTTGCCAATTAATCAGTATTGCTATTCAACATGGCAATCCTGACAGAGTTCTGAGCATATTTCCCATTGACAGCGATGTGGATAATTTTTTTGATGCCCAATGAGTTATTTCATCACCTTTTTTGATGTTGTAAATCATCAGATATCTATCGCTGTGTCAGCCTTTTAATGTCCCTACTGCTGGGGCACAGGCCTCCTCTCTGCGAGAGGGTGGGGTCTAGTTACTAAGTCTTATATAACAACCTTTCTTAACGAAATATCTAATGATTGACACACAAATACATACTCTACTCATGTCAATATTAGAACCCGCCATATATGCAATTACGACTTATCTTACATGTTTCTGATCACAGGTACTCATGTTGTATAGACAGATGCTATTTGAATTACAAACATACGCGCTGTCGCTTCATTCGCGAAGATACATTTTCCATTACCCGTTATATAAACGCCTGAAGCTTTCAATGATAAACGTAGGCCTATTTCGCATGCGGCTTCAAAGAAGTAGGAAGAAGACGTTGATGTAATTGTTAATTTGTTGAGTAAATGAGTTAAAACTAGCTATCAAACAGATTATGACTCAATCAAAACAAGCCCATCCAAACAGTGTATTTTTTATGAGTGGCTGGTCAATCAATGAGGCTGTCACTCGTCCGCTTAACCGGAATCGCCTGTACCTTAACAAAGTTAAATCCTCAAGCTAAGGATTTTTAAAAGCTTATAACTAAACTAAAATATAAGTGACTACACGCTAAGCGTACCCTTTGGGTTACGTACCTTGGCTTAGGGCGTCGCTGGGGGAGGATATCAAAGGACGGGATGGATCGAACATTGATTATTTACTAAAATCGATGTTCAATCCAGCCCTTGATGTCTTCGTCATCACGAAACGTCATGAATTCATCACCATAAATTTAAAAGTATAGGCTCAGCGGAGCGGGATGGCTTGAGCAAGGGACGAGACGGATATTGACGGGACATCGTGGTGGGCCTCAGTGACGAAGACGGAAAGACGGCAGTGTAGATTTGCAGAGGCTGCTAGTTTCCCTTCAGCTCTCTTGGAACCCAGTAATAGCGTCATCGGGAGTGAGAAGAGTATGCCTGGAATGGCGAATCTTAAAGATGCGGTAGTATTGGTATCGATCGGCCGATGCGATTCGGAAGTTATTAGGTGTTTAACAGCAATTTCAAAAAAACGCTTGGTAATGCGTTTTATGAACTGCTGGATAAAGACCATTTGAGATTTAGGTATAGATTCTCATTACGAACAAAGTTGAGACCTCCCAGTACTTTGCATAGGAAACATTTTTGGAGTGTTACATCCTATGGCTTTGCATGTATGAAGACAAGGCAAGCGTATGTCATAACGGAACCAGTGCGATCTAGTCTAATTATTATCATATACTTACTAGTATATTGTTCCACTGTGGGGCAAACATCTCCCACTCTATCTCTCAATTCTGTTTTCTGCTATTGCGGACTACTCCTTTCGGTAAGATTTGAGCTCAGTGCAACAGTCAAAGTCAAAATATAATCTTGTTTAGGCACACTATAAAATCGTTCAGTCTATATATACCTATAGATTTGCGTAGCTTTGTGTCTAGTTTGCCTACTTCCGAAGACTACTTTTTTTTTTGAGGGAGTGGGAAATCATCCAATGACTTCTCCCGCTCTGGGTGGAGCGGGAGGGCGTGTCAGACTCTTGCTGACTAAAACTCTACCCTGTTCCTTCCCTGCCTGAGTGCCCAGGGGTGCGGTAACTCATTTTCAGAATTTATCCGCTACCCCTAGGCATTCCGAAGACTAGGTGCCTATTCAATTTTGATTAGTCTATCTGGAGTCAAATTTTGTGTCAATTTCCACGATTGGTTGCTGATGTTTTGGACATCTAATCACAAGAGCTAACATGAGATTTGAGAGCTAGGTTGCTGTGTAGACATTTAATCAAGGCTCCAATTCAACGTGGCTCAGGAAACTAATTGTTAATTAAGGAACAGCCTTATTGATAATTTATTTTTATTTGTAAATTAAATCAACATAAAATGCACATTAACAATACAGTTCGTATAAAATTTCGAGCTTAACTCACACTTGAGTTTTCATCCAAAAAACCATAAAGACGGAGAAAAATTACAATAGAGGGTAGGAAGTAATATAAATGAACACTTAAGGCTCCATGAGCCACCAGTGAGTCAGTGCGAAAATGCCGTTTGCCTTGCTAAAAACCCGATTCACGCGTTTTAAACCTCTTTTATTACTATTACGTAAGGTCTTTTATCCTGTGGTAAGGTTCACACACTTGGAACATATAGTCTGTAGTTGCATGACGGCCGACTGTCAACGGGGATGACAGATGTTGACGTTTGACACAAGCAGAATAAAATAAAACATAAATATACCTACATACATGTATACTCATATATATAATTAAATAGAAATATTATTGTTAATATTTAGATTTAAATAGACAAGATTTGTAGCTACTGTTCACTTGTCTACGGTTTGAGCAACCACAGGTTATCTCATGGGTCACGAGAGTCACTGCAGCCCTGGAAATGGAACGCACAGAAAACTGAATTAACACGGATAGGTTTCAGCCAGTCAGGGTTTGACACTCCCGCACCACCCAGAGCAAGAGAATTCACTGATAAATTACCAAACTCAAAAAAAAAAATCACTTTTGCTTTTCCAATTGGAAAGCAAAAGTGTAGTATTTTCGTTCATGACAGTTTTTCCTTTTTGATGTCAAGCGTGTTATTATATCCTAAATTACCCATATTTTCCCGGTTTCATTTCACTTGAGTCAAACGTGTAAGTGGGTTGTTCATGTCGCGACAGGTCATTGTATACCTGCAATGGCATTTTGATAAAAGGCCAGTTTAGACTTTGTCCCATATTGTCTCCCCATGGGTATTCTATATTATTCGCATGTGACACAAACGTTTTTTTTGAGTTTTTTCCCTAGAGGCTTATTAAGATTAGGTGTCCCAAATGTTAAGGAATTCGTATATCATGCACTAGGCTGTGGGTTCCGCCCCGACTAGTAGGTACTCACTACTCATAGTCTTTTGTTACAGTAAAATAGTTATATTTGTGCCTAATTATCACAGCGCTGGTATTCTGCTAAGGCCCGCTACGATGCCACGGACACACTCACGGAATGTGATGGATAGTAGAATATAAAGAGAACCGAATTCCAAAAAAGTGAAAAATTATTTTTCACTTTTTTGGAAGTCGGTTCTATTTTTTATAAAAAAGTTTTTTATTTTTCGCTTTTTAGTTGTGGTTCCCCATTAAACTGTGTTCACAATTCGTAGACATACGATCGCAACAATCACGGTTGATTTGCTGTCAATTTTTTAAGAGTTCCGTTGTCTGTCTCCGAAACCCATCATCAAATCTATATGAAATGAGGAGTTTCCTTTCGAACATAATAATAATTATGCAAATCCGTCGATATATGACGTAGTGTCCCGAACATACATAAAAAAAAACCTCATGTTTTTTGAAGTCGGTTAGAAATAGTATTTATAAACTACGTAATAAACCATCGACCAACGCTTTTGGCCGGTACTAATCTTCTGAGCTTATACAGAGTCATAACTACTGGTAGTATCTACAAACTGTTACGAACTGAAAACGGAAACTGCATAACATAACGTGTAATCAGTTTTCAATATTCACGGAACTGTATGCAATAATATTCACCCAAACAGGAGCATAATCCAAAAGGAGCACAGATGTACAAAATTAATAATTCCTTATACACACACACACTATATCAAAAGCTTTCTCGCAACTCATAATATCCCGGTTAATCCAACATACTTTGGATGTCAACCAAGTAAGTACATAAAACCTACTTTAGATTTTATGAGAATCGTGGAATATCACCTAAATGAGAATTATTAGGGAATGGCATTATAATTTTGTGAATAATTTCGGTATGGAAACAATGGAATCTGGCTTCATTTATGTTATTCAGATTTTCTGAGAATTCTGTCTTGTTTGTATGGAAACTGTTTATCGTTTTACTTACTGTATGTTTATCATTTATGTTTCAAAAAGAAGAGGGGGATTGTTTTGTCACAGTACAATAATAAAACATCATTCTGCCTAGCCTTTCCCCAACTATCTTGGGGTCGGCTTCCAGTCTAACCGGATGCCGTTGAATACCAGTATTTTACATAGAGCGACTGCCTATCTGACCTCCACAGCCCAGTTACTGGGCAATACGATACCCCTGGGTAAGACTGGTTGTAAATATTTTGATCAGAATTGACAGTTTTATTATAACTGAAATAAGAATTCCCATATAGAATGGGTTTACTAATGGAAAGATTACTATATTTCATACGTAAAATGTATTTTAAAAAGTAGAAATTAGGTAACTTAGAACATCAAGCGATGGTGTGGGATGTGTGTGTGGTAGTGTGTGTGTGTGTGTATGTGCCCTTGTATATAAATCGTGTAATCACTGTTACTGTTGCGGTACCTGCTGTTTGGCTGTAAAAACTGTGTCACAGACGACAGACGGACAGACGGACAGACGAACAGACGGGCAGACGGGCAGACGGGCAGACGGGCAGACGGGCAGACGGGCAGACGTGCAGACGGGTAGACGGACACGTGAATGACAGCAATAGGGCTCCGTTTGGACCCTTTGGGTACGGCACTCTAAAAATTCAGTTCAGTCAGATTCAAAACCTTTTCGCAAAACTCATAATCGGAAAAATAGGCCATTTCATTCGACCGCAATATTCCAACTGATGAAAGTCATAAAAGAACGAATGAGTTGTTTTTCCCGACTATAAGAGTCAACTAAGAGGTATCAGTATTGTACGTCGAGGATGGGATTAAAAGCCGCACTGTACACTGTTCATGATATCTGGGAGTTAATGATGGAAGAAAATTCTTGGCTTTTGTGGTTTTGTACTTACTAGTTTCTGCCAGCGGTTTCGCCCGCGTATGGAAAGGAACATAATTATATACTACCGAAATAAAAAAAGTGTGTGTGTACTTATGTTCGCACGTAAGAAGTCATACTTCTTTGGCGTAACAAGATAAAAAACCAAACTGTCACAAAGTTTACCAAAGGAAAACAATCATTCTTCATGAACCACAGACTCTCAATATTTCTACTTGCCCTCTCTTGGCCTAGTCTTGTCCTATTATTCAAAGGGTTGGCTTTCCTCATTATTTCTTCCCAGACATGTCTACAAAATATTTTATTTTACGAATAATAATCGTTTTATACAATATATAACTTAATTCGCACACAATATTCTTCCTGTCCAAGGGTTGAGGATTGGAGGTTTGCCCCGCTTGGGCAGAGTACCGCCGTGTCCTCATGGATGCGATAGGCGGCAGCGACCTCTCGCGCCCTGCCCTGGTTCAGGCCATGGTACGGAGCGAGAGGGAATGGGAAGCCGTCTCCTCCTTCTGCGAAGCAGTAATGCTCACGAAGGCGGAGGCGGGACGCGTGAGGAAGCATCAACAACGGAGTCGCCCTCACGCTCTCAGCAGCAGCCGCCTCAGGAGACGCCTGGGACTTCCGGCGCCGCGAGACGATCTCCGGCCACCGTAGACCCGGGCCTGCGGACGGCGAGTAATGGGTAGCTCGCCGTCCGATCAGCACCAGGCTCGAGAGTCGACGGCGCGTAGTGTTCCACGCGCGCCTCAAAGAGTTGTCAGCAATAGGGACGGGGCCGTCATGGCCGATGCCTGCCCGGGGGTTGAGGATAAATTCGAAACAGAGTTACCTCGCCCCTGGGCACTCGAGGCAGGAAGGAACAGGGGTGGGTTTTAGTCAGTAAGAGTCTGACACGCGCTCCCGCTCCACCCAGAGCGGGAGAAGTCATTGGATGATTACTCACCCCACAAAAAAAAAAAGGGGGTTGAAGATAAATTCTAAAGAGTTACCTCGCCCCTGGGCATTCAGGGCAGGGAAGGAAAAGGGGTGGGTTTTAGTCAGTAAGAGTCTGACACGCCCTCCCGCTCCTCCCGGAGATGTCATTGGATGATTTCCCACCTAACTAAAAAAAAAATCTGTCGCTTATGTAAAGATAATACAAAAAATATATATTTGAAAAACAAATACAGTAAGATACTTTAAACAAACTACTTAAATAAAAATAAGAAGAGAATAAAATGAACGTAGATATCAGAAACACCGAGAATATATGTTATGCGCTACAAGATTGGCAAATCATAAAGTGCGGGTATTACACCCGAACACTAGCACATAAAATCATTCCGTGTTCTGTCTCGCTCCCACACCCACACTCGTGAAAGCGCGCTCACGCAGCAGAATAGCACCAATTTATATTAAACTCAGTATATGGTTAGCCGCGAGTCTTCTATATAAGGCCGTATTTCATTTTATTTAGAACCTCATGTCTTCTAATATACGAAGCACATCAATCCACATTACAAACAAGATGATTGCTAATTTTGAGCGGTTGTTATAGACCCAAGTCCAATAGTGAATGTTTACCGTCTAAAATAATGATGACAGAAAAAGCTCAGAAAAATTGATATCCTTTTACGCGTTATTAAACAAGTTTGCTTAGCAAGCGAAGCAAAGTTAGGTCCTGAACTGGGAAACACTAGCACTAGCAGGAACCTAGCTAGACAAGGTAAAAGAAGCGTTTAAACTTCCACTTAAACAATCTAAACGGACCACAAGAACTAGCAACTTGCTTAAGCTATTAGTCGCTTCAGGGAAAATGAAATACGCGATGCCGTAATAGCCCAACAGCTGAGGTACAGGACTGGTAAGCTAGAGACCGTAAATTTGAACCCCACCCATTGGCATATTGACTTAAACCCACGGTAAACAGTAGTAAGTATAATATTCGGTATGAACCGCAGTTCTAGATACTTAAAAATTTGAGACAAATATTTTCCATTAGCTTGAAATTGTTTGTTTACTGATATTTTTTGCAAATGGCAATCCCTGATTTACTTCACTGATGAAAAACTACACTTTAACTCATATAGCTACTTTTTGTGTCGGGAAAAATACTTGATTTCTGTGAATGTGTGATGTGCTGTCTTAGGTTATAGTCAGTTTGTGCGTCAATTTTCATGAAGATGATGATTTAAAAAAATCTGCACAAACTATTACATTGATGTTGGGATATACCTTGCAAGTCTTACGAGTAACATATTTGCAATTATAGCAGACGTAAAAAATAGCAAAAATCTTTTCTACAAATTCCATACAATATTAACACAGAGCTCCATTACAATCTTATTACTTACATATTGTGGAAACGTAAGGCGACTCCTCAGTTTTTTTGTTACCTCGGCTACCTCGCCTTTATGCCGTGCCGAATACCAAAAAGGTTTTTAGTTGGCAGGTGTGCGTGTCGTCCACATTGTCCGGTTGAGCTCGGCTGCCCGGTGTACCTAACGTTGAATGTCATTTTCTTGTTTTTGAACCTTGTGGGCTGTGGTGTAAGTTATGGGAGGTGTATTATGACACGTCTTTAAAGATGAAAACTTTGAATTTTTTCATAAAGATGCTATAAATTGCAGTGGGTTAGTGGATAAGCACTTCCCTAAACAGGTGTAACGGATAGTCCCCTGTGCAGAACATGCATGGAGATTGGAGACGGAAAATGTCGCGCACGTGCTCCTTGAGTGCACGGGCGTCGCCGATATACGCATACTGCATACGAACCTTAGGATCACCGAATTCCCTCATACACGCCCTAAATAAACTGGGAGGCCTAATCTGCTTCTGGAGAGAAGTGAGCTGGTTGGAATAAAGACCGCTACGGTCCACCAAGCATAGCGGCTTAGTCCACCAAGGACTAAGTACGGGAACCAACTTTCAGATATATAGATTTTTAGTGGGTCAGTTGTATCAAATAAACAAAATAAGATCAGTATCCACGTTTCATAAATATTTTTGAAGGTAGAACACATTTATTGCTCATAAAAAATTCAGTCTCAATTCACTTTATCAGCGAACATGGCACATAAAACAGTATCAAAATACCAAAAGCTCATTAAAAGTTTAAACAAAAATATGGCAAATTCCGCTCTTTTGTTGCTGGTAATAAAACATTTTGGAGATACGTTAGGATTATTACAGTTAGATACAAATGATATTATAAAGGAAAGATACGCTACGTTAATACAAAGTGGCGTTCAGATATTGTTGAGTTGTTATTACAAATGTCCTTAATATAGGTGTATAGTAATTATGATAATAATATGAAATTCCTTCACTCATATTTATCTTGGAACCACAGTTTTTACACTCTTAACACACAACTTGGCATCATAGATACATTATTGTCACGCCACGGACAAGCTTTTCTTCGCTCGCTGCTGTTAGCCGACTAAATCAAATTGCAACAATTGTCTGAATAGGTCTGCATCAATTTGCGCGCACTAGTGCGATATCTACCTCTTTCTAGGGTAACCTACGGTATCTCGTACTAAGACTCCGCTGTCCATCTCTCTGTCAGCGGGCTGTATCTCTTGATCCGTAATAAGTAGACAGTTAAATTTTCACACAATATATATTTCTGTTGTGCCGCTATAACAAAAAATAATAAAATTCGTACGGAATCCTTCGTGTGTGAGTTAAATTCGCACTTAACCGGTTTTTTATATTTATCATTGGTTTGATGAAAGAGGTTTTATTTTGGTGATATCATATTCGCTTCAGTTTATAGCTCAACCCTCATATCCTGGTTCTCATGTTAAGGGATTTTGTCCGCTTACAACGTAACACTGTTTCATACAAGGCTTTAAGCAGATAAACACAGGGATTGCCCGGGTTCCGTTGGAAATGATATTTTTTTGACTGGTTTGTTTTTTTTTTTGCTGGCCAGTGATAATACTTCCATCAACCGCAAATCTTGGTACTACCAGTTTATAAACCTGTTTCCCTTTTTTCGTAACAAAGGATTTTATTTTGCTGTTTTTCCATTAGAGAATTAGGGCTTCTATATTCGGTAAGGTTATTGGTTTAAGTTAATAGAATATGAAGAAGGTTTCTATGTAGCTAATACATTGATATGTTTGCACGTTCTTATAATACACGTGCCACAAAAAATTGTAGTTTTAGTTTATGTATACTGTATATTTTATAGGCTCACCTTATTGTTGTAAGAGATAAATAGATATGATAGAATAACTTGAATTTTAATTTAGTCTTATTGATATAGCGACGTGAGTGACCAAAGTTCCGTTGGCACTCGTACGTCTAGTATCATATTCTCGTTTGATCTAAGTTTTAAAACAAAAAATGAACCTTTTGGCGATAAGATAGATGACACTTTTTTTAAATTATTTGTTTCAAAAATCAACTTCATGCAAAATCTGAATTGCGGTTTCATTATAAAACTAATTTTGATGTGGTTTTCAGAAAAATAAAACTTTTTTTACACACACTGAATATGCACTAACTAGAATATTGTACAGAAATAAACACAGGATAATAAATATCCTAATAGTCGACACGATTGAATTTTGTACCGATGCAATATATCATAAAGATGACGACAAAAAAAGACATGAAGGAAGACATTTTGCTTCATCCTATAAATTAGGATAAGGACAGAGTATGATGATTTGTAATTTGGGAATATCATTCCCCACTGCAGAAATTGTCAAGTTATGGCAACCATTTTTCAGAAATTTTAAAGAAGTCTGATCCTTCTTAGGAAATACGTTTAACAAATCTTAACGATTCCTTTCTCTCCTTCCAGGAGTCGTAACATCCCCGGTAGCGGCTACCGTCACCAGGGTACCAGCAATCGTCGGCGGCGAAGCAGACATGCCGTGTGACATCAGACCTCCGATGCATAACGACAGTCTCCTGCTGGTCGTGTGGTATCGAGATGACAATCCTGTATACAGGTAAGTGGAGTTCAAGATTGCAGTCTTTGTAGGTACGAGAAAGGGACAAAAATGTCAAGTCAATTTCAAATGAAATAATTTTTTTAACACGTCATCGCTCTACCAGTGAGGCCGTGCGAAAATAATTATTAGTATTAAAAATAATTATTATATTAATATTTATTATTGTTATTAAAACCCTATTGACACCGCCACCTGCCGTGGTACGAGTACGTTCTGGAAAAAAATATTTTGAACTGTTTAATTTTTATTGTACATTAATTTGCGGCTTTCGACGTGCCCTGCGTGGCCTCTGAGTGGAAAATCTTGGTCGCCAGGATTGGATGAGACCTGGGAGTCTACTCCGAAGTGTTTTTACGAAGTATCCGCCGAATGTTCGGACATATTTGTGTGAAGTTTTTAAGTGAATGTCATACCTAAACTTAAAGTGAAATAGCATTACGTATGTTTGTGGTGGAAGAAGCTCTCAGAGAAGAGCTACAATTTTAGGTATGGCACATTTACTTTAAAACTTCACACAATTATGTCCGAACATTCAACCGATACTTCGTAAAAACACTTCGGAGTAGACCCCTGTCTTTGCCTGCAATAGTGCGGGTTATACTGACGGAGATAGAAAACTGAAGGGAAATTGCCTCATTCTGTGATACCGTTATAGTCCAGAAAGAGGCTCCCGTTAAAAAGTCGGCACCCAGCCTAAACTATTTAACACTCGAGTCCGGGGTCAGCACAGTGACCACGTGCTGACGTACACAGCAAGGCTCAGAGGAGACCCCTTTACAGTTTCCCCGGGGATGTGTCTTATTAGACGTTGAGGGGGTTCCAGGGTGGTCTTTCCCGGGACCCATTCCATGTGCTAATGGTTATCACAGAGGTGGTTGTTGGTAAGATAAATATCCCATACTCCCTGTTCTTTTCCTCCTAAGTCCAGGCGCTATCTGAAGGTTGGCTTAGTGTTATTTGAAAAACCTCATCGTTAAATCGCGACAGTAGGTTCTTTATTAATCAAACGATTGAACAAAAAACCAGCCAAGTGCGTATCAGACTTGACACATTTAGGGCTCCGTACCAAATCTATTTTTGACTGTTTGTATGGCTTTAGGTCAACAAGATGTTCATACTGTGAAAATTTGAAGACTGTAGCTCTAACCATTTGGCTGTAAAATCTGTGTGACTAACGACGGACAGACAGACAGACGGACACGTGAGTGAAACGTAGCCCATTTGGATCCTTCGGGTGCGGAACCCTAAAAACTAAACCTTTAAATTTATTCAACACTGACACAACACAACTGCAACAGAAATAAAAAGAAAAGAGTAGTACACAAAGATACAATTGAATTGCGCTGAGCATGCCCATACTTTTTTTTGTGGGGTGGGAAACCATCCTAGGATTTCTCCCGCTCTGGGTAGAGCTCCCGAGGGCGTGTCAGATTTTTACTGACTAAAACCCACCCCAGTTTCTTCCCTGCTCAGAGTGCTCAAGGGCGCGGTAACTCTATTTATCGTCATGCATCTTTGAGGCGTGCGTGGAACACTACGACCCGTCGAATCTCGGGCCTGATCCTGATCGGACGGCGAGCTACTCACTACTCGCCGTCCGCAGGCCCGCGTCTGCAGCGGCTGCAAGCTGAAAGCGCATTTATTGCACTATAGTATTAAAACCATAGAAACACTCTAGTTCCGCAATTAATAGTTTGATAAAAAGTTTATTCCACAAATAAACAATAGAAAAGCGGTTTGTTATGTCATCGAATGGACATTTAATTGTTTTCCAATTCCATTCAAGCATGTAGTGTTAATTACAAATTATTGTTTTCCGAACTAAAATCAGACTACTAATTAAAATTATCAGTTTGATTTTTCCGTCCAATTTATTAATAAACTGGTTGGTAGGTAAGTATCAGTTACAAGCGCGTTTCCAATATTTTCTTCGTAGAAAGGTTCGAGCTAATAAATTGATTCTTGTAAGGCTGCCTTTGAGTAGCGATTTTATAATAATAATTCATTTCTTTATTCAGGTAATTTACAACCCATTGCCATAACATCAAATCATGAAAATCATCATCTCTCATCTCTCTGTATTTCTCATCTCTCTCTCTCATCTCATCTCTCTTTCTCTATCTCATGTTGTCAATGGTACCAGGTAGGTACAGTTACAACTCTACTCGTTTTATTTGGGGAGTTGTTGTAACAGATTGGACCGTTATTTATTAAGTGAGTGAAACAGTCAAAATAATAGAAACATCGGTTACATCTTTCAAAAGTTTTCTAATGTTCACATTATTTGTTTTCGTATCCGCAATAACACACACATCTTTACAAAATATACGCTTCTTTGTTTTTTAAATTTTAGTTCTAACACAACGTAAGGCGTTTTTTTTTATATTATGCGTTATGTATGTATGTTATTCGGTAGGAAATCTAACACGCGGTTAAACTAATTGTGACACGTAATTTAACACCAAAAACAAAACGTACCTATCTCAGTGTTTTGAGAAAAGCTACAGCAAAACCACGTAAACAACTGAGTGATATTGAAACTAAACTGTTTATTTGCTCTCCTGAAAAGTTCTCGATTTTGACTTACGTGGTGTTAGAACTAAGCAATTTTATATTATTATTAGGACTTCATACCCGAAGGGTAACCAACGGGACCCTATTACTAAGCTTCCGCGGTCCGTCGGTCCGTCTGTCTGTCAGCGGGCATGTATCTCATGATCCGTAATGGCTAGACAGTTGAAATTTTGAATATGTATTTCTGTTGCCGCTATAATAACAAATAATAAAAATATATTAAAAATAAAAGGGCTCCCCTACTAGAAACGTGTTTTTGTGGCTTTTTTTGTTCGATCTTAATAATGGCAAGAAGTAAACGCGTATAACCTGTACGATGATACGGAACACTTCTTGCGCGAGTCCGACTCGCACGTGGCCAGTTTTTTTTCGGAAAGTCGAACCTAATCCGTGAGGTGTGGTTGATAAACAGTCATCCAAACCTCTAAACTTTAACATTAGGATAGAAACTAGGATCCTCACATTATTTTATAACTTGAAGACCCAAACGGAGATTGATGCCCAAAAACCCATAATTCTTAGGTTTATGACCCTAAAATAGTACCCAAGAGTGAAACTATTCGAATCCAGTAAAACATATGGCTCTTGAAGCCATTACTGGAAACACCTCACCCAGCTCGTTTGGGAGACAAATGCTAAAAGTTATTTACTCGAACTCTTGCTAAACACATTACACCCCCATTCCATAGAGGCTAATAATGATATTAGCTAGCTGCCGAGGGTGTAATTAAAACATTTATGAACTACATAGAACGAAGTTTCTCAACTCGAAGCTCCAAGTTTTGGTAACTGATACTACGATGGTCGGTTCTTGTTATCATCAATGAAATTATAGAGGCATGCGGAACTGGGTATAAAGTCACGCAAACCTAAATTCTTCTTCTTCTTAGCGTGCCTATGGCAAATATAGTTTTTAAACATAATTTTTGGCCTAACGTTTATCAATGTTTTACACCTGATTGCGAATACGAACAATCTATGGGAGTGTAGGTACTCTTTGGCAAACTGAAACTGAACGCAATATTATGTTGGATAGTATTCAGCCTACGTCTAGAGTTATCTATTACACGGACCTTGTGGAAACTAGAACGAATTTCCGTGAGTTCAAGCGTTTTTGCCATACCTATTATTGAAATCAAGTGTCAGCTCACAATTTTAGGACCCATTAATATTAGTGTTTTTAACCAGTGGTGCTTGGCAACTGGGCTTACCCCAGTTGTAAATACTCCCTTTGCGCCTAATGGCCTAGTTTTGTTCTGCCTCCCGCTTGATTAACAGGGCAGTGGAAATTATGTTTTTCTTACTCCTCCGCTGTCTTTTTTGATTAATTTCGTTGCAGGAACCAAGAAAGTTTAATCGTTTCTCTGGGATTTGTCGAGCTTCATTGCCTCGGCGTTTTTTCTGGTGGTCGCCACTGTTGATTCTGGCTTACAGAAGTTACAGTGGTTTGGGAATAGTGTGGCGGGCTTGTAATTTTTGGCCTAGTAATCAGTCACGTCAACAGTACTCGCTGACGCGAGGAGCGTGTGGCTAAAGTAATAACAGTCGCACGGGTCGATCCATCAGGTTAAGCTGCGCTTGCCGGGGTTGGTCTATGGATGGGTGACCATCTTTACATACTGAGACGCCGTTACGGGTCTTCAGAAGCCCGAAAGTCTGACAACCAGTCATGCAGGATTTGTGTGTTTTAGTTCGTATGTGGCGACATAGATGCCACTACAAAGTAAAGGGGAATGCCAATCTGCCATACAAAAAAATGCCTGAAATGGACAGAAACTACTAATAATCCTTAATTCTATTTAGAATAAAATATGAATAGTGAAATTATTCTTGAGTTGGTTTAACTAGGGTAAAAATGTAAAGATCACTAAATATATTTAACTTGATATCCGTTTATATTTTTACGGAGATTGTGTGTATTTGACATGAGTAAGTGGCATTCAGCCAAAGAGGAATCATCAAATAATCTATATGGAACTATTTTATACATTTAGTGCACAGTTATCATTAATTTAGTATTATAGGACCTGTATGTAGCGTAAGTCTAATTAAAATAATATATTATGTCCTTTGCTTTAGTGACAGTTTGACATTACTGTATTTCTTGGTTTTTATTATTTATTGTTTTGCGTTAGCGACTTGAGTTACATACTTAAATTATTTTAATTAGATTTATGGTACCTACAGGTCGAATTATACTTCATTAATGATAACTGCATTAGTTGTATAAAATAGTTAGATCAGGATAATTTGACGATACATTTTTTTTTTGTTTCTGTCCATTTCAGGCATTTTTTGTGCATTCCCCTTTGTATTTTACTCGGGCATCCTTGAAGAGAAGCGTTTGAGGAGCTCGAGGCCATATTAACAAACGCACGGGTTGATCTTCAAGATTAAGCAATACAAGTCAAGGTTGGTCCATGGATGGGTGACCACCGTAATATACCGCGAATCCTCCGTGTCTTAGAATGCACGTTGAACTGGTTGGTCCCGGCTCTCATTTGTATAACTTTGTTAGTCGTTAGGAGTAGTCAGAACCAGGAAATCTGACTTTAGTCTTGCCAAGGGTTACTCGTACCTACCGTGTTACCCAGTTACTGGGTTAGATAGGCAGTTGCTTGAACTCAGGAGCATCCGGTTATCTAACCGACTCCATAATTGTTGAAAAAAGACTTGGCAATTTTTTTTTTTTTTGACGTGAATTTTCTAGAAAGAGAATCGGGTGTTTGTACCTTTAAACCCTTTTACTTAAATAAAAAAGTAAAAATAATATATTTGCCAATATACAGCTAAGATGGTTATTATGGTGAGAGTGAGAGAGTAAATTTTGAGCATTAGAGAGAGAACTACCATAAATTGATATTGAAAGAAAAAAAGAAAAAGAAAGTTTTTTTTTATTTGTGACTCGCACAGATAAACACAAAATAATGTAACATTATTATTAACAAGGCATGATAACTGACTAATAGTAAAATTGTATCTGTGTACATTGATCATTATCTTGTAGCCATCCAATCCGGTTTTATTCGCCCAAAAAAAATACTACTCCGCATTACGAACTCAATAAATCTAGACCATTTTTCCAACATAAATGACACTGAAATATTGCACCAGTCAACTTTACATGCTGTGAATGCAACAAATCCTCATTTAGTTGAAGATTTATAGTGTCAAATACCACGGCAGCTATGTGGTTGGCATTTTAATAACGTACGATGAATAATATTATACGTAAATCACTTATATTGAGCGTAACAACAGTGTTTATTTACATTGTTTTATATTATGGCATGTCTTGGCCTGAAAAAATGTTTTGACATTATTGTAAGTAACCCTTTTTCAAAATTTATTGTTGACAGCCTGGTTTGAAGTTAAAAAAGTACCTATGTCGATTATTTAAGGCGTATATATCCGCCAAGTGGCGCCCTCATTGAATAAAAAATCGTAGCAAAGCGTAGAAAGTAAATATTAAATAATCCTATGTTGCATTTACTACAAAGAGGATAAGGTATTTTTACGTTGTTAAAACAGGACTCAAAATGTATCGTATCCAAAGTAGTAGACTAAAGTGTCAAAAACGTCCGTTTTTGGTACTTTTTTACTTTACGTCACTTGCCGGTAAAAAGTGGTAAGTATATTTTTTAGGTAGGTGTGTCGTCACGAGGTAGGTACCTATTGCTCATTTTTTCTTTACGCAACAAAACAAATACGTGTCTAATAGTTTTTGGTAATCTAACTGACGGACTACATAGATTTTTTTAAGTATTTACTCCAATGTTTAATTGTATGTATTTTCAATAGCCAGTATCATCACTTTTTTTTTCAATCTTTATTTATTTATAGGATTTTTGTACAGTTTTTACGATGCCAATCCCATCGTACTGTTACAAAACATAAAATCAACCAAAACTTAGTCTAATTTTTATCACTTGACGGCGTTTAATCCGTCAGACCCCACGCGTCTCCAATCGGAGACGCGACAGGTGATTGTGTCTGCTATTCCGGGGCCTGACAATTTTATGTCGATAAGACGTCATGTCGATGATTTTACCAGAAACCGGGAGTTAGTTAATTAACGTGCTTTATAACGCAAAGCATTCTAAGGAAATCTTTTCAAATGTGAGTATCGGTTTTTTTAATATGGCAAATAGATCAATGTAATTTCCCGGACAGATAAGTTGTAACTAGAAATTGAGTATGGTCTAATAAATCCTGGTAAATAAACACACTTCTCACCCTTCATCATACCTAGGGTAACACCGGTTAAGTTGCCACACTTTTTGAAATCACTATATCTCTCACTACTAAAAACAAAATACTTGATTCGTTAGAATGGCCAGTACTCCGGTTTATCTACAAATTTATGAAAAGTAAAAATATTATCTTTAATATTTCCTGAGTATTAGCGGACCTCTACATTTTGGGACAACTATCCCACATAGGGGATAGGGCCTAATCCATATAAATTACGTTTAGGATAGATGCCCCGCCGAGAAACAGACCATCTATCCCGCAAAAACTTTGATCGCAATATGCGTTCCCATGCAATCGCACAGAGACATGTGACACGGTCAACTTAGTTGTAGTTGGAGAGTCTTTTGATAATTAATAAAATAACATGCGATTCATCCGCGAAACTAGAGTAATTGGGTGAATCGCCTGGCATTTTGCAAAAAATTATGACGTATTGTTGCCGACAGTGACGAATCGTGGGAAATTCAACTTTTTTACACCAGTATACAAGTAGTAAAGTACACTAGTAGTATTCATTGCATAGTAGTACCAGTGTACTTTAATACTAGTGATTCAAAGTTGAATTTCCCACGATTCGTCACTGTCGGCAGCACTCCGTCATTATTTTCTGCAAAACGCCAAGAGATTCACCCAGTTACAGTCGGGGCAACTGTTCCCTTGGAGCCTATCCTACCTGGAATTACCTACCTAAACATTCAATGTCTTTATTTTCAAACATTTATACTTTATCAAACTCATTAAAATCAGTTTATTGATGCTAATATGGTAAGAAGTCGGTACTTATCAATTTGATCATAAATCTTATTCATTACAACTAACAAGTAACAAACTTAATTAATATCTCATCCAATACATTCGGAAGTAATATTCCTTATACGCAACACCTACTTTTATCATTAACTTCTTTATAATTTTTGCGCATGAAATATTATTAGTATTTCATATGATATATTAACAATATCATATTATAATGAATATTTTGTGATTGTCATGATTTTTATTTGTAACTGATTTTCTTTTTTTGTAGGGTTCCGTGCCCGAAGGGTCCAATAATAGCCCTATTGGTATCACTCACGTACCCGTCTGTCCGTCGTCTATCACACAGGTTTTACAACCAAACGGTTGGAGCCACAGTATTCAAATTGTCACAGTATAAGCATTTTGTTGACCTAAAGCCATACAAATAGTCAAAAATAATAATAATAATAATAATACTCCACAACAATCACACAACGCCATCTAGTCCCAAGCTAAGCAGAGCTTGTGTTATGGGTACTAGACAACTGATAAACATTATATATTTCTAAATACATACATATTATAGATAAATTACACCCAGACACAGAACAAATGATCGTGCTCATCACACAAACATTTGTCCTGGGTGGGAATAGAACCCACGACCTCCGGTATAGCAGTCAGGGTCACTAACCACTAGACCAACAGGCCAGTCAAATTTAAGGAAAAGTTCAAATTTAAAAAATACATTTGGTACGGAACCTTTTTTTTTTTTGGTGGGGTTGGAAATCATTCAATGACTTCTCCCGCGGGAGGGCGTGTCAGGTTCTTACTGACTAAAACGCACCCCTGTTCCTTCCCTGCCTGAGTGCCAGGGGTGCGGTAACTCATTTTCAGAATTTATCGGCTAGGTACGGAACCCTAAATATGCGATGACCGACTCGCACTTGGCCAGTTTTTTCTGTTTGGAGGGAAACCTTCAAAAGGTGCCTGGACTTTTGGGGGATAGACCAGAGAGTGTGGGATTCTTCCCTCACTAAAACCACTACGGTGATCACCATCAGCATATGGAAGGGTCCCCCGTTACCTTCTTCTTAAAAGACCACTCCGATACCCCCCTCTGTGCAACGCCTGTTAGAGCACATTCTTGAGGAGTCTGTAAAAGGGGGCTCCCTTTAGACGTAACTAAGCACTTTCAATAGCATACACAATAAACACAACCTCATTATAAACCAGGTCCCAGGGTGGTATTTTACACAGCCGCCGCAGGAGATGCCCTGGGCGTTGGGGGTCGCGAGACTATCTCCAGCCACCGTAGACGCAGGCCTGTGGACGGCGAGTAATGGGTAGCTCGCCGTCCGATCAGCACCAGGCCCGAGAGTCGACGGCGCGTTGTGTTCCACGCGCGCCTCAAAGAGATGTCAGCAACATTAGACGGTACCCATCATGGCCGATGCATGCATGCCAAGAGGTAGCGGATAAATTGGAAACAAAGCTACTACGCTCCTGGGCACTCAGGCAACTGAAGGAACAGGGGTGGGTTTTAGTCAGTCAAGTCTGACACGGCCTCCCGCTCCACCCAGAGCGTCATACCATTGATAATTTTACAATCCGACAAAAAAAAAATGGGAGATCTTTTAAGAAGTCTCGTTCCCAATCATCAGGTTGGTTTTAGTAAGGTGAAAATCCCAGACTACCTTCCTTATCCCTGAAAGTACAGGCGTCTATTGAAAATTTCGCCTGAAAAAAAATCCTACGTATTATCAAAATTGCTTTATTAAGATCCAGAATTAATATTCTCGCCATATTTTCCGCAAGCACATATTCAGCCACCCACTACATGATAGTTAAATTACGTCGCCTTCCTACGTCTCGAATACGTGCCAAAACTAACAAATACCCTTCTTCACATTTGACATTTTACTTAAACATTAATCGGACCTTCTTTTAGAAAACTGTGCCTAAATAATAAGCCTAAACCAACCTACGCAAGTCACAAAGGGTTTTTGAATATTAAACAAACGAATTCACTTAGTAAACAAAAGACGATCTATATACTCTACAGTCACGTTTGACACAGAAAAAGTTAGCAAGAAACCTTTTTAGGGTTCAGAAAGTCCGAAAGAAAAACGAAACCCTTTTAAGATCACTCGTGTATCTGTCTGTATGTCCATCTGTCACAATTTTCTCCAAAGCTGCTAAACCAATAGAGTTGAAATTTGGTACACACGTATCTATTACCCAAACACGAATGTGTACTCAAAATAAATTATTTCGGAATATGGAGGTCACTTTTGGGATGAAAATCGGAAAATTAAAAAAAAAAAAAAAACAAACTGTGACGTGCGTTAAATTAAATAAAAGGGCACAATGTGAGGATATTGAATGTATTTTTGATGTGAAACATCTATAGCCGCACGTAAAACCGATTTCTGGCGTGGCGACGCGTCGCCACGCTATACAATGTTTTTTTGTTTTGTTATTACACCATCAAATTTGTATGTAATGAAAATAAATGTTTATTTAATAAAGAGTCATCGTTATCTGGAAAAAAATCGTAATATTTTATTTTATCATTATGACATATTTAGTTCCTATCACAATATGTTCTTTTCTGCATATTACTTTTACAAAATAATGTCGATGTTTCACATCTGCCAGGCGTCCCGTGACGGCTCACATTTTTTTTCATAATTCTAAAATATAGGTACAGTTCTAAAGTTATTTAAGAAAATAGATAAAAATGACCGTTCCTCTCGGAGTACCACTCCGAAACCAATATGCTTAAAATTCTTTACTTATAGATTACAGAAAAACTTTTAAAGTAGTTTAAAAAAAAACCTGATTATGTATAATGATTTGTTCGGAACCCCTTGCGCACGAGTCCGACACACACTTGGCCGGTTTTATCATATACCTAAGGATGCGAAGCAAAAACTTTCGTCTAGAGATAATTTTCCGAAATAGGGGAAGTTTGAACGAGTAGGGACAACCCTATCCATTACCTAATCCTGACATGTCGTGCCTTCGTTACTTAGAATAACATCAGCTATCACTCTACATACATCTTTTACAGTTACGGTTTCCTCCCACACAAATTCATAAGACTACCAGGAGATTACATCTGAATAGCTTGTTTTTCTTCTTGTTCAATCTCAGGTGCTCCTTTTTTATATAATAATTGAAAAAGGTTCTACCTATTTTACAAAGGGATGCCACGTAATTTAAACACATAACTTAGGTCCTTCTTTATAAAGGAAACTGGTCAAATGCGTGTCCGATTTTGCACATTAAGGATTCCGTACCAAATATTGGTATTTGTTAGTAAAATATACGTATTAATAAACATAATCACCAAATTTCAAGTTCATAGGTCAATGGGAAGTTAAAATATTTTTGGTAACAAAGTTTTTTGACAGACGACAGACGTACAGACAGATGAACACGTTAGTGACAACAATAGGCCTCCGTTTGAACCCTTCGGGTTTGATTTGACACACACATGAAGAGTTCCGTACGATTTTATTGTTATTTTTTGTTATAGCGGCAACAGAAATACAAATTCTGTGAAAATTTCAACTGTCTACCTATTACGGATCATGAGATACAGCCCTCTGACAGACAGACGGACAGCGGAGGCTTAGTAATACCGTTCCGTTAGTTACACTTCGGGTACGGAACCCTAGAAATAACACTGTGGTAAGTTTAAACACTTAGCAGGTTTTTATATCAACATTTTCCCTTTCTGTAGGTGGTAAAGTGCTGTCTGGTCATTCTAAGATAGTTTTGTTCTATATACAGCTGAATTTGATGGTTGCCATCTTGAATAGGGTATCCTGTGTTCATTTTTGTGTAATAAATAATTTATTTATTTGGGAAAAAACAAACAATTGTACAATGTGTGTTATATTAAAATATGCAATAGCAAATAACACTAAAAATAAATCTTTTTCTAAAAACAGCATTAATGTTGATTATTAAATGAACCAGCAAGTAAAATACTGGCTTAAGGAAGAGTGGGAGCGTGATGGGGACTTCTCGCTATCTCTTTTGGTACGTGCGTAACTTAATGGCGATGACGTCATACTTATGTGTGTGCATCCTTTTTCTGTCACTAAACAGTTTCCCCTTCCACAAGATTTGAAAGGTTTCTAACTTGCTGAATTTTGAACGGATTTGAAAAATTCTTTCGATTTTGGAGAAAGTAACTTTTTGATACAAATAATAAAAACAATTGAGTCGAACACCCTAATCCGCTAATAATTATTTAAAGTAAGCATAATTATAAAGTGGATTCGCTAGGGTAGCCCGCGAAATTCAAATTTTCGTACGTTTTTTGCAATTTGCAGGTCAGTGTCAGGTTGTATCATGGTCAAAATTTGAATCGCGGCCGTAGCAAATATGTGTCAATAGAATAATTATAATCATTAAAATCATCAATACATCTCTCTCAGTTAGAATTGATACCAAATATCTTGATTTCATGAAATACTTACATTTGGCATCAAAACGGTTTACGTATACAGGCTGTAACGGAAGGTGTGGTCATATTTTAAAATCCGGTTCTGCCCATGGAAATGAACCACTTTCTCTAAGAAAAAATAGAAAATTCCCAAAAAAAAAATTAGACTTTCCATACAAAGCTATTATCGGTTGATCAATATTTGTATGGGAGGTAGGTAGGTGAGAATATCCTTGGATTTTCTTGAAGAAAGTTGTTCATATCGGTGGGCAGATTCAGTTCTTAAAACATGACTACACCTTTCCGTTACACCCTGTATACCTACTTTCCCGTTGTCTATTTTTAATCTGCCTAGCATTTTCACAATCTGTTGGGGTCGCTCCAGTCCAGCCGGATTTAGCTGAGTACCAGTATTCTACATGGAGGGACTGCCGATTTGTCTTCCACAACCCAGCAACTAGGTAATACGATAGCTTTTTGCAAGACAAAGTTCCCCCTCGGCAAGACTGGTATCAGATATTCGGGCTTCTGACTACCAGTAACAACTGTCAATGATCTTCAAGTGTAACCCGGGATCAACGGATAACATGTTTTCCGAGACACGAAGGAATTTATGTATCTTAAGATGGTCACCCATTTACTGGCCCACCTCGGCAAGCGTTGCTTTACCTAGAAGTTTGACCAGTGCGGCTGTTATTAACATATCCACGAGCGCCTCGGCTGATTTGTTTCACAAATCGTTAGTTAAATGAGAGCTAAAAATGTATTACTTTTACTGGATGTTTTAGCAAAGAATTATGCTGCAACTGATGCATTTCTTACCTTTTTTTTGGCGGGGTGGGAAATCATCCAGTGACATCTCCCGTTCTGGGTGGAGCGGAAGGGCGTGTCAGACTCTTACTAACTAAAACCCACCCCTGTTCCTTCCCTGCCTGAATGCCCAGAGGTGCGGTAACTCTGCTAAGAATTTATCCGCTACCCCTAGTCATTGTTACACCTTACGTAAAACACAAAATCTGTCGAGAGAGACTAGAACCAGCGCCACAGGGTATCTTATTGTGGGATCCAGTGTCACATCTCATGTAACATTTTTTATGAAACAATACAAAAACAAAAAACTTATTACTTTTGAGACTCTCATTCTCTTGTCATTTTCAAAAAAAAATCTCTGACTTATTTCGACAACTTAACCAACTCAAGGCAATTATAACAGCGAGCTAATAAAGTGAACATTTAACTCGTTCCATTTACGAGATCAATACCTGCAATGGAACGTAACCGTCAAACAAAAGTAAAGTAGGTACAATTAGCTACTGCACAGAACGAACGGCCAACTTTACAGTTACGGCCAATTTCAGAGAACGAATTTTGTAAGTCACCGACAGAAGTACAAAAGTTCCCGTACAGTTCAGTCGCAAGCGATTCTCTGTAATTAAAAATTCTAATGAATCCTTCTCTGGCGTTTCGGATGAACGTTTAAGCTGCACGTGGTGGAGGTATTTCGGTATAATCGTTTGCTACAATTAAATGCAAATTGATCGGAGAATGCAAGTTTTGAATCTGTTGGAACTAGTTTTCGGTAAAGGTAATCTAGGTTAGGCATTCAAGTTGCTGCACTACGTTAGTATTATGTTATCTGTGGCTGCACTTACATACTTAGTACCTACCTACTGGTTTTAGATCTAAGGATTCTTAAAATTAAACCTTAAAATTCATGTATACTTATTGATTAACTGTTTTGGTGCACAATAAAGTATTATTCTATTCTATTCTATTCTATTCTACTCTACTCTATTGTATTCTATTCTATTCTATTCTATTCTATTCTGTTCTATTCTTAACCGTTGTCATCCGACTGCTCCAGAAGGAGGGAAATATTTTTTGAGAGTGTATTATGTACCTATGAATGTTTGTTCGTCTATTTAAATGGCACGCCCTAAACCTTTGGATGGATTGCAACAAATTAGGTATCATTAGATTAGTCTTGATAGCCAAAGTGACCCATGTGATATGAATTGATGAAAACAAAAACAAAATGGCGACCGCCATTAGATAAGTGTTTTTTTTTTGTGACATGGTCATAAGGAGTATCTAAATAAAAAGCTTGAAAAGACAATTCTAAAACTATAACACACTTAAATGTAGCAAATTTAAAAAAAAAATCAAAAAATCCCGTCCGACTAACAACCAAAAGTAAAAGTTTCAAACAAGTCACTTTTCAATCAGTCTGATGCAGCTGGTGGCGTCAAATCTGTGATTGAACTAAAATAAGTTTCTATTGGGTTTTTTTTACCGGAAGAGTGATTGAGTACAGGAACTTGTAAAAGTAGAGCACATATAGTACTGAAAAGATCGATCTAATACCGAGGACATATATAAAGTTGTTTCATACGAGTTATACGGTTTAAAAAAATATAGTACGGTTAAATATGGTACGGTTTAAAAAATATTCTAAATTGTTTAAGAAGATTTGTGTTGCTGCTAAATCAAAATTCTTAAGCGAGACAATTAAAAATTCTGATAATAAAGTAAAAGCCACTTGGAAAATAATAAATAATGAAACGGGAAAGTCTGTTAAAAAAGTAAATCAGCTAGAGATTCTATTCGAAAACAAATTAGTTAGTAAACCAGCTGACGTAGCTCAGGCATTTAATGAGTTTTTTGCCCACATACCTATAACTACAACTCGCTTCTTAAATTCATCCCCGTCTAAAGCTGAAAGTCTTTTGAACGGTAGTGTACCTAAGTGCAATCAATCATTTAGTTTTGAGCATGTAACACCACTTGACGTAGTTAACGTTTTTAACTCTCTAAAATCAAAAAACACAGGGGATTACTGGGGCATCTCAATTAAACTTTTGAGTGATATAATAGGCATCGTAGCGCCTTATCTTGCTGTAACTTTTAATAAATGCGTGGACTCAGGAACTTTTCCTGATCTCATGAAGTGTAGTAAAGTCATACCTCTATTTAAATCAGGCAATAAAAATGATATAGGCAACTTCAGGCCTATTTCCATCCTGCCTGCATTTAGCAAAATTTTTGAAAAGTTAATACTGAAGCAGTTGCTAACATATTTTAATGTAAATAGCCTCCTTCATAATGATCAATATGGCTTTACAAAAGGTCGATCGACTACAGATGCGGGTGTTGCTCTCCTAAAACACATATTCAACGCATGGGAGAACTCGCAAAATGCAATCGGAGTTTTCTGTGACCTCTCCAAAGCTTTTGATTGCGTACACCATGACACGCTTTTGCGTAAGCTGCGTCATTATGGTCTCCAAAACGAAGCTCTAAATGTAATTGATTCATATTTATGTAATAGGTTCCAATGTGTAGATATCAATGGTGTTAAGTCTTCCGGGCTACCAGTTTATTTAGGTGTGCCTCAAGGCTCGATATTGGGACCATTCTTGTTTTTGGTGTATATTAATGATTTACCATATTTTTTAAAGGGTATCTGTGACGTAGTACTGTTTGCAGATGATACCTCTCTTATCTTTAAAGTAGATAGGAATAGAAATTATTTTGATAACGTAGATAGCGCTCTCTCAATGGTTACGGATTGGTTTACGACAAATAACTTAGTTCTTAATGCTAAGAAAACTAAATGTATAAAGTTTGCCTTACCTAATGTTATAAATCTAGGACCTAATGTCATCTTAAATAAAGAAGTGCTTGAAACTGTGGACTCGGCAGTTTTTTTGGGTATAATTGTTGATTCCAAACTTCAATGGGGCGCACATATATCAGGCCTATCAGGAAGGCTCAGCTCTGCCGCCTACGCCGTCAGAAAAGTTAGACAATATACTGACGTTGACACAGCACGGTTAGTCTATTTTAGTTATTTCCATAGTGTTATGTCTTATGGTATTCTTTTGTGGGGTAAAGCTGCGGACATACAAAATATATTTGTTTTACAAAAACGTGCTGTACGAGCAATCTATAGGTTAGGGTCAAGAGTTTCTTTACGAGAAATTTTCAAAGAGATTGGAATTCTCACGGTGGCATCTCAATTCATTTTTGCAAACATATTATACATTAGACAAAATATACATTTGTACAAAAAGACCAGTGATATCCACAATTTTAACACCAGAAATAAGTATAAACTTCATGTTCCTTCCCACCGTGTTCGTAGGGTTCATGGTTCGTTTGAGGGTCTCGGTATCGAATTTTACAATAAGCTACCCCGTTCTTTTCTTGACTTGCCTTTTAATTCATTTAAAACTAAAGTTAAATCTAGTCTCTGTTCGAAGGCATACTATTCCATCAACGACTACTTAGAAGATAATAATAGTTGGTCGCTGTGTTGAACGCAAGACAATGTTACACTTGATGTTCTTTCTCCATATTTAGCTTATGGTTATAACAAATTATATGAGTTCATATAATAATTGTCTACCAAATTTAGTGTGATGGCCCTAGTTCATCACTTGTGGCTTCGAATCACAGCCCTTTGATAGTTTCAATCTTTGTTCTTGTAAGCAGGCACACCAGTTATGTATGGAGGCTTCTTTAATTTGGTTTAGTGTTTATGCTTGAGTTGGTTTTTAATGGCATGATTGAGTGTGCTAGCTGGCAAGTGGCGGATTATTTAATTTTATGATTATATTTTAGACGACATATATTTATTTTTCTGTTTTACATAATGTTGAGATTGTTGCTTAGAATTATATAGATTCAAGTTCTTAAAACTTAGCAGACAGATGTGTTGCTGGGGAGTTTGTTGGCCACTTCTTCTTCACAGCTAAAACACTAGGAAGTGGTGACGGGCGGGCGTTTTTTGGGGGACTGTCTTTATGTAGAACTTTGACGTTCAAAAAGTGCTGGTTCTCAGCCTAGTTTGAATAAATGACTTTTGATTTTGATTTTGATTTTTTTAAATTATTTTAAACCGTCACCGTAAGCAAAGTTATACAATCCCTGTAGACCAGGGATGGTGAACCAGTACGGCACATAACGCACACTGGCACGCGTGCCAGCCGTGGCACGCGGCGTAATATTTCGGGCACGCCAGTGAGATATTAAATATCTAGATAATTTTAAACAACAGAAATCACACTGATTTTCTACGTATAAACATAGTATACGACTGTAGATCGCTGTACGAATTTCGGGTTACAAATTAAGAGTTAATAGGATCTAGTTTCTTTTTGTGCATTAAACCACAAAATCAAGACTCTTTGCTGGCACGTCTTGACCACATTATTATTTTTTAAATATTTAATGTCACGTTCTCCAATGAAGGTTCGCCATCCCTGCTGTAGACAAATGCTTATTATCAGACCAACACTAAAGGTGCCCATAAAATTTGCTAGACAAAAACCTATGAATACAAATCAAGCTGATACCAGACAAAAAGCATTGTACCTACCTCACATTTCACCCTGAACACTTGAAATCTTCAACAAAAGCTTTTTAGGTCTTAAGTGAAGGATAAGTGGGAATTTACCCAAATTCTAGCGAGACAGGGATAAAAAAATAAAGTGACTTTTTAGCTACCCGCTGTAACGTTGCTCTTTTTGAACTTGACCTTGAAAAATATACCCCTGGCTCCTGTAAGTCTGAAAGGGTGAGGTGTACTGAAGTCATAAATCGTCGCTGATTTTGTGGATAATAACGTTTCAAAAACCAAAGAGTTTCTATAAACCTGAAAGCCTTTAAAACAGATGCATAAATTAAGGTGCGGTCTTCAATTTTCAGGTCTGGTTAAGTAGCTATAACTTGGGATTATGGCACTAAATACGTACAATGTAGAAAGATAAAATGTCACGTCGTATTATCAAGTACTTTTGATACTAATTTTTGCTTTAACTTTTTTTCAACATTCTTATCATCTTTTCGGTTTTTAGTCAACCTGAAGAGACTACTCACACAAAGTGAAAACAATAAACTTTCATAACCCTTGATGGATTGGTGGATGTCACAATGTCTTCGAATTTTTGGTTCTAGGACATACCGGTTTCCTCACGGTGTTTTCCAACACCGTTTTTACCTCGCATTGGGCCTGCGTGGGGAATTACGGCCCACGCCCTTTCAGAGATAGGAGGCCTGTGCCTTAGCAGTGGGGACATTAAAAGACTGATAATGATGATAAACCTTGATGGAATAAAATCTTTACGTTATTAATTTTTTTATTTTTTTTTTATTTAGAAAATAAATTTAAATAGAATAATACAATAGTACACGAAAACAGTTACACAAATCTTTTACACGAATTAAATCTATGGGTAAAATGGCGGTTTTTGGGTCCACCAGACAAAACTTTTAATTATGATTCGATTTTTCAAAGTAATTTTTAATAAAAGTTTCAAATGAATATGTAGGACGAATCTATGTATTACCCACTTATTTCATTGAGACAAGTATGGCTTAGGTACATTAGCTGCAAATAGTAGTAAATCTAAGCCCATTAATTCACTATACCGATATCATTTTAGCACTGCTGTAGTGTACGTACGCCTCCCCGAAGCGTTACCATTTTAACCAGTCTTATATTTCTCGCATTCAGCGAACTTTCACGGTCCCCACAGGGTTTCCTGCCAAGTTCGTGGGTATGATTTAATGAGTCACCGCGACCCTGGCACAAGTAACTGAAGGAGACGGGTAGATTTTAGTCAGTAAGAGGCTGACACAACTTCCGGCTCCAACCAGAGCTATTTTATGATTTCTCTACCTAAAAATAAATATTTTCAAAAAGCCCGACTGTAAAAAACAACTAAAAAGTTCCAAACATGTCACTTTTCAAGTAGTATGATGTATTTGGTGACAAATGTTTTAGTTCAATTATTGATTTCATGCCACCAGCTGCATCCTACTGCTTGAGACTTGATTTTTTTGGAACTTTTTAGTTGTTGTATACAGTCGGGTTTTATTTTAAATATTCATTTTTAGGGTTCTGTACACAAAGGGTAAAACATTACCATATTACTAAGACTGCTGTCCGTCCATCTGTCTGTCCGTCTGTCACCAGGCTATATCTCATGAACCGTGATAGTTAGACAGTTGAAATTTTTAGAGATGATGTATTTCTGTTGCCGCTATAACAACAAATACTAAAAAACAGAATAAAATAAATATTTAAGGCTCCCATACAACGAACGTCATTTTTTTGCCGTTTTTTATAGATAATGGTACGGAACCCTTCGTGCGAGAGTCCGACTCGCACTTGGCCGGATTTTTGAAGAAAGAAAGAAAAAGAATTTATTTGCCACAAATTAACGACATACACAACAATATGATTTTGCTAACTTAAGTCTTAACCCTTATCGATAGTGTCAGTAGATCTTATATTTTTATGTTATTTTTTTATTTATATTTTTATTTTTATTTTCTAGTGTTATATTTTTGGAACTGCCTCCTCGAACCCTTTATTTTGTTACCCCACCTAAAATATAATTCAATGACTTTCATTTAATTAAAAGGAAAGCGCCATAAAGGAAGAAACATACATAGGCTGATAAACACATTACCCTCCCTTGCGTCACGCTGCCGTGTTAAAAAGAATGTTGCCTCACACATTTATTGCCCAAACATATTATAATCTCCCTACTTTACAAAACTGCCGAGAATCAACAGCTTAAATAACTCGCATAATCAACAATCCGCACAAAATTCCAACACTCCTCGTTTCCACAATTCAGTACCTCCCCACAATCATTGAGCCTTTTGTTCTGAACGTCAATAAAAGTGCGTGCGAATGATGTGTGGTACTGTTTCTGTTTACACCAGTTTAACGCGTACGGCAAACATGAAGGGAAATGCGATCGTAAAGTTGTGCTCAGTCGCTGATACGATCAAACGGAACGCCTTTGGTCTTGTGTTCAGGCTTTTGAGCCACTTTACTCCATGTTTTTGGTAAGAATAATTGTTTGGAGTGGGCCGATTACCTTGAAAACCAGCCAAGTGCGTGTCGGAATATGCACATTTAGAGTTCCGTACCATATGGAGGAAATCATATTTTGGTATTTGTTAATAAAATAAAATCCTACTCCCACTAATATTATAAATGCGAAAGTTTGTATGTTTGTGTTTCAATCACGCAAAAATTGCTGACGGGATTTGAATGAAATTTCGCACACAGATAGATTATAACCTGGATTAAAACGTAGGCTAATTATTACCATGCGCGCGAAGCCACTGGCAGAATCACCAAATTTCAAGTTCTTATGTTAATGGGAAGTAAAAAATTCTTCGGAACAATTTTTTTAGTCAGAAGGACAGACAGACAGACGGACAGACAAACAGACGGACACGTTAGTGACAGCAATAGGGCTCCGCTTAAATCTTCGCGTATGGAACCCCAAAAAGGTAGATAGTTTTTTTTTTTTTTGGGTGGTGGGAAATCATCTTATGACTTCTTCCGCTCGAGGGTGGAGCGGAAGGGCGTGTCAGACTCTTACTGACTAAAACCCACCCCTGTTCCTTCCTGCCCTACATGCCGAGGGGCGAGGTAACTCTTTTGAATTTATCCTCAACCACCGGGTAGAAGGTAGATAGGTCAAATTTGATGCGGACGGCGGAGAATGGAGTGATGTGGCGCAGCTTGGGTGACAATAATATTATAAGCCTTATTTATGAAATTCGTTAATTATATGCTTAGTTCAAATACTGATTAGAGGATTCTAAATTCAAATTCTCCGTAGAAACTTTTAAATTAGGAACCTGCTAATCAGTGTTTAAACTAATCACATAGTTATTTTTTACACGACTGCCCAAAAACTAGAGTGTTATGTTTTCAGGATTCATGTATGTTTGTGAGTTTCTTTATTCCACCATAACTTCTAAACGGCTTAACAAGCTGGTGAAAATTAAAAAAATATATAATGGTGGAGCAATGGTTCATGAAAAAAAAAGGAGATATTTTTTTTTTCGTAATAATTTGACTATGTACCTACGTATTATCATCGTCTAGAGCTTGCTTAGTACATAACAAAAATATACAACAGTAGTATTAAATATACATTCATTCACTAATAAAATAACAAAATAATTCCGCGTTATGATTTTTTAATTATTTTTTTTATTTAATTCACTTTTTGACAAGGCAGGCGTGTATTTATTTATTTTTTTAATTTTATAGCTTGTTTTATAAATGAGGCCTTAAATGTCCAGCTGTGCACTGCACTAGGCTGAGTTAATTGTAGATATTGTATTGGCCTTATCGGTCACGACATTTTGATATATTTGGGACATATCTTTGGTTAGTAACTTAGCAAGAACTTAAAACTTCACAAGGTTGGTTCTCATTAGTCTTTTCTGTTGGTTTTTTTTACACAATGGATCGCCATCTTTGGGAATGCCATGCTGAAAATAATTGGACATGGCTGTTTTTGATCCTAAATATTCAGAGTTGTGTGTTCTTTTAAGTATTGTGTCTGATATAGGCACAAAGCTGCATTTAAGGCGCAGTTATACGACTTGTAATGATTTTTAAATGAACATCACGTCTAAACGACTAGTTTTATTTCTTTGAAAAATATATTTGTTATTTTAAACAATGTTTTTAGTAATTTGTTATGTGAATATTTGAAATTATATTTTTTTATCATAGTGTAATTAATTTGTAAAATTATATCAAAACTAAGCGTATTTTTATGAATCCTTCACCATTTTAAAGATCATTTAATTATTTCTATTTTAGTATACGTGTTTTAGTATAATACCTGTTGTTTTATGTATAATAAATTAATAATGAATCTAATTTCGGAGAGCGCTCCTTGATGGGCGAGTCCTATTACTGGGTGGATGTACGACGTGTTACGTGAGCTCAGCACAGAACACGTAAGATAACTATTCAAGGTCGTTTCCAGTTATTAGCGCCGCTAAATGCTGGTGGTTGACATTTTCGCAATAAATGGTTTATAGAGAAAATTATGTGAGCTTTAAAATATGGTAAGGTTATTATCCAAATATAAACGTAAACGTTTACACGTTCAGATGCCTGAATAAAAAACTCGACTCCTGCCTTTGAAATGTACCAAACCCATTTACAATATTAAGTGTAAAATTGAAAACTATAAAAGTCGAGCGTATCGATATCGCAACCAATTACGGGAGTATCATCAATCAATACGCGCATAAAACGCTCGTAAAACGCCTGACAATTGCCTTTTATTCTAAACGTTATGTTTAAGCCTTACCAAGGTCATGTTGTACTGGGCGAGTCATTAATAAAGGGATAAGTGTAATTGTTTTGTACGTTGAATAACTAAATGTAGCCTTGTGTAGTCTAGGCTTGGGGTATTATAAAATTTAAAAAATCCCTTACGCTTAAAAGAAAAGCGAACATTTAAAAATCACAAAATAACTGATGACCTTGAAACGGTTAAACCGATTTTGATGAAACATGTCAAAGAACCATTGCTAGAAAACCTGATTTCAAATTAAAAAAATACCGCATCCGAATTGGTTCACCCGTTTATGAGCTACGGTGTCACAGACAGACACACACACACAGCGGTCAAACTTATAACACTCCTCTTTTTGCGTCGGGTGTTAAAAAAAATAGAAAACTGGCTTCTGCCAGCGGCTTCGCCCACGTGTAATAAGTACCTCATTATAAACTACTTATAGCCTATGTGCTATTCTAGACTAAAATCTACCTCTGTGCCAAATTTCATGCAGATTCGTTCAGCCATTCTGGTGTATTGAGCATTGATAATATTTTTAGGAAGTAGGATTATTTGTTGATATGTATTCTAAGCAAAAGAAAGACCAAAGAAATAGAAAAAGAAAGAAATAAAGAGAGTTGTAGACTTTACCTACGTGAAAGTTGACAACTTTCTATTCTGTTCGAGAAGAGTTAGTACTCGTTTGTGTATGAAGGTAGTTCTCCACTTCGACTATGAAAGATTATAGACGGTACGTCACTGAACATTAAATGAAGCAGGATCGTTAACATGTGTGAGTGACCTTGACGAAGGTAACGATGACGTATCGGCTTCTCATTTTGTCTATGTGAGCTTATTTCGCGTGTACAGATACAAGCCAGCTACTCATTATGGTACTTCAGATTGGTGGTTTTGATATTCCGTCTACCTACCTTTCATAGTCTTATGTTCTTCATTAAACTCTTGCGTTTCTGGCGAATAGCGAATAGGCCGTAAACAATTTAAAAAACGGCCGAGTGCGTGTCGGACTTCGCATATTTAGGGTTCCGTACCAAATATATTTTTGACTAATTGTATACTTTTGGGTCAACAAGACGCTTAAACTGTGAAAATTTAAAGAGTTTAGCTCCAAGCTTTTGGCTGTAAAACCTTTGTGACAGACGACGGACAAACAGAAAGACGGACACGCGAGTGACAGCAATAGGGCTCCGTGTGGATCCTTCGGGTACAGAACCCAAATAAAAATCTATGGTGTCTGTTAACTACGCGTGCGACGTGTTAATTAATCATCCGTTAAAACAATTACAGTAAAGTTTTGAAACATTTGTGGTATTTGAAAGGAACCGTGATGGAACGCAACTATGAGGTCACGGGAGTCCGGTGGATGCGAGACGTACAAGATAGGTCGAAGTAGGGACACTTGTGGGAGGCCTATGTCCAGCAGTGGACGCCTTTTGGCTGAAATGATAATGATCATGACGACGGCAAGTGGTTCCTGTACTTCTTAGCTCAGAAAGTCTTGATGATTGATAAACATTCTTTGAGGTACTGACAACCAAACAGGCTTATCTTAATACTGGCATATTTTTTAAATTTGTTTATGGTTTCGCACGTTTTGTGCATTTTAGCTAGTGTCAAGTTAAGAAAGTATTTAGTTTTAGCTACAGAATCCTGTAATTTTTTTCCTATTAGAATGCAGATGTAACAAATTCTAATGTTTTTGCAGTATTTGGCAGCAAAGGAGTCGAATCAGCTTTCTTGACAAACTTCGCTGAGATAGTCAATACTACGACAAAATTCTCAGCTTTATTTCACCGAGATCGCGCCTTTTTCAATGATTATCATATGACGTAGACACTTAAAACACAAAACTACACCAATTGTACATCACAATATACACTGGGAATCAATTTGCGAATAATTAAAAAAGCCACTGAACTTCACTCGAGAAAATCCCGCCGAATACTCCATGTTGTTCTTGAAAGGAACCAAGATGAAAAGCAACTATGAGGTCATGGGAGTCCGCTGAATGCGAGACGCACAGGACCGGTCGATGTGATGACACTAGGGGGAGGCCTATGTCCAGCAGCGGACGCCTTTCGGCTGAAATGATGATGATGGAAAGCGGTCCTTGTACTTCTTAGCTCAGAAAGTCTTAATGACTCATAAACATTATTTGAGGTACTGACAGCCTAGCCATAGCATAATACTATCATAACAGCTCCCAAACCTTGTCTTCAATCACTTGGAACAAACGGTCAAAGAGGAAAGAAGTTCCCTTAAGATGTGACTTCGGAATTGTTAATGTTTGTATAGTGAAAGTTGGGTTGTGGCTTTGTAACGCTTGTACTAAGACGATTTATCTATTTGATATGCTTTAAAAAAATAAATAGCCATATAATTCATATTCACAGGTTTGTTGTTGTTGTTGTGTGTGTGTGTTGTTGTTGTTGTTGTGTGTTATTTATTTGCGAGTATGTTGTTAACATATGACATCCAACAGCCAGCATTGGACCCGCGTGATGTATTACGGCCCACACTCTCACAGAAACGAGGCCTGTGTCCCAGCAGTGGGGACATTAAATGGCTGATTATGTATGTATGTTTAGATAACAGAATTATGTCACAAAGCTTTTTTAAATTATTTTACAACGTTGCCTGCGTTCAGGATCATAGTTAATTCATTGAGAATTTTTCAGGTGTAGTCATAAGCTTAAACAATTTTTCCTAAGGAACCAATCAAATTCATTGCGAAAAAAATTTGCTGTCCTTGTTTTTGTCGAATTTTGCATAATTGTGTAGTGTAGGTAAATGTATTGAACAGCAATTTTTATGTTTAATATTATTTAAACTTGAACAAAAACTCAAACTTTAAAAAAAAATTGATATTATTTAATGAGTAGGTAACTACTATTAACTCCTTCTTTTTTTATGGGGTTTGGGAAATCATCCAATGACTTCTCCCGCTCTGGGTGGAGCGGGAGGGCGTGTCAGACTCTTACTGACTAAAACCCACCCCAGTTCCTTCCTTGCCTGATTGCCCAGGGGTGCGGTAACTCATTTTCAGAATTTATCCGCTACCCCTAGGCATGCAGGCACCGGCCACGATGGGCCTCGTCAGTGGTGGCTGACAATCATCTCTCTGAGGCGCGCGTGGAACACTACGCGCCGCCGACTCACGGGCCTGGTGCTAATCGGACGGCGAGCTACCCACTGCTCGCCGTCCGCAGGCCCGGGTTACTTTTAACCCCTAAATAATTATTTTGTCAATACAAGACACCCTGTAGAAAACGTAAATAACTTCAAGAAGTCACGTAGTAACTGCGTCAATGCCATCGAAAATTAATTTATCTAGCCCGATAAAATAACTTAGTTATCGCATTATTTCAAAGTCTAGCCTTACATAAATACTAAAATAATTTGATAAATGTAGAACCAAGTCAGCCTGTTCAAATGTTCATAACTCATTCGACTTTGTATCAATTTCAAGCATTTAAACAGCTGAAATAACTCGCTTGGAACTGGAACCGACTTTTAAAATAAAAGTTTAGAAATCTTTGGACTACGTTTTATTTTGACGTATTATCACAGAATAAATTGACACAGAAGGCCAGCTCTATACATTGGCATAAAAACAGGTATGCATGTACCTATGGTACACCTGCCATGGTCGCGGGCGTCTGCCTAGGGGTCGTAGATAAATTCGAAACACAGTTACTGCGGTACTGAGCACTCACGCAACTAAAGGAACAGGGGTGGGTTTTAGTCAGTAAAAGTCTGACACGCCCTCCCGCTCCACCCAGAGAGGGAGAAGTTCAATCTGCTAGCCTTTTCCCAAATATCTTGGGTCAGCTTCCAGTCTAACCGGATGCAGCTGAATACCAGTATTTTACATGGAGCGACTGCCTATCTGACCACAACCCATTACTGGGTAATTCCTCTTGGTAAAACTGGTTGTCAGACTTTCGGGCTTCTGACGACCCGTAACGACTATCAAAGATCCACGATTGACAGCCGGGACCAATGGCTTGACGTGCTTTCCGAGGCACGGAGAAGTCTCGGTATGTAAAGATGGTTAACCATACATAGACCAACCCCGGCAAGCGTAGCTTAACCTGATGGATCGACCCGTGCGGCTGTTATTACTTTAGCCACTAGCTCTTCCAGAGCGGGAGAAGTCATTGGATGATTTCCCAAACCCACAAAAAAAAATGTTCGAAAGAGTCACCTTGCCCTAGCACAGGAAACACGGAGGTTGTCACGCTCTGGATGACAGGTCTAACCCTACATCCTTTTCTGTACCTCTGACAACGTATATGCATTTCATGATGATCGGTTCAGCAGTTTAGACATGAAAAGGTAACAAACAAACGAACTTATTTTCGAATTTATAATGTTAGTTAAGGCGCTATTAACTGCCAACGACCTCGAGTGGTTAGCTAACGTGTTCTATGTTGAGCTCACGTAACGCGTCGTATACTAAAATATAAATAAATAAATGATATTTAAACTATTGAAGGTTTCATAAAAATACGCTTTACCTATAGTTTTTGCGTGATTCTCAATGTTTTATCCGAGTTAGACATAACTTTACAAATTAATTACACTATGTTATATAAATATATTTCAAATATTCACATAAGTATTAAATTACGAAGAAAATGGTCAATTTTGATTTAATTCATCAAAATTATTTTATTAATTAAGTTTTTTTTTTTAAACAAATAAGTCTAGTCGTTTAGACGTGATCTTCAATTAAAAATCATTAAATGTCGAATAAGTGCGCCTTAAGAATAAATATCTCAAACAAATGATAGCAGTGCACGTAGATTTGCTGTACGTGAAGTGTTTGCATGCGTTTTCGCTCGTATAACCTTCTGCGTTATCATTTTCATGGTACGTGTGCATGATTTCGTCACGTTAGGTCATTTAGTTGGCTGGACGATTTGAAGTCTTTGACCGTGCTAGACAAAAACAAATCAAAGGGAAATGAACGACTTTTTTCCATGTTTTTTTTTATGCGCAGGTTTTTCAGAGTTTTTTCGTTGAATGTGCTTTATGTGCGATTTATTGATGTCGGTGTTTATGTTTTGTGTAGTTTTATTTTAGTTTTAGGGGTCTTTAGACCCGCATACTCCTTTATTTGTGGTTAGTTTTTCTGTGTTTCTGTGTTTGAACCATGTCGAGTTTCTGTTGATGTTAGCAATTTAAACATAAATGTTAGAAACAGACTGAAGTTGCAAATGTTTGATGTATATTTATTTTATTAGTTACTAGCATTTTGCCGCGACTTCCTTCGCGTGAATTTCGAAAATGCAGCCCATAATGAATAATATAATTTATAGCCTACATCACTCATGAATAATGTAGCTTTCTACTGGTACAAGAATTTCAAAATCGGTTCAGTAGTTCCAGAAATTAATACCTACAAATAGACTAACAAATTTTACCTCATTATAATATTACTAGCACTTCGCCCGCTACTTCGTCCGCGTGGATTTCTAAAAAGCCACGTTATTTGTGAGTATCATAGGCTATAGCCTATGATACTCACAAATCGCGTGGCTTTCTATTGGTAAAAGAATTTTCAAAATCGGTTCATCCAAAGATTACCTCCTACAACCTCACAAACTCACCAACTTCACCTCTTTGTAATATTAGTATAGATTATTAGTGTCACACACACACACACACACACATATATATTACACACACACACACACACACACACACATTTACATATATAGCACATAAAACTCCAGTTTTTAAACCAGACGGGCATTATTGTACACGGGTGCTGTAACAAGGGTAGGGAGAAATATCTAATTAGGGAGCACTGCGTTCTACCAACAAATACTTGAGAAAAACATATGTTGGTAAACTTTTTTGGGTCTGTCCGGTCCCCTCTGATTACGATGAAACGAGTGCGTCAAATAATAAACACACGTCCGAACCTTGCAAAGGGAACACCGCCGAAGTTATGCGAATAACGCGAAAAGGTTTCTACCATTCATCATCGCCAACAAACTGAAGTCAACTCCTCTACAACAATGTGGCAGTTTCCACAATCCGCTTTGGAAAAATATTTCACATTCGCCTTTGACCTACTTTGCACATGCGCGGCATATCTAAATTTAACATAAAGCCTCGAAAAATTTCCCTGTGACGCGGCGCATTGCGGCACAACCGGCAAATATTGTGACAACTACGAACCGCCGAGCATTCGGAATTGAGCGCGCACACAAGTTTCCATCGCACGAAAGTGCAAACTTGAACAATTTCGAACTTATCTACTACATGGAAATTCCTAAATAAACTTTGAGATTTTCAAGTCATTTCGCTACATATTTTACTTGTGAATTTGAAGCTGTCAGAGTATTTTAAGAGCCTGAATATGAGATGGTAACATTACAGAAAATTGCATTTCACGTGTGTGAATAGGCAGGATAGTATTTCAGTGTAAAAAATGACAGGCATTGGACCTTTCCCGGTCAGTTTACTGGCTCAACGTACATTTTTCTGTCCACAGACAGATTGCCGCGAGTTAGAAAGCTTTGATAATTTATAGCGACGGGCACTACCACGCTTTCCGTGTATTTTCTATCACTGTTTTTTTCTGTGAAACCTTTACGAAATATGGTTTGGATTTTGGGTTTGATTTACTCTTAGAATACTTAATAAATAATCCTTATTGGGAGTTACTTGTTTGAGCCGTTTGGGGTTGAAACACTAGGGCCAATGGGGTCCGAGGAGTCCTTATAAGCCCGATGACAACCTGAGTTTGTCCGCGGATCTTAAGAGGTTAACGTTTGCTTGGAAAAAAAAAATTAACCTCTTAGGATCCGAAACTCAACTATGAGTTTGAAAACAAAAAAAAATATTAAATAAGTGAAAAAAAAGCGTGAATCGGCTGACAACCCGGGTTTTTCCGCGGATCCTAAGCGGTTAAGTTATTTAGTTTAGTTGTGTCATTTAGTTGTATTGTAGATGATATTGTTCGCTGACTTGATATTTAAAAAAAAAAAACCAGCCAAGTTCGTGTCTGACTTCACACATCGGACATTTTAGAGCATTTAGGGTTCCGTACCATATGACGGAAATCAATACTTTGGTATTTGTTAGTAAAATATACGTAATAACAAACGTTATCACTAAATTTGAAGTTCATATGTCAATGGGAAGTTAAAAAATTCTTCGGAACAAAATTTTGTGACAGTCGACGGACAGACGGACGGACTGTGAAACCATAATACCTACCATAATTTGAATATTCGCTGTTATATTTTACCTCTTTGAAATATCTAAGTAAAAGGGTAAACAAAACATCATAATTTTCCTCAAACAATATCTTTCCAAGACTTCATAGATAATTCACCAAGTAAGAGCATAGTACCTAAAGCCTGTGGGTGACCCGCAATAAGTCGGAGAACAAACTTTACACTCAGTATTTAGTGCTAGTATACTTGTACTCGTATACCAAGACTACTCGGCGTCCCAAGTCAGGCACACTCGTAAAGTAGCTCAATCTAGTGTAAAAAGAGTTATGTCCGCAATTTCCTCTACTCACTCACTATTCACTAAGTACCTACCTACCTTAAAGGAAAAGTTTGGTAGACGCTACGTAGTACATAAATTAAGTAATGTTATGGGATACTCGACTTTATAATCTAGGATTATTTTTTGCGACGGTGAAGTTACCCAAAAATATGAACGGTACCTACTGATAAAGTTGTTTATTATTGAAGTGAAAACTTCTTTGCCATCGTTGTGATTTAAAGGTCGATTACACGAAAAAGCGACACTAAAAAGAGATATACACATAAATTCATAAGATTTAACATGGGAAAAAATTAGATAGGAAGCATTATACAGTGTTTTGTTTTTGTGTTTTAAAAAAAAAACTTTTTTTACAAAAAAATAGAACCGACTTCCGAAAAAGTGCAAAATAACTTTAATTTCGGAAGTCGGTGTCAAAAAACGAAGACACAAAGAAACTTTTTTACAAAAAAAACAACCGACTTCCAAAAAAAAACACACTAAAAATTTAAAACTTTAATTTCGGCAGTCGGTGTTTGTAGTTTATTTCTTCGATATTTGACACCGACTTCCGAAATTAAAGTTATTTTTAAATTTTAGTGTATTTTTTTTGGAAGTCGGTTTTTTTTTTGTAAAAAAGTTTATTATTTTTCGCTTTTTAGTTGTTATACACCAGAACTAAAAACCCCAATATGTAACGTGGAATTTAAACATTTGGAACACAAAAACGTCATCAAGATATGCGTATTTTTCGTTTTTGTTCAGTTTCTCACAAAGCGCTAAAGCAATTTCGATAAAATTTATGTGGGACCACCTCAGGAGTATATTCTTTCGGATAAAAAAAGAATTTTGAAAATCGGTCTACAACTGACGGAGAAATGCGCGGACATACATAAAAAAAAAAAAAACATACATACAGTCGAACATAGAGCCTCCTCCTTTTTCGAAAGTCGGTTAATGAGATAGGAAGCATTATCGTGTTTTGTTTTTGTGTTTTAAAATGAGATAGGAATCACTATACAGTGTTTTGTTTTTGTGTTTTGTTTTAGCCCATTTTTTTAAATTAATAATACATTTATTTCACTGTTACGTATTTAAACAAGGTCATTAAATTACATTCAAATATAAAAACAAATCATACACTATCTAGAACAAATTAAAATATATATTTATAAATAAAACTAATAAATTAATAAAACTAATAAATCAAAAAAAACTAATAAATTAATTAATAATAATAAATAATAAATTAATAATAATAATAAGCTGGCAACACCAACAACATCAGACGTGTCAGAAAATTGTCCAATATATTTTTCAATTTCAGTAATATTTTATCAACTATTTTGCCCTCAACCAAAAGCAAAATTTAATATCAATAAAGCAAGAACCCATATAAAGAAATAATATGAAAAACTACCAACTCTACACCAAACAACTAAAAAACATAGAAATGACAGCTAAGCTGTCATGAACAAAGCTACAAATGAACAAAAAACCGAAATATTGGACAACACACCCTAGATGTTGACGAGATCAGCAGCTCGCCGTGCACGCCCACCACCTCCGGCCTCGTCGCTCAGCTCCGCCTCGCCGCCGCCGGAACCCAGCCCCATCTTGAGTGCTGTGACACCGGCCGTGGCAGTTGCGTCGAGCTCCAGCGACGAGTTCTTCTCGCCGCCGACGACACCACCACCTGCGCGTCGACGGGGAGGATGCCGGCCGCCGAGCGGCTTAGGACCTCGAGGCCCACCGGCCTCTGATAGGGTCCCAGCTCCCGGCGGAAGTGTGCAGCGCATGCGATGGACGCAATCCATCAATGAAAACGTCATGCGCTCATACTATGGGGCTACAGAGGGAGGTAACAACCTGACCGCGTACCGTGTTCGGATGCTCTCTTTGTTCCAGGTGCTTGAGCCAGCCGTCAACGTTTCGGCCCAACGACTGTCGGATCAGGTGCGGGTCATCCTACGTAATCATATGTTGGATGATACTGTACTTGATCGCCTCCGAACTGAAATGGGTAGCCATGTTATTGCCCCTCCGTCGCAGACTGTGTTACCAGTTGTGGTACCACCGTCCAACTATGCTCCCAGCCACGCTGACGAGGAGTGTAATGACATGGTTACAAACGTAAGTACCCACTGCAATGATGAATTGAGGAGTGCTTTGGAGTGTGCTATTCGGGAGTATCGCAGCATGCCGCTCGAACTTAGGCCACGTTTACCTCGTTTGCCCATGCATAACAAGAATAGGGCGCTGGTGGCTGCTCTGGATTCGCAGTTGTCAAATTATTTAGATGACTGCGAAGACCTCACCGATACACACTCGATGCTGTACTGCGCGGCTGTAGCAGCATGTCGTGTAGCTCACGTCAAATTTCCTAATGACCGAGCTACACGACCGAAGCCAGCCGTGCAGGCTTGGCATTGCAGAATCGAGCGTCGTATTGGTGGGGCCAGAGCACTCATAGGCAAACTAATCTGCTTCAGGGAGGGCAACACTCGCCCAAGAGTGATGCGCTTTGTGAGACGGGCGTTTTCGGGGACTGATGTCAGCTCCCGAGACTATATGTCCCGTGTCACAGAGCGCATCGACTTCCTGAAGCAGAAAGTATATGCATGGGCAAACCGTATTCGCAGGTATAAGCGGCGAGTAGAACGATACACCCAGAATCGCACATTCCGAAGTAATGAAAGGTGGGTGTATAGGGATTGGGAGCGACCGGACCAAGGTGTGACTAATACGCACCTGCCGGATGATGACGCCATATACTCGTTCTGGCGCAGCATCTGGTCGGTGCCTGTCTGTCATACCGAGGGCGATTGGATTCGGGATGTTGAGCGCGTATGCGATCCAATACCAGAAATGGGGGCAATTATCATCAGCCCCCAAGATGTAGCTCGTGCAGTCCGTCCGTTAGCTAACTGGAAATCTCCAGGGCCGGACGGGCTGCACAACTTCTGGATCAAATGGTTTACAAGGTCGCATACCCACTTGGCATCTCAGATCCAGTCTGCCTTAGAGTCAGGGTCGCTGCCCCAATTTCTAACTACAGGAATAACCCACCTGCTCCATAAATCAGGTAGTACTGCGGAACCTAAAAATTATAGACCGATCACGTGCTTACCGACGGTCTATAAGGTTCTTACATCCATTTTGAGAGCTAAGATTAACACACATATAAATAGTAACTGTATCATGTCTGCCTCTCAAAATGGATGTAGGAATGGGTCCCGCGGTACTAAGGAGCTTCTCCTCATAGATATGACCATTAGCCAACAGGTTCGGCGTTTCCGAAAGGATCTGTCGACATGTTGGATAGACTATAAGAAGGCCTATGACTCAGTTCCTCATACATGGCTCATGAGGGTGCTGGAATTGTATAAAGTTGATGCAACGCTACGCACCTTCCTGATGTCATGTATGGGGCAATGGAGGACGGTCCTTCGCTATCCAAGATGTCGACAAATCCAGAGGAATAGCGAACCGATAAGGATCGAGCGGGGTATATTCCAGGGTGACAGTTTGAGTCCGCTTTGGTTTTGCCTAGCTTTGAATCCTCTAAGCACACTGCTAGAGAATTCAGGGCTAGGCTATCGGTTGAAGAGAGGTGGTCAGGTTATATCTCACCTCCTTTACATGGATGACTTGAAACTTTTTGCCCCCAACAATCTGCAACTGATGGAGCTACTGAAGGTAACTGAAACCTTCAGTAGTGCCATCAGGATGGAGTTTGGTGTGGATAAATGTGCGGTCATGCATGTAAAGCGAGGGGAGATTGTGGAATCCGTGGGAACACAACTCTCGGATTCCATAAACCTGAGATCCCTCTCTCCAACCGAAACCTATAAGTATTTGGGTATGTCGGAAGCGTTAGGTATCAATGTTGCTGACATGAAGCAATCGTTGAAGGAGCGCTTCTTTGGCCGCCTGAAGAAGGTATTTAATAGCTTTCTTTCGGGCGGAAACAAGGTGCGCGCCTTCAACGGTTGGGTCATGCCGGTATTGATGTACTCTTTCGGCGTACTCAAATGGACTCAAACAGAACTTGACGCCCTGGATAGGCGAGTCCGTACGCTGCTGATTGCATTTCGAATGCATCACCCACGTTCGTCGGTGATGAGACTGTATATCCCGCGGAAGTGTGGAGGCCGAGGCTTTTTAAATGCTAAGACCCTACACAACCGCGAGATATGCAGTCTAAGGGAATATTTCCTAGCTGCTGACGTGGGTATGCATCGAGATGTAGTGGCAGTGGACAAGGGCCTTACTCCACTCTCCTTGGCTAACGAGAACTGGCGCAAACCTCTAGTGCTTGACACTAACGATCGCAGAGAAGTATGGCAGAGTAAGGAACTTCACGGACGCTTTTTCCGGGCCCTACATGGGCCCGATGTAGACCAACTAGCGTCCGTAGCTTGGCTGCGTGTCGGTGACCTCTTTGGGGAAACCGAAGGTTTTGTCTGTGCAATTATGGACGAAGTTATCATGACGAAAAATTACCGGAGATTTATTGTGAAGGACGGCACGGTTGACATATGTCGGGCATGTCATCGTCCGGGAGAAACAAACCGCCACATAATCTCTGGTTGTTCTCGTCTAGCTAACGGTGAGTACTTGCATAGGCACAACCTCGTAGCCAGGATAATCCATCAGCAACTTGCTCTGAAATACTCTCTTGTGGAATCGGAAGAGCCGTACTACAGATATGCGCCCGACCCAGTTCTCGATAATGGTCATATCTCATTGTACTGGGATCGGTCCATCATCACTGACAGGACTATTATAGCCAATAAGCCTGATATAGTGGTGGTGGTCCGAATCGAGAGGCGTGCAATGATTGTTGACATTACCGTCCCACATGACGAGAACCTCGTGAAAGCCGAGAAAGATAAACAAATCAAGTATATTGACTTGGCTCGCGAGGTTGTCGACATGTGGGATGTGGACTCAGCGATCATTGTACCGATAGTCGTGTCAGCCAATGGCTTAATAGCCACGAGCCTCGACCAACACCTCAGGAGGCTCTCGTTAGGCGGCTGGATCAAGGGCTTGATTCAGAAAGCAGTACTTCTGGACACGGCTCGCATTGTCAGGCGGTTCCTCTCTCTGGAGCCCTGACCGCCGGTAGCTTGGACCCTGTTCCCGATACCGGTGGGATACTATTTTTTATATTTTTAAATGTTTTTTTTTTTTATTTTTTCATTGAAATATTTAAAAATATAATTTATATGTATTTACAAATGAATAAACGAAATAATAATAATAAATAATTAATTAATTATAAAACTAATAAATTTATAAATATATATTTAATTTTCCAAATATAAAGTTTTAAGAAAGGTTTTTAATTTTAAATTAATTCATACTATCTCACTGTTGGTAAAACTTATGCCTTTAGGGAATAACCAAGTAAACCAAAACTTTTTTATTTTTAAAATTTATATCTTATTGGACCATATAAAGAAACAATGTGGTGCACTTGTTTGATTTTTAATTCATCACATGTTTTAGAATTCATTATTTTAATTCATCACATATTTTAGAATTCATTATTTTATGTTGCATGTTTTTGATGAAACTAAAAGTAATCTCAAAACGTATCGTTCTCAATAATGTGACGAAAAAATATAAAGTAACACTTAATTCCCTAAAATTGTAATAGAATATTGAAATTGCAATTTCTGCTTGACTAAAGCATATACAATTAATAAAATTATTCATTAAAGTACAAAAAATAATATGTAAACCAGGGATATCTAGGTAAGTGACGTCACAGTACAGCTTTGACAGTCACGAATGTTTGAAGTATAGTAGAAAATTGTGTTAGTTAAATAATTATTTTGAGCAACATGCAGTACTTGAATTTAATTTTAAATAATTTTCTTGAATACAGTATTGTAAGTTAAAAATAATAACATTCCACAACTATCACACAACGCCATCTAGTCCCAAGCTAAGCAGAGCTTGTGTTATGGGTACTAGACAACTGATAAACATACTTATATATTTCTAAATACATAAATGTTATAGATAAATTACACCCAGACACAGAACAAATGATCGTGCTCATTACACAAACATTTGTCCTGGGTGGGAATCGAACCCACGACCTCCGGCATAGCAGTCAGGGTCACTAACCACTAGACCAACAGGTCTTTTGTTGCTAATGAAAAAAAAATACATGCATATTCCCTATTAGCAGTCTATTTCATAGCTACTTGTTTGAACAAAAGTTTGTTTTTCTCGTAGGGATTTTGACTGGTATATATAGCGGCACGTTTTGACTGTCACTTTCAAAACCAGTGGGTCAAGTCTTGTGTGGGTGTGGTCAGTCATGGCAAATAAAAATTTAAAGAAATATGGACTAGAATAAGGTCTATGGGTAATTAAATAAAAATAAGTATTTCTATGGGTCTATGCCACCCGAAATAAAGTTATTATTATATCCCCAGTATTTAATGAGCACAACTACTGTTTTAGCGTCACAAATATAAATTTAACAAAAGTTACTTCATTTGTGTGTCTTTGTTTGACGGGACCGCCACATAACCCTGCCTTTTGGTCGCAGCAACATCTGTTCATAACAAAATAATTGCTAAACTTTTTAGGTCACCCACCTATGGCGTCCCTTACGTTTTATTGAATTAATCATTTTCTGAGTTTAAGTACCTACTGATAAACAGATTCTAAATTCAATATAGCATACGAGACGCACGCTATCTTAAATTTAGAATCCAGCAAGTTTAGCTGTTTGCAGGACAGAAACTTGGTGAATTTTATATTCAAAATAGCATACGAGACGCATGCTATCTTAAATTTAGAATCCATCAAGTTTAGCTATTTATAGATCAGAAACTTTATGAATTCTAAATTTAAGATAGCATACGAGACGCATGCTATCTTAAATTTAGAATCCATTCTGTTTAGTTGTTTAAAGATCAGAAACTTGATGAATTTTAAATTAATGATAACTTACGAGATGTATGCTATCTTAAATTTGGAATCCATCAAGTTTAGCTATTTAAAGGACAGACACTTCTTGAAATGATTATTCAGTAAATTACCACCTAAATCTATTCTTCTTCAGAGTCAAAAAATAGATTTAGAACCAGTTAATCAGTGTTTAAACTAATCACAGGGTTATTTTTACAAGCTTTTATTTAACTTGCAATGTATGTATGTACGTATGTAACTATGTTTCATCATCATCATCAGCCTTTTAATGTCCCCACTGCTGGGGCACAGGCCTCCTCTCTGTGAGAGGGTGTGGGCCTTAATCCACCACGCGGGCCCAATGCGGATTGGTGGATGTCACATGTCTTCGAATTTTTGGTTCTAGGACATGCCGGTTTCCTCACGATGTTTACCTTCACCGTTTTGAGAGCAGTGGTGATGAAATAATTCACACAAAGTAAAGCGCCTGCCTGGGTTTGAACTCACGACCTGCAACTTGTAAGTCGCGGCTGTTACCACTGGGCCACCACTGCTCACCAATAGTTGGTGTGTTGAGTGGTGGTGGTTTGTCAACTATGTTAACTATGTTTACAAGCTTTTATTTAACTTGTAATGTATGTATGTAGGTAACTATGTTTGTTCGGGTGGAATCTTGCAATTCAAATTAGACACACTTCCCGATGTCCGATTGGACTCCATATTGGTGTGCTTATGTATTTTTGTGACAATAAAATGATTATGATACCATGAAGCTGGTCTGATGATGGAAACGGAAGATGGCCATAGAAACTTCTGAACTAAAAAAGATAAACCCATCGAGTCTGGACTCGATTGATTCGTCGTGTGGAGTACTTTACTCCTGAATATCCAGGGTCTGACGATGAAGCTGGAAGGTGGCCACAGCACATAACCCCACCGAGTTTGGGCTCAATTGATTCGTCTTGAGGAGGACATTACATCTCATCTCATCCGTAGGATATTTTAAAACATCACGCCTACTATAAAATACTAACCAACTAAAAAGTTAAAAATAAATTAAACCTAACCTGTAACCTGTTACGGGCAGAGCCTCAAGCTTTTAAGAATATTGGTAAGTATCTTCACGCCAAATACTTACTAGATTATATTTTTAACTTTTTAGTTCATTGTCCCAGATAAAAGCATGTTTTTTTTTTTACTTTTATTTATTTGTAAATAAGGTTTATAAAGACTAACATTATTACAACATAATTTATACAACTCGCTAACCACAAAGATACTTGGTTTAAATACTGATAAGCGGACTCTTAATGCAAATTCTCCATAAAACGAAATTGAATTAAGAACCCGCTAATCAGTTTTTAAACTAATCACTCACTTATCCTTACTAATATTAGCAATGCGAAAGTATGTTTGTTTGTCTGTTTGTTTTGTACGTTGTCACGCCTAAACCACTAAACCGATCATCGTGAAATTTTGCATATAGAAAGAAAGAAAGAAAAATTATTTATTTTTCACAGATTACAAACGCACATTACAAAAGCCTAGTATCCAAGCAAAAATAAAACTAAACTAATTAAGTAATGCCTAGTGATCTCGTTTCTGGTTCGGTGCACCACTACGCGCCATAGCCATATACGTTGTCAGGGGTATAGAAACGGACATAGGGTAACTTTCATCCAGAAAAAAGTACTGTTCCCGAAGGAAAGAACAATAAAGTTCTTACAATAATAGATTACGCCACGTATCTTTCGAATCATGATTTATTATTTATATTATAAAGAATTATCCTACTATCTACATAAAAATGAATCCCTATTTGCTTGGTCACGGCATCACGCGTGAACGGTTGGACCGATTTCGCTAATTCTTTTTTTGTTGTGTTTGTTATTGTCAGCAAAAGGTTCTTATGAAAGAAAAAAATAAGAAAATTGCGCGGAAAATTAGAAAATGTCATAAAACTTAACGACTGTTTAATCTTCGCGCGTTTGACAGTTCATAGCTAAGACAGGATAACGTCTGTCGGGTCAGCTATTAATGCTCGTATTCATCATTCTCCTGCCCTTATCCCAATTTATTTGGGGTCGGCGCAACATGTCTTTTTCTTCCATACTCCTCTATTAGTCGTCATCTCTGTAGTCACCCCCTTTCTACCCATATCCTCTTTCACACAGTCCAACCATCTTTTCTTTGGCCTTCCCCTACTCTTATAGCCATCCACATCCATACACAAGACTTTCCTCACGACATTTTCTTCATTCCTCCGCATCACATGCCCATACCACGACAACCGATTTCCACACAATTTTTCAGTCAGCGGTGCTACTTTCAGACTACCTCTTATATACTCATTCCTAATTTTATCCATGCGCGTAACACCACACATCGCTCTTAGCATTCTCATCTCAGCTACATGCAATTGCTTTTCATTCATCCCTTTTGTGGCCCAACATTCTGAACCATACAAGACAGCAGGTCTGACCATTGTTTTATAAATCTTCCCCTTAAGTTTTAGGGGAATGCGGGAGTCACAGATAGTCCCGGTGACCTGCCGCCATTTCATCCATCCAGTGTTAATTCTGTGCTTAACAGTCCGATCTATTTCGCCATCGCTTTGCACGAGTGAACCGAGATACCGAAAATCGGAGCAGACTGGGAGAAGCGCGCCATCTAGCACTACAGCTTCAGAACTGGAGAGACCGCCGAAATCGCAGAACATGTATTCAGTTTTGGTTCTGCTGATTTTCAAGCCAACTTTCTCCAGCTTCTGTTGCCACTTCTCCAATCTGCTCTGGATCTCAGGTCCATCTTCACCGACCAGAACAATGTCGTCGGCAAACAGCATGCACCAGGGTGCCTCTTCCTGTATTTCCGACGTAAGAGCGTCCATAATCAACAGGAAGAGGTAAGGACTTAAAGCCGACCCTTGATGCAAGCCTACAGCCACACTGAACTCATCGGTGTTGCCAGCAGCCGACCGGACGTAGGTACTAGATTGTCTGTACATAGCACGAATCAACTCAACATACTTCCCAGGCAAACCTTTCTCTTTCAAGGCCCACCACAACACATCCCGAGGTACCCTATCATACGCTTTCTCAAGATCAATGAACACCATGTGCAAGTTCTTGTGCACACGTCTGTACTTCTCGCACAATTGACGGAGAGCGAAGGTGGCGTCCATTGTCCCTCGACCTGGCATAAACCCAAACTGGTTCGGGGTAATCTCACTCTCCTCTCGCAATCTTTTCTCTATCACTTTCTCCCATACTTTCATAGTATGTGACATGAGCTTTATCCCTCGATAGTTGTTGCAGTCCTGTACATCCCCTTTATTCTTGAAGATGGGCACTAGCGAACTATTGCACCATTCTTGTGGGATCACTTCTTCATACAACAACTTATTGAAGAATAAAGTCAGCCACATACATCCATCCTCTTTTAAACACTTCCATACTTCTACTGGTATGTCATCAGGGCCCATGGCCTTTCCATTTTTCATACATTGAACTGCCTTTCTTACTTCATCCATGCTAATTTCTCTCACCAAACCCATATTTACTTGTACCTCTTTGAGCACACCATTCCATTCATTCTCTTCGTTCATCAACTTTTCAAAATAAACCTTCCATCGCTCTTTTATTTCGTCATCTTTCGACAAGACTTTACCGAGTTCATCTTTCATACATTTTATGTGCATTATATCCCTCGTTCTCCTTTTTCTTAATTTTGTGATCCGGTAGAGCTCCTTCTGGCCTCTAGGGCTGTCCAGTAAATCATATAACTTTTCCTGCGCCTTAGCCCTGGAAACTGCAACTGCTGCCGCGTATTAATGCTCGTATTATAAGTGTGAAAGTTTTTGTTACTCTTTAACGCAAAAACTACTGAACGCATTTGGATGAAACTTTACAATAATATAGCTGATACATCAGAATAAGATATTGAGGAGCTCGTGGCTAAAGTAATAACAGCCGCACGGGTCGATCCATCAGGTTAAGCTTCGCTTGCCAGGGTTGGTCAATGGATGGGTGACCATCTTTAGATACGGAGACTCCTCCGGGCCTCGGAAAGCACGTTAAGCCGTTGGTCCCGGCTGTCAATCGTGGATCTTTGAGAGTCGTTACGGGTCGTCAGTCTTACCGAAGGGTATCGTATTACCCAGTTACTGGGTTGTGGAGGTCACATAGCCAGTCGCTCAATGTAAAATACTGGTATAGCTGCATCCGGTTAGACTGGAAGCCGACCCCAAGATAGTTGGGAAAAGGCTAGGTACATTGACATCAGAATAACATATAGGCTATAATTTATAGTGGGGCAAGTACTAATTTTAAAGTGGGGGTTGTACTAATGTTATAGTGGAGGAAGTACTAATCATATAGTGGAGGAAGTACTAATCATAATTATAGTGGAGGAAGTACTAATCATATAGTGGAGGAAGTACTAATCATATAGTGGAGGAAGTACTAATCATATAGTGGAGGAAGTACTAATTTTAAAGTGGGGGAAGTACTAATGTTATAGTGGGGGAAGTACTAATTTTATAGTGGAGGAAGTGCTAATTTTATAGTGGAGGAAGTACTAATTTTAAAGTGGAGGAAGTACTAATTTTAAAGTGGGGGAAGTACTAATGTTATAGTGGGGCAAGTACTAATTTTAAAGTGGGGGAAGTACTAATGTTATAGTGGGGCAAGTACTAATTTTAAAGTGGGGGAAGTACTAATTTTATAGTGGAGGAAGTACTAATTTTAAAGTGGGGGAAATACTAATTTTATAGTGGAGGAAGTGCTAATTTTATAGTGGAGGAAGTACTAATTTTAAAGTGGGGGAAGTACTAATTTTACAGTGGAGGAAGTGCTAATTTTATAGTGGGGCAAGTACTAATTATATAGTGGGGAAAGTAGTAATTCCACGCGGGCGAAGCCACTGACAGAAGCTAGTTTTGTATAAATACGCAAATAAACTCACAGACACGCACACAGCAATGTAGGTTAGCGACAAATATAGATATGGTACATTTTCCCAGACTTCGCTTTTACACGTTTCTTCACTACTTAGAAAACTTAAGCTTCTTACATAAATTTATCTTTCAAAGACCTCTTGAAAACAAAAACAAATTAGACGATAATTGAGTTTACTAAAGTGGGTTCTTAAAAATAGACGCAACCTTGATTTCTAACGTCTTCAATATCAAAGTCTAGTTTTAAAACAAAATAATTATAAGTAGTTTAATAAAAAAACAAGCTTCAGATCCTCGTCATCATGGTATAACGGAAAGTACTCATGGTTACAAAGAAAGAATGAAATCATTTGCTGATAATGTAGGTATACATACAAGTTGGAAGGTACAAACAAACAAAACACACAAAACATACTAGTCCACATTCAACTGTCCTACAATTTATCAGGGAGTTCCGGTCCCTAAATTCGGGCACCAACATCAGGTCAGCTCCATGGTATCATAATATTGCATTGTCACCAGATTTACATTAATATGCCAACCTTCTTGCCCAATTTCTTAAAGGTCATGTCAACTTTAAGGTAAATTATTTTCCTTCAAGCTTGTTGCCTCACCTTTATGTCAATGTTCTACACCTGATTGCGAATAACATCATATCTTAAGGGAGTGTCTCTTTGGCAAACTGAACGCAATATTATGTTGGATAGTATTTACCCTACGTCTGGAGTTGTCTATTACAAGGACCTTATGGAAACTAGAACGCATTTCTGTGCGTTCAAGCGTTTTTGCCATACCTATTATTGGAATCAAGTGTAACAGCTCACAATTTTAGGACCCATTAATGTAAGTGTTTTTAACCAGTGGTGCTTGGCAACTGGGCTTACCCCAGTTGTAAATACCCCTTTGTGCCTAATGGCCTAGCTTTGTTCTGTCTCCCGCTTGATTAGGAGGGAAGTGGAAATTATATTTTTCTTACTCCTCCGCTGTCTTTTCTGATTAATTTCGTTGCGGGACCCAAGACAGTTTAATCGTTTCTCTGGGACTCGTCGAGCTTCATTGCCTCGGCGTTTTTTCTGGAGGTCGCTACTAATGATTCTGGCTTACAGAAGTTACAGTGGTTTGGGAAAAGCGGGGCGGGCACGTCTCAAAAAAAAATGCCCACCTTCAGCTCTATCAGAAACCAACAGCTTGACACTGGGTACCCTACCATTGTTCTGGTCGAAAAATGGTTTACAAATTTTAAAACGAATAACTTACAACACTGCAAATTAAAGAAAAGCTCGTTTTATTTTTTTTTCTGTTTTGTCTTCGCACGGTTTGTACATGTAACCAGTGTCAAGTTAAGAAGGTATTTAGTTTTAGATACAGAAGTACTGTCTTTTTTAACCGACTTCGCAAAAAGGAGGAGGTTCTATGTTCGACTGTAAATGCTTTTTTTTTATGTGTGTCCATTGATTTCTCTGTCAGTTGTGGACCGATTTTCAAAATTCCTTTTTTATCCAAAAGGTTATACTCCAGAGGTGATCCCATATAAATTTTGTCAACAAAAACAAAAAATGTGTTTAACATACAGACGTACTGAGAACCTCCTCCTTTTGGAACTCGGTTAAAAAAGAACTCAATTTTCATATACTCGTAATTTTACAGGGTCGAACTCCAATCCGTTTATTTGACGCCGAACCCTAATTGTCTTTTGAGGATTCAAAATCATGAAACCAAACATAATACGCAGAGCTCCTAATTTCGGGCACGGGGGTACAGAAACAAACAAACAGTCCAGTAAATTTAATTCCTTTTCATTATTAGTGTTTATTCAGGCTTCACTGCCTCCGTCAGGGCGGTTAGGAAGGCTTAACTGTCTAAATAAAAGTGAACTCAAATTGGGTGACTTAGTTGTACCAAGTTAGTTTGGCAATCTGCCAGGAGTACCTAAGCAGGTTTATTTCATTGATCATAGTTAAATTTAATTGGTTGGAAAGGTGTAATTTTGGTGCATATGTTTGCGACGTTTTGGGGTGAAATTAATCCAGATTTGAGGTGAAATTACTGTTAAAAGAATAAGCAGTCTATCATGTTCGCACTGCTGGGACTCAGGTCTTGTCTCTGTGACAGGGTATAGGCTGTAATCCACCACACGGCCCCAATGCGTGTTGGTAAATGTCACATGTCTTCGAAGTTTTGGTTCCAGGACCTTCTTTTACTACATGATTTTTTCCTTCTCCGTTTTAAAAACAGAGGTGATAATTTTGTTGTTTGAAAGTACCCGCATTCAGATTTTTATAAGCATTTGCAATCCAATGGAAATAGTAATTGGGATTCAACGACAATAAAACGTAATTCTCTTCCATTTTTAAATTTGGGATCCAACAGAAATACATAATGATTTTTTTGAGGGATCCAGCTCCAAAAATATTAAACTGTGGTTCAAAACTGGGATTCAACGAAACTAAATCATATAATTTACACAAAGTGAAGCGTGTTCTGGAGTGGCGTGCCACGTACCGGAAGACGCAGCGTTGGAAGGCCTCCGACAAGGTGGACCGATGACCTGATGAGGGTCGCGGGTAGCCGATGGATGCGAGACGCACAGGATCGGTTGTTGTGGCGACACTTAGGGGAGGTCTATGTCCAGCTGTGGACGTCCTTCGACTGAAATGATGATGATGATGATGATGAAAGCCTTGCCTAGTTTCGAATCCACAACCTACAACTTGTAAGTCACGCCCATTACCACTGAGCCACCACTGCTCTAATTTAAATCGTGGTGGACTAAACTTTTGCCATTAAATGTATGATTGTTATCTGATTGGACTAGATTATTTTACTGACGCTGAAAAATAAACTAGTAGCTCATATTTCATTTGTTTTGATACATTGTTTGTCACAATATTTTATGGCCATAAATTATTGTTAGTTCGTTTTGTGTTTTATCTGTAAAACAAATACAATACGTTATTACTAAACTAGTGACCCGCCCCGGAATCGCACGGGTACAAATAATACACACAAACCTTCCTCGTTTATCTGTGTGGTTTATGGTGTTATTAGACCAATCGATATATCGTCAATCGATGCCATCGATCGACTTGATTGATTGGTGTAATAGCTTTGGCTTTGGCTTTGGCTTTGGTTTGGACTTTGGCTTTGGCTTTGGCTTTGGCTTTGGCTTTGGCTTTGGCTTTGGCTTTGGATTTGGCTTTGGCTTTGGCTTTGGCTTTGGCTTTGGCTTTGGCTTTGGCTTTGGCTTTGGCTTTGGCTTTGGCTTTGGCTTTGGCTTTGGCTTTGGTTTTGGCTTTGGCTTTGGCTTTGGCTTTGGATTTGGCTTTGGCTTTGGCTTTGGCTTTGGCTTTGGCTTTGGCTTTGGCTTTGGCTTTGGCTTTGGCTTTGGCTTTGGCTTTGGCTTTGGCTTTGGCTTTGGCTTTGGCTTTGGCTTTGGCTTTGGCTTTGGCTTTGGCTTTGGCGGGTGGTGTCGATCGATTGGTGTATCTAGTGAAAACTATCGATCGACGTCGACTAATTAATTCTAACATCAATAGACGGTCGATCGATTAGTGTGATAGAAACCATCGATCGACGATCAATCGATTGGTGTAATAACACCATTAGGACGAGGTAGTGGAGAAATAGAGTGACGCTGAAAGCGACTTTGATGTATACTATTTATAGATAAAGATATTAACCACGACTGTTATCTCTAAATAACTAAACAGTGTTTTTTTTTAAACACTAGCATTATATCGGGTGTTAAAAGACAGTTTCCGAAGCCAAAAGCCACATATTCTTTCCATTCTTTGGATCATTTTTTTCCACTAGACAATACCTGGGAATCCACTGGTTCTGGAGATATTGAAAGTCAAAGTCGCATTTATTTTTACTTTTTTACGAAAATTAATTCCAAATGTTATTACTAAACTTTTTTTCAAACAAACACTACCTGAATTTTCGTTTTTTTTTTCAAAATTTCGAAATTACGCATTTGCAGTTACGAAAACGCAATGAATATCAAACGTATCCGACAAGTACCTACGTGGCTTAGAGCGATGAGGCGTGGTTTAACTCCACTTGCCTGGTTTCGCGTTATATTGTGCGCAATACAAAATTGTTTTTTTTTTCATACCAAAAAATAAAAGTCGTTTCCCAGCAATATTTTTTGCGGAAAGCTACTTTGTTAGACGTACAGTATACATAGTGAGCTTTTGAGGAAAGCAACACGCAAATTCGAGTGGACCTGGCCAGATAGAGCAAGCATTTGTCAGTTATCGTGAAGCCCAACTCAGAACTTTGAGGAGCTCAACGAACCGACGAACAGTACCAAAGTTTGGCTAGGACATTTGGGTAGGCCGCAAAAAACTCAAACTGCCAGACAATCATAAAATCTACATGAATATAACGCCATACATAGTTCTCGCATTCACATTATGCTATATGCGTAAATAAGGAAAGCCAACCAGGAATATTCATGTCTGCAAGGTTACCCATCAAGCCCCTCATTAGCAGACACAATTAAAAACCGATTGTTGCGTCTCCTTCAGGAGACGCGAGGGGCCTGACGGATTAAAGGAAACTAACACGAAGGTGATAAAGGGGGTTAGAGTAAGCGAACAAAGCACCTTTGAACCTAACCTGCCGTGCCGTGTGCCGTGTCGGGGTGCCTTAAGGAGCAATTATACGAGTTTTAACGGTTTTTAATTGAACATCACGTCTAAACGACTAGTTTTATTTCTTTGAAAAAAAATATATGTTACTCTAGATAATTTCCGTCGTAATTGATTTGGTCTCAGAAAATTTGAAATTATATTTTTATAACATAGTGCAATTCATTTGTATAGTTATGTCTAACGCGGATAGAAAATAGAGAATCACGCCAAAACTATAAAGCGTATTTTAATGAAACCTTCACCATTTTAAAGATCATTTAATTATTTATAATTTAGTCTCAGTGTTTTAGTCCCGTTGTTTTATGTGTAATAAATAAGTAATGCGTTTAATTTCGGACAGCGCTTCTTGATGGGAGAGTCCTATTACAGGGTGCACATACGACGCGTTACGTGAGCTCAGCGCAGAACACGCAAGCTAACCACTCTAGGTCATTGGCAGCTAATAACGCCTTAACTTCCCGAGCTTGCTTCGCTCGCTCTATGGCTAAATACAAAAAAAAAGAAAAAAAGTACTGCCGGTTCCCAATGGCGTCATTTTTGGGTGCCACCGCTGGCTGCAGAGGCACTCCCTTTTTAATATTGTAGCGCTTTAAAGTTTTAGCGTTATAAAAAGCTAACACTTATGCAGTTACTCCCAAAAGAATAAAACCGTGAAATCTTTGTAAAAATACATTTTTGATTATGCTACTTTCATTACATAAAATCTTACTCCTTTTATCACATCTAAGTAGACATTAAATACATATTTAAGAACGTCTCTTTCATTAGGCTCATTTCTTAATGCGCGCTACATTTACATATGATAAGAATATACCTTTTACTCCTATTAATAATTAATTCAATATTTATTCAGTGTGCCACGAGGAGGAGCTCGTGGCTAAAGTAATAACAGCCGCATGGGTTGATCCATATAGATACGCTTTGCTTGCCGGGGTTGGTCTATGGATCAGCAGCCAATCGCTTTTAACCTGTACGCCGTGTGTGTGCCGTTTATCTTTACATACCGAGATTCCTCAGTGCCTCGGAAAGGAAAGCTGGGACCAACGGCATAACGTGCGTTAAGCCGTTGGTCCCAGCTGTCAACCGTGGATCTTTGACAGTAGTTACGTGTCGTCAGAAGACCAAAAGTCTGACAACCAGTCTTACCAAGGGGTATCGTAATACCCAGTAACTGGGTTGTGAAGGTCAGATAGGCAGTCGCTTCACATAAAATACTGGTATTCAGGTGCATCTGGTTAGACTGGAAGCCGATTCCAAGATAGTTGGGCAAAAGCTAGGCAGATTGATTGTTTGATTCAGTATGTCAACGATTTATGTTAAGACTACGACTCGGTATTCACACGACAGTAATGAGGATGATCATTATTAAAGAATCTACCCACTACACCGTACCATACCATGACCGAATATAAAGAAATATTTTTTTTGCCTGCCAGGAACGTATCAGGCAAAAAAAAATTCTTTACATTGAAAAGTATGAGACTATGCCCCACTAGACCGTTCTGTCAACGTTCAACAACGTTGCGTGCAATGCACGGCCGATGCCGATACGCTCCATGCATGGCACACGACGTTGTTGGTCGGTGACGGAACGTTGTCGAAACGGTGAGCATGTGGGTTATAACCGCGTATGATGACCGTTCTAATCCCGTGGTAGTTGTCTCACATGGTTTCTCTTGTGGTGTTTTTTATACTGATAATACTTTTATTCCAAGTTATTCATGACATTGAAATTACGACCAGAATGGGCAAAGTTTTAGTAAGTGGTTTCATTAGAAACTTATCTTCGAGTGGGATTCATGTTTGATTGATGGCATCTGGCTGACCCACCATTACCAACATAGTAGATATCGTTAAACGGGCGAAAATAGGATTTAAAAAAATAAGGTTGTAACCGAAAGGTGTGGTTATATTTTAAGAACAGCATTTGGCCATCTATATACACAACTTTATTCAAGAAAACCTGAGGAAAATCCCATCATCATCTTCCTGCCCTTATCCCATGTTACTTGGGGTCGGCGCGATACTTTTGTTTTTCCATTCTGTCCTGTCAGCCGTCATGCTATCACTAACTCCCTTTTCTTTTATATCACTCTTCACACAATCCATCCATCTTTTCTTTGGCCTCCTTCTCCCGCTCCATCCATTTACATTTATATTCATAATTAGTTACATGTGTTTCATCCCTCCTCTTCACATGACCATACCAAGAAAAGCGGTCCCTTTCAACTTTTCTGTGACTGGCGCCACTTTTAAACTACCTCAACCCAAAAAACATAAATTGATCACCTGATGTGATAGCTTTGTATGGACAGTCCAATTCTTTTTTTGAGAATTTTCTATTTTTTCTTAGAAAAAGTTGTTGATTTCCATGAGCAGAACCGGTTCTTAAAATATGACCATACCTTTCCGTTACACCCTATATACACATTTTTTTAAGAACGTTTCCCACGCTATGAATTACTCCTGTATCGTGGGCGCGTTCACAAACATGTAAACTCACATACACAAGACACCCAGACCCAGAACAACTATCTGTAGGCCATACAAATATTTCTGTGCCTCCTGTGATAAGTGATACAAGTCAAAAAACGTCATTTTACAGGACAGCAAAAACAAGATTTTAAAAAATCTAGTTCGTTAATTAAGTGGGCTAGGTAAAATATCAGTGCACTCTTTTGTAGAACAAAACATTTTCTTTCTCTATATAATTTAGATTTTTTGATAGATATTTAATTTTGGAAGTAATTCATGAAAAACCTGCTACTTGTAACTTTTACTTAGTTTTTATGTGCTAAAATTAAGTTATTAACGATACTTGTACAGTTATATTACGTTGCACCAAGCTTGCACCAATAAATTTTCTTAGTGTAAACTGATATACATCAAGTTAAAACGTCTAATAACTCATTAGAATAATGATTCTAGCAAAATGTGCTAAAACAAAAGATGAAGATATAACCCTTAAGATTTATTTTTTTTACTTATCAGTCACTTCTTTACATATTTTAGTTGAACTGTATCAATTTACTGTTTAAAGGGATATTACTCTAGTCACATCAAAATTCACGATAAATGAACTGAAAAATAAAATGTGAAGTTAAATACAATAGCATTTAAATCACGAAGCACGAAAAATTGTGTGTTAAGTGACCGGTTTTGGGGTTACATCTTGACAAATATCGATTGTAACGAATTTTTTGCCAAAATCCCTATAGTTGTATCACTTTGCACAAACTCTAGCAGATAGAAGAACGTGAGTTAGACCAAAAAAGACGTATTTTTTTTTTTGATAATGCTCATGTGAAAATCACAAAAAGGGCACAACTCGAGTTATATCACTTGTCACAGGAGGCACAGATTTGTACCGTGCGGGAGTTGAACCCGCGACACGCAGCGCAGCAGCCAATCGCTTTTAACCTGTACGCCGTGTGTGTGCCGTCTAATTGTATAATACACCTCCACTTAATACAGACGTGATGTAATATTTAGTTGACGTTATATCAACAAGATTCTATCATCAGCACAAAATCCAAACAATGATGCTCGCAACCGATCATAATTATTATTTACCAACGTTACATATTTAGCCTTGCGGTTACCAGTCTGTTAGTTAAATTAACGGTAGCGGAAGTTTCAGCTCATATTTAACGTTGCGGGGTACCCCGGCAAATAATAGGCTGGGTTGGAAGCTTCCGATATTTAGCTTGCAACGATACTTCCAATATGTCAGTTAACATATGTAATTTAGTTTGGAAACTATCAGTAATGAATTCTCCAAATGTTGTTGTGATGTGGTTTAACTGTGAAACTGTTTCTGTGTCGTATCCTGGGAATACTGTAACAGTCACATGTAGAATATTTTCTTGTTATTTAGTTACAGTTTGTGCTTATTTTTCTTGACAGTGTTTTTAGTCTTTAAGTGTCCCGTAAAATATTTTGTCAATACTGAACATTTAGTTAACAATTTGCTAAGTTATTTTTTTTACGTCGTGTTCATATTTCTTGTTAACTATTTTATTTTTATTTCTTTAAATCGTATATAAATGAACGTTTACCTTCTTATCTTCTTAAATTAGACAGTAATTTAGTTTGGAAACTATTACTAATAAATTTTTGAAATGTAATCTCGATGTATATTAATTCTGCACTATTTTTGTTACAGTCACATGTACAATATTTTCTTGTTTAATTGCGACGATTTGTGTTTATATTTTTCTTTACAATGTTTATTTTTTTATTTCGTAAAACTGTTTAATAGTCATTGTTCTATCAATAATGAACATGGGTAAACAATTTGTTAAAAAGTTTTTCTATTTCGTGTTCATAGTTGGTGAGTATTAATTTTTTTGTTTCGTTTGTTGAAATTTTCAATAATTTTTCTTTCCTTATATCATGTTATTGACTTAGTCAATCTTCTTAAATTAGACAGTAATTTAGTTTGGAAACTATTACTAATAAATTTTTGAAATGTAATCTCGATGTATTTTAATTCTGCACTATTTTTGTTACAGTCACATGTACAATATTTTCTTGTTTAATTGCGACGATTTGTGTTTATATTTTTCTTTACAATGTTTATTTTTTTATTTCGTGAAACTGTTTAATAGTCATTGTTCTATCAATAATGAACATGGGTAAACAATTTGTTAAAAAGTTTTTCTGTTTCGTGTTCATAGTTGGTGAGTATTATTTTTTTTGTTTCGTTTGTTGAAATTTTTTTTTTTTTATGTTTGATAGGCTCGCGTTTGACCACTAAAAAAAAATTAAAAAAATAATAATTATTATAATTTAATAAATATTTATTTATTTTTTTTTTTTATTTTTTTTTTTTATTTAATTTTATTTATTTTAATTTTCAATAATTTTTCTTTCCTTATATCATGTTATTGGCTTAGTCACAAAAAGCTTCCAAGTAAACTTGATACCCCGCCAGGGTGGCAGGCGTTATCAAAAGAGTCACCTTGCCCTGGCTCAGGGAACTAAAGGAACACAGATGGATTTTAGTCAGTACGAGTCTGACACGCCCCCTTGCTCCATCCAGAGCGCGAAAATTCAATTCGAAACATTTATTTCAGACATTATCAGTCCATAAGGTGTAATAAAAACAAACACAATCAAAATCAAATCACAAGAAAATTAAAATTAAATCAAAAATATACTAAAATTAAATCAAAAATAAATTAAAATTAAATCAACAATAAATTAAAATTAAATCAAAAAATTAATTAAAATTAAATTAAAGTTAAATCAAATTAAAAACAAATCAAAATCAAATCTAAGTCAAATTAAAAACATAATAAAATTAATTAGCTAACAGCCCCTACCAACCGCCAGACCCCGAAAACACAGGTGCGTGTGCATCCAGTGCCCAACGATTGGACTGTCAACTTTGTCCCCTAATACCCTCAGGATGACGTTGGTACTCCCCCTTACCCTACTCATTACTGACGCGGTTCTCTTGCGCATAATAGCAAAAAAGTCATCTATTTGCGTATACGCAAACATTTCAGACGCACTACAGTATCTAGGGAGACCCAACAGCACCCTGAGGGCATTATTATACTGCACCCGCAGGGCATTGCAGGCCCGCTGCGTATATTTCACCCACAGGCTGCAAGTGTATAAAGATTGACAATATGCTTTAAAAAGCGTAATCTTTACACCATCCGTACAGCGTGCAAACCTGCGGGCTATCATATTACATCGGACCGACAACGACCTACGCTCTCTCTCCAAGTCTGCATCGTCCGAGAGATCCTCCATCACCACATGACCCAAGTATGTGAATTTTGATACTCTTTTTAAGGGCATTTCATTCAGTGTGATCAAAGGAATCTCGGACGATACTCGATTCCTCCCTTTAAAAATAACCACCACCACCACCACCATCACCACCACCATCTGCTGGGGCACATGCCTTCTCTCTGTGAGAGGGTGCGGGCCGTAATTCACCACGTGGTCCCAATACGGATTGATGGATGTCACATATCTTATAATTTTTGGTTCTATGACACGCCGGATTCCTTACGATGTTTTCCTTCACCATTTTGAGAGCAAATGATGAAATAATTTACACAAAGTAAAGCGCCTGCCTGGGCTTGGACTCACGACCTCAACTTGTAAGTTGCGGCCAATAGCGCTAGGCCAGCACTGCTCCTATATAATATATTTATTTTACAAAAATGTAAATTCAATACAAAATAATGAAACAATTTTCGAAACAATAACGTAACTTTTTCAGTCAATCATTTTGGAGAAAATAAAATTGAAATATGAATAAGGTAACCTTTACACCTACACATGTGTAAATAAGATTAAACATGTTTATACGTAATTATGAATGGTTTGCCATGACACTCCTGACAGAAACTTATTAATAACATAAACTAATTCTCATGACTACGCCTGCGTGTTTCCGGAATGAATAATAATAACATTATTAATACCTTATGTCATTTTACAAGGTTCAGAATTACTGCTCCTTTAGAATTAATTAAATCTAGTCGGTTTTTTTTTTTTTTTTAATGAAGTTGATGTATTTCAAGTAGTAATCACTCTCTTTCTACGCACTTTCTCTCTACTACATACCGTTACCCAAACTCACTCTCCTATCCCTCGCACAATCTCCGCAATCAACGCTCTCTTGGATGCTAAACCTGATTTTGACGTCTTTGCGGATGAATAGAAGATTTTGTTTTGATTATGTCTAAGTCTGTGTGACAGCCGTGTTATATCTAATTGTTATTTTTGGTCAAACGTGTCATTCACAAAATAGCCTTTGGCAGTGTCTTATTAAAATAAATGAATAAAAAAAGTAAATTAAAGTGAAAAAAAAATCTGTCATTTTTCACATTGTCCATCCCATCATTTATGTTGTCTTATCACCAAAGGTCGGAATTAGGTAGAGTTATTTATGTACTTGCATCGAAATGTTGATATTGATAAGGATCTTCCCGCGATTTCTAATGGACAATCCCGTGTGGCCAACAATATTACAAATAAATAAAAACCTGTATTGTTTTCTTTTGTTCTCACAAGCTATGTTGTGTGAACTAGAAAATTAAATGTAGCAACATCGCGTGTGTGAGCATTAAATTGGAATTTTGCAGCTTCAGTAAATCAACAGCGATTGCTGCGATCGTATGTCTATGAATTGTTAACACAGTTTAATGCAAAACCAAAACTAAAAAGTCAAAAATAAAAAACTTTTGGAACGAAGTTCCTTATCGCGCGTTGCGAAAGGGGGCTAGACGGAAAAAATTAGGACCAAAAGTTGTATCGACACTTTTTGATTAAGACCAAAAGTGGTAACGACACTTTTTGCTATAGTTGCTATTTTTTTTTTTGAACTAAGTTCTTTATCGCGCGTTCGCGAGATGATGGGGTTGAGATGAGATGAGATGAGATGAGATGAGATGAGATGAGATGTGATGAGATGAGATGTGATGAGATGAGATGTGATGAGATGAGATGAGATGAGATGAGATGAGATGAGATTAGATGAAATGAGACGATTTGAGATGATATGAGATGAGATGAGATGAGATGAGATGATGAAGTATAACTTCTTACGTGCGTACATAAGTACACACACACTTTTTTTTTTGAGTCTGTGCGTAATAGCATTTTTACATAAGACTATGAGTCGGCAGTGCGGTTAATATTACAATATATTTGTTAATAATAATAAAAAATAATATTATAACTTAAAAAAAATAAAATTATATTACAATTCCTTCACTAATTAATCGAAAGGAACTTCGTTCCATCCGGGTGTCCCTTGACACATCTCAAGTTTTTTTTACAAAAAAATGGAACCGACTTCCAATAAAAGTGCAAATAACTTTAAATTCAAAAGTCGGTGTCTAAAAACGAAGACAAAAACCAGAAACACCGACTTCCGAAATTAAAGTTATTTGCACTTATTTTGGAAGTCGATCCCACTTTTTTGTAAATAAGTTTTTTTTTAATAATATTTAATGTAGCCTAACATTGTGATACACACAAGACTACAGGTCTAATCATTGTTTTACGATTTCTCTTTTCTTCTGTTCGTCAGTCGTGTGTCTGTGACCCAAAAATTTCCATGCCTACTACTTAAACTCTTTACATTGAATGCAAGCTTTTGAAGTTTGCAAGTACAGCAACATCAATTTATTTCAGGAAAATTGTTTATTGCATAAAGCTGTTTATCGTGCAAAGCTTTTGGCAGCAAGCCATCTCTCATGCAAAGTTGCTATCTTCAATTATTCTTTATTAGATCCTACTAGCTGGTTGGATTTTTTAGTGATGGCTACACTTTTGTCAGTAGGTAAGGTTAAAAGCAGATTCATCAACATCATCAGCTTTTTTATGTCCGCACTGCTGGGGCACAGGCCTCCTCTCTGTGAGAGGGTGCGGGCCGTAATCCACCACGCGGGCCCAATGCGGGTTGGTGGATGTCACATATCTTCGAGTTTTTGGTTCTAGGACATGCCGGTTTCCTCACGATGTTTTCCTTCACCATTTTGAGAGGAGTGGCGATGAAATAACTTACACAAAGTAAAGCGCCTGCCTGGATTTGAACTCACGACCTACAACTTGTAAGTCGCTGCCGTTACCACTGGGTTACCACTGCTCCACCATTGGGCCACCACTGCTCCAAAAGCAGATTAACTACTGGCAATGGTAAATTTTATAATTGACTACCTTCTGCCAGCGGCTTCTCCCGTGTGGAATTAGTATTCCCCCCCATTATAAATTAATATCTATGTGCTATTCTGATGTATAAGCAATATTTGTGTAAAGTTTCATCAAAATCCATACAGTAGTTTTTACGTGAAAGAAAAAGAAAAAGAAATGTGAAGTGAAGTGTTTTTCGCAAGGAGTCGGAAAAACCGTCACAACGCTGACTCGTTATTTTCGTTTTTCTCATTTATATTTTTAATTTTGTTGTTTGTATGTATTTAAGTATGTATTCATTATTGTATTTTTTTTCCGTTTATTCTTTCCCTTAAGTTGCACCTGCCACGTTCCGGACGACTGGTAGAAAATGCATAAGGCATTAAGTCCGCCATTGTGCAGTAATTCTCACTTGTGCATTAAGTTTAATACATAAATAAATAAATAACAAACATACATTCTCACAAACTTCAACAATTATAATAATAGTAGGATAGGCTTGCGTTTGACCACTACATAACCTAAAAGAAAGCGATGATATGGTCAACGATAGATGTTTTTTTATGCACTATTTATTTATTAATAATTTAAGGTCCAACATAAAACAAAATCCATGTAATTCATAAGAACTATTAAATAAAATTAGTTTATTTAATTATTTGCTTCAAACGCCCGCGCCGCAGCGTGAAAACGCTCCCAACAGACAGATGCGACACGACATTGCGACATCGATCCGACAAAGAAATTCATCATCATCATCATCAATCAGCCTTTTAATGTCCTCACTGCTGGGGCACAGACCTTCTCTCTGTGAGAGGGCGTGGGCCGTAACCGTCGTCCACCAAGCGGGCCCAATGATGAGATGTCACGTCTTCGAATTTTTGGTTGTAGGACATGCTGGTTTCCTCATGATGTTTTCCTTCACGGTTTTGAGAACAGTGGTGGTGAAATAATTTATACAAAGTAAACGGGTTTGAACTCACGACCTACAACTTTTAAATCACGGCCGTTACCACTGAGCCACCACTGCTCTAACAAAGTAATTACAATAGGGGATTCTCATATGTTTATTTTTGTACAATATTTTATATGAAACAACAAATAACACAAAAAAATAATCTTTTTATGAAAACAACATCAAGATTGGTTATTGAATGAAACAGCAATTAGCGTTTCAAATATTGTTATCAGGAAGTGTGGGGGTATGGTTGGGTTATCTAGATATTTATTTTGTACGCGCCTAACCTAATGGTGGTGACGTCGGCGACCTCTCGCGCCCGGCCCTGGTTCAGGCCATGGTATGGAGCGAGAGGGAATGGGAGGCAGTCTCCGCCTTCTGTGAAGCAGTAATGCTCGTGAAGGCGGAGGCGGGACGCGTGAAGGAAGCTCAACGGAGCGGCCCTCGCGGCCCCGGCCGCTTCGACCGCAGGAGAGATACTGGGCGTACGAGGCGTAGGACGTCGCGAGATGATTTCCGGCCACCGTAGACCCGGGCCTGCGGACGGCGAGCAGTGGGTAGCTCGCCGTCCGATCAGCACCAGGCCCGTGAGTTGACGGCGCGTAGTGTTCGACGCGCGCCTCATAGAGATGTAGTCAGCCACCACTGACGGGGCCCATCGTGGCCGGTGCCAGCATGCCTAGGGGTAGCGGATAAATTCTGAAAATGAGTTACCGCACCCCTCGGCACTCAGGCAGGGAAGGAACAGGGGTGGGTTTTAGTCAGTAAGAGTCTGTCACGCCCTCCCGCTCCACCCAGAGCGGGAGAAGTCATTGTATGATTTCCCACTCCACAAAAAAAAAAAAAAATGTTGGTGACGTCATACACCAGGTTGTGCTATGCATCCTTTTTCTGATCCTTGACAGGTTCCTCTTCTACCAGGTTTGAAAGGTTTATACAATCACTTATTTTTAAACTTTTTTTTTTAAATTCTTTCTATTTTGGATATTTATTTTTTTAGAGAAATAATTAAAAAAGATAATTAATTAATTTTATTCCCTATTACTACCTAATTAAATCGCATTGTCGCCTTGTAACTTCGTTCTTGTCTGCGGGACCATTGTACTGTATACGTGCAATACATTTCGATTTTAGCATAACCCATTTAAACTATAAACAATAAATACTAATGTTTTAAGTAGGTATAACGCCTACGAGGTGTTGACAATATTACGAACTCCAATAAAAGTTCCTATAATTGAGGGAAAGAGGGGGAAACTTTGAATATTATTTTTTATCACCGACCCACCCTTGGCTCGAAGCAATTTTTGAAGACAACGGTGCCGAGCCCCCGTTTTATACTTCTTCAATAAAATTAGAGATAGCAAGGAGAATTTATTCGTTTAGAAAGTTTTGTTATCAGTATGAATGTGATATAAATACATTGAGAATCCAAAATCAGTGTTAATTATTGGCTTTTGGCATTAAATCTATACCTATATTAACAGCTCATAATTCGAGATAATTTCAATCCATCCCCACTAACACAAATATAGAGTTTAGCTAAATGTATTTTAAGTTGTGTGAGTGACTAATTCTATTTAAAAGACCCTAATTAAAGCATGGGTTTGTAATGGAATTTGAACTTTGTCTAGTATGACACAGTTTATTGTTCCAAAATTTTATATTTTTTTCGAGTTTACCAGTGGAGAAAGCAGAACTAAAATTCTTAAAATAAGGTAAAATGCATCGTTGCTGTACCTAACTCATATGGGTACGGAAAAGAAAACATAAAATAACAACTCATGAATATGGATATTATTTTAAAAAACTCGTTCACTTTCAGTTAGGTAGGTACCTAAATTTCAGTTCTTGAATTACAAGATTTTTTTCTGGCAGCTTTGCTCTCATGGCTTTCCACAAAAACCGTAATTTTTTACAGACCTAAAAAGTATATACTCGTATTAATATTCTAAATTCGGAATTTGAAGTTGACTGTTTGTCTTAGTTTTCTTGATAAAGTTGAGTGTGTGTCTTATTCTATTTTTGCCTGGAAAGTCACACTCTAGCAATAAAGTAGAGTTTAACACCTTGTGATGTATGTATAAGAATTGTGTAACTGGTTTTGGTGTAAGTACAACAAAATGAATTCTATCTATCTATATATATATTTTTTTATGTTTGACAGGCTCGCGTTTAACCACTATCTCACCTGATGGTAAGCGATGATGTGGTCGAAGATGGAGCACGCTTGCCTAGAAGTAACCTATTCTTGACTTAAAGACTCCCAGGTTGTAGCTTACAGGAAACACAGACTCCGGTAGAGAATTCCACTCCCTAGCTGTACGCGCAATGAATGTTTTCTCAAAACGCTTTGTGCGTATGGATGGGATGTCCACCATGAACCGGTGGCACTCGCCGTACGTCTTGTGGTCCTTTGATGAAACGGGCTTGGCGGAATCAAATCATGCAATTCCGTCGCACACTCCCCAAAATGTAACCGATAGAAAACCGACAGGCTAGCCACTCGGCGTCTATGTTCAAGACTTTGGAGTTTCGACTCAACGAGCCTATCATTGCCGATGATCATTTTGGCTCGTTTCTCAATTGACTCAAGGGCATCAAGCTGGTATCTGGCAGATCCGTCCCAAAGATGAGAGCAGTACTCCATACACGATCGGACTTAACTTCATAATATTCTCAGCAGCTATGATGTAGTTTACTAACTCAGTACTCCCCGAGATTCTTTTTCACAAACAACCAATTTTAATTCCTTAGATTTATAGTACTACCCAATTACAGTGACACACACTATAGGTACCTACCTATATACCTACAAATTCCAATAAATTATAATACATGGCCATTTATCAACCGGAATGTAAAGACATTCGGAAAGGGGACGATTAAGTGGAGGTTCCTCATTTTCTCGGCAACCCTTCATTCGTTTTGACAAATGAGGTGTTATTCGATCCGTCTTCGCCTTAACCTACTTGCTGTAAAATATAGCATTTAATATTTTCTGTGAATGGTATTCCAGAAGGTTATAATTTTATTAAACGGGTCTTTATAATTTATTGATTTTCTACGTAAGCAAAAAAAAAATAGAACCGACTTCCAAAAAAAGTGCAAAATAACTTTAATTTCGGTAGTCGATGTTCCTGTTTTGTGTCTTCGTTTTTTGACACCGACTTCCGAAATTAAAGTTATTTTGCACTTTTTTTGGAAGTCGGTTCTATTTTTTTTGTAAAAAAGTTTTTTATTTTTCACTTTTTAGTTGTGGTTCCCCATTAAACTGTGTTAACAATTCATAGACATACGATAGCATCAATCGCGGTTGATTTGCTGTCAATTTTTGAAGAGTTCCGTTGTCTGTCTCCGAAACCCATTATCAGATCTTTTTGAAATTTAAATGGATCCATTTCGGAATAAACCCCTTTCGAAAAAAGAAAGAATTTTGCAAATCCGTCAATATATGACGGAGTTGTGCCCGAACATACATAAAAAAAATACAAACATCCGAATCGATAACCTCCTCCTTTTTCGAAGTCGGTTAAAAACCGGCCAAATGCGTGTCTGACTTGGCACATTTAAGGTTCCGTACCAAATGTATTTCTAACTATTTGTATGGCTTTGGGTCGACCACATGCTTATACTGTGAAAATTTTAAGACTGTAGCTCCAACTGTGTGGCTGTAAAACCTATGTGACAGACGACGGACAGATGGACACGTGAGTGACAGTAATAGGGTTCCGTTTAGATCCTTCGGATATGGAACCCTAGAAACGTAGACGCAAGGTATTTAATTACTTAGGGCCTATTAATAAAATAGATAACCATTTGATTAGTTAAAACACTCAAACAAATCAAATCATTTATTCGCATAGAATGTAGGTACTGTACAATAAAGTTTTTATAAAATGTAGTGAGCCGGGTACATTCCCTAATAGTATTTAGTGTTGGCAGTTGGTTGGGCCAAAAATAAATGCTATCATTTTATTGTTGGCCCAACAACAAATGCAATTAGGGTTCTGCCTGAGTTTTGGCATGCAAAAATTAACAAATAACAGTATCAGGAAGATTATGACTAATATTATGAAATATGATAGAGTAAATAAATTATTATAAGCACAAAAGTATATCAAATAATGTTAATAATATTAATCTGTTCGAATGTCACACATAGGGTCATTAAAAAAACCAGGAATTATAATATTTCTGTATCAATAAGATTATATAAAAAGAAAATTATAAAATAATAAAAAGAATGATTACAATACTAATAAATAATTTTAACAAAGTCTCGAGTAGATAAGAGTAGAGAATGAGTCTAGGCTTATCTATTGAAACAAAACACTAGTATTTAAGGCCCAGTCAGACGAGACGAAACAAGGCGACGACGATGCGACAACCTTTTTTCACAGACACTTTATCGCTGAAATATTAACCGTAGAACTATTTCTTTGGAAAATGTTTGTAGCATCATTTGACGCATTGTCGTACAATTGACGAGTTGTCGTGTCACGCCTGTCTGTGTGGCCTTTACAAAAATAAGTATTTCTGCCTGAAGAAAAGGCCTTACCTACTTTCCTAATAGAGTTTATCACGTTCCTTTTTTATATGGTAATAATTCTAACGTTATCCAATTCCTCGCAATAATACGGCATAACACAGACTCTTGACATGAAGTAGACGCACGTTTCAACATACCACGACGAATGAGGCACGATCTAGACTTGATAAAGACATGCCATATTACTAAATTGAAATTCTGGATATGATCCACGAGTAAAACACAGGCTACGTACTTTTGGGTCGTAGGAATATTTGAAAGAGTCACGTCGGGCCTGGAAACCATAAAGGCAACTGAAGGAACAAGGGTTTAGTCTGCAAGAGGTGCTAGTTCTGTTGTGCACAACTTAAACTTAATTCAGGCTATGCTATCTTTTTCTCTCTAATAAAACAAGAAAGAGACGGACGTAAATAAGAGCTGTCAAATTTAGTTGAACTAATATTCCCATATAAATTAAGGGTACACGTAAAAACAAGTCGAGTCGAGTCGTTTGAAATCTCTAATTTAGTTCATAGCTATAGCCGTCCTCTCATCGCATTGCATTTTAGTAAAACATAGCGATTCTCTCACTTTAGTTTAGTTATGAACTAAGTTAGACAACACCGACGATGACGACCGACGACGGGTCGGGACGGGTTCGGGTTCGGGTTTCAGGTTTTTCTTTAGAAAAAAGAAAAGAAAAGAAAAATATGATTTCACATCCACAGAAAAAGGCTGCGTACCCATGTAGCTACATACATTTTTTATTATTTTGTGAATACCAAGGCCCTGGCTTTGATCTCGCCTGATGGAATGCAATCGAATGACATTCACGACGGAAGGAACCAGCCCAGAAGATACCCATTCAATGTTGAGTTTTAAACCCCCAAGTTTTTTCTATCAGAAAACATAGACTTTGACACAGTACTGCTGCAAAAAAGTAAAAACCAAAAGTATTGCGACCGACACTCACCAATCGATAAAATGTAAAACCGATAACACATCTGCCTGTCCCAAAGAAAAGAGGTGTGGTATCGATACATTCACTAACGTAAAGTGCCCTAGAAAGAAAACCGGATGATCCGAAGCACTGTTCCGGCTTTAAAGGGTCGAGAGATTTTCCTCCGTATACTTCAAATCAAATCCGGTCGTGGAAAAATCGAGAAAAGCCGACCGAGGAAGATTTTGAACTATTGGAACGAGTCTTGCCGAATCTAGTCGGGCTTATAGAAGTAGATTTTTGCGTTGTATTTTTTTAAGGTTATCGTTTTTATGATAGTAGTTATGAGGCATGCGGAACAGAGTGTAAAGTCCCGCAAACCTCCATTGAAAAGGGAGCATTCTCCGATCAGACGGGAGTTGTGTCTGGTCTGAGCAACTGCCTGATGGTTGATTTTAGACTGTTGTGTATATTCAACTCGTGTGAAGAACTCTGCTTGCGGGATACAGGATTCGTGTGTTTTTAGTTCATATGAGGCACTGTCTGCGGTGATGTCCCAGTGAGTCGGGATGATGCTGCAGGCTTCAGTGAGTGGGAGTAGTGCTGCGGGTTTCAGTGAGTCGAAGCCGTGCTGTGCGACGTAATGGCTTGACTGTTGGCGTCGACCAGGTGAGGTTCTTCGATCGGCTGGAAGAGCAGTTCGCTGCGCTAAGATCACTGACGAGGTTAAGGGTGATGAAAGAGGCTGGGGATGCTAACCAGGAAAGCTTCAAAGAAGTGATGATGATGGCGTCACGCTGGAGTAGCTGCACGAAGGCTGCGCTGGCGTCCATGCTTAAGAGTCACCAGTTTGGAGGCATGCAGAACAGAGTGTAAAGTCCAGCAAACCTCCATTGAAAAGGGAGGATCCTCCGACCAGACGGGTGTTGTGTGTGGTTCGGGCAACTGCCCGTTGGGTGATTTTGGACTGTTGTATATGTTTAAACCGCGCGGAGAACAGAACTCTGCTTGCGCGAAGCAGTATTCGTGTGTTTTTAGTTCGTATGAGGCGTCATAGATATCCTCACAGTAGTATAGTTGTTCTATCTGACCAAGGCGGATGTGTGCGGATGTGATCTTGGATGTGTGTGTAGGTTCTCGTACACTTTTTCTTCTGTGTGCGAAAGCTCGGAGCGCTCGGTGTCATAGAAAATAGCTTACGCACACAGAAACAATGTGCACGTGAACCTACGCACACATAGAAGATTAACCCGCCTTCGTGAAATAGAATATCTTTATTAGTGTTGTGAATGTGCTTGTTCACTGAACTACTCCATTAAAATTATCGCAAGTAAATTTAAGTTTCAGTGGTTAACCTCTGAAGTACCGGACAACAAACACAATAGAAAATCTATTGTTCGTGATACACCAGTGCATCGCCGGTACCTCAGATATCATATAGGGATATTCAGATTTGTCTTTTAGAGGTAGCATTATGTGCAACTTAAGACCATTTTAGGTAACTTAAAGTTACCTAAAATGGTCTCCACTATCTGGGAGACCATTTTAAAGTTACCTACTTTAAGTTTGCCGCCTCCTTGTTTTTTTAACCTTAGCAACAAAAAACGTTACAATTGGTGATAGAATCAGTATAAATAGAATAGCTACGTGCCATTTCTGTGATAAAAATATTGTAGGCCATTTTAAAGAGCGTAGGTGGTTTTAAAACTAATCTTTATTTGGTCGTTTGATGGACCAAAAAGCTTAAAAAAAAACCTCTAACACTGAACTTTTAAATAAAATTTTTGAAGATTATGGGATTAGCTTTTAGTTCATATTTTAATGCCAATATTCTTAAATCTTTTTATATTTTTGGTGCAAATAAAATCTGTTTTAATACCTGCTGGTGTTCTGAACAATTTTAAACCTGTTCCATACCCAGGCAGGCAGTTGTCCCACCGCCGGCGAGGAAGCGAGTAACTCTCGGCTATTCTGATGCTCAAGAAACGTACAATAGATATACATTCCGTGTAAACAAAAGAGATGCATATATTAATAGTTGATCGTTGACTGTTCACAGCGCCGGCGAGGACTCGTTCTATAAGTTTGTCGCTGAGTGACAAGAGCTGTCAAAGCTTACTCGCTCAGCGACACTCGCTCAGCGATGCTCGTCAGAACTCACGCCGAGAGACCAATCCGAGCCAGTGGTGTCGAACACTCGCTTAAAGCCCAGCGACATAACTATCGGAACTACCACTCGCTACTCGCGACTCGCCAATCGTTTTTAGTTTTAAGTTTGACAAAAGAAGTACCATACCATAAGCCTAAAATAAATAAATTGGTGTTGATTTCAAAACAAGCTTTACAACAGCCTCATTTTAAAACACGCCCCAAAACATCACAAATCATTCTAATTAATAACACACGAATACCAATTCGAACCGCATAGATAAATAAACAACAGCCCTTTCACACAATCATCCCACATTCGCGCGACAAATACGATCAATACTAGCTCACTCAAATTCGCAATCACACGCTTTATTTGAGCACAACTCGTGCATTGTACCAAGTCTATTGGAGTCCACTGATATAAACCGTCTAGTGCTTGAATCAATACGGGTTGCTAAACTGCTGTGCGATTTAGCACCGGTTAGCTCCAGAGCGGACCACAAAGCGGTAACATCCAGTCTCGGTAGGTACTATTAATTTGGAGTGATTTACATTTCAAGCGATGGTAGTACTATCTAGAGATGGAGGAGCGAAAATTGAAGTTTTGTGGACAATTTTGAAGATTTTGGTGAATGGCCCACTAATCAGTAGTGGGACCTAGTTTTTGGATAATTAAATTTTAGATTCATAACATTACAACAAAGTCCCCAGCAGCCGTCTGTCTGTCTGTTTGTTCACCATAAACTCAAAAACTACTAAATAGATCTTATGTGGTTTTCACCAATAGAGAAGTGATTCATGAGGAAGGTAGATGCCGTATATGAAATTTTGCTGATTTACGTGATTTTACAGTTATATTAATGCATTTCTCTAAGTTTTAATGCACAACATGAAAGATCACTTCAGTTATGATCTAATGAATGAGTAGATTCGAAGCTTGCTTTGCGTATTATAAGCCGGGATTTAGGTTTGTTTTAAAAGATTTTTCATAGTCAAATTTTTGTAATTTTTACATTTTTTTCTTAGGAAATGGATTGATTTTTAACTGAAATTTATTTTTTGTACGAGAGTTTCAGACAGCCAAAAACAATTCTTTGCCCTTTTTCTCTTAAATTTGACTACGTTAAATTTTTTTTTTTCTCAATTTTTTTGTTTATTGCTGTAAAAAATAATTACAACCGTCAAGGCCCCACATTAGCAAATACAATTAAAAACCTATTGTCGCGTCTTTTTTTTTTTGTTGGGAAATCATCCTTCTCCCGCTCTGGGTGGAACGGGAGGGGTCTCCTGGAGACGCGAGGAGCCTGACGGATTAAAAAAAAATCACAAAACCGTCGTTGCTTTGTGGTCGATTAACCGTAAATATAATAAAAATAATTAAAAATGATCTTTCATGTCGTGCATTAAAATTTTTAGAAATACCTTATATTAACTCCCTCTGTGAGAGGGTGTGGGCCATAATCCACCACGCGGGCTCAATGCGGGTTGGTGGATGTCATATGTCTTCGAATTTTTGGTTCTAGAACATATCATGCATACTGGCCATGTTGTTTTCCATATAATCATAGATCTAACAAGATTGACAAATCGTAGTGGGTACCCTATGTATTTCTATAGTGATTCCAATAATAACACTCGGAAGCCTTGGATATTGATAATATCGTAAGTTAGGCGGGAATAGGCTATTTTTATTTTACTCTACGATTTATCACCCCATTTATCAAATTCAAAATGAGAAAGAGTTACAAAGTATAGTAATAAAAAAAACTGGTCAAGTGGGAGTCGGACTCGCACACAAAGGGTTCCGTAGGTACCATCATCAGCCTTTTAATGTGCCCACTGCTGGGGCACAGGCCAACCTTCTGTGACAGTGTGTGGACCGTAATCCAACACGGGTTGGTGGATGTCACATGTCTTCGAATTTTTGGACATGCCGGTTTCCTCACGATGTTTTCCTTCACCGTTTTCGAGAGCAGTGGTGATGAAATAATTTACACAAAGTAAAGCGCCTGCCTGGGTTTAAACTCACGACCTACAACTTGTAAGTCACGGCCGTTACCACTGGGTCACCACTGTCCTCATATTCCCTATAAATTTTATTATTTGTTGTTATAGCGGCAATAGAAATACACACTGTAAAAATTTCAAATATCTACCTATTATGGTTCATGATAGGTAGACACATACCCCTCTGTCAGACAGACAGACTGAAGGACGGACGGATGGACAGTGGAGGCTTAGTAATAGGGTTCCGTGGGTTACTCTTCATGTACAGAACCCTAACAAAACAGAGGTCTAACATTCAAAGTAACACACTCTAAGCTCAGTTAATAAATCGTTGATATAATTACACAAATGTATTTCACAACCAGCAATACCAAACCACAAGCATATTCCGTGGAACTTTACACGAATATTATAATTAATTACTACGCATATAACACTAAAACACGAGCCGTGTTTCGTATTCCTGCTAACGACTTCAGGTGACACAGTGCGTAATAAGTTCATAATTTGATAATAAAATTTACGCCACTTCTTGTCGCGCCACAGAACTCGGGTGCCAATTATGCAAAGTTCCTTTCAAGAAGTTCTAGCTTTGTGACTAACTGTCAAGATTTGCGCATTCGCTAAGCGCGAAATTAATGCCGCAGCCATTCAATTACATTGTATTTAATTAAATGAAATTGAAAGTAAACAGAGATGAACTATTCAATTTAGTTGAGTCGCATCCTCAAATAGATTGGCGGGTATAAAATTACCATACAAGTAAAGTGTTTTGACGTAAGCTTCTCGTTTAAGTGAAGACGTATTTCTCTGCCATGATAGTGCGAAAACGTGTCGCAGTATAGAGGGGTAGATAAGTTAAACAACAGCTGGGACGTGACTGCCTCACGACCTAGAGCGGGGAACGGATGAAATAATATTGTGGAAAACAAAATGTTGATTTTCGTTAGATAATTTCTTGTAACTTTTACGTATCATAAGCGGCCCCGAAACGATCAATTGCGATTGTCAATTTTACGTCATTGTCAATTTCCATTGATCGTTTACGAGTAAAATTGAAGGAATTGTCAGTCGCAGTTACGTGATTGAAAGCAATTGATGAAAAATTTGATTGATGCTCATTGAAGCTGCCAATTGATCGTTTAACTGAGTCATTGTCAATATTTTCAATCATTTGCGCATCTGACAGCAGTGAAAACAAACATGGCGGATAACCCACGTTATATCGAGAAACGGAAATTTAAATCAAACAAACAAACAAGAAAACAATTGACAATTGTAATTGAAGTGCATCAATGGCACCTTCAATTGCAATTGTCAATAACGTAGCACATTGACAATTGCAATTGAACGTGTCAGGGTCGCTTTAGATAGTTGTAACCCGAAGAATCGCCATCTTAGGTGGCAGTGCACAGGGCACATTGCTCGCAGAACGAATAGAGGATGGGGCGAAATATTTTGGAGGGGCGACCGCGTACCACAAGATGCAGCGTTGGAATACCTCCCATAATGTGAACAGCAAATTATTGCAATATTTTCACACTAAATAAAGGCGAAAGTTTGTGAGTGTGTGTGTTTGTATGTTTTTTACTTCTTCACGCTCAAACGTCTGGACGGATTTGGATGAAATTTGGTATACAAATAGACTATGGATTATTACGGCTACTTTTTGTCCCGATCTACGCGGATAAAACCGGGGCGCAGCTAGTAGTGCATATGACAGGAAACGAACCTAACTAACTCTGCATTAAGATTCCCACCGACAGGCACTACGCGACAATGCGACACCGATGCTACAACAATATTCCCTATATAATATATTTAAGCAGATAGGTGTATTAACTAACATCAGCCAGCGACGTCGCCCGCGTGGAATTACTACTTTCTCCATTGCCTATATGCTATTCTAGACTATAATCTATCTCTGTGCCAATTTCAATTTCATCCATTTCGTTCAGCCATTCTGATGTGATTGAGTAATAAACATTCATACATTAATTCATCCAAACTTTCCAATTTTAATATTAGTAGGAAAGTAGAACGGAACCTCTGATTTTATTTAACCTCTAAATAATATTTTGACAGATATTTAGAATTAGTATTAGCGAGATCATGCTTGTTGTTACTTCACTAATCAGCCGATAATCAATTAACTCGGACATGAGATTGATGTTTGTGTTTGACGTGTTCATAACGTGTCCTATGCTTATCATTGTACATGCGGTTAAATAACCTATACAATAAAACTGGTCAAGTGCGTGTCGTACTTTGCACATTTAGGGTGCCATACCATATAAGGGAAATCAATATTTTGGTAATTGTTATTAAAATATACGTAATAGTAAACATTATCACCAAATTTAAAGTTCATAGGTCAATGGAAGTTACGAGTAATAAATTCTTCGGAAAAAAATTTGTGACCGCCGACGGACAGGCAGACAGAAAGACGGACACGTCAGTGAGAGCAATAGGTGAGATAGTGTTAAGACGCGTGCCTATCAACAATTTAAAAAAAATATAGGTAAAAATATTTATTTTTATTTTTTTTAAAACGGTCGTTTTTGGCACTTTTACTTACGTATATAAAATGTTTTGAGTCCTGTTTTGACAACGTAAACATACCTTATCCTATTTATAACAAACGCAACATAGGATTCTTTAATCTTTATTTTCTATGCTATGATACGATTATTTAATCAATGAGGGCGCCACTAAAGTGGAGATCAGATCCTAGATTAGTAGGTACACAGATTTCCCATCAGGAGTTTCCCAGTAGCAGTCAATATACATTGGTGACCGTCGGAGCGTTTTAGATTATTTTATTATTTGCCTGTATTACACTGGTTGGCAAAAGTCTCTATGCCTTATAACCTTTGGCTACTTCACTGTTTTCAAATTGCTTTTCAAGTTTTTACTATGATGTGTTTCAGGTACCACTTGGTACTATTAAGTGTATCGTAGAATTCAGTTCTGATGCTTATAGGAAGTAGCATCTAAATTCAAACTAACTACAATACTCATCGCTTAAGTATCCTATTAGCAACGTTAATCACTGTATTATACTACTAAAGTACTTACACCTAGCACCAACCACTGGAATCGAGAATAATTCTGCAACTATTCTGCTTACTGCTTTACAAATGGTGAGAGATTCCTATCATATCGTTTAGTTCTGCCGCAGTAATTCATTTTCCGCAGTTGCACGTAATATTTAGGAGCTGATTTAATTACTGTTTTGGGCTCTGTTTCATGTTACATGTTTGGGGGCAAATTTTCTTGTATATAGAGATATAACATCACTTTTTTGTCGCACCATAGAAAATTGGCGATAACAATGTGACGTTTTGTGTTAACTGTGATCTTTGATAAATGATAAATGATAAATGATAAATGATGTTTATTCAGTAAATAGGTTACAAGGAACACTTTTACACGTCAATGTTTTTTGTTAGTTTAAGCTAGATGAGGCCGGTGTTTCCTAGCTGACTACCCTGAGAAGAAACACCGAAACAAACTCAGAGGTCAAAGTCTCTTTTAGTGTTCAAATCCATACAATGTGGACTGGTTAGATCATATGAGAACCATGTACGTTTATGTCTGGGATGAGCTTTATGAAGAAAGCAACACACGAATTCGAGTGGACCTGTCCAGACAGTGCAAGCATTTGTCAGTCATCGCGAAGCTCAACTCAGAACTCTGAGGTGCTCAACGAACCGGCGAACAATACCAAAGTAAGGACATTTGAGTAGGCCGCAAAAAATACTCAAACTGCCAGACAATCATAAAATCTACATGAATATAACGACATACATAGTTCTCGCATTCACATTATTCTATATGAGGACCATGCAGCTTAGTGTCTGTAGTGGTCTTTTGAAGAAAGAACCAAACATATTTGAGTGGACCTGTCCAGTCAGTGCAAGCATTTGTCAATAGTCGAATAGCTCAACTTAAAAACCACTAAGGAGCTCAATGACATGACGAACAATACCAAAGAAAAGACATTTGGGTAGGCCGCAAAAGTACTCAAACTGTCAGACAACGTTGAAAATTACTGTAAAAAGGAGGAGAAAATAATAATAATAACCCACATAGTCCTCACATTTACAATAATTAAGTAATCAAAAAAAAAATAAAAATATAATACTTTACAAAGTAAATATTTGTGTCAAACAAAATAGTAATCATAATATGTCAATCAAAAAAAATAAAAATAAATATAATACTTAACAAAGTATTCAAGTCAAAAAAAAAATAATAATAATAATAAAATGTCAATAAAAAAATAAAATAAAAAATATAATACAATACTATACAAGTATTCATGTCAAAACGAATATTAAAAAAAAAAATATATATATAAAAAATTTTTCATCAGTAAGTAGTACATATGAAAACAATGGCTCATGTATATCATTGAAGCAGCTCAATCCCACGCCTTTTTGTCTTCAAGAAAGTCATCAATTGTGTAAAAAGCTTTCTGGCATAGCTTACGTTTAATAAATGATTTAAATTTATTTATGCTTAGTTCTTGAATTTGGCTAGGAAGTTTATTATAGAAACGTATACATTGACATCTAAACGAACCACCTATTTCTAAATAGGCCTTTGCATCTCTAAATAGGCCTTTGCATTTCTAAATAGGCCTTATCAGAATGTGCGTTCAAGTCACCCAAAGGGCCATGGAGAGGACTATGCTCGAAGTTTCCTTGCGTGATTGAATCAGGAATGATGACATCCGCAAGAGAACCTAGGTTATCGTTATAGCCCGAAGAATCGCCAAACTGACGTGGCACATTTCTCGCAGCAACGGATGGTTAAGGGGGTGGAAAAGGGGTTGGAAGTTTATAACAGGGGGAAGTACTACTTTCACGCAGGCGTCGCCGTTGGCAGAACCTAGTCCTACTATAGTTAAAATCAAAGTCGGCGGCGCGTGCGTCTTGTTGCAGGGAACGGAATGTTGCCCCTTAATCCAGCCACCTGTGGCAGGATTAAGTGGCAACATATAATAATATTATATACCTCTTTTGTAATTGTTTATACTTATATATCATTTATTTATAAACATTATACACATACACACGCCACATACACACACTATAGCACTGTTTAAACGTTGGCAATCTTTACTATTAAGATATCATGGGGGCCTGGAGCTCTGAAATACAGGCCTAGGCTTAGTTCAAACTCCAGATCTCCCACAAATTACAATTTTTTTTTTGCCAAACTATCTATCAACTTATAGCTAGTATTATTATGTAATTTTGTGGAGATAAATAAACATTTTTATTATTATTCCGTTTATTAAATATTAATATTTATGTTTACTTAAATATTAATATTTATTACGCTGTCTAATATTTAGTTTTACTCATTATTTACTGCACCGGTTGACGTCATGACGTCAGCGCCAGCTGTTGCTGAAAACCAGCGCTGGGGCTCTGTCTCTAATAGCACTAAGCTGAACGATGGCAGTTTTGCGTGGATGTGACGCATATTTTTCCACCAGTTTTTCTTTTCTTTGTTGTGTTTCTCTGTCTTTTCCGTCATGTTTACCGTAAATAAACGTATTTTCTTTGTTTTTCTTTCATAATATTACAAATGTGAAAGTACGGGTGGATGGATATTTGTTACTAAATCATGCCAGAACGGCTGAACGGATCTTGATGAAATTTGACACGGGGATCGATTATTATTAGTCTGGAATAGCACATAGGCTAGAATTTGTAATGTGGGTAGTACGAAACCGCTGGTAGAAGCTAGATTTCGATAATAAAGTAACCTCTTTCTGTATTTTAAAACAGGCTATCATCACAACGTACAATAAAAGGATGAAAATTGAAAACGTCCACGCGGTTCGCTTTCGTTCTCAAAAATAATGAGCATTGCCCTTCGCACCGGAGATGACAAGTCCATCACTCGACTTCGTCATTACTATAGGTTCGAATATCATGAATTTTCGCGTACATTTTTACCTGATAATCGGATACCTTACTGTTTGTTCTGTTATCTTAGTACCGGCAAGGTCAAGTTTGTTTTGTAGAAATGTTTTTCACGAGAATATTTTGTTGTTTTGAGTTGTGAAATTAAACGATACTAGTGTACGTGTAGAATAGAATAGAATAAACATTTATTCGACACAGACACAACACAACAGCAACAAACAAAAGGTAAAGAAAATAACAGTAGGTACACAAAGATACAATAAAATGTGTAGAAAAAAAAAAAAAAAAAGTGTGTGGTGTGTGTGTATGTGTGTATGTGTGTGTGTGTGTGTATGTGTGTAGTGAGTAACATTTGTATAAGATGGCCTCTCATTCTATCGTTGTATTTATTTATTTTAAAATTAAAACAGAAAAGAAAAAGGAAACAGAAAAAGCCAGCCAAATGAAAGTCGGAATCACACACAAAGGGTACCATAAACTGAAAAAAAACCCAAAATTAAACGTTTCTAGTTAGTTTTTATTTTCAGTCTGAACTATAAACTAACTCATCATCATCATTCTCCTACCCTTATCCCAATCTACCCGGGGTCGGCGCAACATGTCTTTTTCTTCCTTACTCCTCTATTAGTCGTCATCTCTGTAGTCACCCCCTTTTTACCCATTCCTCTTTCACACAGTCCAACCATCGTTTCTTTGGCCTTCCCCTACTCTTATAGCCATCCACATCCATACACAAGACTTTTCAGTCAGCGGTGCCACTTTCAGACGTCTCCTTATATACTCATTCCTAATTCTATCCATGCGCGTAACACCACACATCGCTCTTAGCATTCTCATCTCAGCTGCATGCAATTGCTTTTCATTCATCCCTTTTGTGGCCTAACATTCTGAACCATACAAGACAGCAGGTCTGACCATTGTTTTATAAATCTTCCCCTTAAGTTTTTTAACCGACTTTCGAAAAAGGAGGAGGTTCTATGTTCGACTGTATGTGTTTTTTTTTTCTTTATGTATGTCCGCGCATTTCTCCGTCAGTTGTAGACCGATTTTCAAAATTCTTTTTTTATCCAAAAGAATATACTCCCGAGGTGGTCCCATATAAATTTTATCGAAATTGCTTTAGCGCTTTTTGAGGAACTGAATAAAAACGAAAAATACGCATATCTTGATGATGTTTTTGTGTTCTCCAAATGTTAAATTCCACGTTCCATGTTATTGGGGTTTTTAGTTCTGGGGTATAACAACTAAAAAGCGAAAAATAAAAAAAAAAATACAAAAAAAACAACCGACTTCCAAAAAAAATACACTAAAAATTTAAAAAATAACTTTAATTTCGGAAGTCGGTGTCAAATCACGAAGAAGTAATTTTTAAATTTTTAGTGCATTTTTTTTGGAAGTCGGTTGTTTTTTTTGTAAAAAAGTTTTTTTTAAGTTTTATAAACTAACTATAATTTAAAAATTATGGGGGGTCCCTAGAGCCCTCTTTAATTTTTAATTTATTTTTATTATTTGTTGTTATAGCGGCCACAGAAATACACGCTGTGTGAAAATTTCTACTGTCTACCTATATCGTGAGATACAGCCCGCTGACAGACAGACGGACAGCGGAGTTTTAGTAATAGGGTTCCGTTGGTTACCCTTTGGGTACACCACCCTAAAAAGAAACAAAGGTGATGCTTAGTACTAAAGAAATCTCTCCCATACCTACCTACGAAAGAAGGGATGGAAAAAGAGAAGTAGACATGTGTATAGGAGTAGTAAGAAACATACAATGTAAAAATATATTAGCATCTATACAAATACTAGCTGACCCGGCAAACGTTGTACTGTGATTATAAAACGGGGGTGGGGATAGGAGGGTTTAAACTACTTTAAGATCTGTGTGTGATCTGTTCTCATACCTACCAAATACAAAGTGTAACGGAAAGATGTGGTCATATGCATATAGGGCCACTAGCCTTGTTCACGTCCAGGTTACGCAGTACCCTTCGGACATCCTTCTGATAAATGCGAATGTCTGACATAATCGAATCGCATCCACCAAAAGTACCAGAGGGCCTCGCGCCACCAGGATCTAGACGCGAAGGTTCCGCAAACAGATAGTAAAACAAGTTTACTTTCTCCTCAGCGGAGTGGGCCAGCAACCCGTCGGGTTTCAGCAGTGGAGGTAGTGAGGGGCGGCAGAAGTTCGATTCAACCTACTTAGCCAAAGACCAAAACGCCTTACTACCAGCTGGGTACGAAGCAAATTTGTTCCCAACTCGGCTAATGTGGTCAAACCGAGCCATCCGCAACACCTTCTTGCAGGACTTGGCTGCCCTGTTGAAGGCTCTCCTCTTCTGACTCACGTCATTTGCTTTACGCGTCCGAGCGTCGACCCATGCCAGGTAGGCCGCGTGTTTAAGCGCATCAGCGCGATTGCTCTCGGCACCACACCATGGTCGAGCTTTGCCTGACATTGGTTCTTAAAATATGAACACATCTTTTCGTTACAGCATGTATACAAAAAAAAATATCATTAAAATCGGAAGCCCTTTTAGAGCAGTGCAACCACAAACATCCTGACATGAGAGTTTTATATATATTAGATATTGGCTGCCATAAGATTTAGAAACTGAGATATAACAATTTTTGAACACAGACGATGAAAATTTTGCCATTTTCAGGCCCTATTTCAAATAAATTAAGATTCAAGCATAAGTTGATCAACAACAAACTTTGCTCTAAAACTAATGAGCCGACAAACGATTCAGAGAACTTTAGTAACGCCAGAAATATTGTCTCAAACCACTGGACCGAATGATCTGCTGTTCACTGTAATTCAGTTTAGACAGCAAAAGTTTGTGAATGTTTCAGTATGGCGGATCGTAGGAGCAGAGACTTGTTCTAAATTCATTATATCATTCACTTTTAAGCTTCTTCTTCTTTTTATAACAGTGGTACATTGTTTATGATTATACAATTATACTGTTTGTGCCCAGTAGGTGGCCACGTTTATTGCTTCACTGGAAGTTCTACTCAGGTCTTCCAGGGTACTGGTGAATGGACATTTTGGGCACTCCAGTAAATGGGTCATAGTCTGAGTAGGAGCACCGCATTCGCACTGGGTATTTGAGGGGTCAATTATTCCCCATTTAGACAAATTGTACTTGCAACGGCGTACGTGGGTACGGAATCGATTCAGCTCTTACCAAATAGGCCACTGCAAATCACGACCGGGAGGCAGGTGCTCCTTTGGGCCCAAGAAAGTCACGTGGTTGTGGGCACCACTCTTACTCTTCTCCTTAGGTGTGCTGTCCTGGATTGCTTGTATCGATCTTATAAAACTCTTGCGACTTTTTAATATTTTTATTTTTAATCTGTGGATATCCATCACGACTGCAGCGTACTAATAGGTAGATGAATAAAAAAATAAAAATTTCAAGCAAATAGAACTAACGTACCTAGAAACTTAAAAAAAAATCCAGCCAAGTGCGAGTTGGACTCGCGCACGAAGAGTTCCGTACCATTATCTATACAAACGGTAAACAAACACGTTTGCTGTATGGGAGCCCCATTAAGTATTTATTTTATTCTGTTTTTCAGTATTTGTTGTTATAGCGGCAACAGAAATATATCATCAGTGATAATTTTGAAAAAAAAAAAAATTCAGGTAATACTTGTTTGAAAAAAAAAATTGTAATAATTAACAATAACAATAACACTTGGAATTCATTTTCGTAAAAAAGTTAAAAAATAAAATTGCGACTTTGACCTAATCTCCAGAACCAATAGTTTCCCATGTATGGTTTAGTGGAAAAAAATGTTCCAAGTAATGGATTGAATATGTGGCTTTCGGCTTCGGAAACTGTCTTTTTACAGCTGACATAAAAAGTCTACGTTTTTTTAAAAATCTTATTAAAAAAAATATGGTTCTATAGAAGAAACCTTTTGTGACTACTCGCACTTCGCCGTTTTTTTTCGTGGCCGCAGTAACTCGACCAGGTAGGTACACCAGGCTTTGTGTGACTGTCATGACATTATTGATCATAAGACCAATGGAGCTGGTGTCATCAAAAAAAAAGACGATTGCTTGGGTATTATTAGCGTATAGATTACTAGTTTTAGGATTCCAAAATATGAATTATTTTGGTTTTCGATTTAAAACATACTTTAAAAAGAACTGTCTATAATTTATTTTAATTCTTATATTTATTTTTACTATTATTAATTACTTAGCACAGCTGTTTACACCAAACATTTTCACAGAGAAATACTGAAAATTTCAGCGCGTCGACCCCAATGTGTAAACAGTAGTCTGTACCGTTTTTAACTTCAAAATGGTGAAATATTATGCTTAATTAAACTTCGCTGTAAAAAACCTTTTATGCTTTTAAAATGCTGATAATATTTTACAACCCATTACGGTTTTTTACCATAAACTATATTACCTGTATTTACCCGTAAAGTTTTACTGAATGTTTTATGTTTTTACAAACGTGTTTGCAATCATAATTATTTTTATTTTATTGGTACACTTATCTTAATCCTGATAGGCATGTAAATATGAAGTGTTAAAGAAATGACTATAAAAACTTTGAAATCTACTGAGACTAATACTCGTATGTTCGGAAATTAGTATTGGATCTTTGTATTTTTTGCGAAGTCACTCAAATGTTTTTTTTTTTTTATAATTGATCAATATTCACCTTTTCACATTTTGCCTCTCTTCAACAGTTACGACACTCGAGTGCCCGGCCCAACAGCTCACTGGGTGGACGAGGCGTACCTGGGGCGAGCTCACTGGCACAGCACACCCACAGCTGGTCTCCGGATGCTGGAGATCCAGGCCAGAGACCGAGCGATCTACAGGTGTCGGGTCGACTTCCATGTGTCACCGACCAGGAATTACAAGATCGCATTGGATGTTATAGGTGAGTCAGAAAAACGTTTTGTTTGTTTCAAAGCTTGTACAAATATAAAATAATAAATAAAAATAATTGTTTATTTTGGCCAAACAAAAGTTACAATTATTTAGACCCCACCAACTGCGTAGCAGTTTATCGGCGGGATGAGCATCAAATCTTTGGCTCGTGGCTATGTTATAAACACAGCCACATAGATCTATCATTAAGATAAAATAAACACCTGCTCGGTCGGCTGCCTCTATCCATGGATTGGTAACCATCCACTACGTACTGAGAAACCCTAAATCGTAAAAATAAAAAAATCATTAAATATTATTTATTATGTACACTGGGCCTCAAAAATAAGGGGTCACATAGAAAAACTGTGAGAAAACATGCATGGGACAAGCTCGGGACACGCGTTAGACAACGCTCTCCAGCTTCAGCTATCTTACACGAGTTAAAGAGTCCGCCAGTGGAAGAAAGGTCAAACAAACACTAAAATTGTATTAAAATTTGGTTAAAGCATGCCACATCCTCTTGATGAATTGATATGGGCTAGTGGAGGAAATACCAAGTATTAAAATGACAAGTTTTCTCTTTTATATCAAATACGACGTGTATTTTTTAAGTATCACACATTTTATTAGCGTCCCAGATTTTCTGCTGTGTGTATTATTGTGATATTTATTTGAATAATATATTTGTATAATGATAATCTAGTATATATTTACATTGTATTTTTCCTACTACTCTTACACACATGTCTAATTCTCTTTCTTTCCATCTCTTCTTTCGCAGGTATGCTGGAAGAGATTTCTTTAGAATGAATAAGCACCACCTTTTGCTATTGGTGCCGGCAGTTATTCGCTGATCTATAATTGTCGTTAGGATGGCCTTGGTTACTTTACGGAACTATCGCGAAATCCTCAAAGTAATCAACTCGAATGTAATCAAGCATGGGGTTCTGATTCCGAATCCACCTGTGCACCTTGATCTATATACCGGATAGACTGTTAATACGCGTGATCACAGATCCGGCTCGAAGGACCAAAACAATGTACGACGTTAGTCAGTACACTTAGGGTAAAATTATAAAAACCGGGTATGATCAATAAAACCGCGCGTTGAGCGTAGAAAATCACTAATATATTTTTCATAAATACTAAATGTTCACGTTTAGCCGTACAGTGACAGAAACCCAACAGTCTGAAATCGTGAGTTCAGTTATATATATATATAAAAAAGGGACGGGTGGTAGGAGTGATCAAAAGAGTCACCGTGGCCCTGGCACAGGCAACTGAAGGAAAATGGGTGGGTTTTAGTCATCTGACAATTTCCCACCCACAAAAAAAAAAAAATATACCAAGGGATTGCGTAATGCCCAGTTCTATTAAATAAGTTATATTTCTATATAGAAGCGAAGGTTGTTATTAGGTTGTTAACCTTTACAAACAATCACATTTCTTGCTTTTGAGAAGAAAACCCGATAATAATATGATTGTCATATTTTTGCGTGGGTACCAAATGACTAATGTTAGTAACGGAATGCTTTATGAAAGAATCTGATTTCATTAATGGACATAACCTTTAGGTTTACGGGTAGGTAGATACTATTCTTTATCTTCCAGAATGGAAGTACATTTTCATACCTATAGCTTTATTTATAAAATTCGCTATCCGTATGCTTAGTTCAAAACCCTTATTACCGGTTTCTAAATTCAAAATCTTTATGGAATTCACGTGTCTGTCTGTTCGTCGTCTGTCAAACAGGTTTTACAAACAAACGGTTGGAGCTACAGTTTTCAAATTATCACAGTACAAGAATATTTTTAACCCAAAGTCATGCAAGTCGTCAAGATTTTATATTCATTACGGAACGGACGGTTTTTTTTTTTAATTTTTATTAATAAAAACCATAATCCCACGCCTTTTTCCCAAAGACGTAGCGAGAGACTATACCCGGGCCTGCGGACTGCCAGTAATGGGTAGCTCGCCATCCGATCAGCACCAGGCCCATGAGTCGACGCCGCGTAGTGTTCCACACGCGCCTTAAAGAGAATTTGTCAGCCACCACTGACGGGGCCCATCATGGCCGGTGCCTGCATGCATAGGAGTAGCGTATGAATTCGTAACAGAGTTACCGCTCTCTTGGGTACTCAGGCAGGGAAGGAAACGGGGTGGGTTTTAGTCAGTAAGAGTCTGACACGCCCGAGATGTCCATGGATGATTTCCCAGCCCAAAATAAAATAATGCGGAGACTATAGATCGCCATCAGCTACGATCCTTAAACACTCCCTTTGCTTCGTTGACGTCCATACGTCATACATTTCAAGAAAGAAGAAAGAAAATTCTTTTAAAATAAAATCAACACGTAGCTCGTGTGTGTTGCCAGATATGATTAATTTAGGATCAGTCTTTGTTGTCCACCTTCCGTTTTCCAAACCCACGGGAACAATTTAAAATTTATCATAAAGTTGTTCGGAAACACTTCCTTCTTTGTTGTTGAAGCTTCTAATAAATTTATATCGTATGGATAAGACATGTTGGCTTATGTCCAGGTTTCAATAGTAGGTACAAACTTATTTGGAGTTAGATACATGTTTGAGCCGTTTGGGGTTGATACACTAGAACCATGGAGTCTGAGTGCTCATCGAGTTTTTCGGGGTACCAGCAAACAGCTGGTTGACTTTTCACGTGACCAGACTGGGCTTTTCTTACGCCAAATCAGCAATTGTTATTCAACTTGGAAATGCTGCAAGCGTCTTGGGCACTTTTTCCATTGATAGTGATGTGGATGAAGTTTTTGATGCTTAATTAATTGTTTTCATACGCATTTGTGCATAATTATTATTATCATTTTGTATAATTAAATCCTAATTATTGAATTATTTAGTTAAGTTGTGAATAAATATATTTTAGTTATAGTTGGTACGAACATGACATAATTTTGTTGCGACTGTATCATTCCAGCCTGAAGGTCGCATGTCAGACTTTGAACACTGAATTCGCAAATTAACACTGAGTTATCACGAGCTGTTAGTTTAATTAAAATTAGCATGCCTGAAATGTCAGACGGGCTTATGGTTTTATGTAATAATTACATCATATTTTTCGTACGGGCGGGTCGGTACACCTGAGTTTAAGACCCTACTTTTATACACTGTTAAATATTCTGGTATCGATTTAGGTGTGCTGATCAATGTTCAAATTTCTTCTCTGTATGAGATGGAGATATTATCCCAACATCCCAAGTAATAATATTAAAAGTTTAACAGATTCAAAGAAACCATTAACTTATTACAGGAAAACACTTTTTGATACCGGAAATCATAAGTATCTAGATGAAAAAATCACATTCAATAACCATTTTCCTCGACCAAGTCATTTAGATTTTCCTAGAAAAATATGTCCTTACGGGAGTAATACCTATTCATTCCGCCACAGCACATAGAAGCCCCTTTCTGGTAGAATTCTGGCAGAAAGTAGAATCTAATTAAGTAAGACATGTCCGAAAAGCTCTTAGCTTATGTAAACATGAGAGTTTCTTGGAAATAGCTCAGTATTTTCTGGTATTAGGAGCGGAAATATACGTATTTTTACAGAGAATTACTTCGTTTTATAGAGAAAATGGTAGAAATGAGGACGGAGGACTTGACCTTGGTTAAACGAATTGAATTTCAAGGTTTGTGTAGATAAGGGGACTAAATTTACCGAGTTTGATGTAACTGGGTTCTTGGGAACAAAACTGACAAAACTTTCATTATCATGGTATGAATAACTAGTCATTTTGTTGCCATGTTTTTCTCAAATCTGAACGAAAAATCTTTTCATAATGATAATAATAAAGAAGATAGTCTTTTTTTTGGGACAAGACCACTATTTTCACTCCCCTCCTTATCAATCAGGAGAATAGATTTAGGCCAATAGGCACATAGAGACATTAAAACTGGGGTAAATCCACTCGATCGACACAATCCAAAGCACAACGGATTGCTGGGCACGCCACCGCGTCGCGGCGGTAGTGCCCCTCTTTGAGGAGTGGCTGGAGAGGCGTCACGGCGTCCTCATCTTCCGCCTGACGTAGGTCCTCACCGGACACGGTTGTTTTGGGAGGTTCCTGTTTCACATAAGGCGGGAGAAAACGCCCGGGTGTTACCACTGCGCGGATCGCCCAGAGGACATGATAGAACATACGGTGGAGGTCTGCCCCGCTTGGGCGGAACACCGCCATGTCCTCGTGGATGCGATAGGCGGCGGCGACCTCTCGCGCCCGGCCCTGGTACAGGCCATGGTATGGAGCGAGAGGGAATGGGAAGCAGTCTTCTCTTTTCACGAAGCAGTAATGATCGCGAAAGCGGAGGCAGGACGCGTGAGGGAAGCTCAACGGAGTGGCCCTCACGGCCCCGGCCGCTACCACCGCAGGAGAGGCACTGGGCGTAGGACGTCGCGAGATGTTCTCCGATCAGCACCAGGCCCGTGAGTTGGCGGCGCGTAGAGTTCCGTGCGCTCTAAAGAGATGATTGTCAGCCACCACTGACGAGGCCCATCATGGCCGGTGCCTGCATGTCTAGGGGTAGCGGATAAATTATTAACATGAGTTACCGCACTGGCAGTGGGCACTCAGGCAGGGAAGGAACGGGGGTGGGTTTTAGTCAGTAAGAGTCTGGCTCGCCCTCCCGCTCCACCCTGAGCGGGAGATATCATTGGATGATTTCCCTCACCACAAAAAAAAAATTCACCACGTATTAATATACTAATTTTAAAGGTATTAAATTGTGAGCTGCGAGAAAAAGACATGTTGCGCCGAACCGGAATATGTTAGGATAAAGATCTCAGAACACTATGAGTGTTTTTCTAAACACTAAGATAAGTTTTTCTGAACATATTCTAAACACTTTCCATAATTATGAGTTTACATTTTTGTGAATGCACCCAAGCTAAACGCTCTTTTTCAAATTATGCCACTTATCCCACCGCCGGCGATGAGCGAGTAGCGAGTAAAGCTTCAAAACACAAACGAGTTGGCGAGCAGCGAGCAGCGAGTGGTCTAATAGTTTAGTCGCTGGGCTTTATACGAGTGTTCGAGTGATACGGGCGGTTACTCACACTACTCGCTTGGGATGGTCTCTCGGCGTGTGTTCTGACCGGCGAGCGAGCATCGCTGAGCGAGTGACGCTGAACGAGTAGGCTTTGATAGCTCTTGTCGCTCAGCGACATACTTGTGGAGCGAGTCCTCGCCGGCGGTGTGAACAGTCAGCGATCACCCATTAATATATGCATCTCTTTTATTTACACTGAATGTATATCTATTGTACGTTTCTTGAGCATCAATATAGCCGAGAGCTAGTCGCTTACTCGCCGCGGCGGTGGGATAACTGTCTAAACAAAACACTAATACACAAACAGCTATGGCTGATTACTACGCATACGCATACTCATGGCTGCGATATGGCGTCATGCTATGGAGAAATAGTGTTAACGTAGATGAACTATTCCTAATGCAAAAGAAGTGTATAAGAAATCTAGCCCAAATAGATAATACGCAGAGCTGCAAACCATACTTTATTAAATATCAGATTCTAACTCTGCCGTCAATATATGTACATACTTGACATTTGAGTATTTGTTTTTAAAATATCGACAAGTTCACTAAAGTAGAAGATACGCACAACATCAACACTCGCCTTAAAAAATGGTTATACGTTCCATCCTCAAGAATTAAAATGTTAAGTGATAGCCCAACATGTTTATAACTGAAAAATCAGTAAAATATTCCAAAAAAAGTTAAAACTATATCTAATCCAAAAATGTTTAACTCAGTAAAAGATTAAATAGAGTCTAGCTTAAAATAACGATTTACTCTCAGGTACAAATGTGGTCATCTGTTCTATACCAAACAATTAGATTTAGTCTATCTTAATTAACTACATTTATAATTACGTATACTACCTGAAAAGGATGGCATTAGTATTGCATTACGATTTCTCAATTTAATTGTAATAATTTAGAAGAAAATAGTTAAGTAATAATAATATTTAATGCATGCTAGGATGTAAAGGGCAGGCGACTGATAATTCCAATGCTTGTAAAAGGCTGCTAAGTCATAAGTACTAACATAATATAACACCAATATTATACACTTAGTTCACAATAAATGTTTTGACTTTGAAAAAAGGTATTAGTATTCCTCGTGTGGGGAACCTTTTCTTCAAAAGAAAAAAAAATCTATCATTTATTTTCTCTCATATACTATATTTTTGTCATAATTAATTTAAGCAGCATTCACGAGATAAGCCATTACATTGTCTTCGTATCATTCAGTACAAACCCACACAACATAAGACACATAATTGAAATCAGAACCATGTTGTTAAACCACCCTTATCAAGGAATTCCTGATGTATTCAGAATCATTGGAACATACCACATACACGACTAACATATTATCCGGAACAATAGTACGAAGTAACAGGTTGTAGGGGGTTGGCTTACGACCTTAGTAATCTGACTAGCTCGTCTTATAACTTAGGGAATTAAGCTCCCTTCCAGTTAATTTCAATTCTAAATTAATATGGGGATGGGTGACATCTAAAATTATACAGTTCGTTGATCACTTTGGTGATTTATTGAAGTTCATGTCTTAGGAGTTACTATTAACTATGCCAATTTCTGCCGATGGAGCTTCTGTGAATTTTCCCTTCCTCTTCTTAGCGTGTCGATGGCAAATTTAGTCTTTTATTTGGCTCAGTATTCAGCGATGGCAACAGTATTCGCTGACGCAGCCATAAGGTTCTCACATGTACAGTCGACTGTGCATGCCGCAAAATGAGGGGTGACCTATGGTCTGCGAAGAGACGCCACCTTAACACACTTAAGATCAAGGCCATCCGAGACTCCATCTGTGCAGGTTTTCTTTACTTTTCTCTTTAAAAGCCTAAAATGTGCTTTTAAGGAATCCCCTTATCTACATCGTCATCATCATCATCATCAGTCACTACTGGACAAAAGTCTCTTTAATCGACGTCATTCAGTTCGATTCTCGGTAACTCTCATCCAAGCAAACCGGTGAACGAATCTCCTACCAAAAAGCTGTGTCGTCCGAGCATAAAACAGATCACATCACAGCCATTTACGTTATTAGAACCAAGTAGCTCCCTTCATCTTCTTTCGAATAGATGGTTTCCTAACTTTTTAAATACTGTGGGTCCAGATGCTAGCCACATTAATTGCAGCGTCAGTAACGTTCAAGCACAATTTATGAATAAAGCCAAATTACATACACTATTCCCATAACCATATTGATTACATCAATATCACATCTCACCCGTTCATTACACCGATTACTGGAAGACGGCTATGTTCAGCGACGCACATTAACAGGCTTACCATATTTCACGGCCAATAAGATAGCAGAACCCTCTCCTCGATAATCCCAAACGTAAGTCAAGATATAAATTAAATCTGTATTCCGAAACTATCTGGCCTATCTCAATGAGATCGCTTCGCAGATGGGCGAAACTCTTAAATTCTCACATAATCTCGCGTCCGTATCTGCTCTCCCCTTTTTGTGTTTTAATAAAATAATTCACCTTGAAACGGCGGCCCAACAAAAGCTATGAGCCGCACCGTGGGGCAATCTCGATAAAAACTAGTACGATCGTAAACTTGACCCTCCCTTATCCTGGTCGAATCAACACGAAAAGTTTAAGGAAAGTCCAAACACGCCCTGCGATGATTTATGTTTGTACGCTGACAGTAAAAATGCGGGTCAGAAGAAATTAAAATTTTATGAGGACTTACCAGATCTCAGAGGTGTATCGGGATGGGCTACGACGGTAAAATAGATTACCTGATTATGGTACGAGCTTCTTACATTTTTACGATATTTGGTAAGGGCAACATTTTGTTTTATGAATGGTGGATTAAGGTTTCAAGTGAAGAGTGAATAATAAAACCGATGACTGAATATGATCCGGACGTAAATCGAATTGGGTGTAGGTAAATACCGTCGTCAAAATGAAATCTTCGAAAAATTTACAATACACCAAAATTTTCAATTGTGGTATGTTATTAAGCACAGAGGTCAATGATACAGTATCACAGCACTTTCAAAGTTAAGAGGTGATGAAAGCCTGGCCACTTTACACATAAACATTTATCACCTTATAAAAACAAGATCCACAGCTTTCCATTATCTTTTATTGTACATCTAAAGCTGTACCTGTTTTATATTGCATTTATCTCATCGTTTTATCTTTCAAAGGACAAAGTAAAGGCCTTTGGTGGATCCCAAATTAATGTTAGTACTACAACCTGAGAATCATTACAGCAACCATTTAGATATGCTGTTCTTTGAGACAATCTGATATCTTCATGTCCATGTCAATACGAAATTCCAGATAGACTAAAATATCCTAAGCTAGTTTAATGTTACTATTACCGATAGAGATAAAATCTTGCAAACTGTTCTCAAGGTTAGTGACTGGAAGCCGTAAGACTTTGCTCTTTTGCATAAAACTTACATTTAGTTTTAGGATACCTGGCTGTGTATTATGTAAAGTCTTGGGTGGGTTTCTACCTGGATCTGACAGATACCCATGTAATCCTTACTAGGTAAGTCCTCATGATTTCAGCTAGATAAGAAAATAGAATTTAGTAGGCTTTATGCGCTTTACGAAAGAAAGTTGTTAAGAAATGTTTTTAGCACACCTTTATTGCTGGCTTAATAGTATAAACATATCTCTCTAAATTGTATCTACACTAAAAAAAATAAAATCAGTGCAACTTGCCTGTTATGACTTATGGAGCCGAAACGTGGACACTCACGGTACGACTGGTCCATAAATTCAAGGTCGCTCAGCGAGCTATGGAACGGGCTATGCTTGGAGTCTCATTGAGGGATCGAATACGGAACGAGGTGATCCGGCTGAGAACCAAGGTTGTCGACATAGCTCACAGAATAAGCAAGCTGAAGTGGCAATGGGCCGGCCATATTAGCCGTAGCACCGATGACCGTTGGGGTAGACGTGTTCTCGAGTGGAGACCGCGAATCGGCAAACGTACGGTAGGACGCCCTCAGGCTAGGTGGAGCGATGATCTTCGCAGGGTGGCTGGTAGCAGCTGGATGAGAGTTGCCGTGAACCGAGCTGAATGGCGTGCAATTGGAGAGGCCTAAGTCCAGCAGTGGACTGCTAAGGCTGATGATAATGATGACACTAATAAGTCTTGGTAGAATTAAATAAGAAAAAACATTTTAAGGAAAACAAGCCAAGAATTACATGAACCACAAAAAAATATATAACGACTTGAAGAACATAACAAAATTAATGAGGTCTTTACAACAGATAACTGCCTGTTAATTAGGGGCCTAGCATACTTAGAGGGAGTTTTCCTTAAGTGTTTAATTATGTCTTCTGTATCGTAAAGATGAAACGACGTGTAAAATTCTTTTTTTTTTTTTTTTTTTTTTTTTGTGGGGTGGGAAATCATCCTATGACTTCTCCCGCTATGGGCGGAGCGGGAGGGCGTGTCAGACTCTTACTGACTAAAACCCACCCCTGTTCCTTCCTGCCTTTGAGTGCCCAGGGGCGAGGTAACTCTGTTTCGAATTTATCCTCAACCCCCGGGCAGGCATCGGCCATGACGGGCCCCGTCTCTTGCTGACAACTCTTTGAGGCGCGCGTGGAACACTACGCGCCGTCGACTCTCGGGCCTGGTGCTGATCGGACGGCGAGTTACCCACTACTCGCCGTCCGCAGGCCCGGGTCTACGGTGGCCGGAGATCGTCTCGCGGCGCCGGAAGTCCCCGGCGTCTCCTGAGGCGGCTGCTGCTGAGGGCGTGAGGGCGACTCCGTTGTTGGTGCTCTCTCACGCGTCCCGCCTCCGCCTTCGCGAGCATTACTGCTTCGCAGAAGGAGGAGACGGCTTCCCATTCCCTCTCGCTCCGTACCATGGCCTGAACCAGGGCAGGGCGCGAGAGGTCGCTGCCGCCTATCGCATCCACGAGGACACGGCGTTGCTCCGCCCAAGCGGGGCAGACCTCCACCGTATGCTCCACCGTGTCCTCGGGGCGATCCGTGCAATGGAAACACCCGGGCGTCACCTCCCGCTTGATCCGAAACAGGAACCTCCCGAAACAACCGTGTCCGGTGAGGACCTGCGTCAGGCGGAAGGTGAGGGCGCCGTGAGGTCTCTCCAGCCAAGCCTCAAAGAGGGGCACTACCGCCGCAATGGTGGCGTGCCCAGCGCGGGGTTGTGACAATCGCTGTCTCCATGTCGCCATGAGATCCTGCCGGAGCTCTGTCCGCCGAGCCGCGAGTTGTCGCGGCAGCGGAGTTTCGCCCCGGCGTTTCGCCTCCTCGCGCTCCTCATAGAGGCTAGCGAGGATTTTTGCCTCCAGATCCCATGGCGATAATCCGGCAAGGAGGCTCGCCGCCTCGCAGGAGATCGTACGGTATCCTCGGATCGTTCTGATCGCCATGACCCTTTGGGACGCGTTCAGAAAGCGAATAGATCGCTTCCTTAGCGAACGCGCCCACACCGGTGCTCCGTATAGGGCCATGGACCGCACGATCCCCGCGTAGAGCCTCCGGCAGGAGGCGTTTGGCCCCCTCAGATTGGGCAGGAGCCGCCTCAAAGCAGCCCCGGCCCTGTTCAGTCTGGGAGCCAAACGTCGGAAGTGCTCAACGAAGTTCCACCGGCTGTCGAGGACGAGTCCCAGGTACTTCATCGTCCCCTCGACGCCGATGTGAACCCCTCCTACCGTTATCTGGGAACCCGCCGGTGGCGCATTCCGAGAACCATGAAAACACATGGCCTCGGACTTGTGCAATGCCACCTCGAGTCCCAGTTGCCGGATCCTGTCCACGATTATCGCAACCCCGCGTGTCATGATGTTGGCCGCCGCCTCGTGCGACCACCCCTGCGCCAGGACCAGGGTGTCGTCAGCGTAGCATACTACGCTGACGGCGCTAGGGACGTGTAAAATTCTTGGGGACACATCTAAAGAGAATGAAAATGAAAAAACCAGCCAAGTTTGAGTCGGACTTGCGCATGAAGGGTTCCGTACCATCGTACAAGATTATACTCGTCTTCTTGTAGCCTTTATTACGATTGGAAAAAAAAGCTAAAACAAACACGTTTCTATTTATAAGCCTTTGATTTTAAATTTATTTATATTATTTTTTGTTATAGCGGCAACATATTTATGTTATGTTTACACATTCTATGAAAATTTCAACTGTCTACCTATTGCGGATCATGAGATACAGCCCGCTGACAGGCAGACGGACCGACAGATGGATAGCGGAGGCTTAGTAATAAGGACGTTGGTTACTCTTTGTGTACGGAACCCTAAACAGAAAAAAGAGTGGTCGGCAGTGTTATTCTCTTAACATCACTTCGATATTTTTTTGAACGGTATTCATCTTTTAGGTGCCCATTGATAACATTTCTTTTTAAATTGGTTATAGTCCTTTTAAAAAAGCTTATCTAAACCTGTACTGCCAACACACCTACCATGGTTGGCAAAAAGCATTTCCTTATACAGGTTGTAACAACAACAAAACAACTTTCTCCAAGAAAGTAAGAAAATTCCAGAAAAAAATGCACCTCCCGTAACAATTTTGATCAGTAGATTTTTTTTTTTTTAATTTAATTAAAATGACTCTTGGAAAAAGTTGTTTGTGCTTTATTTAAAATATGACCACCTATTTCCGATACATGCTATATAGTTGCAGAGATATTGATAATATAAAAAAAAAAAACAAAAAAAACTTGAGAGGTGTCAAGGGACACCCGGATGGAACGAAGTTCCTTTCGATTAATTAGTGAAGGAATTGTAATATAATTTTATTTTTTTTTAATTTATAATATTTTTTTTATTATTAACTACGCACACACGCACGCACGTAAGAAGTTATACTTCATCATCTCATCTCATCTCATCGCAGCTCAGCTCAGCTCAGCTCAGATCAGCTAAGCTCAGCTCAGCTCAGCTCAGCTCAGCTCAACTCAACTCTTTAGCAATAACAACAACTATAACAAAAGTAATTGTAATAAAATTTTATTTTTTTAATAATGCTTGATCTGCTTGCAAACTTTGTACCTACCCACCAAAAATACAAGAAGTTTTTATTAGATTGTTTTTCCAACACAATCTTTTTGGATGGACAGCCTCATTAGTGTCGTGACAACTTTTCGTAAGAATTTTTTTTATTAGATTGTTTTTCCAACACAATCTTTTTGGATGGACAGCCTCATTAGTGTCGTGACAACTTTTCGTAAGAATTTTTTCCGTCTAGCCCCCTTTCACAACGCGCGATAAGGAACTTCGTTCCAAAAAACCCGACTGTAAAAACAATTAAAAATTTTCAAACAAGTCACTTTTCAAGCAGTCTGATGCAGTTGGTGGTAGTTATTTTAGTTCAATTATTGATTTTATGACACCAACTCCATCAGACTGCGTCAATAAGGCGTTTGGTTGTCGCCATTGTATTTTGATTACTGTCATATCTTTAGTAGCACTCGCAAGATTGACGTAAGAATTATCAAAATCGGCCCGCGCGTTAGGTCTCTAAAGCGCCACAAAGGAACAAACATACATACATACTTTGACTGATAAACACATCGCCCTTCCTTGCGTCGCGCAGTTGGGTAATAAAAGGGCTGAAACAATATTAGCATGAACTTACAAATTGATTGGGTCGTTTCGTTTCTTCCGGTAGTTCCTAAAATAGTTCGATATTCTATCATTGTAACGATCCCGTTCAATCACATTCAGTTCATTCAACACTAAACGAATTTATACATCGGGTGTAAAAAGACAGTTTCCGAAGCCGAAAGCCACATATTCTACCCATTATTTGTATCATTATTTTCCACTAGACTATACCCGGGAATCCACTGGTTCTGGAGATATTGAAGGTCAAAGTCGCATTTTTTTTTTTACTAAAATTTATTCCATGTGTTATTACTAAACTTTTTTCCTAACAAACATTACCTGAATTTTCGACAATTTTTTCAAATTTTCGAAATTACGCATTTGAAGTTTCAAAAACGCGAAGAATATGAAACGTATCTGACAAGTACCTAACCGGCTTAGAGCGAAGAGGCGGGGCTTAACTCCGCTTGCCTTTTTTTTTTGTTGAGTGGGAAATCTTCCAATGACATCTCCCGCTCTAGGGTGGAGTGGAAGGGCGTGTCAGAGTCTTACTGACTAAAACCCACCCCTGTTCCTTCCCTGCCCTGAATGCCCAGGGGCGAGGTAACTCTGTTTCGAATTTATCCTCAAACCCTGGGCGAACTCCGCTTGCTTGCATTTGCGATACATGACGCGCAAAAAAAATAGCTTATCTATCATGCGGTTTTTTTTTTTTTTTTTTTTTTGGGGGTGGGAAATCATCCTATGACTTCTTCCACTCAAGGGTGGAGCGGAAGGGCGTGTCAGACTCTTACTGACTAAAACCCACCCCTGTTCCTCCCTGCCTCGAGTGCCCAGGGGCGAGGTAACTCTTTCGAATTTATCCTCCACCCCCGGGCAGGCATCGGCCGTGGCAGGCCCCTTCCCTTTGCTGACAACTCTTTGAGGCGCGCGTGGAACACTACGCGCCGTCGACTCTCGGGCCTGGTGCTGATCGGACGGCGAGTTACCCACTACTCGCCGTCCGCAGGCCCGGGTCCACGGTGGCCGGAGATCGTCTCGCGGCGCCCGAACCCCCTGGCGTCTGATGCGGCGGCTGCGGCTGGGGGCGCTAGGGCGACTTGGCTGTTGTCGAGTCTCCCTAACGTATGCCGCCTCCTTCTTCGCGAGCATTACTGCTTCACAGAAGGAGGAGACGGCCTCCCATTCCCTCTCGCTCCGTACCATGGCCTGAACCAGTGCACGGCGCGAGAGGTCGCTGCCACCTATCGCATCCACGAGGACACGGCGGTGCTCTGCCCAAGCGGGGCAAACCTCCACCGTATGCTCCACCGTGTCCTCTGGGCGATCCTCGCAGTGGAAACACCCGGGGGTCACCTCCGCCTTGATCCGACACAGGTACTTACCGAAACAGCCGTGTCCGGTGAGCACCTGCGTCAGGCAACTAATTCACCATTAGAATTCCTATAGACTATTTTCGCGAAGTCATCTTTATTTACAAAAGAAATTAAATGTCTTTGTATGTCATTCAGTCATTGACTCAAATCGGTTTCATTCAATTATAAAATCGACAATTTCATGACAACGTTATTGTGTTTCGAAGAGCATTTGTTAAGTACTTTTATTGTTTTTCATGACAATTTGTATATTAGGAAAGAGGAAATATAACAGGGTGTAACAGAAATGTGTTGTCATATTTTAAATACTGATTGTATCTATAGGAATGAACCATTTTCTTCAATTAAAAGAACAATGTTTTATATACTTTTAATGAAAAGAGAAGACAGTGTAAAAAGAGAGAAAGAGTTTGCACTGGATGGAAAAATATTGGAATGGCTATACCGAAAAATGTCAATCACTTACAGTATGCAATGTTTGATGAAGTGGATTCGAAATTATTTTTTCTTCTCAGTGTATTCACAAAAAACTACATTTCGAGATTCAAATCCCATACAAAGCATCGCAGACGCTAAACCAAAAGGCAAAAGGTGTTTCTTTATTCGAACCAATAAAAAAGTTTGCGTACAAGAAGTTCGGTCGTCCGTTAAAGTTTTTCGTGTTGATTCCGACTCAGATAAAGAAGGAAAACGGGTCGGACCTCGAGTTCCATCTGATATCAAGAAGCCCCCATTATATACCAAACGTACTTACGTTAGAGATTTCCCTTAATGGAATCTATTAGCTGAACAAAGAAACGTAATCTTAAGTAATTAATTAATCATTTTCATGTTCATGTGTGTTTAGTGTGATCGTATTAGTGGTATTAATTTTGAAACTGGAGATTAAGGGTGGTAAATGTTACTGCACAAAGGGAAGATGAGACGTAATCAAGGAAATTGTTTCCGCGTTCTGTGCATTTGAACACCGCAAGCTATATGAGATTGCCTTTATGTAAAGACTATTCAGCCTGCATGAATGTTTGTCGAGCTAGCTTTATTTATTTAATAGCTGACCCGGCGAACTTCTTACCTTCTCAGAATCAAAAAGGCGTTCCATACATCGATGGCAGCAAGGTACAAAATCGCAATTTTACTGGAGTGCGTAATTAGTAAAAAAATTGTGACTATTTTGAGAGTTGTGGACTGATTAACATGAAATTTTCTATGATGCATTAAATAGCTTTCTTTATTGATTTTATAACAGAATCAATCACTAACTCGTTGTTTTACTGAAATAATGTAAATGTACTTTTTTAACCGACTTCCAAAAAGAGGAGGTTCTCAATTCGTCTGTTTTTTTTTTTTTTTGTATGTATGTTACCCGATTTCTCCGTCAGTTATGAACCAATTTTCAAAATTCTTCTTTCATCTGAAAGAATATACTACCGAGGTGGTTCCATATAAATTTTATCAAAATTGCTTCAGCGCTTTTTGAGAAACTGAACAAAAACGGAAAATACGTGTACCTCGATGACGTTTTTGTGTTCTCCAAATGTTTAAATTCCACGTTCCATTATATTGGGGTTTTTAGTTCTGGGGTATAACAACTAAAAAGTGAAAAATAAAAAACTTTTTTACAAAAAAAGCTACCGACTTCCAAAAAAAAAATACACTAAAAATTTATAAATAACTTTAATTTCGGAAGTCGGTGTCCTGTCAAATAACGAAGAAGTAAAAATACAAACACCGACTTCCGAAATTAAAGTTATTTATAAATTTTTAGTGTATATTTTTTTATTTTGAAAAGTCTTCTACGTAGAAGAAGACATGTGACTGATATCCGTTTCTACGTTATCTAAAATATCTACTTGTTATCTACCACCAAAGTCCAGCTATTTATGTCAGTTTAATCATTTATTTAGTTTTCAAACCACACGAAATATATTATTTAAATAAAAATAAAAGGATTATTAAAGAGAAAATAAAAATTCCCGATTGACAGGTGCCAGATGACTTTTTTATGTTTCAATCATCTGCCAATATTCCAAAGTAGAGACGACCAAATTCAAAAGTCCGTTTCTACTGCGATATGTTTTCGAAACTGAGTGTAAATGTCTTTATTTACGTGCCAGATTTTTGTAATTATTTTGAATTTTGAAATAATTTTAATACAGCCTTGTAGAGAGGGTTCATGTAAGCTTTAAAATAAAAAACATTTTGGCAAAAATGTAGATGTCCGTCTTTACTTTGCTGCCATCGACATAACGTATGAGAAAATTGTTTTTTTTTGTAATTTTTTCCGATGTTCTAATAGTTATTCTGCTATTCGGGGTGGAGAAAAACACTACAAATCCAAAATCATTAAAATCCGTTGGCTGAACGAGTTCCAGAGTTATAAATGGAGAATCTTGAGTTATAAATGGTGTAACCAATCCGACTTTGTTTTATATTTATTTAGCTGTTAATACATATATGCACGCTTGAACGCATTTGTAGCCTAAAACTGATGAAGCTCCAGCTTATAACAAAAAATACCTTTAGGTTAGTTTTTTCTCCAATCCCGATCGAAAACTTGTCACTAACCTACATTTTCAAATTCCTTTCAAAATAATCTAGCCTTATGCATGAAAAATACGTGAAAATCGAATGTAACAGACAGGCGGACACCAATGTGTTCCATTCTAGATTGGGAATCTGAAACAGCGCTCAGAATGATAACATTCTACATATATGAAATGGTAATGTAAGAAATGTACGAATACTTTTAAATCATCTAACTTTTCAAAGCGTGGAATCCTTCGTACTTAATATTACAAATACGAAAGTTTGGATGGATGGCTGAATGTTTGTCACTCAATCACGCCAGAACGGCTGAACGGATCTGGATGAAATTTGGCAAAGAGATAGATTATCTTCTGGAATAGTAAACAGGCTAAATATAATGAGGAAGTACTAATAGGGTAGTTTTATAAAAAAAAATGTAATTAGTCCGTCAGGTTACCAAAAAATATTGGACAAGTAATTTTTATTTTGTCACGTAAACAAAAACAAACCGGCCCAGTGCGAGACGGACTTCGCAAATTTAGGTTTCCATACCAAATTAGGGCTTATCTTAATTTATCAGTATATTAGATATGTTAGTAAAATATACACAAAAATAAATATTAGGTATCACTAAATTTCAATGGGAAGATAAAAAATTCTGCGGAACAAAAATTTGTGAAAGACGACGGACAGACAGACGAATAGACTAGGGCTGACAGATAGGGCTTCGTTTGGACCCTTCGGAATGAGGTCGATACAGTGCGTTGAAATTTCACGTGACGTCATAGTATGCGACACTTGACCACAAATTGACGTAACAAGACCCCTCACCTGAACTTTTATGCGTTTTACGTGTGTCATTTTTTAATGGTTTGGTAAAGCAAAAAATACATGTCTAACATTTTTTGATTATCTAACTTGAGGACTAAATAGAATTATTATATTCATACCCTAAATCACGTGAGCGGAGCCGCTAGCAGATACTAGTATGTCATGTATCTAGATACATTTAAACGAATAAACTTCAAACGACAATGTTCCCATGGACGCCTAAATCAAAACTGTAATTAAAACAGACCATAAACGAAATGTTCGCTTTCCAAATATGACTATATTTCCAGGGCCCATTCATTTGAAAACTGATTTCTGAAAACAACATACTGTATTTATATATTTGACGTCAGAATTCCAATGATGATACGCAGAGACTGCTGCTATGCTCGCTAGGTACCTATGTAAAACATTCACTCAATAGAGTAGAAACTACCATGTAACATGCAACCGACAAATGTATTCAAATTCCGATTACTATCGAATCACTCGATGCTGTCAGTATCGATTCCGAAGAACGAAAAATATGCGGATGTGCCATCATCGGTAGATATCCGCCATTCTTTCGCCCGAATACTGGGGAAATTCTCATTTCAGTCGGTCCGCACTTATGTGTAACGTACGAAACAATGAAGGGGTGGGTGGCAGATGTTCATTTTAGTAAGCGATACCGTTGCACGGTATGGATATGAAAGCTTCGCATGATTGCCGGCATCCTCCCTTGAATACTGCTATCGCAAAACCTTTTGTTTTGACTCAACGTAAATATTTTCATTTCCTCGACCACGTTCGAGCGCTCCTAGTTTGTGTATCCGCAATTTGAGGATATTCCGAGGTCGTTGAGTGCCTTTTGCGATTCACCGCGTGCTGATTTCATTTTGATTGTGAATAAATTTACAACGAGAACATCGGTAAGCACTTTTATTTTCTTGTAGATGTTCATATTGACTTCAGTGAATCGATTCTAGGTACCATTTTGTTTTTATTTAAGCTACAAAGTTAAACAATTACGGTTGGTTTATCTGATCTTACATTGTTTTGTTGTTTGTTTTCAATTGAAAATCACAGCAATCTATGCCTAAAAGCTGTGATTGTATTTTGATACAAAACGATACGATGCTGCTTTTTGTTTTTCAACATATTTTTGTCACAAAGTAGGTTAGTAGTTGGTAGGCACCTTTATATATAGGAATAGGGTTTTTATAATTATAAAGTCTTGACGTTTGACGGTGGCAATGCGTTCAATAGGGAATAAGCATGAAAAATATATTTGTTATCTAACCGGTTTATCGATGAATTTACAAAAATAGAATACGAATAGTGAAAGCAGAATTGAAATTGATCGAAAATTAAACGAGTTATAACAGTTTAAAACAAATATATCTGTCCCTCTCTCGAAAACGATGTTTTCTATGGCATTTGTATGTGCGTCATGTCCTTTGACGTCGGAAAACATGTCGGACTTCTCTTTTTAATTATCAACTTTAAAGATTTAATAAGTTTTAATTATCAATTATAAAAAGTAAAAGATAATAAGTCTTCAATTAAACAAATAAATAAACATCATGCATATTCCCTATTACTAAAATTTAGTTATAAAATCGGTGTTCTTTTCCGACTGTCCGCTTAACGTTCCGTGCGTTGCGTTCAGTTCTTCTATACCTACGAGTAGATACACCCCTATACGTTCTCTTATAATTCCTGGATACAACCATTGATATCGTGTGACTTAACGCCGCAATAAACGCCGAATATAGTCGCGACTTTATTCTGTGGGACTACGAGAAATCTGCGTGACATACGATTGCCGCCCTGAAGGCCAACATAATTCGCGTTATTCAAAAAATGGGGCTCATTGATCATCATCATCATTATCAGCCATTTATTATCCGCACTGCTGGGGCACAGGCCTCTGTAAGAGGGTGTGGGCCGCAATCCACCACGCTGGCCCAATGCGGATTGGTGGATGTCACATGTCTTCGAATTTTTAGTTCTAGGACATGGCGGTTTCCTCACGATGTTTTCCTTTACCGGTTTGAGAGCAGTGGTGATGGAATAATTTACACAAAGTAAAGCGCCTGCCTCCAACCCCAAGATAGACCCCAACCGTGACCCCAAGATAGTTGGGAAAAGGCTAGGCAGATTAATTTTATAAAGCGCCTGCCTGGGTTTGAACTCACGACCTACAACTAATAAGTCGTGGCCGTTGCCACTGGGCCACCACTGCTCCAACCACCTCTGGCCCATTGATGCAAAGATGTAATTCAAAATTGCTTCACTAGAAAATAAAATAAAACAATTAAGATAATATCACTATGTCTATTCCAACAGCCTAATTAAAAAAACTCACAAACCATGCTTAGTTTAAATACTAATTAGCGAATTCTAAATTAAAAATCTCCATAGAAATATTTGAATTAAGGACCCGCTAATTAGTGTTTAAGGTCGATAAACCAGAACAAACTCAAACAGTTTGGATCCTTTCTAAGAATTAGTTTTGATTGGAAATATCATTTATCAAATAACTGAAACGACTCAAACAGGTTGGTTCGTTTCTGTGTTATAGGTTTACTGACACAAAATATTTCTTTTTATTTATCAGGAATGACTCGAAACACTTGAGATATTTCAAAAGAACGGCTTGATGAACAGCACATTTTAATGAACACACAGCAATAAGGGCCTAAGTGCACGGAAGTTTTTTATATTAAATGACTTTTCAACAATGTTTATTTCGTGCATAAAACAATTCGCAGTATGCAAACGATTTACAGCTTTAAGTGCAATTTTTCTACTGAATCTAACAATAAACGTAATAATCCTTCAAACAAGGAGCTATTAAATATAAACGCGGTTCAACAACGAACGTAATTTAAATCACGCCACACAAATTCTTATTGAAATTTCGTCTATAAGTACCTTTACTATGTAATATTATGTTTTCGCCAAAAGGTTAAGCGAATAGGCGCTCTAATTTTTATAAAAGTTTTAAGCAATAACATAGATTTTAAATTTGTAGGAATCAGCAAGGTACTCGTAATGTACATGTGCATTTAACTCATTTTAAAAATTATTTGTATGAAAAACTAACTTCACCCTATATCGAAAATAGAAAGAATTTTTCAAATCCGTTAAAAATTTTGTAAGTTAGAAACCTTTCAAATCTGGTGGAAAGGGCCTGCGGATGGCGAGTAATGGGTAACTCGCTGTCCAATCAGCACCAGGGCCCGAGAGTCGACGGCGCGTAGTGTTCCACGCGCGCCTCAAAGAGTTGTAAGCAATCATGACGGGGCACGTCATAGCCGATGCTTGCCCAGGGGTTGTGAATAAATTCGAAACAGAGTTACCTTGCCCCTGGGCACTCAGGGCAGGGAAGAAACAGGGGTGGGTTTAGTCAGTAAGAGTCTGATACGCCCTGCTGCTCCACCCAGAGCGGGAGATATCATTGGGTAATTTCCCTCCTCACAAAAAAAGGGGAACTGTCAAGTTACAGAAAAAGGATGCACAAACTGACGTGTGACGTTACCGCCATTAGGTTACGCGCGTACAAAAGAGATAGCGAGATGTCCCCACCGTGCCCCCATTCTTCTTTATACCAATATTTGAAATGCTAATTACTGCTTCATATAATAACCAATTTTTATGTTGTTTTCAGAAAAAGTTTTCTTTTTAGTGTAATTTGTCGTTTCATATGAAATATTGTACTAAACTATACCCTTTTGCATAAGATACAAATTCTCACAATCTGTTTTTATTACCCGACTGCGCGACGCAGGAAGGGGTAATGTTTTATCAGCCGATGTATGTATGTTTATATGTATGTATGTATGTTTGTTCCTTTGTGGCACTATAGAGACTAAACGCGTGGGACGATTTTGATAATTCATACGTTAATTAATTCGTCTTAATCTTGCGAGTGCTACTAAAGACATGACAGTAATCAAAATACAATATGGCGACAACCAGACGCCATATGATGTATTAAGTGGGGTATCAAAGTTCGAGGAGGCGATTCTAAAAATATAACTCAGTAAAATGTAGAAAATGAATAAATTAAATGTTTTCAAAAAACCCGACTGTAAAATTTAACTAAAAAGTTCCAAACAAGTCACTTTTCAAGCAGTCTGATGAAGTTGGTGGCATGAAATCAATAATTGAACTAAAATAACAGCCACCAACCGCATTGGGCCCGCGTGGTGGATTACGACCCACACACTCTCACAGAGAGGAGGCCTGTGCCCCAGCAGTGGAGACATTAAAAAGGCTTTTATGATGATGATGGACAGCCACAAACTGCAGCAGACTGCTTGAAAAGTGACTTGTTTGGAACTTTTAAATTAATTTTTACAGTCGGGTTTTTTGAAAATATTCAATTTTTTTATTTAGATAATGTATTAATTGCGTTTTTCGTGTTGTCGAGCAGACGAATTATCAAACACAATTTGAAGTAATGAATGGAGGTATTTACTTGGGTACCTAGTTATTTGATAATTTCCCGACCTTAAAAAACAGGCTAGACTACTAGGCCAATCAGGCCGGAAATTTCCTGTTTCGTCTGTATAAGTATTCACACTCACGAGTACTTTCATACAAAAATGTAGGTCATCAAACATCCATCAATATTGAAACACATTTTCCTGTTACAGAACTTCCAAGCAAACCAGTCGTCTTCGACGAGTATGGGAAAGAATTATCAAGTACCGCAGGCCCTTATCACGAAGGAGGAGAGTTCAAACTTATTTGTTCCGTCAAGGGTGGTAAGTACTCGAGTTAACGAACTACGTTACTATCTGTTGCCCGCGGTCTCACTTGTTTACTAGGAAAAGTTGTAGGTATATGTATCTGATTAAATAGCATCCTATTATAATAATTATGACTTACGGAGCCGAAACGAGGACCCTCACGGTACGGCTGGTCCATAAATTCAAGGTCACTCCTTGAGTTTATGAACCAACCGTACAGCGAGCTATGGAACGGGCTATGCTTGGAGTCTCAACGTGAGAAACAACGTTGTCGACATAGCTCACAGAATAAGCAAGCTGAAGTGGCAATGGGTCAGCCATATTAGCCGTAGAACCGATGATCGTTGGGGTAGACTTATTCACGAGTGGAGACCGCGAATCGAAAAACGTAAGGTAGGACGCGCTCAGGCTAGGTGGAGCGATGGTCTTCGCAGGGTGGCTGGTAGCAGCTGGATGAGAGTTGCCGAGAATCGAACTGAATGGAGAGCAGTGGTGGCCCAGTGGTATTGTTACAGTTATAGGTCGTGAGTTCAAACCCAGGCAGGCGCTTTACTTTGTGTAGATTATTTCAACACCACTGCTCTCAAAAAGGTGAACGAAAACATCGTGAGGAAACCGGCATGTACTAGAAACCATTCGAAGACATGTGACATCCACCAATCCGCATTGGGCCCGCGTGGTGGATTACGGCCCACACCCTCTCACATAGAGGAGGCCTGTACCCCAGCAGTGGGGACATTAAAAAGCCTGATAAATGATGAATGAACTGAATGGCGTGCAATCGGAGAGGCCTATGTCCAGCAGTGGACTGTTATAGGCTGATAATGATGATGATATTATAATAAAGAATTCAGGTTTAATACCTCATCTGTCACGTAGGTCATATGTGACCACGAACAATAGATTTTCTTTTGTGTCTGTTGTCTGACAGATCAGCCAAGTCTAAATTAGTCGCAAAAAAAAGAAAAGTGTTTCAAAGAGTCACCATGGCCGTGGAACACAAAATACAAATGAAGAAACACGGATATATAAAGCTACTATATGACCCAACTGTTGATTGAAATATAGAAATTGAATTGAAATGAAAACCCGTGTTCCTGTTTTAGTCAGTAAGAGTCTGACTCGTCCTTTGGCTTCACCCGGAGCGGAAAAAGTAATCTGATGATTTCCTTACCTCAAGAAGGTGTTTGTCTTATTGTGTACTGAATTTTATTCAAATTGATTAATTCAGCCGCCATAGCGTTAGCAATACATACACACTTATCAATAAAAATAGGTAGGTACATATTTATTAATTTTCCAGAAGAATTATGAAGAAGTAATAGGTATTCCTTAAGATCTAGATAGCTCCGATTCCTTATTGTTCGCCAGAACAAATTGTAGTTGGAGATTATAATTAACAGGGTATAACAATGGGCGGTATTATCGCTAAAAGCGATCTTTTACAGACAACCTTTGGATGGATTAGACAGAAAAGGAGAAAATATACTGATAGTTAATGAATTAGTCTTATTATAATTGTTTTTATGCAAATATCATTTACTAATGACTGTATTAATTTGTTACAAAACGATTCCATCTCCATTTTATCGGGAATAATTTGTACTCTGGGGCTATAAATGTTAATTTTATCGCAGAAAACTTGATCTACATTCCGTCTCACCTGGGAAATGAATTCAAAAGTTCAAAAGCGATGGAAACTCCAAATGGTTCTTACGGCTTTTTTGGGAACAGTAGTGCCAGAGGTGGATGTAGTAAAAGAGAAGTGTTTATGTATTCAGTCTCTAACGTAATATAAACAAAGGAAAAGGGAAGAACAAGAAACAAACGATCACTTTAACAGTCTCACCAGAATCGTATTCACTCAAACGAAATTGATTGAAATATATCGTTTATTTTCGTCCCTCCTGGACATTCTACGAGTATCTTCCAACGTTAAATTCTTTGATGTCAACCTTTTGATATTTTTAAGACCTTTTTCAACTTATCCACATTTTCTTTCTAATTCTGCCTCAAAAAATATTTGCAAAACATTGATATTACATTTTGTGAAGCAAATAGCACAATCATGTTCTCATTACGAGGGAATGTAATGGTATTTGGGAACAATGAAAGGCTCATTGTTCTATTATAATTATGTTGTGTTTTTAGGTTACCCAACGCCGAGGATTCAGTGGCTTCAAGGTGAAACTGTGTTGGCTACGCTAAGTGCTGGGGAGCATTCAGCGCCGACGAGGTCACTAAGTTTAGTGATCAGGAATGCAACGAGGGCGCATTTAGGAGCATTATACACTTGTACTGCGGATAACACGCTCCTAGCGTCACCGCAGAAGACAACTATCAAAGTTGATTTGTTTTGTAAGTATAACCATTCATTTGAATAATGTAAATCGTGATTTATATCATTACAAAAACTGAACAAGTGCGTGTCGGATTTTGCACATTAAGGGTTTACCAAATATTGGTATTTGTTAGTAAAGTATACGTATTAATAAACATTATCACCAAATTTCAAGTTCATGGGAAGTTAAAAAATTCTTGGTAACAAAATTTTGTGTCAGACGACGGATGGACAGACAGACAAACGGACAGACGGACACGTGAGTGACAACAATAGGGCTCCGTTCGGACATTTCGGGTACGGAACCCTAAAAAGGACTCATTAACTTACAGAAGAATAATGAGGGACCTTATCAATTCCAAACCAGAATTTTATACGTTTAACATTATTACGCTCGTATATAAAATTAATTGTAAATAATTCCCCCGGGACTTAACCTCCATGTTGTTGTTTTTAAATTGCTTAATATAAAATGACACTTAAAGTAAAGCACATGTTGGAGCACATTTAAATGGTGTCTGGATAAAACCGTTTCCAGAGAGAATTCTGCTACAGTATAGCGAACTCCTTTTAGGAAAATTCGAGGCTTATATTTCGGGTAGCCTCGAATATAAGAGAAATGAAAGCGAACTGGGATTGCAATATTCTTTCCCTCAATAACGGACAGTTATTAACAGTCATTAACGCCGATATTCGGGCGCGCAGTGAACTGAGCCTAAACCAATATCCTTTTTAGACTCGAGTTTGCTCTGCTGGAATATAGGCTAGTAGGAAAAAATACACTGTCGTACAAGATCCTTATTTCATTACACTTGCAGATATTCCCCATCTTGGATCAGGTGTCAAATTACATTTTATTGGTTTACTTGTCGAGTTTGCAATTCTATTTGTCTCCCCGATAGCTTGTCGATGTCTCGTCTTGACATAAAATTTCTTACAGTATGAACTGTGCCGCAACATAACTCTTGCATTATTGTGTGACTAGGTATGTATATTTAGAATGTATATTTTTGTGGCAATGGAAGGGAACTTTCATATTTAGAATAAAAATAACGCATTATTTATACTGTTGCTGCCATACTTCTACGTTTCATAGTATATTTTTTCTTTCGCATACTTGAATAATGTCTATGACTGTTATGTATGTCTGTAAGTAAATATTTAAGGCTTCTTTTTATAGTTCCGTACTGTGAAGTTTTGTTACTTTACGTTTTATTGTAGTCGGGTCTATAAAACTGTTGGAAGAGCATACAATTTATGTTCAACTGTTTATTTTTGGATGAAGTTGTTTCGAAGCTAAAGTCCTGGAAAAACTTGGGACGATTTTAGCCAAGTTCTTATTTCGTGCTTGGCCGGTCCGGACGCAAACGTCTACATTTAGAGGGAGCCGGAAGAAAATCCAGCTTCATCCAAATGTAAACAGTGCCAGGCATTGTTGTATAATCTGCCGGAAGTTTGGTTAGACTGGCCCTTGCGTTTGTGTCCGGAGACCAGCGATCAAGAAAACTGGCGTAATGGGAACTACTTATACCTCTAGTGGTAAGGATTGAACTTACAGTTTTGAGTAGTCTTGAAAAATTATTATCCAGTGTCAGATTTCAGATATATGGACTAAATAGTACGTATTTTTTAACCGACTTCGCAAAAAGGAGGAGGTTCGATGTTCGACCGTATATATGTTTTTTTTTTATGTTTGTCCACCGATTTCTCTGTCAGCTGTGGACCGATTTTCAAAATCCTTTTTTTATCCTAAAGTGTATACTTTACAGGCGTAGCGTTTTGAAAAAATATGTAAACATAGGTGACGTTTTGGTTTCCTCCAATTACGAGTATGTTCAAATTCCATGTTAAATGTTATTGGGGTTATCAATTCGGGCGTAATTTTATATTTAGTTTTAGTTCTGGGGTAAAAAAGATAAAAATAAAAAAAAAATTACAAAAACACAACCGACTTCCAAAAAAGAAAATACCTACTTACACTTAAAATTGAAAAATAACTTTAATTTTGGAAGTCAGTGTCAATTAACGAAGAAATAAAATACAAACACCGATTTTCTTTTGATATTTTTTTTTGGTTTTGTCCCAAGCCATTTATTTTGGGTTAAGGGGGATGATCGGGGCTAGAAGTCGGTGCAATTTTTTTTTTATTTTTTCGTAGAAGTAACAGTATTGCCTTTTAATAAAGTTGTTCTTTTCAGTATATTTTATAGATGTTTAAACTGAATCTTCATCTAGCTAAAAAAAAATGTTGACGTGTAAAAGTGTTGTTACTTACAAAAGTAAAATTATTTATCATTTAAGATTTATCAAATATTTTGCAGTTTGCATCTTATTTCTTCATTTTTTGACACCGACTTTCGAAATTAAAGTTTTTTTTTAATTTTTAGTGTATTTTCTTTTTTAGAAGTCGGTTGTTTTTTTTTTAATTTTTTATTTATTATCGGTTGTTATTTGTTTTACCCCAGAACTAAAAACCCTAATAAAATGGAACGTGGAATTTAAACATACTCGTAATTGGAGAAAACCAAAAAGTCATCGAGGTATATGTATTTTTCGTTTTTGTTCAGTTTTTCAAAAAGCGCTTAAGCAATTTCTATAAAATTTATATGGGTCCACCTCGGGAATATATTCTTTCAGATAAAAAGAATTTTGGAAATTGGTCCACAACTGACGGAGAAATCGATGGACATACATAAAAAAATACATACAGTCGAACATAGAACCTCCTCTTTTTTCGAAGTCGGTTAAAAATGTAAGGTGCAAACCTTTACATTTTCAACCAACTTCGATATCCTTATCTAATAACAATACGAAAAATTAAAAATATAACGTGTTTTTCTTGAATTTACCAATGACCTATTTTATTTTCATCTATTTGTATATCAACCAGTGAAGTAATGATACACTATTAAAATATCTGCTATCAGTTTCATTTGTCATTTGAAATTAATGAATCAACTTAAACTGCCATTTGATTTCAATGGCCATTGAAACCAAATGACAGTAACCCAGTTAACATTGATACAAATAATTATGAAGTTGATAATCAATATCAGATGTGAAAATTAAATGGGTAATCCGGTGTTATTATGGATTCTATTGTTTAATGAATGGTTTATCGTTATTAGTTCAGCTATTGAAAAGTATGGTTGTTCTATATTAAGCATTATACCTATTAATTTAGTTGATACTAGTTCTCCCAGCGGTTTCGCCTGCGTGATATTAGTAGGTTCTTCTCTCATTATAAATTATAGTATAATGTGCTATTCCAGACTATAAATTTATCATTTTGCCAAATTTCATCCAGATTCGTTCTGTCATTCTAACATTCGTGATTAAGTAACAAATATCCATACATCCCTCCAAACGTTAGTATTTATATTTATTATTTATTTATTCATAAACCAATTATTTATTTAGATTTATAAGAATTAATTAAATTAAATGTTTATTTTAATTAAATATTTTTTTTATTTTTTTTTTATTAATTATTTATTTATATTTATTTTATTTATGTATTCGTTCTGTCATTTTGACATTCGTGATTATGTAACAAAATAATATCCATCCATCCATCCAAACGTTACTATTTATAATACTATAGTAGACGCCAGATAAAAGTGGAATAACGGTCATTGACCCACCTACATTTATTGACATTTTTAATTTGAAAAATGGAAATAATGACACAAAGCTATCCCGAATGAACATCTCTCGTGATCCTTACCATTGTCTAATAATGAAAAACGATTCATATTTAATTGTTCAGGTACATCATCATCATCATTCATTCATAACATAAATGAGGAGTTATTAGGTAAAGGTCAATGTACTTTATTCCACATTTATCTGGCGCCTTCTATATTAGGATGATTTTAGTAGTTCCATAACAATATTTAAATTATTCAGTGAGGTAATTTTTGTATTTAAAAAAAAAAATCGCATTCACATTTCAGTAGCAAACTGTCAAAAACCCTTTTTAGGGTTCCGTACTCAAAGGGTAAAACGGTAAGGGTCCCAAACAGCGGAGTCTTAGTAATAGGGATTCTTAAGACTCCGCTGTTCGTCTGTCTGTCTGTCTGTCTGCCCGTAAGTCACCAGGCTGTATTACATGAACCGTGATAGTCAGACAGTTGAAATTTTCACAGATGATGTATTTCTGTTGCCGCTATAACAACAAATACTAAAAAACAGAATATAGACGGACAGACAGACAGACGGACATGTGAGTGACCACAAAAGGGCTCCGTTTGGACCCTTCGGGTACGGAACCCTAAAATCACATTAGGAAAGTACAAATTTCTTCTTAGTAGTACAATGCCAATGATACCATTGAATCCAGCCGGGATTAGCATATCTAATCGCGATCAAGAATTGTTAGTGTCAATTTCTAAAATTTAGTAACATTAGTATTTTAAAAAAAAGCCGCTGTCTGCGTCTGTATGTTTCTCCGCTTCCTTCTTCTAAACCACGCAACCGATTTTGATACGGTTTGCACAAATAGAAAGGGAGATAAACGAGGAAGGTTTTTGTAAATACTCGTATATCGCTAGTCCTACTAATATTATATATTCTGACTGTGCATGTGCTATTTCAGACTACAGTCTATCTTTATGATAAATTTCATACTGATCAGTTCAGACGTTCTGGCATGATTGAGTAATAAATATTCATCCACACTTTAGCATATTATAGGGTGAATGCTTATTAGTGACCGATACTTTAACACGTGGTTGTACTCATGATAAAAAACAACTTGCCCAAAGAAACATTTTTTTTATACTCATTCACTTTTATTACAATAACACAACAGCCGTATGGAATTCACGCGCGTGCGCCTATGACCTATCAGCTGTTAGCCGCGTGACGCCTTTCTTTCTTTGGAAAATTTGTTTGTTATTATGAGTACAATCACGTATTTAAGAGGGAACAGGGCCTGTGAGGAATTTACAAAATAGGTATTTGAAGAAACTATTGCGATTGTGCTCTCTCAAGCCTGCCCTCGTAGAGTGCAATAAGGATAGCTGCAACTAAGACCGATTTTATCACAAACATTTTGACGAAATCGATCGTATTCCCCTTTTTTCGCCTCGAAAACTGAGCTGATACAATTATTTTTAACAGCAAATTTTTAAGAAAGAGTATGTCTAGGTCTTTATTAAAGGTTTTATGTTAAAACTTTTCAAATTGGTCTGGTAGTCCTCTAAGAACGGCGGTAAAAATAGGGCCATTTTTTGACATTTTTGGATGGTCATATTTTCTTTACTTATTCGTTACTGAAAAAAAGAAAATGACAAGGACGTGTCAACAGCAGACTTTAACTTTATGAAAAAAAATGATTACTCTAGAGGCATTATTCAGAAAGAAAAAAGGGGAATACATTTGTATGGAGAATTGCAGCCCCTATTCCCTCTTAAGTATCCATCACTAATTACCATTCACCCTATATATGCTAAAGTTTGGATGAATGTTTATTACTCAATCATGCCAGAACGGCTGAACTGACCAGGATTCAATTTATCAAAAAGATAGACTGTAGTCTGAAATAGCACATATACATACATATAATGGACGATGTCACCGCGGCCCTTAGCACAGGCAACTGAAGCAACAAGGGTGGGTTTTAGTCAGTAAGAGTCTGACACGCCCTCTCACTACACTCAAAGCGGGAGGAGTCATCAGCAGCATTATGCTGAGCGATGGCCGTTTTGCGAGGATGTGACGCATGTTTTCCCTCAGCTTTTTCTTTTTTTGTTGCGTTTGATCTTTCTTTACGTCATGTCTACCGCTAATAAACGTATTTTCTTTCTTTTATTTTATGATTTCCCACCAACCAAAAACAAAAACCGGCCAATTGCGAGTCGTACTCGCGTATGAAGGGTTCCGTACCATCGTACAAGATTACACGCGTCTACTTGTTGCCATTTAAGGTCGAGCAAAAATAAACAGGTTTCTAGTAGAGGAGACCCCTTTAATTTATTTTTATTATTTGTTGTTCTAGCGGCAACAGCAATACACATTCTGTGAAAATTTCAACTGTCTAGCTATTACGTATCACGAGATACAGCCCGCTGACAGACAGACGGACATCGGAGGCTTAGTAATAGGTTCCCGTTGGTTACCCATCGGGTACGGAACCCTAGAAATAGGCGATGTACTAATTCCACGCGGGCAAAGTTGCTGGTAGAAGTTAGTATTCTATATGATAATGATCCGCAGCTAAGATGTACAGTGCTGATCGGTTCCATTAATCAAATCAGACCTAAAATATGCCAATTTGTTATCAGTACAAATTCTATAAAAACGTTTGAATCTAACATGAAATAGCTTTTAAATAACCTCCAAATTGAGTCACTAAACTTTATGTACTTTAATTTGTAGGCATTCTAACTTAAAGTTCTAAAACCTTTACTTAAAATCAAATTAAGCCTTCAAAATATCAAGTTTATATTTATATTTGTTTTAAACCTAGTCATTAACATGTAATTCTGTTATTTATTACAATCGGATCTGAGGAGCTCGTGGCTTAAGTAATAACAGCCGCACGGATCGATCCTTCAGGTTAAGCTACGCTTGCCGGGGTTGGTCCGTGGATGGATATACATTAGACAAAATATACATTTATACAAAAAGACCAGTGATATCCACAATTTTAACACCAGAAATAAGTATAAACTTCATGTTCCTGCCCACCGTGTTCGTAGGGTTCATGGTTCGTTTGAGGGTCTCGGTATCGAATTTTACAATAAGCTACCCCGTTCTTTTCTTGACTTGCCTTTTAATGCATTTAAAACTAAAGTTAAATCTAGTCTCTGTTCGAAGGCATACTATTCTATCAACGACTACTTAGAAGATAATAATAGTTGGTCGCTGTGTTGAACGCAAGACAATGTTACACTTGATGTTCTTTCTCCATATTTAGCTTATGGTTATGACAGATTATATGAGTTCATATAATAATTGTCTACCAATTTTAGTGTGATGGCCCTAGTTCATCACTTGTGGCTTCGAATCACAGCCCGTTGATAGTTTCTATCTTTGTTCTTGTAAGCAGGCACACCAGTTATGTATGGAGGCTTCTTTAATTTGGTTTAGTGTTTATGCTAGAGTTTGTTTTTAATGGCATGATTGAGTGTGCTAGCTGGCAAGTGGCGGATTATTTAATTTTATGATTATATTCTAGACGACATATACTCGTATTTATTTTTCTGTTTTACATAATGTTAAGATTGTTGCATAAAATTATATAGATTCAAGTTCTTAAAACTTAACAGACAGATGTGTTGCTGGGGAGTTTGTTGGCCACTTCTTCTTCACAGCTAAAACACTAGGAAGTGGTGACGGGCGGGCGTTTTTTGGGGGACTGTCTTTATGTAGAACTTTGACGTTCAAAAAGTGCTGGTTCTCAGCCTAGTTTGAATAAATGACTTTTGATTTTAAATTTTTTTTTTTGATGGGTGACCATCTTTACATACCGAGACTCATACGTGCCTCGGAAAGCGCTATCAAAAGTGGATCTTAGACAGTCGTTACGGGTCGTCAGAAGCAGGAAAGTCTGACATCCACTCTTACCAAGGGGTAACGTATTACATTACCCAGTAACTGGGTTGTGGAGGTCAGAAAGCCAGTCGGTCTATGGAAAATACTGGTATTCAGCTGTACCGGTTAGACTGGAAGCTGATCCCAAGATAGTTGAGAAAAGACTAGGCAGGCAGATTTGATAACAATCGGATAGCGAATACATTATCTAGTTTTGAATTTTTATTTTGATAAGACAGATTCTACGAATAGTTTTCTAAAAATATATCAAATATTTTGACGGATATTTTCATACATTCTTATATTTATCAGGTATATTTTATTTATAATTGTAGCTGTACAATACTCAGTCCTGTAGAATCTGGGGGTCTACTCCGAAGTGTTTTTACGAAGTATCGACGATTGTTCGGACATACTTGTTTGAAGTGTTAAAGTGGATGTGCCATACCTGAAATTGTAGCTCTACTCTGAGAGTTTAGTTCACCAAAAACACACGAAATGTCATTTAGCTACAATTTTAGGTATGTCACATTCACTTTAACACTTCAAACAAATATGTCCGAACATTCGGTCGATACTTCGTAAAAACACTTCGCAGTAGACGCCCAGCTTCTGTCAGCGGATTTGCTCTCGTGGAATTAGTACTATCTCAGTTATAAACTTTCAACCCCTTTTTCACCCCCTTAAGGGTTGAAAATTGAAAAATACTTTCTTAGTGGATAATTACTCTTCACAAAGAGCACACCTTCAAAATTTCATGTCTCTAGGACCAGCGGTTTAGGCTGTGCTTGGAATAGATCAGTCTGTAAGTCAGGACTTTTAATTTTAAATATAGGTACAGACTCTAAATTGACATATGTGTGATAGAAGAGCTAAAATATAGACAAGCATTTTAAAAAGTAGTAGGGCAAAATTGGTTTTATAATATTTATTGTCATTAAACTTATCAACAGTCTTCTTCTTTATCCTCGCCTTATCCCGTTAGACACGGTGGGCTTTCTATTTTTATCATGCGGAACCATGTTGTTCATTGACTGGTGTCCTAACGTTGACATTGAGGTTTTTTATATCCCTTTTGGACATTTGCCATCCAGCAGATGTATTCACTTACTTAGTTGACATCAATTTGATAGGCACTTTGCTAAACTTTATGTGCACATTCATGTTCTTTATGGCTACATTGCTACTTTGCCGTATAGGAAAACAAAAATGTACTACAAAGTGTATATTATAATCGATTTCCACCGAGCAAAGCAGCAATGTACTGCAAAGTGCCTATAAAATTGATGGCAACTGAGTTAGCGATTACATCTGCCGGTGGTTTGAGATCTTCCCCTACCAATCGTTTTAGTAACTATGGAAAGACAGTTTTTAGGGTTCCGTAGCCGAACGGTCCAAGCCGAGTCCTATTGCTGTCACTCACGTCTCCGTCTATCCGTCTGTCTGTCTGTCCGTCGTCTGTCACACAGGTTTTACAGCCAAACGGTTGGAGCGACAGTCTTCAAATTTATACAATATAAGCATCTTGTTGACCCAAAGCCATATTGTCAAAAATACATTTTCCCGACACGCACTTGGCCAGTTTTTTATTTATTTTTTGATTTACAAGCTTACCAAAATAAAAAATCAAACTCTATCACAAGTTGAGCGTGAACTAGGTACCAGCTAAAATGGTTCAAATTTACCACAGTTACCTTCGGGTAAACTTTTGATTGGTAGTTTAAGTTACCTTGTCGTGGAGATCGTATCGAAATTATAACAACACGAACTCATTTGTGACTACAAATGCCTTGTTTTTTGTCCAGATATTTAAATGTTTATTACGTCGGGACATTAACCTTTATTCTTGGTCTATTTATTATTTGTTTATAGTCATACTAAACTTTATTCTGTGTCAAATATTGGTCATTTAATAGGACGATAAACACCAACAGATATCTCACGACATTGCAACGATTGGTTGAGAAAAATTTAAGGAGCTCGTGGCTAAAGTTATAACAACCGCACGGGTCGATCCATCAGGTTCAGCTACGCTTGCCGGGGTGGTCCATGGCTGGGTGACCATCTTTACACACCGATACTCCTCCGTGCCTCAGAAAGCACGTTAAGCCGTTGGTACCGGCTGCCAATCGTGGATCTTTGACAGTCGTTACGGGTCGTCAGAAGCCCGAAAATCTAACAACCAGTCTTAACAAGGGGTATCCTATAACCCAGTAACTGGGTTGTGGAGTTCAGATAGGCAGCCATCATGTAAAATACTGGTATTCAGCTGCATCCGGTTAGACTGGAAGCCGACCCCAAGATAGTTGGGAATAGGCTCGGCAGATTGATTGATTTTTGGTTGGGTTTTTTTTTTATATTTATTATTATTATTTTCTATTTATACCCACATTGTGTGTATCTGTGTGTGCCAAATGAACTCGTTTTCTTTCTTTCTTAACAAATATATCTAAAAAGTTTAAAACAAAAGTCTGATATAGTTGGAGGTTTTTTTTGTTTTAGTCAGCCGGGTTTTTTGAAAATTTACAATTTATTTATTTGATAGAGTGGGTTATATTTTTTGAATCGCATTCTTGAGTTCTTTATTTTGGTAACTCGCATAACCATGTCACAAAAAAACACGACTACACTAACCTAATAGCGGTCGCAATATGTTTTTTTCTTAATTCATAAGTCACTCAGGGACTTAAGGCGTATATATCCGCCAAGTGGCGCTCTCATTGAATAAAAAATCGTAGCAAAGCGTAGAAAATAAAGATTATAAAATCCTATGTTGCGTTTGTTACTAATAGGATTAGTAAGTAAGGTAGGGTAAAGTAATAAGCAAAAGTACCAAAAACGGCCGTTTTTGATACTTTTGCTTACTACTTTGAATACAAAACACTTTGAGTCCTGTTTTAACAACGTAAAAATACCTTATCCTATTTGTAACAAACGCAACATAGGATTATTTAATCTTTATTTTCTATGCTAAGATACGATTTTTTATTCAATGAGGGCGCCACTTATGCGGAGGTAGGCCCTTAAAATCCATGCAACCGTTAAGGCTACAAGGTGTGCCAAATAAACTTTAACTAGTTTGTATTATTTAATACAAACATTCAAATTCTCAAAAACATTACCCTCCTTCTAGGGCAGTCGGATAAAAACCGCTAATCAAATTACTTGACATGAATCCAATGCTTTACGAAACAAGAGCTTAATGTGTTCTTGACAAAATTCGCGGCCTTGTTAATGATTCAATGAAGTTAAAAGCCGGACAATTTGGCAGCTTATACAAAGCTTAACTTGTCAGACATAATGAGGAAGAAAAATTCTCAAAAAGTTTGAGAAAAAACAACTTAATGTTTATCACAACAAAGCTATTATAAAATTACTAGCACTTCGCCCGCTACTTCGTCCGCTTGCATACTAAATATAACTTATAGCCTATGACACCCACAAATAATTTAGCCTTCTACCAGTGAAAAAGTTTTTCGAATTGGATCAGTAGTTCCGGAATTTACCCCCTACATACAAACCTACAAATACCTCTTTATAATATTAGTAGGTATAGATGAGCAACGGATATCGACCAAGTGAACGTGAAAATCATCTTCTCCTACCTTTATCCCAATTCACTCGGGGTCGCTAAAGAGTGATTTTTTTTTCCAAAAATCTCTATTTGTCAGCATCTCAAGATGCACCATCTTTCTAGTCATATTCTTTAACACCACCATCTCTCCCATCATATCTTTTGTGATTACAAAACTAACTTAAAATAATATGAGATTTTTTTGTTACAGTAAAACCACTAGGGGTAGAAATAATTTCCAGAGAACAGCCTCTGTCTGTGGGCAGAAAGTCAGAGCTGTGGTGTAAAACGACGGGGGCGAGGCCGCCCGCCACCATCACCTGGTGGTTAGGAGGGAAGAAAATAGACGCTATTACCAAAGAACCGGTGAGTAGAATCATCATATTCTTTTACTCTGATCAATGTCTTTATAAGGCGTGCATTCCACGGTCATGCAAGCACAGAATAGAAAAAAAAAGTGGAAGTTACCCCGCAGCTATTCGGCGCGTGTCACAATTATGCGGAAAAAGTGTAAAATAATAACAAACTTCGTCAGTTACATATAAACTTTTCGTCAAAATTTAAAATTAAAACTTGTTACAACTGACGAAGGTTGTTATTATTTTACATACTTTTTGCTGCGTGGGCACTTCCACTTGTTTTTTCTATTCCGTGCATGCAAGCGTCACTTAATTCCAAAAGTCATGACTGATGGTTGCATGGTGCAAAAATCAAAGTACCCAGATTTTGTCAAGCAACCATCAGTCAATATATTAGACGATAGATTATCCTTCAGTTACAACCTTGATTGTGGTTAAACTGTCAGCAAAACCTACTGTGTTATGGACGTTTAAGAAAACTAAACTATTGCTTTAATTAAACTATTGCGATCACTTATTAAAAGATAATAATATTAGATTGTATTGCCTAGTTATAACTAATTGCTGGGTTATAAGACAAAATTACATTCTATTGGCAGTAACGATTGAAATTCTTGTCTCATTGTCTCTAAAATCTCTAAGAGTCAATATACGTCTGCAAATTGTTTGAGTTGTTCCTCTTTTTCTCCACTCTTCTCTTTTTTTATGCCATTATAGTGATTTATTTATATGTAGAAATTCTTCATCTATAGGTCACCTTTTTATTTTCGTACCTAAAGAGCTACCAACGGTTCCCTAAGCTTTCGCTGTCCGTCCATCGGTCAAAATAGTAAAAATTCGTACGGAGTCCTTCTATGCAAGTTAAATATTTCTTGAATAAAAATTTATTCAGTGCCCTGGTAGCTACGGACCTTGATTTAAAGTTTACCATAATATCCTAAAAACTAATACCAATCTCCAAATACAGGGTATAGAAGACGCGAACGAGACAGAATCGTTGCTTCAATGGATGCCATCAAAAGATCATAACGGTCAAATACTTACGTGCAGAGCAGAGCATCCGAACTTCAACCATTCCAGCATTGAAAGCAAACTACCGCTGAACGTGTATTGTGAGTACATAAGTTTATTTTTATCGTTCTATTGTACGGTTTTGAATAAGGATTTTGTTCGTTACGGACTTTCACATCTCTATAGTTTGAGATGTTCTGTGTTCTTTTCTGTTTTGAATTTCGAATATTTTGTTTTCAAATCTTTGATGTAGGATTGATATCGTTTTTTTTTTAAGATTTGATTTAAGACTGAACAAACAGGTGCGACAGCATTTAGCATCTAAAACAACAACGATGCCAAATCGTGTTGTCGCATCGTTGTTGCACTAGCGCATCGCATCTGTTTGTGAGAGGTTTTATTCTTATAAAATTATTGTTAAGTTTGTTTCATTAAGATGTTACTTGGATAAAGTTGCGGATTCTGGCTAAACAGTTTGTTTGAATTATATTTGTGTCTTTAATCAATAAATTCGTGAAACAACTCAATAATTCACAGTTAATGTCTCGCTGGCCTTGTCACTTAAAGGTATTGTGTCTACGAAAAGACTTCTATAAAAGTCTTGTAGACAAGTGTCATTTGATTGAATTTCGTGGAAAACTACTCAAATGTGTTATATTTATTGCGTGAACAAATGTCGCAAGTTTGGAAAAAAAAATTTTAGACTAGTGATTTAATAAAAACCCAACAATATCAATATTGACTTCAAACAAAGTTTAGTTTTTCAACGAACCCCTGACTTGTTTGCGGTAAACAGCTGCATTGCAGAATGAGTACATAAACATTAACCTGACTATCAGTCTGTGTAGTTTCAATTAACATTCAACAAACAATTTGTTAAAAACAACGAAATAATTACTTTGTTTACGAGCACAAATCTATCATTAGATACATTCAGTGGTATGTTACTTAATTATTGTAATTAAATATTAATGTAAAGTGGCGTAAAGTGTTATTAGAACTAGTACGTCTACCAAAAATAAAATTCGATGAATAGGATTTCAATGACCTTTGCAGTATTTTGATGTCAATTGTTTTGATTGATTTTTGAAGTGAAAACTTCTTCAGGCGCGTCAGGCATTTTTCAGATGGGATTAAACTATTAAATTCGCGCGCCACCGACACCGCTACGAGTGCTATGACGCTACGTAGCACTTCTAGCGGATCGTGTAGTGGATTGAAGTGAAAACTTCTTTAGGCGCGTTGGGCATTTTTGAGATGGGAAAAACAATTGAACTCGCCACCGACACTGACATCGCTACGCGAACGATTTGAAAACTTCTTTCGTCGCGTTGGGCATTTTTGTTCAAGTGTTCACTTCTGTCGGCACTCCCGGAGTGCCAATCTTTTTTTTTCTATTTCGATCGCGACTTTGATTGGTTTTCCAGAAATCATAATTAAGTTACAAGAGGCTTAAGACAAAGTAGAAATATATCAGCAAAATGATTAACCCCAGAAATGCCTGCCACCCGAAGGGAACCCGCAGTGGCTGTATGGAAAGCACTCCATCAGTTGCGCACCCAGGTAGGCCGCTGCAAACACAACATGGCAAAATGGGGTCTCATACACCCATGATATACCCAATATGAGTGCGGTGCCCCTGTCCAGAATATGACTCACATACTAGAATGCCACAAGTGACTATACACCTACACTATGGAGGACCTGATGAACGCTAGTGAAGCTGCAATTAAGGCGCAGTTATATGCAGACGACCTTGAATAGTTAGCTGGCGTATTCTGTGCTGAGCTCAAGCAACGCGGCGTACGTCCACCCAGTCCACCAAGAGACTTTGACCTCTGAGTTTATTTCGGTGTTTCTTCTCAGGGTAGTCAGCTAGGAAACACCGGCCTCATCTAGATTAAACTAACAAAAAACATTGACGTGTAAAAGTGTTCCTTGTAACCTATTTACTGAATAAACATCATTTATCAGTAATAGGACTCGCCGCTCAAGGAGTGCTGTTCCAAATTAGACGCATTATTAATTTATTATACATAAAATAACAGGTATTAAACACGTATACTAAAAAATAATTAATAAATTATGTTTTAAATGGGAACCGCTTATCTTGGTATGTCATGTAAGGAGGAGGGATGAAATACATGTAACTAAAAGAGTCATGAATATAAATGTAGATGGATGGAGAAGGAGAAGGAGGCCAAAGAAAGGATGGATAGATTATGTGAGGAGTGATATGAAAGAAAAGGGAGTTAGTGATAGCTTGACGGCTGACAGGACAGAATGGAAGAAAAAAATGTGTTGCGCTGACCCCAAGTAATACGGGATAAGGGCAGGAAGATGATGATGATTTTAAATGGTGAAGGTTTCATAAAAATACGCTTAATAGCTTTTGCGTGATTCTCAATTTTTTAATTGTGTTAGACATAACTTTACAAATTAATTATAGTATGTTATAAACATATAATTGCAAATATTCGCATATCAAATTACGAAGAAAATTATATAAAGTAACATAAATATTTTTTTTCAAGAAATTAGACAAGTCGCTCGGACGTGATGTTCAATTTAAAATTATTAAAAGTCGTAAATCTGCGCCTTAATATGGCCAGTTTCTAGTACAAAAGTATTTACAAAGTTAGGAAAGCTATCCGATATAAGAAACCGTTTGTGTAGTAATATAATTATAATAAATAACTGTTAATTATTTACACGATCACAAAATACTCAAAAAAGTACAAAAGCTTAAATATTTTTAAAATATTCGTAAAAAGACCCGCCATTTTGCGAGACACCCTCAACACAAAACCAATTAAGTTATAGTGGTATTTTGCATAATACGCCATGCAATGCCATAATAATAATTGCCATAGCTTTTGTTGTAAACGTTGGCTGGCAATTAATAAATGGCGTATCTGGCGATAACTTCAAGATTACTAGGAACTTGAGTCACTGTTCCCTTTTGTGAGTCATACTTTCAAGGAAAAACTGTTGATGGGTTCGAAGTTTTCTTATGATTATATAGTTTCTTGTGACGTCACTTGGTCATAGCATTATTTTTAGAGTTCCGCACCCAAAGGGTTAAAACAGAGCCTTATTGCTGTTACTCACGTGTCTGTCTATCCGTCGTCTGTCACAAAATTTTGTTCCACAGATATTTTTAACTTCCCATTGATCTATGAACCTGAAATTTGATGATAATGATTTTTGTTACGTATATTTTACTAACAAATAGCAATATATTAATAAATTAGATTTTTTCTTTGAATTTGCCTCATTTGTCATGGAACCCTAAATGTGTGAAGTTCAACACGCACTTCGCCAGTTTTTTTCTTTTTTTATGACCTTAATGTCACCTGATGGAATACCATGGATGAGGTATACGTTGGAACCATCGAGCCCAGAAGATGCATGTTCACGGTCTATCTATATCTGTGATGTTCACTCTTGCTCTGAGGGCTAGCGGTTAAACATGACAAAGAATAATTTTATTGGCGTATAGGACCATTATTTTACAACTAGGACACAGGCCTCCTCTCTATATACAATGAGGGCACCACTTGGCCGGTAGTAGACCCTTAATGTGGATCAGCATGCGGGTGCAGTGCGGTTTGGTGGATGACACTTGTCTTGTTTTTGATTCTATGACTGTGGTGTCCTCACAATGATTTCCTTCACCATTTTGAGAGCAGTTGTAGTTCACTACCACTGGTCATAAAAACAATTAATAAACTTTTTACTGCTTAACTTTGCAAAAGTCAGTCAAAATTAAGGGTTGGTCATAAACATTTCCACTCAACTTAAGTCAGTGGATTGGCTATATTTAGTTGTATTAAGGTCGGCACGGATATGTTATTAAAATCTACTTTTAGATTAGGCATACATGCCTAATCTCCTACCTACCTGCAGGTAATAAAATTGTCCAATCATGTCCTTTTTATTTTTTATTTTATTTTAGATGGGTTTGCTCTTGACCCAAGTCTAGGTCAGAGGTGACAGAGACAAAGTCGACGATGGAGCGAGCTTATCCAGAAGAAGCCTGTTCACTCTAACTTTGAAGAGATTAGGGTTGTATACATTTCGAAATACAGACGCAGGTAGAGAGTTCCACTCCTTTGCTGTGCGCATTATGAAAGACGTTCGGAAAAGCTTTGTGCGAATTCGTGGAATAGCATCAAGGTAGGGATGGTAACTTGCAGTGCGTCTAGATGTCCGTTGGTAGAAGGGGGCCGGTGGGATGAGGTCGTGGAGTTCCTGGGCACACTCTCCGAAGTACATTCTGTAGAAGACCGACAAGCAGGCAACCTTGCGGCGATGAGCCAAACTGTGAAGGTTGGCATCCACCAGTTTTACGTCACCAATGAGCCTCTTAGCTCTGCGTTTCACAGAGTCAAGCGCTGCAAGTTGGTATTTAGCTGAACCGTCTCAGAGGTGGCTGCAATACTCCATGCGACATGCATGGAGTATATAATATAGTATATAGTATTCTGCCTAATTTATCAAACCGAAAGCTTACCTATGCAGCCATTCCAGCTATTATAATTTTTATTACAAATTTTTCGGGTTTATAGGACAGGTCTAGCTACTCTCCTTCCACCTCTCACTGTCTAGGACTACTGGAACCCACCTACCTAAAAATAAATATTTTAGAATAATCATATCTTGACTTCGCTCACGAGGTTATCGACATGACGTGGGATGTGGACTCAGCGAACATTGTACTAATACTAATGTCAGCCAAGGGTTTAATAGTCACGAGACTCGACAGACACCTCAGGAGGCTTTTATAAGGCAGCTGAGCTCAAGGACTTGATTCTGATAGCAGTATAGCAGTATTTTTGGACACAGTTCGTATTGTTAGAATATTTCTCTCCTTGGAGCCCTGACCACTGGTAGCTTGGACCCTGTTACCGATAACGGTTGGTTATAAGTATTTATAAAATTAAAAATGAATAAACGATAATCATTATCTTTTAAAATGTTCTCTAGAAGAACCTACAAAGCTTTTCTTTTTTTCCAACCTCCACTGTCAGAAAGTAATCTAAACGACTCGTTTTATATAGAAACACGGCCGTTCTAAGTGCTATCGTTAAAATAACTGTTTGTACTCTCATTAGTAAGCTCGCGATCCACGGTAAGGTACGAAGAGTTACTGGTTTTACGAGCTCCTTCCATTTCCTTCCACTCTTTGCCAGTTTGTGGCTATCATCAGTTCATTTAGTAAATTAATGTATATTTATTTTAGTGCTCTTTTTCATGTGACTTTTCTTCAAGGTATTTGTGCTTTCTTAGTTTATTTTGGATATTACTGACATCGTTGAAGGACATCATTGTAAGGACATTTTTTTTTTTGGGTGAGTTCATCCTATGACTTCTCCCGCTCTGAGTGGAGCGGGAGTGTCAGACATTTACTGACTAAAACCCACCCCTGTTCAAGTTTAGTATCTCATGAAATCATAACATTTTGCATCAATTCTAAATGAGAGAGTTACATTGATGATTTATTGATTACAGTTCTATAAATACGTACTTGCTACGGCCGCAAATCATATTTTGACCAACATACAACCTGATTCTGATCTGCAAATTGCAAAAAAAACGTAAGAAAATTTTAATTTCGCGGGCTACGCTGGAGCTTTCACCTTAATCTTGCGAGTGTTACTAAAGACATGACAGTAATCAAAATACAATATGGTGAGAACCAGACGTCGTATTGTGAAAAAAAAAATAAGTCAACGTACCATTTATAAGTTCCTCAAAATAAAGGGTTCGAGGAGGTGATCTCAAAAATATAACTCACTAAAATGTAGAAAAAAAAAATATAAGTAATCAAAAGAATGGGTTCGAGGATCTCAAAAATATAACTCATTAAAATGTAGAAAATAAAAATAAAAATATAAGTAATCAAAAGAATCGGTTCGAGGATCTCAAAAATATAACTCACTAAAATGTAGAAAATAAAAAAAATAATGAAATCAATAATTGAACTAAAATAACTGCCACCAACTGCATCAGACTGCTTGAAAAGTGACTTGTGTGGAATTTTTTATTTGTTTTTTACAGTTGGGTTTTTTGAAAATATTATTTTTTTTGCTTTAATATATCAATAAAAACCGGCTCAGTGCGTGTCGGACTTCGTACATGTGTGATGTAGGGCTCTTTGTAAAATATACGTACTAATAAAAGTTATCACCAAATTTCAAGTACATTTGTCACTGGGAAGTTAAAAAAGTCTTCGAATCAAAACTTTGTGACAGACGACGGACAGACGTGGACACACGTACAGACAGACAGACGGACAGAGGGATACGTGAGTGACAGCATAACGGCTCCGTTTGAACCCTTCGGGTACGAAACCCTAAAAAATGATAAAGATAAAACACGAGTAGTTCAGAAGTAGGGCTTGTTACGTCTATCATAGGTCTATCAAAAGTGGTACATTTTTAAGTAGGTGTGACGTCATGCAAAATTTCAATGCACTGTATCGTTCTCATTTTCTGTTTACGTGACAAAAGAAAGAATACTTGTCCAATAGTTTTTGGGAATCTAACTGTCGGACAATGTAATTACACGGAGTCAGTTTTTTATCACCATCCATATTTTCCATGATTATGAACAACTTTCAGTATGGGACCAACTCGGAAATTGCGAATAAAAATCTGGTATTTCATATCAAAGTTCAATATCTACTAGACCAAAATGTATGAATTTTTTAACCGACTTTCGAAAAAGGAGGAGGTTCTATGTTCGACAGTATACTTTTTTTTTTCATGTATGTCCTCCGATTTCTCCTTCAGTGGTTAACCGATTTTCAAAAATCTTTTTTAATCCGAAAGAATATACTGCCAATGTGGTACCATATAAATTTTATTGAAATTGCTTCAGCGCTTTTTGAGAAACTGAACAAAAACGAAAAATGCGTATACCTCGATGACGTTTTGGTGTTCTCCAAATGTTTAAATTCCACGTTCCATGTTATTGGGGTTTTTAGTTCTACAACTAAAAAGTGAAGAATAAAAATCTTTTTTACAAAAAAAAAAACAACCGACTTCCAAAAAAATAAACACTAAAAATTAAAAAATAACTTTAATTTCGGAACTCGGTGTCAAATAACGAAGAAGTAAAATACAAACACCGTTGGTGTCGGTTGTTTTTTTTTCGTAAATTCCGAGCTGGTCCGATATTGATTTTTTTTCCTATTCATGGTTAAAATACTCTCTCTGAGGAGCTCGTGGCTAAAATAACAACAGCCGCACGGATCGATCCATCAGGTTAAGCTACGCTTGCCGGGGTTGGTCCATGGATGGGTGACCATCTTTACATACCGAGACTCCTCCGTGCCTCGGAAAGCACGTTAAGCCGTTGGTTCCGGCTGTCAATCGTGGATCTTTGACAGTCGTTACGGGTCGTCAGAAGCCCGAAAATCTGACAACCAGTCTTACCAAGGGGTATCGTATTACCCAGTTACTGGGTTGTGGAGGTCAGATAGGAAGTCGCTCCATGTAAAATACTGGTATTCAGCTGTATCCGGTTAGACTGGCAGCCGACCCCAAGATAGTTGGGAAAAAGGCTAGGCAGATTTTTGGTTAGAATACTTTGTATTATTTGGATGGTAATAAAGAACTAACCCACTAATTTTGAGTCATCATCTATTTACTATATTTGTTGAGAAGTGGCGTTTACCCCTAAGGGGGACGTTTACAGACTGGTATTATTATTATTATTAAATAACCACTCAGTAACGTTTTTCAACTTTACTAAAGTGAAAATTTTGCTCAGTGGCAATTTGCGTATATGGCGTGCGGTCGTTCGTCGGTGTTTTTTCACCATAATATAAGCTTTTACGATCAGTTGTACGTAGTTTTACTTTGGAAATTAAAATTTATGTGTAGTTACTGTTATTTGTGTCACTTTTGTAGAGAAATTTAAAAATTTATAACTCAGAATGGGGTCATCTTTTTAAAACTTTTTGTGTTTACATTACTCACAAGTAAGAACGTATAGTTCTCAGGATTCCGTACCCATAGGGTCCAAACGGAGTCCTGATGCTGTCACTCACGTGTTCTTTTGTCTGTCTGTCTGTCACAAAATTCTACTCCGAAGAATTTTTAACTTCACATTAACCTATGAACTTGGGTGAAAATGTTTATTATACCACGTATATTTTAACAACAAACACCAAAATATAGAGAGATTGCCCTCATATGGTAAGGAACCCTAAATGTGCAAAAACCAACGCATAAAAGAAAAGTGAACATTTAAAAAACACAAGAAAGCTGATAACTTTGAAACAGCTGAACCGATTTTCATAAAAATATCTATCTTTAGCTTAAATTGAAAAAAAATATCTCCGAAACATTGCCAGAAACGTGCTTTCAAATAAAAAAAAACACTATCAAATCGGTTTACCCATTTAAGACCAACGGTGCCACAGATAGACACACAGACAGACATTAAAACGTAGTGGTCAAACTTATAACACTCCTCTTTTTGCGTCGGGGGTTAAAATAGAGTATACTTTGAATATTTTTAAAATGAATGAAAACACATATCCATGTTTATATTCAAATAAATAAAATTGACGAGGCAGAGGAGCTCGTGGCTAAAGTAATAACAGCTGCACGGGTCGATCCAATAGGTTAAGTTACGCTTGACGAGGTTGGTCTGTGGATGGGTGACCATCTTTACTTAACGAGACTCTTTCGAGCCTCGGAAACCACGTTACCGCTCCGCTTTTTTTTTTTTGAGGGGTGGGAAATCATCCAATGGCTTCTCCCGCTCTGAGTGGAACGGGAGGGCGTGTCAGACTCTTACTGACTAAAACCCACCCCTGTTCCTCCCTGCCCTGAATCCCCAGGGGCGAGGTAACTCTTTCGAATTTATCCTCAACCCCCGGACACTCAGGCAGGGAAGGACCAGGGCTGGGTTTTAGTCAGTAAGAGACTGACACTACCTCCCGCTCCACCCAGAGCGGGAGATGTCATTGGATGAATTCCCACCCAAAAAAGAAAAAGCCGTTGCTCCCGGCAGTCAATCGTGGATCTTTGACAGTCTGACTACCAGTCTTACCAAGGGGTATTGATTTACCCAATAACTGGCTTGTGGAGGTCAGATAGGCAGTCGCTCCATGTAAAATACTGGTATTCAGCTGCATCTGGTTAGACTGAAAGCCGACCCCAAGATAGTTGGGAAAAGGCTAGGCAGATCTACCTATCCATGTTTTTATTCAAATAATTATATTTGACGAGGCACCTTTATGTAGCATAGGTAAGCACGAGTGGGCTCTGCTCCTACGCTTTCAGAGAAAATTAAACATCTGTTGAGTAACAGCCTACAGCCGTTTTTTTTTTTTTTTTTTTTTGGGGGGTGGGAAATCATCCTATGACTTCTTCCGCTCTAGGGTGGAGCGGAAGGGTGTGTCAGACTCTTACTGACTAAAACCCACCCCTGTTCCTCCCTGCCTCGAGTGCCCGGGGGCGAGGTAACTCTTTCGAATTTATCCTCCACCCCCGGGCAGAGCCTACAGCCGTTTGTCATGTAAAGTAACGAACTAAGTTTTATTGTTATATCAGTTATCAACCCTGAAAATTACGTTCTTCTATATTTCTTGAAAGGGAGACAAAAGTTCAACAACCACGTTTAAAATGAATAAAACAGTTTATGAAAATATCAACTTTATTCATGAAGTCTTGAAGTCTAAATTAAAATACTTTGCTGTCTCAATTTTGTTTACCTAAGAGAAATTCCTGAAAATATGTTAAAATGTTTGTATTGAATTTTTAACTACCTACAATTCTGTATTTAAAAAAAATTTAAAGCAACCTGAAACCTTATACCTTAGAGATGAGGTGGCCCAGCAGTATTGGCCGTGACTTACAAGTTGTAGGTCGTGACTTCGTAAGTGACGATGATGAGATGAAAACCTTATATATATTTTAAAAGTAGTTATTATGCAGACCAGAAAATTGGAGTTGGCGGGATGAATTTTGGCTCCTTCTTTAAGGATTGGCCCAAAATTGCAGAAGACTGAAGAAAATGGAAGTAGGGAAGAGAGACCTTTGCCCAGCAGTGGGACAGCATAGGCTCATAAGAAATTTTACTAGCTTCTGTCAACAGCTTCATCATCAGCCTTTTAATGTCCCCAGTACTGGGGTAAAGGCCTCTCACAAAGAGGACTTTGTAAGAGGGTGTGGGCCGTAATCCATCACGCGGACCCAATGCGGGTTGGCGGATGTCACATGTGATCTTCGAATTTTTGGTTCTAGGACATACCAGTTTCCTCACGATGTTTTCCTTCACCGTTTTGAGAGCAGTGGTCATGAAATAATTTACACAAAGTAAAGAGCCTGCCTGGGTTTGAACTCACGACGTACAACTTGTAAGTCGCGGACATTACCATTAGGCCACCACTGCTCCGTCGCTGCGCACTAGGAGTGGCTTCGCCCGCGTAGAATTAGTACATCCGCTTTAGTAGCATAATGTGTTATTCCACACTATAACCTATCTCTTTGCCAAATTTCATCCAGTTTCATTCAGCCGTTCTGGCGTGATTGAAGAACAAACATCCATCCATCCATTTAGAATTTTGCATATAAAATGTTAGCAGTCTGAATACATTTCTAATGATGATCACTTTAGAGCAGTAATTGTATTTTTGAAATTGATATTTTTGTACTCCTATTAACTTTCAAATGAAATATTAGTTTCTTAGACTGATACAATTTTATAGACTTCAACAAGCAATTAACTTTTAAAATAATTAAATTGTATTCTCTTTAAAGGGCTTCATTCCCAATTATGCTGTAAATTAACAACTACTACAATAATAAATATTTCGAACTAAGATATTACTCAGATCTTGAGGTGTACCTAATTCTTAGAATTATTCTACCCCTTGGGCTTTTGTTTCCAATTATATTTTGACGAAGCACGTGTAAGAGTAATATTATTATATTAAAGACTGTGGCACACTAAGTGCGACCAGAATAACAAAACAATATTATTGCGACCTTTGCAGATGATACTGCAATTATGGCTACCGGATCAAGCCATATACCTTGGCATAACTCTCGACGCCAAGTTGCGTTGGTAAGCTCACGTCAAAAAGAAAAGACAAGAACTCGATATACGTTATAAAAGTATGTATTGGTTACTCGGAAGGAAATCTTGTCTATGAATACAAATAATAAAATAATCATATTTCTTACTAATACAATATAAAAAAAACAAACACTTAAGGCGTATATATCCGCCAAGTGGCGCCCTCATTGAATAAAAAATCGTAGCATAGCGTAGAAAATAAAGATATTGCGTTTGTTACAAAAACAGCCGTTTCTGACTCTTTTGCCTACTACTTTGGATACGAAACATTCTGAGACCTGTTTTAAAAACGTGAAAATACTTTATCCTCTTTGTAACAAACGTGACGTTGGATTCTTTAATATTTATTTTCTTTGCTATGCTAAGATTTTTTATTCAATGAGGGCGCCACTTGGCCGTTAGTAGGGTCTTAATGCGGGTTATTACTATGTGAACAATGTGAGTCATCAAGTCCACCCGATAACTCGGACAAAATGTAGCCTATGACACTAAACCATACTGTGATACTCGTTCCGTGACTTTTTAATAATAAAACAATCTTCATTATAGCATGAAAATTTACATAGACTGGCTATGATCTATCTGGTGTTCTGGATTCTGCACTCAGTCTATGGTGGACCATTATTCGTAGACGGGCTTAAATATAAACAAAGTAATCAACAGTCTAATAAACTTAGACAAAGCAAACACTATAAGCTGTTGTAGTCTAAGCTAATGAAGACGCACAAAACACAAGACCTAAGTTAGCAAAATCATATGGTTGTGTATGTCGTTAATTTGTGGCAAATAAATACTTTTTCTTTCTTTCTTTTCTTTCTTAAACACATGTCTCGCAATAAGTGTGTCAAAAGCTTTATTTTGTAAGATGAAAGAATAAAATTGAATCAGAAAATAAACAAAATTATTGTATTATATAAAGACTACATTATGATCACTATCTTGGCAGTCTGACGTCTTTTTTTTTGAGAAAATATAATATAAAATAATGCAAATTAAATGACGTATTTTCTAGCTCTAGTAGTAGAATTCTGTATATAGCTATAAAATAAATTTTACATGTTAAGTAGATCTTAAGGCGGGGTATTACCTCAATAGTAAAAAAAAATGGTTTCTTGGATAGTCGAGTATGACGTAATGCAATGAAAATATCCTTTGCAAAAATACAGTGGACAGAGAAGGGTTTAAAGAAAGTTTTTAACTGAATAGAATAGTAAAAAATTGTTTGATATTCCCAATAAAAATTTTTGAAATTGCTTCACAAAAATAAAATTTGGCGTCGAAGATCTCTGTATTTTCAGCGATAACCACATTATTTTTTTAAGAATTGAATAGAATTAGCATTTTATTAAAACTTTGACCGGACAATTATTTAATTTATTGTGTATATTCTGGATAATCTAAAGAAAACCCGAAAAATAAATGACTATTCGCATCGTCAACACAACTGTTATGTTCAATTCTCAACCTTATTTGAAGCTATCTCAAATCGTTGTCAGTCCGCGCCGTAATGACTGTACCTAGTACCGGCTTCATATCTTTTTAAACGATTCATATTCCAAGAAAAGCCAAGATTACAACAGTATTAAGTTATTAAACAACCAATACAGAATGAACAAGACTTTATCCGCTGTAACAGTCGAACCACAATTTCGTGGCCATTTCCGCAACTTTATTCCATGTCTACTTTTGTTTTGTTCATCAAAGCATTTATGATGGAGAAACGTTTGTTTGAATTTGAAACTTGATGTTGTTGGAACAGGGTTGTAATTTGTATGTTTTTAAATAGATATGCCAGAAGCAACGATCCACCTTGGGGCTAAGATGAACCCCAATGACATTGAAGAGGGTGATGACGTTTACTTCGGTTGTAAAGTTGATGCCAATCCTCCTGCCTACAAAGTTGTTTGGGAACACAATGTGAGTAATACATTTTTGATATTTACCTATTTTCAGTTTCAATTTTATGTGCAAATATGTTGGTGAAATTGTTTTTGATTGCTTTTAGAGGTTGTATCTTCAAGTGTTTTTTACTTTGGTAAACTCTAGATCTGTGCAATTTGAATGTTTTGGACGAAATGAAATGTTGCAATATAGCTGCTATTTGTTAACAAACTTTGAAATAGGAGGAGGTTCTATGTTTGAATGTAGGTATATTTGTTTCTTTTTATGTATGTTCACCGATTTCTCTGTCAATTGTGGATCGATTTTCAATTTTTTTTTATTCGAAAGAATAATACTCCTGAGGTGGTCCCAATTAATTATTTTTGAAAGAATCAACAAAAACAAAATATATACATATACGAGTACCTACAGATGATGGTTTCCTCCAATTAAAATAAAAATATATATATATAAATAGTTTAATATAGTTTAGTTTTATAGTTTTAGTTCTCTTAACTGTAAAGTGAAAAATAAATAAGTAACTTTAATTTCGGCAGTCGGTGTCGAAAATAAAGTTATTTTTAAATTTTTAGTGTATTATTTTTCTTTTTTAGCAGTCCGTTGTATTTTAACCGACTTTCGAAAAAGGAGGAGGTTCTATGTTCGACTGTGTGTATGTTTTTTTTTTTTTTTTAAATAAAAAGAAACAGGGGCTTTGACAGGCCAGTTGGTCTAATGGTTAGTGACACTGACTGCTATGCCGGAGGTCGTGGGTTCGATTCCCACCCAGGACAAATGTTTGTGTAATGAGCACGATCATTTGTTCTGTGTCTGGGTGTAATTTATCTATAATATGTATGTATTTAGAAATATATAAGTATGTTTATCAGTTGTCTAGTACCCATAACACAAGCTCTGCTTAGCTTGGGACTGGATGGCGTTGTGTGATAGTTGTGGAATATTATATTATTGTATTATATTTTATGTATGTCCACGCATTTCTCCGTCAGTTGTGGACCGATTTTCAAAATTCTTTTTTTTCCGAAAGAATATACTCCCGAGGTGGTCCAATTGCTTTAGCGGTTTTTGAGAAACTGAACAAAAACGAAAGTTACGCATATCTTGATGATGTTTTTGTGTTCTCCAAATGTTTCAATTCCACGTTCCATGTTATTGGGGTTTTTAGTTCTGGGGTATAACAACTAAAAAGTTTTTTATAAAGGTTTTTTATATTTAAGTTCAGCGAACATAAACTACTAATGCCTGATATTTTACCACCACACAGTTTCATGCAAAAAACATGAATTAAATGCAAAAATGTGATGCTGCTTCTGCCCATGTAAATTAACAACCTTCTTCAAGCAATAGAAGATTCATGAAGTAATAGAAAAATCAGAAAAAAGATATTGAACCTTTCGTACAAATTTTATTAGCTGATCAAAATTAGTGGGAGGTGCAATTTATTTTTTAGAATTTTTCTATGACTTTCATGAAGAAAGATGTTAATTAATTATAATGGGTAGACTAAACAGTATTTAAAATATATTTACCCATTTCCATAACACCCTGTATTTTCCGTAAATACTTAGTTCGATGCGCAAAACTAATACCTAAACTTTTCCTCTTTCACGAGAACCCAGGCAAAAGCTAAGTTAAAAAAGGCAGTACCTAAGTCTCTGCAAAAACTCAAAGGTTGGCTGAAGCGAAATCTATTTTGATCGCAATCGGAGCTAGCCAATAAGACTTCCGATCCTGCGCTAGTCCCACGTGACCATCGCATGACACAATTGGACGGAGCGGACTTTGCCAACAGACGTAAATGTAGACAGAAAATAGAGCTAGCCTTTCCAGTTTATCTGTGTGTGTATGTAGAAAATATGACACGAGTTTTTCTAAGATCGTACCGTGTTACTCAATTAGAAGATTATGATGACCAGAAAGGCAGACACATCGTGTAAAATGCTGGTACTCAGCTGTATTCAATTAGATTAGAAGCCGACCTCAACATAGCAAGGAAACAGCTGCAAATTTGGGGCTGACTCGTGAACTGAACAGTCAGGCCCAAAGATGCGGTGCGCACTTGTTCCATGTGGTTGGTGAATCGCTCACTTGGTGATGGGGCCCACTAGCAATGGCGGGCCAATAACAGTCGAGAGTGCACTTGAATTTAATAGGGTTGACGACTAAAAAAATCTTATTAGTCCGTCAAATAGATTATCAAAAAAATCTTTTTTTCAAAAAATACAACCGGCTTCTAAAAATTGCAAAATATCTTTAATTTCGGAAGTCGGTGTATATATTTTTTTGTTTCTTCGTTATTTGACACCGACTTCCGAAATTAAAGTTATTTTACAAATTTTAGAAGTCGGTTGTATTTTTTGAAAAAAGTTTTTTAATTTATCACGTTTTAGTTTTTTTTTAATTTATTTTTTATTGTTGTTGTACACCAGAAGTAAAACTAAATACTAAAGTTATGCCCGAATAGATAACACCAATAACATGGAATTTCAACATTTGGAGACAACCAAAACGTCATCCGTGTATACATATTTTTTGTTTATGTTGATTTTTTCAAAAAGTGCTACAACAATTTTGATAAAATATATATGGGACCACCTCTGAAGTACGACCTATCATACAAAAAAAGAATCATCAAAATCTATTCACAAATAGCGGCGATATCGCGTAACAAACATACAAAAATAAAACGTACAGACGAATTGAGAACCTCCTCTTTTTATTATTTATTTATTTATTTTAAAACTTCATGCAACACAAATGTACAAAGATTTAATGCCTCAGGCATTCTCTACCAGTCAACAAAGGGTGGTGGAAGTCGGTTAAAAATGAAGACGATACAGTGGGTTGAAATTTCGGATGACGTCACACTTAGGTTAAAATTGTACCACTTTTTACTTAAAAGTGACGTAACAAGCCCCCACTCGTGAACTTTGATGCGTTGTATCTATGTAATTTTTCATTAATTTGATAAAGCAAAAAATACGTGTCCAACATTTTTTAATAATCTAACATATGGACTAAAGACTAAATATAATTATTATTTTTTACACTGTTGTCATCCCTATTGTATCCCGTGCTCCTACTGAATCATGGTAGCTGTAGGATCTGTGGGGCAGAGTCGGTAGGAGTCCGACATAACACTCCGATCTCCCCAGACGGCAAGAATCCATTTTTTTTTTGTGGGTTGGGAAATCATCCAATGACTTTTCCCGCTCTGGGTGGAGCGGGAGGGCGTGTCAGACACTTACTGACTAAAACCCACCCCTTTTCCTTCCTGCCCTTAGTGCCCGGGGGCGCGGTAACTCTGTTTCGAATTTATCCTCAACCCCCGGGCAGGCATCGGCCATGACGGGCCCCGTCTCTATTGCTGACAACTCTATGAGGCGCGCGTGTAACATCTACGAGTACATCTACTAACGTCGACTCTCGGGCCTGTTGCTGATCGGACGGCGAGCTACCCATTACTCGCCGTCCGCAGGCGGGTCCATGAGGAAAGTCCCAAAAAACAGGCAGATTGATTTATATCTAGTGTTTCTATTTTAGGTTAGCATTAAGTTTAGAAAACATTATTTTACCCAAAAGTATACATTTGAATCATTTGAAATTTTGATTGGATATTTTCCCTGAACAGTTTCCGTGAAACGCGGCAGTAAAATATTCCATCAACGCATTTCTAACGAGAATTCACATTAACACACATAAATTGTGGTAACGTTTTTCAGAAATGACGTATTTTAAAATGTCGATGAAAGATAAATCAAATTCAATATTTAGAAGAGCAAAATAGTATCCGTTTCTATTTTTTTACAAAACCGATACAGGTTTAACTTCAAATGAAATAAAAACCGTCTTAGAACAGTTTTGAACGGAAAGCTAAATTTAGATACCGTATCATCATCAGCATTTTTATTGTCCCCACTGATGACGCACAGGCCTCCTCTATGTGAGAGGGTGGGGATCCACCACGCGGGAACAATGCGGGTTGACGGATGTCACATGTCTTCAAATTTTTGGTTCTAGGACATGCCTGTTTCCTCACGATGTTTTCCTTCTCCTTGAGAGTAGCAGTGATGAAATAATGTACACAAAGTAAAGTGCCTACCTGGGTTTGAACTCACGACCTACAACTTGTAAGTCGCGGCCGTTACCACTGGGCCACCACTGCTCTCACTATTTTCGTCATTATAATTTTTTTTTTCTGTTTTACATAATAATAATTATGTTACATACAAATATGTTAACATTGTTACATATACACTATCAGAACCTCAAAAAATTCTGTGTCAAAAAATACTGCCCAAAACAATTGAATACTCATCAAAAAAGGTAACCACAATAAGTGAATACGTGTACAACTCGTATCAATTTACATCCCGCATAGCAGCCGGGATTAATGTCATGATAATGTCATTTAACCAGACTGACATGCTTAATGATGGCCGGGTATCGGCGGTACATTCGGTCGCACCGATAAAGGTAATCAAATCACTTGTTTATTTAGGCATTTCGGTTTTGTTAGCTCAACATGTCACAATGTTTGTGAATAGAAATCAGATAAGTTGACTTTGTGTTTTCTGCAAAAAATGTTTTGGATAGCATGTGAATGACAAAAGAAAACTAAAGTTGTGTCAACTTTTTTCATATTTAAAGTGTTTTCTGGTTTCATGACCATTTAAAAAAAAATCGCGACAAGTCAGACAGACAGACAAAAATAGATGATGGGATTTTTTTTTTTTTTGGGGTTGGGAAATCATCCTATGACTTCTCCCGCTCTGGGTGGAGCGAGAGGGCGTGTCAGACTCTTACTGACTAAAACCCACCCCTGTTCCTTCCTGCCTTTGAGTGTCCAGGGGCGAGGTAACTCTGTTTCGAATTTATCCTCAACCCCAGGCAGGCATCGGCCATGACGGGCCCCGTCTCTTGCTGACAACTCTTTGAGGCGCGCGTGGAAAACTACGCGCCGTCGATTCTCGGGCCTGTTGCTGATCGGACGGCGAGTCTCCTGAGGCGGCTGCTGCTGAGGGCGTGAGGGCGACTCCGTTGTTGGTGCTCTCTCACGCGTCCCGCCTCCAGCTTCGCGAGCATTACTGCTTCGCAAAAGGAGGAGACGGCTTCCCATTCCCTCTCGCTCCGTACCATGGCCTGAACCAGGGCAGGGCGCGAGAGGTCGCTGCCGCCTATCGCATCCACGAGGACACGGCGTGGCTCCACCCAAGCGGGGCAGACCTCCACCGTATGCTCCACCGTGTCCTCGGGGCGATCCGTGCAATGAAAACACCCGGGCGTCACCTCCCGCTTGATCCGAAACAGGAACCTCCCGAAACAACCGTGTCCGGTGAGGACCGGCGTCAGGCGGAAGGTGAGGGCGCCATGAGGTCTCTCCAGCCAAGCCTCAAAGAGGGGCACTACCGCCGCAATGGTGGCGTGCCCAGCGCGCAGTTGTGACAATCGCTGTATCTATGTCGCCATGAGTCTCCATGTCGCGCTGGGCTCCTTGAACAAAGATATATCCTTGGCAGCTTAGACATAAAAGGTTATAGGAGCGCAGGGACTTTTGTCCAGCTGTGGGATAATATGGGCTACAAAAACAAAATCTATCCAGCTCTATAGAAAATCGATTTAAGGGGTCAGTGTAATAACATGACATGAGACATTGCCACAGCTTTAGGATGAAAACGCTCCATTTTTTTTGTGTGGGTATATCCTCATGGATACTGGATGCGGAAGGCGGAGGACAGGGTGTTGTGGCGCAGCCTGGGAGAGGCCTATGTCCAGCAGTGGACTGCGATAGGCTGAGTTGTTGTTGACTTTCCATCAGGGGAGAACGGAGTGTTACGTATGACTCCAACTGACTAAAATTACCATTAAATTCACGTGCACCTTTTTAATTTTAATTTTTAATTCAGGCACACCTCCTATTATTAGCGGCCTACCATTGCTAGCGGGCCCTATCACCTAGTAAGCTAATTCCAACGACCGCACATACTCTTATTAAGGCGTGCATGGAACAACTGCACGCCGCCTCTTTAGGCCTGACTGGTCAGGCGACGACTCAGCCCCAAGTCTACCACCCGAAGGTCCCTCTTAGAATGACAATGAATCTGCAATCCCTCTAGTTTTGCAAGTACAGTCAGTCAGGGCTATCCGTATATTCAAGTTTTGTTACAGAAATGACTAATATTATTTCAGTATGTTATGGAAATATCAAAATGTTGTCCCGTAACAAAAATAAGTAATCCAAAAAGCTTTTAAGAGAAACTTTCGCAAATTAAGTTTCCTTATGTTTCTGTCTCTCAATCCTTAGATGTCTTAAGGGCATTAAGATTTAAGTGATATTGGTAGTAAGTTATATTTACGTACTCAGTCTGGTTATTAGGTATCTACCTTTGAAAAAAAGCCACCTTATGAATTGAGATATAGGTACAGAGTCTCCTTTGTCATGCCAGGACCACGGGAGTTTTTGAAAGTGTCTCTGCGGCTCTAGCACAGGCAACTGAAGTTGAGTCAGTAAGAGTCTGACACACCCTCCTGCTCCACCTAGAGAGTGGGAGAAGTCACTAATGATTTCCCACCCCAAAAATAAAAAAGTTTTCTCTGTCTTTCCCTTCAGGAGAGTATAGGCGCGATATTTTGTTTATATTATAAGTAAGTATACAGCGTCATTTGTGCATTCTTTAAACTGGGTGATTCCAGGAGTGTTCGGTCAGCTGGACCTGTTCGCTACTGGACCCGCGGGTCCACTTGAACACATAATTTGTTTTCTGGGCTTATTTGTAATATTTTGACCCTGATAACTTGGGATCAAAAACTGGGTTGTTATTTATTAATCAATCTTTTAAAGTTTTTTTTTAATTTTCGGCCACTCGTCCCAAACCACTAATAGTGGGGAAACTAGACAAAGTTTCTTTCTCTGTCTGATCGATATATGCTACCCAAATGTTATATGGTCAATAAACCCTAACTTAAAAAAGGGGTGTTTTAAATTTAACGTGTCTGTCTGTGGCAACGTTGCTTCTAAACGAATAGACCGATTATGATGCGGCTTTTTTGTTTGAAAGCTGACGTGATCGAGATGGTTCTCAGCTATAATTTAATTTTTTATAGTTCTTTTTTTGTGTCCTTGGTTACTTAATTTTTTTAATTTTATATATTTCTTCCATGTGGACTTTTCGACAATCGCTAGATATCGCTGTCAACGTTAAGACCGCCATTGTACCCATAGATTTTAGTTAATGTATAAGAGTTATAACTGTTTTGGTGTACAATTAAGTGTATTCTATCTATCGCGGAAAGAAAGTAACTTTGTCCAGATCCTCTATTCAATCAACATTGTTTCCAATTATAAAAGAAAAAATATTAATTGTAACAGAAAATCACTCTACTGACGCAGTTTTCGCCACCAAAATATTCCAATGTGAATTTATTTGATGACTATATCAATTACGGGACAGAAAATAACGCATTGAACCGTGAAACGACGGCCAAAAAACGTGTATCGTATTTTCGTAATATCCAGGTTTTATACTGATTGGAAATCTCGTATAGCACCACTTTTTTCCTGCGGCATTGACTGCGTAATTTCTTTTTGCTGCGTAATTTAGTTTTGGCTAATATTTGTAAAAGGAAACTTAAATGGTATCATTGTAATATTTATCTATTAAATAAATAAATACTACAATGATACCATACAAGTTACAATGATACAATACAAGTATATCACGATAAATTTAATTTAAATAATAACCAAGTATTTTCTATGTTTTCGTAAATACACTATGGTTGTCCAAAGATTATTTGGCGCGACGATAGAATTGAAATTAATGTCATCATCTTGTTTTTCATCATCAGTACTATTTCTACGGACAATTTCGCAAATGTTAACCAACAACGACCCCCCAACAATGTCATTAAAGCGATAAAATATTCTGTTGTGCTGTACTTTCACATTGATTCAGGAAGTTCGATTCCGCACTGTTTGTTTCCTCCTATATTTTCGATTTATCCTAAACTAGCGACCCGCGCTAGCTTCGCTCGGGCACAAATTACAAACCTAAACCTTCCTCATGTATCACTCTGCCTATTGGTGAAAACCGCATAAAATCCGGTCAGCAATTTTTGAGTTGATCGCGTACAAACGTGGCGGGGGTCTTTGTTTTATAATAAATGTAGTGATGTTTTGTCCAAAATAAAAACCCAAATAATTTATCCACAGGGTGTTCTACTACAACACAATCCCGCGAACGGGGTTATAGTGACGGGGAACACCAACCTAGCACTGCGAAACGTGTCTCGACTTCAGGCCGGCCGGTATACGTGCACGGCTTCAAACGTCGAGGGGGACGGCAAGTCGCCGCATTTGCATATGCAAGTTGTTTGTAAGTAAATCTAGTATAAACTGCCTGTATAATTAGTTAGATAAGTCGGTTTTTGGAGTAATGTGTTTATATTTCGAGGGAGACAGATATATATTGCTTGGTTTGACCTGTGAGAAAAAAAAACAATAACACAAAATAAAAAAATAAGTAAGTGTGGCAAGTTTCATTTAGAGTACAGTTTAGTCCTACTCAATGAACGCTTACTTACTTTTTAACCGACTTCAAAAAGGAGGGGGTTATCAATTCGGATGTATGTATTTTTTTAAAGAGTGAAAAATAAAAACCTTTTTTACTTTTATTTCGGAAGTTGGTGTAAAAAAAACGAAGACAAAAAACCAGAAACACTGACTGCTGAAATAAAGTTATTTTGCACTTTTTTTGGAAGTCGGTTCTATTTATCTATTTAAAAAGTTTTTATTGAAGGATTTTTCATTATCGTCAAATTATAACGAGAAAAGCAAGTCAGAAACGAATACGTTTTATTGAACTCAAACTTTTTTTTGAGATCTTTTTTTATGAGCCTGTAGTGTGCTAAAATAAATGATTTCTAAACAATGGCTAATTCGTCTGCACTGACCTCAAAACCATGATTAAATTAAGAGCCAACAAACCTTCCAATAATAGCTACCCAGAATTTCCAGAATTGCCTTAAGACTACTTCTGGATAATTTCTTCCTAAATAGATTTAGATGAGTCTAGCCAAGTGCCATAGTATTAACACTGTAAATATTGGTCTACGTGGGCTGCTCAAGAAAGTAGGTTAAGTTTATTTTATTACATCGTTAGGGAATACCGGGATATAAAAACAGCCAAGTAAATGGGTGGGCGGCGCTTGGAACCGATGGCCTTGCGGTGCATTGTGGTTTTAATTTCTATCGTTATGGGATTTAAGTGAGACTCGGAGATGTCGGTAAACGTTAATTGACCAGTATCTTGGCAAAACATTTCTAGGTATAACTAAGTCAGAACTGTTTAAAATAGAATTGGCTATGTATTTTTTCGTTCGTAGTATTCAAAATCAAATGGTTTTTCCAATGTTGATGCAATGAATACGGCAAGCCGAAAAAGAAATGGATCAGGAGACCCTGCAAAGAAACACACAGACTACAGGCTTATTAAGAGCCTGTAGTCTGTGTGTTTCTTTGCAGGGTCTCTGCATAATAATGTGTTGTTTTAACGTAATTTATGGGTAAAGTTTTTCGTAACGTTTCCAGTTTCTAAATTCAAATCTGGCTAAAAATGGCTTTACTTCAACTGGCGCAGTGACTGAGTCATTGGCTTACTACGAGACGCGGATTCCCGTTCGGAACAAATATTTATATGGCCTACAGATATTTGCTTCAAGTCTATGTTGGTACGTGAGATTTACTGTCTCTGTAAATGTTTCGCTATTCGAGATTTCTTCTGTGCAGGGAAAATTGTTTGAAAAGAAAGAATTTGCTCTTTCAAGTTTTTTTGCTAGCTGATATTATATTTTATTCTACGTATGATCAAAGTCCTCTTTTTTCAGTCTTATTTGCCAATAAATATCGTCATCGACTGTCCTTCCCAATTTTACGTGGGCTTTTCGCAATACTGTTTTAATATTCTATTCTTCTTTACTATATCAGCTATCACCTCAGTATTTATATCCCTCCTGACCATAATTATGGTTCATACAATCCTTTACTTGTTTTTTGACCTACTTTTCTATCATAGTCGCATCCACCTGCCCCATTAATACTAAAAACTTTCCTCAGCGTATGGTCCTCATTCCCTGTCTTCACGGTCATAAACCTACTGTCATAAACGTATCAGTCAACATTTAAAACAGTTACACACTCGTTTATGACTTCGTCATCACCACTGTCCCTACCCAAGTTAACCTTAAAGTTTACGTTTACCTTTCGGTTTACGTTACCGTCACGTTTACGTTCAGTTTCTCGCGAGCAATTCCATCGCACGCAATGCTCATTCCAAGTCTCTTTCCAGCCATTTCAGTAGCTTGTTTACTTTATTTTCATTCCTTTTATTTTTGTTCCTCACTGGGGAAAACGTAAAACCTTTTATCGTTACGACTACCATCAGTCGATCCTCTATTGTTTAAAGTATACCTGTTATGGTTCTGTTGGTAGGTAGTTTTGTCATTGTGTTGGATATAGCTATGAGGAGAATGCGTCGATTATTAATGACGTTTGTGTTAAATTTGGGGCTTTTGTATCAAATAATATTGATATCGTATACGTGTGGGAGTATGTAAACAAACAGTGGAATTTCTACAAGATGCAGAGCTACGATGCCTGGATTTCCTAACAAAAAGAATTAGTTTACATTCGTTAGATTCATTAGACTCTGTTTTGACTGATTACTACATTTTAAAGTTACTTGATATATACCTACAAGGAATAGATTATATAGCTTCAAACTTTTTTAAAATTCTTACGCTCCTCTCTTCGAAATTATTTATAATTATGATTCTCAACAGACTTAATTCGAACATTTACGTCAAAATACTTAACGTAATAAACGAACTTTTAAATGTGTCATTGCGAGACGGTAAAATAATACTCTGAACCGGAAAGGCAAGCTGAAAACAAAAGCCTTGTCAATAAGGATATAATAATTTATGTGTTGTGTTATCGAAACGGAAAATAATTTAATACAAGAAATACATTTCGCAGCACATTTTGGTAAAATGTATTATTCCTCCAGTTCTGATGATTTAAAATGACGCTATCTGATTTATGATATTTTTTTCAAAATAAAATAGGTGATAGGTTTTAGGACATTGCATTGAATCATTTCTAACCGACTTTCAAAAAAGGAGGAGGTCCCATGTTCGACTGTATGTATGTTTTTTTTTTTTTATGTATGTCCGCGCCTTTCTCCGTCAGTTGTGGACTAATTTTCATAATTCTTTTTTTATCCGAAAGAATATACTCCCGAAGTGGTCCCATATAAATTTTATTGAATTTGCTTTAGCGCTTTTTGAGAAACTGAACAAAAACGAAAGTTACGCATATCTTGATGACGTTTTTGTGTTGTCCAAATGTTTAAATTCCACGTTCCATGTTATTGGGGTTTTTAGTTCTGGGGTATAACCACTAAAAAGCGAAAAATAAAAAACTTTTTTACAAAAAAAAAACAACCGACTTCCAAAAAAATATACACTAAAAACTTAAAAATAACTTTAATTTCGGAAGTCGGTGTCCAATATCGAAGAAATAAAATATATATACGGTCGAATTGAGAACCTCCTCCTTTTTTTCGTCGGTTAAAAATACAAACACTGACTTCCGATATTAAAGTTATTTTTTAATTTATTTATTAATTTTTAGTGTATTTTTTTTTTGAAGTCGGTTGTTTTTTTTTGTAAAAAAGTTTTTTTATGCTTGCGCTTCACGCATACACAAAATTAGACCGAATTGTTTTGGTCCAAAGCAATGTGACTTAATATACGCGACGTAAATCACGTTTGGTTTGGATTCTACTTCCACCATTTTATCAAGATAATAGATTAGGCACCTACCCAATATATCGTCCAACAAACTCTACCTTAGTAATCACCATTTCAGTCAAAAGACAGATACTGTTATAGCTGTTGATAGTTCTCACCAAGCACCGTCTATATACAGCATGTAACAAAAACCCTGCCCGATCCAATAAAGGCGTATTCCTGGTTTAACATACGTACTAGAAAAAGTAATAGATTTTTATTTTTATAAAATATGCGAAATTTAACACTAAACGTGGCAAGTTTTCTTATGTTGACAACAGTCCACCGGCCGGCGAAATCTTTTTATTTTTACCTATTTTTATTTCAAACGATACCGCCCTGCACTAGCCGCGCTGTAGGCACTCTGTCTCGCTCAGGCGGCATCTTTGTAACAAAACGGTAGGTGAACTTTGTCGAGCGCTCAGTGTTGCCTTTGATAAGTTTTTCTTTTTTTTTAAATATATATTTTTATCGCGGAAAAATAATTATCTCGTATACATTAAATGATAACGTCATACACGTTATCATTTAATGTATACGACATAATTATTTTTGTACGCAGTACGATACCAAATAATACCCTTCAGGATCGGACAGTGTTTTTCTTACATGCTGTATATGTATACTAGCGACCCACCACGCCTTCGTACGGGAGGGCAATGATTCAAAAGACATGTAGCGTCATCAAACGTCCTAAAGCAATTGTGACAGTCAAAAGTTATTGATCTTTCCCTCGCGAACAGTACTTTTTTGTAGATGAAAGGCATCCTATGTCCTTTTCTCTACCCCTACGTATATATAACGTATGTGCAAAGTTTCATGATTATCAGCTCGGTAGTTAAGGTGTCAAACGGTAATAAACAAAAAATTGATTTCGCATTTATTATATTACTAGCACTTAGCGGCTTCGCTTCCGTGACCTATCCCGCGGGAACTGTTATTTTGCCCGGGATAACAAGTAAAATATGTTTTTTGTTGATAATTTAACTTTTTATTGGTGAAAAATGGTCAAAATCGGTCCAGTAGTTTTTAAGTTTATTCGTTACATACAAAAATACAAATCTTTCCTCTTTATAATATTAGTGTAGATTATTTAGGAATAGCACTTCATCCGCGTGTATTTCTAAAATTTATTGTCTATGACACTCACAAATAACGTGTCTTTCTATTGGTAAAAGAATTTTCAAAATCGGTTCAGAGGATTCAGAGATTATTCCCTACAACCTGACAAACTCACAAACTTTACCTCTCTAAAATATATTAATTGCAAATCTCTTTCAAACAGATAGACCACTCTGTCAAAGAAAGGAGATGAAGATAATAGGAGCAGCCCTACAAGAGCCAACGACGGTGACGTGTGAAGTTGACGCCTTCCCTCCACCAGACACCTTCGAGTGGACCCTCAACAACTCGGCAGGTTCCATCAAGGTTGATCCTGTAAGTAAAAGCTTTATTATTTTGTTTATTCATCCTTCTATGGACTCAAAATAGTGCAAGATCCCAGGGCTGCCAGACATTATCTACTTATTTTCTGTTTATCTAAATGTGTCGAAATTAATAGTGGTCTTTCAACGTATGCATACCAGTTAGTTTGGACCGACGGGACGGCCTTGTGTTCTTTGAATTCATTCTAGATTTGATTTTAAGCCAAACTCAAAGACAGAACTTTGACTCTACCTTCCTGAGTGTAGTACTTATACGAATATGCATTTTATATCTTAGAAGCGATCCGGTCCTGCTTCGCAAGGGTACAAATTACACTTAAACCTTCCTAATCAGTGAACAGACAGACAGACGCGGTGGGGTAATTTATTTTATAATATGTGGTGATAAAAGTAATTTTCATATTCTTGTGATTGATTCTACGAATGCAGACATTGGTACCGATTCTGTTGTGCAGAAACTAAACTTAATTTAGGCTTATGCTATCTTTATGTCTCTAATATTTTACCCCAGTTCTAAAAATCCCAATAACATGGAACGTGGAATTTAAACATTTGGAGAACACCAAAACGTCATCGAGGTACACGTATTTTCCGTTTTTGTTCAGTTTCTCAGAAAGCGCTGAAGCAATTTCGATAAAATTTATATGGGACCACCTCGGGAGTATATTCTTTCAGATGAAAGAAGAATTTTGAAAATTGGTTCACAACTGACGGAGAAATCGGGTAACATACATACAAAAAAAAACATACAGACAAATTGAGAAACTCCTCTTTTTGGAAGTCGGTTAAAAACGTCATCGAGGTATACGTATTTTTCGTTTTTGTCCAGTTTCTCAAAAAGCGCTGAAGCAATTTCGATAAAATTTATATGGGACCACTTCGGGAGTATATTCTTTTGGATAAAAAAAGAATTTTGAAAATCGGTCCACAACTGACGGCGAAATCGGCTACCATACGAACATAGAACCTCCTCCTTTTTTTAAACATCTTTAAGTATCTCTAATTTGAAAAAGCGTTTTGAAACATTCATTGTGCGTACAGCTTGGGAGCTTAATTCGGTTTATACTCGTAGAACTTTATTCTCATTAAGACAGTCGTCACTTACATGAGAACATTAAATCTTACTAATTATATTATATCAGTGCGGGTAGAAGAAAAACAAAAAGCAAAAAAACAAAGCATGAATTCCCTACCGGAGTCTGTGTTTCCTGATAGATACGACCTGGGAGTCTTTAAGTCAAGAATGAATAGGTTACTTCTAGGCAAGCGTGCTCCATCTTCGACCACATCATCGCTTACCATCAGGTGAGATAGTGGTTAAACGCGTGCTAACCAACAATAAAAAAAATAAAAAAAATCCACATTGCTGGCATCTTAGACAAACATTTACCAACAAAAGCCAATGATTAAGATTTGACGATGATTGATGAACATTTCAAGAGATTATCACTAATAAAACTGATCGTGGTTTTAAATGTGCAGATTGCTTTCAATATCATATGAAATTCGCACTTAGTTTAAATTTAATTTTAGTCGGCATCATTCCAAACAATATAATCTAAAAGTGTACCATTAGAATAATATCAAGAATTTTTCCGTTTCCTCATGTCCAACTAACGTCATGTCTAACACACAAGCAGGTACTCAGTTGCATGACACAACCCATCTTCCCAACATAAATCCCTTTGCTGCCTCTTGACACAAACGGAAAGCCAAGGAATGGTGTATTTACAGCCAAAACCACATAACATAGGAAACATTTAATACGTTATAATAAAAGATAATGATAGCCCTTCTGCTATGATTTATGTCCCCATAGATTTGGAGGCACAAGGGCTTTAGGGGAGTTACCGGACGAACGTTAAAATTGAATGGGTTCTAGTGCTATTTTCTATGATTGTTGTCGTATTCTTCCTTTTGTTGCGATGCGCTGGATTTTGTACAAAGGTTTATGTTCAGACATTTTTGTGGTCATTCGTGATATATTGGGCAGTCAGAACAAAGACTAATTTAAAAATTATTACAAAAATGTCATTCTTTAAACATTTTTCAAATTTTGTATTGGTGATTACACCAATACAAAATTTGAAAAACCCCCTGTTTATAGGTACTGACATTAGTCAGTACCTATAAACAGGGGGTTTTTAGTCAGGTGTGAATAGGTTAGGTACTTCTAAGGAAACGTGCTCCATCGTCAGCCACAAAATCGTTTGCCATGAAATAGTGGTCAAACACGATTCAAAACTGTATATACAAAAATTCTAAGTCCTGACTGACTGACTTTATCAACGTACAGCCTAAACCGCTGGTCCTAGAGACATGAAATTTTGGAGGGTGTGTTCTTTGTAAAGAGTAGGTATCCAACAGGAAAGGGTTTTTTTCAAAATACAATAATGGGGTGAAGAAGGGGTTGCAAGATTATAACGGGGAAGTAATAAAACCATGCGGGCGAAGCTACTGGCAGAAGCTAGTATAGAATATTATAGTACAGAATAATCACATCACTCCCATTTACCGTCCACTTTTGAGAGCATAACCAATTACTAGTCCAGCAGGACTTTAGTCTGTAATTAAATTTGGATGGCTCGGATGTGAATAGTGGCTGACGTGAGATAGGGGTCAAGTGACAGCCGTCGGGATAACCAGAGGGTCATTGTACCAGCGCTTTGATCCCGGTTATCTGTGAATGTTAGAAATTAATATTGGACTGTGATTTGTAAAGGGTAATCTGACATAAAAATATGTGAATTATTAGGTAAGTATTCTTCTGGAAGATAAAACAATGAAGATGTCAGTTAGAATAAAAGTAATATGTAAGATTGTAGCATAGTAGATATAAATGTGTTGCTGGGGTGTTTGTTGCGCCATTTCTTCTCCCCAGCTATAACATTAGGAAGTGGTGACGGGTTTTGGGGGACTTTCTTTGAAAATTTTGACGTTCGAAAAGTGCTTGAGAATTAGTACTTTTTGAAAACTTAATTTGAATAATTGACTTTTAATATCTTGATATATTTACTTAATACAGCAATGGTAGCCCAGTGGTAACAGCCGCGACTTGCAAGTTGTAGATCATGAGTTCAAACCCAGGCAGGCGTTTTACTTTGTGTAAGTTATTTCATCACCACTGCTCTCAAAACGGTGAAGGAAAACATCGTGAGGAAACCGGCATGTCCTAGAACCAAAAATTCGAAGATATGTGACATCCACCAATCCACATTGGGCCCGTGTGGTATATTACGGCCCACACCCTCTCACAGAGAGGAGGCCTGTGCACCAGCAGCCTTACCACCAAGGCTGATGATGATAATGATATTTACTTTGGTTTAGTTGATGGCTATTAGATCAGAGCCAGTACATCTTACCTCTTGCAAGTCTTGCGAAAATTTGGATGGATAGATGTTTGTCACTTAATCACGCCAGAACGGCTGAATGAATCTGGATGAAATTTGGCACAGGGATAGATCATCGTCTTTTCTTTTTTTTGGGGAGTTGGGAAATCATCCAATGACTTCTCCCGCTCTGGGTGGTGTGAGAGGGCGTGTCAGACTCTTATTGACTAAAACCCACTCCTGTTCCTTCCCTGCCTGAGTGCCCAGGCTGCGGTAACTCATTTTAAGAATATATCCGCTACCCCTAGGCATGCAGGCACCCGCCACGATGGGCCCCGTCAGCGGTGGCTGACACTAATCTCATTGAGGCGCGCGTGGAACTCTACGCGCCTGCGACTCATGGGCCTGGTGCTGATCGGACGGCGAACTACCCACTGCTCGCCGTCCGCAGTCCGTGTCTCGCAACGTCCTACGCCCAGTACGCCCAGTACCTCTCCTGCGGTGGTAGCGGCCGGGACCTTGAGGGCCACTCCGTTGAGCTTCCCTCACGCGTCCCGCCTCCGCCTTCGCGAGCATTACTGCTTCGCAGAAGGGGAAGACTGCTTCCCATTCCCTCTCGCTTCGTACCATGGCCTGAACCAGGGCCGTGCGCGAGAGGTCACCGCCACCTGTCGCATCCACGAGGACACGGCGGTGCTCCGCCCAAGCGGGGCAGACCTCCACCGTATGCTCCACCATGTCCTCTGGGCGATTCGCGCAGTGGTAACACCCGGGCAGATAGATCATAGTCTGGAATAGCACATAGGATATTTTTTATCCCTTTAACTTGTTCCCTTGGGATGATTTTCGATTTTCACGCGAGCAAAGCCGCTGGCATATTTAATTATTGTTTACGAGTATATAATCCAGAGAAGGTACTCGAATGTTCTATTCGCGGAAAATAACTACTGCTCACTTAGTAAGAATATTTTCTCTTACCAACGACTTGTTCCTCGTTCAAAAGAATTCCCTGTGGCAGGGACGTGTGAAATAAAAAATAAAACAGAGAAGTTTTGACGAAAAATTTGACTCGGCATCTGACTTTTGGGAATTTAAGATTCTCTTGAGAAATTACTGTAAACGTTACCTTAGTAACAAAATAAATAAGGTTTTCTCAGGTAACTCACTTCGGTTTTAGGATTACTCAGTATTTATAAATAATTTATTTTATTTTTGCGAAAACGGTTCTAAGAAGTAATGACTAGCTCTTAGGCTGACTTTTGAAAATACTGGTTTTATCTTTAATAAGAAGTGTTTGTTTATAGACACTCTATATACCAGCCATATTTTATCCTATAAATTTTATATACCTACTCGTATATAAAAGAACAGTACCGAACGGTAAAGAACGGTTTTTTTGCAGTTATCTCGGGAGTAGATAGACCGATTTCGATGAATTGTTTTCTTGTTTGTCTGCAAAAAACTGAATTTAATTCAGGTAAGACGTAAACACAACATTTATTCATTCTGAGGCGGTACGAAGTTCGCCGGGTCAGTTAGTTGATAATAGTCAAATTCGAAGTATTTATTTCAAAAAAATAATTAACAGGCACTTTTGAAATGATCAAATTTTATAAATACCTGCATAGATTGTTTTTTATATGAGAATATGCTCCAGGAAAAGTAAAGAAAAGAAAGAAAGACAAATATTTTTTATTTGGTAAAATTAACATTATTACAGCGAAAACAGTTGTCAATCATTCGAATTGTCTGTTTTGACTACTTGGTTTCTTTTAACCGACTTCAAAAAGAAGGAGGTTATCAATTCGGATGTCTTTTTTTTTATGAATATTCGGGCATAACTTCGTCATAACAAGTACCAGAAACACCAGAAAGATCACGTAAAGTTTAAAGGCGCGGAAATCATTTATGGTTTACGAGAAATAAAAAAACAAAATCTTAGAAATTTAACCATATTTTGACACTTTTGACATTTTATCTCGTCATTAAATGTTTCGTTTTACGTAAGTTCAACGCTTTCAAATGATTTACTCCACATTAATTATGAAATAAATATGTATGTGTCTTACACCCCCCTCGCCCTCAAGTTTCATCCCTTAATTCCACGTTATATCAAGTAAAGTTGTACCTAAATTAATCACATATTTTCTTTTTATAAATGTTACAAAAGCAACTTCAAATTATTGACAAAGCTTACTAAAACACGTCTCATTTCCTCAGGACCGTTTCACCGTAGAAGCGCAAGAAGGCAAATCGCTACTAACATACACACCGGTGTCAGATGTCGACTACGGAACATTATCGTGTCGCGCGACCAACCTAGCCGGGCAGCAGATGTCGCCGTGTGTCTACACATTGTTGCCCGCGACAAGGCCCGACCCGCCGACCAACTGTACCGTGTATAACCTGACTGATGACTCGTTGGATTTAATGTGCTTGCCAGGTAAGTTTTAGGAAATCTTTTTTGAATATAAGGCTTTTAAATTCAGTATTCTTAGGAATACGCTTTCTTAAATTGTATTTGTGTTTATGCACACTGAGATGTCCACAGTGATTGATGGCTTGGCTTACATTATTATTTTGTATCGTGTCTTCTGATGAAGGTGATTGGCTAGAAAGAAAGAAAAAAGTATTTATTTGCCACAAATTAACGACATACACAACAAAAGTCTTTGTGATATAAAGTCGTTTGATTGCTTCATCCAGCGCCATAACACATAACGACACATGGTTATGCGTCTGTAGTTTAAAACTTTCACCGTATTTAGCAAGTAAGACGGTTGTTGATGTTTTTGGTATTTTTATCAAAAAGCAACCTTATCCACAATCGAAAATAAAAATAAATAATTTTTCAAATTTGTTCGAAATAGAGTAAGTTAGAATCCTTTCAAATCTGGTGGAAGGGGAAACTGTCAAGTGACAGAAAAAGTATGCACTCACTGACGTATGACATCACCACCATTAGGTTACGTGCGTATAAAAGAGATAGCGAGATGTCTCCAACTCTCCACCATGCCCCCACTCTTCCTTAACAACCAATTTTATTGCTGTTTTTAGAAAATGATTTATTTGTAGTGTTTTTTTGTTATTTCGTTGAAAATATTGCACAAAAATTGGGTATTTTACTCTATATGAGAAAAAACTAAAAATATATTATTGAGATAGCTTAGGCAAAATGTAGTCTGAAAATGTAAGTTTATCTACATAAAATTACAAAATAAATAAAATTCAATTCAAAGTATTCAGTTTTTTTTAAATCTGTTTTTTAACACCATGGAATAGTAGCCGCCATGTTATACGTCATACGACTATGTAAACTATGAAGTGTTAACTGTCAACTGATCAGCGTATCTATGCTTTGCACTTTTATTTATTTAGCCAACTGACGTCACGACCATAGAGCAATATAACTTCCACTGCGTCCAGCGTTTTCGTCAAATTACGCGTGAAATTCGAAAACGTAAAATTGAAATGCATTTTTAGGGCACTTATTAATTGAATAAAAATTTTGTTGTTTTTTTTAATTGGTTTATTAACACTATAGAATCTAATTGAGACACTTTTCAAAAATGGCTGTAATACCCTATTAATACAGTAAACTATCCTATAAATTTATGTAAGGAAAATCCACTACAGTGAAAAGCGCAACTTGGTTCGAAGAATAAGTGCTAACATTGTTAGTGGACATCTATAAAACTGTTAAAAATCTGAGGTAAGGGTGCGGTTACAAATTACTAAGCCCTATTATATTTCCGAACGTGACATCTCGGTTGAATAGTACCGGCCGTAATCAAAGATAGACAGGCGGTGACGAAACGCTAACTTCGAGAAGCGAGGTTTTTTATCTGACTTAATTTCAACTTATTTTTATTTTTGGAATGGTTGTGATTGACTGCCATCTGTTAGACGAAGTTTATAATATCAATCAATGAAGATAATACATGCTTGTAGTCATTGGTGTTGATTCTCTTGTTCAATAACTATACTCAAATTAGAGAATCGCTATCTTTTACTAAATATATAAATTTTATAAGTGAAGAAGGCTGTAGTAGGTAATTAATGATATTATTAATTGGCGCCGAGTCAAAATTAGTTTATATAAAATTTGATATTTTATGTAGGTAAATAAGCTCAATACTCTAGACTTAAAAGGTTTATTTATTTTTAGCTTTTCAGTTCTTTTTCGTCGGTTAATTATTTTGTTAAAAAGTTTTTTATTTTATGATTTTTTGTGGCTCGCATCATCTTTTAACACTTTCGAGGCTAATATCTAATCCTTCATCATTCCTCTTGCCACTGAGCTGATGATGTAACCATCCTTCCATGAAGTTCCCAGGATATTGACCAGTTGAGGTTACCTCCAATATTGTAAAGTCGTCTTTTCTTCAAAGCATATTAAAGTGGTATTTGTCATTAAAACCAGTTTTTATATCTAATTTCTATTGTTTAGGAAAGGTATGGTTTTAATTATCAGCTCAGTTTCATGATGTGATGATGCCTTAATGCAAATACCTGATTAAGTTATGAATAGTAAACGGAAACAATATTCGTGCCCAATTTTCGAGGGTCTCTCTAAATTTTATCAGGATCCCATAATCAGATCCTGATGTCCTTGACATGGGACTACCCTTGAGGTATACCCTATGTAACAAAAAAATAATCAAAATCGGTTCATAAATAACGGAGTGAGGGCTGAACATACACAAAAAAAAAATATATGTATACGGTCGAATTGAGAACCCCCTCCTTTTTTTTCGTCGTTTGAAAAGATAGCAATAGCCTAAATTAAGATTAGTTTGTGCATAACAGAATCGGCAGTCATTTGAAAGTTTCACAATAGGGGCAGTTCATTGCCACTTCTTCTTCACAGCTAAAACACTAGGAAGTGGTGACAGGCGGGCGTTTTTGGGGGACTGTCTTTATGTAGAAATTTGATATTCAAAAAGTTTTGGCTCTCAGCCTAGTTTGAATAAATGACTTTTGATTTTAGTTAACACAAGAAATTAATATCTATATGCAAAATCGTTACTTAGATTGCTTGATCGCAGTATAGTGTTGTACCTCGAACTATTATAGGAAACTACTTGTTAATACACCGAGTTAAGCATGCATCATGCATGACGCGGATCTTGACACTTGATTAAGTGTATATACCTGTCTTACGTAGTAATATTATACTGTACTAGAGACGGACTGACTTATCGCCCACTAGTCTAGAAGGCCGACTCTCCTTCCACATTTATAGTCAGCGATTAGTCGGCAAAATATACCAACTAGTTGGCACTGCACTAAATTAGCTACAAAAAAGCGATAAATTATCAGAAGGTACTTACTCGTACCGTACGAAAAAAAACCCAACTGATAAAAAACAACTAATGAAAAGTTCCAAACAAGTATCTTTTCAAGCAGTCTGATGCAGTTGGTGACAATTTTACTTCAATCACAGATTTGATGCTACCAACTGCATCAAACTGCTTCAAAAAATACTTGTTTGGAACTTTTTAATTGTTTACTGAAGAGTCCAAGCCTAATCCAGGTGATCTAGGATACTTGGGAAATATCTAGCCGGAGCACAATTAAACACGTCCGTACAGTACAAAGTATTTATTGCGGGAGACATGGGGGTAGGGTGATATGAACGTCTTACAATTAAATATGTGCACCTACCGCCTTATACACAAACATCACACCCTCTCACTTAAAATGTACTTAGATCTAACAAATTAACTATATAAGTAAATAGGCCGGCACTTATATCAAGGTTAACACCCATTCAATCTATATCTATACCGTAGCGCTTAACTGGTCTACGGACTCGCCTGGAACGGTCTGCCGGGACCGGGAGTGCCGGGTCTTGCACGCCCGACCCATCCGCCGTGTCCGCTTGGACTATACGCCTGTCGGACTCCGGATCAGGGCCTGGCCACTCAAACATTGCTATCGATCTACTTTTTAACTGATTTAAATGTCTTTTAAAGTGTGAACCGTCTTCCCCGACTACCATGTAATTACGAGATCCCAGCTTCTCCTTTATTTTTCCACTGCACCAATTCCTTCCCCCGGTATAATTACGCATCCATACCTTATCTCCCTTCCTAAACTCTCGTGCGGTTCCTCCTGCGTTTTCCACTTGTCGTTTTTGCCTGCTATGTACCCGATCTTCCACTATCCTATCACCCTTGATCATATCCAACCTGGACCTAAGCTTTCTTTTTTGTAACAAGGTCGCTGGTGATACCCCTGTGGTACTTTGCTCAACATTTCTATAAGCTAACAAATACGTTTGCAGCGCCGCTTCCATATCCTGTCCATCACGAAGGGATTTTTTTACCGCCCGCTTGCAAAGCTTAACCGCCCCTTCTGCCGCTCCATTAGAAGAGGGATGGTAGATCGCCGAGAAGGTTAATTTAATACCGTTATTTTGCATAAATTGTGCATACTCTTTACTAGAAAATGGGGGACCGTTGTCAGAAACCACTTCCCGGGGCAACCCAAAACGTGCGAACGTCTCTCTTAAAACTTTAATTACCGCCGATGCTGTTGTTCGAGCCATGGGAAATGCTTCTATCCATTTTGTGGAGGAGTCAATGATAACCAAAAATGTTTTGTTATGAAAAGGTCCAAGAAAATCGACATGTAATCTACTCCAGGGTTCCGTTAGGTACCGCCAAGGCATGATAGGTGCTTTGGGTGGGGCTGTACTTTCTTCTATGCATGTGGTACATTCTTTGCAAACTCGCTCGATATCAGTATCAATACCTGGCCACCACACATAACTACGCGCCACGGCTTTCATTTTAACGATACCTAAATGGCCCAGATGTAGCTCCTTTAGAATTAATTCTCTTAATTTTGTTGGAACTACTAACCTGTACCCCCACATAACACATCCCATATCTAAGTATAGTTCCGTGCGCCTAGTCCAATACGGTTGTACTTCCTCCTCGTTGCATTTGGCTGGCCAACCTGACTCTAAATATAAAACTATGTGTCTCAATGTGCTATCCGCTCCTGTTGCTTCTTTCAAAGCCAACCTAGTAATCGGCACAAAATTCTGGACAAAGTTCAAATAAGTACTGTCTTCAGCTTTCGTACATATACTTTTTTCTAAAGGTAATCTCGACAATGCGTCAGCCCCATTCTTATCGGTTGATACATATTCAATCTCGTAATCATATCCTGCAAGAAGCACCGCCCACCTCTGCATTCTACTCGCGGCCATCACGGGTATACCTGTTTTTTCTCCAAAAATACAAACTAACGGTTTATGGTCCGTCCTTAAAATAAACTTCCTACCGTACAGATACTGGTGGAATTTTCGTACACCATAGACTATGGCCAGTGCCTCTTTCTCTATTTGAGCATAACCCCGCTCTGCTGCGTTAAGCGAGCGGGATGCATAAGCAATAGGTCTTTCCCTAGTAATGTTGCCTGTCGTTGCTTTTTCCGGCATTAAGTGTGATATAACCGCGCCTATACCCACGGAACTTGCGTCTGTTGTCAGAACTAACGGTAAATCCGGTGCGTAGTGTGCCAGTACCTTACTGGATACTAGCAATAATTTGACCTTATTAACCGCTTCGTCACACTCGCGGCTCCACTCAAACTTGGCATTTTTTTTTAAAAGCTTGTACAAAGGTTCCAGTAAAGTACTAATATTAGGTACAAATTTTGCGTAATACATAACTAGTCCTAAAAATGACCATAGTTCTGTTACCGTTTTTGGTACCGGTGCACTTTTAATAGCTTCGATCTTATCTGGGCACGTATGCACCCCCTCTTGGCTGATAACGTAACCTAAATATGTAACGGACTTAGCAAAGAAAGTACATTTTTCTTTCTTAATTTTTAACCCATATTTTCGTAGTCGTTCAAAAACCATATTCAAATACAAAATATGTTGGCTGTCATCCTCCCCCGTGATTATGACGTCATCAAGGAAAACCCCCACACGAGGAATATCTGCAAATAATTGTTCTAATTTTCGTTGAAAAATACCCGGGCTAGAGGATAACCCATATATTAAACGGTTATACCTAAAAAGGCCTTTGTGAGTGTTAACTACTGTAAACTTACGCGTCTCGTCCAACTCAAATTGTGCATAAGCTTGCGACAGATCTATTTTTGTAAAACGCTTACCCCCATGCAGCTTGGCAAGAAGATCTTCTACCTTTGGTAGAGGAAAACGGTCCACTTCTAAACATTTATTCAATGTGAGTTTAAAATCGCCACATACCCGAATTGTGCCATCTTTCTTTACTACCGGCACTATAGGTGTAGCCCAATCCGAAGTCTCAACAGGCGTTATAACTCCCTCCTGCACGAGCTGGTCCAGCGCGCGCTCGACGGGCTCGCGCAGCGCGTAGGCTATGGGTCGCGCGCGCATGAATACTGGTCTCGCGTCAGCGCGCACGCGCAGGCTCACCGGTCCACCAGTAAACCGTCCCAAGCCATCCGCAAACACTTCATAAAATCTGGAACTGAAATCCTCTAAGTTAAAACCAACATTTTTTTTTTCTAAAACTAAACAATCAGTAATCGGTGACGTAATACCTAATTCGTACAACCATTGTCGTCCAAATAATGTAGTTTTACCCTTATCTATGACAAACAAATCTAATTTTTTACAGTTTTTCTTAAATTGCACACATACCTTTATTTTTCCCATTGGCCTCACTAGCTCCCCGGTATAATATCTTAACAACAGATTACATTTTACAATTGGGCAATTTGCAAACAACTTTAAATAATTATCGTAACTAATACACGATATGGTACTTCCTGTGTCTAATTCCATTTGAATTTTTTTACCATTAATACAAACAGTGACATAATATGGGCTATATTGTTTGAAATTTTCCTTACTCTGAGAAATAGAATGAATAACTACCTCTTCACTTTCGTCCGAGCACGGGTAACTATCCACCTCATTTTCCACATAGTATTGGCGAGCATAATTCGCAGAATCCTCTTTCCTCACTCTTGGGCACATCTTTTTTAGGTGCCCTTCTACATTGCAAATTCGACAAACATAATGGATGAATTTACAGACATTGGAAAGGTGATTGCCGCCACACCGCTCACATTTCTCCCCACTGAAAAAAAACTTCGAACTGGAATTCGCCTTGTTGACGTTTACGCCACTGCCCCCAGCAAGGGGCGCGTGCGTGGCGTCACGTGGTCTGCGCGCGCCGCTGCGAGCCCGCGCTCGCGTCCCGCCTGTCTCCGCCGGTGCCGCCTCCGCCGCCCGTCTGCTGTTCCTTTGTTTGCGTTCCCATGCTCGTTTGGCTCCTACCGTGTTTTGGTAAACCGATGTTGGCTGACCCGCTTCTAGTCCTTTTCCTTCTACCAAAGCTGCATCTGTTCTAGCTGCCTCCATCGTGACCGCTATCCTGCACGCTTTTTCAAAAGAAAGCGTCGATTCTTCCTCTGCAAATAATCGTTGCCTAGTGTCGTCGTCGTACAAGCCACACACCAGTTGATCCCTTAGATTGCTTATTAAATCCCCAAAATTACACGTTCTCGATAGTTTTTTTAATTCTGCCACGTAATCGGCTATAGTTTCATCCTTGCACTGTTTACGCTGCCGAAATTTATACCGCTCGGCTAAAACACTTGCTTGCGGTTCCAAATGATTTTGCATAACCGTCACCAGCTCCTTAAAAGTCTTGGTCGCCGGCCGGGCTGGCGTACACAAATTAACCATTAATTCGTAAGCTTCACTTCCTATAACTGTAATCAACGTAGCCACTTTTATTGCCTCTTTGATATCGTTCGCTATAAAATATTGTTCCAACCGTTCTACGTATGACTTCCAACTGTCCTTGGTGACGTCAAACGGCCCGATTGTGCCCACTGACATTTTTTCACACTATTTACACGCGAAATGTAACTGGACTACGGGAATCGATGCACCACCTCGTCGCCAATGAAGAGTCCAAGCCTAATCCAGGTGATCTAGGATACTTGGGAAATATCTAGCCGGAGCACAATTAAACACGTCCGTACAGTACAAAGTATTTATTGCGGGAGACATGGGGGTAGGGTGATATGAACGTCTTACAATTAAATATGTGCACCTACCGCCTTATACACAAACATCACATTTACCAGTCGGGTTTTTTTCAAATTTTTTAAGTTTTTTATTTATTTCCTACATTAAAGTGAGTTATACTTAGTTGTGGAATAGTCTCTTCGAGCTCTTTATTTTAAGACCTCACATGACCAGATCACAAAAATACGTTTACACTTACCTAATGGCGGTCGCCATTTTGTTTTTTTTTTTCAAAATTCATACGGCTTATGTCACTTCGGCGGTCAAGACCAATGTAATGACACCTCGTTTGTTTAAATCCTTCAAGCCGTTTAGGCTACAGCGATATAGAGACGTACACATACTCTCGAAAAACATTACCCTTCTTCTGTGAAAGTCGGGTAAAAACAGTGCGTACTATCAAACTATGATTTGTGGTTTAGCCAACGAGACTAAAACTAAAAACGGGCCAAGTGCGTATCGGACTTCGCATATTTAGGGTTCCGTTACAAATGTACCTATTTTTGACTATATGCATGGCTTTGAGTAAACAAGGTGCATAGACTGAAAATTTAAAGACCGTTTGACTGTAAACCCTGTGTGCCAGACGATGGACAGACAGACAGACGAACAACAACAGGGCTCCATTTGGACCCTTCGAGTACGAACCCTGAACAGCCGCACGGATCGATCCATCAAGTTAAGCTACGCAAGCCGGGGTTGGTACATGGATGGGTGACTGACGAAGACTGAAGTCTGACAACCAGTCTTACCAAGGGGTATCGTATTCCCCAGTAATTGTGTTGTGGAGGTCAGATAGGCAGTCGCTCCATGTAAAATACTGGTATTCAGCTGCATCCGGTTAGACTGGAAGCTGACCCCAAGATAGTTAGAAAAAGGCTAAGCAGAATGATTGGATACGGAACCCTAAAAAAAGAACCGGCCTCCAAAAACCAAAGATTACCTATAAGTTTCCAAGTTTCTTGTATGGTTCAGAATGTTGGGCCACAAAAGGGATGAATGAAAAGCAATTGCATGTAGCTGAGATGAGAATGCTAAGAGCGATCGAACACCACACGTGTTACGCGCATGGATAGAATTAGGAATGAGTATATAAGAGGAAGTCTGAAAGTGGCACCGCTGACTGAAAAATTGTGTGGAAATCGGTTGTCGTGGTATGGGCATGTGATGCGGAGGAATGAAGAAAATGTCGTGAGAAAAGTCTTGTGTATGGATGTGGATGGCTATAAGAGTAGGGGAAGGCCAAAGAAACGATGGTTGGACTGTGTGAAAGAGGATATGGGTAAAAAGGGGGTGACTACAGAGATGACGACTAATAGAGGAGTATGGAAGAAAAAGACATGTTGCGCCGACCCCAAATAAATTGGGATAAGGGCAGGAGAATGATGACCTATAAGTTTCCAAATACAGTTAGTCACTCCGCCATTGCAAGGTCATAGGTCCAATCGAAACTTTGCAGCAGTAGTTCACTAACGCATACATACTCTAGCCTGCTCGTTTCCGCATGACCGCGTAGAAGCAATCCACGTGAGCTTTTGTAAATATTCGTGACGCACTGCAGAACTGTGGCAGCCCCATTAGCACGCTGAATGCGTGACTGTCCGGAACGCAAAGAGTGCTGTAAGCTGTGTCACTTTTGAGTAATACGTGATAAATTAAAGCGCAGTTAAACGACTTCTAACTTACAAGTTGTAGGTCGTGAGTTCAAACCCAGGCATGCGCTTTACTTTGTGTAAATTATTTCAGCACCACTGCTCTCAAAACGGTGAAGGAAAACATTGTGAGGAAACCGGCATGTCCTAGAATCAAAAATTCGAAGACAATCATGTGACATCTACCGATCCGCATTTGGCCCGCGTGGTGGATTACGGCCCACACCCCCTCACAGAGAGGAGGCCTATGCCCCAGCAGTGGGGACATTAAAAGGCTGTGATGTTGATGATGATACGACTTCTAATGGTTTTTAATTGAACATCACGTCTAAACGTTTAATCCTATTTCTGTGGAACAAAAAAACTACACCCCTCCCCCCCCCCACCCTCCAAATTTCATCCCTTAATTCCACGGCAGATTAAGTAAAGTCGTACCTACTTCTACGTCTTTTATCCCATGATTGTTGCCATTTCGGTCATGAGACATAACAGCAAATTCATCCTAATTGTTTGTTACATGACACAATTTCTTTACGAATATCCATTGAGCATTTTTTTGTGCCGTACAACAAATAAGAAAGCGTACGGAAAAGGCATGCGCCATCCCGCACTATTGGTACAATAGTAAAGTTTATTAATTTCCCATTAAAGTAAAGCAACTCTGCTCTCATTTTTAAAAATAGACACAGACTTTATAAATGTATAAAAAATGCGAAAAACAATACACAATAGATCCAACCTTTTTTTTTTAATAAAATCGGTTTGAGTTTTCAGACATGTATCAAAATAAAATGTAATTTAAATCAAAAACACTAAGGAGTATTGATATCAACTTAAAAGCAAATCACCTCCAAAATTACTTTCTATCCTTTTTTAACCCCGTTAGGCGATGAATTTCAATAAAATACGAAACACGTCTGCCATCAATTCGGTTAAAAAGAGTTTATGCAAAATTTGAAGTAGATTGGACCAAGGAATCACTTTGTCCCATACAAACTTTGCCCCCCTTAGAAAATCCATTCTTATCGGGTACCTACGTCATATGTCGTGTTGTGTCATACAAAGAACACACCCTCCAAGTTTCAGGTCTATACGATCAGCGGTTTAGGCTGTGCGTTGATCTGTCAGTCAGTCATTCAGGACAAAGCATTTTATAAATATAGATAAATGAATAATGCGTCTAATTTCGGACAGCGCTCCTTGATAGGCGAGTCCTATTACTGGGTGGACGTACGACGAGTTACGTGAGCTCAGCACAGAACACGCAAGCTAACCACTCAAGGTCATTGGCAATTAATAGTGCCTTAAACTTATTCGTATTATTTAGCCGATTTTGGCTGCAACGACTGCATTCCTTGACATGTACTTTCATATTGAAAGTGTCATTAGGTCTAAAAGAGGGTGAAATTAAAGACTATGGTGTATACACTATACTAGACTACTTTCTTTTTTTTAAAACCTTACCCCACACTAGGAATTACTCCTGTATCGTTGATGCGTTCACATAAATGTAGACTCACATACACAATACTCCCAGACCCGGAACAACTGTAGGTAACACAAAAATATTTTGTTCCGTGCGAGAATCGAAGCCGCCACGGCGCCAATCGCAACTTACGAGTATGTAGCAGTCTTTTTAGTTCACTCATAGAAGAAGAAAATAAAATAGGCCAATCTGCCTAGCCTTTACCCAACTATCTTGGGGTCTAACCGGATGCAACAGAATACCAGTATTTTACATGAAGCGACTGCCTATCTGACCTCCACAACCCAATTACTCGGTAATACGATATCCCTTGGTAAGACTGGTTGTCAGACTTTCGGGCTTCTGACGACCCGTAACGACTGTCAAAGATCCATGATTGACAGCCGGGACCAATAGCTTAACGTGCTTTCCGAGGCACGGAGGAGTTTCGGTATTTAAAGATGGTCACCCATCCATGGACCAACTCTGGCAAGCGTAGCTTAACCTGGCGCATTGGCCTGTGCGGCTGTTATTACTTTAGCCACGAGCTCCTCAAGAAAATAAAAAAAGCCAACCTCAGCCAATTCAGATAAGGTTATGAAGCTTATTATACTCTTTTAATACTTTTCCAAGAATAGTCTGTTCTACAAGCTTCTACGTCTGAAATTAATTAAACCTGACTCCTTTTTGCTCTATCTTTACAAAGAAAATGAGTAAGTAAGTCAGGTACTAAATTCCACTTAGGAAGCTTCTCAGTATTCAAATAAAAGAAATGAATTTCAGATTTTCATTCAAAAAGAATAAAAAACGTTAAGATTTTGAACAGATTCGCTAAAAACTTTTCAAACAAAGGGGTATGTTTACGTAACTTCTGCCTTCATTCAGGGATCTAAAAACGACTTGCCTTTGTAAATAAAAGTTTATTTACAGTGCCATTAGGCGGATTTTGTAAAAGCGATTCATGGAGCGTTAGCGGTAACAAGATTTTAATAGTCTTTATTTTGAAACTTTTTTTTTTGGGTTGTGTACCTGAAGCGTAACCAAGTGGACCCTATTACTAAGCCTCCTCTGTCCGTCTTTTCGTCTGTCTGTCAGCGGACTGTACCTCATGATCCGTAATAGGTAGACAATTGAAATTTTAACAGAATGTGTATTTCTGTTGCCGCTTTATCAACAAATAAATACAAAAAAAAAATAAAAATTAAATTGAGCTCCCCTACTAGAAACGTGTTTTTTTTGTTCAATCTTAGTACCTAATGACACCAATTAGACGCTTGCAATGCTCTTAGAGTTTTAATTATTGATACATTCGCTTAAAAAAATATAATAAAATTTGATGTTAAAAAAAATCCCTTCCTTTGTACTGTATTTATAATTATGTTTATTGTTACAGTGTCTCTGTGTGTACATAAATGATTAAATAAATAAATAAAAACCCTTCTTGCGCGAGTCCAACTCGCACTTGACCTGTCTTTTGTCTCCTTTTTTGTTTCATGATACTGTAATTGTAATCTTTTTAGTATGTAGAATATGTTTGTTCTCATCTGCTGTGCCAAGACGTGTCAAAAATCTGTGACATGATTTGTTTATTGATGTTGTTTTCATTTTATCAAATCTATTCGGGAATATTAAAATACCGAAAGTAGTTCTTTACATAGAAATTACAGGAAAACCTATAAAGAGAAATTTTTGAGAAAGAGAGATTGGGATAAAAAAAAAAAGATGATGATACTGTGATTGTAATATTTTTATTAGGAAGAACAATTTTTGCTCATCTGCTGTGACAAGACTTGTGAAAAATCGGTGACTTGATTTGTTTCTTGATGTTGTTTTCATTTTATTAGATCTCTTCCAGACTCCTTTATATAAGCGGGACTAAATAGACTAGTCCCGCTAGATTAAAGACGAGTATGTCACCAGTCTGTATATACTAATATGTCACTGTGAAAGAACCTACCTTTGTAGGTTAGGCTAACCAGATGGATATAATTTGTGGTAAATTATATACATCTGCTTAGCCTTTTCCAAACTGTCTTGGAGTCGGCTTCCAGTCTAACCGGATGCAGCTGAATACCACTATTTTACATGAGCGACTGCCATCTGACCTCCACAACTCAGTTACTGGGTAATACGATACCCCTTGGTAAGACTGGATGTCAGACTTTCGGGCTTCTGACGACCCGTAACGACTGTCAAAGATCCACGATTGGCAGCCGTGACTAACGGCTTAACGTGCTTTCTGAGGCACGGAGGAGTCTCGGTGTGTAAAGATGGTCACCCATCCATGGACCAACCCCGGCAAGCGTAGCTTAACCTGATGGATCGTCCCGTACGGCTGTTAATACTTTAGCCACGAGCTCTACTAAAATTCAATCTAATTCATGTACCTAAATGTAGACCCTACAGACTCAACATCAAACCAAATACATTTTACAGTGCCGTAACAGGATTTTGATAAAACTAGAGCATACAGGTAGACCATATCCTGGATTATAAACCGTACAAAACTTTTCCACCCAGGGTATATTCCCTTTTTTTTTACTCTGGGATAGTTTCCCCCTATCACGCGGGCGAAGCTGTAGTATAATTGGATGCTAAAAACCAAAAGTACTTCAAACTTGAACAGAACAATAGTAACTTTGTGGTAGAGATCTATTGGCAAGAAATACCACTAGGAGTTTCTTGTAGTATAGCAAATAATGCAATACGTACCAATTACGCAATGAAATCAAAAATCGCCAAAATGCTACCACGTTTAACTTTACTCTAGAATGTTTGCATATAAATTTATTTGTCATCAACTCAGCATCATCATCATTTCAGCCGAACGGCGTCCATTGCTGGACATAAGCCTCCCTCAAGTGTCGCCACAAAGTCCGGTCCTTTGCGTCTCATCGGATCACCTAGTGAAAGACTCTCTAGAACCTTTCGGACACATCGACTATCTTTTCTGTTAGCAATGTGCCCAGCGCACTCCTGTAGATAATTTATTTTCATTTCTGATTCGGTCATGCAAGGAAACTCAGAGCGTAGCCGTCCCATTTTTTTTTTACCTTTCACGTGTCTGGCTGGCTGAGCCATCAAGCTCAGCCTATCGTGTCGATCTAGTTCAGAGAATTTTTTGTTTTTTTTATCCAATGGCAGCTATGACGATGACCACGTTTCAGTGCCATATTTATGTCATCACTGGTGAGTTTTGTCTTGACACTGTGGTATGTGTATTATTTGTATAGAAAAATAAAACGTAGGTATCTATACATATAGTATAGGTCTGTCTAGGGTCGCGGATAAATTCGAAATAGAGTTCCCGCGGCTCTTGGCACTCAGGCAACTGAAGGAACAGGGGTGGGTTTTAGTCAGTAAAAGTCTGACACGCCCTCCCGCTCCACCCAGAGCGGGAAAAGTTATTGGATGATTTCCCACCCCACAATAAAAAACCGGCCAGGTGCGTATCGGTTCGCACATTTAGGGTTCCGTACCAAATATATTTTTGACTATTTTTATGGCTTTTGGTCAACAAGATACTTATACTCTAAAAATTTGAAGACTGTGGCTCCAACTTTTTGGCTGTTAAACCTGTGTGACATTCGATGGATAGACAGACGGAAACGTGAGTGACACCAATAGGGCTCCGTTGGGACCTTTCGGATATGAAACCCTAAAAAGTATCTATGCTTAAACTCTTTTACTGATACAAAGCTACACGAACGTTGTGTCTACATAAACTACTTTGAGTCCCAAAAAAATTCGTTTTCTTTGAATCGGCCACATGAAGCCATCAGGAATACTTTGATTCGGCTACATGAAGCCATCAGGAAAACTTTGAATCGACCACAAGAAGCCATCAGGAAAACATTGCAAAACACATTTGCGTCGAATGTCGCGTTGACTGATGAGCAATGTGTTCGCGTTATTTTGTTTTATTATTGTGGATAGAGTAGAAAATTATAGTTTGTAACCAGCGTGGCACATTTATATTATTTAATATTTTCTTATTACTTTACACTATTTATTTACGTATTATATTGATATTTAATTCAGTTATTATTTTATTTACCCTCGTCCGTGCGTCACCGCGGGGTGCCAACTGAAAACCAGCGCTGGGTGTTCAACGCCCAGCAAATGCTGAGATGGTAACCCTTTCGGTATGGGCACGCTCAGCACAGTTTTATTGTATCTTTGTGTACCTACTGTTATTTTCTTTACCTTTTGTTTGTTGCTGTTGTGTTGTGTCTGTGTCGAATAAATGTTTATTCTATTCTTTCTATTCTAAAACTTTGAATCGGCCACATGAAGCCATCAGGAAAACCTACTAATAATAAATCTCCATGGGCAACATTTTAGCTAATTTCATTTACCTTACAATCTTCTACACAAGTAAGGCGGAGTTTGGTAGTAATAAACGACAACCGGACCACCGTAACTCTATTGTAACTGTTCAAAGAGAATATTTGCATAAATTCCTATTATATATTTCTGGAATCCTGTGTGGTTTATGCTAAGATTAACCCGTTGGATTAATACATTTTTCCCTTATGGGATCACTCGTTCGTCTGTTTGTCAGTCCGACTGTCACAGCCAATTTACTCCGAATCTACTGAACCGATCTCCGAAACTACAGAGGAAAAATTTTAAAAAAATTAAAAGAAATTTATAGTTGGTTCATTTCTAACCTACTTAGAAGACAGGACTTTGCAACATGATTCGTTCGGAACCCTTTGCCGCACGAGTCCAATTTGCACTTGGAAGGTATTTTTTATTTTTTTATCTATATTATATTTTATACGTTATATAATTTAGACGTTCCACCACTCCTCCCACTTTTATAAAACTATCAGTTTTTTTCATTTATTTTAAAGAACAGTGCATATCAGAATAGTAACAGTTTTATTTTGTCTGCTGTCAACAAAAAACAGACCAAGTGCATGTCGAATTTTGCACATTAAGGATTCCGTACCAATTATTGCTATTTGGTAGTAAAGTACACGTAATAATAAACATTATCATCAAATTTCAAGTTCATAGGTCAATGGGAAATTAAAAAAATATTCGTAACAAAATTTTGTGACAGACGATGGACGGACAGACAGACTGACACATGAGTGACAACAATAGGGCTCCATTTGAACCCTTCGGGTACAGAACCCTAAAAAACAACAGTTTGATCTTGTATGTTTTTAGAGCAATTCTAAAATACCGTCCAAAGACAGTCTTGGTCTGCGCACAGCTTAACAAAATAAGATGTATTTTTTTACCAAAGCCTGCTTGTGGCTTTGGTAAAAAAATACATCTTATTTTGTCCTACCGCTAACACCATAAACTCTCTTAATTAACGCAAAATTCTAGTTTGTAATTAAACCAGCACGTATAACTGACGTCATCACTACGTAGCCTAAGTATAAGTCGACTACTTAAGCAAGTGGAGGCATATTTGAGATCACTGAGATTACTTACGACTTGAGCTTGCTTAGATGTCGGAAACTATACGTTATGTGATGAGTGGCTTTGCTTTATTAATGTGAGATGAGAGTTGGTCTTTTCGGGTACAAATGAAAATGGTTTTCGTATCGTACCTTTAGAAAAACGTACTTAGTGGACCGATGACCTAGTAAGGGTCGCGGATAACTGATGGATGCGAGATGCACAGGACGGTTCGTTGTGGCGACACTTGGGGAGGCTTATGTCCAGCAATGGACGTATTTCAGCTTAAACGGTGATTCATGACTTAGTAAATTATGACTGAGATATAAAACTATAACTTACTTTGTCATTTAAAAATTATGAGTTAAGTACTATTTTTCATATTATACCATTCTCTAACATCATACGGCCAATTGTGAATCTCATCATTTAAAAGCATGTTCAGAACATAAAACTAAACGACACTGATAGTTCGTTTATTTTACAAAACTTCAGACATACTGACAAGTTCTTCTTCCACTCATCTGCGAACACAATACATGGTCTGGCAGCCAAGAGAGCTTTGAGCACAGAGAAGGAGAGGTGGCTGGGCACGAACGACAGTTTAACTTCCAGGCACAGAAAACAATCTGTGCTGCCTACAATGTTTAAATGAAAAATTCGTAGCCTTTTTTCTTAGAGGATTCACTAATATTTTGATTAAAATTATCCCACTGCTTTATTCCGCTATATGGATAAGATTAGTCCATCATAGTCATTTTTCTGCAATCCTACTGCCTTGTTACTTGGGGTCGGCGCAACACGTTATCTTCTTTCATTGTTGCTTGTCAATCGTCACGCAATTTATCGCCTTTTATTTAAATCATTCACTCAAAATTCGTTATTATAGTTCTATCATAGATTTTATGCCACTAACTGCATCAGACTGCTTGAGAAGTTACTTGTTTGGAACTGCTTAGTTGTTTTTTGAGTTGAGTTATATTTTTGAAATCGCCTGCTCGAGTCATTTATTTTAATACCCGACATGATATTGTCACAAAAATAGGACCTCACTTACCCAATGGCAGCCGCAATAATATTATTTTTTTCAAAATGAATATAGCCTATCATTGTTGATATCCATGCCGGCTGCATGACTAAAACCCACCCCCGTTCCTTCCCTGCTCAGTGCCCAGGGGTGCGGTAACTCTGATAAGAATTTATCCGCTACTCCTAGGCATGCACGCACCGGCCACGATAGGCCCCGTCAGTGGTGGCTGACAATCATCTCTTTGAGGCGCGCGTCGACTCACGGGCCTGGTGCTGATGCACGGGACGGCGAGCAGTGGGTAGCTCACCGTCCGCAGGCCCGGTTACCAAAGAAATAAACATACAAATAATTGTACAAACATACTAACAAGCTTTCGAAAAATACGAACAAACTCGATAACAAACCATAAAGCAAACATATTTTAATTGATAACTCAATTGAGTAGATCAGAATCTCTCAATATCTCTGTTAGTCTGTCATATTGCTAGGATATTAAGTTACGAGTACCAACACATATACACTTCCACACAAACGTATGCCTCACTCCAATGAGCGTAATCCTTTAAGTAATTTCATGTGATTAATTCGTAATTTGCCCACAGCAATTAAACTGCTAAATTGTGTAATGTTAAGGTAATCCCTGTAAATCGATTTTGTATCAAGGTTTTAAGTTGTGGAGTCTCGAAAGTAGTTAGCTGAAAATTTACTAGGTTTAGAATTGCTATTACTATTATCAAAATTGCTTCAGCGCTTTTTGAAAAAATAATAATAATAAAATTTTTAATTTCAGACTAAGTCCATAGGGTTAGTAACAAATTACTTAAAAAACTAGTGTTAGTAGGTACAGACATTATAGCTAAAACATACAGCTACACATCAGTGTGGAGCTGCATCCACCTCTGCATCAACGGAGAATCCCACCGACCTGCGAACACACTGACAATAGTGTTGGTACAGCCGCGAACACGCGTCATCAGAGAGGCACATCTTTTCCTAATAATGGCGGCGAAACCATCAATGTTTGTGTCCGCAAACATCCCTGATGCACTGCAACGCCACGGCAGCCCCAACAGTACTCTCAGTGCATTATTATATTGGACACGTAGGTCGCTGTATGTCCGCTGAGTGAAACTGACCCATAGGCTTCACGTGTAGAAGGACTGACAGTAAGCTTTGAAAAGCGTGATTTTTACTGACTTCGTACATCGCGCAAACCTGCGAAAAACTGAACTAAAACAAAAAATATGTATACATAGATGACGTTTTGGTTTCCCCCAATTACGAGTATGTCTAAATTCCATGTTCCATGTTATTTTGGTTTGGTATTATTGGGGTTTTTAGTTCCAGGGTACAAGTAAAAATTGAAAAATTAAAAACTTTTTAACAAAACAAGCAACCGACTTCCAAAAAAGAATATACTTACAATAAAAATTTAAAAAAAAAACTTTAGTTTCAGAAGTCGGTGTCAAACAACGAAGAAATAAAATACAAACACCGACTGCCGAAATTAAAGTTATTTTTTAATTTTTAGTTTATTTTAATTTTTGGAAGTCGGTTGTTTTTTTTAAACAAGTTAGTTTTTTTCAGACATCAAAACTAAGATATTAAAAGATAGAAGTTAAGCAGTTTTCAAAAAGAATCAATTTTAAAACTTCTAAACTTCTGCCAGAGGCTTCACCCGCGTAGAAAATTATAGCCAGTATATTATTCTGGTGTATAAACTATATTACTTTAAAGTTTCATCAATATCCGATCAGTAGTTTTTCGTGTAACAGTAATAAACATCCTCACAAACGTTCACATGTCAAATATTAGTAATAATAGTAATAAATGAGTAAGTACTTTACGTAAGTAAATGGATTATTTTTTTAATGTACTTACTACAATTTCATGCACTAGTAAAACACTGTATAACAGCAGACTTATTGTTTTAGGATTAAATAATATAATCATAAAATAATACTCATCTTGAAAATAATATGACTGCTAGAATATTTATTTTTCTAATTACATACAAGATTCTTTGACTTTTAAACAAAAGGATTATAATTATTCGTACAAAGCCTTAGATAAGCCATCTTCAGAACATTTCTCAGAAATTCATAAAATGCGAACAAGTGATGCTAAAATTTAATTTAGGCGTAATCTGGGTTTGTTGTTACTTGTAATTGAATATCAGCCCAAATAACTTACGTAATATCAAATTGTATGAACTAAGGCTGTGCGCAGACTGAGATAAGACTGCCTATAATTTTTGAAGTTAAAACTTCATTAGGCGCGTTGGCCATTTTTGAGATGGGAAAAAACTATTGAACACCAACACCGACATCGACACCGCTATTTGGCTTGAAGTGAAAACTTCTTTAGGCGCGTTGGGCATTTTTGTTCAAGTTTTCACTTCTGTCAGCACTCCCGGAGTGCCACTCTTTTTTTTTGTGTATTGTCTTTCCTCTCGCTATCCTGCAATCTATGGAAGTGATATCGTTAAATGGGACGAAAGTGTGTAACAGGAAGCCGGGGAAGCGCGCGTTATTTCATGACCAATGAGCGCGCGCTGTGGTAGAGTTGGCCGTCAGATGGTAGAGCGTGCGCACGACAAATCTGCGCGCGGTCGAGTTTGGAACGATACGTTTTAATTTCATTTTGCAGGATAGAATGTTAATGTTGCTTATTACAAAGGTGAAATGTCAAATGATACACATTATTTGCGACTACTGTAAGGCTCGCTCATTTTTTTTTTGGCATGTCTGTCTCAACTATCCCAACCACTGCAACTCTTGAAAACCAGAATCAATAGTGACAACCACCAGAAAAATACCGAGGCAATGAAGCTCGACGAGTCTCGGAGAAACGATTAAACTGTCTTGGGTCCCGAAACGAAATTAATCAGAAAAAAACAGCGGAGGGGCAGGAAAAAGCTAGGCCAATAGGCACAAATGGACATAAATACAACTGGGGTAAGCCCAGTTGCCAAACACACATTTAAACACTAATATTAATGGGTCAATGGTGAGCTTTGACCTTTAATTCCAATGATAGGTATGTCAAAAATGCTCGAACGCACGAATATTTATTCTAGTTTCCACAAGGTCCATGTAGACATAACCTGAACACTACGAGTATCTAACATAATTTGCGTTCAGTTTGCCAAAGAGTACACTCCCGTAAGATATGATGTGCGGATTGTTCGTATTCACGATCAGGTGTAGAACAAGAAGACTGCCTATAAAGTGAGGAATTCACTAGACGGACTTATGTTTAAAGAAATTTATTCTCATAAAGAAAGTTTTTACAAAAAAAAACAACCGACTTCCAAAAAAAATACACTAAAAATTAAAATATAACTTTAATTTTAGAAGTCGTTCTTTGTATTTTATTTCTTCGTTATTTGACACCAACTTCCGAAATTAAAGTATTTTTTTTAATTTTAGTATATTTTTTAGTTGTTTTTTTTTTAAAGTAAAAAGAAATTTTTAGACCGTGCATTATTTCAGCACCTTAGGTCATCCGCATGGTGGCGGGTAAACCATCAGCAACCGCGTTCCCAAGGAGGGTTGGTGTCAGACAGGCAGCCGACCGTAAAACATTTGCCAAATCATTAGCAATATGTTAGGTATAAATGGAATGCGCGTTAGAGCTAGAGCGTACCCCACAGGCGACGCGCAGGGGCAGCGCCCGGCCGTTGTGGGAAATGGACTAAGGTTGTTGCACCACCCTGGGCGGGGGCAACGTAAGAAGCTAGCTCGGGAAGTGAGATTGAGGTATGCAAGTTGGAATGTTAGGACTATGACTGGAAGGGCCAGAGAGTTAGCGGACGTATTAAAAAGAAGACGAATAAATATAGCGTGTTTGCAGGAAACACGCTATATTTATTCGTCATAGCGTGAGAATAGCATTAGATAATAAATTAAAAGAAAACGTGATGGAGGTTAAAAGGATTAATGATAGATTGATAGTTGTGAAAGTTATGATGGACAATGTGATGCTGAATAAAGTGAGTCGGTATGCCCCGCAGGTAGGATGTGACGAAAGGGGTAAAGAGAAGGTTTGGGAGCATTTTAATACAACCGTAATGACCATTCCCGTGCATGAGGTATTGATAGTGTGAGGTGATTTTAATGGGCATGTAGGCAGAACGAGAAATTGTTATGAAAGAGTACACGGAGGATGGGGTTTTGGAAGTCCCAATAACGAGGGGGAGACGCTGTTGCAATCTGCTACCGCATTTGATCTGGCAGTAGCCAACACTTGGTTCCAGAAGAGAGATGAACACCTAGTCACATACAAAAGTGGTGACTACAAGGTCGAAATTGAATATTTTCTAGGTAAGCGCAACCATATTAGGCATGTCAAAGACTGCAAAGTGCTGCCAGGAGAAGACTTAGTCTCTCAGCACAGGCTCCTGGTTATGGTATTAGCGCTAAAAACACAGTGTACAAAAAGCAAAGAGCGTCCTCCTCATAAAATAAAATGGCATATGCTAGAGAAGAATGATTGTGCGAAGAAATTTAGAGAGCGAGTAGTAGACAAAACGCTAGAAATGGGAGACATGAATTATCGAAGTGTAAATCAAAGCTGGAATGAGATAGTTGGGTGTATTAGGGATGCAGCGAAGGATATTTTGGGAGAGACAAAAGGAAGGGGCACAATAGAGAGGGATAATCTGGTGGTGGTCTATAGAAATACAAGTGTTGAAAGAAAAAAAGAAGAAATTCGAAGAATGGCAGAGTGTAGAACTGGAAAGTGTTAGTTTGAAAGCTGGAAAAAGAGCGAGTATTATGCGTTAAAGATAAAAGCTAAGAAAGCAATAGCGAAAGCAAAAGCTCAGGACAAAATGTACGATACACTGGTCAGTCCAGCTGGCCAAAAAAATCTCTACCGGATTGCTAGAGCTAGAGAGAGGAAGGCGAAGGATGTTAGTCGGATAAGATGTGTAAAGGATGAAGATGGAATGCTTCTATTAGAGGATAAGAACAGGTAGCGCAACATCATCAAGACAAAGATAACTCCACGTTTAGGGGATCACTACTCTCAGTAATGAGGAAAATGACGCGACGAGGAAGACATGAAATCAATTTTATATCTATAATTTAAAAGTGTTACTACTAAAAGGCTAATTTGACATAAGAAACAAATTGTTATCTCTGCCTAATAAAACTAGGCTTTGAATTCAAATTAACATTTTTATATTAAAGACTTGGCTTAAAGGTCTTGTAACCAAGCCAGTGGCATAGCGACAACAATTATAAAAGATAAAAAGCTTAGATACACTTATCGGTAACATAATGAGGTAACATTTGGTTTTGTAGATAACACAAGTAAAATTCTAAATGCCAATATGTAGCCACTTTTCTTGACATTATTTTGTTTTCATTGATTTGAGAATGTTAACTTTATTGACCACAGAAGAGACTCACTAATCATGTAGTATTGAAAACCATGGGGTGCCAGATTATTGCAATGCTCTGAAATAAAAAAGAATACTGAGTTGTGAAGAAAAATCAAGACAATTTAAATAAAGCATTTTAGATTGTCCTTATTTAATATTAGACCATGTAGGAAGCGGTGGGCGACGGGTAGTGGCCGATGCCCGGGTAGAAGGCGCGGAACTAATGAATGTGCTGGAGTACTGAATCGCCTGATTAGCACTTACCATCAAGTGCACTTGTCATGCTGTCAACACAAAATGAACATTTCATCCGTAACATCTTAATTTTTCAGCATCAACCTAGAACGCTTAGTAACTATGAATATCAAATTAAAATAAAACTATTACGTAATTGCAGGTAATCTTCCAAAACGCCACGGCTCACTTGACCAAGAGTCCAACGTTAGGCACTTAAACCATTAACCTAACGAGCCGGCAACTAACTAATTGTAATTGCCGTAGTATATCAATATTCTATAGCTACAGTATTAGCAGTTGAATCATTAATTTTAGGTTCAACTTCTGAGTATTTCGAGGCCACGTGAATAAATTTCGGGTTTATTAGGAACTAATTTCTGAAATGGTTTCAAGTAATTTGCGCTGTAGCCAGTGAGTGCTAGGTACATAAACAGTCGGCAGGGCACATTGCTCCCAGAGCTCATGGTCGATGGGGCCGAAAATTTCTGGAGTGGCGACCACATACCGGAAGACAGCGCGTAGGAAGGCCTCCCACAAGGTGGACCGTTGACCTGGTGAAGGTTATGGGCTGATTTACGCGAAACGCACAGGACCGGTCGTTGTGGTGACACTTGTGGGAGGTATACAGCAGGCTACGGCTAAAATGATGAGGATGATACCTAGATATACTATTTCAGCTGGTATACTGCTGACTGCTGTGATGAGATATATTGTTTTTGGTTGTTACCTACATGACTCATGGGAAGACCTCCCAAGAGACAAATGACGTGGTGGAGGCCGCTGGAGACCATACATAACACAATCAGTCTTTTAATGTTCCCACTGCTGGGACACAGGCCTCCGCTCTGTAAGTGTTATTTAAACCATTTTTTGGGTTCTGTACCCGAAGGGGCGGGACCCTATTACTAAGCCTACGCTGTCCGTCTGTCTGTCAGTGAACTGTATCTCATGATCCGTAATAGGTAGACAGTTTAAATTTTCACTGAATGTGTATTTCTGTTGCCGCTATAACCGCAAGTAATACAAATAAAAATAAATTAAAATTAAAGGGGGCATACAACGTGATTTTTTCAGCTTATAATATGGAACTTCGTGTGCGAGTACTCGCAATGAGCCAGTTTTCTAATTTTTTTTGTGAATGAAATGTTTTTTTTTTTTACAAAAACATAAAAATTTAGTTAAGTATATGTAAAAACTTAAAGATATAGAGAGAGAAAGATTCTTGACTAACCACAAATAAGAAAACAACTTAACTATATTACCCTCATGTGTCTCAAAACATATCGATGAACGTTTCATTACGTTAATTGATCGAATTAATTAGTTTAACGTTTCCTGGAAAAATCTTTCAATAAATTGCTAGAGACGGAACATGTGAATGGGATTTTGTTAACATTTTCCTTATTAAATGTTATTTAATGCAAACAAGAAAAGATACCTTTTTACATCTGACATTTCAAGATAGAAGGTACTAGAAACTGTGGGAGTATTTATCACATCGATAAATATTATTGTACCATAAATAAAAACAGCAGAACATTTTAAGAACAGAGGCCATCTTTCGCAATTTTTGGTTTCAATTCGAACACACAAAGTGACGAATCAGTCGATAGATGTCCCATAAGTACCCGGGCCTGCGGATGGCGAGTAATGGGTAGCTCGCCGTCCGATCAGCACCAGGCCCGAGAGTCGACGGCACGTAGTGTTCCACGAGCGCCTCAAAGAGTTGTCAGCAGTAAAGTAAAGTACGGGGCCCGTCATTGCCGATGCTTGCCCGGGGATGGAGGATAAATTCGAAACAGAGTTACCTCGCCTCTGGGTACTAAGGGCAGGAAGGAAAAGGGGTGGGTTTTAGTCAGTAAGAGTCTGACACGCCCTCCCGCTCCACCCAGAGCGGGAGTAGTCATTGGATGATTTCCTACCCCCCAAAATATTAAAAAAAAAGATGTCCCATAAGTGCTTTCACCTGCACCCTGGGTGATCTGAACAAGGACTTCGACGCCACTATAAACGTGGTTACTTACTGGGTCCATACAATATACTACTTATAAATGATATTTCGGTCAAAGATAATGATTGTCAAAAACTCCAAAATGATGGAACTGACATCCACTATCGAAATCCACACGGTCAATCCCAAACATCCTAGACTGCTGACAATCGTTACCGCAGGAATAAGCACGGCGATAAGTCCCGACTCATTACAACGAGCAACAACTTAATGAAAACAACATTGTCATCAAGCAACATAAACTTACGGCTAACACAGCGCTGCTCAGCGCTATTATAAATTCAGCTGCATATTTCGCCTTGTCGTAAAAGTCTGCTAACAGAAATTGGATGCGCGTTGGTGGACTAGCCAGCTGACACCACTTATTGTTGCGAACTTAAAACCACACTTGTTATTGTGCATCCTGTCTAGTCAGCGTAGCTGTTCCACCGCTTGCCAAATTCTGCATTCCTGGTGCTTCGTTTCAGGTTTTAGTTTTTATTGAATATTTTTTAAGAGTTCTACGACTTTTAATACGATCATCGAAACTGAAAAAACATCCCATTAAAAAGTCCTAAAAGTTGCGGTTGTCTCTGATACTATCAAATAAGTAACAGAGTTATAGTGCTAAGCACTAAAACTCTGGAAATAATTTGATATTTTTCGTACAACCTACAACGTTAATTGTAACAGGAAAATAAATTTGTTTGAAAAATATGTAAAAAAAATGTGGAATAAAAACACACACGAAAAGTGTTGAGTGAATCATTCAAACAATTTAGTCTATGCCTATTTTTAAGTTCTGTCTATGTGAGTATTTATGCGTTAGAAAAACCACTAGCACTGCTTTTTAAGGTAGAAAATATACCGAGCGGCACTTGGACGAAGCGCATTTAAAAATTAAAACCTCTCAAAGCTTCGTGTGTATGTACGAGTATATATTGGCCTTTTCAGCAACTGCAGTGGTTTCGAGGTAACCAACCAGACGGTTGTTGTGTTTGGTCTAGGCAACTGCCCGATGGTTAATTTCAGACCATTCAAATCACACGGAGATCTTTGATTGCATTGCACGATGCAAGATTTGTATGTTTAGTTCTTATGTAGCGACATAGACGTCGCTACATTGGTTTTATTTTTATTATTCAGGTTATCTTATAACAGGCACGATAAGTCTCTCTAACGATAATCTTCTTTTCCCAGGTTACGAAGGAGGTCTCCAATGCGTGTACGTGGTAGAAGTCTGGGCAGCTGAAGGTCTAGTGGTCAACGCTAGCAACGGTGGAGCTCTATGGAACCTTCGGAGGCTCGGGTCTAACAGGCAACTGAGGCTTATAGTGTATGCAGCCAATGCGAGAGGAAGATCGGAACATGTCACGTTTACTGTAGAAACGGCTTTGAGATTAGCACCGAGGACAGGTAGATACATCTAATTAATAAACTATTACCTTATCTTGTTTCGAGGCAATAAAATTTACCTCATGAGATGAATTTTGCATTTCTGGTGGTAGACTAATGTTTTGGGACAGTTTGTATAGTAAAATAGCACATGGAATATGGATCAGTGACTTTATGTTTTAACGTTGCTCTCAAAAACAAAAAACAACCAAACAATGGTGCCGATTCTCTTGTTAAATAACTAAACTAAAATTAGAGAATCGCTATCTTTTACTAGAAGGCAGTGTGAGAAAAGGATGGCTATAGCTATGAACTAAGTTAGAGATGTCAAACTAGTTTACGCCTTGCCCTTTACCGTGTTTTTAATCGACATGTTTTTACATCATCATTATCTTTCTGCCCTTATCGCATGTTACTTGGGGTCGGCGCAACACGTTTTTTTCTTCCATTCTGTCCTGTCAGCCACGGTGTATATGTTTTTACGTATACCCTTAATTTGTATGGAAATATTAGTTCGACTAAATTTGACAGCTCTAATTTACGGACAACAGAATCCGCACAATTGAGAGACAAAATCAACTAAATTTACCTTTGTATTTAAAATAGATCCATCTAAGTTGATCCAATGATAAAAACTTACATAAATACTTAGTACAGGTTCCTACCCGTACAGGGGCAAATAACATTTGTATCTGTAATTGTTATTTTTTGTTTGTTTTCTCTCGCACGTGACATAATTCGAAACCCGAATAGTCCAACAAGAAGATTAAAAAGACGGCACTTTCTTAATAACCTGTAAAAAAGTGGGGTGGAGGGAAAAGATTCTGGAGTCCAAACCCCATTCGCCAACCACCTTCAACCCACAGAATCAACACAGTCAACACAATCACCCCACAGACTGATCGCAGGCAAAACATTGAAAAAAAAACCTGTAATGGACATTCGTTATAGATGCAAATATTATTTGCCGCTCTAGTGCAGATATTTTTATTAGGAATTTTTTATTCCAATTAAAGTAATAACACTTTTTCCGAGTAGCATTATTATTATTGCTTTTCTTCTTTCTCAGAGCCACAAGAAGCGTGGGAAGTCAACTGGGCTGTCGGCGTATTTCTTGGAGCAGCATTGACTATCGCGTTTGTGATGTGCCTCGCCCTCATCGCTTCTCGGATACGACATAGATCTAGGGATTATGAAGGTTAGTATTATTAAACGCATAATACATAGTTTTTAGAAAAGACACAGTGAAGAACTTATACTTAATTTGGTTAAAAAAAAATACAAAACTCAAACAAATTGCCAAAAGTTTATTTGAACTATTAATTCCAAGTCAATCTGAAGTTATACTCGTAACAGTTCAAAAATTGGAGTTTATAGAACGGCAATTTCATAAATAAACCCAATATTATTTAAAATGAAATATACTTTACACGTTTCTCAATATGTAAGTAAACTGTAATGATCTTTTTCTTTGAGGAATAAATGTCTTTAAACCGAATATTATGCTTCTAACAACTGCAAAAGCTGGCAACAAAATTATCTGGTTTTTGTTATTTTGCAAGTGTAAATTATTTTGGTGATGAAAGCCAGGTAACGGTGATTTCTTGACCCTTATTTTACTGCTATTAATTCATTAAAAAATTGTTTGAACATCGTCAAAATAAAAAAAATAACAAATTGAAAAATACGAAAAACAAGCACTGACATATTTTGATCTCATTGGGGAACCAAATCTAATTCGAGCAAAGGTTATGAAACATAGGTTTTCCTCTTAATTGAATTTCCTAATATCAATAAATAAGCAATCAATACATCGTTGATGTGACGATAAAATAGGTATAATTAGATCATAAATCAAACCAAATGTGGGTATGTCTCATTGTATATGTAAAGACCCGTGAAGCCCATTAGACGGTGAATGATTTTAATGACGAGACAGTTATTCATATGCGTACATTAATATTGATTTATGAGTTAAGTGTATTTCTTTATATCAGGTCGCTTATAGAGTAGTAATGGATTAACAATGCATAGCCATTTATTGTAAATCCATTAAAAATCTTTTAGCTGTATGATTATGGTTGGTTGACGCGCCTTGGGCAGTTATTTCCGTTCTATAGTAAAGTGCCAAAAAATATTGTCATCAGAAGAATAAATTAGGGATGACTTCTAAGTACAAAAAAAAACTTTTTTTCAAAAATACAACCGACTTCTAAATATTCCAAAATAACTTTAATTTCGGAAGTCGGTGTTTTTGTATGTGTATTTTTTTTCTTCGTTATTTGACACCGACTTCTGAAATTAAAGTTATTTTGGAATTTTTAAGAAGTCGGTTGTATTTGAACATTTGGAGACAACCGAAACGTCATCTGTGTACCTATACATATTTTTTGTTTATGTTCATTTTTCAAAAAGTGCTGAATAAATTTATATGGGACCACCTGGATAGTATATCCTTTCAAACAAAAAAAAAAACAAAATCCAAATCGGTCCAGCCATCTTCGAGTAATCGGGAAACATACATAAAAAAAGGTTCCGACGAATTGAGAACCTCCTCCTTTTTGAAGTCGGTTAAAAATAGTAGGTACTTCCATTTAGTCCGTAAGTTAGAGTATCAAAAAATATTGAACACGCATTTTTGCTATATCAAATCAATGCAACATTACAAAGATAAAACGCCACAAAGTTCAGGAGTGGGGTCTTGTTACGTCACTTGTAGGTAAAGAGGTGTGCCGTTACGCGAAATTTCAACGCACTATATCGTCGCCATGTTTTTAGGGTTCCCAAAGTCTGAATTAAATAACGGTACCCTTATACGATCACTCGTGTGTCTGTCCGTCTCTCTGTCCATTTGTCACAGCCAATTTGCACCGAATCTGCTGGACCGATAGAGTTAAAATCTGTAAAACTGTACCGTGCAACATATCAAATAAAAGGGCACATTATGAGGATCTTGATTGTATTTAAAAAATATTTAGAGTTTTAAAGTTATTTAAAAAAACAGATGAAAAATTACTATCCCCCCCTCTCCTTATCTCCGAAACCACTGGGCTTTATATTTTGAAAAAAAAATAGGAAGTAGTTCTTTACTTATAAATTACAGGAAAATCAATAAAGAGGAATTAATTTTTTAAAAAATCTGAAGAATATGATTTATTCGGCACCCTTTGCGCGCGAGTCTGACTCGCTCGTGGCCGGTTATATTTTTATATGCACATGTTATATGTGGATCTCGTTTATTGTTTTCTAAATAACTTTTCTTTTACAGTGACACTTCCTTCGATAAAGAACCAAAAGGTGATTGTACAGAAGAGGAACTCTCCACAAGCAGCTGACGATAAGAATCCGGATCTTATCCCGTTAAGCAAAGGTAATTGAAAATAATGATTATTACGTTATTTACCCCTTGGTTAACAACAGCCCACTATTGTATTAAAGTTGATTTTATCTTCTACTTTCTCAAAACAAGCAAACTTTTTGAAGAAAAAAGTACTTAAATAAAGTACTTTTTTCTTTAAAAAGTACTTAAATAAAGTACTTTTTTCTTCAAAAAGTACGTAATAAAGTACTTTTTTCTTCAAAAAGTACTTAAATATTTTTTAAATTTTACTTTTTTTCTTTGAAGTATTTATATATTTTTGTTGGTATAAAAATACCAGCTATCACAATTAAATTTGTACACAAAATGTCGTGTCCGTGCCGTTGAGCATTGAAGAGTTCCTTTATCTGGAGCTAATCCTGGATTTCGATTCTGATCATGCTTACCATAACAATGCATTGTCATCGGAACTGAACCAACACGTAAAAATTCAACTCCATAAGATAAGAGGACGTGGTTCTTATTCAGCTTGCAAGATTTGACTCGAACATACATACATACAAACATTGCAAGTTCATTAAAGGCTTATAAAATAAAGAGTAGTTTTCCATTTATTCATATTCCAATGAATAATATTATATAATTCATTGAATAATATAATATAAGTTTGTTTTATTTATTGTTCTGAGACAGCGACACGCCGGCTTACGCTGAAAACCAGTGCCGTGGATTCGTGTCTGCGTGCATGGGCCGCTGCAAAAAGCTGAGCGTTAGCCGCTTTGCGTGGTAGTGGCGCATATATCCGTCTAGGATATATTATGAATTAATTAATTGTTTAAGTAACAAAATGTATGTGCGTCGCTTTCACGTAAATAAACAGTTTTTCTTTCTTTCATATTCAGCCTTACTTATTATAAAACTTGCTAACCATTGAATGCTTATTTAAATACCTACTGATTAACGAATATTAAATTCAAAATATATACTTAGATTTTGAATTAAGAACCCGCTAAGCATTAAGCTTATTATTTTATATATAAGGCTCATTATGCTTAGTTTAAACGCTGAATTGCAGATTCTAAAGTGAACCTGCTGATCAGTATTTAAATTCATCACATGGTAATTTTTTATTCATAAATAATGCCCATCATATTAATTAGGTAACAGCGTTTGCTATGAGCTCATCTACTGTTGTTTCGCTTGAATAGGTCTGTCTAAATTATTTTTTTATTTAAAACAATCAGAAATGCGTTTTAAGTCTGAACACAAATCAAACCAACTCCAATCGAGTTGATTTGACGTGTGTTCAGGCCTTATTTAATAAAGACTTCTTTTTAAATGCACATCAAAAAACTTATCACCCGTCAATTTATTTACATAAATTAAATATTTTTTTACATCAAAATAATTATTGTTAATTATTAAACATCAAAATAACTAGTGCGACCATTGCGACGTTCGTTGTCGAAGAGCGAGCAAAGCGAGCTCGGGAACTTGCACTCACTCGGGAACAGGGTGCCCCCCGATTCTCTAAACTCTGCAGATAGAAGCCCTGCGCAGCGGAGCTCCGTCGACCTATCAGCAACACACCTTTTTAATTAATATCGATGCGTCAAAAATTCAAATTGTTGCTAAAATAATAATATTTCGAAATATTTAGAATAGAATAGAATAGAGTACTCTTTATTATGTACACCATATAAATAAAACATAAAAATTAATAATACGAGTATAAAAAAAATAATATAATAACAAAAAAAAAAAAAAATAGTAAATAGAATAAAAAATAGTAATAATAAATAGTAATATAATATTTATTTATTAAATTTTATTTATTTAGCTGTGCAATCAGTATTTTTGAATAAGATTATGATTTTTTTTTATAAAGAATGAAGCTTTTTTTATTTACAGTTTTAAATACGAGCCTTTAATTAATATGGGTAGAAGCAATGACACTGACTAATATTTTCCACAAAATTTAAATTTTCGTCACATCACACATACATGTTACTCGGTCTAATTGGAACCACAATCACGAAACACCCCATCAAGCAGTGTTGCGAAACACTTAAAATTGGAAACTTTCATTAAAGACACGTCAAACGTACTCGATTGGCGTTGGTTATAAGTGTGTTTAGACCTTATTTAATAAATATGGGTTAGAATAAATGACGCTATTTAATATTTGCAATAAAATTCACATCGGCATCACACAACATACCGACATGTTACTCGGTATAACTGGAACAGCAATCACGAAACAGCAAAATCACGAAACAACAAACACGACAATCGGTTAGCGTTTTATCGAGAACGGGACTGGAAAGCATTCAAATTAAAATAATGATCGGGCACTTTCAAACTAGGTGTTGAATAGTTAAAGTGAGACAAAACTGTTGTTTCTTCTCATTCTGCAAAATTTCATTTAAATATACTTGATACTTTTCCATTTTACAGTGTACCTAGTGACGATGGTTGTTTCGCTTTTGCATGGCAATTAAAGTTCATTGCCCTTTTTTATTTTTATTTTTTGTTTTTTACCTACCTTTTTCCATGTGAACCAGAACAATAAATAGTGTATTGTTCTTCATTAGTAAAAAAATGTTGACACTTAATTAAGGAATCTAATTTAAAAATATTAATATTTTTAAAAAACCCGACTGTACATAATTAAAAAAAACAACTAAAAAGTTCCAAACAAGTCACTATTCAAGCAGTCTGATGCAGTTTTTGTCAGTTATTTTAGTTCAATTATTGATTTTATGCCACGAACTGCATCAAACTGCTTGAAAAGTGACTTGTTTGGAACTTTTTTGTTGTTTTTTACAGTCGAATTAATTGAAAATATTTTTTTTTATCGTCTACATTTTAGTGAGTTATATTTCCTCCCCAAACCTTTTATCTTTATACCTCACTTAATATAGTTCGTCGACTTTAATTTTTTTCTTTTTCACATTATGGCGTCTGGTGGTCGCCATAATGTGATGGTATTGTATTTTGATTACTGTCATGTCTTTAGTAGCACTTGCAAAAGTAAGACGAATCAATTGACGTAAGAATTATCAATATCGGCCCACGCATTTGGTCTCTAGAGCGCCACAAAGAAACAAACATACATATATACATACATGGGCTGATAATAAACACATTACCCTTCCTTGCGTCGCGCAGTCGGGTAATTAAAATTTAGAAAAAAATATCATTTGATAAAATTTTCTTTTTTAAAATTAAGATTGCAACAATAATTAAAGTAGGTCAATACATTATTACCAAACTTTATCTTAATAAATATTAAAAAAGGTTTGCGATTTTCAACAGTTATAATAACATGATTCTGACAGCACTTGCCATTCCTCGTAAGTACAATTGGAATTAAAAAATGGAATCGATACATTCGAAATTCAAAACTATGCATAACTGTGCCAATATTGTGCCAGTATTACAACTTTTATTCTGCTCTCTCACTTTTTACTCAAACATGACGTTACCCCGAAAAGGTCATGATTTGAACAGTAATTTCGGCCGTAGTAAAATAATATGACTGACAAAAACCCATTACAGCTCGCGTTATTGAATTTCCAGCTCAATGGAAAAATATTATAAACGAAAAAAACAAATATGCGAGATATAAAATCAGAATGAATTGTATTTAATAACTGAAGGCTTCCAGCAAAAAAAGTTCCTGAATTTAATTTTTCATGTTACCTGGATTTTTCTTTGTTATATCACATTTTTTGTGTTGATGGATATTGTCTTGGATGTCGTCATAATCAAATCATAATTTTTCCTGCCCTTAACCCATGTTACTTAGACTCGGCGCAACACGTTTTTTTCTACCATTCTGTCCTGTCAGCCGTCACGCTATCACTAACTCCCTTTCCTTTCATATCACTCCTCACACAATCCATCCACTTTTTTTTTGGCATTCCTCTCCCTCTCCATCCATCCACATTTATATTCACAAACTCTTTTAGTTACACGTGTTTCATCCCTCCTCTTCACATGACCATACCAAGATAAGCGGTTCCTTTTCCACTCCTCTATCACTGGCATCACTTTTAGACTACCTATAATGTACGTATTTCTCACTTTATCCAATCTCGTCATAATCAAATGAGTACATTAATAGAGTACCCTTTAGTTTATCTGCACTGATTAAAGTGTATTTTCACAATGATGGTTGATCAGGCCACCTTACGAAATTAACTATTAGATAAGATGGAATCTTATTTCTGAACGCTGACCGTACACCGCTGATCAACAAGTATGCCAAGAATTTTATTACGTCAAATGTAATAAGCTCATATCAAATTTAAATTAATTCAACCTTCAAAGTACTGAAGCAGTGAAGCACTAATCACAACCTTGATAGGATGACTAGAAGCATTTGTAAGAGCAATTTTTTGGAAGAGGCTACAGTGTCGTGGCTCTTTCAATCTCGAGAATGATATAGATACGTTTTTCTTTTAACACGGTTTCAATTTATGGGTAGAACCAGAAGTTACAATGGTGCTAAAATTAAAATTTGAGGCGGATGTTGACAGACAACAACTTTTTTTTTTGCCATAAACTCTAAAATTAGAAGTGAGGTGTGGCACGGCACGTTGTTGCGATGAAGGACGACCATGGCAGATCAACTGAAGGTCCTTCAGAAAAATGGTTTCCAGAAGTGCTTCCAATTGTGGAATCAACGTTAGAATTAAAGCATCACTAACTAAGGAGAATACTTTGAAAAGAATGAATTCAAATTAGATGTATGTACATAAGCTTACTACTTTGACGTAACAAATTATTATTCACTGTATTTTTTTATCAGTAGTGTACATACATACTTTATAGGTAAACAGTCTGTTACAGTTAAAGCTGAAAAGTAACAAGCGCCTTCTATTTGATCGACATCCATACTTTCAATAAGAACAGGCATTCAGCCTTTTAATGTTCTCAATGCTAGGATATAGGCCTCCACTCTGTGAGAGAGACTGGGCCTTAATTTACCACGCGTACTGGTTAACACATGTCTACAAATTTTTGGTTTAAGTACATGCCGGCTTCCTCTCAATGTTTTCCTTCAAAATTTTCGGTATCTCGGTTCACTCGGTGCACTCGTGCAAAATAGATCGTACTGTTAAGCACGGAATTAACATTGGATGGATGAAATAACGACAGGTCACCGGGACTATCTGCGACTCCCGTATTGGGGAATACGGTAGTTAAACTTAAGGGGAAGATTTTTTTAAACAATGGGCAGACCTGCTGTCTTGTATGGTTCAGAATGTTGGGCCACAAAAGGGATGAATGAAAAGCAACTACATGCAGCTGAGATGACAATGCTGAGAGCAATGTGTGGTCTTACGCGCATGAATAGAATTAGGAATGAGTATATAAGAAGAAGTCTGAAAGTGGCACCGCTAACTGAAAATTTGTGTGGAAATCGGTTGTCGTGGTATGGGCATGTGATGCGGAGGAATAAAGAAAATGTCGTGATGAAAGTCTTGTGTATGGATGTAGATGGCTATAAGAGTAGAGGAAGCCCAAAGAAACGATGGAGGGACTGTGTGAATGAGGATTTGGATAAAAGGGGGTGACTATAGAGATGGCGACTAATAGAGGAGTATGGAAGAAAAAACTTGTTTCGTCAACCCCAAATAAATTGGGATAAGGGCAGGAGAATGATGATGATGATGATAAAATAATCTACACAAAGTAAAGTGCCTGCCTAGGTTCGATCCCACGACCTCAAAACACGATAGTCGAAACCGTTACCACTGGGTGGTCAACACTGCTCTCTACCGTTCAATGCCAAAACATTATGAAAGTTACTGTCACTTCCTTATAAAAGCCTATTCACACGAAGCTTACAATTCATAAAATAAATCCGAAGCGAACAACAACTGTATTATTAATTAACATATACGGAAACAACTTGATGAATAACGTGCTAACGTTTACGTGCAAAGTCCAGATAATAAATATTCTACAAATTAATTGCCTGCACTACGGAAAGAATAAATTAACGAGATTACTGTGCATAAGTCCATAGTTCCAGATTTACAACGCGCTAGCTAGAATATATGAGAACATTTTATGTTCTTACTGAAAATTTTAACTGTTAAAAAGTATGTTAGTTCCTCTTTTAACTGTTTTTCCTCAGATTAATAACGAAAATCGCTTGTTAGCTGATGTTTAGTTAGGAGAGTTCCGGTTCCGGGCTAAAGAACTGTCCGTGGGGGATTGAGTTTTTGCTGAATGATACGGCTAAATCCGTTTTACACTAAAGATAGGTTTTATTGTCTGTTTGTCTGGATTCATTGTTTGCTAACCTTATTTGTACATATTTATTCAACGTGGGAAGTATCATTCATCAAAAGGACGCTGACTATGTGAAATAAACTGATCAATACAGACTGTTGCTTTTGTACCAATATTGAACTTACTTGTATAAATTCAATTCATAATATAGAACTCTATTGGTTCTAATGGTATATTGGTAAATGTTAGCCAAAAACTGTCTTTCAAGATGCAGGTTGTTGAGAGGCAGTGTTAACATTGAACAGTTATTGTATTGTTATGAAATAAATGAAATAAAAAAAATAATATATGGGGTCGGGTCTCCTCACTATACTGAGCCAGGGGTTGTCGACTCAAGCAATTTGGCTAACTTAAACTCTCTCTCAATTAATTTGAACGTTAAAATAATTAAAGACCAAAACACACACATCAAACAAAGCTAACAAACATCACTAGCTTATTTTAACCCAACTTGATCGTTTTAAACTTTGTCCATTTCTATACTGGCTATCGCTCCAAAAGTAAGCGTGTTTTGAAATAACGTGAAAACTTAAAACTCAAACGATGCGTCCGGTTTTGTTACCATTAGCATAGCTCACTTCCTAACTTTACTTATTAGCTGAACAAACTATCTATTCCAGGCATTTTTATTTCCCAGCTAAAAGTATTAGCGGAGTTCTAGCTTATGTTTTGTACATTTATTTATTTAAAATACCGTTACTTCGACAGAGAGTTGCTAAATAAATTAGTTGAAGAGTTCCTTTACGATTTATGTGGAGAAAAGTTTTTTATGGTTTCATTGCGCGTTGCAGTGCAGTTGTGAAGTTTAGCTTTCGGGTTTATTGACGTAGTTGGCGTGTACGTAAAATTCTTTCTTAAGCTATTTTCGTGGTGATTGCCACTTAGTGTTAGTTATATGCATCTCAAGCAGCATATTTTCGGCTTTTAAATTTTTTAATTATGTTTTTTAACTTATGTTATGTAGGTATATGTCTGCCAGGGTCGAGGAAGTTTTTGAAAGAGCCACCGCAACTCTGGCAAAGGCAACTGAAGGAACACGGGTAGGCTTTAGTCAGTAAGAGTCACCGCGACCCTGGCACAGGCAATTGAAGGAAGACGGGTGGGTTTTAGTCAGTAAGAGTCACCGCGACACTGGCACAAGCAACTAAAGGAACACGGGTGGGTTTTAGTCAGTTAGAGTCACCACAACCCTGGCACAGGCAATTGAAGGAACTCGGGTGGGTTTTAGTCAGTAAGAGTCACCGCGACACTGGCACAGGCAACTGAAGGAACACGGGTGGGTTTTAGTCAGTAAGAGTCACCGCGACCCTGGCACAGGCAATTGAAGGAAGACGGGTGGGTTTTAGTCAGTAAGAGTCACCGCGACCCTGGCACAGGCAACTGAAGGAACTCGGGTGGGTTTTAGTCAGTAAGAGTCACCGCGACCCTGGCACAGGCAACTGAAGGAACTCGGGTGGGTTTTAGTCAGTAAGAGTCACCGCGACCCTGGCACAGGCAATTGAAGGAAGACGGGTGGGTTTTAGTCAGTAAGAGTCACCGCGACCCTGGCACAGGCAACTGAAGGAACTCGGGTGGGTTTTAGTCAGTAAGAGTCACCGCGACCCTGGCACAGGCAACTGAAGGAACTCGGGTGGGTTTTAGTCAGTAAGAGTCACCGCGACCCTGGCACAGGCAACTGAAGGAACTCGGGTGGGTTTTAGTCAGTAAGAGTCACCGCGACACTGGCACAGGCAACTGAAGGAACACGGTGGGTTTTAGTCAGTAAGAGTCACCGCGACCCTGGCACAGGCAATTGAAGGAACTCGGGTGGGTTTTAGTCAGTAAGAGTCACCGCGACACTGGCACAAGCAACTAAAGGAACACGGGTGGGTTTTAGTCAGTTAGAGTCACCACAACCCTGGCACAGGCAATTGAAGGAACTCGGGTGAGTTTTAGTCAGTAAGAGTCACCACAACCCTGGCACAGGCAACTGAAGGAACACGGGTGGGTTTTAGTCAGTAAAAGTCACTACAACCCTGGCACATGCAACTGAAGAAACTCGGGTGGGTTTTAGTCAGTAAGAGTCACCACAACCCTGGCACAGGCAACTGAAGGAACACGGGTGGGTTTTAGTCAGTAAGAGTCACTACAACCCTGGCACAGGCAACTGAAGGAACACGGGTGGGTTTTAGTCAGTTAGAGTCACCACAACCCTGGCACAGGCAATTGAAGGAACTCGGGTGAGTTTTAGTCAGTAAGAGTCACCACAACCCTGGCACAGGCAACTGAAGGAACACGGGTGGGTTTTAGTCAGTAAAAGTCACTACAACCCTGGCACATGCAACTGAAGAAACTCGGGTGGGTTTTAGTCAGTAAGAGTCACCACAACCCTGGCACAGGCAACTGAAGGAACACGGGTGGGTTTTAGTCAGTAAGAGTCACTACAACCCTGGCACAGGCAACTGAAGGAACACGAGTGGGTTTTAGTCAGTAAGAGTCACCACAACCCTGGCACAGGCAATTGAAGGAACTCGGGTGAGTTTTAGTCAGTAAGAGTCACCACAACCCTGGCACAGGCAACTGAAGGAACACAGGTGGGTTTTAGTCAGTAAGAGTCACTACAACCCTGGCACAGGCAACTGAAGGAACACAGGTGGGTTTTAGTCAGTAAGAGTCACTACAACCCTGGCACAGGCAACTGAAGGAACACGGGTGGGTTTTAGTCAGTAAGAGTCACTACAACCCTGGCACAGGCAACTGAAGGAACACGGGTGGGTTTTAGTCAGTAAGAGTCACTACAACCCTGGCACAGGCAACTGAAGGAACACGAGTGGGTTTTAGTCAGTAAGAGTCACCACAACCCTGGCACAGGCAACTGAAGGAACACGAGTGGGTTTTAGTCAATGAGAGTCTGATACGCACTCCCGCTCCACCCAGAGCGGGAGAAGTTATAAGATGATTTCCCACCCATAAAAAGAAGCCGACCTCTAGTAAGAACTCAATATAATAATTGGCAAAAATATTTTTTTAATATTTTACTTTTAACCAATTTACAAAATATCATTTATCATTTCCCGGCTGTAATATTATATAGATCTTTCTTATACTTATTTGATGATATCTAAACTTAAAAAGATAGGTACTTATTATGTGAGCACTGCTACAAATAATTAAGGCAATTTAATCTATGACATACATTTTTTTGTTAGCCTACATTGTCCCACTGCTGGAGAAACGCCTCCCCTAAGTCCTTCCAGACACTTTTCTTGCGGTATGCGTCCAGGTAGTCTCGCCACCTCTTTCTGGGTCGGCCTCGGTGGCGGCACCGTCCATTTTCAGGCACCAATTGTGTAGACATACATACCTACATATTTTTTAGCACCCTGTTCAAACTTCAATAATATTCTTGCATGAATAGATAACGTCGAAATATTCAATCTACCTGCTACATTCTTGTGGCAAGCACCATATTTAAGAACCACAAAAATAAGTAACATTCCTAGCACAAACGAAATGCATTCCTTAAAAGAAAAACACCAGTTGCCACGAGTATTTTTCAACAAGAGAGAACCTCCAATCTCGTTTCAACAAATGTGTCCACTGTGCAAATTCGTTGTTACGAGAAAATTTAATGACACTATCTCTGTACCAATGCATCTTGCAAAATGTATGCCACAAGTATGGTCCGTTGACAAATCTGCAGCGAGGCAATCTCATTTTCTTTTGTCGTTCAGTATTTTACGTAATATCTTATTCATAACTCTGCTGAGGGTTTATGTTATATTGCTGTGAATTGAACGCTTTTAGTTTAATCTTTCGAAGTTTTGAAATGGTTAAATGTCCCGATCTAGGGGTATTTTTTTGTTGTTGTAGTAGCTGGGTACTATTAGAAGATATTTAACTTTGATTGCATCTTTAAATTGTTTATTTATTTCCATCAGATCTTATTCATCGCTCTTTGTAAATATTTGTACAACTGTAACTTAGGCGGGTAGTTTGGAGGCCTATAGCCCTGCAGGTATTCCTAGTACAGGCTCCAGTCTCAAAAAAAAACAATAATTGTATCTCATTTAATAATTGTTAAAAATATTGTACTACATTTTATGAATTTGTTATTTTTTTCATTAAATGGTAGAGAAAAATAAATAGTATTATTAGAATTCTGTTGATATTATAGACGTCACCGTATAGTTGTAAAGACCATTATTTTATGAAAATGCACACAAAATTTTAAAGTTATAATTTTCAAACGACTCATATTCATTGTAAATTATCGATTTTTTGTATTTAAAATTCATATTCATATTTTCGTCATATAATTGCAAACCAATTTTGCTTCTTTCTTTAAAGCGGTGTGTTTTTGTTTTTGTGCTCACACCACAAAATTATTATAGTTCTATAAGTGAGGATTTGTAATTGGCTTTCTGGTGACTATGATTTCCTTTTTTATTTGCTTTTATTAGCTGAAAGTCTTCCATGTACTAAATAAATAAATAATATATTGAGAGTTTGCACCCGCGCAAAATTTATTACAAACTTACGGTGATTGCTACTATCCGTTGTTAAAAATAACTCTTACAAAGTGTTTTGGGTAAAACGAGACGAGAAAACAAACAAACAATCACTAATAACTACTTCAATAAATTAATTAGGAGGTATCAATTACTATAAACACAAATAGGGTGTCAATTATTTTATTGTACTATTTTTGATAAATAAAAATGCGGTCGCTGAAAATGAATCAAAAGTATTTTAATAGGGTCAGGCTCGCAGGTGTATTTGAAAGAGTCACCGCGGCCCCTGGCACAGGCAACTGAAGGAACACGGGCAGGTTTTAGTCAGTAAGAGTCTGACACGCCCTACCGCTCCCCAGAGCGGGAGAAGTTATTTGATAATTTTCCACCCAAAAAAAACGCATGCATGTAATAAGCATAATCAGCCTACTAGATTCCCACTGCTAGGGCACACTGCGCTGCTGCTGGATCTCGGTGAGATACACTACACTGCTTCTGGGTCTCGGTGAGACACACTGCACTGTTACTGGGGTATCGGTGAGATACACTGCACTGCTGCTGGGTCTCGGTGAGACACACTGCACTGCTGCTGGGTCTCGGCGAGACACATTGCACTGCTACTGGGTCTCGGTGAGATACACTTCACTGATGCTGGGTTTCGGTGAGACACACTGCACTGATGCTGGGTCTCGGTGAGATACACTGCTCTGCTGCTGGGTCTCGATCTGTGTGCACACACAGATCGAGACCCAGCAGCAGAGAGTGGAGAATAACATGCACATGTTATTCACCACGCAGACCCAATACGGATTGGTTGATGTCACGTGTCTTTGAAGTTTTGGTTCCAGAACATGTTACGTCACCATAATTTGCTTCACCGTATTGAAAGCAGTTGTGATGAAATAATTTACACAAAGTAATACGCCTCCCGGGGTTTGAACCCTCAACCTACGACACGTATATCGGAGCCGTTACCACTGCCCCAAAATAAATAGAAATGACAAAATTTCGTACGTCTAACCTAGTATTGTGCGTTTTTTTATGCCATGACGTGGAAAACAAGGCGGTCCACTTGACAGTAAATGGCCCACCGCTACCTATAGACATCTGTAATACCAAGAGTACTAAGCGAGTTACCAAGCCTTTTCAAACAGAACTCTTTTCTTGTTTGAACCTCTCCATGTCATTTATTTATTTCACAAGCGTAACTCAAACCCTTATTCTGTATCAAAGGAAATTTTATCGGATCAATTTGAGTATTCACAACACTTGATTTCGTTCGACAACTCTAAGTTTATTATCTTCTAATCTATCTACAATGCGTGAAGAACCTTGACCGTATGATCTCGATCAACCGTGACCACAAAGTCCACTGTATACATACATTCACAACGGAACTGATAGCTGTAATGGGATATAAGCCATATCAACGAATTACGACAATCGTATCACTATAACTTAATAGCACCCTGATAGTGTTGATTATGTTGGCTAAATAGAGGGTGTAATTGAAATGGGTGTACATAATTATCTTAAGTAATTTCTGTTTATACAGGGCGTAACGGAAAGGTGTGGTCATATTTTAAGATCTCTATAGCCCATCAATATGAACAACTTTCTTCAGGAAAACCTGAGGAAATTAAAAAAATCAATTTAGCTCCCATAAAAATATTGATCAGCTGATGATATCTTTGTATGGAAAGTCCATTTTTTTTTTTGAGAATTTTATTATTTTTTTTAGACAAAGTTGTTCATTACCATGAGCAGAACCGGTTCTTGAAATATGACCACACCTTTCCGTTACTCCCTGTAGAAATGAAAAACTTTCTTAACCTGTGAAGCCCCATGGCAAAATCCGGGTTGTCAAATTAAACCCCGAGGACAACCCGGGTTGACAGCCAATTTTTTTTTTTTTTTATTCTCTTTAATTATTTTTTTTTTGTCCGACTCACCAGTGAGTTGCGGGGCTTTACAGGAGTAAAATATATGTTCAATTCCGAAAATAATGTTGATAAATGATTGTATTTATGTAGGTAGGTCATAGCAACACTTTTACACGTCAACATTTTTTTTTGTCAATTTTAGCAAGATGAGGCTGGTGTTTCCTAGCTGACCACCCTAAGTAGAAGCACCGAAACAAACTCAGAAGTCAAAGTCTCTTTTAAAGTGTTCAAATTCTTACAACATGTACTGGTGGTCAAATCATAAATGAGAACCATGTACGTTAATGTCTGGGATAAGCTCTTGAGGAAAGCAACACGCAGATTTAAGTAGACCTGTCTAGACAGTGCAAACATTTGTCAGTCACCGTGAAGCTCAACTCAGCACTTTGAGGAGCTCAACGAACCCATGAACAATACTAATGTAAGGACATTTGGGTAGGCCGCAAAAGTACTCAAACTGCCAGACAATCATGCTTGTTGAACCTCACAAACTAATTTTGACCAGCTGATCTTCTTCTTTTGAATCAATGGTTCCATAACTTTGAAATACTTTGGACCCAGAAGCTGGCCACATCAATTACAGCGTCAGCAGCGTTCATCAGGTCCTCTTTAGTTTAGGAGTATGGGCACTTGGAGCCTTCCAGTATGTGAGTCATAGACTGTGTTCATTTCCATGCTCAGAAGCGGTATCTAAAATGTGACCAGGCATTTCCGTAACATCCTATACACCATGTAAGATACATAAACGAACATACAGGTACCAGTGATTCAGTACATGTTTCTGGACAAACTAGAAATTCCTACGCTCCGGGCGTTGGAATTTTTCGTCGGCATTTTTCTAAATTTTTAATTTTTTCTGCAGTTTTGTTAGAGTGTTCAAAATCGTTATTACTATCCAACCCAATGAGAGTTTTAATTAAAAAGTAATTAAATCACGAAATACAATAAAAACAGCAATGGAAATAAAATACGAAAGTTCTACGCACAGCTGTTTCGCTAGAGTTCATTTGAGAGGTCACGTCGCCGGCCTACTTACATACCTGCGGCGCGTGTTTAGTTAAGTAGTAGTGCAGAGCGTTGAGATCGCATTGTTTACAATACATTACGCGCTCAAAAATTTAAATTTCTCTCATAATTTCGCTAACGCCATTAGGTGTAACCTTTTCGCGAAGTTTGCGGTATCTTGCCCCTTACAGCCTGTATATGTAGAATGTATCGTTGAAAGATCTCCCAAGAGACTGATGACCTGGTGAAGGCCAAGGGAATCGACTGTACCTATGCAAGGAGCACAGGATGGAATCTGCTAAAGGAGACCGGTCAAAGTGTAGATGCTTGGGGAAACATTTTTTTTTTTTCGCCAAATTTTGCTGTGTCCTGTTTTATACAAAGCTGTATGTTCCAACACAAATTGATGACCTAAAAAAGAAACAAATGCGAGTCTAATAAAAAATATTTGTCCCATTTTATCAATTTTAGGTTAGCTCACCTATCATCATAATTTTACTAAAATTATGATGATAGGTGATTTTATTTATTTAATTAAACTGCATGCACATTAGTAGTAGGTACATAGACGGACTAAATACAACAAGGCATTCTCTACCAGTCAACCTTTGGGTTATAGAGACAACTCTACTTCTACTAGACTACTATACTAAATAATTTTGCATCTACTGCTATACAAAAATATGTAATAGGATCACGGGGTCTCATCTCGAACAAAGAAAATTTAGTTCAAATAAATGTAAATAGATGGCGTATTAAGCATTCATCGATTTCCTATTGAAGTTTAAGGAACATTAATGTTTTTTTTAATTATGGTAAAAACCATATTTTCTTACTTAATAAACCACCCTTAGCATAAAATTGTGGAATAATTGGCTTCTTATTCAAATTTACATGTTTAATGGAACGAATCCTTAGGCATTTATATTTCTTGTGCCAATAGGTGGCGCTGTTTGAAGTTTTAAAGTTAAACCATTCGCCTCTTTAAAATTTGTGTGTTGACACGGTTTGAAACAGTAAACTCTTATGAAGTGCCAAAAATACTATAAAGTAAATCCTCAATGTGTGAGAAAATATTGGTAAGACTTTATGTAAATTCATTCAACTTGTAAGCCGTCGCTGCTAACACCATCTAGCGAGGTGTAGAGGACGGGGCCGAACGAAGAACAAAAGTTACTTGTGCAAGTTGAAAACCCGTAGTTACGGCAATACCGTTTCTTTGTATCGGATGAGGCATCTGTACACTAGTATTATATTATTTGTGACTATCATGAATGTAATGTAACGAAAAGATGATCATTACGGTTACTCTCTTCAAAGCGCACGATTTTCAAACAAAATTAGAAGCTGAAACCGTTCCAGTAACTGCATGCCGGTTCGTATTTATGACCTGTCACTCACTCACCGCATTGTCACCATCACCGCAATTGCTCTGCGGTTTATGTACCTTGCAAATTGCTTTAAACAGTTCAAGAGATTTCAAAGGGAAATATTGCGTTGTGGCGTAATTTGACCGGCTAACTTAACATGGAAGAGTATGTGACAGGAATTATTATGATACATCTGCGTTTTTGACAGCTAAGGTTTTAGCTTAGATTAAGGTCAAATCAAATCATAGTTATTTATTCAAACTAGGCTGAGAGCCAGTACTTTTTGAAGGCCAAAGTTCAACATAAAAACAGTCCCCAAAAATCGACCACCCTTCACCACTTCCCAGTGTTTTAGATGGGAAGAAAAAGTGGCGCAACAAACTCCCCAGCAACAAAATACCGTTGTGAAGGTGCAGTCACTCCATGTGAAATACTCTTGTTCACCTGCGTCCTGTTAGACTGGAAGCCAACCACAACATATTTGTATCTTATGCCTAGGGGTAGCGGATAAATTCTGAAAATGAGTTACCGCACCCCTGGGCACTCCAGGCAGGGAAGGAACAGGGGTGGGTTTGTTAGAGTCTGACACGCCCTCCCGCTCCACCCAGAGCGGGAGAAGTCATTGGATGACTTCCCACCCCCCAAAAAAAAACAAACATATTTGTATCTTCTGTATCTACATTATCTAAAATTCAAAGTCCTGTCTGATTGACTGATATATCAACGTACAGCCTAAACGCTGGTCCTAGAGACATGAAAATTGGAGGGTGTGTTCTTTGTGAAGAGTAGGTATCCACTAAGAAAGGGTTTTTCGAAATTCAACGCTTAAAGGGGTGAAAAAGTGGTTGAAAGTTTATAACGGGGGAAGTACTAATTACACGCGGGCTAAGCCGCTTGTATTTACGGCGGCTTAAATATTATATATATTTTATCATTGATAGTCTTGCGTTTGACCACTATGTCACCTGATGGTTAGCGATGATTTGATCGACGATGGAGCACGCTTACAAGAAGTAATCTATTCACTCTTGACTTAAAGAATCTTAGGAAGTAGCTATCAGGAAGCACAGACTGGCAGGGAATTTCAATCTTTCTGCTGCAGCTTCTCACGTAACATATTAAAAAAAACAAAGGGTTCCAAACAAAAAAAAACCTTCTTTAAACTGTATATTTATTAGAGGATTTCCTGTATTTTTTTTTAAGTAAATTACTACCTTCTGGTTTTTTTCAGGTTTTTTTAAACTGTATATTCCTTATAGGTTTTCCTGTATTTTTTTTAAGTAAATAACTACTGTATTTTTTTCAAAATTTTAGGCCTAGTAGTTGCCGAGATAAGGAAATGGTAATTTTTCATCTATTTTCTGAAATAACTAAAATTATAAATTTTAAAAACATTAAAAAAAATATTTGAGACCCTTACAGTAAGCCCTTTCATTTGATATGTAGCACGGTACAGTTTGGAAAAGTTTTTATTTTAATTTTCTGATTTGCACTCAAAAAGTGACCCCATATTTCAAATTCATTCATTTACGTTACACGCCCGTATTTGGAGTCATCAATATACATGTATGTACCAAATTTCAGCTTAATCATTCCAGTAGATTCGGAGCAAATGGACTGTGACAGACGGACAGACAGACAGACAACCAGACAGACAGACATACGAGAGATCCTATAAGGGTTCTGTTTTTCATTCGGACTTTCAGAATCCTAAAAATTAGGTGGATGATGATAGTCAGCATTTTTATGGAATTGAAACCGATTGCAAGCACCTCCTTAACCAGCATTCGAAAATCGTCGAAAGCGCTGCTCAAATATTTTCTGCACAAAATTTAATTTAAAAAAAAGGATTATTATTCCATTTCAACTTTGCAGGCTTCGAACCACATAAACCCGTGACAACGGCATCACCATTGGGTGTTATTAAACAAAACCATAGTACCGATACCGCATGCGGTTACAGAAAAAACTTTACCTTTTAAAATCACTACGTAACGCGTCATTTAGATCATTTCACTGATTACATGTGGTGCTCGAAATTGAATTTCAATTGCACGTTACGATAATGTTAGGATTAAACTGATGACTTTTATTGATATCGTACGTAAAATCGTTGGTTTAATAGTAATGGTGAATGTTTTAATTTAATCGGCTGTGGCCAGTAAAAACCCCATCGCACCAAATACATAAATGAGAAAGAATGGTAAGTTCTATACAGGATCTAACTTAAAGGTGTGGTCATATTTTAAGAGCCGGTTCTCTCCATGGAAATGAACAACTTTCTCCAAGAATAAATAGAAATTCCCAAAAAAAAATGGACTTACCGTACCTAGAAAGTTATCATCAGCTGATAAATATTTGTATGGGGGTTAATTTTTTTTTTATTACTGCCTCAAGTTTTCTTGAATATAATGGTTAATATCAATGGGCAGGTGCAGTTCTTAAAATATGACCACAACTATCCGTTACACCCTGTATATATGCTCCGCTTATAAAAGAATTGAGATCTGACTGCATTCCAAATTTTCTCGGAGTCCCTTATATCAAAGCTTCTGTCATGTACTGCGTTCTTCAGATACAATAAAAGAAAAAATGTTATTCTCTTAGCCAATTAATAGTTCGACATTACCCTACATAAACAATTACTCATGCCCGGGGCCCGATCTAGGGGAGGGCGAGCCGGGCAAATGCACAGAGTGGCAAAAATGAGGGGCTGCAAAATTGAGGGCGATAGACGGCTACTGGAAAAGTAATTTTATGAGTTTTGTAATCATTGAATGGATAAATTAAATGAAAATGCAAGGATTCATTCTGAATTTTTGATTTCAGAACTCGCAGTTTCTTTGCACAAATCAAACTTACTTCACTCGCTCTTCTTTGGTCTCTAAAGCATCTCCGGTCCTGTTTGCTAAAAATTTACAATCTCACTTTTGCCCAAAGTCGTCTGAAAAACAGTTTGATCTGATCCGAGCGACAAAAACGGATTATCCCCCTTCGCTCTACCCTGAAAAACTTAAAATACGCAATTGTAAAAGGCTGCAAATTTTGTGTTTGTCCTGAGCAGCTAAATAGCTAGATCTGGCCGTAGCTCATGCCATAACCACATTTTTTCTTTAACAATATTGTTGAGCCTTGCAATAAATTCTCTTACGTTTGGTGTATGATACCACAGGTCGCGTCAATACCGTCCAACCAACGTATGATATCAGTGTCTAAAAAATAACGAACCTATTCTGAAGTTATGAAAAAGGCCCCCGAACAAACTAGGCAAAAAATTCGCTATACAACGAAAGCCCTATTAATAACTTCGTATAAAACTTTGTTCAAGAGAAAACTCGGCACAAACCTAATACCAGTACACAATAGGCCACAATAAGGCTAGGAACTAGTGGCCCGAGATCAAATGAGAGGAAATGTATCGGTGTAGTTGCAGACAAATTGTTTTTTATTGTTAATAGTGTTGAGGCAACTGCAGTCTTAGAATTGAAAAGAAGGAAACGTTTTTATGTAAATAACTCTTATGTCGTTGACTTTTGAAAAGTTGAAATAATAACTATTTTCAAGGTACACCTTTAGTAATTTTGTGATCTTGGATTAATATTTCTAAACCACAATAAACTATCTGAAAGATACGCGAACCTTACGATGACGTCACAATTCACCCACGTATTATGATAATACTTAACTGAAAATTATTTGTGATTTAGAAGATTATACCTGTTTTGTCGATCTATAGAATAGCTTTACAGGCAATAGATTATAAATCTTAGAAAATAGATTTTTGACACAATGGTTTCCTAAAATAACGTTTTAGTAAACCATTGTGTCAAACATTGTGGCGCACTACCAACTGTTTTACGTACGCACCGAAGTACGGAGGTGTTGCACCTCCAACTTCTAAATTCCAGTCTGCTACTGAGAAATTCCCGAAACAAAAATCCAATAACACTTTTCCCTGACCTGGGACTCGAACCCAAGACCCCACTCTCGGCAGAGTCGTCCTTGCGACGACGAGATTAACAAAATAACAATAAATTCGTCACCAAAGACCTCACAATCGCATGAACTAACAACCACTGTACCTTGCACACAGGAGTAACAGAAGCCCCTCCGGACCCTCCGCTGTACTCTGCCATAGCCCAGCCGAAGAACTCCAGCAGCGCACACAGCCTGCCGCGCATTCAAACTCCGGTGACGCCGATATCGTCGCATGCGCACTACACTGATATGCAGGTTAATAACTAACATCCATTCTCATACTCTTATCCCATTTTTTTTCTTAATTTCTATTTGCCGTCATCTCAATATACACAGCCGTTTTAGACAATCCCATCATAATTTTTTTGATCTTCCTTAACACCTATACGACATCCTACACACACCAGATTTACATTCCTACATTTTTTATTGGTTCATGACGAAAATTAGTGTAAACTTATGTTTCGATTATTCAAAGTCAGTCAAATTCATGTTGGCGTAATTTTAGTAGATCAAAGTGTAGTTTACGCTAAAGTTCGTCTTTATTCCAATTTCTTCAAGCTTAATTCACACATCGTCGTCGTTCCGTCATGACTAATAGCGCACTAAAAACTGACGCTATTCTTCCGATTTAATATGATAGACTTTATTTTTACTGAAAAGTTACACAACTTACCTACTTCTACTACTTACCCTACTTCGTACACGAACTTAAATCTATGGTAACTGTACTGTTTGCAGTCACCTTATCTGATGTATCGGCTCACTGCTTTACACACCACATGCACCTCCGTCCCGGCTCACAGCAACAAGCAAAAAGTGAATGAAGGAGCGGAATATTCCCCACTCCCCTACCTCACCACAGTGTGCGGTGTGCATATGAGACGACAGAGTCTGGATCACTATTCACATGCACTTCAGTTACAATGGCAGTCTTATCGCTGACAGCGAAACGACTTTTATTTTTAGCTACGATAAAAGAAAATATATTGCGCGCAATGTAACGCGAACCCAGGAAAGTGGAGTTAACCCCGCCCCCTCGCTTTAAACCACATAGGTATGGTCGGATACGTTTGATATTCATTGCGTTTTCGTAACTGCAAATTCGAAATAAAAAAATTAATAAAAAATATTGGTAATGTTTAGTAATATTACTTTAAATTTTCGTAAAAGAGTATAAAAAAATTGCAACTTTGATCTTCAATGTCTCCAGAACCAGTGGATTCCCAGGTATGATCTAGTGGAAGAATATGATCCAAATAATGGGTAGAATATGTAGCTATTGCGGCTTCGGAATCTGTCTTTTTTACACCCGATATGAGATAAATTGTAGCTTGGAATAGCACATAGGCTATAACTTATAATGGGCGAAGCATTATTTCCACGTATCGCCTACGTGTAATTAGTGCTTCCCCCATTATATAGGGTGACTGGTAATTAGTGACCGATACTTAAACACGTGATTGTACTCATGATTATAAACAACTTTCCCAAAAAAAACTTTTTTTTTAATACTTATTCACTTTTATCACAATAACAACAGTTTGAAATACGCGCGCGCGCTAGGGGAGTTACCGCTGCAGTCAGCTGTTAGACCCGGTCTCTTATCGTCCAGAGCACGGCTCGCAAGCCCGCTTGACCGGGCACCACGTACGGTTTTCGGTGTACCTAAGCAGTGTAGGTATGTTTCGGTTGTGGCTAAATAAAAAATATATTTTCAAAGACAGCGTGTTTGACTAATACTTTTAAGATGCAACGTATGTCCGCATAACTACAAAATATCTAGAAACGCGCGCCCCGTAACATTAATAGTAGGCACGATCTATCAGCTGATAGTCTGACCTCGGGAAAGGGCAAATGTACTAGTAGTAGCGTCTCACGCTCCCCCGCAGCCCGCACCGCTCTCTTTGCCTCAGTGCTAACAGCTGATCGCGGCCGTCCCTGCACTCACACGCTCGCGAATTTCAAACTGTTGTTATTGTGAAAAAAGTGATTACGTATAAAAAATAAAAGTTTCTTTGGGAAAGTTGTTTGTAATCATGAGTTCAATCACGTGTTTAAGTATCGGTCACTAATTACCAGTCAGCCTATATAATATATTTCGGCTGACAGAAGCTTAATATTTAAATTCGGATTAAACATCCAAAATTCTATGTTTTAAAGTCGATGAAACGTACTGAGTTCGCAATGCAAACAGAAAACTTATGAAAAGCTCCGTCAATAAAAACATTGAACAGTGCAATGAGCAAACGCTTGCCATCAATTAATTATTTCTCTAGTCGACCGCTTTGAACACCGTGCATAGTGACCGAATAGCGAACCGATGCTCGCATTTAATTTGCGATACAAGGCTTGACTAAATAATTGCAGTAATAATTTAGTGTTTATTGGAGAAGTTTCGCCAAAGGGCTTCAGCAAACTATCGGCAGAATGTAATTGAACATTTCGCTTAGTTAACAGTACGTAACAGTATGTTTATCCCAAAGCCGATTCGGTAAACGGTTGTATTTATTTTCGGTTTATTTCAACGTGTTTTGGAGCGTACTGTGTACTTATACAAAACCGTAGTTAAAATGTTTAATCAGATATTGGGCAACTCTCTAATAATTAGTCATCAATGTTTTTACAGTGCTAAAAAAACAATTTTAAACTACTTGTAGATAATAATATTACGAATGGTTTTTCCTGAGATACATTCAGTAAAAGTCTTTCGTCTTATAAGACGGTGATTTCTTAACCCTATCATTATTAAATGCCGCTTTTAATGCAATTATATTCTTAATATTCTTCGTCGTTTAAAAGATGCCAAAATTAAATATCTTTTGGCCTAAATTCAGCCACGTTTACAGCGTTACCATTACACCACAAAAGTTTATAATACGTGTTGATTAAATGTAAGGTGTGCATCGAATTAAGTTCCCACTGCTGGGACTGAAGCCTCCTCCCTAGGCAAGGGACCAGGCCGTAATCCACTATGCGGGCCCAGTGCGGTTTGGTGGATGTCACAATGTCTTCGACGTTTTGGTTCTAGTATTAGGACCAAAAAATCGAAGACGTGTGTGTGTGTGTGTTTGAGGAAACCGGCATGTCTTTTTTTTATTTTTCCTTTTTCTTTGTGGGATGAAAATTATAATGCAATTACTTTTCCCGCTCTGAAAGGATCGGGAGGGTGTGTCAGATTCATACTGACTAAAACCCACCCCTGTTCCTTCAGTTGCCTGAGTGCTAAGGGCCGCTAACCCAACCGGCATCTCCATGCCGGTTTCCTCACGATGTTATCCTTCACCGTTTTGAGAGCAGTGTTTATGCAATAAATTACACAAATTGAAGCGCCTGCCGTCCGACTAATGCAATGCTTAAAATATATATCTTTTCACAGAATGATTCCGGTCGAAGTATGATCAATGGTACAATGAGGTCGCATCGAGAGATCGTCACAACAAGGACACCATTGTTAGCAGCCCATCAAGAAAGCTGCGTATAAACCATAGCCCGTTCATTTTATACAATTTTACTTTCAAAAAGTGAATAAATAACGAAGTTCTTTGTTAAAAACTATTTAATTTATATTTGTTTTATTCAATTTATAATTACGAAAACAGTAATGCGTTCTAGCAGTTGTAAAATTTAAGACAATGACTGATGAACAATTATTAAGTAAAAGATTATTAGTAAATTATTGAAATAACTTGTTCTAATGATAATGTTAGTTAGATACTCTTTAAGAGAAATGACGGAAGGCTCTAAGCTATTCTAGTATAAATTTTAGAGAGGTAAGTCGAAACTGTAAATATAATAAATATAAAAAATTGTGTTTCAAGAATTCACATACGGAATTTCATTTCGCAATGCACTAATAGACGATTTAAATGTAATTATTACAGTTAAATGTAAAAAGTTAACGTCATAAGTGTCAACCAAAATGATTCATTAAATGCAAAAAGTAAACCAGTTCAATTTAATTTTATTGTTATGAGAACGTTAATTATTTATTTACGCTGTTGCGAATTAAGTAGTTTGTCAATTAATATTTATTAATTAGCCTTACTTGTGATCTGTTAATGTTTTGATTTAAAACTTTACTAAATATGTTTCTTTCTATTTGGAGTAGGCTTTACGCCTGTTCCAAACTAAGGCCCAAATCGAAACACGTGTATAGCGACTGACACTGGCCAGAAAAACCATAAATGTTGCAAATAGTTTTCGAATGCAAATCGAATTTCGAATTTAGTGCCGTGACTACATGTCGATACGAACGTATGTACGGGGCTTGTTGTAATTGTAACAGGCGAATAGTGCCGAGAAATTAGGTTTTTGTTATACAAGGTGTAAAAATAGTTCTTAGTTTTAATCAATGTAACATATTTAGGTTGACGTTTCGAGAATCGTTTCATCGGTTTGAAGTGTTTACTTAGTATCGATTACTAAGATGAAATTGATAATTATAACGAGTATCTAATTATAAAACCATCATTTACGTAATATTGTTGTACATTACTCACCAAAGAAATTTGTGAATTTAAACAGATAGTTTTGTAAATAAGTGTATAAAATATTGTTTCAAGCTTAAATTCATAATAAAAGTCACTTACATTATTTTATACCTTGTATAATAATTAAATGTGTTTATAATACCATATCACCATGTTGTGTTTATTTTAATGTTATATTATCAGAATATTTTAACATCCTACTTATTTTGAACAAGGACATATCGGAATTAATCAATCATGTAAATACACGAAATAAGTATAATAATTAAATTAAAATAACAATAATAATTATTTATTATTTTACATTAATAAAATTATTAAGTTTTATATTATGATAATATAATTTTATCATGTTATACTTCCCCGGACTGGTTGTAAATGTAAATAAACTAAAAAAAAAAAAACAATAAAAATTTGCTCATTCTATGGAATATAAAGAATTTAATGTAACAGCACGAGATACGTTAAGTTGTCGGTTATCTAAAACGAATCATTATGGGAAGAGCAGTTTTTTAATACATGTGACTCAATAAAATGTCGAAAATTATTTTGTGTTTTATTATTATTCACCTCAAGGTCCTGCGTCGATGAGAGGCGACAGTGATCAGCACTGTCGTCGGTCCCCGCCGTCTCCTTATGGCGACGGCGGGGCCGGCGTAAAACCGTTCCTTATTAGTAATAATAGAGTTTTAAAGCGCGCGAAACTGCCGCCGCTTATGGCGACGGCGGGGCCTGACGACGGTGTTGATTGCTGTCGCCTCTCGTCGACGCAGGGCCTTGACGTGTTAAACTTTCATAGATATAATAACACTTGGATTCGTCAAAAACGTCTAGGCTGTGTTTGTACAGCCCTGTTGTGTTTGCTGTCACAAGCGTGACCGCTGAGGTCTGGATTTGATTCTCAAGACGGCAAAGTATTATTGAGTTCTCTCCCACCCATACGCACGAAACATGCTGGGAATACCATTCATTGAGCATACAACTATGGATTGAAATCGCATGACCGATTCTATGTTTCCTGATAGCTGCAACTTGGGTTTCTTTAAGTCAAGAGTGAATAGGTCAAGCGTGCTGCATCATTGACCACATTATCGCTTACCATTGGGTGAAATAGTGGTGTTTGCGACCAAGCCAGGGAAAGGGTCCGATTTGTGGAGGCAAGAGTGTGGAAGCGTGCCGGTCGGATCTCCGGGAGCAACCTGATCACAAACCTGTCTGCAAGTACGCAGAGCTAAACGTATTATTTAAAATGAATATGGTACAAAAGTTACAGAGACTTACCAAAGTCTTCGTCGGGGAGCAATCTGGGTAAATGTGTGTATGTCAGAGTTAAATGGGAAGTGTAGTTCTTGTCGGTAGGTAAGTACACCAGACTCCAAAGGTGAATTCAAAAGGGCGCCGTGATTCCAAAGCGCGTAGGCTCTCGCAAATCAACCAAACTTCCAAGTATTTACACAAAATAACCCATTTCGCCGCTACACCAAATGGGGTTTCAAACAAATTTAGTTCAATAGCAAGCAATTAGGTTCAAAACCAACAGATTCGGCCAGATTAAATTGCAAGCCACCAAATTATACACTATGCTCAAAGCAACAAGTGACAGATGACAGGAAAAAAGTCATGGAGTATAAAAAGAAAGCGTGTGATAGCTAAGGCTGCGTTCGGAAATGCACTCGGACCGAACAAGTGGTCAAACTCGTGCCTATCATTAATACTTAAAAAAAAAACCTGGCACTCCTGGAGTACCGTCAGAAGTGAAAACAAAACACTTAAACAAAAATGCCCAACGCGCCACGAGATCCGCTACGAGTGCTACGACTCTACGCGTCGTAGCACTTTCGCAGCGAATCGCGTATCGGTATCGGTGGCGCACGAGTTCAATTGTTTTTTTCTATCTCAAAACTGTCCAATGCGCCCAAAGAAGTTTTCACTTGAAAAGCTGCTACTAAAAATTCTTTCATTATTTTTATATAGAAGATTTACAGTGATGACCAATCAATGAATGGTGATGCACACAATATGTTACTGAATTTAAAATCTACATACCAGCGTAATATCAAGCTATGCAGTTATCCGTTGTGGCTACCCGCAACCAATAAAATTTCACAGAAATTAATAATAAATATTCGTAAATAACTGTACATTATTTTGGATACCTATAAACCATCAAATAGCTGTCCACACCAAAATGTGTAATGCCCATGTTACGAGCAGGTAGGCTCTGCGACAGCCAGTGTTTAGTGTTTAATCAGTCGTACATAATTCCTGTACTTAGGTTACTGACATAGCCGGAAGAATTGCCAAACTGAAGTGGCAGGTGGCAGGGTACATCTAGCTCTCAGAACAGATAGTCAATGGGGCTGAAAAGTTCTGGAGTGGTGACCGCGTACTTGAAGACGCAGGTATAGAAGGCCTCCCACTAGGTGGACCGATGACCTGGTGAGGGTCGTGGGTAGCCGATGGATGCGAGACACATAGGATCAGTCGTTGTGGCGACACTTTGGGCAGGCCTATGTCCAGCTGTGGACGTCTCTCGGCTGAAATGATGATTCTGATGAACTCCTTGGTAAAGGTGTCCCCCAAATCCTTCCAGGTATACTTTTCCTGAGCCATCCCAAATCAACCCTTGTGGTAGGCGTCAAGTTCTAATATATATTTATATAAAATTACAGGGCCATTTTCTATTCCAAATTGTACCTTATTATTAGCTCCATTATAATGTAATGACCGCATATTCACGTGTATAAGACTCATACGTCATGCCACATGGATTAGTCATGACATCATTTCAATTTTAGTATTCAAATTCCTACATGTAGGACGGGCTACGTCTGTAGCAAAATTGTTACAGCGTAGTGAACTTGCTACGCCGTAGCAAGCTCGCTACGGCCACTAACTTGATTACGAGGTGAGGTATGCGATCGATTTCTGACCGAATTACAATCTCCTCGATTTGTTTAAATTTAAACCATATTTAAACCTAATTTTCAATTTAACAAAGCAAATAATGTTAGTGCCATTATCATACATCGATGAATAATGTAGTGTCTGTTAAATTGTAATTCAAATTAATAACTCTATCACGCTGAATAATTTTAGCGTGACTTATATTATGAATGTTTATAATTTATATAATGTTTATTTTTTAGGTGATCCTGGCCAGTCAAAAGGTTAGGCTTACCACAAAATTACCTGCCTACCTTGAAAACTTGGTCAAGCCTCTGACAGCACCTACTTTTACAGTTTTTTTTTTTTACATAACCTATGCTTATAACGTCAGAATAACATAGCATAGCATCTCACTGATAATGATGAACAGGTGAAGTTTTGCAATTTCTACCTACCCATGTTGTACCCATGTTATCGTAGTGTTCCACGCGCGCCTCAAAGAGTTGTCAGCAAAGGGAAGGGGCCTGCCACGGCCGATGCCTGCCCGGGGGTGGAGGATAAATTCGAAAGAGTTACCTCGCCCCCGGGCGCGTAGGGCAGGGAGGAACAGGGGTGGGTTTTAGTCAGTAAGAGTCTGACACGCCCTTCCGCTCCACCCTAGAGCGGAAGAAGTCATAAGATGATTTCCCAGCCCCCCCAAAAAAAAAAAAATTAAAAAAAAAAAAACCCATGTTGTAAAAGGCCTCAGTTTGTGCATGCATGTATCTAACACCAAAGTGACAGGCAGAGGTGTAGCGTTTTTTTTTAATTTGCCCTTACTATCCCACAGCTGGGCAAAAGCGTCCCCCAAATCCTCCCAGATATTCTTATCAAGAACGTTAAAGTAGCTCTTGCAGTAGGCGTTTGTGTCGTCTCGACATTCCTTCCTAGGCTGGCCTTGGCGGCGCCGTCCAACCTCAGGCACCCGCTTTGTGAAAACTAGAGATGAAACGGATATCCTGTAACTATCCAGTATTCGGTCTATCTGGCCGAATACTGGATAACTAGCGCCTATCCGGCCGAATACTGGATTTAAAAAATGTATCACTTAAGAAATACAGTCAGTAATCACACAATAATACTAAAACTTATAAAATGAATTAGTACTCATATTGCACCAAGGGTAAATTATGGTGAATGAATACCTACTAATTTCTCTGTAGTAAAGAGGTAGCAAGGGTTTCGCTTGTCTTCATAAATAAGGCCAGCTTCAGAAAAAAGTCTTTCGCTGTACACACTGCTGCAAGGTGCTGAAAGATGGATTTTGAAAAAGTTTGTTAGACGGTATTGTTTGGCATTAGCTGCCCATCAAGAATAAGTGTCACAATTGAGATCGATTTGCACTGAGTTAAGATAAATATCAAGCTCACATGCCATCGCGTATCTTTATTCACGTTGAACCTGGCTAGTATTGTTTTCATTTGCTTCTTGCGATGCACCAAATAGCAACGTTCCGCTGGATATTTGGCGTCCAAATATCCGGCTACAAGTTTGGCCGAATATCCGGTATCCTGTATCCGACTAAACTGCTATTCGTTTCATCTCTAGGTAAAACTATTGGAGATACAGCTACATTTCGATTTTATAGATAATACCGATTTCTATTACCTATGCTAAGCCAAGACTACGCAATTAGGTATAGCTGATCGCTATTTTATAAAAACTTTGCTCCAACTAGGTACCCAGGAAACACAACGCATCTAAACACCCGATTATTACAATATTTCTAACACCATCGCGAAACTAAGATTAAACACCGACTTACCGTTTGATTAATCGACGATAGGAACGCTTAGAATTGATCGACGATCGCCCAGTCAATGGTTGCGAGATAAATAGCCAGGCACAGCGCGCATTGAATGCGTAACAAATGGTTATATCGCACCGGTACCCGTGATGCGGGGCATCGTTTTGTGCCACCGACCTGCATCATAGGCACAATGCTTTAGATATCGACCTTTCTTTACGCTTATAATACGCCGTTTTATTGATGAGTTTCTTTGGATTATAATTTTAGGCTTTATATTTTTTGCAAGTTGGGTTTTAGACGGAGCTATTCAGGATGTTGTAATCATTGCTTGTAAGTACTTATATAAGTATTAGAGGAGCTCGTGGCTAAAGTAATAACAGCCGCAGGAGTTAGTCCATGGATGGGTGACTATATTTACATACCGAGACTCCTCCGTGCCTCGAAAAGCACGTTAAGCCGTTGGTCCCGGCTGTCAACCATGGATCTTTGGAAATCGTTACGGGTCGTCAGAAGTCATCAGAAAGTCTGACAACCAGTCTTACCACGGGGTTTCGTATTACCCAGCAACTGAGATGTGGTAGTCAGATAGGCAGTCGCTCCATGTAAAATACTGGTATTCAGCTGCATCCGGTTAGAATGGAAGCCGACCCCAAGATAGTTAATAAAAGACTAGAGAAATTGACTTATATAGGTATTAGAAAATTTGGAAAGTAAGCATGTTTGGCAGTGAAATAAACTGCGAATCGTTGGTAAAAATGTTTATACTAGTTGGCGTTTTTACACCTTACACACTTATCTACTCGCAAATGTTGTCACCTCTCCTACCATCTCGACGTCAATCAGGAATCAAACTAAGGCAAAAGCGTAACAAGAGCGGATCAGCACCTCCGCGACGTACACCAACTAGGCTCAGACACGTTTACTTCTAGGCGTAGCGACGTAGTTGACCGTCTCTTAAAGGTACGTAATAGGAATGGGCAAGCGGAGTATCGGTAATACGTAAGCATGGGGATGGTGAGGCGTAAGCATGGTCGTGGTGACGACTGACTGTAAGAGCTTGGGGATAATGAGAGAGCTTAGTGACAGTTGTAGGACACCGGCGCCACACGCCAGTTACATCACCCCCGGCACGTTTAAGCCATTTACGCAAAACGTTGAAATAAAATATGTAATGATGTGCGTGTATGAACCTATATCTCGGTAAGGCGATCCCGTGAGATGATTTTCAATTATCGCGTGGGCGAATTCACTGCAAAAAGATATTATAACAGCAATTTAGAAACCAGATAAACAAAGTTTTATCACGTCATCGTCGCTCTACGCCTCACCAGTGAGGACGTGCGAAAAAAAAAAATTATTATTTTAAAATATTATAATAATTATTTATTACTAGCGACCCGCCCCAGCTTCGCTCGGGTACAAATTATACATGTAAACCTTCCTCTTCAATCACTCTATCTATTTAAAAAAAACCGCATCAAAATCCGTTGCGTAGTTTTAAAGATTTCAGCATACATAGGGATATAGAGACAGAGAAAGCGACTTTGTTCTATACTAAGTAGTGATTATTATTAAAAAACTATTGTCTCGTTACCAATTGGTAACGCCGTGGTACCTGACAGATAGAATACAAATTCAGAAATGACATACCAATATTTCACCGACATACATAATATTGATGATTTATAAAATACTAGCGACCCGCCCCAGCTTTGCACAGGTACAAATTATACATTTGAAACTTTCCAATGAATTACTCTGTCTAATAGTGCACACTGCATGAAAATCCGTTCAGTACTTTTTGAGTTAATCGCGTATAGACACGTCGGGGACATTGTTTTATAATATGTACGAGTAGTAGTGATAATAATATAGTGATCATATTTAGTGAGGTGTGAAAATTGATTATGCTCCTGCAAATAAATATCGAACTCTTACAGCAAACTGGCTATCTCAACGGTTAGGTCACATTTCCTCTGATTAAGGCTATCACCGAAGGGACTGGAGGTATTTACGATAATAAGCACATCATAATGCAGCAACTAGTCGTATTGGCCGCGACTTAAAAGTTGTAGGTCGTGAGTTCAACTCCAGGTAAGTGCTTTACCTTGTGTAAATTATTTTATCACCACTACTCTCAAAACGGTGAAGGAAATCATCGTGAGGAAACCGGCATGTCCTAGTACCAAAAAATCAAACATACACCCACACACACACCCACACCCACACACACACACACACACACACACACACATCACACACACACACCCACACACACCCACACCACACACACATCACACCCACATCCACTCACATCTTTCTTTTCTTTCTTTTTTTTCTTTATGTGACATCCATCAATCAGCATTGGGCCCGCGTGGTGGATTGTGGCCCACACCCTCAAAGAGGAGGCCTGTGCCCCTGGGTGCAGTGGGGACATTAAAAAGCTGATGATGAAGATGATGAATGATTACGTGGTCACAAAAAGATATTACAAAAATTCGATTCCATACAACAAATGAAAGCCCGCCGGAGTCTGTGTTTCCTGATAATCTGAGGTTCTTTAAGCAAAGAAGGAAATACATTATGTTATTTCTAGTCGAGCGTGCTCCATCGTCTACCAATTCATTACCATCAGGTGAAATAGGGGTTAAATGCGAACCTGTCAATATTAAATTAAAAGTTTTTACAAGTTTTTATTTAGTTTCACCTGTCCCGTTATCTGTCAGTCTGTAATCAACTCTGTCAAGCTAAATTAGACCCACTTCTCGATGTCTGATAGGACTCAAATTTGGATCTTCGGTGGCAATACAAAGATATGATACCATGGAGCTGGTCTGATGATGGAGACGGAAGATGGAGATAGGAACTTCTGAACAAAACAAGATAAGCCCATCGAATTTAACTTCTACTGATTTATTTTTTTATTTAATCATTTATGTACACACAGAGACACAGTAACAATAAACATAATTATAAATACAGTACAAAGGAACTGCTTATTTCTTAAGAAATTTCTACCAGCAGACCTGCGATAGGAGAAGTGAGAAAGAAATGTAGACAAAAGTGTGTAAGAAACAGAAAAAAGAATACGAGATGTCCTATACTAAGGTATCAAATAAACCTACACATATATTGTAAATATATATATATATACTTACATAAATATATATACCTAATACTGTAAATAGATACATGCTTGAGGAGCACTTTACATTTTGATGATACCCAGGTTCTGATGATGAAGCTGGAAGGTGGCCACAGCATCTCTGTGATAAAACAACATAACTCCACCGAGTTTGGGCTCGATTGATTTGTATTGAGGAGCCTGCACTTTACATCACGTTAACAATAAATTCTAGTAAGTATTTGGCGTGTAGGTACTTACCTATATTCTTGAAAGCTTGAGGCACCAAAGTTATTATAGTAAGTATCTAACCTGTAACCTATAACGGTTAGTGCCATTCAACTGTGCCTTATTGTTTTTACTTTAAATAAAAAAAATTCAAACCGTCTTTAGACCCCCGTCATGTGTAACGGATCATAATAACAAAACGTACTACCAAGCCCAAATTCAACTGTCCTAACAGTACATAGTGAATGATTTTTAAATAAAATAATTCCTATTTTAAGAAAAATGTCGACGTCTAAAATAGAAACCTTTTCAACACAAATGAATAACTCTAAACAAAAATTGTGTGCCTCTGAATAGCTTTTAGCACTCATTAATTTCAATTTTGGCAAATTAATAGCTTACCGAAATAGACAAAAATATTTTTTTCATGCCAAAAAGGACAAACTCAAGTCGGATCTTTTATAAGATCAGTTGGGAAGAAAGTCAATGGTAATACAACCAGTCTAAGCTGACCTCATATCCTTATAAAACTTCGAGCTATGTTAGGCCAGTTCAAGGTCCATCGACGGTACTTACAAACGGCAACTCGTAGTTTCTTTATTTTACATAGCATTTTAAAATTGTCTATTTGGGAAATATGAGTACCTATGTTGTGATTGCCCAGAGGTTAAGGCCTCACCGCACCTCTCATGCTTAGGATTGTCGGTTTACATCTGGGTTTGAAATTTTTATATTATATCCTTTTTTTTTTTTAACCGACGACAAAAAAGGAGGTTCTCAATTCGACCGTATATTTATTTTTTATATTTTTTTTATATCCTGAACAATCTAAGAAAGAAGCCTCGACTTACAGCCATTATAAGTCCAAAATTGCAAGCTCACCTTGAGTAAGCTTGTTGGCAATGCTCGAACCTTGTCTTTAGGAGAACAGATGTTTTACCAGTAGTAGACTGAAGTGGGACTGGGCAGGTCATGTATGTCGGATGCTGCCAAAGCTGTGGGCTCGTGTTTCTCAAGACTGAAATCCTGATATAGCTAAACGAGGTCGCGGCAGGCCAGGAGGAGATGGCGTGACGCTTTGGATGGATTTCTGATGAATTAGCTAAGCTAAGAGAAAAGTGGGAGGAATGGGGAAGGCCTTAGCCCAAGAGTGGGACAGTTAAGGTAAACTAAAAAAATCGGCCACTTTTCCCTATTTGTTGGCTTTGGGTCAACAAGATGCTGATAACCATGGGATGTCCTCAGGGCTCAGTGATAAGCCTGTACGTATGGAATTTGGGGTACGATGATTTTCTCGCGATTCCGCTTCCTTGCGATTGCTCATTAACCGGGTATGCGGATGATGGGCAGCTGATCATTCAGTCAAGTACTCGGGCTGGCCTTGAGAGTTTGGCTGAGACTTCCCTTCGTTTAATATCTCAGTGGGGTGATCGGAACCGTCTTACCTTCGCACCGCATAAAACCAATCAACTTATGTTGAAAGGTAACCTTAAGTCTTGGTCTAGTATAAGGTTTAATCAAAGACCCGGGTCCCCCGGGTCCCGGGTCTGTTAATAAAAGATTTTTTTTTTTTTTTTTTTAATAACGTTCCCGTTAAAAAAAACAGTCTGTATGCTACCTCGGTATGGTATTAGAAAATAACTTTACATTTATTGAGTTGAAGTGGAAATTATGTTTTTCTTACTCCTACGCTGTCTTTTCTGATTAATTTCGTTGCGGGACCCAAGACAGTTTAATCGTTTCTCTGGGACTCGTCGAGCTTCATTGTCTCGGCGTTTTTTCTGGTGGTCGCCACTGTTGATTCTGGCTTACAGAAGTTACAGTGGTTTGGGCATAGTGTGGCGGGCTTGTCCAAGATGCTTATACTGTGAAAATTAGAAGAGTGTAGTAGCTCTAACCGTTTGGCTGTAAAATCTGTGTAAAAGACGACAAATAGACAGACAGACAGACATATGTACCTACACGTAAGTGACAGCAATAGGGCTTCGTTTGGACCCTTCGTTACGGATCCCTAAAAAGAATATTTACTGGCTGGCATTACAATTTGCATTACCGAGATATTATAACACCATACAGTACAGTACCAACGCGATTTGACGTCGTAATACTGCGGTTCGCAATATAAGGCAAAAGACAAAGTTTGTCTCGGAATTGCCCGTGGTACTTGCAATATGGCAAGTTAACAACTATCGTAACAGATGTTCGCTAGCTACATATTACTTCGCCAGATACAAAATATTTGTTTGCCAGCTTTGAATAGATAGGCTGGGAAACTGACGAGGTTCGAGTTATATGGGTTTATAATTTGCGAAATCGCTTGGAATGAGGAATTGATTTTATTTAGGTACTCAATAACTGCACCCGTTGTAATGCCACATATTTTTTTTATTTCTATAGATTTTTTGACACAGAAAACGTTGCTTGTCCTCAAAAGACCTTAACATAGTTTCATCACAATCTGATCAATGGTTTAGGAACGCATAGAGGACCAATAAAATTAATGTTTGTATGTCTATTAAGCACTAAGCTGCATGGTCCTCATATACTTGTATCATAATGTGAATGCGAGAACTATGTATGTCGTTATATTCATGTAGATTTTATGATTGTCTGGCAGTTTGAGTATTTTTGCGGCCTATCCAAATGTCATTACTTTAATATTGTTCGTCTTTTCGTTGAGCGCCTCAAAATTCTGAGTTGAGCTTCACGATAACTGACAAATACTTGCACTGTCGGGACAGGTCCACTCGAATTTTCGTGTTGCTTTCCTCAAAAGCTCATCGTACATGGTTCTCATATGATTTGACCAGTACATATTGTATGGATTTGAACACTTTAAAAGGGACTTTGACCTCTGAGTTTGTTTCGGTGTTTCTTCTCAGGATAGTAAGCTAGGAAACACCGGCTTCATCTAGCTAAAATTGACAAAAAAAAATGTTGACGTGTAAAAGTGTTGTTACACCCTACTTAAATAAATAAAATCATATATCATTTATACAAACATTCATTTTTATTTATATCCTACTAATATTATAAATGTGAAAGTTTGTGAGGATATTTGTTACTTCCACGTAAAAACTACTGAACGGATTTTGATGAAACTTTACGGTAATATTGCTTATACATCAGAATGACACATAGGCTATAATTTATAATGGGAGGAAGTACTAATACCACGCGGGCGAAGACGCTGGCAGAAGCTAGTAGATATTTGTACCTATAGTAGATATGTAAATACATAGATTAAAACTTTATGGACAACTAATAATTATTGTGAAAAGGCGGACTTGATGCTTTAGACATTTTCTAATAGTCGACCTTAGGGCGGTACAGAGACGGAACATGACAGGTGAGCTTATGGGAAACAATAATCAGAAAAAAAATTGCAAAAATACATACATACTCGTACATCAAAATTAACAATGTTACTGAGAAAAAGGAATCATGGCTGTGATGGTTCTCAAATGTGTACACGTGCCTTCAACATAAAAGAAAACCATCTGTTTAGTGGGAGTGCATTCTAAAGGGATATTGCTTGGACAGAGGATGAGGAGTGGATAAACGCAGAGTGGTGAGAGGAACATTGCAGGAGCATCGCAGTAAGGGTCTGGCAGACCCCTGCGCTCGCCCCATTGGGAGAATATCCATGAGGATTTTACCTTTAATACTATTTTTAATTAAGTTTTTTTATTTGTTCATAGCAAATTGAAAACTCGTGTCTTTCTCCTTACATTTCCTGTTAAATAAATTAAAGTTTGCTGTTTATGATGACCCGAAATATATCAACGCTTGCTTGCTTGGAAACACATTGTAGAGTGAATTCCCTTTAAACATAATCATAATTTTTGGATTTGTGAGATTGGGTGTGTCCTACGTTGTTGGATTACTTCAATTTAAGTTTACAAAAACATGTGATTTTAATTATTTTATTTAATTTTAGTGGAAAAGCTTTATTAATTTTACATATGAAATAATAACAGCAAAGGTATAGTTAATTATGGATAAAAAACATACTATATTATGTTTCAGATAAATTTGCAATAAAGTACATTGACCTTTCCCTAATAACTCTTCGTAGGTACCTGAACAATTAAATATAAATAGTTTTTCATTATTAGACAATGTTAAGGATCACGAGAGATGTTGATTCGGGACAGCTTTGAGTCATTAATTCCGTTTTTCAAATTAAAAATGTTAATAAATGTAGGTGGGTCAATGACCGTTATTGCACGTTTATTTGGAACAACCTTTAATAATTTGACTAAGTTTTGCAGACAAATATCTAGATGCTTCTTATATCATTAAGGTAAACTCGCCCTTGTTCTTTGTCGCTGGATAGTTAATTTTTTTTGTGACGGAAAATGAATATAAGACAGTCAGTAGCTCTGCTATTGAATCTAATTCAGCCCAATTTTACTCAACTCTGCTGCGAGCTGTCATGGTTGTTTCGGCATATTGGCCATTAACTTGCTTATGGACACTTTTAGGATTTGTGGGGTCTATTTAATAAAACATATAGGTGACAATCTGAAAATCCGATAATTTTGTTTTCTTTCATCCATTTTCCGTTTCAGTAAACATCACCTTTCTCCAAAAATAACAATCATCATGTAAGTTTATGGCTACATAACAGTATAGTAATTATTATTGCCAGTGTGTTATATTTAACAAGCCCAGTTTTATTGGTTGCCCCCAATATACAAAAGGTGCACAAAACGTGTGTCTATACTTGTAAATCAAAATAAATTGGTCTGGTTTAACTTAAATCTTGGTAACAACAATAACAGTTACGTAAAATTTTACTTCAAGGTTTTTTAGCTGCGTAATTTCCGGGTAAAAAAGTCTTTGTATAATTATATGTATGTACGTAGTTAAATAAATAAAATAAATAAAAAATGTTTATTCATCTCCACAAATTACACATTATATACGAGGACAATCTTAAAGTTAAATATACAGGTTGACAGTTACGTAAATGTAATTTGTAGGAGATCTGGAGTCTAAACTAAGCCTAGGCCCGGTTAGGTTAAGGGTTTTTATATTTTTTCGTTTAAGTGCATATTTATAAAGTTATTAAAGTATTTTATAAGTATTTTATAAATCCTACTATACTGTTACAAATGCTAGTTTGGATGTATTTGTTACTAATTCACGCCAGAACGTCTTTGAAGTGAAAACTTCTTTAGACGCGTAGGGCATTTTTGAGATTGGAAAAAACAATTGAACTCGACCGACACCGTCTGACCGCTATGCGATTCACTACAAGAGTACGCGTCGTACTTTCGTAGCGGATCGCGAGACGCGTTGGCTATTTTTGTTCAAGTTTTCACTTCTGTCGGCACACCTAGAGTGCCACTGTTTTTTTTATTTTTTTAACCGACTTCCAAAAAGAGGAGATTCTCAATTCGTCTGTATGTTTTTTTTTTTTTTCTTTTTTTTTTTTTTGTATGTATGTTACCCGATTTCTCCGTCAGTTGTGAACCAATTTTCAAAATTCTTTTTTCATCCGGAAGAATATACTCCCGAGGTGGTCCCATATAAATTTTATCGAAATTGCTTCAGCGCTTTTTGGGAAACTGAAGAAAAACGGAAAATACGTGTACCTCGATGACGTTTTGGTGTTCTCCAAATGTTTAAATTCCACGTTCCATTATATTGGGGTTTTTAGTTCTGGGGTATAACAACTAAAAAGTGAAAAATAAAAAACTTTTTTACAAAAAAAAACAACCGACTTCCAAAAAAAAAAATACACTTGTTTTTTTTGTAAAAAAGTTTTTTTATAACACTACATTATGGCATTTTAGCAATATCGGCTCTAATTGTAGGTACGACAAAAAAGTCATATCTCCCAATTATCTACGTAAACAAACTTGGACTTTATTAATTAGAGATAAGGAAAATTATTGTTGAGCAAACACGAGTGGGGCGATAGTTTGAATTAGTTTGTATATTTGATCGGTGGTCGCTAACATGCTATGGAGGTACGCATAAAGCGATTGCCAAGACTTTGAAACTCTTTGATTAGATTTTGATACATATATTAATCCACTGGGATTTACTTTAGGGTTGTACTCGTATGTCCTGTGAAAGTATTTTGACTGAAATTATGATAGCTTTTTCATAAATTGTATTTATTTTTGACACCATCTAATTGTCCACCAAAAATGAGTGTCTACTTCAAAAGAAAGTTAATTAGTAAGTAACTACTCGTATAATATGTAGAAGTAATGTGTTTTTACGAACAACTCAAGTAATATTATCAAGTAATATTTACATAAATTTTAAGCATTTAATTGTTAACAAATTCTTAACTGAAAAAAAAACTATTTTATAGGTTTTGTTTTAATTTCCCTTAAAATTAATATTTTTTTCATCTTCTTAAAATGTTTTTTTTTGTTTATATTTGTTGCACTTATTGGACAACACAGCAGTCACAGATAATTTAACTTAACCGAACCAAGGCTAGTGCCACTATAGTTTATTCTTGCGTCTAAGGTAAAGTGCGGCAAATTCAAATAGAATAAAGTGAATATTTACAGAGATACCAATGATTGGAGGAAAACATCGTTTTCGAAAATTTTCAAGCGTTTTACAACCATCCAATTTTTTCAGCCGAACATTCAGATTTTCACATTTGCAATATTAGTAGAAGTAGAGAAATGCGTGAGGGGAGACTCAAGGGAGACGCCTTCACGCCCCTAACAGCTACCGCTGGAGACTCCCCAGGCGTCAGGAGACGCAAAGCGACTTCCAGCCACCGTAGGCGCGGGCTTGTCGACGGCGAGTAATGGGTAGCTTGCTGTCCGATAAGAACTAGGCCCTAGTCGACGGCGCGTAGTGTTCCACGCGCGCCTCAAAGAGATGTCAGCAAAATCTGACGAGATCCGTCGGGACCGATGCCAGTCTGAATTTGCCTATTTGCACCCTTCACTCGCGAGTCCGGCTCGCACTGGGCCGGTTTTCAAAAAGTACCGACGTCAAAAATGTCTCACGTCCAAAGACATCTTAGTCGAACTTCTCAAGTAGCGTGTACCAATTTCACGCGGAGTTTGTCCAATCGTAGCTAGCTGAAGCCGTAATTATGTTCGCAAACACCAAGTTGGATGGCCTATTGCTTACTAGTTGCGAGTTTCCCTCGTTCATATAATGAACTAACGTGTCGGCCACATCTTCGTTATAATAATTAGTCCTGTTCGTCAGGTCTTTTTTGTTAAGGTGGACGACAGAGTCTGTTTTATACGGTGAATTTTATTCGCATATTACGGAGTTTTTTTTAATTTTGGGCATATTTTAGGACTCAACATCGCCCTTCACTAATAAAAATTATTTAAAAATGTATCATGTCACCAATCGTTTGAAAGAACTTTCTCCAATAAAGTTATATATTATTTTTTGTTTCTGTGATAAATAATATACATACGAGTATACTAACTAGATATAAACAAGATAGTCGCGACGCTCACTTATGTGTTCCGACTGTCTGCGACAGTTTAGACACGCATAATCGTCACCATTCCAGCCGAAAGACGTCCACTGCTGGACATAGACCTCCCCCAAGAGTTGCCACAAAGACCACCGGTCTGTGTGGCAACTTTTGGGGGAGGTGAGGTCAAACGCACAGGACCGCCTGTCCATCTCGCAATCAGCAGATTATTGCAACCTTCACCAGGTCATCGGTCCGGTTTGTAGGAGATCTTCCAGCGATGCGTCTTTCGATACGCGGTTGCTACTCCATAACCTTTTGGCCTCATCGATCATTCTGTGAGCAATGAGCCCAGCCCACTGCCACTTAAGGTACTATTAACTGCCAATGACCTTGAGTGGTTAGTTTGCGTGTTCTGAGCTCACGTAATGCGTCGAACGTTCACGGAGCGCTGTCCGAAGAAATTAAACGCATTATTCATTTATTATACATAAAAAAAGTATTACACACACGAATAGTTAAATATAAATAGTTAAATTATCTTGAAAATGGTGCAAGTTTCATTAAAATACGATTTATAGTTTTTGCGTGATTCTCAATTTTTTATCTGCGTTAGACATAACTTTACAAATTAATTACACTATGTTATAAAAATATAATTTCAAATATTTACATATCAAATTACGACAGAAATTGTCCAAAAAAACATATATTTTGTTCAAAGAATTAAGACTAGTCATTTAGACGTGATTTCAATTAAAAACCATTAGAAGTCTTATAACTGCACTTTTTTTTTTTGTGGGTTGGGAAATCATCCAATGACTTCTCCCGCTCTGGGTGGAGCGGGAGGGCGTGTCAGACTCTTACTGACTATAACCCACCCCTGTTCCTACCCTGCCTGAGTGCCCAGACGTGTACTCATTTTCAGAATTTATCCGCTACCCAAGCAGGCACCGGCCACGATGGGCCCTGTCAGTGGTGGCTGACACTCATCTTTTTGAGGCGCGCGTGGAACACTACGCGCCGTTGACTCATGGGCCTGGTGCTGATCGGACGGCGAGCTATCCACTGCTCGCCGTCCACAGGCACCTTAAGTTTCGCCGTCCGGAGGCACCTTAAGTTTGGACATTCTCCGAGCTATGTCGGTATCTTTATGCCTAGGGGTAGCGGATAAATTCTGAAAATGAGTTACCGCACCCCTGGGCACTCAGGCAGGGAAGGAAAAGGGGTGGGTTTTAGTCAGTAAGAGTCTGACACGCCTTCCCGCCCCACCCAGAGCAGGAGAAGTCATTGGATAGTATCACACCCACACAAAAAAAAAAAAAATGTCGGTAACTTTAAATCTGCTGCGGATATCCTTATTTCTGATTTGATCACGCAACGAAACTCCAAACATAGCCGTCTTTATTATCAATTGGGTTAAGCCTTGTGATGAGGCCCATTATGACCGACCACAATTCAGTGATATATGACATCATTGGCAGCACGCACTGGTCATATAGACTTTCGCCTTGATACAAGTAGTATGTAAGACGAGAAGATACCGCGCAGCTTCCTGTCCAGATAAATGTAATTGTCTACGACATTCAGTGTAGTCTCCGATTTTGTTGTCCAACGTATAACATGTTGTGTATTTACTATGACCTTTGTTTTATCCATGTTCATTAGACCCACACGTACTTTCAAACTCACTAATTTCTATAAATAAACTTTATCTAACGAAATTTTCCCCAGCAAAAGTTAAGCAGCTGTCAGAATTGAGATTTTATTTAGCTTTGTGGTCGAAACACTAGCTAGTTAATGGGGTTAATGGCTGAGGTAAACACTTGAGTGCACTTCACCGGGGGAGGCTATTCTCACTTAAAATATTACCCTTTCAGGATTACACGTAAGTCTTGTGGTAACTGCGGTCGACTGATGTTTTAAACGTTAATGAGTCTCGGATATCTTTCACGCTTTGAAAAAGAATTGTGTTTTGGTATATTTTTATTAGAAAGGATTTTACGGTGTGATTAAATAAGAAGCAAAGTAAGATGATCTGAAAATTATAATTTGCTGCGCGATTTATGAATATTTCCTAATTACACAAAAAACCTTTTTTACAAAAAAAATAATTTCTGAAGTCGGTGTTTATATTTATTTCTTCGTTATTTGACACCGATTTCCGAAATTAAAGTTATTTTTAAATTTTTGGTGTATTTTCTTTTCTGGAAGTCGGTTGTTTTTTTTTTTTTGTAAAAAAAAAAATATTTTTCACTTTTTAGTTGTTATTCCCCAGAACTAAAAACCCCAATAACATGGAACGTGGAATTTAAACATACTCGTGATTGGAGGTAACCAAAATGTCATCTGTGTATAGATATTTTTCGTTTTTGTTCAGTTTTTCAAAAAGCACTGAAGCAATTTTGATAAAATTTATATGAGACCACCTCGGGAGTTTAAACTCTGATTTTCAAAATTCTTGCACATTCATTTAGAAATCGATTCACAACTGACAGAGTAATCGGTCAACATACTGTAAGAACCCTAGCCCTCTTGTGGCTGTAGGGCTCCTTACTAAAGAAGCACGACGACGTTATCGGGGGCGTCGCGTAGCACTCCAACTCGATGGCACGGTGCGAGAGGACTGTGTGGATGGGATCTATCTACGGGGAGGACAAATTATAGAGCTGAGGGCGACTTCAATTAATTATATTCTTGATAATATTTCATAACACCATTTTAGCCCACACGTTCGGGCTTGCGGATCCCCTCTCTCTCCCTGACACAAACGTCATGCCTAACATTTTTTCTAAGTTAATTTCAAACGGCTTTTCAAGAGTTTCTAGAAACTTCCAACCTGCCAGTCGGCAAGATAAGGTTGCCAACATAAGGTTGTCACATGAGCTACGCCCCTATGAATAGAAGCGCAAACGCTAGTAAGTCTTCTATTCAATTAAATATTTGAAAAGCCGATTGAGGCCTACCTAATCCTACTGGGAAAGCCCTACCTCTGTGAGGAATTTGGAGATGCAGAAGTCCATCTATAGATAGCCTATTCTGCACCCCGAGTAATGTGGTCAACTTTCTTTTTATTAATTTGAGCCATTCGGCACACCACATGTCCTGGCAATGCACATGGCTTCAGTGAGGCAAAACCTCACTAAAAGCCACACTGCTCTGCTAAATTTTCTGACCTAAGATGGGCATCTAGTTAGCATCTACCCAGAAAGGGTTTACAAAAATAAAATTCAAAACTGTAATAGTTTTAACTCCATTGGACGCTTTATGAAGACCAGGAGAAAAACGACCACCGTTATGAACACCTACTCACTGTTCCTGAACTTCCCCCAGAGTGCTCCATAAATATAACTTGAAAAATACTCTCTAAATTAATCATTCATAAAAATTGTCATGGGCTCGGTAATACCATACAGGATCAACTGGACCCCACTTTGCGAAGGCATTATACCCCATAAACAAAGCTGGTATAAACCGACAACTTACCCGTACATCTTTCCCTAGGAGAGAGGATCGCAATCCACACAGTCCTCTCGCACCGTGCCATCGAGTTGGAGTGCTACGCGACGCCCCCGATAACGTCGTCGTGCTTCTTTAGTAAGGAGCCCTACAGCCACAAGAGGGCTAGGGTTCTTACATGTGGTGGAGGCGCCGGGTAGCACTCCAACTCGATGGCACGGTGCGAGAGGACTGTGTGGATGGGATCTATCTACGGGGAGGACAAATTATAGAGCTGAGGGCGACTTCAATTAATTATATTCTTGATAATATTTCATAACACCATTTTAGCCCACACGTTCGGGCTTGCGGATCCCCTCTCTCTCCCTGACACAAACGTCATGCCTAACATTTTTTCTAATTTAATTTCAAACGGCTTTTCAAGAGTTTCTGGAAACTTCCAACCTGCCAGTCGGCAACATAAGGTTGTCACAATACTTAGATAAAAAAATAAAACAAAAATAAAAACATACATACAGTCAGTTAAAAGTGTCGTCGCAGATTCGCCACATCACTTCATTAAACGCTACGTACCGGACTACAGACTGCCATCTACAAACTATAATGCCGTTATCTGACAAAATCACATTTTAATTTACGCACAAAAAAAAATTTAATGGGAATTTTATTTATTTATTTCAGAATCTATTGATAGTACAAAAATATTGCTGAGACAGATCGATAGAGACTTTAGCTTAAGGACAGCAGCAGAGTAGCTCACCTCTACGAACACATAACCTCTACAAGCATCAATCTACGCAAAAAGGGAAGCTTATTTTATCAGTATCCATACACCTGTACTTCTGAGGACCTAAAAAACGTCATTAATACTACTATTGGCGTAGTGAACTGGTTACTAGGTCAATCTGCCTGGCCTTTTCCCAACTATCTTGAGGTCGGCTTCCAGTCTAACCGGATGCAGCTGAATACCAGTATTTTACATGGAGCGAGTGCCTATCTGACCTCCACTACCCAGTTGCTGGGTAATACAATACTCCTTGGTAAGACTAGTTGTCAGACTTTCGGGCTTCTGACAACCCGTAACGATTGTCAAAGATCCACTATTAACAGCTGGAACCAATGGCTTAACGTGTTGTCGAGGCACTGAGGAGTCTCGGTATGTAAAGGTGGTTGGGTCCATGGACCAACCCCGGCAAGCGTAGCCTATCCTGATGGATCGACCCGTGCGGCTGTTATTACTTTAGCCACGAGCTCCCACGAACTGGTTACTAGGTCCAACTCATTAAGTTAAAGAAATAATTTATATTTACTATCGTCAAGTAAATATGTTTGTTTTGTTGAATAAATTGAAGCATTACATTGTTTTATCAGTAGAATTATTGAGCACATCGCCTTTAATGAATCCTGATACTGTAATGCTGAAATATAACAGTTTTATTTGTGCAATTGATTACGGCCTCCAAGGTGTACAGATGACATGGTGTGGTTCACGGGTAGCCGATGTGTTTGAGACGCACATAACCGGTCGTTGTGGCTCCCGGGGGAGACCTTCCAGCCAGTCTAGCTGGACGCCATTCGGCTGAAATTATGCTGATGATGATGATGATGAACCCAGTATGATCATAATGACAAACAGTCATGGAGTTCTATATCGGGTGTAACAAGAGAGTTTCCGACGCCAAAAGCCACGTTTATATTCTACACATTATTTGGATATTTTTTTTCCAGTAGACCATACCTGAGAATCCACTGGTTTGGAGATATTAAAGGCCAAAAACATTACCTGAATTTTGTTTTTTTTTTTAAACAAATTACGCATTTGAAGTTACAAAAACGCAATGAATATCAAACATATCCGACAAGTACCTACGCGGCTTAGAGTGAAGGGGCGGAGCTTAAATACGCTTGCCTGGGTTCACGTTACATTGCGTGCAATAAAAAAATGTCTTTTGCTCATACCTATAAATATAAGTCATTTCCCAGCAATATTTGCGCAAAGCTACTTTGTCAGATGTACAGTATGCATAGTTGAAGGCTCTGTGATGTGTCTTTGTTCACCCTCTATAAATCGAAATCCTGACAGCGATAATGACTGTTAAGGGTCAACTACCGGCCAAGTGGTGCCCTCATTGAATAAAAAATCGTGGCATAGCACAGAAAATAAATATTAAATCAGTCAGAAACGGCCGTTCTTATTACTTTTGCCTACTACTTTGGATACGAAACATTCTGAGACCTGTTTTAACAACGTAAAAATACTTTATTCTCTTTGTAACAAACGTGACGTTGAATTCTTTATTATATACTTTCTTTGCTTTGCTACGATTTTTTATTTAATGAGGGCGTCACTTGGCCGTTAGTAGGGCCTTAAAATAATAAGGCATTGAACACGTAATATTTCGGTAACGCATGTCAATCTCAGACATTTTGACATTTCGGGGGTTGTTATCGCCAAATGACGCTGATAGAAGATAATTTAAAAAAAGAAACGACAGTCGTGATATCACCATTTTCCAGACGTCAATAACTTCTCAAGTAAATAACTTATTCAAAAATTGCGTCTAGGTCCACAGAAATTTACATAACAATCCCACGATTGCCTATAAACTAGATGAGATTTCTAAAAAAAACTCATCTCTCACAGATTAAACTTAAATATTGAATAACTTAAGTACCACCGATCCTATCATCCAGATTTCCAATATCAGATCTTTGCGGTCTAAGAAATGATATTATTCAATCTGAGAAGAAAAAGTTTCAAATGGAACTTATCGAAAAGCGTTGGAGGCTCTCTTCTTTTATAATGAATTTGATTTTGAAAAATCTTAGTCTGAAAATAAATATTCTTTGTAGTTTTTGAATTTGAATAAGCAAATTTTATATCAAAGAAAAAATATTGGGTTATGTTATTGTGAGCAATTGAGTATTTAACGTTCAGCATCGAAATAACGACCATTGTTACAAGTCAACTAATAGGTATTTAAAACGATAAATAGTTGACCAGAACACAATTAAATTATCTTCGGACTATTTCACATAGAATAGAGTAACAATACAATTAAGTTGTAATTAAATTCATGATTTTGTAACACCACGTGTTTGAGATAGATGTGTTGTACTAAGCTGCCCAGTGGTCGCCAGATACAGGGCAAAATACTTCAAAAACTCAGGTGACCTCCGTGAGATAGTTAGTAACACCAGGGCGCTGCTCGCCTTCTTTGAGGAGTTGGGGTGGATCGAATAACAAACATGTCCCACCTGTACGCAAAATACGCACTTTGGATGTGGGGTATTGGACACCAGGTCAACATACAATACAATACAAAGGTCAAAAAGACGTCCAAGGACAGGTGTAACATTTTCTATGAAATCTCGTGCTTTACAGTTTGCATTGTCGCGTCGTCGCACCTGCCTGCGGAAACCTCAGTGACATAATTTTATCATGGAAATTATAGAAGTTTTTTACAATGAAGCAACCGATCATCGACGTCAACAAAAGAGGCTTACCATAATCGCTTCACCGCATCATTTATTTACGTATTATTGGAAATGTGGAGCATATAATATCATAATTATTGTATAGACCACTTACAAATTAATCAAGATTAACAGAACAGTAAAATTAATTAATCAACTCCAATTAATTATCAATAATGAATACCTTCAACCTATGGTAAGGAAACCAAGCAGTTAACAGAGGTATAGTATGTTTAAATGGCTGCTTGCACCAATTCTCCGGTGCAGAGGGTTGATGACAATCTATTGATGGACTGAATTGTTGTATTATATCCGATGGCGTAGACATTTGTAGGCAAGACAGTTGATTGGATCGTGTACTAGCCAGCCATTTAGATGTTCAACAATCGGTCAACTGATCAGTAATGTGTTGGTTTTGTTTACTGTTTACCTGCTGGGTGCTGGTTTGTGTGTAGTTTAATCAGCATTATGTTGTGTGGATGTGATGTCTGTGTCTATAAGACGGAAGAAATTTCAGTTGGTTTGCTATATCTTCGACAGTCTGCTACTTGGCATATTGCAAAAAAATATTTATCGCAAGCCCCTCCATATCCCAAAATGATATATTTACGTTACACGTTCGTGATTAGGTCACTGATATTTAAGAGCGTACCAAATTTCAGCTCAATCGGTCTAGAAGATTCAAAGCAAATTGGCGTTGACAGACGGACAGACAGACACACAAGTGATAATATAAGGGTTCCGTATTTTCATTCGGACGTTTGAAACCTTAAAAAGTGTAAGACTTCGACCATCACGACACTTGCTGTAATACGTTTATAGTCCTGCATGCAGTGCAGTGCAGTTATATTTCTCATTAATGACAGGAAATTCGGTCAAGCCTGGTTTTTCAACAATCGATCAAACTGATCAGATATGTGTGTGCCTTGTTTGCTGTTTACCTCTAGGTGCTGGTTTAGTAGGTGGGTTTAATCAGCATTATGTTGTGTGTATTTGATGTTTGTGTCTGTCAGCCGGAAGAGATTTCAAATGATTTTCTGTATCTTTGATAGTCTGCAACTTGACGAACCGTAAAAAATATTGACCGCAAGTTGGTGTTGCCTGCCACTACAAGTCGTTTCACAGATGTATTTTCTCAACGTGCGATATTATGTCTTAAAAAAGATAGAATTCAGCATTGTGCGCTGGACGCTGTTTGATACCGAGTTATTGGAGGATTAAGACGTCTGGACACAGTTCCAAACCAACGCGTTGGTTCGGACTGTGTCCAGGTTATGCCATGTATTCTTCTCCAGCTCCACAACTCGAGCTAGTACTAACATAATATGGAGATTCAATATCACCCGAGACCACGAGCTGGTCTGGTTTTTTAACTATTGACTTGTGGTCTCCTGTACCAAACGCAACAATCCTAAGATAATGAAACCCCATCAATTTCTAAGCAGCTATTTATACCTGCAAACAGGTATCTGCATTAGGCAACCATATGTTTGGTTCATATTGAAAGCAGTAGATACGACAAAAACTAATTATTTCCATAATACAAATTGTTTCATAAAACTCAAAAGCTATGCCTACCGCAAGTGTAAACTCAATCTAAGTCATAACATCAATTCAAAACCCAACATAGTCACAGTAATTTTACACCGGACCACAATAGGGAGACATTACGTAAACGCACGCGTTCCCCGTTAAATTCATCAATGCCCGGATTGAATAATCGTGCCGGTCACCTGCCAATTACCCCAACCAGTTCGGATGCAATTTATTGTAAAAGCCCACGGCACATCTATTATACGCCTCTTTTTCCAATATGAAGAATTTTGCGCTTCAATGGAGGTCCGGGCACGTTTAATTTCAGTGTTGAATTTTTCCGCCGAAAATATATTGAAAGGAGAGTGATGGAAGACTGAGTAAGGAACGAGTAATCGTGTAAATAAATATAGGTATGTGTAAGGAAATACGTTATAAACGGTTGATTATTTATTTGATAGATCTGCTGTTTAGTTAATTTGAGAGTAGGTATATATTTTTAGTTGATATCGATATACATGCCGTTTTAGGAAGGTTCTGTTGTAACAAAGTTCTCTATCGTTCGACACCCATTTGTTATCCAGACCCTTGGTGAATGAGAGCTAGGCCAAGTGCAAGTCCAACTCGCGTTATAATTTTTTTTTTTAAACCATAGCCTTCATAGAGGTCCATCTGTAATCTATCAGTAAAAAACTAAATTCTATATTTTTTAACAAAATTGTTCTCTGTAGTTTCGGAGATCGGGGAGGGGGCGGGGGGTCAATCTCAGTCTATTTACTTAAATAACTTTAAAGATATTTATTTTAAAACTATGAATGAATACCTACCTATGAAACCCTGTCAATATACCCTTCATTTGAAATGTCAAACGTTGTAGTTTGAACAATTTTATTTTTAAAATTTTCGATTTGTACCGCAATAGTGACCCTTATGTAAATTCCAAATGTATTTATTTTAACACAATTTGTCCGAAGTAAATTGGCTGTGACAGACGGACAGACGAACAAACAGACAGAATCACAGACAGACACACGAGTAATCCTATATGAGTTCCGTCTTTTCATTCGGACGTTTGGAACTCTAGAAAGTATATGAATTCTATTGCTACGACATCTGCTGTAATGCGTTACAGGGCTGCATGTAGTGCAGTATAGATACACCTAAAATGAAAGGAAATTCGTTCCAACCAGGTGTCAGTTTGAGTGGTTAATCAGTAAGAGTCTGACACGCCCAGCCCGCTCCACCCAGAGCGGGAGAAGTTATTTGATGATATCCCACCACAAAAAAAAATCAGCCAAGTGCGTGTCGGACTTCGCACTTTTAAGGTGTTGTACTTACTTGTAAATGAGGGAAATATCAAAAAAAAATCTGTGTCTTAAAATATACGTAAAAATAAACATCATTCATCATTCTCCTGCCCTTATCCCAATTTATTTGGGGTCGGCGCAACATGTCTTTTTCTTCCATACTCCTCTATTAGTCGTCATCTCGGTAGTCACCCCTTTTTTACCCATATCCTCTTTCACACAGTCCAACCATCGTTTCTTAGGCCTTCCCCTACTCTTATAGCCATCCACATCCATACACAAGACTTTCCTCACGACATTTTCTTCATTCCTCCGCATCACATGCCCATACCACGACAACCGATTTCCACACAACTTTTCAGTCAGCGGTGCCACTTTCAGACTTCCTCTTATATACTCATTCCTAATTCTATCAATGCGCGTAACACCACACATCGCTCTTAGCAGTCTCATCTCAGCTACATGCAATTGCTTTTCATTCATCCCTTTTGTGGCCCAACATTCTGAACCATACAAGACAGCAGGTCTGACCATTGTTTTATAAATCTTCCCCTTAAGTTTTAGGGGAATGCGGGAGTCACAGATAGTCCCGGTGACCTGCCGCCATTTCATCCATCCAGTGTTAATTCTGTGCTTAACAGTCCGATCTATTTCGCCATCGCTTTGCACGAGTGAACCGAGATACCGAAAATCGGAGCAGACTGGGAGAAGCGCGCCATCTAGCACTACAGCTTCAGAACTGAATACGTAATAATAAACATTATCAACAAATTACAAGTTTATATGACAATAAAAGGAAAGTGGGGAAGGGAAGTTAATAAAATCTTTTATAATTTTTGGGACAGACGGACATGTGAGTGACAGCAATAGGGCTCCGTTTGGATCCTTCGAGTATGGATCCCTAAAAAAGAATTAAAGACTTGATGCTCCTAAAATGGCCAATCCACTACACGGGCCGTGAACCCAAGGAGAGTGGCCAACAAACAAAAATTAAGACCGCAAACTTTTTGCAGAGAGAGAATCCGCTATATTACCAACATATAATCCCATGGTTAGCCTCATAAAATCTTTTAGTCACGTCCTACGACACCCACGGGAAGCCACGAGTTAACGTGTTCAAGCCTGGTACCGAGAAACCCCCTAACTACCCTGTAATATAACATCCAATATAAGAATCCGACGACGAAGGAAAAACATGATAGATATTTTTTCTAACGGACGAGTGCTTATGAGATCCTCCTTATAATATTAGTTTTCCGTCATATTTGACTCAAGGGGGCGAAATTGAATCTTATACGGCAACTTTGCCTGGATCGATTTCAAACTTCAAAAGTTTCTAAGGTGAAAACTGTCGACCTATTTTATAATACTCACCCTAGTTTTGCATAAACAACACTATTAGTTCCAAACGCTTCCTGAATTAAACATAATTTATCCTCCTTAACCTCTAAATTCGAAGACGTGTCACGTTTCAGCATCTGTCAGTTCCCGTTGACAGGTGGCCATCGTGTAACTACAGACTTTGTCAGGTTCCGGGTGTATAAACCTTATCACAGGTCTAAAGACCTTGTCTAATGTGATAATAACGGTTTAAAACGCGTGAATCGGGTTTTCGGCAATTTTTTTGGCAAGGCAATCTAGCGGAAAACTAGCGGCGTACATGAGAGCCGGTCGGGGTTTAAAGTTAATCACACTAATATTAAAAAGGCGAAAGTTTGTGAGTGTAAGACAGACTTTTGAAAATTGTGTGTAATTTGATCACTTACATTCTGTGCATCAGAAAAACGTCGATAGCCATATTCAGCAACATGGGCATTCTTCTGTTTCTTCTTCATCGTACCGTCGATTCCAAAATTACGTGTAATACCTTATGACCTTGTGTGGTTAGCTTGCGTGTTCTGTGCTGAGCTCACGTAACGCGTCGTACGTCCACCCAGTAATAAGATTCGCCCATCAAGGAGCACTGTCCGAAATTAGACACGTTATTAATTTATTATACATAAAATAACAAGTGTTATACTAAAACACGTATACTATAATATAAATAATTAAATTATCAATAAAATGATGAAGGTTTCATAAAAATACGCTTTATAGTTTTTGCGTGATTCTTAATTTTTTATCCGCGTTAGACATAACTTTACAAATTAATTACACTATGATAGAGAAATATTATTTCAAATATTCACATATTAAAATACGAAAAATATTGTCTAGAGGAACATGATTTTAGAAAGACACATTATTTTAAAAAGAAATAAGACTAGTCGTTTAGACGTGATTTTCAAGTAAAAATCATTAAAAGTCGAGTCAAGTAATGGAACATAATCAGAAAAGCTGAAAAGGCAAACAAAAAAAAAAAAAACTACTTATGTACGGACAAGAACATAATACTTTTACTCCGTGTCTACGATATAAAGTTATTATCAATAAGCATAGCATAGGAGGAGCTCATGGCAAAAGTAATAACAGCCGCACAGGTCGATCCATCAGGTTAAGCTACGCTTGCCGGGGTTGGTCCATGGATGGGTAACCATCTTTACATACCGAGACTGCGTGCCTAGTAAAGCACGTTAAGCCGTTAATCCCGGCTGTCAATCGTGGATCTTTGACAGTCGATATGGGTCGTCAGAAGCCCGAAAGTCTGACGTCCAGACTTACCAAGGGGTATCGTATTACCCAGTAACTTGGTTGTGGAGGTCAGATAGGCAGTGGCTCCATGTAAAATACTGGTATTCAGTTGCATTAGGTCAGACTGGAAGCCAACCCCAAGATAGTTGGGAAAAGGCTAGGCAGATTGATCAATAAGCATAGCATATCATAATCAACCTTATGAAGTTCCTACAGCTGGGACTCAGGCCTCCTCTCTAGGAGAAAGGATGGGTCGTAATGCAAGACATACGTGTATAGCAACTCGCACCGGGCCCGCGTGCCTTGTGCGAGTACATGAGGCATTGTGACATACGAGTACAGTACTCGTATGTCACAATGCCTTCAAATTTTTGATTCTACAAACTCCCGATTTCTTCACGATGTTTTCCTATACCGTTTTAAGCGCAGTGTTGATGAGATAAATTAAACACCCTAGTGTGTTCCGCCTAACCTTTTCCCAACTATCTTTAGGTCGGCTTCCAGTCTAACCGGATGCAGCTGATAACCAATATTGTACATGGAGCGACTGCTTATCTGACCTCGACATACTAGGGTGTTTAATTAATAATAATGGGTATTATTAATTAAACACCTTAGTATGAGGTGAATAGATACAGCAGTACTGCAGTAACTAACGGCGTCTGCTAGGTGTGATCCCTGCCATAGTCGCAGGTGTCTGCCCAGGGATCGTGGATAAATTCAAAACAGAGTTAGCGCGCCTGGGCACTCAGAGCAGGGAAGGGACAGGGGTGGGTTTTAGTCAGGAAGAGTCTGACATGCGCTCCTGCTCCACCCAGAGTGGGAGAAGTCACAGAAAAAAGTCGCAGGTTTATTTGAAAGAGTCACCGCTGCCCCTGGCACAGGTAACTGATGGAACACGGGTAGGTTTTAGTCAGTAAGGAGCCCTTGTTACTTATTTTATGATTTAATAATAATAATAAAATAAATAATTAAAATAATAATAATTTAATAAATGTTTTTTTATCCTTTTTATTTAACTATTTAAAAATGTAAATAATATGTATAATTATAACAATGAATAAACGGAATAATAATAAAGCCATTTAATCTCAAAGTATACTAATTTATTAATTAAATCTCATTCCCTTATATCTAAACCATTGCATGCATTTTATAATCATATAACTACATTAAATTAAACTAAAACATCTACATAATATCATAATTTCAATTTAATGTTTATTTTAAACCCTATTTCAATCTATTCATAATACCAATATTAATTTAGTAATAACAATAATACTTTAATAATTATCAATCTCCTGCCCTTATCCCAATTTAATATTATTTATTTTTATTTATAATATTTAATAATAGCAATAATAATTCCATTGTAACAATAATAATTCAATAATAATTTATTCCTTTAATCATAATTCATTCTAATACTAATACTTTGTTCATGTTTGATGATTACCAGCCAGAAAAAAAAACTGAGTAGAATAAAACAATGCCGAAAAATTTCAAAACCCGAGTCAGTAGTCACCTACAAAAGATAATCCCTCCTACATTCATCTTGCCGACTTACTCTTATATTTATCACAGGACTTAACAAAGGGAATCCCTAGTCACGGATTCACATACTACCGTCGCGTCGCTCGCCTTGATAATGAAGAGTAATTATTATATAAAAGAAGTCGTACCGTAAATGATAATACGGGAAAAATTCTACCTGGATTTATGAAAGTTCCGGATAATAGCATTTCGTGGCTGGTTGGACGAGCGAACGAATTTCTTGCTTCTTATTTTCAATTTCGCGGTGTTTTTGACTTTCATTTTTGACCGAGATTGTTTTATTTTTGAGAATTGCTGAAACAGTTTTGGGATTGGTAATTGCTTTTTGAGCTACTTATTCTTTTGTGGTCACATAAATTAGTGTAATAATAGGCTAGACGACTGAAATTATAATATTTTGGCCGTCACTTAAATAACCAAAAAGTATTGGACTCATATTTTTTTTTTGTCACGTAGGAGGAGGTCAGATAGGCAGTCGCTCCATGTAAAATACTGGTATTCAGCTGCATCCGGTTAGACTGGAAGCCGATCCCAAGATAGTTGGGAAAAGACTAGTCAAATGATGTTTTTTTTTGTGACGTAAACAAAAAAGCACCTTCCAAGTCCGAGTCGGACTAGCGCACAAAGAGTTCCGTACCATTATCTATAAAAACGGCAAAAAAATCACGGTGATAGTACCTATGGGAGCCCCGTAAAATATTTTTTTTATTCTGTTTTTTAGTATTAACACCTCAAGGCCCTGCGTCGACGAGAGGCGACAGCAATCAACACCGTCGTCAGGCCCCGCCGTCGCCATAAGCGGCGGCAGTTTCGCGCGCTTTAAAACTCTATTATTGCTAATAAGGAACGGCTTTACTCCGGCCCCACCGTCGCCATAAGGGGACGGTGGGGCCCGACGACAGTGCTGATCACTGTCGCCTCTCGTCGACGCAGGGCCTTGAGGTGTTAATTGTTTTTATAGCGGCAACAGAAATACATCATCTGTGAAAATTTCAATTATCTAACTATCACGGTTCATGAGATACAGCCTGGTGACAGACGGACAGACAGACAGAACGAGAGACGGACAGCGGAGTCTTAGTAATAGGATCCCGTTTTATCCTTTTGTGTACAGAACCCTAAAAATGAGGACGATAACAGTGCATTGAAATTTTGTGTAACATCACAGCTACGATAAAAAATGTACCACTTTTTACCTAGAAGTGACGTTACAAGCCCCAACTCTTGAAATTTTATGCGCTTTATCTTTATACTTTTTATTAGTTTTTAAGGCAGAAAATACGTGTCTAATATTTTTTTTATAATCTCACTTACGTTCTGAACAGAATTATTATATTTCTACCCAGAAATCATCCAAATTAAAGGAAGGAGGATTATTAATTCTTTTACATAAATTGCTGCAATGGGCTAGCCATTTTCCCAACAGTCCTCTTTCAATCCTAATTAATTTTAATAAATCCCCTCAGGTCCTGCGCGCGTCAAATGTCAACATCTGTCAGTCCCCGTTGACAGTCGGCCATCGTGTAACTACAGACTTTGTCAGGTTCCGGGTGTATAAAACTTGCCACAGGTCTAAAGACCTTGGATGATAGTAATAATAGCGGTTTAAAAAGCGTGATTCGGGTTTTTGGCAATTTTTTTGGCAAGGCAGACGGAAGTTTCTTGGTGGCGCACATGTGTGCTGCTAGACAATGAGACGTTAAACCTCATTTTACACAGAAATACATTTACAAAAGCGATATTTTGAACTATCTGACTACAAATTAGAGACACCTGGTTTATTACATAAAGTGGAATATTCAAACATAATAGCAAACTTCAAAATTGCGTAGGTAGATGATGGTCACATATAACAGAATATTAAATTCAACGCCAACGCGAACATGAAACTACTCTCACTTCCTTTATTAACACGTATTGTAATAGAACTATTTGGAAAGTTTCTCAGAACTTACCTTTAAGTTAATCTCGTTAATATTTCAGGTGATGAGTAAGCAGTAAAGCCTTTATTCCAAAACTATGCTTGAATATGTCTCGAACTTAAAAGAAAATTTAGCTATGTCAATCTGCCTAGCCTTTTCCCAACTATCTTGGTGTCGGTCTCCAGTCTAACTGGATACTTCTGAATACCCGTATTTTACATAGAGCGACTGCCTATCTGACCTCCACAACCCAGTTACCCAGTATCTGGGTTGTGGAGGTTCGGCAAGCAAAGCTTATCCTGTTGTTATTACTTTAGTCACGAGCTTCTCTAAAAAAAATGAAGCTTTGTATAATATTTTAATTAAATATTTTTTTGCTGTATCGTCGTTTTAATGCCTGCATGGGGGAGGACGAAGCTGCAACTTATCTACTACTAAGCTGTCCAGTGGTCACTATGTGCAGGGCAAAATACGGATACTCAGGTACCCTCCATAGATAGTCAGTACCTAACCATACCAGGAGGCTGCTGAGCCTCCTTGAATAGCTTGGGTGGATCGAATAACGAACCTGTCCGACCTGTAGGTATGCGAAAAACGTGCTAGACGTGGAGTTGCGAACACACATCGCTAATTTTTGTTAAACTGAAGTCTAACACCCCCTGCCAGCTTGGTTGCTTTTGTATAAGTGAAAAAATCACAGCAGTAGTATTTATAACGAAATTAATAAGAAAACTATCACGGCTAAGTTAGCTCTGTTGGTTTTAGAGTAGGTAATAGGCGCCCCTCTTATAAAATGTTTCTTCTTGTTAAATTTCGTACAAAATACAAAATTCTTGGAAAAAATTCCTTAGATGAAGTATGCCCTATGTATTTTTTAAATACCAATTTTTTTTATGGGTGGGAAATCATCCTTGTCAGACTTTTATTGACTAAAACCCACCTCTGTTCCTTCCTTGCCTGAGTGCCCAGGGGCGCGGTAACTCTGTTACGAATTTATTCGCGACTCCTTGGTATGCAGGCATCGGCCATGGTGGGCCCCGTCAGTGGTGGCTGATATCTGTTTGAGGCGCGCATGGAGCACTACGCGCCGTCGACTCACGGGCGTGCTGATCGGATGGCGAGCTACCCGTTACTCGCGTCTGCAGTGACCGTAGATCGTCCTGCGACCCCCGACGCCGAGGGCGTCTCATGTGGCGGCTGGGGCTGTTAGCGTGAGGGCCACTCCGTTGAGCCTCCCTCACCCGTTCCGCCTCCTCCTTCGCGAGCATTACTGCTTAGCAGAAGCAAGAGACTGCTTCCCAATCCCTCTCGCTTCGTACCATGGCCTGGACCAGAGCCGGCCGCGAGAGGTCGCTGCCGTCTATCGCATCCACGACAAGTGGGACCGATCTCCACCGTATGCTCCACCGTGTCCTCTGGGCGATCCGCACAATGCGGGCGTTTCCTCCCGCCTTATCCGACACAGAAACCTCTCTAAACAACCGTGTCTGGTGAGGAATCTTGCGCGTGGCCTGACACGCGTTTTTTTGGTAATTTGCTATGGCCTCCTTAAAAAAGCTTTATTCCTACGGTAAAACCAGTATCTAAAATATAGCCCGCATGATGGATTACGGCCCACACTCTCTCACAGAGAGGAAGCCAGTGCCCCAGCATTGGGGACATTAAAAGGCTGATAATGATTTAATTTGCAACTTGTATAAAAAAACAAAGAACTTTGACCTTTATTGTACGGTCCAAATTTGGAAAAGTAATTTTCAGAGTCAATTGCAAGATAGTGTAAGCAGAAGACGAGCCAAAGCACTCCCAAATATAAATAAATCATTACCAAATTGATCATCGTAGGAAGTCTCTTAAAAAGAGGAATATTAATTTCCCATTTCCAATTTCCCTTGGGAGAATTAGGAACAATTTTCTCCTGCTAAATAATTCAATCTTCTAGGACCGTATACTCCTACAGACAATAGATGACTGAGCATTTAATCGAAAATTATCCTTATTTTTAAGTTATGTTTTTCATATAAAACTCGAATATTTAACGCCACTTTTGTTTTTCGTCTCATCAGTTACGATAAAGTTTAATTAATTTATTGATTTCACAAAATTCTAAATTATTGCCTCGAAAACTCGAAAATTACGAAAGATAAAGCAGTGTAACTTTTCTTGCTTATAATTACATCGTATTCTCTCGAGAGAAACCGCGCCAAAGAGCAATAGCGCCATAAATTATTCGCGGGCCTGAAATCTGGGCCGGCGCCAATTAGACCAAGTATTTCGTTGCACTCCTGCTAAAACCCGTCAAAAGTAGAAACTAAATCGATGAGAACTTCCTTCTTGGTTTGGCTAGCTACGCTCCCAATTTAGGAAATAACTAGGCCGAAAAACTGTCTCGAGAATATCTAAACTTGTTCGGTTTACCTGATTGCTAAAAGTTTGAACCGAAAAATCAAAAGTCAGCCACCCAACTTTTGCCATGGCAAAACGGTTTTTGTGTTTAATTGAAACTCAGTAAAATAAAATTTCAACCCAGTTTAACACTAGTTTTTTACAAGGACAAGATAAAAAGAGGGAATCCGTAACACGATTTCCCTAAGAAATTCCTTCTGAATTCTGGTCCTTCTTTATTGCTGTTGTAAAAAGCTACCTTTCGCTTCGACACATTTATTCCAATCTGTCACGGCTCATAAAAACGTTGAGAATACTCGTTTACATAGTCGAAAATCGTACAATACGTGTTCACCTTCCGCATATTTAAAACCGAAACGTGATACGAAAACCAACTCTATTGCGATGACGGAAAAAAATCGTGTCTAGAGTCACCCCGTTCAGATAAAACGTCATTTGGAAGCAGCAATAAAAACTTGTAAAATTGTCAGTCTGGATATCGTCAGAACCAAATGTTCTCAATACACCGAGATACGATTCGATTCGAATAATCGTTCCCTTGGGCAGATCCGTCATCAATATTTCAAGGGGTATCGAATGCGAGCTCCCGATTTGCTCGTTCGTTCCTTTCCTCGAATGTGTGGAGCTGATTGGTTTGGTCTTTCACTCATTTGAGTGAGAGAAACTTTTAGAGAATCCTTTTTTGGGCCGACTTTATGGGAGAAACTCACAAGTTATGGGTCGTTTTTACAAATCCTTGATTTGCTAACGGTTTGGTATGTTGAAAGGAGCTCGTGACTAAAGTAATAACAGCCGCACAGGTCGATCCATCAGGTTAACCTACGCTTGACAGGGTTGGTCCGTGGAAGGGTGATCATCTTTACATACCGAGACTCCTCCGCGCTTCGGAAAGCACGTTAAACCTTTGGTCCCGGCTGTCAATCGTGAATTTTTGACAGTCGTTAGGTACGGATCATCAGAAGCCCGAAATTCTTACAACCTGTTTTACCAAGGGGTATCGTATTACTCAGTTATTGGGTTGTGGAGGTCAGATAGGTAGTCGTTCCATGTAAAATACTGATATATAGCTACTTCTGGCAACAGTATTTCACACGAAACTTACATATTCCCAATAAATATTACATACAATCTCCAAGCTATTTAAAACACACGTAACAGCAATTCGCTGATGCGTGTGTTTCAAATAGCATGGAGATATTTAATATGTCCAACCGGTTCTTGAAGCAGTTCAGATCACTAATATGTACTGCAGTCTACATTTCAGGAAAATTCAAGGCGTTTATTACGGCATAAGCTTTTTATCTTTCAGAGCAAGCTGCAAGAGACAACTGAGGACATAAGTCAATAAAATGTCCGTAAACAGCAACCAGCAACTTGCTCGTATTTATGCTAATCTTCACATCCAGCGGCATAATTACTGAACATAACTTGAACTTTACTGTTTGGATCTTTGCATAGTCTTAAAACTTACGCGTTGCATAGTTCGCTAAGTTGTTTTATTGGTGTTTATTTAAAACAAAAACTTAAATTGTCCAAAAGTTAAGGGTTTACTTTTAAACTTTTTAATTCATTAACTCGGCAAAGGAAGAACTGCAATTAGCATAATTTTATTTAATAATATATCGAATGATGTTCTGAGAATAATAAGAATTAATCTTCTTCGCCACATTTTTGGCTAATACGATGTCAAAAATTCTACTTAAAATTATAAATGAGAAAGTTATTATAATCAGTTTGTATAATATATCTAATACCTTTAAACGAGCAATTCTTAATACTCAATTGTTTATTTGCATTCCACAATGTGTACTTAGGTGGTAGGTTATGATTACTTATGATCATTATGGACCCTGTCGGGCACAGCCAAATAGTAGAAGAGAGGAAACCATTGATATAACTAAGCATATCAGTCTTCTGGACTAAATCTTAATATCAATATTTTAGGGTTTTTAATACATTTAATGTTTACTACTACTTATTGGATATATTAGCACTTCTGATCTATATGTATATAATTATATAATCTGAATCTCGGAAACGGCTCCAACGATTTTCATGAAATTTAGTATGCAGGAGGTTACGGAACCCGGGCATGCGGACGGCGAGTAATGGGTAGCTCGCCGTCCGATCAGCACCAGGCCCGAGAGTCGACGCCGCGTAGTATTCCACGCGCGCCTCAAAGAGTTGTCAGCAATAGAGACGGGGCCCGTCATGGCCGATGCCTGCCCGGGGGTTGAGGACAAATTTCTCGCCCCCGGGCACTAAGGGTAGGAAGGAACAGGGTTGAGTTTTAGTCAGTAAGAGTCTGACACGCCCCCCCGCTTCACCCAAAGCGGGAGAAGTCATTGGATGATTTCCCACCCCACAAAAAAAAAAAAAAGAAGGAGGTTACGAAAAAAGGGGGTTTCGGGGGCGATAAATCGATCTAGCTAGGTTTAATTTCCAAAAAACACGAATTACCAAAACAAAAGCCGTGCAAAGTTCGGTCATTCAGATACTACAACTATTAAGTTATTTAGTTTAGTTGTATTATTTAGTTGTATGGTAGTTATACGAGTAGACTATTGAAAATAAATAAGAAAGTTGGATGGATGGATATTTGTAACACAATCAAGCCAGAACGGCTGGATGTACCTGGATAATATTAGGCACAGAGATAGATTATTGTTTGGATAGACTACATCATCCGGTTAGACTGAAAGCCGACCCCAATATAGTTGGTAAAAGGCTAGGCAGATTGATTGATATTATATGGAATAGCAAATCAGCAATTTTTTATCCCGGGAGTATGTTTCCTTGGGATAATTTTTGACTTTCAAGCGGGCGAAGCCGCTAGCAGAAGCTAGGTTAATATTTCACACTCAAATACATATCCATACATACAACAGTTTGATAACATTGAGTGTTATAACTCACAGCATAAAATATAAGAAATATCTCCAACCACAGAGCGTCATGCAGTTGCAGTTCTTTTTAATAAAACTGAAATGGACTTGATTTATACGTGTTTTGTCTGGTTGAAACAAGATGGCGTCCGTAATATCTGCATGAAACTGGTTAGATCCGGTTTCCGAGAGCAATTTTTCGCTTTTTCCCACTATCTAGCAGTTTGAAGCAAGCAGTTAGAGAGAGAATGATTTTTATTAAAGGCTGCTCGCTGTGCAATTTTGTGATATATTATTTTTATTTTCAGACTAATTTTCAATGTAGTTTGCGCTCGTGTGGATTCTGCGTGCGACAGATTATTTGAACCTTTTCTTCAATGTTACCTTTGGACATTGAATCAGCACTCGGCACGGCTGACGCGCGGCCCAATTGTTAAAATAATGATTTGATTGCATCTTACACACGTAGGACACAAAGATTTTTTTATAATAGTGTGTGTGTGTGTGTGTTTTTAAAGTAGTAAATATATAAGCTGTAACATATTGTAAATAATACAGATTTGAATTTTATATTCTTATCTCATTATTCCTCGCTGTGGCCAAGACACCTTTAGCCATCTCTGATCGGTCTCATGAGTCTGCGGGACTGGCAGTGAGCCACTATCCGTCTGTAACCTTGGGTCGCATGGTAGAGACTTCCTAAACTTATGTATATATTTACTTATCACATACTAGTTATATGATAGATTAGGACTATAGGGCTGATAGGTCTTAGGGTCCTAGGGACGGTTAGGCTGGTAGGTCTGAGTAGGTTAACTTTTCGTATATTTTCATGTACAGTCACACTCTTAACACTACTGCGGCCGTTCGTGACGTGTGTAAGGGTGGGCGTACACCTTTAAACGGATAATGAAATTACATTTTGAAGATATGTTTTTCCAAGTAGACGCAAAATACGGACCTGTCTATTTGTTTTTTCTCTTCTTTAATATACACAGAATTATACAGGGTGTAAAAAGACACATCACATAACTACACTATGAATACTGTACATCTAAGAAAATAGCTTGGCGCAAAAATTATTGCTGAGAAAAGACTTTCATTTTTATGTATGAAAAAAAAATACAATTTTTATTTCGCGCAATGTACCGCGAACTACTTGACAGGCTGTGTTCATAATTAACTCTAAGTACGTGTGTTACAATCTCCCCCTCAGTCCTCGAAGACGTCCCGGCGAGAAGGACTGGATAATGGGTCGCTATCGTTTCTTAGGACGTCCACGTCCTCGTGTGGCTCCAGGGAGACGCTTGCTGACGACTTTCTCCTTTCTAGGTCGTTCTCTTCTTCGCAGTGGTTGCACGGGCTCTGGTAGTGTATCACGGCTTCCGTCTTTATATGGGGTCAAAGCAGAAGCATGATAAAGTCCAATAGAGTTAGTAGGATCATTTGGAGAAGCTACTTTATAAGAGGTAGGACCATGCTTATTAATGAAAACATATGGCCCATCTCTACGAGGTGCAGATTTTGCAGTTATACCTTGAGCTCCATTGCTAATGGGATATAGGCTAATAAGTACCAGGTCTCCTGGTTGATATTGGGGATGTGCTCGCTTCTTGCCTTTAGCGGGCTTAGCTTCAGGGTGATACAACGGAGTATATTTTTGATTTATGTCCAGGCTATACATAACTTGTTGCATTACAGTACTCACACACTGATTACCATGATCACTTATTACTCGCTGTGGCATCCCATATCTTTCGTTAATCAGGATCATTGCACAATTTTCAGTGGTTGAGTAATTTCTCTCAGCTGACGTGAGAAATCTAATCACATTTTCAATCGGGTGATCATCTTCCTTCGCCCCCTGGACCAGTACTGCTACAAGCACGTAGCTACTGGCATCGGTCTTGAGGGTATCGGGCTTCGTTTCATCTGCCGCCAAAAATGCCTCCGTCACTTCGGTGTTCTTCGTCCCGTCGAATTTCGCTTTGCAAGTGGTGAAAGAACCGTGTCTTCCTGGTGAAAGAACCGTGTCTTCCTGGTGAAAGTCTCGACAACAGCGCCTCGAATTGAGCGTCAGTCATGGTCACCGACATGTCTGCTTTTCCTCTTGCAATTGTAGTCGTGATTCTTCCGGATCGTGTGACGTACTTCGGTTTTTCTTCGTGCCCACCGTTGGTCGCCAGATTCTAGGAGGGTTGGTCGATGTCGTCACAGAAGTGAAGAAAACTCGAATAGAATAGAATAGGTACTCTTTATTATGTACACCATATAAGCGCGCGCGCTTGAGACGTACATTTTTGCAGCAGGATTATACAGTGTTTACAAACAATACTTTAAAACTTTATAAAATATAGGCGCAGTTCTACACAGCCAAGTCCGCTCAGACGAGGGCTGGGGACGTAGTCCTCTTAACCAAAAAAAATATACTGGCTCGGCTACTCCACCAAACTATCATGGGTGTTCTACGTGACCTTTCCAAGTAGGACGAGATCCGCGGATGCGCCCCGCTGATAGCAGGAGAAATAGCTTGATTTGACTTACAATTTCCTTAGGGGGTCATTAGGCTACGGAGAGTCATAACACCGCGATTCAGCATTATGACGTATTTGTACAACTCCATATAGTGTCGAGGAGCCATAATTAATCTGTCGAGGGTCACTAATTTACGGCGAATCTTAACACCGCAATCCAGATTCGTGACGTATTTGTACAGCGCCATCTCGTAGCGTCCGGCGGGACTATTATGATATAGATGATCTAAGGGTATACTACTTGACAGGCTGTGTTCTTAATTAACACTAAGTACGTGTGTTACAATCTCCCCCTCAGTCCTCGAAGACGTCCCGGCGAGAAGGACTGGATAATGGGTCACTATTGTTTCTTAGGGCCAAGTCAGTGTCAAATAACAAAAAAATAAAAATACAAACACCGACTTCCGAAATTAAAGTTATTTTTTTAATTTTTAGTGTATTTTCTTTTTTGGAAGTCGGTGGTTTTTTTTTTGTAAAAAAGTTTTTTATTTTTCACTTTTTAGTTGTTATACCCTAGAACTAAAAACCTCAATAACATGGAACGTGACGAAAAAAAACAACCGACTTCTGAAATTAAAGTTATTTTTAAATTTTTAGTGTATTTTCTTTTTTGGAAGACAGTTTTTTTTTTTGGAAAAAAACATTTTTTGAGGAAAGTTTTTTATTAAGTTTCATCTCACATTTCAAAAAGTCAAGCCACATTTTTACTACATTATACCGCAAAAAACAAGACTGTTTTTTAGAATCATAACTTCTACCAAAGTACGTAAACAAGCAGACTTAATAATTTAGTATCAAAACAACATCCCACTTTATTTGACAAGCACTTAATGAACTATATGAACTAATAATTCGCTAGATAAAAGCGAAGCTGCTCTACAAAGAAGAACTTTTCAATACCGTGTCGCTACATATTTTAGTGGAAGACGGTAACTTGTCGAACTTATCTCGGGTGGGGATAGTGTTGGGTGGAGGTTTTGGTCGATATCGATGGCGTGCTGGTTTTTCAATCCGTAATGAGATCTTTTCCAGAAAAGGACTCTGAAAAATCCTGTAGTGAGATTTAGATAAATATTTAGAAATTTGGCAGTTATGTTTCTTTACTAATTGTTGTTGTTGTTTGTGTAATTGTTTTTTGTTTGTTGTGTTTTTACTAGTTGTCTATAATATTTATGTATTTAGAAATATATAAGTATGTTTATCAGTTGTCTAGTACCCATAACACAAGCTCTGCTTAGCTTGGGACTAGATGGCGTTGTGTGATAGTTGTGGAATGTTACAATTTAACTTTAATTACCAATTTAACTTATCACATCTTCTATTCTATACTATTTATTTATCATCATTTCAGCCAAAGGACGTTCACTGATAAACATAGGCCTTTCCCAAGTATCACCACAACGAATGATTCTGTGCGTCTCGCATCCATCGGCTACCCGCGACCCTCAACAAGTTTTCGGCCCACCTTGTTGGAGGCCTTCCAACGCTTTGTCTTCCGGCACGGAGTCGCCACTTCAAAACCTTTCGGCCCCATCGAACATCTGTGAGCAATGTGGCCCTGCCTGCCTATATAATAGTAGCTTTTGCTAGCGCCATTACCCGCGTCCTGGTTAGAAATTATGTCAATGAAACCTAATACCCCGATAAAAATATTCTATGCCCTAATCCACGTCTTGTTTAAGCTGTGTGCCAAGTTCCAAGCAAAACGACACAGTCCGTTTAGGCGTAATTGATTACCAAACATCCGAGTGAACAGGCTTTCACACCGACGTATAATTAATTTGGTTAGCACGATTGATGTTAATTATATTTCTATAATTCGTTTGTAATATCGATATTCGTCACTACCTCCGCCACCTATGTATCTCAGCCGTTTAGTACGTACGGAACTTCGACCCAAATCTTCGGAAATAAACTCTTCTTATCCAGAGTGTACTTGAGAACAAAATTTATGTGACAATTTTCGGACCTTTTTCAATCTCTGCTACCAGCCTTTTATATTGAGTCTCATCTATTCATATTGACCCTTGCTGACCCTATAGGTCCGGTCAGGAGGTACCCCAAAATCACTATTGGTTATGACGGTTATCGATAAAATCAGGGCTGGCTTTCAATGGTATCCAGAGATCTAATCTAATATTAGAATTGATTTAACATAAATTAGATAAAAAAATTGAGTCTAGGATCAATATTTATATTTAGAATCGAAAATGGGCTACAACGTCGATAAAATCATCATTATAACGTATCGAAATCATAATAATTACGTATTCTCGACAGGATGTGATAGTGTATTGTATTGATTTGAAACAAATAAACTCCTGAGGAAGCCTAGTTTTGAGAAAATTCAAGTTCGTAATTAGCAGTTTCAAAGAAAATCAGTGTTAAGTAACAAATTTCGTATTAAAAAAACAGAAAAAAGGGTTTTAAAAAAAAATGGAACCGACTTCCAAAAAAAGTACAAATAACTTTAATTTCGGAAGTCAGTTTTTCTAATTTTGTGTTTTTGTTTTTTGACACCGACTTCAGAAATTAAAGTTATTTGCACTGTTTTTGGAAGTCGGTTCCGTTGTCTGTCTCCGAAACCGATCCTCAGATCTATATGAAATTTAAATGGGACCATTTCGGAACAAACTCTTTTCGAACAAAATAAGAATTTTGGAAATCCGTTACACAGACACAGTTATGCCCGAATATACATAAAAAAAAAATACAAACATTCGAATTGATAACCTCCTCCTTTTGGAAGTCTGTTAAAAAAGAACTCCAATATGTATCTAAGTAATTGTTAGAAATACAAAATACAGAAAAAAGAAAACAAAAAAAGTAACTAGTTAGTGAAAAAAATATCAAACAAAACGATTCTTTATCAACCTTTAATTTCTCTTTGAAGACAAAGAGAAATTGAAGGTTCACAACGTATATTTTATATAGCCCAAAATCAGTATTGATTCTGACGGTTATCGATAAAATCAGGACTGCCTTTCAATGGTATCAAGATAAAGAATCAAATATTAGTGTTGGTCGTGATGCAGGTCCGAGCAAAGTTCCTCTCTAAAGTTGCTCCAGTTGTTCGAATAATTTCGCTCGGCGATAAAAAGTTTGCCGTTTTTAACCAAACTGCCAGAGAAGGAGGGTAATGTTTTTAATGTCTTGATTTTATAATAGGGTACTTTCCTAAAAAAATCTAAATAGTCCATCAAATAGATTACCAAAAAATATTGGACACGCATTTTATTCTTTTGTCACGTAAACAAAAAATAGAGACACTTTTTACCACAAAATGACGTAACGAGCTTAATAAAACGCCCCAAAGTTCAGGAGTGGGGCTCCTGAACTTTGGTGCGTTTTATTTTTGCCATTTTTTATTGGTTTATTAAAGCAAAAATACGTGTCCAATATTTTTTGTTAATACCTACTTACGGACTAAATCGAATTATTATTTTCATACCCAGGAATTATATTTATAAATGATTAAAATGAGTGTTTTACTGGTAATTATTTTGATTTTTTTAAGTTAGAGCTTATAATTATGCTATCTATGTAAAAAAATCTTTGAAGTTAAATTTGACCCACTGCCCGGTTTCCGATTGAGCTGAAATTTTGCAATTTTTACTAATTTGGATGACCATACATGGTTAGCTAAGTGACATGATTATAAAATTCTAAATGTCGGACTCCCAAAGATAATAATAATAATAATAATAATAATAATAAATTTATTCACAAACTTTTATACAAGATTCCTATGAAAACCCTGACTTCTGAGCTAGGTAAAAAAAAAAAAACCTGTATTACAGAAGTCAGTGCCCTCTCCCACTTTCTACCTGATACAAATTGTGAATAATAAAAAAAAAAAACAATAATAATAATAATAAGATGAAATAAATCAAATAAGTGATGGGTTAGGTTTACTCATGATGTGTTTATGCATGTAGATGAAACGTCTTTGTATGTACGTGTGTGTGTGAGGGTGTGAGTGTGTGTGAGGGTGTGTGTGTGTGATGGATGCTAGATGAAGGTGAGGTATGTGGTAGTAGGGAATATTAATCTGTGAGCAATAACGTTTCAGTTTGGTCGTAGTTTAATTGAAGTAGCCAGTTCTTAATTTTCATTTTTGTTTCTCGAACAGTAAGAGGATGAATGTTTATTATTTTATTTATCTTATTGTATAAGTAGGAAGACCTATAAGATTGCTGTCGTCTAGCCGTAGCTGTCCGACATCTGACAGGTAAGCATACGTTAGTAATAACACGTTTACTCTTATACACATTTACATCACAGGGAGTTTGCTTGTGTTTTTTTAGTATAATTTGGGATATGTATAATTGTCTAATTGTTAACAGTTCGCAATTTTCATACAATTGTTTAGTCGGATATCTGAAGGGCTTAAAAGTCATTACTTTCAATAATGACCTCTGAGCCCTTTCTAATAGCATCATGTGGGTTTTACAGGCACCACCCCAGACCCCTACACAATATCCAAGTATGGATTGAGCTAAAGCATAATATATATTACGTAGTAGAGGAAATTCCGCGGCGTGCCTAAGTTTTTTGAAAACCCAGATTAGCTTCCTAGTGCGACCCGTAACAAGACTTATATGGGGTTCCCAACTTAGCCTCTCATCTAAGATAACACCTAAGTATTTGACCTGTGTTACTTTATTAATAGAAAGACAAGAACAGCTATTACTATTAGGATAGTTACAAGAATGAACTCTAATACTAACGTTTTTAAGGTTAGTTTTGGAAAATGAAAATTGTATGAATGAAGATTTAGAAATGTTGAGAGTAAGGAGATTTGCTTCAAGCCATTGGCCAAGACGGTGGAGGCCGTTCTCGGCAATGCGACGTACCTCCTCCCAAGTCCCTCCATGGAATATTACGGCTGTATCGTCAGCATACGCAAATATTTTACCGTTGCAGAGTGGTTGAAGACATAGGTCATTGATGTACACCAGGAAGAGGCTTGGGCCGAGTATACTACCCTGAGGAACGCCATAGACAACATTTGCATCAGAGCTAACATAGTTTCCAATCTTTACCTGCTGTCTACGGTTACACAAAAAGTCCTCAAACATTTTTAGGGCCGTTCCTCTTACGCCAATGACATCAAGCTTGCTCACAAGTGCTGAAATCGAGACCGTGTCGAATGCTTTGGCTAAATCAAGGAAAACTCCTATACACTTTTGATTTTTGTCAACTTTAGATGATACAAAATCAGTAAGCTGACTAACTGCATCATCGGTGCTTTTAGACGCCCTGAAGCCAAATTGAGTGTTAGCCAAAATATTTTTACTTTCAAGAAATTGAATGAGTCTGCTATTAAGTGTTTTTTCCAATAGTTTTGAAAGCGCAGACAACACAGAGATAGGCCTATAATTCGACACATCGTCTCGATTCCCGCCCTTGTACACAGGAGTAATGAGAGCCCTCTTAAACACATCCGGGAAGATACCTTGGGCATAGCAAAGTTTAAAGAGGTAAGTGAGAGGAGGGACTATAATATTTTTGCACAGTTTAAGTAACTGAACTGGAATAGAGTCCCAGCCAGTAGCACAGTTATTTTTAAGGTTTAATATTAATGCTTCAATTTCAGCTTCGTCCGGTGGTAAGAGAACAATAGAATTAAGGTTGCTAGGGACTTTAAAATTGTAAATAGGGTTATGCGTAGGAGTAATGGCATCGGCAAGCTGCTTTCCTATTTGTGAGAAATATTGCGGACTAGTTATTTTTTATGCATTCCCATGATATGGGTATCTAATATTAGGGTTTGCTAAAAATACGAAAAATAAATAACATCACTCTAAGCGTGTTTTCAGTTTTTAGAAATATTATTTTAAAACTGATGAGCTTAACTACGATCACAATTAAACCATCATCATCGTAATTTAAAACTAAATCATCATCATCATCGTAATTTAAAATTAAATCATCGTTATCGTAATTTAAAATTAAATTATTATCATCGTTATTTAAAATTAAATCATCGTCATCGTAATTTAAAATTAAATCATTATCATCGATATTTAAAATTAAATCATCGTCATCGTAATTTAAAATTAAATCATTATCATCGTAATTTAAAATTAAATCATTATCATCATAATTTAAAATTAAGTCATCGTCATCGTAATTTAAAATTAAATCATCGTTATCGTAATTTAAAATTAAATCATTATCATCGTAATTTAAAATGAAATCATCATCATCGTTATTTAAAATTAAATCATCATCATCGTAATTTAAGTCCAAAGAAGTCCACTGCTGGATATAAGCCTCCCCTAAGTGTCGCCACAACGACAGGTCCTACGCGACTCGCATCCATTGGAATCCCACAACTTTCACTAGGTCTGGTCCACCTAGAGACCCTTGAGCCTTCCAACGCTGCGTCTTCCGGTATGTGGTCGCCACTTCGACGCCACTTGCACCACTTTGGTTTGGTGATTCTTTGGACTATGTCAGTAAAATTGGTTCTCCTGCAGATATCTTCATTCCAGACACACACATTCATGTTTTTCCATGCATGCCTGTAGATTAAATTATATTATTAAAAAATAAATTCTTTTTTTGTAACTAATTCATTATTATTATTAAATTAAAATGTGTTATTTTAAGTTCAGTTATATAAAATTGAAATTTTAAATGATTGCAATTTTAGCATTCAAAAAATCATGGTGTCTTTACTGTATCTATATTTAAAATTTAAAACCTTTGTGTAGATTAATTGTACCCATTTTGATACATAAATTTTATTACTATTATTTTTTATTCCAGATTCGATCACGCAACTAAACTCCTTTTGGTGACTTGAAGCTTTCTGGCGAGGCCCATTGCGAGCAACCCATCTTACGGACAAATTATAATGTCACTACTGCAGTGACATATTAGAAAAGAATTATCAGAAAGAGTAGAGACAATGGATAAAAAAATACTTTATTTGACTACAGCGTTAAAATAATCAAAACTTCGTTATTATTCAAATCACAGACCGGAAAGCTCTGCTTGCAATACGCATAATTAAGCCAATATAATTGAATACAAACAAAACAGGAAATAAATGTTAATTTAGCTGACATTTAAATTATTCCGATTTTAAAATGAAAAACAATAAATTGTTGTTTTATAGAAATTGAATTGGCGTGATTAATGTAACGTGGATGTGTCCCTATCAATACATAAAATACTGGCAATATTAAGTATTCTTATGAGCTTTTAAGTCTTTATCAATGCCTAAATCAAAGGTAGACACATAACATCCTAAACAGTGGATCCCAAGCAACAGGAAACAACCAAAGAGACGGCCCAAAATCGCAGAAGACCGAAAAAAGTAGTAGGAAGGTAGACCTTCACACAGCAATGATATTTTACATCTATACTTAAGACTCGTGCAATATGTTGCGAAAAAGAGACATTCCGTTTAAAACCCCCAATGACACAGCTTGACCATTTTAATAAAACAAATGAATTATTTTTAACTAAACATCTCAAAAAAATTCATGTGTTGGAATTTCGAAAGCGGTTGAGGTGGCTGCCTATTCGACAACGTCGGGATACCCACATTCATAGCAAACTGACTTGGTCGCGTGACATAAACAAGGTTAAAACAAGAGCATCTGCTTACCTTCTGTTGACCTTGACCAACAAAACAGCTGCATTCCGTGGAAGTTTTAAATATGCTGCCAGCCGCTGCTGGAACGACCTGCCACCTCCTTTTCGTGCTATAAAGACGGTTGGTGCTTTTAGTTCCAAGTACAAGCAACATTTACTACGAATTCAAAAGGAAACAACCACATAATTTACCTGGGATCTGCACGCAGTCAGTATTGGTGACATTATCATTTTGCCAACCTGTAACATCTTTTTCTTGTGACCACACAAACACAACACTTACACTTCACAAACAAACATAGTACTGTTTTAGATACATAATTTTTAGTCAATTACACAATCTAACCAAGACACAAATTATTTATTTCATTTATATATAACACCAAATATGACACTTTCTATTTATGGTTTTTGACAGCCGAATGCCGAATTGCCGATCGACCATGCACAGATTACTATTTACTAATATGCGACCATAGAATATAAAACGTTTAGCTGCGCGTTGCACCAATGCATCTTAATTATAAATACCACAGAGTAGATTTATCTGATGTTAATTAAATTTTGTTTTATAATTTTTATTTTGCGTGTCTGCAAAAATGCACTCCTTTGGTTTTTTGTGTTATGGCTTATTTTCATTTGTTATTTATTCATATTTGTTATTGTTTTAGTAATTTTGTACCGTGTCCCGTGAGTATGTCTGTGGGAACGGGCCCTAACAGAATACCAGCGCTGCGTTATTTATTGCATAATTATCGCAGCATAACGCTGAGTTAGGAGCCTTTTTGGCCTCGCACAGTTTTTATTTTTTTTTTTGTTTGATTTTAGAGTTACCATGTTCTTGTTGTGAGGTTCAAATAAATATTATTTCTTTATTTCTTTTTTTTTTTCTATTCTTTCCTTACTCTTTTCAGTTCTTCACAATTCCAACTCCCCCTTGTATCTCCGGGAATGCTTTGAGTATCTTGTTCCAAGAGGAAAACCTTGCCGCTCATCGTCCTCTCTTCTCCTTCGGTTTCCTGCCCACTCTTCTAGTCGTTACGGTGGATCCTTTACTGTTCGTGCTGTACGCCTTTGGAACTCTCTTCCACACACTCTAAGGGATAGCCCTTCGTTGGAGGTGTTCAGGAGAGGAATAAGGGAGCATTTCCTGTCAGGATGACCCATAATAATATGTTTTTTATAGAATTACTTTGTTTATATTATAGGTATATATTATGTTTGTGTATCACATATTTGTTCAGTTTATTTAAGCAACAATGTAAGATTTTGAGTTTTGTTGTGCACTTATGATAATCCTAAGCAATTTTGTATTTTTCACCTTGTGGTTTGCTGTAAGAAAACCCAAACGCTTGTTTAAGCTCGCCTTTGTAATTAACTGTCCCATTGTGTTTTTCTGTATATGTTTTATGTGTACAATAAAGAATAATAATAATAATAAAAAAACACGATGAAAATAACTTTTTGAACTCTCCTAAAATCATCATCGCAGCAATACTAGCTTGCCGTCCGATAAGGACCAGGCTCGAGTCGACGGCGCGTAGTGTTCCACGCGTGCCTCAAAGAAATGTCAGCAGTAACTGACGGGGTCCGCTAAAACTGATGCCTACCTGGATCGCGGGTAAAGGGGAATGCCAAAAAATGCCTGAAATGGACAGAAACTAATAATAGTCGTTAATTCTATTTAGAATAAAAAAGGTTTAATGAAATAATTCTTAAGTTTGTTTAACTAGGGTAAACATATAACGATCACTAAATATATTTCACTTGATATCTGCTTATATTTATATGAAGGTTGTGTTTATTTGACATGAGCAGTAATGTCAAACTGTCACTAAAGCAAAGGACATGTGGTTCATACAGCCTAGGTACGTTTTCTATTAAAAAAATAATTAATTTGAATTAATATTGACAAGCATATCTTATTTTAATAACACTTACGGTACATATAGATCGTATAATACTAAATTATTGATAACTGTGCACTAAATGTATAAAATAGTTCCTTAAGGATTATTTGATGATTCCTCTTTGACTGAATGTCACTTACTCATGTCAAATAAACACGACTTCCGTAAAAATATAAGCGGATATCAAGTTAAATAAATCTAGTGATCGTTATATTTTTACACTAGTTAAACAAACTCAAGAATAATTTCACTATACATGTTTTATTCTAAATCAATTTAAGGACCATTAATAGTTTCTGTCCATTCCAGGAATTTGTTTGTATGGCAGATGGGCATTCCCCTTTGAAATACTCACCGCGGCTCTGGCACAGGCAACTGAAGCCCTCCCGCTGCACCCAAAGCGGAAAAATAACTATTCGATTATTTCCCATCCAAAAAAAAAACCTCAAACTTCACCTGTGACCTTTGAAATTGAAAAGCTATTGGCAGATCTTTTTAACCCCCAACCCACCTGATAAAGATCAACTGATAAGATCTGTAACCTTTATTTAACCTTTACCATTTCATGAATAAGTCTTTCATTTTCCTTCTTTTTGCCTGGTCTTATATACAGGGTGGAAAATATCAACAGGCCCTGAAGGGCAACTACTTTAAATCCTTAAGATAGATTATTTTACTTAAAGGAAACATTCCTTTATTTTTAAATAGAAACAAAGCTGCATTCACAGATTTGTAGAAAAGCTTACCTAAACCGGGAATCGAACCAACTAAAAATTCAAAAAATAAACACTGGCTAGTCTTGAAGAAAGTTCGTAGCGTGTAAGTTGGGAGCTCGCGGCTGAAGTAATAACCGCCACACGAGTTTATTCATCTACATACCGCGACTCTTCCGTGCCAAGGAAAGCACGTTAAGCCGTTGGTCGCGGCTGTCAATCGTGGATCTTTGACAGTCGTTACGGGTCATCAGAAGCTTGAAAGTCAGACAACCAGTCTTACCAAGGGTCATCGTATTGTTACGTCGACCGTATTACTCTGGAACGTTCGAGAATGTGGTCGAAGTTTCCAGAAGTTTCCACTAGGTTCGAAAACATTCCATTGTGGTACTGTATAGAAGTTCATAGATGTTTCTAGAATATTCCAGTATAGGATAGTTCGACAATGTTCTGGAAACTTCCATGACCGTATAAATAGGCCGGACGGCGGGCGAGTGAGTCAGTCTGATTTCGACTACGGATGCGAATACAAGCGATTACGAAGAGAATAGTGATTATTAGCGATTTAGTGTTTGTGTTTATAAGTTGTTGAGTTAATAAAGAATATTTGGTTAATTAATTGGTGTAAAATAATTTATCCCATACCCAGCTCGTAACAAATTGGTGTCAGAAGTGGGATAAATTATGTCAATTTTACCAAAGGACGACACGGAGGGTATTCGTACAAGGAGTCAACGGCAGCAAGACATGGATCAGAGGCGGTTTGGAGATTCTCCGATACAGACGCCGGGTGGTGTTCAGCCTACGACAGAGCCAGTCGCTAGCTCATGTGGAGTTTCTTCAGCACCAGCGGTGCTAGACTTGTCTGCGCTGATGGCGCTGTTGCAGGAACAAGCTTGCCGTCAAGAAGAACAGGTCCGTCGGTTGGAGGAGAAGCTTCATCAAGATAAAGAGGAGCAGGCCCGCCACCAAGAAGAGCAGGCCCGCCGCCAAGAAGAGTTACAGGCCCGACGCCAAGAAGAGCAGATGCTCCTCATTAAAGACCTTCACTCAACACTTGGCAAAGAGTTCAAGGTGATGAAGGAGCAGGTTCACCAGCATGAGAACCGCATCTCAGAAGCTGAAGTTCAGATTGCCGGGGTGAAGAAGGCTTTAGGTAAACTTAGGGCTGGAGACGGGGTTGTGCCTTCAGTGGTTGCTGCACCTTCGGCACGTGGATTTAAGGTGCCACCATTCGACGGAACATCTTCATGGTCGGCCTACAAAATTCAATTTGAGGCCGTTATGAAAGCGTATGGGTGGACCAAAGACCAAGCTATGACCGCGCTCACCTTAGGCCTCCGAGACCAGGCCCTAACCATACTTGAGACTCTTGGCAAGGATGTGACCTACGAACAACTGCTGGAAGCGTTAGAGTCCAGATACGGCGACGCTCACTTGGAGCACGTATTTCGCGCTAAGTTAAGGGATCGCGTTCAACGTAGTACCGAGAACCTACAGCAGTGGGCCTTGGAAGTTGAAAAGTTGGTTCGGAAAGCATACCAGTCCGCCCCTGCACTCATCAATGGAAATCTGGTACAGGCGTTCATCGACGGAATACGTGACTTGGAAGTTAGAGCCGCTGTAAGACTTGGGCATCATGAGACACTGAAGGATGCCTTGGCCCATGCCTTGGAAGTAGAGGCAGTGAGGCAAGACTATCGAACACACCGTATCAGGGAGGTTGTGGCATCACCTGTACGCGATCATCCGCAAGGATATAGCCCTAAATGTTACACTTGTGGAGAAAGGGGTCATCTTCGGTTAAGCTGTCCAAAGCGAGGCATACTGAGAGAAGATCAATCCCAGCAAGGATGGGCGGCTCGGCCAGTTCGGTGGAGGAGCGCGAGTGGCGCGACATGGCGCACGACCGTGGCGGAGGCCCCTGAAAGTATTAGTTCAAGTGATGTCGTCAAGGTCGGTGCGGCACCCGACAAGTGCATAAAACAGAAGCAAGTGAAGAGTAAAGTGAGTGCAGGTGCGAATGGTGTTGCCAGCGTCGTGGCCTCCAAGAAGGACAACTGTGTGATAGTGTGCGCGCGCGATACGGACGATAGGTCCGACCCGGGAATGAGCGGAGTGAGGATGCTAAGAATGCATGTCAACAATGAATGGAAGGAAATCCTACAGCTTGCTCAGCAAAATGACCCGGACCTTAAACCGATCTTCGACTGGCTTAAAGCTGGTGCTCCGAAGCCCAAGTGTAGTGATGTTGCGGCGTTAAGTTCCATCACAAAGAGCTATTGGGCACAATGGAACAGCTTGGTTATCCAGGATGAAGTCTTGTGCCGTAAATGGGAAAACGCTCGAGGAGACAACTGTCATCTACAAATTGTTGTCCCCAAAGCCAAAGTACCGGATGTTTTACGGCTCTACCATGATGGATGTTCAGGAGGACATATGGGGGTAAAAACAACTCTACTGGAGATACGAGAGCGATTTTACTGGATCCATTGTAGAGAGGATGTTGAGGACTGGTGTCGCAAATGCACCAGTTGTGCGGCTGTGAAAGGACCTCAGACACGCAGCAGAGGTGCTTTAAAAGTATACAACGTGGGAGCTCCCTGGGAACGGATAGCACTAGACGTTGCAGGACCATTTCCGGAAAGTGAAAACGGAAACAAGTACTTTATGGTTGTCATGGATTACTTCACAAAGTGGCCAGAAGTCTTCGCCATTCTCAACCAAGAAGCAACAACAGTCGCAGATAAATTGGTTCAGGAAGTCTTCTGTCGTTTTGGAGTACCCTTGGAAATTCACAGCGACCAAGGGAGGAATTTTGAATCACAAGTTTTCCAGGAGACTTGTCGACTGATGGGTACTCACAAGACCAGAACCACTTCTTACCAACCGCAATCTGATGGAATGGTAGAACGTTTCAACCAAACGTTGGAGAGATATCTGGCAAAAGTTGTGGAAAGCAGGCAAAGGGATTGGGACAAGCACATACAGCCATTTCTTCTGTCCTACCGTAGTGCAGTTCACGAAAGTACGACTGTGACACCAGCCTTCGCGAACTTTGGAAGGGAATTACGGTTGCCTGCAGATTTAATCACCGAAACCCCCCCTGATGCCCCACGCAGTGTAACCGATTATGCGAATGACTTGCGTAACAAGTTGAATGATGTATATGAGCATATCAGACAATCCGGCCAACAAATGTCTGATAAGATGAAGACCCGATACGACCGGAAGGCAAACCATAGAGGTTTTGACGAAGGTTCACTGGTGTGGTTGCATAACCCAGTGCGCAGCAAAGGGAAGTCTCCCAAATTGCAAGCAAAATGGGATGGACGATACCGAATCGTGACCAGGATCAACGATGTCACCTACCGAATACAGAAGGGTCCACGAGGTGCGCCTAAGATTGTCCATGTAGACCGTTTGGCGCGATACTACGGGACTAATGATGCTCGGGACGAGCATGTCTAAGGAGGGGGCAGTGTTACGTCGACCGTATTACTCTGGAACGTTCGAGAATGTGGTCGAAGTTTCCAGAAGTTTCCACTAGGTTCGAGAACATTCCATTGTGGTACTGTATAGAAGTTCATAGATGTTTCTAGAATATTCCAGTATAGGATAGTTCGACAATGTTCTGGAAACTTCCATGACCGTATAAATAGGCCGGACGGCGGGCGAGTGAGTCAGTCTGATTTCGACTACGGATACGAACGGATGCGAATACAAGCGATTACGAAGAGAATAGTGATTATTAGCGAATTAGTGTTTGTGTTTTTATGTTGTTGAGTTAATAAAGGATATTTATTTAATTAATTGGTGTAAAATAATTTATCCCATACCCAGCTCGTAACAGTATACCCAGTACCTCAAAGTCAAAGTCAAAGTCAAAGTTTTATTTGCAGATAAATATGGTTACAAAAGTTCTTCCAATGCCAAAGCAAAGCAAAGACAAAGCAAAGCAAAGTGCAAAGTGCTTCCTGGGTTGTGGAGGTCAGATAGGCAGACGCTCCATGTAAAATACTGGTTTCATCTGCATCCGGTAAGACTGGAAGCCGACTCCAAGATAGTTGGGAAAAGGCGCGGGCAGTTTGATTGTCTTGAAGAAAGTTGTTCATTCCTATGGCCAGAAGCAGTACCATATTTAAAATATAAACACCTATTTTCGTTTTACACTGTACGTGAACGAATCTAAATAGAATTATTGCTAACTAGCTATTTCCTGTGACGTTGGTCCCATGGCCCATCTTACACAAGGTACACTTTTAATGTATGAAATAGTGGCATATAACATTCAGCTTGCTACAAGCGCAATTTTTCGTCTTCTAAGTGTTATGTTTTATAACCAATCAAGCCCGCCACACTATTCCCAAACCACTGTAACTTCTGTAAGACATTATCAACAGTGGCGACCACCAGAAAAATCGACGAGGCAATAAAGCTCGACGAGTCCCAGAAAAATGATTAAATTAAACTTTCTTGGCAACAACTAAATTAATCAGAAAAGATAGCGGAGGAGTAAGAAAAACATAATTTCCACTTCCCTCCTAATCAAGCGGGAGACAGAACAAAGCTAGGCTATTAGGCATAAAGGGGGTATTTATGACTGAGGTAAGCGCAGTTGCCAAGCACCACTGGTTAAAAACACTAATATTAATGGGTTCTAAAATTGTGAGCTGATACATTTGATTCCAATAATAGATATGGCAAAAACGCTTGAACGCACGGAAATTCGTTCTAGGTTCCACAAGGTCCGAATACTATCCAACATAATATTACGATCAGTTTACAAAAGAGTGCACTCCCACAGGATATGATGTGCAAATTATAACCAATTAATAATCTTTACTTCTTTATTATTAATTAGTTAGAAATATATTAAAAAAATATTCCTCCCGACCAAATTTCGATCATGGTGGCTATCCCGACCGAGTTTCGACCATGGTGGCCAACCTTCTGGGTAAGCTCGCTCCATCGTCTACTTTGTCTATGTCACCTCTAACCTAGACTAGATTCAAGAGCAAACCCATGTAAATAAGTAAGTAAGTAAATTTTTTTTCACAAAAAAGACAAGCCTATAGGCAATATTGTTGAAATTACATTCATGGTACATGCACTTAACTGAGATTAACCAAGTACGCAGGAAATACCAGCGTACCCGGGCCTGCGGACGGCGAGTAATGGGTAACTCGTCGTCCGATCAGCACCGGGCCCAAGAGTCGACCTCAAAGAGTTGTCAGTAATAAGTATGGGGCCCGTCATGGCCGATGCCTACCCAGGGGTTGTGGATAAATCCGAAACAGAGTTATGCGCCCCTGGGCATTCAGTACAGGGAAGGAACAGGGGTTTTAGTCAGTAAGAGTCTGACACCCCCTCTTGTTGCACCCTTTTTTAACTTTTTTTTTAGAGCGGGTGATATAATATAGCAGTTTTCAGACGGCTACGCACACCGGTGTAAGCGTTATCACTTTCTGCCATTAGAATTAAGGCGTAATATTAATGACATCTGCTTTCTTGTCAACATAGCAAATGGATCAATCGATTGTTCCGATTTACTTAGCAAAATTTATCTTCGCACTAATCAAATTAACCTAAGATTACGACCATTATCAGCTGATGTTATTGCGCTACAGAAGACGTGGCTCATGCCGCACGATATAGCCTACCTAGGAACTGTCCATAATGAGTTTGCATTTGCGGGCAAGTCAGCTGTGGATACGTCGACCGAGATATTACGTGGGCGGCCGTATGGTGGAGTGGCGTTGATCTGGAGAAGGAGTTTGTTTACCTCGGTGTCCGTCATTGAGTGTAAAAGTGTACGGCTAATCGCAGCTAAGTTTGTAGTTGCGGAGCGAGTGTTTCTGGTTTTTTTGGTTTACATGCCTACGGACTCAGTGGACAATCTCATTGAGTTTACGGAGTGTTTAAGCGAAGTAAGTGCAATTATTGAAAACGAGAACGTTGAAAGTGTATATGTGCTGGGAGACTTTAATTCACACCCAGGTGAGCGTTTTGGAATTGAGTTACTTAGTTTTTGTAATGAGCAAAAATGGTTATGTGCGGATATTGTGAGACTCGGACTGAATTCTGATACATATACGTACGTTAGTGATGCTCATGAAAACTGTCGTAGGTGGCTTGATCACTGTGTGGTCACAGAGGCCGCTTGGCAATCTGATGTTGATGTGAAGATTGTGTGTGATGTTTTCTGGTCAGACCACTTACCCTTAGAGCTGTCATGCAACTTAAAAGTATTACGGCCAAAAATGGTTTTCAGTAATATTATATATAATAGGGTGTGAAGTGGGGGATTAGAGAATCTAGTCAGATAACAAAATACCAAGAATTATGTCATAATAAAATGAGAGATGTTGACTTTCCAACTGTTTTTCATGAATGCTGTGATAAAAAGTGCCAGAATCTGGAGCATAGATCTCATATAGATAGATTATATAACACTGTTATTAACATTTTAAGTGAATCTGCGGCGGCGACCTGTTTGTGTAGGACTGAACGGAAGCGGAGATATGTCGCGGGTTGGAACAAGCATGTGAAAGAGGCTCATGCGGAGGCCCGGCTCAGGTTTGAGCTTTGGATGCAGTGTGGTAAACCCAGTGGGGGGCCCATTTACAGCCAAATGCGTGACTCTCGAAAAGCTTTCAAGGCGAAGCTAAAGTGGTGTCAAAACAACCAGCAACAAATTAAAATTGACATTAGTGCTTCTCACCACTCAGCGAGGAACTTCGGAAGCTTTTGGAGAGAAACGAAAGGGTTGAGCCCTGCGTCGAGTCTCCCGTCGAGTGTGGAAGGTCAAAGTGAGGCGGTCGATTTAGCTAATTTATTTCATAAGCGTTTCAAAATTAATCCACCTGTAGTTGCGGTAGACCAAGCTCTGAATGTAGGCTATACTGACCTTAGAGTTCGTTTTACTGCCCGTGACGTGTCTTCCGTCATCAAAAACATGTCCAGGGGTAAGTCGCCTGGTCACGACAGCTTAAGCATAGAACATTTGCAGAACGCAGGTGTCCATCTCCCAAGGGTTCTTGCCTTGCTGTTCAACCTGTGTCTCAGTCATTCATACTTGCCGGCTGATCTAATTAAAACAGTTGTGGTGCCCGTTCCTAAGAATAAGACAGGTGATATGTCGGATATAAGTAATTACAGGCCGATTTCCTTGGCAACGGTCACTGCAAAAATTCTGGATAGTTTACTTGACCGGTATCTGAGTAAACAAATAAGTATTGATGACAGACAGTTTGGTTTTAGAAATGGGTTATCGACCGAGACTGCAATTATGACTCTGAAGAGCACAGTGCAATATTATACTGGGAGGAAGACACCTGTGTATGCATGCTTCCTTGACTTATCCAGGGCGTTCGACCTTGTCTCATATGACATCCTATGGAACAAGTTGTCGTGTGAAGCGAACCTGCTGCCAGAAATAATTGATATGTTTAAGTTCTGGTACGGTACCCAAAGTAACACTGTGAGGTGGGCAGGGACATACTCAGATGTATACAGGTTAGAGTGTGGGGTGAGGCAGGGGGGACTGACCTCGCCCAAGTTGTTCAATGTTTACGTGAATAGGCTGATCGAGAAACTCAGCAGCACTGGCGTTGGATGCATGATAGATGGTGTGTCTTTTAACAACATTAGTTATGCCGACGACATGGTGCTGCTGAGTCCGTCGATCAGTGCGCTCAGAAAGCTACTAAATGTCTGTGAGAGCTATGCTCGGGCCCATGGACTAAGGTATAATGCTAGTAAAAGCGAGCTGTTGGTTTTCAAGGCACAGGGTAAGACGTATGAAGTGGTACCACCAGTCTCGATATGTGGTGCAACTCTAAACAGAGTCAAGCAGTTTAAATACCTTGGTCACTGGGTCACAGAAGATGGCACTGATAATTGTGATATGGAGAGAGAGCGCAGGGCGTTGGTCGTAAGATGTAACATGCTGGCCCGTAGATTTGCAAAGTGCGACAATAATGTCAAGGTAACTCTGTTTAAAGCATATTGTCAGGCTTTTTATACTTGTAGTCTGTGGACCAGATATACGCAAAAAACGTATAATGCCTTGCGTGTGCAATATAACAACGCGTTTAGGATACTGTTGTCGCTGCCACGTTTCTGTAGCGCGTCGGGGATGTTCGCGGCAGCGCGTACTGACGATTTCTTTGCGATCATGCGTAGGAGAGCTGCATCGCTGCTGCGTCGGGTGCGGGACAGCGACAACGGTCTCCTGAGCATTGTTGCAAGTAAGGTTGAAGGCCACCTCATGGGGCACCTGTGTGCAGTGCATGTATTGTTACCAGGTGTCTCCAGAAGGTGGAACAATAATATAAATTAATATTAATTTAATTATAATTGTACTAACATAGTTTTTAAGTAATACTAACACATATGGGTATGTACCTGAGGTAAATTTAAATAAATAAATAAAATTACAATTACCGTCTACAAATGCAAATTATAGGCGTAACGCTTTTAGTATACGCAGTGCAATGTTGTTTAACAGCCTGCCATCGAATATGGAAATCGATTTATTTTGCATGAGTGCGTTAAGAATCAGGAAAATTTTGAGTAAAGAATACTCTAATGGTTGAATGTTTGTTTTTTTTATGGTGTTCTTTTTTATATCATTGTAATATAAATGTGGAAGCTTGTAATTAGCAATTGTCAGTTGATATTATTTCGTTACCATGTACTTGTATTAGTCTGTAAGCTTTCTTAAAATTGTAAAAATAAAATAAAATATATTGGATTTCCCACCCACAAAAAAAAGGTGATACCAGCGTGTGCGTACAGACAAAGGTGCACTCTCTGTTCCTTTACTCTCATATTCCGATGAGATGGCAATCCAACACAACCGGTGAGAAATCAGACGCAAGGACCAACGGCTTTACGTGCTGTCCGAGGCACGAAGGTGTCACACCACCAACTTACGAACTCGGGGCAGCTAATGTTAGCTGCCCCGCTAAGCATTCCTACCTAATTCCTTTTTGCCCGACCTGAGAATCAAACTTAGGACCCTACGCTCAGTAGTCATAGTAGTATTATAAAAAGTGCTTTTTGATAGCGTGCGAAAAGTCCATAAGCCACTGGCTAAGTAACTTCCGCCAGTTTCGCAAAGCACGAGGAATAAGAGCACGGAAAAAAGGAAAAAAAGTTTATATTATGAAACATAGTTTTAAACAAAGCTTTTAAATTCATACGCCGTTGAAGAGTTTCTCTATATGGAGCTAATTCTGAATGTCGATTCAGCCTCCTCTAGCCAAATAACTTTTCTATTATCGTTTACGTTAACTCTATGTACTGTAACAAACCTCCTAAATCCCTCACTTGTGTCAGGTAAAAATATCAAGTCACCAGCGCCCCTCAGGGGTTGAGGATAAATTCGAAACAGAGTTACCTCGCCCCTAGGCACTGGAAGGAACAGGGGTGGGTTTTAGTCAGTAAGAATCTGACACGCCCTCCCGCACCACCCTAGAGCGGGAGACGTCATTGGATGATTTCCCACACCACAAAAAAAAAAACCAGCCCCCCTAGCCAAATAACTTTTATATTAGTGCTAACGTTAACGTTTCGTGCAAAATGTATGGCAACGACATTACCTGCAGAGAGAACTGCCACGTGACTCACGCCCAGTAATGTCGTTGCCATACATTTTGCACGAAGATTTTGTTATCAGAAAAGTATTTTTTCTAACCCCCCAGGTCAGTTTCTTCTATGGGGAAAAGGTCACGCCCCGCCACTGCGTGACTTCATAGCACCGACACCTGACTAGATGTGCTTCTGCCGACTATCATGTGAATTCCATGACTATAAAGAAGTCTTAAAACACTGTTGTTGTTGAAACAAGGATATTCTTAGGTTTATAGTTCAACATAATCATTCATATCAATTAAGAGCTTTACTTATACTCAGTAATACATTTAAGCAGACGTTAGGCTCGACGGTTGGAACAAGAATGTACGTCTGACAGCTGTGTCTAATAATATTGTCAGTCAACTGAGATATCTAAAGCTATCGCAAATAATTGTAGCCAACATCCATTTGGCAAGCTGTAGTTGAACTAGCTTTTTATCCCCCATAATAACGTGATTAAACAGAGCAATAAATAAATTTTGGTTACAGTACAAAATGTATGGCAATGACATTACCTGCATAGAGAATTGTCACTAGACTTATCGCAGGTAATGTCATTGCCATACATTTTGTACTAAGCGTTAGCGTAAACGATAAGAGAAAAGTTGTTTCACTAGGGCGGCTGGTCATGCTTACCATAAAAGTGAACCAACTTGTAAAAATTTAACTCGGTAGGATTAGAGGAAGTGGTTCTAATTTAGTTTACAGAATTTGACCCGTACAAACAAACATTGCTGCTAAATATCTAAAACTTAGAAAAAAGGTGAAAAGTGGTATATTTTTGGTAAATTTCCTCGCAATGTATCGTTCACATTTTATCTAACCGACGAATAAAAATTGACTTTTTTAGTCATTTATTTACCCTTTTTCTAAAAAAAATCAGTGGAATGGATCGAACATGAAACTCACAGCTTTATAATAATAATAATAATATAAATTTTATTTCAGACCGGAGATGATGTCCATTTTGTAAGTAACAATGTTCTTATAGACTAGTGTTAATAATACTTAAAATTACCCACAACCACAAAAAAAAAAAAGACAGTAAACCCATCTATCACTACGCTTACGCTTTATGGGCCTTGGACCCATAAAGCTGTACGAACCTCTCCAAAATCAGCTTGCAAGATTTTTTATTTTAATTCATATCATTCTAACAAATGAAGCCTCTGTAAAGTTTCAAAACAATGAATACCCAATTATAATCTCGTACTTCCAAGACAGCCACTGAAAGAGTTGAAATTCATAAAGTAAAGGGAAACGAATTGTTTTTCGTCCGATGTCACACCAAAAAGTGAATTCAGAACCGTCGGTGAATACCAAAACGGAAACAATTTGTAATCACAGTTCCCTTCGTTGAATAAATTAGAAGTTGCCAGCATTAAATTAGAGGGTTTCGAATAATTGAGATTGTTACCAACAAGGTGGTTGGTGGTTGGACGTGCCGTTAAATTGTGGATACAAAATGTTGTATTTTACGGTTGTAACTGAAAAGTTTTAGATGAAATGTGTGGTCGGGGCTTGGGTAAAAATTATTCGTTCCTAAATTTTATTTGACCGGAAATACACTTTCACAGTGCTTACAGTAGGCCGCATGTTAGTGGTGATAAAACCAGTATAAGGTGGCCTCTCTGACTTCGCTTGGCTATGACCACTGACGTGTGGGCGACTGTTCATTTATCCTGTGATTTGTTCCTGTGAGTGTGTGTAAGTTAGCCCTGTGATGAATCAGTTATTTAGGTAGTGAAAAATTTGACACAAAATTTCAAGCTTTCGTTTGCTGGTAAATCAAAGCAATAATAAACTGAATAATTGGCTAGAACTGCTCCAAAAAAAAGTTTGAAGTTACCAACCTTTTTTTTTGCTAAAAAATAAGTAACTTTTAAAACTTTGTACAACGCCATCTCTTAGATGTTTCTTGAAACATCATTAAAAAATACTGCATGCGGCTGGCTGTTCTTGGTTTTCAGCCAGTAAGTATTTCATGTTTGTGATTTTAGACGTCACTAGTCAGAAACGGCCGTTTTTGGCACTTTTGCCTACTACTTTGGATACGAAACATTTTGAGACCTGTTTTAACAACGTAAAAATTCTTTATCCTCTTTGTAACAAACGTGAAGTTGGATTTTTTAATATTTATTTTCTGTGCTATGCTACGATTTTTTATTCAATGAGGGCGCCACTGGACCGCGAGAAGGCCCTTAATTGTATTCAGTAACTTGACAGTTGTTGGGACCAGATGCTGAGAAAAAAACAGATAACGAGTTGGTGTAAAAAGAAACGAAATTGAATGAACATCAATAATACCTGGTCCTAAAAACAAGAAAACACGTAACATTATTTTTCTTAGAACTGATTACTGAATACCTAAATACAGTTAGAAGTCGAACTTTATGTAGACGGTTCTGAAACTAACCAAGTTTACTGCAAAATTATTCAATATTTTTTTAACGATAGAAATAGACATGATTTAGTTTAAATCTCCTGAATGAACAATTCCAAAGCAAAACTATTTACTTAATAATCATTTTAAAACACCATCTAGTTACGTTTTGTAAAACTACGAAATTAGAAGGCGGATACATAACAGTACCTACGAAACAGTTTGGCTCTCGGTAGCAACAAAGACCAAATTAACTTTTGCACTTCAACACTGCTGCCATCTAGCGGCAGAATTCACAATTAAAGCAAGGGGAGCGCTATTTTACTCTCCAAAGGCAATGAATCCTCCACAGTGTAAACCGTTGCCTGTTAGTTCAAAGAAACTCCGAAAGATGCCTCTGTTGCTAATTCCTATGTTCAAGAAATACACAGAGTTAGTTATATACAGAAAAAATTTGCACTTTCACCTACTATTACTTGCTTACTGTAAGTATTTGTTGTAACCTTGAGACGCACACTGCATTATGTATATTCGTTATTTGAATATTCGAAGTATGTTGCTTGTGTCATTTTTATTTCATCAAGTATGTATGTCTTCCTTTTTTTTTTGTATGTTGGCACCTTGTTTTTATATAGGTACGTGTAAATTGAAATAATTATTAGAATTGTGATTTCATAAGTTGTGCTGTCTTTTGTGTCATCGTTTCGTCATCATCATCATCATCAGTATTCTAATGTCGCCACTGCTGAGGCACAGGCCTCGTCTCTGTGAGAGGGTGTGGGCCATAATCCACCACGCGGGCCCAATGTTGTTTTCCTTCACCGTTTTGAGAGCTGTGGTGATGAAATAATTTAGACAAAGTAAAGCGCCTGCCTTTTTTTGTGTTTGAACTCACGACCTACTACTTGTAAGTCGCGGTCGATACCTCTGGGCCACCACTGATCTCCTGTTTATTATAATTTATGTGTGTTCATAAATTGTTTAATCTTTTTTTAGTTTTTTGTGTGCACTGAATAAATGTTTAATCTATCTATCTGATACACGAGTAAACACGAGTGTATATACGAGTATATATAGAGTTCTTTGACTTTTGCCGCAAAACAATCAACAAATCATTCGGACAACAAATATTAGATGGCCACAATATTTTACACAAACCTCCACATCAAAAAGTTTCAAGTAACTTTAAGTCACACACGACTTATTTCCTGCTGCACTTTGGCTGATCTCCGTTCATGCTTACCACAGTCAAGAAATAAATAGCAACAGGAAAGCAAAGAAAATCTATTTAACCACGATACTTTTCTTTATTGAAGTGAAAACTCATTAGCCAAGTTGAGCGATTTTTAGTAGGGGAAAAACTTATGGGTTAGCGTCATTGACATGCTAATGACGTGTTGGGCCCAACTAGCGACGCGCATCGGCCTGTTCCAAAGACAATGATAATCAAAAGATTTTTGGAAATAATTTTGCGATATAAACCCCAAAAATTTACTGTTCCTAATTACCCACCCGCCGTTCTCACTTACCCCACTTTCTCCTACATTTTTCATGTGCGTGTTGGAATCTTTACAGTTATTCCAAAGTTTCAAGTTTTCACTTCTTTCGGCAGTTCCCATGACTGCTTTTCTTTGGTAGTTTTTAGGGTTCTGTACCCGAAGGATCCAAACGAATCCCTATTATTGTCACTCACAAGTCCGTCTCTCTGTCTGTCCGTCGTCTGTCACAAAATTTTGTTACGAAGAATTTTTTAACTTCCCATTGACATATGAACTTGAAATTTACATATACCTACTTTAATTTAACAAATACCAATATTTGGTACGGAACCCCTAACCTGTCAACATCCAATAGGCCCCAGAGTGTCGGTAATCGGAATTACCCGAACGTCCAATAGGCCCCTGTGTGCCGATCCGACTAGCGCGGTTTCAACCTCTATTACTAATTAACTAAAGGTCATATTCCTGTGGAAATTTTTACATACTCGGAGAGTGATAGTATAGTAGTTTTACAAACATTTCCATAGACAAATACTGTTTCGAAAAAAATTAAAAAAAGTTTTTAGTAGCATGTTTACGTTTGTGAATGGCGGACGAAATTTTGCTAGAATTGTGTGTTTTAAACAGTTTTGTGTTTGTTTATGTGTTATGTTGAGTATTATAATTATTGCTGTGTTATTATTACGTCGTAATAACATCGGTTTAGATAAATATTTTGAAGAAATATTACGTAATAACATTTTTATCAAGGTCAGCCGATTTTATTCGTATTGTTATTGTGAGCGTGAATGATGTGAGCTTGTATGTGTTATTCAAAGTTTGAGGGTATGTATTTATTCTAAGGTAGTTATTACATAGTATTAGAAAAAAAACGCAACACAAAACGAAACGCAAACGCAGAAACGCAATTTGAAAAAGCAGTTACTTTGTTTCGTTTCCGTAATATGAAGTTTGAGTATGAATAATAGGAAAATATTTTATCGGACTGTACAAAAAAAACAATGTTATTAGTTTACTTGTCTATTCATAGTGTAACATGCAAAATTTCGTGTAGATTGATACAGTGGTTTTATCAGAAACCAACTTATCACGTGAACAGACACTATTCCCGCCAAATCGTTTATAACAGCATTTGATTAGAATTCAACTCTCGTAACACAAGTATTGTTTACATTTTATTATAAGGTCTGTTTATTCAACATGCATGGTCTGCATGGTCCTCATATAGAATAATGTGAATGCGAGAACTATGTATGTCGTTATATTCATGTAGATTTTATGATTGTCTGGCAGTTTGAGTATTTTTTGCGGCCTACTCAAATGTCCTTACTTTGGTATTGTTCGTCGGTTCGTTGAGCACCTCAGAGTTCTGAGTTGAGCTTCGCGATGACTGACAAATGCTTGCACTGTCTGGACAGGTCCACTCGAATTCGTGTGTTGCTTTCTTCATAAAGCTCATCCCAGACATAAACGTACATGGTTCTCATAGGATCTAACCAGTCCACATTGTATGGATTTGAACACTAAAAGAGACTTTGACCTCTGAGTTTGTTTCGGTGTTTCTTCTCAGGGTAGTCAGCTAGGAAACACCGGCCTCATCTAGCTTAAACTGACAAAAAAACATTGACGTGTAAAAGTGTTCCTTGTAACCTATTTACTGAATAAACATCATTTATCATTTATTTATCAACAACCCACAAAAAAATACTTCAAGTGCCTCGCACTAATAGAAGCGTCAGCGATCCGTTTTATGTAAACAAAGTCGTAAACATGTCAATGGCGGGAAACAGCGCGGATGTTGACGGATGTGGCGGTTTCGCGCGTAAAGATGTTCACACGCGAACTCCGACACGCACTTGGCCAGTTTTTTTTTTAGTAGTTATTAAGTATAACAATGAATAGCTTAGTAAGGCTTTCACGACTAGCTAGAAAGTAAAAACAAACTATTTAATTAAAAAATTAAAAAAAAAAACACCAATGCTTAAAAGAAAAGCGAACATTTAAAAAACACAAGAGAGCTTATGATCTTGAAGCGGCTGAACAGATTTTGATAAAACCTGTCTAAGAACCATCGCTAGACAAACTGATTTCAAATAAAACAATCGCATTCAAATCAGATCACCCTTTTAAGAGCTACGGTGTCACAGACAGACACACTAACAAGGTTCAAACTTTTAAAACCCCTCTTTTTGCGCCGGGGGCTAAAAATAGAGGACAGAGACACTGTTAGCTACCACTTTTTGAACATCAAAGTTCTACATAAAGACAGTCCCCTAAAAACGCCCGCCCGTCACCACTTCCTAGCGTTTTAGCTGGGAAAAAGAAGTGGCGCAACAAACTCCCCAGCAACATAACTAATGGTCCTCAAAAACCCTATCTGTTTGTCATTATCTGTTTGATAGTCAGCGCATTACTTGAAAACGATTTCACCGATTTAGCTATTTTTAACCGACTTTCGAAAAAGGAGGAGGTTCTATGTTCAAATGTATGTATGTTTTTTTTTTTTTTATGTATGTCCGCGCATTTTTCCGTCAGTTGTAGACCGATTTTCAAAATTCTTTTTTTATCCGCAAGAATATACTCCCGAGGTGGTCCCATATAAATTTTATCGAAATTGCTATAACGCTTTTTGAGAAACTGAACAAAAACGAAAAATACGCATATCTTGATGATGTTTTTGTGTTCTCCAAATGTTAAATTCCACGTTCCATGTTATTGGGGTTTTTAGTTCTGGGGTATAGCAACTACAAAGCGAAAAATAAAAAACTTTTTACAAAAAAAACAACCGACTTCAAAAAAAAAGTATACTAAAAAATTTAAAAAATAACTTTAATTTCGGCAGTCGGTGTCAAATCACGAAGAAGTAAAATACAAACACCGACTTCCGAAATTAAAGTTATTTTTTAAATTTTTAGTGTACTTTTTTTTTGAAGTCGGTTGTTTTTTTTGTAAAAAAGTTTTTTTTAATAATAGTCCAAATAAGGTTTTAAGGGGGTAACTTTAAAAAGATTCTCGGAATATTGGAATATTCCGAAAAAGGGATTTTGTATGAACTCAGTATGAACAGAACAATATTATGTCTGTCGGCACATTTTTTTTTTGTCATAGAAATATCAACATACCGAGTGTTATAAATTCCACAGATATTTTATTTACATAAAACTATAAAACACCAGGGACACACGACCCCGGACCCATTTTATCTGGCGTTCGATGTGTCAACACTTGAACGGTGTCCAAGTACTCAGGTTTGGCACCGAAACACGCGGTTTCATTTCCTCTGACCCCGTTGGAATCCTGGCAAAGCGGGTGATTAGTTGGTGGGGCCCCTGAATTGTTTACGCGCGTTTTGACTTACATTTGCTGTGAAGGGTGGCCAGTTATTGTGTTAGGTCCTTTGTTGGCCAGTTTTATTTAGTTTTGTGATGTTCTGCGTGGTTTAACAGGGGTGTAATGTGTAGTGAGTTACTTGGTTGTCCTACCCTCTATTTATTTATTAATTTAAACTTTATGTTCAATAGTGGTCCATTGGCGGACTTAATACAACAAGGCGTTCTCTACCAGTCAACCTTCGAGTTAAATAAAACTGGATAAAAACCCGACTGTATAAAACAACTAAAAAGTTCCAAACAAGTCACTTTTCAAGCAGTCTGATGCAGTTGATGGCAGCTATTTTAATTCAAATATTGATTTCATACCACTTACTGCATCAGACTGCTTAAAAAGTGACTTGTTTTGAACTTTTTTGTTGTTCACTACAGTCAGGTTTTTTTTTAAATAATCAATACTTTTTTTTTCTACATTTTAGTGAGTTATATTTTTGGAGCCGCCTCCTCGAACTCTATATTTGGATACCCAATTTAGGTAATATACTCGTAGTTCCTCGACTCAACCAAACACATAATAAAAGAATGATACTAATTAACAATCAGAATCCCCTCTTCAAAAAACAGAAAGAGCAGGTATAACAAAAAGGAAAAAAAAAACATCTTCCAATCCGGTTGGTCACCGTGGAAGATTATGACCACCACCCTCCAAGGAATTTATCCACTACTCAACAGAAGAATAGTCTAACCTTGGAGGAGGCCTTTACCTGAGAGGGGTCCATGCTAATTGGAATATTATACCTACCTATGTAGTAACAATAAAATATAATATAACTTTTGAATACTATGTACATGGGGTTGGAGTAATTTAAAATTCTAAATAAATAATAAATCAACAAAATATTCACTTATAATACCACAAGAGCTTCAAAATTATCGGGTATTTCCGTTCGTTGCAAACAAATGAAGGAGTCAAGTTTTTCAGGTTAAAAAATCACGAGCGCGAAGCGCGAGTGATTTTTCCTGAAAAACTTGACGATTTTATTTGTTTGCAGGGAATCTATCGGGAAATACCAGATAATTTTGAAGCTCGTGTGGTATTCGGGGGATTATTTTATATATAGCAACTACCAGAGAAAATTTTCAAAAAATTATCAGTATAATACCATGTAGGTTGTACCACGTGACGTCGAATGGTGCAATTCTATTGGTCGATATTTGGGTCGGAAAAATAATCACTTATAATACCACAAGAGCTTCAAAATTATCGGGTATTTCCGTTCGTTGCAAACAAATGAAGGAGTCAAGTTTTTCAGGTTAAAAAATCACGAGCGCGAAGCGCGAGTGATTTTTCCTGAAAAACTTGACGATTTTATTTGTTTGCAGGGAACCTATCGGGAAATACCAGATAATTTTGAAGCTCGTGTGGTATTCGGGGGATTATTTTTCCGTCCCAAATGTCGGCCAATAGAATTGCACCATTCGACGTCACGTGGTACAACCTAGAAAATTTTCAAAAAATTTTCAGTATAATACCATGTAGGTTGTACCACGTGACGTCGAATGGTGCAATTCTATTGGTCGATATTTGGGTCGGAAAAATAATCAATCAAATTTGAAATATGTAAAATAATAATAAGTCATTATACATTTATAAAAACATTAATGATAATATAAAAATAATGTAAATATATATGTAATAATGTAAATATAGCAAAGCATTTAACTAGATAAGTAAGAAATTGAATATTATTCGAATTATTATTTATATGCATGTAAATTAAATGAAAAGCAATTGAAATTTATGATTTATTTGAATAAACTGTAGCATATTTTTCAAAAGTAAAAATATAATACAATATACCTAAATAAATGTTAATGATAATTAAAAAAAAAAAATTAAAAAACTTGAGTGGTGTCAAGGGACACCCGGATGGAACGAAGTTCATTTCGATTAATTAGTGAAGGAATTGTAATATAATTTTATTTTTTGTTATAATACCTAATATTTTTTTATTATTAACAAATATAATGTAATATAAACTTAATCAGTAGGCTCAATTTTAATAATAATTGGCTTGTGGTAACTGAAGTAGGAAACATATGTTTGGGATTCTATTTTATTTAATTGTCTTGAAAAAACTGCATCAAAGGTAGTATTATATTTTGTTGTTGATTCTGCTGGATTATTGTTTATTCTTAAATGAAATTCTTCCTCTAGAAACTGTAGCAATGGTTTTGATTTTTCATTACTGAAGTTGATGTTAAAATCACCGGCCAAAATGAGTGGAAGTTTATCTAAATTTTTGTTGTATCTGCTAAGCGTTCGAGATACATCTTTAGAATACTCTATAGCCGAGTAGCCGAGTAGACGAGTAACCGAAAAGCTGAATAGCCGAGTAGCCGAATAGCCGAATAATCGAAAAACCGAAAAGCCGAGTAGCCGAAAAGTCGAAAAGCCGAGTAGCCGAAAAGCCGAGTAGCCGAGTAGCCGAAAAGCCGAGTAGCCGAAAAGCCGAGTAGCCGAAAAGCCGAGTAGCCGAAAAGTCGAAAAGCCGAAAAGCCGAGTAGCCGAATAGCCGAATAGCCGAATAGCTGAAAAGCCGAATAGCCGAAAAGCCGAGCAGCCGAAAAGCCGTTTAGCCGAAAAGCCGAATAGCCGAAAAGCTGAAAAGCCGAAAAGCGGAGTAGCCGAAAAGACGAGTAGCCGAAAAGTCGAGTAGCCGAATAGCCGAGTCGACGAAAAACTGAAAAGCCGAGTAGCCGAAACGCCGAATAGCCGAGTAGCAGTTAAAACTAAAAGTCGAGTAGCCGAGCAGACGAGTAGCCGAAAAGCCGAGTAGCCGGAAAACCGAAAAGCCGAGTAGCCGAAAAGCCGAGTAGCCAAGTAGCCGAAAAGCTGAAAAGCCGAAAAACCGAGTAGCCGAAAAGCCGAAAAGCCGAATAGCCGAAAAGCCGAGTAGTCAAAAAGCCGAGTAGCCGAAAAGAAAGATGAAACGAAAATAACTGGCTTGCTTTCTATAAGAGAGAGAGAGAGACAGACAGAGGAACACGCGCACGCCGCACGGCTTACAACTATAGCAAAAAGTGTCGTGACAACTTTTCGTAAGAATTTTTTCCGTCTAGCCCCCTTTTATAACGCGCGATAAGGAACTTCGTTCCAATAATAGACAAGATTTTAAATATTTAAAAGAGAAATAAATTATTTGTTCGAATAATTATAAATTGCATCATGTCAATTTAAATGAAAAGGAACCTATAATCATTATTTCTTTTAAAAATGATTGCATTTATTTTTTTTTCAAAGTAAAAATACTGTGATTATTGTTGTTAGGTTGCATGGAATAAAAGGCTTTTTATTTTTATTTATTTATTATTAGTTATAGTACCTCGACTTTCATTTTTTTCTTTCGCACAATATGGCTCTGGTCTGGTTGTCGCCATAATATATTTTGATTACTGTCATATCATATCTAGCACTCGCAAGATTAAGACAAATCAATTGACGTAAGAATTATCAAAATCGGCCAACGCATTTGATCTCTAAAGCGCCTTAACGGACAAACATAGGCTCATAAACACATTACCCTCCCTTGCGTCGCGCAGTCGGGTAATGAGATATCATTTTCATACGAGTAAGTACATTAATTTCTAGTGATATTTCATTAGAACAAGTACTCTATCTCGGACATGGAGTGAATGTTAGCGTGAAGCTTTTTTTACAAGCGGTTGGTAATTTTATCGTCATCATCATTTCAGCCGAAAGAATAAGAAAGAAAGAAAGAAAAATTCGTTTAATGTCATTACAGCAAAAATTGTAAAAGACGACCACGAAATACGAAAGCTGAAAGACGTCCACTGCTGGATATATTAGGTCTCCCCTAGCGTCGCGTCGTCACATTGACCAAATCAGTTTTTCTCGCATCAAATGGACTCATGGTCCTCACCATCGGTCAACCTCCACATGGTTGCATTTTTTGATTGGATTGTGATTTGATTGATTAGATTTGACTGATTGGATTTGATTGGTTGGATCTGATTGATTGGATTTGATTGATTTATTGCAATTGATTGTTTGGATTTGATTGGTTGGATTGCATTTTTTGATAAGGAGACACCATTCGAGAACTATTGGATCACATTGGCCATCCTTTCATGGAGCAACGGTGCCGAAAATAAAATAATAATTCTGCGATAATGTCGCGTGTATGTTACTTGTCATTGAATAATTTGTAAACACGGTAAGATTGTAACAAATCTTGCGAGAGAGAGAGAGAGAAAATTTTCGATTTATCATATGAGTTAAGGAAAATTAAAATAATTTGTAACAATTTCAGTCAAAATATTTAATCACGTCCTCATAAAATCACTTTATACATATTTACACTTCAACTGCTCGCCGAAAACTGTTCCACCAAAAGCTCAAACTACTTCGGCAAAAGTGACGAAACATTGTGTACACCCGGAAGTAGAGCGTGCAATTATACATAAATATTTCGAACAGTATTAATATTGTAATTAAATTTAAATTTGTATACTAATTATAATAAATATTGAGAACAGTATTTAATATTGTAATTAAATTTAAATTTATATACTAATTGTAATAAATATTGCGAACAGTATTTAATATTGTAATTAAATTTAAAAACACATGCATATTAAACAAAAATATCTTAAAACAAGTAATCACTTCCGGAAGTTAGACTCTTGAAGATAGAGTTTCTACCAATACTGAAAACCCCATCCCCCACCCACGCCACCCTTCGCACGCCCAATTAGCAGATACAACAGATTTTAATTGCAATCTGCGTGCATTTTTTTTTGCAATAATTGACGTGTTAAGAGTTAATTCGATAATTTAGAAAGTCTAAGAAAACAATGTAACTCACGTTGCTTTGATAAACTAACTGTGTTTTCATTTTTACGGTTACTAGTTATAATAAGTCAAGCACCAAATTAACACTGGATGGACGAATTGGCGGCAAGTCACTGGGACTATCTACGACTCCCGCATTCCTCTTAAACGTAAGGGGAAAATTTATAAAACAATGGTCAGATCTGTTGTCCTGTTTGGTTCAGAATGTTGGGCCACAAAAGGGATGAATGAAAAGCAAGTGCATGCAGCTGAGATGAGAATGCTTAGAGCGATGTGTGGTGTTACGCGCATGGATAGAATTAGGAATGAGTATATAAGAGGAAGTCTGAAAGTGGCACTGCTGACTGAAAAGTTGTGTGGAAATTGGTTGTCGTGGTGTGGGCATGTGATGCGGAGGAATGAAGAAAATGTCGTGCCTATAGGAGTAGGGGAAGGCCAAAGAAACGATGGATGGACTGTGTGAAAGATGATATGGGTAAAAAGAGGGTGACTACAGAGATGACGGCTAATAGAGAAGTATGGAAGAAGACATGTTGCGCCGACCCCAAATAAATTGGAATAAGGGCAAGAGAATGATGACGATATTATAATAAGTTAAACCTTTTTATCAGAAACCAATGAAATACAGGAACATATTAATAAGAACTCTATTTATTTTATCGCTCACTAGCTGCAGTTAATAACACTGTTCTTTACCAGACCAGGAAGTAACAAGAACAGCTCATAATAATTAATTACGATGACGAGTAACTTCATATTGTATTTGGGCTTTTCTTCACGTGGACTATGTAATACTACTATCACTGTAATTATAAAAGTTTCGATGAAATGTTTGTTACTCAATTACCCTAGAACAACTAAACAGATCTGGATAAAATATGGCACAGAGATAGATTATAGTCTGGAATAGTACAGACTGTTGTCAACATTACCTGACCCACCCTAAAATCAAACGACTTTGGACCCTCTGCCTGTAACATTAAGGTTTATTTAATTTATATGAGCTTATCACACAAGTGCACGAGGACTCGATGAACAAAAATACAATAATAACACAGACACTCAAATTTGATCTTTAACACGTAACGTTAAGGTAAACCCACCCATCATAGTCGGAGCCACCGGCATTGTATATGTTTTTGATAAGCTATTTTAATCATTATCTCGTTAACATTAAAGTTGAAAAGCTTTTAGTCACACTACATAATTACAACCCAATCTTTAATTGCGCGTATTCCCAACAAGTTCTTGTGGCTTAGCGGTTTGATGCTGGATTGACGACGAACAGCATGTGGGTTCGAAAACACAGTCCACCTATACATCAGTTTCTTTTTTTATTTGTTTTCATGCAATATTAAATAACGACCAATATGATTTTCGCCTAATAACTTATCTTGTAAACGGGTGGGTAATTTAAAAAACTTTAAGTTCACAGTTCTTTATAATGAATACGAATATTTATTTTTCAACTACCCACTTATTACAAGTTATGTGAAAATATTACCATTTTAAAAAGTTTATGTATAGTCTGTAGTTCTTTACAATAATACAAGAAATAGTTTTGGAATATAAATTCTATATTGAAAGCAAAACAATATCTTTGTCGCAGGATTTGATCTCGAACCTTGTTTTTCTCAATCTTACACACAGACCACGAGACCAGAATTACTTGAACTCAATCATTAAAATAAGCTAATACACTTATCATATTATAACAAATAGTTATAAAATATAACCTAATGCTAACGTTTTAAAGATCAAATTTGCGTGTCTATAATATTATTGTATTTGTTCATCAAATCCTCGAGCAGTTGTCTGATAAGCTCATATAAATTAAATAAACCTTAATGTTACATACAGAAGGTCCAAAGTCGTTTGATTTTAGGGTGGGTCAGGTAATGTTGACAACAGTCTGTACATGAGCTATGATTTATAGTGGGGCAAGTACTAATGCCACGCGGGCGAAGCCGCGGCCGACGCTGATATTTATTCGATAACCTAGCCAAACAAAATATAAGTTTATGTAATTAAAAGATAATTCACGAAAATTGTATATATGATTGGTAGTCGAGTTTTAAGAGCACTAATGGACGTACAAACAAAGGGACGTTGTGGTTATTATTTAAAGAATTCTTCACCTCCTTTGATCTTTAGGCTTTTGACCATAATTTAATACAACAAACCAAATAAGTAAAACCTTTTCACCAAAGGTCTTTTAAGATTCTTAGAGATATGTCAAGAGCAATGGTTTTTTTTGGGTAGTCTCTTTTAATATAAATAATAAAGTTAAACTTTATTCTTCTTACAAAAATACAATAAGAATTTGAGATACAATATTTTCTTATCCCAGTTTTTTGTATCTACCTACTTGTAAAAATAATTTCAGTTAATTTCAATCCAAGGCCACCAACTCAAATGTCGACTCTCATTTTATTATTAAAAAATCTATACAAAAAGTATGGGTGCCAATGGAATTTTAATAATGATCTTTATTTCAGAAATAAATTCATTTAATTTATTAAATTTTTATGTTATGCGTAGCGTATTAAAACATTTATATAAAAAGTATCGATTGGTTCCAATGCAATTTAATAATAACAATAATAAACTTTTCATTTCAGAAATAAATTCCGCAAAATTATTGCTAATAACATTACAACATAAAAAACTATATTATACGTAAGTACAAAAATATAAATCCAAAGATATTAATAACATAATAACTTACAAACTATATTAGTAAGCTTTGTCATGTTTGCAAGGATTTTGTTGTTCCAAAATTTTAAAATTATCTCGTATTACAAATTCAAATATTCTTTAGTCCCTAACATATACCGATACCAGTTTTTTTCTTGTGGGTTGGGAAATCATCCAATAACTTCTTCCGCTTTGGGTGGAGCGGGGGGGCGTGTCAGACTTTTATTGACTAAAACCCACCCCTATTCCTTCAGTTGCCTGAGTGCCCAGGGGCGCGGTAACTCTGTTTCGATTTTTTTTTTATTTTGGGCAGATGACCGATTCCTGTCAAGCCCGTTCTTTACTTATAATGATCTACGTCTTGGAACGTATAGGTATGTATTACGTAGCTTCAACTTACTGACCGACGACTGCTTGACAGTACAAAAGTATCCGTAAATAGGTTTATTTACGGATACTTTTGTACTGTCAAGCAGTCAGTTTATTAAAAAGAATCAAGATTAAAAATTGGCAAATATCATAATACTCCACTCAAATCAGTGTACCTAGTATCTAAGCGTATTTCTAAATACGATATTTTATTAAACTTGCCTAGCCCGCGAACACTAATAAACTACCCACGAGACACACAATTCTTTCCAACTACAATCCCTACATCTACACCCACTATGATTAACAGTCTCATTCCTCACCCGGAGAAGCTAATGACGTCATTCTTTGTTACACTATAGCTGGCCAGTGTTGAAAACGGCCATAATTTACGGTCGTATCGGCCCAGTCCACTCGCGTTGATCCCGCTAACGTATCGGCCGCTATTCACTCTTACGAGCTCATTTACCATACTACCCGGGTATTGTGATAAGAATTTAAAGTATTAAGGTTTAAGTTTGTATAGATTTTTTAGTTTTTGTTTGAAGAGATAAAATATGAAGACAGACAAAATATTACGAGTTGAGCATCGGAAACTTATTTGTCTTTAAGTGAAAATGTACACATCCAAAGGGCAATGCAGAGGGCTAGCTCAGAGTTTCCATTCTCCTCCACCAAATCAGGATAAGAAAAATAAGATATCCGCAGGAGAACCAAGGCTACCGACATAGCCCGAAGAATCGCCAAACGTAAGTGGCAGCGGGCCGGGCACATTGCTCGCAGAACAGGTGGTCGAAGGTCTAGAGGCCGCGAGCCGCCTTGCCGGGCTGTCGCCATGGGATCTGGAGGCAAAGGTCCTCGCGCACCTCTATGAGTGGTGCGAGGAGGCGAAATGTCGGGGCGAAAATCCGCTGCCGCGACACCACGCGGCTTGGCGGACAGAGCTCCGGCAGGATCTCATGGCGACATGGAGAGAGTGACTGTCGTAACTCAGTACTGGGCACGCCACCATTGCAGCGGTAGTGTCCCTCTTTGAGTGGCTGGAGAGGCGTCACGGCGTCCTCACCTTCCGCCTGACGCGGGTCCTCACCGGACACAGAAGTTTCGGGAGGTTCCTGGATAAGGCGGAGGGAGACGCCCGGGTGTCCCCACTGTGAGAATCGCCCAGAGGATATGGTGGAGCATACGGTGGAGATCTGCCCCGCTTGGGTGTAGCCACGCCGTGTCCTCGTGGAGGCGATCGGCTGCAGTGACCTCTCGCGCCCGGCCCTGGTCCAGGCCATGGTACGGAGCGAGAGGGAATGGGAAGCAGTCTCCTCCTTCTGCGAAGTAGTAATGCTCGCAAAGGAGGAGGCGGAACGGGTGAGGGAGGCTCAACAACAGAGTCACGCCCTCAGCAGCAGCCTCCGCAGGTGACGCCTTGGGCGTAGGTCGTCGCGAGACGATCTCCGGTCACTGTAGACCAGGGCCTGCGGACGGCAAACAGTGGGTAGCTCGCCGTCCGATCAGCACCAGGCTTGAGAGTCGACGGCGCGTAGTGTTCCACGCGCGCCTCAAAGAATTGTCAGCAGTCATAAAGGGGCCCGTCATGGCCAATGCCTGCCCAGGGGCTGTGGATAAATTTGAAACAGAGTTACCGCGACCCTGGGCACTCAGGGCAGGGAAGGAACAGGGGTGGGGTTTAGTCAGCAAGAGTCTGACACGCCCTCCCGCTCCACCCAGAGTGGGAGATGTCATTGGATAATTTCCCATCTCCCAAAAAGAAAAGAAAAAAAAAGTAGTCTGGAGTGGCAACCGCGTATCGGAAGACGCAGCGTTGGCAGGCGTCCCACAATATGCACCGATATCCTTATGAGGATCGCCAGAATCTGATGGATTCGGATGCACAGGACCTGTCGTTGTGGCGACAGTTTGGGGAGGCCTATGTCTAGCAGTGGACGTCTTTCGTCCGAAATAATGGTGATGATTATAAAATATTAGACATTATAAATTCAAAAATAAAAAATCGGTTACTAAATTAATATGTTAAAAAAAAAAAAAGTTTAGTTTCTATTCCTTATTCTCTTGTACCTACTTGTTGCTTTTGACAAGATCGCCAGATATTTTGATCCTTGTGTGTTTTCCAAGTGTTTCAAACGTAGAAGAGAAACCAAATCCTAGACATGACATGACATCTTAACATGCTCTTTGAGATACGACGGACATGCCTTATGCATAATCAGTGATCTATTCAACCCTACAACTTCACATAAATATACATTAAACCATGTCTATGCATGAGAATCGTGAGCAGTTTTGAAAGGATGTTCTCTTTCATCTTATAGAAAGTATGTTGTTACAACTTATGTTTAACCGACTTCGAAAAAGCACGAGGTTCTAAGTTCGACTGTTTTTTTTTATGTATGTCCACCGATTTCTCTGTCAGTTGTAGACCGATTTTCTTAATTCATTTTTTTTTCCAAAGAATATACTCCCAAGGTGGTCCCATATAAATTTTATCGAAATTGCTTAAGCGCTTTTTAAAAAACTGAACAGAAACGAAAAATACGTATACAAAGATGACGTTTTAGTTTTCTCCAATTATGAGTATGTTTAAATTCCACGTTCCATGTTATTGGGGTTTTAGTTCTGAGGTATAACAACTAAAAAGTGAAAAATAAAAAACTTTTGTAAAAAAAAAAACCGGCTTCCAAAAAAGAAAATACTAAAAATTTAAAAATTACTTTAATTTCGGAAGTCGGTGTCAAATAACGAAGAAATAAAATACAAAAACCGACTTACGAAATTAAATTTATTTTTTAATGAAGAATGCCCTTTTTTCACCTGGCTATGTATAAATTGAGCAGTGGTGGCCCAGTAGTATTGCCGCGACTTACAAGTTGTAGGTCGTGAGTTCAAACCCAGGCAGGCACTTTACTTTGTGTAAATTATTTCATAACCACTGCTCTCAAAACGGCGAAGGAAAACATCGTGAGGAAACCGGCATGTCCTAGAACCAAAAATTCGAAGACATGTGTCATCCACCAATCCGCATTGGGCCCGCGTGGTGGATTACGGCCCACACCCTCTCACAGAGAGGAGGCTGTGCCCCAGCAGTGGGGACATTAAAAGGCTGATGATGATGTATAGATATGAAATAAATCTGAAAATTCAGCTAATTCAATTGTATTAAAAACGCATATCACAATGTTAACAGAAACACAGGATTTTTTTTTCCTCTATGCTTATCTCTACGTCAAGGGTATTAACGCATCTCAACTACACTTTTTACGACGTTTCATTTTACACACTGCTTTGCACACCTTGACTTTATTCAACTCTTTTTCTAAGTTTTATTCATTATTTTACGTTTTATTTAATCAGTCAGAATTTCTTTATTAGTCTTTGTATAATACAGATTGATTAAAAATAATATAATAATTAAATGCATGCCGAGTGAAATTGAGTTCGCACGACTGAAACGGATTTTGTTGACATTTGACAGTTCTTCTCACTCAATTTATAGTGACAATTATCGAGGGTCTAAGCAGTGACGTAAAGTGAGTTTCAAATAATTCTCAAAGTAAAAAAGACGTTTTAGGCTATGACTAGGTAAGTATTCCTATTTAAGACTAAACTGCGATCGTTAATAATCGTAAAGTTCTAGCACATTTATTTCAATATTAACTATTTGATATCGGCAAATCCTAACCTAAAAAGTAGCAAATATTTTTTGGTCTTTGTAGCGTTTAAATCGTAAAAATTACTATTTGACATTATTTTCTAAACTTAGAGGTAGTCTTTCTCCTATACCTTATAACTATACATAAACTTTCATTATCAAGATTTTAAATGTATGGGAAGTGGGCATTGTTCTTTAGTTTATTTTCGTTTTTGGAAGTCGGTTGATTTTTTTTTTGTAACAAAGTTTTTATACCAATAATATTACGGAACCACATTCATTTAGCGCCAATCGCATATTTATAGTAGGTTTTTTTATTGGGTAGAGGATACCCTTTTTAGTGTAAATTTAAAAACCTCAAAACGCGCAAAACCATAGGGGCCGAGAAAAAAATTGTCAAAATTTTTCAAAATTGGTGAAAAATTAAGGGTGAAGAAGATCACGTGATGGGTGTAAAGACTATTTCTAAGCAATAATACGATAAATGGCATATTTAAAGTCAAGATTAACACCCCAAAAGCCGAAGGTCAAGGTTATTCGTCGAAGGGCAAAAGCATTTTTTATTTTATTTTAATGTTTTAGGTTTTGCATGTCGATGGAACCACGTGTCGACGGAGCCGACGCTTCGCGGGGCTCCTACTTCTGAGTGGTTTATAAGAAAATAACCACGAAGGGGATGGCCTTGTAACTTATCCTGTCTGAGTCAGGGTGCCCTAAGTCCCGAACTCGCTTCGCTCGCTCTTGCATCCTAAGTCGTCATTGCTTTTTTACTAAGTGAAGATTAAGTGAGTGAATATTAAGTTTAGTGTGTAGTGTAATAAGTAACATAATAAAAAAAAAACAAAAATAATTAAAAAAAAACAAAAATAGAACATACGACGAGTGACAACTGTCAAACGTTTTTTTCGCGCTAATCTTACATTCGATTACGTTTCGTTACTTACGATCTTTAGAATAAATAAAAATAGTACGACTTTTTTAAATTTAATTTTATTATACGAGTATTTGCTTAATAATTGAGTTGATGGCGGTAGCAGATATTTAAAAATGAATTAAAGGTAAAAACTCACAATATTTACACGAACAAAAAAAATAAAAAACTTTTTTACAAAAAAATAGAACCGACTTCAAAAAAAAGTGCAAAATAACTTTAATTTCGGAAGTCGGTGTCAAAAAGCGAAGACACAAAACAGGAACACCGGTTCTATTTTTTTGTAAAAAAGTTTTTTATTTTTCACTTTTTAGTTGTGGCTCCCCATTAAACTGTGTTAACAATTAATAGACATACGATAGCAGCAATCGCGGTTGATTTGCTGTCAATTTTTGAAGAGTTCTGTTGTCTGTCTCCGAAAGACGACATGACCTAGGAATGAAATTCGTACATTATCTGTGGCAAAATGTCAATTTTAATATGTAATTAAGTAGAATTTTCTTTTCTCAAAAAGTAGACGTTTGCGCGTTGTAATGTGTTACGAAAGTGTTTTAATGTACAAGCTGTAAAATTGTGAAGCTTCGCATAGATTGGCGCTAAATGTAATCTATGTGCTGATCAAGTGATATAATAATAACAAACAAAGCCAATCAATTACCAGGCAAAGTGTCTGCCTGGCAGGGTCGTGGGCATGTTTGAAAGAGTTACTTACCCTGGGACGCACAGAAAACTGAAAGAACAGGGGTGGGTTTTACTCAGTAAGAGTCTGACACGCCCTCCCGCTCCACGCAGAACGGGAGAAGTTATTTAATGATTTCCCACCCTAAAAAATGGAAGTGGAGGGCCTTTGTCCAGCTTTTTTTTGGAGGGCCGTGGCGTTGCAGTGCATCAGGGATGTTTGCGGACACAAACATTGATGGTTTCGCCGCCATTATTAGGAAAAGATGTGCCTCTCTGATGACGCGTGTTCGCGGCTGTACCAACACTATTGTCAGTGTGTTCGCAGATCGGTGGGATTCTCCGTTGATGCAGAGGTGGATGCAGCTCCACGCTGATGTGTAGCTGTATGTTTTAGCTATAATGTCTGTACCTACTAACATTAGTTTTTTAAGTAATTTATTACTAACCCTATGGACTTAGTCTGAAATTAAAATTTTATTATTATTATTATTCCTTCCACTCTGGGTAGAGCGGGAGGGCGTGTCAGACTTTTACTGACTAAAACCCACCCGTAAACTTTCAGTTGCCACTGTACCAAGGGCCGCGGTAACTCTATTTCGAAATCTTGACCTAGTAGAATCAAACGAAGCCTGGAAACAACTTTAATATAACATAAACCAAACCACTGTATGACAATACATTTCATTTTAATACGAGAAAATCTTGGATTAAGTGTTTATTAACAATCAGTGGGTCGTAAAACAGAATTAGTGCAGTATTCGTTGGCTTTTACTGTAGTGTCACAATTATTTATAGAAACAGAAGGTTCTTTACAAAATGTTTACTTCGCCATACATTCCATACATCGTGGGGCCCGCAATTTGATGAACTGTACAGCGTTCAAATTTGTCATTTGTTAAATTAAAATATCAGGTTTATGCTGCCCTAGTTTCAGTTTAATTGACAATTGCATAATCAATATCCTTATATCTTGATTATGCAATTGTCAATCAAAATGAAGCTAAAATATTTTAATTCGGTCTAAGGTCGAATCTAAGGTTAGGTTATAATTAGAGATTGTGTAGGTTTTAATGGGTATATAGTTTTATGACTGCCAGGTAAACTCTAGTTTGGAAATACATTAGTTTTAACTACTCAGGCCCGGCAAAACAAGCCGTAGTCGATCAAAGTTGCAAAGTCCGTTTTAGCGCTGAGGTAGATCGTGGAAGCAAGATTCGTCAGAATCCGTGAAATAGACAAAGTTGTTGGATAAATCACCGAAAACACGAATATCACAACACATTCACTTGCGCGTACACACAGAGCGAAAGAGAGAAATTGAGACAATGTTTTTTTCATTTAATTTGATTTTTGTTTTGGCTGATGACATTTGTTTAAAGACTTGACTCTTTGCCTTTTTATTACATGGCGGAACGCATGATCTCAACAAAAAACACAAATATTTCAAAAATATAATTTTCTATACAATTAGGAACTGTACATAAATAAATTCAAATTCTTTTTTACGATTTTGATTTATCTTAGAGTAAAGAATTTTTAGAATAAGTAATTATTCTGTGCACGCCCAGTGGTTTAAATAAAATTAAAGAAACACCGAATAAGTAGCATTCAATTCTATACACATCGCAGCAGACTAAGGTGAATATGGTGAGATGAATACGATTCCTAACAAAAGGACTGGCCCGCACTGGCAGAAAATAGTACAACAGTTGTGTGTAGACAAGAGAGAGGACGACCTTTGCACTACTGGGAGAAAATATTGATATTATTAACCCCTTGCGTGGGCGTAAGAGCAAGTGTTCAAAATATCAAGCGGACACCATTTGGGCGTAGGCAACGTCATCGTTAAAGCTGCCATAGGACAAAAAAAAAATCTCTGAACTAGATCGACACGATAGGCCTCGATGGTTCACATTCCTAGGGGTAGCGGATAAATTCTCAACATGAGTTACCGCACCCCTGGGACACTCAGGCAGGGAAGGAACAGGGGTTGGTTTTAGTCAGTAAGAGTCTGACACACCCTCACGCTCCACCCAGAGCAGGAGAAGTCATTGGATGATTTCAAACACCCCAAAAAAAAAAGGGCCTCGATTGCTCACCCGGCCAGACACGGGACAGACTGAATATTGGAACAAAAAACATTCCGTTTCAGGTGACATTATGCTGTGGAGTTTTGGCAGCTCTTGATTAAATGATGCAACTTCATTGTCCTGTACCTACCTCTTTCAAGGAAGAGATCAATTAGAATAAGAAGAAGAGAATAATAATGATATCCGATATAATTATAAAGCGAGTCACACACTGAACAGAATAATAAAAAACAAAGCCATTTTGACGTAGGTACGGAGTGTGACTCTGCCCGGGGGTGGAGGATAAATTCGAAAGAGTTACCTCGCCCCCGGGCGCGTAGGGCAGGGAGGAACAGGGGTGGGTTTTAGTCAGTAAGAGTCTGACACGCCCTTCCGCTCCACCCCAGAGCGGAAAGAGTCATTAGATGATTTCCCACCCCCCAAAAAAAAAAAAAAAAAAAAACGGAGTGTGACTACTGTTTCTCTAATATACATAAATTATGACTAGGTTGAGGTCGTAAAATATAGCATTAACGAAGAAGTTGTTAAACTTGAGTGTGTATTGTATTCATTATGAAATCAGAAATCCCACTTTAGTATAGTTTGCTCTAGCAATAAATGTTATGTGATGAAAAAGCAATAGTTCTAAGTAGAATTTTAAATTTAGTTATATTTACCTAGCTAGAATGATGAAATGCAACGCAATAGGGAACTGCGTTTAGGAAGGCGCAGCGATGGTAGACCTCACAAAAGGTGGACCAGTGACCTGGTGAAGGCTGCGGGAATTCGATGGAAGCCAGACGCACAGGATCCATCGATATGGCGACGCATCTTTCAGCTGAAATGATGAAGTAAAGACTTTTCATAACAACAGCTTCTTATGAATAATGCTTAAGAGTTGATTAGGTATTTTTGAATGTCCTTTATCTTTATAAAATGGCTGTGAAACAAATAGGCTTAATTTATTCAGTATCCTATCTCAACTAATTGGTGTTGGAAGGCGATCCATTAATTTTAAATAATTGAATTGAGGCCAACACTTTAGCAGCAGTGAAGGGTTAACAAACTTTCTAATTTAGCTCCTGAAGTCAGTTTTTAGTTTTATATAATTTCGAGTTAAACTAATTACGTATTGAAGTTGAGGGTTCAATTAACTTCAGAAACGATTTTCCGTGTAATTTGATTTAGTAACGTAAAGCAACATGTCTAAAAGTTCAGGAAAACAATATGCGTTGATATAATCAATAGAGGATTTATACAAAAAGACCAGTGATATCCACAATTTTAACACCAGAAATAAGTATAAACTTCATGTTCCTTCCCACCGTGTTCGTAGGGTTCATGGTTCGTTTGAGGGTCTCGGTATCGAATTTTACGATAAGCTACCCCGTTCTTTTCTTGACTTACCTTTTAATGCATTTAAAACTAAAGTTAAATCTAGTCTCTGTTCGAAGGCATACTATTCCATCAACGACTATTTAGAAGATAATAATAGTTGGTCGCTGTGTTGAACGCAAGACAATGTTACACTTGATGTTCTTTCTCCATATTTCGCTTATGGTTATGACAGATTATATGAGTTCATATAATAATTGTCTACTAATTTTAGTGTGATGGCCCTAGTTCATCACTTGTGGCTTCGAATCACAGCCCTTTGATAGTTTCTATCTTTGTTCTTGTAAGCAGGCACACCAGTTATGTATGGAGGCTTCTTTAATTTGGTTTAGTGTTTATGCTTGAGTTTGTTTTTAATGGCATGATTGAGTGTGCTAGCTGGCAAGTGGCGGATTATTTAATTTTATGATTATATTTTAGACGACAAATATTTATTTTTCTGTTTTACATAATGTTAAGATTGTTGCATATAATTATATGGATTCAAGTTTTTAAAACTTAACAGACTGTTGGCCACTTCTTCTTCACAGCTAAAACACTAGGAAGTGGTGACGGGCGGGCGTTTTTTGGGGGACTGTCTTTATGTAGAACTTTGACGTTCAAAAAGTGCTGGTTCTCAGCCTAGTTTGAATAAATGACTTTTGATTTTGATTTTGAGGGAAGTAACTAAATATACTTGATTTTGGATCAAAAAAAGAATTGATAATATTTTTTTTATTAATTTAATATAAAATAGTCAAATATTTTTATATAACACAGTAACAGTCATACATTTTTATTAATAAAAAATATATGTAACTCTAGACAATGTCGTAATTTGATATGTGAATATTTGAAATTATATTTTTATAAAATAGTGTAATTAATTTGTAAAGTTAAGTCTAACGCGGATAAAAATAAAAAATTGATAATCATGTAAAAACTATAAAACGTATTTTTATGAAATGAATAATGCGTTTAATTTCGGATAGCGCTCCTTGATGGGCGAGATCTATTACTGGGTGGACGAACGACGCGTTACGTGAGCTCAACACAGGACACGCAAGCTAACCACTCAAGGTCATTGGCACTTAATAGCGCCTTAATATGATCTGTTGGTCTTGACTGGCCTGTTGGTCTAGTGGTTAGTGACCCTGACTGCTATGCCGGAGGTCGTGGGTTCGATTCCCACCCAGGACAAATGTTTGTGTAATGAGCACGATCATTTGTTCTGTGTCTGGGTGTAATTTATCTATAATATGTATGTATTTAGAAATATATAAGTATGTTTATCAGTTGTCTAGTACCCATAACACAAGCTCTGCTTAGCTTGGGACTAGATGGCGTTGTGTGATAGTTGTGGAATATTATTATTATTATTATCTAGCCATATTTAGGGCTAGAGTCATAGCAATAGATTCGAAATTATTGACCAAAATAATTTGGGATTCGTATTTCACAAGTAAAACAACACAAACAATATTTATCGATGTAATGCAATATTTTTCGAGAGTATGTAAATGTGTGTTTGTAAGTAATTATGTGTGTATGTCTATTTTTTGGCGTGCCTGAACAGCCGAATGAATTTCAACAAATGAGATATCGTTAGATTCGTTTTTATACATTTTGAAAAAGGAACAAGATGGCGGCCGCCGCTAGGTAAGTGACGTCGTATATTTTTGTGAAATAGTCATGTGGGGTATCAAAATAAAGGTCTTAAGGAATGAGATCCGTAACTCACTATAATGTAGGAAATTAAAAAAAATGACTTGTGTCAAAAATCCCGACCGCAAAAAGCGACTAAAACTTCCAAACAAATCACTTTTTTATCCATTTGTACTCTTACTTTGAATGTAAACCGTCTTACATTTTACACTCACATACTTGAATATATAACTGATTAATAATAGTGTGAGGAATACGTCACTGAGCTTCAACTCACAATAACAACAAGTAACATAGCATCTATTCGTATGAAATGTTTAACAAAATATCTTTACTTCTATAATTTATTTATACTCCGGAACCCGGTTCCACGGCGAGGTTTTTACATACCCGAAGGGTTTAAACGGAGCCCTATTGCTGTCACTTACTTTTCCGTCTGTCCGTCTGTCTATCTGTCCGTCGTCTGTCGCACAGGTTTTACAGCCAAACGGTTGGAGCTAAAGTCTTCAAATTTTCACAGTATCTTGTTGACCCAAAGCCATACAAATTGTCAAAAATACATTTGGTACGAAATCCTAAATATGAGAAGTCCGACACGCACTTGGCCTGTTTTTTATATTTTACAGCACTCCACTGTAATGTTTACCTACCGGCGTCTCCCTGAAAATGTCAATCAAGCACCTCGTAGCACTGTATGTCTATATTCGTGTAAATAACTTTCTAGCATTCGCTATGTACCCCAATATTTAGACAGGAAACGTCAAAACCGATTCACAACGAACTCTTTCGCGTAACTTCGTTTCCTGCCATCACTGTCCAAACTCTCAAGAGAGGAGACCGGCCCGAAATGACACCATCTCGACTCCGCGTTCGCAAATTGAAACGGAAGGTGTCCAATAAATTCCACATTCCCCTACATGGAATTTGGCCGACAAGTCCCTTTCGTTGTGTATGTGAATATTTTATCAAAGTTATTTTAGCATTCCGTGTGGGTAGACTATGCCTTTTGTTATAGTTTAGTAAAGGTTTGATTAAAGCTATCACTCGGGTGTTACATAGGAATGAGTTGTCCATAACAAATTGCATATAAATTTATTTAAAAAATATATAATTATGTTACTTTAGACAACTTCCTTCGTAATTTGGACTCGACTGGCCTGTTGGTCTAGTGGTTAGTGACCCTGACTGCTATGCCGGAGGTCGTGGGTTCGATTCCCACCCAGGACAAATGTTTGTGTAATGAGCACGATCATTTGTTCTGTGTCTGGGTGTAATTTATCTATAATATGTATGTATTTAGAAATATATAATTAAGTATGTTTATCAGTTGTCTAGTACCCATAACACAAGCTCTGCTTAGCTTGGGACTAGATGGCGTTGTGTGATAGTTGTGGAATATTATTAAAAAAAAAAAAAATTGTTATGTGAATTTGAAATTATATTTTTATAACATAGTGCAATTAATTTGTAAAGTTATGTCTAACGTGGATAAAAAATTGAGAATAGTTTTTGTGTGTTTCATAAAAATACGTTTTAACGTATTTTTTATGAATCCTTCACCACTTTAAAGGTCATTTAATTATTTATATTTTAGTATACGTGTTTAAGTATAATACCTGTGGTTTTATGTATAATGAATTAATAATGCGTCTAGTTTTGGACAGTGGTCCTTGATGGGCGAGTCCCATGACTGGGTAGCGACCTACGACGCGTTACCGCGTCGTGAGCTCAGCACAGAACACAGCACAGCTAACTACTCAACGTCGTTGGCAATTAATAGCGCCTTAATACGGTAGATGACTAAAAAAACCTTAATATATATAGTCCGTCAGTTAATTTACCAAAAAATACTAGACACGTATTTTAGGGTTCCGTACCCGAAGGGTCTAACCGGAGCCCTATATTGCTGTCACTCATGCGTCCGTCTGTCCGTTGTCTGTCACATGGGTTTTGCAGCCAATCGGTCAGAGCTACAGTCTTCATATTTTCACCGTATAAACATCTTGTTGACCCAAAGCCGTACAGTCAAAAACACATTTGGTACGGAACCCTACATGTGTGAATGTGTGAATATCAACACTTCGGTTTTTTCTTTGTCACGTAGGTGAACAAAAAAAAAAGTTTGGTATTTCGTGTGACGTAACATCTCCGTCAAAAATTGACCACTTTTCACCTATAAGTGACGTAACAAACTCCCACTCCTGAACTTTGATGCGATTTATTGTTGTCATATTTTATAATGGTTCTTTTTTTTATTGTTGATAGGCACGTGTTTGACCACGATGATGGAATGGTTTCGTAAAGCAAAAAATAATTGTACAATACTTTTTGATAATAATATAAACTAATGTACGGACTAAATGGAAATATTATTTTGTACTCAGGAATCATCCGTGTTTGCATAACTAGAAAAAATATAGAAAACAAAAAAATTAAAAATGCACCTCAGTGATTTGAGTTTTATTATTCTCCATACGTTGTTACGCTGAAACAACTACGTACATTAATTTAATACAAACAAGGGAAATAAACACCAAAACCAGTTCAAACTGGTTAGTGATTGATAGGTTTGTGTTTACTAAGCCCGTGTTGTTGGTAGTGTTAAAGAGAAAGTAATTTAGTCGATTAATTATGTTGATTCCATTTGATTTTGGCCGGAACAGCGATTAATGTGCTGATTCACACACTCCTGATAAAATGCAGATAACACCCGCAAATGATAAAAAGACTGATCCATTTTTGAATGTACGAGTAGATAATCAGAGGCAATGGTGCCGATTCTCTTGTTCAATAACTAAACTTAAATTAGAGAATCGCTATCTTTTACAAATTCAAATTCAAATTTTCAAATTCAAATTGTTTATTTGCAAGAAAATACATGGTTTACAAGGAAAGATCTTACAGCCTTACAGTCATTGTATTCTGCCTGCAAGCAAGCGTGCAAATTATTTATGTAATTGTCTTAATTATTATACAGGTTATATTGTTAGTAGGTAAATTATTATTGCATTATTATTACATTATTATCACACATTAGAATTACATGCAAATGTCATTAATTAATTTACAATTAATTCATTAATTAATACTATGTACATTTTTATGTTCTAAAAATTCTTTAATGCTGTAGAAACAGTTTTTTTGTAACCACTCTGACAATTTTGTTTAAAAAACATTCCCCTGTAACAATTTAAGTTCGTTTGGTAGAGTATTATAAATTAATATACACATATTGAACACATTTTTCTTATATATATCTTTATTTCCAACTGGGTGAAATAAGAGGTTGCGAAACTTAGCCCTTTTCTGTCTTGGTATAACCTCGGTATATTGCTGAAAATAATGCATGTGTGTTTTTGTGAAAATACATATATCTCTAATATACATACAGGGCAGTGGTAGAATTTTTAATTTCTGGAAGAGCGGTTTGCAGCTATCTAAGAACCATGCCCTGTTTAATACCCGGACGCAGCGTTTTTGGAGCTTAAAAACTCTGTCGGTATCGGTCGAGTTACCCCACATGAGTAGACCATAGCTAAGAACCGATGACACGTAACCATGGTATGCAGCAAGAGCAGCTTCTACAGACACATTTTGTCTCAGCTTTTTTAGAGCAAACACGAACCTATCTAATTTCAGACGTATATGCTCCACATGTCTTTTCCAATTCAGGTTTTGGTCTACATGAATTCCTAAAAATTTTAACTGCTCCACTTGTTGTACCTTTTCACCATCATACAGAATATCTAAATCTAATGGTTTACTATTATAAGAGTTAAATTGAATTAATTTGGTCTTGCTAACATTTATATTTAAATTATTATTTTGCATCCAACTTATTATATCTTTTAGGGTCTTTTCCGTAGTTGATTTGTAGTCGCTTTTATCCTGACAATTTATGACAACTGTAGTATCATCTGCAAAAAGTATACATCTCTGCAAAGTGGCCGCCGGCAGATCATTTATATAAAGTAAGAAAAGCAAAAGACCGAGAATGCTTCCCTGAGGTACGCCACACTTATTAGTTACCGCTATTGATTTGAAATACTCTTTGGAATATATTCTGTCACTTTTCTTGACAACTTTGGATATCTCGGTACACTGCTGCCTGTTTACTAAATAACTAGATATCCATTCAGATGCCTTCCCTCTAATACCGTAGAAGTCTAACTTATTTAATAACTTATTATGGTTAACAAAATCAAATGCCTTACTCATATCTAAAAAGAGGGACACCGCAGGATTGCCATTATTAATACTGTCTGTCACCAGTTTAATAAAGTTAAAGATTGCAAGAGCAGTTGAACTACCTTTACGGAAACCGAACTGCTCTTTGCATAGTATGTTGTGTGTACAGATAAAATTATTCAACCTTGTAAGCATTGCCTTCTCAAAAATTTTTGAGATAGTGGGTACTATCGCAATGGGCCGATAATTATTAGGATCTGACTTATTTCCATTTTTAAATATTGGTTTCACAACCGAAATCTTAAGCAGATCAGGAAAAACACCCTCTAAAAGAGATAAGTTTATAACATGTGCTAGTGGATAACAAATCCAACTAGCACAAGCTTTCAAGACCTTTGTGGCAATACCATCATACCCGCTAGTTTTGCTGTTGTTTAAGGACATAATTATTTTATACACTTCCATTGCATCTACAGGATTCAAGAATATAGTATTCAGATTTTTGTTTTTTTGAGTAGGGTCAGAATTATTAGAATTATTGGAATTATTACATTTTAAAGGCCGATTAGATGTCAAATTAATGAAAAAATTATTAAATAGATTGCAAATGTCAGATGGATTATTATATGTAACATTATTAAAATTAATTTCATCAATGTCATTTTTATACAAATTATTACCAGTTATTGTCCAGGAGATTGCATTCCATGTAGCTTTACATTTATTTTTATGCCTTTGTATACGTCTTGTATTCATAAGTTTTTGCGCTTGCTGTGCACATCGCCTAAACATATGATTATAAATTTTGTAAGACTTTTCATTTTGCTTTTTATTCATATGACTAGTTTTAAATTTTAGATAAAGCTGACGTTTTGTTTTGCTAGATTTTTTAATGCCTTTCGTTATCCAGTTTTGCGTAGCTGGTTTATTATTAACCTTAACCTTAATCACCGGAAAACACAGGTCGTAAAATAAAGTAAAAGTTTCATAAAAAATATTAAAGGCTTCAGTTAGAGCGTCTGACTTTAGTGTTTCCGAAAATGAAAGAGCAGACATACACTCGCAAAATTTAACAATGTTTTCTACACAGTAATCACGTTTCAATTCTGACCAACAAGTTATTCTTTTGTGTATGTTCGTTTTTACAGTAACTGATTGCGCTGTTTCATGGTCAGATAAGCCAAAGTGATGAATTTCAGGCTGAACACTCTTTATGTTACTGGCAATTTGGTCTAAGCAAGAGTTCCCCCGAGTTGGTGATTTTATATGTGCTTCAAAATTGTATTTTCTAAGTGTACTTAAAAGTTCCTTTGTTGCGGCGTTGTGTTTTAAAATATTAATATTCCAATCACCACAAAATATATTTTTTTTCCTCTTGTATTTGTCCGTCAAATAATATAACAAATGATCAAGTTTATGTAGAAATACACCTGTTTGCATTTTTCTCTGATCTGATCTTCTATATATGCTTACAACAATCAAGCTCAAACCTATTAACTCTACGCCACAGCATTCAAAATAAAACTCTGTAGCTATACCTGAGGGAATAGTTAAAGTTTTTGTGTCAAATACCTTATTAGTTAAAATACACGTACCCCCTCTACATTTATCTCGACTAAAAACTGCAGCCAATTTAAAGTTATTAAGTTTAATATTAGCTTCCGTACCTTGCTTCACAAAAGTTTCACTAAAACATAGTATATCAACTTCCTTGTTTTTTTCCACCAATTCAGTTAAAGTTACTTCTAGCAAGTCAAGTTTGCTGCAGATGCCGGCTATATTTTGGTGTAAGATTCGTAATGTACTTTCTCGGCAACCCTGTTTTGACTTATCATAATTAATAGAAGTGTTATTAATGGAGGACTTAGGAACGAAAAAACGTATTCTTGTTATTACTATTATCCTGAAGTGAGTTCCGTGCACTTGAACTCATTTTTATAAAATCCGTTTCATTTTGAATAAAATCAATCTCTATATTCTGTTTGTAGGTAATTAAATCTAATTTTGACAGCCTTTTATGATAATTTACATCCAGCTCATTTACTTCAATAAACTTACAATTCCTAAAGTTTCTTGTAAACAATTTTAGTTCATAATTGAGTTTTTTAACATTAAGGTACTTATTTTCTGTAACATTCAAAATCAATATCGTACAATTACTTAAACTACACAGAGTTCTACACAGATTAGTTAGCAACATGTAGGGATTTTTATCATGTTTACCAACCGAGAAGATAACAATGTCATTATCAGACAGATTACGTGATAGATTTTCTGGATTTCGTAGGATCTCACATGATGAAGCATATGGTTGAACTTTACCCTCGAAGTTGCAATTGTCATTCCATTTTCCTGCCTTTGTTTGTATTAATTTTGTTGATAGACCTCTTACTTTTTCGTCTCCAATTATGTAGATATTTCTTTTTGTGTTGCGGTTTGATAAGGTTGTTTGCTTTAAGTTTTCATGTCGTTGTTCATTTGGAGAGTTTTTTAGAATCATGTCGTTGCTAATTTCCTGGTCTGCATCCTGATTCTGACTATGTACACCCTGCACGTCCACCTCTGTTTGTGAGAAAATTTGCTCTGAGAAGTCTAGTTTAGTTTGGATGGGACCTTTGCTTCTTTTCTTTTGTGATGCTCTTTTGGGCGTGGATTTACAAATATCTTTTAACTGATTAATTTGAAGGCCATACATAGACATTTGTTTTTTAAGACAGCAGTTTTCCGATAGTAGATTAGCTATCTCATTTTCAGCTATTACTAAGTTCTTTGCCAAAACAGAAACCTTCTTTTCTAATTCTTCTATTATATCAAAATTATTTGATCTAATATTTGGACAGCTTCTACATAATTGTGAATCTCTTTTCAGTGTATGAGACAAAACATCGATATCTTCATCCAACGGCAAAGATTCGAAGGAGTTTTCGGTAGATATGTTTGCCTCAAAGTCGTAATTACCTGTTTGCGGGACAATTACTGGGGTGGCCGATATTTGAGAAGTATTTTCACTTAAAACAAAATTTTGCATGGACATCATCTGTTGTTGAGGAGAAGAAGGTTTAGTTGGGAATTTTGTTGTTTTTTCCTAATTGTTATATTAGAAGAAGCGGCATCTATATTTGAATCCGTTTTAGTTTTTATACATATTTTGCATTTCCATTTCTTTCTAGCTTCGATGTCTTTTAAGCGATATGTTGACTCTGGGTAACCCACACAATCGAACTCGTATCTTTTTTTACAGATTGAACACAGAGCAGTGTTTTTTATGTTGACATATTTCTTGCAGATATTACAAGTGACTTGTTGTGCTGACGTCTTGCGGTCACTGCTTCCTGCCTTGTTCAAACTAGAATACATTTTTTCAAATTATATAATTCACAAAAAGAACTTGTGTTGCTTGGGCTCGAACTCGCGACACTTGTCACGACTTTCAAGTCGGTGATGATACCGCTAGACCAAATCGGCTCTGTGAAGAACTTTGAAATTGGTTATCTTATAGCAAGTTTACTCGACTGTCGCGATGTGTCGCCGTTATAATCGGTTTTTAATTTTTACAAGCTTTTTTCACTGCAACCCTCACAAAAAAGTTATGTTTTTAAATTCACTTTTTACTATTTTATTTAATTAGATTCACTTATTATTATTTATTTGCACTGAAAACTGGGTTCTAGGTTCTGTGAAGTAAAATTGATTGTAGTTGGACTAATTTAGTTTTTTCACAGTAGAAGATTTAGTACACTGTTAACTATTTATTGTTATATTCTCACTTAATTTGTATATAGTTCTGAGATAACACTTGTACTGGTTAATTGGGTTATTCTAAGAATACTTTTCGTTTATTTGAGTATTCAACTTTGAGTTTTAAATTTTTAAACAATTATTTCACACGGAACTGTTGTTGACTAGTTACTAAAAGGCAGTGCGATAAAAGGACGGCTATAGCTATGAACTAAGTTAGAGATGTCAAACTAGTTAACCCCTTGCGCTTGGCCGTGTTTTTAATCAACATGTTTTTACGTGTACCCTTTTTGTATGGAAATATTAGTTCAACTAAATTTGACAGCTCAATTTACGTCCTTCTCTTTCATGTATTATAGAGAAAAAGATAGGAATGGCTTAGATTAAATTTAGTTTGTACACAACAAAATCCGCACCAATACCAAATTCTCAATGTTTAAAACTTAGATGTCTATCAGCATTAGTTACTCTCGAATACTGAAATTCTTTGGCCATGTATCGATGCGGAATACATAAAACTCCATAGAACGCCTAGTGGTGCAGGGCTGAGTAAAGGTCACCGATGAGGTGGATCAAGTTAAATCCGCGGTTGGAGGTCCTGTAAATGAATGCGCCAGACTAGCATCTAAAGGGCAACAAGCTACAAATAAAAATTATTTGATTTGATTTGAAAGGCATCAGTATTTATCTAGCTAATGGTCTGCTCGTTCAAATTCGTTTAGCCATTGAAGAGTTATTGAAAAAGAAGCATCGGGGAGTTAACCGCCTCGACGCTGAAACTGCCGAAATTTGCACCATTTAATGCAAGTTTATAGCTGGCACTCAGAGTGGGCACTGCCACCCACCGAGTGACCCTAGAAAAGGCGGTGGAACAGTGATCACTTGCTGCCGTGCACAGCGAGGCTCAGAGGGACTCCTTTACAATTTTCTCTGGGATGTGTCCTAACAGGCGTTGTACAGAGTGCTTCAGGGATGGCCTTCTATGAAGCCACGTGGCCTCCTTCTATGTGCTGACGGTGATCACTGGGGTGGTTTTAGTGAGGTAAAATCCCATTCTCCCTTATCTTTTCCATAAAAGTCCAACCTATTGAAGGTTTCACCCTGATAAAAAAAGAAATCGGTCCACTTTGTATGGAAACCTACACATACACATACTGCGCATAAATAGCTACACGTATCACTTATAGCATCTTCCTTTGTTATTGTAGAAACATCATCACATTTTCTTGTTTCTTGTAAATGAACGAGACCGCTATGGGATGAAAAACTTGTTGCAGCTGCTACAGCACCGACTTCCACACTTCACAGTCTTATGAACTAAGCCATTCAGTGTTTTTAGAGTTCCGTACCCGAAGGGTAACTAACGGGACCCTATAACTAAGCCTCCGCTGTCCGTTTGTCTGTCAGCCGACTGTATCTCATGATCTGTAATAGGTAGACAGTTGACATTATCACAGAATGTGTATTTGTGTTGCCGCTATAACAACAAATAATAAAATCGTCCCTTCATGTGCGAGAAAAACTCGTAATTAACTTGTTTGTTTATGATACTCAGCTGTTTTTCCTTCTTTGCAATCAATATTATCGCTATCATGCAGATCAAAATCTAATTTATTATGCACTAGCTGACCCGACAGACGTTGTCCTGTCATTCAACTGGAATCATCATCGTCTTCCTGCCCTAGAAAAGATTAAAAACACACTTTATTTGTCCTGTTTTTTCTTTAAAACCCTTGTTTAACATATTCCAGATATTGGTTAAGTACTCCACACCATAATAAATATGATCATCAGTCATTTTAATTATATATTTTAAAATATTATCGATTCAGTCGAATCTGTTAGGTTATTGTAAGGTTATCATAAAGTTAATGATATTAGAATTTTTGTTGTGAAGTCTATTGTTTTTCGAACGTCTAAATATGTTTATAATTCAGATGTGAACAAATTACAATGCTAAATCTAAACTTTAGGATTGCAAAATTTGCTGCAACTGATACATCTTTGAGTTTCACGATTAGTCGGAGGAAGCTGCTGAGGGTCTGCCTAGTGCTCAGCTTCTCTTTCTGAATCATCAATATTACCACTATATTGCGGATCAAAAGCTAGAAGATAACACCAAAATTCAATTTAGTGTTTGTCATGAACAACCTAATAAAGCAACATGTTTTTTATAGGTATATGTGTACATAATTAAGGTTAAGATTTTGGTTTGAGTGTAGATATAGTTAGTTAAGTATTTTATAAATAATTATGTAAACAACCTCACTATTAAAGTTTTCGTTATAAACATAATAAATAAGGACATAAACAAACTACTGAAATAGATCAAGCGAGAAACATTAGAAAAATGAGCTATTTAAAATACTGAGGAAGGACGATACAATGTGGAGTTAAATATATATAATTATACCTAAATGCACTCACCATATCGATTTTGAAACACTCTGTAGATGTAATAAAACAAAATGGTTTTATCATTTTGACCACTACACTGTTCTGTTTCATAGAGTAAAGTAGCATTTCGTGAAGCATTTTTTTAATAAATGATAATATTGGCTGAAAAAAAAATAAGCGATACAACCATGATCGGTAACCAACCAATGTGCAACATAAAGCCTGTAATGTACTTTCGTTTTTTCTTAGGATTCAGTCGTAACTTCGAATCGACATCCAATTTCTTACGTCTCATTACAAAATGGTACCCCATCGTAATGTCTTTCATCGTCAGCGTATTGTTTGTAGTCCTCGAATGGCATACAAAGCTTTCTTTCCACAGATATTTGACCCTCGGAGAGTTTTTATTCCACATCTTATTCGCATTGTTAACTAAAGAAGATTACATGAATAAATACTTTAAATATCTACATGCAATTGATGGCTATCCTGGTGCAAAAAAAGTGTTTCGAAATTTAAAAATCTTTGCCTTTTGGATCATTTCTTTCGCAATCGGTTTCAGAGTATACAGTTTCGCGATTCGTTATAGAAATTCTTTATCATACGACCCAGGATTAATTTTCATATTCCAATCAAGTGAGCTGTATATTTTATGTTTCATATTTTTTGCTATTGATATAGAAAAATTAACCATGGTTATGTGTTTTGGGTTGATGTATTATCGTACTAAAGTTTTAAAGATGGCGTTAAGTACCACCGATTTTAACGGTTCGTTTCGGAATAGATCCGCTGTTAACAAGTTAATTCAAATGTACGAGACACTAGCTAAAACTTTCAGGGATCTTGCGCGGCCATTGAAATATTTGGTACGTATATATCTGAAGTTTTGAAAAACTTCTTAGGTTACTAATTGTCAATACAAAAGACTAAATAAAAAATATTTATTTTTCAGTCTTTTGTGAGCTTAATTTGTGCGATAGCCAAAACAATGTATGAGACTTCTATAACATTAACATTCACAAAACAAAATGTAAGTACCTACTGGAGTAAGACCTTAGAGACGTCAGATATTACTTATTTTCTCATTCTCCTGTCCTTTTCCCAATTTATTTGGGGTCGGCGCAACATGTCTTTTTCTTCCATACTCCTCTATTAGTCGTCATCTCTGTAGTCACCCCCTTTTTAACCATATCTCTTTCACACAGTCCAACCAATATTACTTATTTTCTAATGAACAATATTTCTGAAATTGAGTACTGTAGTGCGATTCTGTAAACAACTCACCGTGAAAACTTAGGTGAAGTGAACATGAAGCGAGCTGTCAATCCATATAATCAAGGTGAAATGACAGTTCACTTCACGCTCGCTTCACCTAAGTTTTCACGGTGAGATGTTAACAGAATCGACCAGCTGTTAGTATTTACTTTGAACTTACGCACATCTGCTAGTTTGGGCCAACATTGTGCAAGTAATATTGCAAATACACATGCCCCACTGCGGCTGTCGGACAGTGGCATATACCTATATTTGCAGCTATCACAAGAGCATCTTACTTTTTCACCGGAAAAATATTCGTTTTTAGGATTCCGTACCGGAAGGGTCCAAACGGAGCCCTATTTGTTGTCACTCATGTTTCCGTCCGTCTGTCCGTCCATCGTCTGTCACGAAATTCTACGTAACAAATAGTAAATTTCAAGTTCGTAGGTACTTTACTTACACATGAACTTGAAATTTTGTTATAATGTTCATTATTACGTCTACTTTACTAACAAATACCAATATTTGGTACGGAACCCTTAATAAAAAGAAATCCGACACTCACTTGGCCAGTTTTTATTTTTTAACACAAGCATTTAGCTGTGACGTTCCTGTCTTTGCAAGGGTTTCTCCAGCCCATGCATAATGGCTTTCTTTTAGTCTGTTTTGAAGGACAGCCGAAGTCGTTCAACGTCCCAGTGTAAACGCCTGACGAAGTCAACCAAGTTCGGCACTTAGCAAAAAGGATGCTTCGCAAGCCGAAACCGGCACCGCACTAAAGTCGGCCAACGACTCATTGTGAATGAGTCATTAGGTACTTACATTTACATTTATTTTAGGGTACAGACAACATAGAAGTTATGGACTGGGTGGCTATTATTTTTGGACAACCCTTTTTCTATTTCTTTATCGGTGCCATAGTGCTGGATTTGACAGCTGATAACTTAAGCGATATCCAAGTTATATGTATTGAGAAAATAGTACTTTGCACGAGTAAGTTTTTTTTTATTTTAAATTAAAGTACATTTTTTGAGTCTCCTATTGATGCATTTGGTGTGCAATAAACTGTATTCTATCTATCATGTCAACCGCCACACTATCGGTCATAACTTTTTCTTTCATATCATTCCTCGCACAATCCTTTCATATTTTCTTCGGCTTTCTACTTCACCTCCTTTTATCCAAATTTATATTTATAACTCAATGTAGTGCAATTCATTATTTCTAACTATAGAATAGACCATACAAGCAAATTTAACATGTCGACCCAGTGCGGGTTGGTTTTATTAAATTGTGTTGCTTTTCGTGTTTTTTTGTAATTTGGTTAACATTTCTTTTGGTTTACCTATACAGGGTGTAAGGTACATGAACGCACATACGTGTACTAGTGATTCAGTACATGATTCTGGACCGCCTAGCGTTGGAATTTTTCGTCGGCTTTTTCCTAATTTTTGAAAATAAATATTTTTTTTTCACTTTAAACTGTATAAAATCGTTATACCTATCTACTCCAAAGACATTTTAAATGAAAAAATGTAATTAATTATTTATCATTTAAAAAAAAAAAAATCACTTTAAACTGTATAAAATCGTTATACCTACGAGTATCTACCCCAAACACATTTTAAATGAAAAAATGTAATTAATTATTTTTTCATTTAATATGTCTTTGGGATAGATAGGTATAACGATTTTATACAGATTAAAGAGAAAAAAAATTTTTTTTTTTTAAAAATTAGGAAAAGGCCGACGAAAAATTCCAACGCTAGGGGGTCCAAAATCATGTACTGAATCACTAGTACAGGTATGTGCGTTCATTACCTTACACCCTGTATAATAAATTTTATTGATTTTAATCTTGATCTGTATTCATTTCTTTCAGATGAACGTGACCGCAATGGAC